>OX422143.1:16418506-17702208 GCA_949129095.1 Volucella bombylans | reverse complement strand
CGGCGTTCAGATTTGGGGGGTGGGGACTGACAAATAGCGTGTCACTCCTTACAATTATTTGTTTATTTTTTTGTCAGTGGGGCCCTTCTGCCCTCTGGCCACTCTGCCAGTTTGTACTTTTTTGTTTTGGTACAATCGTTGTTTGTTGGTTGTTGTTGGTTGCTGCTGGTTTTTGTTTTCTTGTTCCCTCGGTGGAGGCGGTCTTATTACTTGGCCGTCCGCCTACACGCCTCTGCTGCTCCTTCGGTGCTCCATCGGTGGGGTGCTGGCTTAAAAAGGGGTCGTCATCCCTTCACCCATCGAACCTAGCTTTTAAAGCTGGTACGTCGTTGGGGTGTGCCCGATTATTCTGGCCGTCCGCCCGCACACCACTGTTGCTCCTTCGTTGCTCCCTCGTTGGGGTGTTATTATAAAAGAGATCGTCGTCTCTTCACCCATCGTTCACTTGGGTTGGTGCTAGCTCCAGCTAGCTGCATCCACATCGGTTGTGTGATGTGATGCCTGTATCCGCACCCACATCGGTAGCAATATGGGGTGTTCCTCAAGCCTCATGTAGTTGGCTTTCGTTGGGGTGTTTGTTCCAGGGATCGTCCTCCCCCACCCGTCATCATCGTGTTGGGGTGTCTGGCTTGAAAGGACCGTCCGTCCCCACCCGTCGGCGACTTTCAGACGTCCTGTCTGATGCTGCCCGTTGCGAGTCTCCCGTCTATTTATGGGCTCCGACAACGGTGTTCCTGGTGGACCTCCTGTCGCACCCTGGGGTTCTTCCCGTGAACCTATGTGGGTTGTTTTCCGAGGTCTGGGATTGGTGGGCCACTGGCTGATGGGACCATGGCTGCCCTCCACCTCCGCCAGAGCTCGGTGTTCCCACTCAAAGAAAAGAGGGACCGAAGGGACTTGCAAGGGAAAACGAGAGCCAAACTTGTTGCGGGAAAGTTTACCGCAACAAACCCCACCCTCACCTCCTAGGAAATGGGCTTGCATTCCTAAGAAGCGCAAACCATTTCCCGAGGCTAAAGGTTCTTAGGAGAGACATTTCCATCAAGGCCAATACCGCCAGTCTATGCAAAAACAAACTAAAATTATGACCCAATCGGTCTTCTAAGCTACTCTACTCTACTGGGACTTAAGACTCTTCTGGCTCAGCGCTATAGGGCTTAAGGTCCTTAGCGTGCCAGGTACCTTTATTTTGACCATTCGAATCCACCAAACTGTATGTCCACGCTGACACCCGTTTGAGGATCCTGAATGGTCCCACGAATTTCGGCGCAAGCTTGGCCGCGTAGTAATTAGCTGCGTCAGACAACACGAAGTTTCGTCGCCATACTAACTCGTTCGGGAGATATTGCACATCTCGCCGTCGGAGGTTGTAGGCCTTCGCCGACTTCTTCGCTGCCGCCGCTAATTTCCTACGTATATCCTGCCTCAACATCTCGAATCTCCTACCTAACTCCGGTGAATCTGAGTCCCTAAATTCCCTATTCCTTTCCCTACTTTCAAGATCTAAGTCCCTACCTATAGTACCTGTGGCCTCCCTACCTGGTACTATGTCCCTACTACCTAACCTATTCTCACTACCTATCCTATTCTGGAGATAATCCCTCGAGGCATCAAATTCTGTGCCGCGAGTTACCATCTCCCTCCCGAAGTTTACATAATATGGGGATACCCCCAGCACCTCGTGTTGGGCCGTGCGAATCGCGCACGCTACCTTCGCCAACTGCGAATCCCAACCTCGGTGATTCTCCGAGACATAGGCTCTGAGCGTTGTCTTGATTATTTGGTTAATCCTCTCCGCCGGATTAGCCTGCGGATGGTAATGGGCCGTGAACCTAATTTGTGACTCGTAAGAGTCACAGAGAGCTTTGAGCTCCCTTCCTCGAAACTGGGGACCGTTGTCGCGCACGACAACCTTGGGTACGCCGAACAACAAAAAGACATTTTCCTCTAGTTCCTTGCACACTGCCTTCGCAGTTGCGGAACGTAGGGGAAAGAGCAAGGGGAATTTCGAAAAGTAATCGACCACGGTAAGAATGTAATTGTAACCCCGAGTGGACTTGGGAAGTGGGCCTACCAGATCTACACAAACCATTTCCCAACACCTTGACACACCTACCCTCTCAACCATCAGACCAGCGGGTCGCTCGTTCACAGGTTTCACCTGTTGGCAAATCGTGCAATTCTTTACGTATTTTGTTACTTCTGACCGCATCTTCGGCCAGTAGTACCTAGCTCCTACTCTCGCAAATGTTTTGCGGACGCCCATGTGACCCGCTAATGGGTTATCATGGCACGCCTGTAAAATCCCTAATCTACCTAGCTTTCCTACTACTAATTTCCACTCGTTACTGTTATCTTCGTAGACTACTACCTGCCTATTCTTCACAAACTTGAATAGTTTGCCCCCCTCTACTCTCCACAAGGGGTAGGCTAACGGGTTAGCTTCTACTGCCGCAATCATTTTCCTAATCCAAGGGTCTTGATCCGCTTCTGAGATTCCAGCCAACTCCGGATATTGTATAAATAGATATTGCCAAAAGCAATTTTTCTTTTTTGAAAGAAAAAAAATTAGAAGTAGAGTAGATTCGCGCTGAAAAGAAAAAAAAAAAGAAAAAAAAAATAAAGAAATTCGCAAATTGCGAAGGAGTATAAAAAGGACGGGAAGAGGAATATAAAACAAAAAAAAAGGGAGACAGGAACGCGGACCGTGATAGCTGTGGTAGCGGGACGAAAGGAACGAGGCACTGTGCCAGAAAGGGGCGCAGCACTGCCAGGAATAACAAGCTAAGTATAGTGTAGTGCAGTGAAGAAAAAAAAAAAAATAAATAAAAAAATAAATAAATAAATAAATAGATATTTCACACGCGTTTTTTTTTTGTGTTGAAAATCGAGACTCCGGTGGGCCGCGCGTGCGTACAAATCCCGAGAAAAGACGGGACACGCGACCCGTTTCATAACGTTCTTGTTTTGTTTGTTCGGGGCTTAAAGAATAGCGGGTCACTCTATCGACGAGTGTGCCGCTACTCAAACAGTAAATAAATCGTCGAGCTCCAACGGAGCCGTTATAACGTTGAAGAATTTGTTTTTCTTTTCGGTAATTTTTTTCTTTTTTGTTCGGTTCCTTTTTTTTTCGGGGAAGTTTTTTTCTCTTTTCTTTTTGTGAAAGGTTTCGTGATTCCTGGTGGAAAAATCACGTGGCGCCCATTTTTATTTTTTTTCTCTTCGCCCAGGTTTAGCGGCCGTTAACGCGCTACCTGGTAGAACCCACAGCTGGGATAGCGGGATCCCAGAGAATAAAGTGCTATCGTTTGGTTCGGGGCATCGCCGTATCGGTGCCGGGAATCAAACATAGCAAAGTCAACCTTATAAACCACCCTAAGTCCTTTTTTCCAATTTGTTAACTACAAAAGAAAGTCTGATAGTTACCCTCCTTCCCTCTCTTTCAACAACAGGTCATCAACCGATCCACTCACCACTGCCAACCTATTTGCCACCTTTTTTAAACAATCCTTCACCAACGACTTTTTGTACCAGATCCATCCTATTTTAGTTACCTACTGAACTTCTCCAATGACCCACTTCTCTCTCATATTTTTTACCCGTCTTATATCGAATATAAATTACACCAACTCAATGACGAATTCACACCCGGCCCAGATGGCCTCCCTGCCATATTTCTTAAAAAATGTTCTTCCTCTCTTTCCCTTGCCCTTTCTAATCTCTTCCGTCTATCCCTTTCGCAAGGAGAATTTCCTGAGACTTGGAAATCCTCCTTCATAACCCCGATCCACAAGAAAGGATCAAAGAATGAAATAACCAACTATCGTCCCATCGCTAAACTCTCCCATATACCCAAACTCTTCGAAAGTATTTTGTATGAAGCTCTAAGCTTCCAATGCAAATCACTTATTTCCCCTAGACAACATGGCTTCTTAAAGGGTAGGTCAACCACCACAAATCTCGTTGAATTCGTATCCTTTGCCCTCTCTGCCCTAGAGAATGGCAATGAAGTCGATGTAGTTGCAACCGATTTTAGCAAAGCCTTCGATAAAATCTCTCATCGGTTAATCATCTTTAAATTGTCTGCCCTCGGCTTTGAACCCATATTGTTAAAATGGATATCCTCTTACCTCGAAAACCGTTTTTACAGTGTTCGGTTCAGGTCAGCCCACTCCGCTCCATTTTCGGCCACCTCTGGAGTTCCACAAGGCAGCCATCTCGGACCCCTGCTTCTTATATTAACAATAAATGATCTCGATATGGTCATCAAACACTCGTCTGTCTCCCTTTACGCCGACGATACCAAATTTTTCAAAACCATTTCCTCTCCCCATGACTCTTTCCTCCTTCAACAAGATCTTGATAGTTTTTCGATCTGGTGCCTCAAAAATTCTTTGGAACTTAACATCGCCAAATGCCAATCCATCACCTTCTCACATAAACGGAACCAATCTCCTCCCCGACTCTATCTTCTCCATAACCAACCTATCTCCTCCGTACAATCTCTTCGTGACCTCGGCATTTTGTGTGATAGCGAGCTCAACTTCCGTTTACATATGGATGAGATAATCCTCAAAGCCAACTCTGCACTAGGTTTTGTAAAACGGTGGTCCAAAGAATTCACCAACCCATACGTGACCAGGTCCCTCTATATTACCTTTGTTCGCCCCCTCCTAGAGTACGCCAGTCAAGTATGGTCCCCATATCATCGTGTTCATATCTCGAGAATTGAAAGCATTCAGCTCCGTTTTCTTCGATTTGCTCTTCGAGGCAAGCTCTGGGACGATCCTTTTAATCTGCCCCCCTATCAAAACCGTCTCAACCTTATCAACTTAAACACCCTTGAAGATCGCAGAGATGCAGCAGACTTTCTCTTCATTCATCGACTCCTGTCAGGTCACGTTGAATGCGCGTCCCTTCTCAACTTCATTTTCCTCAACACTAATCCTCGTAATCTACGTACCCCTCGACTCTTCTATTTACCAAACCACCACACCTATGGCGCGAACGAACCAATCTCCCGTATGCTACGTCAAATCAACTCAAACCCTACCGTCTTTGACTTCCACCGCACCACTCCCTACCTCAAATCTGTTATTAAGTTATAGTTTAAGTTTAATTTGTAAGTTATGGCTTGTATTAAGCCGAATAAATAGGGGCGTTCGCCCCCACCAAAATTAATATTACCACGGATTGGGTAGCCGCCATTTAGCGACAGAGTGATGAAATACTAGAGGTGCGAAATAAATTAGAAGACGGTGACCAACCAACCCACATCAAATTCACTTTAGTTAACGGCCGAGTGTACCAAGTCACAAAGAACAGGTGGAGATTGTATGTGCCACGCGAATTGCAAAATGAACTTACTTCAGAGACGCATAAAAGCCCTTCTCATCTAAGTGTAGAAAAGACTCTGCACAAGTTGAAGAAAACGTACTACTTTAACAACATGCGATACAAAGTAAGTAGCCGCATACATAAATCGTTGTATAAATTGCCTTTATTATAAAGGGACTTCAGGTAAAGAGATGGGATTTTTACATCTTCTAGATAAGGGCGGCTGTTCACGCTGATCACTTAGGGCCTTTTTAAAAGACCAAAGCTATAAATAAATATGTCTTTGTGTTAATAGATATTTTTAGTAAGTACTGCTTTCATGTAGAGATCAGCATCACCATTTATGTAGATGCTAAAGAAACCATATTGTGCATAAATGATTTTATTTGTCACTACGGAAAGCCGATTCGTATAATAACTGATAGAGGGACGGCCTTCATATCCAAAATATTTGACATGTTCTGCAGGGATCACAACATACAACATATAAAGATAGCTACGGCTAAACCACAAGCGAATCAGTTCTGTTCGGAGCTTTAACCGAGAAAGTTTTCTCTATTCAAGCTTACGTACGAGTACACTATAAAAATTCCCAAGCGTGATAAAGTCACTTAAAATGGATTCTGGAAATAACAATTCTAGAACCAATTATTTCGAACCTTTATCACGCCTACCGGATTCGGACAACGGAGACATAGACTGCGATGAAATTTTAAAATCAACAGTTTCTAATGCAAAACCGAAAATTCCATCAGTGTGTGTGTTACAGAAAACTTTGAGTGAAATCCATGCTTTGCTTCGCGAATTAAAAATTGACAATTACACATTAAAGAAAATGAGTATTGGCATTAAAATAATCTTTGAAAGTGTCGATTCCCACCAAAAACTATGCACTCTGCTTAAAACAAAAAACATACAGTTCTTTACTCATAACCTACCAACATCAAGGTCACGTGAAGTCATACTGTACGGTTTAGATGAATTGTCTGCCGATAAACTTAAAAATGAACTAATAGCACTTGGCTTAAAAATCCAAAACGTCAAACAAATTAAAAAACACTATGAACGTTTCGTCGAAATATTTTGCTTAGTGTTTCTTGGGATTGGATCTATGCGACTCACCGAGCTTAAGAAAAATTTCAGATCTGTATTTAAAACACAAGTCAAATGGGATTTTGCAAGACGACAACATAATCGTATCACGCAGTGTTATAACTGCCAGATGTACGGTCATGGTGAGAAAAATTGCCATGTAAAATCTCAGTGTTCCATCTGCACTTCCAACTGCAGTCGAAAACATAAGTCTAATGATCTAACATGTATTAGTCGTCAAAGCTTCCTTGAAATGAAGCAGAAGCTTTCGGCCAAAAACAAAACCATACCTATTAGAAGAGCACAGCAGTCTTTTGTACCTAACATAGTGGATTTTCCATCAGTACCATCCCAACGCAATGCATCATCAAGTAATATAGCACCAAAAACTGCAAACACAGACTTCCACAAGACATCGTCTAAAGTCTACTAACAACATTTATGTTGTTTTTACCCTGGAGGAAATAAATGCACTCACTTCCGAGATGATCATCTTGCTTGGTAATTGTACTACAAAAGCGGAGCAATTTAATACTATTGCGCAACTTGCGATTAAATACTTATATAAATCTAAATAATGAACTATTGTAGCTTAAATATAATTTGTTGGAATGCTAGAAGCATTCGAGGTAAACAATTAGAATTTTTTTCTCTTCTTAGTACATGTACTCGTAATATTGATGTAGCATTAGTATCAGAAACTTGGCTAAATTCAACCGATTATTTGTCTAATACTATTTATAAATTCTATCGTTTGAATAGGGAAGAGAGAAGTGGTGGCGGTATTGCTGTAGTTATAAAACGTTTGATTGAACACAAAGTACTTCCCATCATAAATAGGAAATTAATTAAAACCATAGGTATTGAAGTCCCCTTTACTAATGGTCTATCTCTGAAAATTTATAGTGCATATTTTCAAGGTGGGTCAACTTTACCACAAAAACGACAAGATTTCCGCAATGATCTTTTAAAATTACTTAAAACAAATGATTTGTTCCTTACTGGTGGTGACTTCAACTGCAGGCAGAGACGCTGGGGTTGTCTCAGAGCCAACGCCTGGGGTAGCATTCCTGCAGACTTACGAGGGGCGTTCAATATATTCTCGGTCTCGATATGAAGGAAAATTAAATTGTTTTTATTTTTCAATATAATCTCCCCTAACATCAATGCATTTGTTACATCTTGAGATAAGCTTTTTTAAACCCTCAAAAAAATAAATTTCCTCTTTCTCTGCAAAATACCCATTTATTGCCGACTTGAGTTCTTCATCATCCGAAAATCTTTTTCCACGAAGACATTTTTTCAAATCCGGAAACAGGAAATAATCACTAGGGGCAAGGTCTGGACTATAGGGTGGGTGTTGGATTTCTTCGAATCCACAATCTCGCGCAGCAGCCTTGGAAACTCGCGCCGTGTGAACAGGAGCGTTGTCATGAAGAAGCAACACACCCGCTGCGAGTTTACCCCGTCTTTTCTTTTTAATTTCCTCCCGCAAATTATGCAAAGTGGAAGCGTAGGATGTGGCGTTGATGGTTTCACCTTTTTTTTTGTACTCAATGAGCAAGATTCCCTTTGAGTCCCAAAAAACTGTGGCCATGAGCTTCCCGGCAGACGGAGTGACTTTGAACTTCTTCGGGGGGTCTGTTCCTTTTTTATGCCACTGCATGGACTCTTGTTTGCTTTCAGGGTCATAGTGGTGGACCCATGTTTCGTCCCCAGTAACAATTCGATCCATAACACCGTCCGCGTTCTCACTACACATCTCCAAATGCTCTCTACAGCATGCGATTCTCACTTTTTTCTGAGGCGCTGTGACCTTTGAAAGGTTAAGATGGCCATGAAGAATGGTGTGAATGGTACCAATTGAAAGCTTGGTGATCTCTGCCATCATTTTCACCTTTATTCGGGCATCCTCAAGAACAAGTTTTTCGACTTCTTTGATACTTTCTCCCGTACAAGCAGTAGCCGGGGCGCCGGAGCGGGGGTCGTCTTCAATGCTCTCTCTGCCTCTCTTGAACTCACTTGACCACTTTTGCACAGTTGATAATGAAGGTGAGTCGTTCGCAGATCTCCACAGTGAAAAGACGTGTTCCGGCTTTAAGTTGTGAGAAAGATAGCAAGTCAGTTTTTTCTTTCGTATAGACAATTGATCGTGCGCTTGTTTGTTGACTCGATAGCCAAGCGGGTAGCGGCGTCGGTCATTAAATCGTGGGACCCGAGTGCGATCCCAGGCAAACTTGAAACTTTTTTTCTTTTTTATTTTATTGGTCACAAATTGTTTAAATAAATAGTGTTATCGAAACAAAACTGTTCAGGAAAGAACGTGATGGATGGTGGAGAGCGTTCCGCTCTTCCCATAACGGGAGTGACAAAATACAACAACAGTGTTGCCGGTACCGTGGCGAAAGCCATTAAGAGGAGGAGGAGTTTGAAATCCCCTCCAAATGTAACAAAAAAGAAAATAAATGCCGTTCTATCAGAGGACGATGAACATTATGAGGGGGGCAATAACAACTTTGCCTCTCTAGCGTCATCCGAATCGGAAGATGAGGAGGAGCAAATAAAGGAAATGAACATCAGCATACAAAAGCTGACAGAGAGAATGCTTGCTATGAAGCAAAGGCAAACTGCACGCAGGCAGAGGGAGCAACTTGAAGCAGAGAGCTCCCAACATCAAAAGCCACAAGAGCAGAAACAACAACTACAGCAACAACAAAACCAGCTGAAGCAGAAACATCAACAGCTGCAAAAACAACAAAAGCTGAAACCACAGCAGCTGAAAAAACAGCAGCAGCAGCAGCAACAACAACAACAACAACAACAACAACAACATAAGCAGCAGCAGCAGCAGCAGCAACAACAACAACAACAACAGAAGCAGCAGCAGCAGCAACAGAAGAAGAAGGAGAAGGTGCCTCCTATCAACACCTATAAATTAGAGGTAAATGAAACCAAGGACCTGTGTAAGTTGGTCATTGGCAATAATTTTAATATAAAGAGATTGGGGAACGATCGCCATGCCATCCACTGTAATACAGTGGAGGGCTACGCGAAAGTGAAAGAGCTCCTAAGGGAAACGACGACGGAGCACTTCTCATTCACACCGAAGTGTGAAAAGCGGCAATCTATGCTGCTGAAGGGGTTGGAACCGTCTTCTGATCCTGAGGAGATCCTGGCACTGCTCAAAGAGAAGGAGTGCGAAGGACTCAAGTTTGTGGGGGTAAAGCCATTTACCACAGCTAGAGCTAGGCGGGAGAAACGGAGTCTGCCGTTCTTCCTGGTGCAACTCAGTCCCGAAAGCCGTCTGGATAGTCTAAGGAGTATCAATGTCCTAGATCAGGTGGTTCACTGGGAAAAACTAAAAAGGAGCGAAGGCGTTATACAATGCGTTCGCTGCCAGAGGTTCGGGCACGCCGCGTCGAACTGCCAAATGCAGCCTCGATGCGTGAAGTGCGCTAAGAACCACAGTTCCGAAGAATGTCCTCTGGGTGTTGACGGAGCATCCGATAGGTCGCAGCTCTCGTGCGTGTTATGTGGAAATGTGGGACACACCGCAAACTATCGGGGTTGTCCTAAGTTCGCTGACATTAAGAAAGCAAAACTGGCTCGGCAGCAGAAGGTGGAGGTCAAACGTTCACCTGTGAGGTTTCAAACACCAGCCGTCACGCCCCAAATTTCCTACGCCCAAATGGCGTCAGGTGGGGGGGCTACGGTACAGCAAGCGACTGTTGCTTCTCAGGCGCCAACGCCGAGAACAACGGAAGCTGCACCTAACATGCTGGCCATCTTGCTCGCAATCCAAGGGCAGATGGCTCAGCTGCAAAAGCAGGTTCAAGAACAGGCCAAGCGGGTGGACCAGATCTACGCGCTGCTGCCGGGCCTAACGCAACACATGTCGTAATGGGTACGCACATGGTGGAGCAAACTTTGAAGGTCCTTGCGGTGAATGTTAATTCACTGATTAGGATTGAACGAAGAGCCGCAATGTTTAAATTGCTACAAGACCAAACTCCTGATGTGCTTTTCGCTAGCGAAACTAAGCTAACCGATAAGCACAAACTGGAGTACAATAATTATATCGTTAGAAGAAGAAACCGGCCCAGATCCAAACGTGGAGGCGGTGTCGCGATCTTCATTAAAGAAGGTATAAAATTTCACAGAGTGTACAAGGGCGTGTTGCGCAGGTTCCGGGTGTTGGAGGCAGTCGTCGTGTACATCCCGCTCCGCAGTGGAAAGCGGCTGTACTTGGCCTCTGTTTATGCACCTGATACTTCACAATCCACCCTATTCATTACAGAGCTCGACACGCTTTTTCGACTTCTGAGGCTGGAATCGGGGGAGAATTATTTTATAATCGGCGGGGATTTCAACGCTAGACACAGAGATTGGGGAAATAATTTGCCAAATACTAGAGGGAACCTACTACTCGATTGGTGGGGTCAGCACGATGTCATGTACAGACTCGGTCTTAAAGCGACGGATAACCCGTCGTTTCCCAGAGGCGGGTCTTATTTGGATCTACTGCTGTACGACGAACGTATACGACTGACAGGTACGAATTTACAAACGCTAAACTGTCTGCGCACATTCGTGTATGACAGCGACCATTGCGGTTTTAGCACCGAAATTACAGTTCCTAACGAAATTGCGGAATTGGAGGAGTTTGTCCAAAAATATTCTTACAACTACAGTAAGACTCGATGGACACGCTTCTCCGCAACCTTGACAAGAGCACTCTCCTCGAACACGCTCCGCCCACCGTCCAACAGGAATTTGTCAAACGAGGAGATCGATAATTACCTAAAACAAATGGACGAGACAATTAAACAAACTATGGACACTACAATACCGCGGTATCGACGTACGACTAACGAAGACCTGTTCCGCAATCCTACTATTGACGCACTGCACCGACAGAAAAGTAGACTTCTGACAAGACTTAAAAACTTGTACAGACAGTTAACTGACCGACGAGACCCGGAGATTAGGACACTGAAGTCGTCAATTAAAAATATTCAAACGCTAATAAAAGAAAATTACAGAATTTCTGTAAGTTTGTATTGGAACAACAAGGTTCGGGCTGTAAACACCAGCAACCCGAATATGTTTCCGCAAATAAATAAACTATTTCGGAGAAAAAATCAAAACGACCTTCAGTGTCTTAAAATAGCCCGGACAACAGACAACGAACGGTTACTGACAATAGCAGGTATTGATCCAAATGAGGCCGCGGATGATGACGACTTCTTTGTGATCGAGGATCCACAGGAGAAGGTTGAGGCCATAGGGGCGACTTTCCAGGAAGTATACAAGGCCATTGATATCATTGGCCCTAATTATGACCTGGACAGTCGCGTCTTGCTGCACGACTTCAGCATTCGAAATGAAATAGGGAACTGGCGATCCGAGGGCTCTGGTTTCACTCGGTTCAGCGACGAAAATATGGCAAATAATGTCATGACCAGAGAGAGTGACCTACCCCCGTTCATTTCGAAGGAGGAACTCCGTGAGATCTTCGACACAATCAGGGCTAAGAAATCAGTGGGGACCGATGGTATTCCGAACATCGTGCTTCGACATCTTCCTCTAGAAGCGGTGGACATTTACACCACCCTGTTTAATAATGCAATGAATAATGCACATTATCCAGCGCATTGGAAAACTGCGGTGGTTCAACCTATCCCCAAAAAGGGGAAGGATATATCCAATCCGGCGAATCTCCGGTCGATAAGTCTCCTTCCGAATATCAGTAAGGTTTTTGAAAAGGTAATCAATAGAGCTCTGTCTAGGTGGGCTGAGGACAAACATATAGTTCCGGATAATCAATTCGGTTTTAAGGCGGGACATGATATCTCACATGCCGCGTCTAAACTGGTTTCTGATATCCAATGGAACAAAGGCAAGAAACAGTGCACTGGTGCCTGCCTTGTTGACTTGGAGAAGGCCTTCGACACCATATGGTTAGAGGGTCTTTTCTATAAGCTGACTAGGCTGGGGATCAGTAAACCACTCTTGTACATTCTTTATAATATGCTATCCAACAGACAGTTCATCGTAAAAAATGGCGATGTGACTTCTGTTGGAATATTTCAAATTAAAAATGGTCTTCAGCAAGGCGCGGTCAATTCGCCGATCCTATTTAACATTTATACAAGCGACTTGATAGGTTCACTTCCCCATACTATTGCGTACGCAGACGATGTGGTAGCGTACAGAACAGGTCCAAAAATCGAGGTCATTAATACTCTCTTGCAGCGTGACTTCGATAAGATAAGACGATTTTGCGATGACTGGAAGTTGAAAATCAACTTTCAGAAGTCGGAAACCATTCTCTTTAGGACGCCGTTGTCTAGAGCCTCTAGGGATACCAGAAAAAATTGGAGAAAGTTCTCGATTATTGGACAACACGGACAGCCTCTTGCCTGTCGAAATGTAGTCAGATACCTTGGAATCTGGCTAGATCAGTTTCTGTATTTTGGCAAAAATGTAGATGCTGCTCTGGCCAGAGCTAAAGGTGCTTTTGCCCTTACAAAGAGACTGTTTTATAACAGCCAACTCGATGCGGGGGTAAAGGTAATCTGCTACATGGCCCTTATCAGGCCCATGCTGGTATTTGGTTGTCCCGTGTGGTTCAATGTACGAGCAAGCTTAATGGAAAAGATTCGGGTGTTTGAGAGGGCTTGTCTTAGGGCTTGTCTTCGCTTGTACAGAACACCAGAATCGGAGTACAAGAAATTTTATCCTAATGAGGTCCTTTATAACAGGGCGAACCTAATACGAGTGGACAACTTCGTAATTAAGCTGACTCGAAGGCACATTGCAAGAGCAATGACCTCGACGAATAACCTGATATCTGGGGCTTACTACCCCAATTACCTTTACCACGAGAGTGTGCGCTTTGACGGCTTCGTTCCACCGGAAGCATTCCTCTACCTTGATCAGATAGGGTTGATCCAGGATAGATCAGCGGTCCCGTTAATCTTCCATGTCGCTCGGACAGCTGGGGACAGGCGACTCAACTACGACAGAGACGTCGCACACGGCAGTGTGGAACGCCTCAGGTTCAGTAGGTAGGTGGGGAATCGCGATAAGAGGGATGTCGTTCGGCAGCACCAGCATTTCTGGTGGCTGAATGATGGAGAAGATGTTTCGTCGTCGTTTCCGTCAATTACGGACCAGCCTCACTAATGAGGCAGGGCTGACCAATGTATTTGCTTTGTAAATAGCGATGGCCAGCTTACATAGGTTTAGGTTAGCATTTAAGAAACATATACATATATCAGTGTATACAAAGGTGTATACTGATATATGTATATGATCGTGTATAATGTCTATGTGTGTTTATGTGTGTATTGTGCATTTAGGTTAGGTAGGCTAAGGTTTATTTTAAGTTAGATACTAAGCTTTTATAAAAAATAATAAAATGTCCATATGCTAAGTTTTTTGTTATAAATTTTTTCTTAGCCCTAAGTACACAAAATAAACATTTATAAATAAAATGTAAATGAAGTCGAAAGACATAGATATAAGAATTTAGATTAGCTTAGAGTGCCTGTGTGGGGCCAGTAAGTTAGTATAAGATTGTTAAGTAATTGTAAGCTAGCATTTAAGCATTTTTTGTTAGTATATAAGAGTTAGTGATTAAGTAAATAAAATGCATTCAAAACTGAAAAACTGATAATGAAGGTGCGGAACCCTGGTAAACAGCCACCATCTCTTCATGAATAGTTTTTTTACTTTTTCCTTGCTCAGTGAGAAATTTAATTACAGCGCGATGCTCAATTTTCACCATCATCGTCTCAGTTGCCATTATGATTCTGTTTAACTTGAGATAAAACGCGAATTAATAATCACATTTATATGAAATTTTACATGAATGCACTAAAATAATAGTATTACTTGAAAAATAAGTCAATTTATATATACAACCACAGCTTCACCCCGATACCGAGAATATGTTGAATGCCCCTCGTAAACTCAAGGCATTCTTTTGATATTCCTTATCCACCAAATCCCTCCTATATTCCAGCTAACAGGAACAGGAACCCATCTATATTAGATCTATTTTTAACTAATATGCCTGACCTTTTCACTCCTCACATAACACTTAATGAACTCAGTTCTGAGCATTTACCTGTTAAACGTAGTGTTATTCTTTCTCCAGTTAAATGCTCAAATCGTATATACGACATCAAAAACGTCAATTGGAAGTTATTTAAAAGGTTATTGCGATCAAAAATAGAAAATGCTTGGGTTCAAAATAACAGTCCAGCTCAAATTGATCGAAATGTAAATATGTTTACAAATGCCATTCTTGAGAGCTTTGATCTATCAGTACCTAAGAAAACGGCCTTAAGTCATGCCTCAAATGTTTTACCGCATTACATTCTTCAGTTTATTACGCAAAGAAACACCTGCAGATCCAGATGGGTACGCACGAGAAATGATTTTTATCTCAGCGAATATAAGAAAATTATTTCTTTAGTCAAATTCGCTATTGCTACGAGTAATTTCAAAAAGCAAGCAAGCCATTCTCTAATATAATCAAAGTAATTAAGAACAAACGTATCTACATTCCTTCCCTTAGAACAGGGGACTCTGTAATGCTTTCTTGTGTTGATAAGGCCAATGCGCTAGCAAACAATTTCTCGCTCAATCATTCGATTGGCAATAATCTTACCCCACCTATGCACATTGAAGCTTCCGTCAAACAGTCCGTAGATTTCGTTAATTCTCAAACTTTATTTAATGATTTTAATCGCATACATATTAAGGAGCTAAAAGATCTTATAAGTAGACTAAAAACTAGAAAATCTACTGGCTTTGATGGTATTAGGAATGTATGTCTTAAGAACCTACCACCATTTGCTCTTACGAAATTGACGGAACCATTTGACTGCTGCCTAAGATATGGATATTTCCCAATAAATTGGAGAACTGCCAAGATAATTCCCATTTTGCAGCCTGGAAAAGATCCAAATTTAACCTGTAGCCATAGATCAATTAGCTTGCTTAGTTCTTTGAGTAAATGCCTAGAAAAAATCATAAAGAACAGAATTATTTCCTTCTTAGAGAACAACTATATTCTACCTTCTGAACAATTTGGTTTTAGAGTTTTTCACAGTACTACTCACCAAGTACATCGTATTACAAATTACATTAAAAACAATCTATCAGATGGAAAAAGTACCGGTATGATAATTTTATATATTGAAAAAGCTTTCGATACCGTATGGCATGATGGCTTATACATAAGCTTACCAGTATTAACCTATAACCGCTATATCTTGTCAAAATTATTCAGTCTTTCCTATCATTCCGAAGTTTTAAAGTGTCCATTAATCGTTACTTTTCAGGCAATAAATTAATAAATGTTGTAGTTCCACAAGGGTCCCTTCTGGCTCCAGTCTTATATAACGTATACACTTCCGATTTCCCCAATCTGACAAACTGTAGTATCGCCCTGTTCGCAGATGATACTTGCATTTACTCATCTGATACAATTGGTTTCAATGTTTCAATGTTGAAACGAACCTGCAATCAGATATACGAGTACATGCTTTCGCATCATACTGTGTTAACTGGAAAATCAAAATGAATGCTTCTAAGACTCAAGCTATCTTTTTCACTCGTAAAAGGAAAGCTTGTTTACTACCAAGCAACAGACTTCTATTGAACGGTGTTCAGATTGAGTGGACATCGAATGGAAAGTACCTTGGTATATATTTAGACAAACACTTAACTTTTAATCTTCAGGTGCTAGAAGTAATTAAAAAAGTCAACACAACCATAAGAATTCTTTACCCTTTCATATGTAGAAATTCGAAATTGAATGACCCAAATAAATTACAAATTTGTAAGTAATTTTTTTTTTTTCAGTTTTTATGCATTTTTATTTTTTAACTTAAATTACTCTTATATGCTAAACAAAAAACGCTTAAAAGTTTGCTTAAATTACTTACAAATAATTTTATTCTAACTTACTGGCCCCATGCGGGCACTCTAAGTTAAACCTAACGCTAAAACTATGTCTTTCGACGAATCTTACAGTCTACTTTTATTTCTATTTTTACATTTATTACTCCTAAAACTAAGAAAATAAATTTTAAGCAAAAACTTAGTATATGGAACTTTTTTGAATTTTTTTATAAAACTTAAAACTAAAAGCCTACAAACTACCTAAAAATAAATCTTAATCTACTTAACCTACTTACATCTAACACAAACATAGAAATACATAAATATATATATACATAATATGTATATACCTAATATATAAATACATGCATATATATATTTTTGTTTTTAATTTTTTTTTTTTGGTTTTTATATATATTTTTTTCTTAAAATTAACTTAATCGTACCTAAAACTATGTAAGCCGGCCATGGCTAACAAAAAAATTAGGCTGGCCCACTTTGCTTCACATGAAGCTACACATCACTGAAGAAGTTTGACGACGAAGCATCCTCCCCTTCAACAAGCCACCAAAAGTTTTGGTGCTGCTGAGCAACATCCCTCATGTCGCCACTCCCTACCGCCCTACTAAAACGGAGACGCTCCGCACTGCCATGTGCGACGTCTCTGTCGTAGTTGAGTCGTCTGCCCGCAGCTGTTCGAGCGACGTGGAAGATTAGCGGCACCGCCAATCTGTCCTGGATCAGACCTTTACTATCTAGATAGAGGAACGCTTCTGGAGGAATAAAGCCGTCAAAGCGAACTCTCTCGTGATACATATAATTGGGGTAGAAAGCCCCGGAAATCAGGTTGTTCGATGAGGGCATTGCTCTTGCAATGTGCCTTCGAGTCAACTTAATGACGAAATTGTCCACTCTTATTAGGTTCGCCCTATTGTACAAGACCTCATTAGGATAGAATTTGATGTACTGAGACTCTGGTGTTCTGTATAAGCGAAGACAAGTCCTAAGACAAGCCCTCTCAAACACCCGAATCTTTTCCAATAAACTTGCTCTCACGTTGAACCACACGGGACATCCAAATACAAGCATGGGCCTGATAAGGGCCATATTCTACATATCTCTAGTCTGGGGTAGGTGCGCGAAAAGTCACCGGCGCAAACTTCAGACAGCCCAAAACAAATTATTGAAAATGATACTAAATCTGCCTTGGTTTTTCACTACAAAAGAGCTACATGAAATAGCAAATATAGAAATGGTAGAAAATAGAATTGAAAAGCTTTGGAACCAATATAATATATCGTGTTTATCCTCTGACAATGACTTAATCATAAACTTAGCATCAACACTTTAGTTCTTAGTTTAGTTCAACTAATCATACATTTATTTCTTGTATTTATTTATTTATTTATTCATTTTTTTGTCTTATTTTTTGCTTTACTTATTTTGTTTGTTTATTTATCTATTTATTTATTTATTTACTTGCTTATGTTACTGTTTATTTATTTATTTATTATTTTTCCTTGTTGTTTATTTATTTATTTATTTATCTATTTATTAATTGTCCATTTATCTATTTAGTTATTCATTTATTTATTTATTTATTATTTATTTATTTATTTCCAAACTGTTAATTAAATAGTACTTAAAGTTCCAAACCCAGTTATGCAACCACTTCTCTTTTCCCTCCAAGGATATCGGACATAGAACTTATTTTAGTGAAGGTTTTTACTGGCTTTTCCTTCAAATTTATAAAATCCTGTGATATTATTTTAAGCATTTGTAACAATATTTTAGTAGTACGGTGCTTCAACTAAATCATTTCATCATTTAATTGTAAGTTCCAAAACTAAATTAAATTTTTTAAACTTATCTCCTTTACACAAATTAGAAGCAAATTTGTACCTGAATGCCAATGATACAAATTGTATGATTAATGCACATCTGGTTTTCTTTATCCCAATTTCTATTATACAGGGCGTCCCCTAATTCGTCAACGATACGAGTAATTTGCGAAATGATTCCTGGGTATATTCTAAGAAAAAAATCCTTCTATCGTAAGGGTTATCTCCAATGCTGACGCATGTTAACGGAAATTGCTCAGTTAATACTAATGGCAGAAACTTCACTGATTACTTTGTGCTTACAAGAAATACTACCCTTTATAAGTGCATTTAAATGAAGTTGATATCTTGTTAGGGTCTTCACATATCCAATTTCAAAACCTGATTCATTTTTCTTTCCCATGCTAATTTCTTATTTTGAGGTCACTTTTCTCCAGAAAATGCCTAATTAACATAACCTTTAACTATTTTTTTCTTATGAACGTAACAATAATAATTAAAAAAATCATCAGCAAGTTTCCAGAAAAACCCCTAGATTTTATGATACGAGTATTTGAGGAAACTTGCAGCAGGTAAATAAAGGAATTTATGGTACAGTTGACAATAATAGTGGTTTTCAAGAATTATTAATTTTCCAATAATTTTTTTAAAATTCCATATCTATTCCAGTCTATTTGACTACCTGTCAAAACCTTCATTTCCTTACCCTATTCCTCAAAAATTCTCAGAAAGAGTTATGTTTCGGGTGTGAGGGCCTATTTGTCAAATTTACCAAACAAAAATGGTATAAAAGATTAGAAAAACAAATTAATTCATCAGTTTAATTTTTAATGCCAGTTGCCTAGAAACGCTATTTGAAATATCTGCATTTACAAACCAAGAATACGCAGACATTATTTATATTTATGGGCTATGCAATGGAAGTTCAGTTAGAGCGCGACAAAGATACTATGAACTGTATCTTCACCGAAGATTTCCTAGCACAGGAGTATTTGTAAATACGTATCGAAAACTTCGTGAAATGAGATCAGTACACGATACAGTACACGACCGAATGCGGAAGCTCCACAAGTAAAACGGATTTCGGCTGATGAAAAAATACTGGAAGCTATTGCAACTGATCCGTCAATTAGCATTAGGCGCTCAGTAATTCAATTGTAATTCAATGTTTGCAGACATAAAATTTCGAATGTACTGAACGGCTTCCCAATGATTTGGAAAAGAGATTTGAGTTTTCTAACTGGTTGCTGGAGCGGAGCTTGGATGACAACTAGTTCATTAGCAGAATTCTTTTGACGGAGGGGTTTCAACTAACAAGAGATGGGATCACAAATTTTCATAATCTTCATACATAGGCTGCGGACAATTTACATACAAGGAGACATAAATCATTTCAACACAAATTCAGTGTCAATATGTGGGCAAGTGTACTTGGAAACAAGTTAATCGGCCACTACAAACTATCACCTAGGTTGAATTCTACAAACTATCTGGAAGTTTTGCTAAATGATTTACCAGAACCATTCGAGGACGTTCCACTAATTCAACTAGCTTCATCATATTTCCAACAGGACGGGGCTCCAGCCCACTTGAGGTTGAGGTCTTGAGGTTAAAAATTGGCTAGATGAAGAGTAAGAAGAAATGGACCAGACCAGTTCACTGGCCTGCAAGATCTCCTGACCTTACCGTATTGGATCTTTTTTTAGGGGCAAGAATGAAAAAACTTGTTTATTCAACCGAAATAGCAACTTTAAGTGAAATTGAAGAGCGTATTCTCGAAGCATCATCAAAAGTGAAACAGCAGTTAGCATCAATAAACATTCGTAGTAAAATCCAAAAACGGGCTCCAGCATGCACACAAGACCAAGGAGGACACTTTGGGCATCTGTTATAACTGTTTTAGTACACACATACAATAACAATTATCTGAAAGCACACAAAATCATATTTTATTCATTATTGGAGCTTAAAGCAAACAAATTATTTTTTATAAATTTTACCTGCTGCAGGATATTCCAAGTATTTCTGCATACTTATTGATTTATATATTTTTTTTGCTATTGTTACTTTCATAAGAAAAAAATAGTTAAACTTTATATTAATTAGACATTTTCTGGTGAAAAGTGACCAGAAAAGTGCATTCTTAGAAATTGGATATCTAAAGACTCAAACAAGATATCAACTTTTTTTAAACGCCGTTATAAAGGATGTTATTTCTTCTAAAAATGAAGTCCTACACAAAGATTTTACCATTAGTACTAACAGAGCAATTTCCGTTAACATGGGTCAGGGTACACCAAAGTAAGCCTTTTCTTAAATCCTCGATAAATGATGTCAACATTGGAGATCGACCCTTACTGTAGATAGAGTCCGACCGAAGGTGAATTTTTTGACCGAAGCCTAATTTCGGGTTCTTCATTACCTTCGGCCGAAACCGAAGCCGAATCTAATGGAGATTGTATTTCAAAATGCTAAAGAACCTAAAATATAATGATCAGTTTGATAAAATTGATCGGTAGATATTTTCTTGTTTATTAATTTATTTTACAAAGACACAAACAGCAAAATAGCCAGTAAAATATTGCAGTAGACTCTTTTAAATAACACATAAAGAAATAAAAACAAAAAATAACCACTAAAAAAATTCAAAAGCCTAGGTACATTCGATAACACGTAAATACAACAAACAAAGTTAATATGAGAAAACAAACGATGAAGTAGAATTAATAATCCAAATTAAATAACTTAATATTATATGCAAGAAACAAAAGTTTTTGTACATTTTCTCCCTGCAAATTAGCCCTCCGATCAGCATAAATTTTTCCAGCAGCACTGAATAATTGCTCACTCGCTACACTAGTAGTAGGAGCTGATAAATATTTGTTAGCTACTTCTTTCAAGTAGGTATAATGACTTGAGGCCCAATAATTAAAAATACCAGCATTCCTTGTAGCTAGCTGCTACAGAAACGAAACAAACATGAAATGACTTGCTCGAAATCCCCTCCAAAACACGGTGCGTATGATAGTTTAATTTTTGCGGAAAAATGGTTCGGCTTCGGCAAAATCTTTGGCCTTTTCTTGCCGAAGCCGAATGTTTTGACGAAGGTGGAAATTTAAGCCGAATGTGGCCGAAGCCGAAGCAGCAGCCGAATGTTCGGTCGGACTCTAACTGTAGAAAGATTTTGTTCTTAGAATAGGCCCAGGAATCATTTCCCAAATTATCGTCGACGAATTAGGGGACACTCTGTATAATAGTTCAAGCAGCAGCGGTAAATGGTTTTTTATAGAGCGAGTAGAAAATTTTAAATACTTGGGGCTCACATTTAGTTCTATAATGTGATTTTAACATAATAAAGATGCATTACAAAAGTATTTTCGATACACACTATGCTTTCAAAAATAATTTATTATGTCTTTTTTTTTAATTTTAAGCTGCAATATGGAATTGCTTGTTAGTAAAACTAAGACCCCTGCTTAAATTGTAAAAATTCATTACATTTTAAAAAGAACTTTACTATGTACAAAATATGTGAAACTTTGGTTCATCCAATATGACTATGACAGCCGAGAATCTCTCATTTATTATGATTTTATACTTTAAATAATTTATTTTTATTTTGTTTTGAATATTTTTCCTTAAAGGTAAATTACTTTGAAGAATTAATGAATTGATGTATAGTATAATAACGAAGTATGTATTCTTTCTTTTTTTAAAGACTTAACACTTAAGAAGATACGACTGCTCTTAAAAATCCTGAGCACATGTTTCTTTGGAAAATGAGATAGAAAAAGAAAGAAAGATGAAATAAGGATGAAGAAATATAATATCTTATCAAAAAACAATTAAATCGAACAATTTTTGTTAACTTTAATCTTTACCGTTTGAGGTCAGTACTCCTATTCTACCTTGATTATAGTCAACTCGAATCTACATATAACATCAGTGGCAAAAATTCGTTCCCAGCTATTAATAGGAAGTAGGAACCCACCATGGATGAAACGAATGCAATTTTACGAAGAACATGGTTTAAAATCCCGACAATTTTTTAATAATGTGCCATGGACGGATGAATCAATGATAAGGATGAAATATTCCCATGGTATGGTGCATGTTTGGCCCAAAGTAGGGGATTCACTGGAAGATGTTACTGTTAAGTCTATAGAAAAAGGTTGAATGATGCGGGGATCCCTCTCTGTTAACGCAAGAGCAACGCAAGGTAAATGTGAATGTGTAGCTTAGAATTTTAGATTTTATCTTCCGACAGGACAATGCGTCTATTCACACCAATAAATTTTTAAAATGGCCTCCACAAATTCCCGACCTTTCCCCAATTGAAAACGCGTGGGCTATGCTAAGAATTCGCATTGCTGAGGATGCGCCTCAAACCTTGCATCAATGGGGAAAATTTAGTCAATAGAGTATCAGAAACTTGTATACATGATGCAAGACTGAGTTGCAAAAATGTCTCTTCAGAATAGAGGACACTAAGGATGTTAAGTTATTGGGAAATTTACTTACTTTTTCCACATTTATTTTTGTTGCATACGCAGTAATATTTTATGTTTTCTTTCCATTATAATTCCTAAGATCGAATCTCCAAAATGAAGTACTAAATTTTTAAAAATGTTTACAACAACATATATATGGCTTTTTCCTCACACTTTGAGTTTGGAAACTTATCTTGTCCACATACTGTATTAGGTATATTTAAAAGGTAATAAAAGAATTACAAAATTAAAAAAACATTCCCAGCCTTCGATTTCGAATTAATTTTCATAAAATCGTTGCGGAAAATACGCATGATAAGTTTCTTCAGTGGAATTTAAGAAAGAAACAAGAAAATTCAACGGTTATTGTTCTCCATCAGTCAGCATGAAGCTCTTTGTTAATTTCTCTTTCCGCAGAATAGCTCTGAAAACACCACGGTCGAAACAATGAACCTAATGAGTACCATTACGCGTGCAGTGAAAGCATGAAAGCATGACCCCACCAGCAAATCATTCAGTAGACGCCGCAGAAAAGTAATTTAATTTCCTGCCAAGGGATGGCTCTTATCACAAGTTTCTTGGAAAATCTCTGCTCCTTTCTTAACCATTTTCACAAACACACAGCTGGAGCCTTAGGCATGATGTAAAGTTTCTTCAACCGAATGGCAGGAAACATTAGAAGGCTATGTTTTGACATAATTCAAAATGTCATATCTACGGGTAGCTACAAGCATCTTACGAACTAAGTTATTGTGGTTGGGATATAACCTTTTTTTTATGTTACATTACGTTAATTCTTGTTAAGTTCCTACGCACAATATTTATCAGCTTTTGTCTTTGTTGCTTGTAATTATAATCATTTATACTTAACATCGCCGGCATAGACATAATGTAGGACACAAAGACAAATCAGTGTAAGTGCAAATAGGAAAGTAACTAAGTGTAAATAAGTTTGATATTTTTTTCCTTACTTTCATTTAGCTCGGCATAAATCGTTTATCTAAGTCTTCCCCGCGGGTATGAGATAACAACTACCCCGATAGCTGTTTCGTTATTTTTAAAAAAAAAATGTTGTTCAATCAATATCTGATGATTACAATACTGTACAAAATACAATCTTCCTTTCATAACATAAAGTTTTTTTTGGGAATTTCAAAGAAAAAATATTCTTTCCATTTTTCAAAACTGACAAAGAAATCTTGTTTTTTTCGGAAGTCATTCTATCACCCTTTAATTTTAATGTCAAAGCTCATCTGTCATGTCATGCTAAAGATATATGAATACACTACCCCACCGGGGACTTCTTCTGCACATATGTAGAAAGACTAATCCCAGGAGGAATAGAAATATTCATGTCAGAACGCGACGGCCTTTCAGCAATATTATGCTTTTAACTTTTAAGAAAAATTTACATACCGCAACCTGGAATATCAGAACAATGATGGACAAGAGCGACTTACTAGACAACGTATCACGGCAACTTTAAATCTACATAGTATACATACAAGATGTCTAGAGGGAATATGTAGGAAACATGGGCTCTATTTAAACTTGCGAACAAATCGAACAAAATAAGGATATGTGCACACCCTTACCTACAATAGCAATGATAGGCAGATATTTAAACAGAGAGGTTGTATTAGAGCGGATTAGCAAAATAGGGCTAGAGTTAACTGAGATTTCTTCGTTCTATCTGCCTGCCCTCCGTCTTCGACATACTAATTATCTCGAAAAAAATTGCTGAAGAAAGCTTCTGCCGAATAGCTTCATCCCAATAGCTTAATAACGATGGAGCGCGGACTGTATGATGGATGGGCTTGTGCTATTCTTACAATAGGGAAAAATGTCAATTACCTTTCGTCTCGGCTCCAGCCGATCGAAGGAGTTCGGTAGTTGTGCAAGGTAAGGAAATGTAAGAGATTAAAAGGGTCCTAACATGCTTTGAATGCAGTAAATATGGCAACATATTCTTGCTGGTAGTAGATAAGCAAACGAAGAAAACGAATATCGCAGATGGAATCAAGGAAAGTCTTCTTTTCGAAGTCGTCCATTATAGTAACCAAAAGCAAGGAGTTACCGAAGACCAATGCATACTGCTAAAACAAATGATTTTAGTTGTGTCCAATGCTTTTAATGACAAATTAATTAAATAGCTTTACTAATATAGATCAAAAAGTAGTGACCTTAGAGACGCAAGAAACAAGCGTGCTAATTTTGGCAGGAATTTATATGCCGTTTGACTCGTTAAACTCGTTAACACCTTCGGTAATGAGAAAATTTGAGCATGAGAAATAGTTACAGCATAGAGATGAGTCTCTTTTTTTTATCTTACTCGTATTATAAAAAGCAATTTCAGTCAAAAGCTGGAAAACGCCGTGAATAGATCAGTGTTAATATTGTGTGTTGTGCTTATCAATTTGGTTTTCTGTTAAATAATTTTCTCGGAACGCGGTGAGTGAATCTTAATCTCTTCTTCCAAAAGAATCTTACCTTAATCATTTAACAAAAATTTGTAATAAATGGACGGGGGGACGGATCCCCCCAATCATAACCGGTTTGGAGACCTCGAACCCGAAGTGCTCTTAAACCGGAGCAAAAAACGCAAAAGAAAACACAATAGCGAAGTTTTTCCTACTTTACCAGTAATTCATAATGATGTTCCACGTTTCATCGTCATTACTGGTCTGGAGAAAGATGAAAAAACTCCAACAGTTCTCGTAAGTTATCAACGTGCATACAACCCAATTCGAATCAATCGCGGACTTGAGCACATCTCCGAAGACATATTGGAAGTCAAGTCTATGAGGTCAGGAGACTTGTTTTTGAAGGTACTAAGCATTGCAACAGCCGACAAATTCATTAAATCCAAACTCATCGACTCAATTCCAGTCAAAGTAACTAACCACATTTCCCTTAACTCGATCCAAAGTAGAATTTATTCAAAACTTATAGCGAACATAAACGAAGAGGAACTTTTAGATGAACTAAAAAATATAAAGTCATTGAAGTTCGAAAAATTATTAAGAAAGAGGGTGACTCATTGGCGTCAACCGCCGCAGCTATCCTCACATTCGATCAAATTCGTCGCCCACATGAAGTTAAAATAGGCTGGCTAAAACCGCAAAGTTGAGGAATACATCCAGAACTAAATGCGTTGTGTCTACTGCTAAAAACTGGGTCACACCAAAAATCGGTGTACAAATTCCCCAGCATACAAATAATTACGGCACAAGTCCGTCAACAAAATTAATGACAACAAAAGCATTCACCAGCTACCTTCACTTAAAAAGAGAAACAGCTCTAACCCCACCATGGCAGAGTTGATCAGAAAAAGAATGGACAATGAGAGACATGCAAGGAGTCTCCATAACTCCTCTCTCGCCCCAGCAGAAACTAAAACACAAACATCAACTTACAAACTCAACACAATACAAAACCTTGATCAAACACAAGATTAGCCACTACATACTATAAAAAACAAAACTCAATCGCTCAGGGAAGATCTTAGCTCAGTTAACATATCACTCATCCCCCCGATCCTCGTACAACCACAAAATGATGCAAATAGTGCTCTCTTAGAAGAAACGCAACTTACATCGCCACAAAAGGCGGACACAGAAATGGGTGATGTAACTCTCACCAAAACATCAAGTGACTACTCTCACTCTTTAATTAAAAAATCAAATAACACCACCTCAATCAACAACTTAAACGCACTGCCCACCGCAGTACAGTCTAACCCAAAAGACTTCCCACACTCAAGAAATAGCTTTAAAAACAATAGTGACACTGCTAGATAATAAATTCATTATCCTCAAATGGAACATACAAGGTTTCGTAAATAACAAGCATACCCTAGAAAGAATAATCGCAAACTACAGCCCAGGTATTATAGCTCTTCAAGAAACACACACCATTTCAGCAAATACACACTTGTTTACACTCAAGAATTACAAACCTTTTCCTCATAATAAAGGCTGCGACTACTGCAAATCAGGAATTGGGTTCCTCGTCAAAAATAAAATACCTGTGGCCTCACACAGCCCCTTTACTTCAAATCTTTTGTATCAAACAATAGAAATTCCTGCTAAAAAAAACAATAAAGCTCACCAACGTAGGTAGATAGGTAAGAGTGGCACTACCAACCCACTTAGGCCTATTGGCCCATTGTGATGCCACGTGGATCTATGATCCTCTTACTAATGGAACCAGTTTGATCTTATGATAAAGCTTTCGAGAATGTTAACGTCTATATTTTTTAGATGGTTTAGGTCGTTGTAGAAGAAAGCTACTAGATGAAGCTTTCTTCTCTGGGAGAGAGCTGGACATGTACAGAGTAGGTGGAGGATTGTCTCCTCCTCTTCCTCGTCCCTGCAGCTTCTACAGAAATCATTAGTAAAAGCGCCAAGCCTTCTTGCGTGCTTGCCTGTGAGGCAGTGTCCAGTAGTGACGCCTATTATGGCGCTGATGTGTTTCCTATCTAAAAGGATCAGACACTTAGAGCGACTCAGATCCAGCTTTGGCCAGATCTGTTTGGTCGTTAGACATGTTTGCCAGCAGTCCATATAATCGGCTCTGCAGTTCCCTGGAATGTCTCTGTGGCCCGGCAACAAAGGTGAATGTTGAACTGCTCGGCCATCTCCCTTAGAAATGATAGGCATTCAAGGGCGATTTTAGATTATAATGAGACCGAGTCCAGGGACTTGATGGCGGCCTGACTTTCCAAGAAGATTGATTTTTGTCGATGTTTGTGGGGGGAGTTTTGTGTTGCTGATACCATGTTTGAGTATCTGCGCTCTCATCTGTCAACATTTACTCGATCAAGCCATTTTATCAGTGAATTTCGTCGTGTGAACACACAAAATAATCGGGAAAAAATGGCGAACATTCCAAATACTGATATTTGGAAAGAATTTTTCGACAACTTTTGACAAATGGAGAGATGTGTTCAATTATGTTGGAGTGAATTGGTCTCAGCGTCTGCGGGTTTTAGTGGTAGCATGTTTCAGCGTTTACAGGCTTAAGGTCTGTTCTTTTTTGGCATCCAGCTTTAATACTAGTTTGCACGTAGCGATTGGTGTACCTGTACTACCCTTTTCCGGTAGAATAAGTAGAGTGGTTCCAATTTTGGCGAGTTCATCGGCTCTTCAGTTCCCTGGAATGCCTCTGTGGCCCGGCACCCAACAAAGGTGAATGTTGAACTACTCTGCCATCTCCATTACAGATGATCGGCATTCAAAGGCGATTTTAGATTATAATGGGACCGAGTCCAGGGACTTGATGGCGGCCTGACTTTCCAGAAAGTTACGGATATCTTTTGCAGATATCACCTTTTTCTTCAGCCAGGACAGAGCTTCTTTAATCGCCAAAATTTCCGCCTGGAACACGCTACAGTGATTTGGAAGACGGAAAGAGAGGCTTAGATTTAGCTTATCTGAGAAAACACCGTCACCAACTCCGCTATCGGTTTTAGATCTTCCCAGGAGGATAACGTTCGAACGTTCGAATAAATAAACTTTCAACATTTTGTTAACGGTGGGCAATCCTTCTTTTACAATGTTGTTGGCCCACTTTAGTTTGTTCCTGTCTTTCTAGCGTCCTCTGTTCTCTCGACCTCCGGATAAGATCCGCGAGTTTTGCTTATGCAGGAGGCATTTCGACGTCTGAGGTAAAGTACCTTGATTGGGGCTTGCCAACGTGACTGAGGAGTTTTAGTAGCAACAGGAAGACCGTAGCCCACCACAAACTTGCTGCTGATAGGGGTACAGGAAGTGGTAGGACCATGACTTGCTACAGTCTTTCCACTTCTTGAGAGATTGGATTTTGGCTTATTGTGCTTGCTTTAAAAGGTGCACCATGCCTGCCACAATTTTCCTTTTGCTCAGCGTTGCAGGAGTCTTGCCGGTAGTCGGTATAGTCACCATATTACCGTCTGGTTTTGAAGAAGTACCGGTCTCGAGTTTCGATTTATAAAAGATCTAGAGAACATCCTTTAGTTTTCGGACACATATAGAGAATTTCTCAAGACACATTAACCATACTCAGTCCATCGCAAATTAGAGGATGTAGAATGTAAATAGTATACAATTTATCCACAACACAATGAATAGCGAGCTTTGTTGGTCGATCACGAGGACCAAAAAAATCCGGAAATCTTCTATACATTTCGCGAATTGAAAACCGATTCTCAAAATAAGTTTAACTTTAACACAAATGTCAAGTGACAGTATATTTTAAAATGTATTCTTATTGAATGATCTATCAGTCAAAAACAACAAACATTGTTTATTTTAGGTTTTCAGGAAAAACAAAAACTTAGCATGTTCATCCCATATTTGAACAAAACAATAGAATTAAAAGTTTTATTGGGCCCAACAGCACGCGAGATTTGTACCAAGGCCCCATGCAGTACAAATTCCGCGTGCTGTTGGCGATTGTTTTTTTTTTGTTTTAGAAAATTGCTCGTTTAAATACACTAGCGAGGGCTAAGACTTCTTTGTTTAAAATTTTCTCAATTCGGTTATATATGATTACAATGATATTTTAATATATTGTAAACAAATTAAAGAGATTAATAAGTCTAACTATGGATGGACCGATAGGTTGGTTAAAAAAAACGAGAGTATCCCAGAGTATCGAGAGAACTGACAACATCTATTATTAGTTTGCGTAGATGTGAATGCTCATAAGCTTTTCAAATGTTTTCAATATAAAATATCTCTAAACATATTGGTCTTAAATTTTTTGCAAACGTTTGACTAGGTTCGACTTCTTTGGAATTGAAGGACGACAATCGCCCGGAAGGTAGTCAGCTACCGAAATCCGACTTTTAATGGGCATTAAGGAGGCGAGACAACATTCTGCTATCCAAACATCTCAAACAACTAAAAGCATATGATGGTAAGGAATATATGTAAAAGATTGAAATATGCTGTGTGGAAATGACACAAGGCGGTTTTCAGTGCTGAAGTTAGGAGGACACGTAAAATGGTATGACTCGGATGCTGCGTATAATTTCCTCAAAATCTATCTGTGAATCTATTTCATTGAAAACTGCCATATTAACCATGGATTGACCGAAAACCCAAGATTAAAGGTTTCAAAACAAAATGATCTACAGATATGCACGAGTATTTTAATATTTTTTATGTCTTTTTTAACTCCTTGAAATGTTGAAGCACTTAATTCAGTTTACAAATTTGATTCTCATTCTGTTGCTGAACTTAAAAGCCGTTAATATATCAACAGAACCCATTAACTCAAGGACCCCTTTTATGTAATATATTTTGTATCCTCCTTAACTCGGTCATAAAACAAAACCTCGTGGCAATGATGCTTGGATTTAATAACCATACTCACATTTCAAATAATGTGTTCAGAAAAGGGTTGTAAAAGGATGTACCTACATTGGATGGACTGAATGGGAAATGTGTAAGCCAAGCTGTGATATTTTAATCCAAATGTAACATGTTATAAGCTAAGGAAATCCTTTAAGAAGATTCCAAAAAATTGCGAGTGTCAGCCCAACTAAATCTACAATCCACTACCATCTACCAAAGCCTTGCCTCTAACCAAATGTTCCCATGGATATCTCACTTTTAATATTTCGCATGCATCCCATTCGGTGTCGAATAGCTTGAGCATCCATAAACTTCCCTGAGAATATTTGCAAGCAAATAATATGCGAATCTGTGTGAATCAAGTTCGAGGCGGCGCATATCAGATTGCGATAACTTTTATGATAATGACTAATTACTTATTTACACGGATAAAATCAAATCAATTGCAGGGCTCCAAAATATTTGCCCCTTAATTAGCATACTCGATTTTTTTTCTAATATATGTCTGTAGGTTAACGCTTCTTCATAATTTGTCATGACTCGTATAGAATAATTTAGATGGATAGGTAAATATTCAAGGAGAAGAAACATTACGATGAAAGAATCCATCTGTCTATTTTCACCCTCAAACCTCTGCTGGCATATGTGGTTTTGATACGAGTATGTCACGCCTTTATTGTACTTTTAAACGGCTAAAGCTTAAACTTTGAAAATTTATTTCCACAACATATACATACATATACATACATATGTATAGGAAATAGAAAAGCAATTTTTACAACTTACAAAGCAAGAATCAAAGGACGATTGGGGGTGCAGCCGAAAACATACGCAATATGCTGCCTGAAATAAACATAAAATAAATTGCAAAACGAGCAGAGACTTAAATTAGTTTTGAATTGGGGGTGGTTTTTTCAAGTTAAATCGGCTGAAAGTTAAAAATTATTCTTTCTTAGCAGATCGTCAAAGGAAATAGAAAAGAGAAAGAGAAAAAAGCCAGAGAACTGAAAAATTGTGTTCTGCGTTCCCCGATAAATTGCAATGAGAGTTAATAAATTAGCCTTAGCTTATCACTAGACTATGCACAGCAAACTGAAAATTTTATTTTATCTTCTGACTAAGTAATGCCCTATCGCCTTTAATCCATGCTAACTTGATAACTTCCTACATATCAATTTTTATGATGAAGAGTGTGAAACAACTGTGCTACATTTGAGTCAGCTTATTTTAAAACCCGTCGAGTTGATCTGGTATGATGGCCTAAGTTGAGCACAACCTAGGATTTCTATTCGAAGGGTTAAAACCACTTATATGTCAGTAAGGCTTCGATTTATCCAAGTGACATCGGCATGTGCTACTCTATTTCCCAAAAGCATTTTCTGACGATTTTGAATATTAAGGCCTATTTAGTTTTATGTAATATTTCATTGCATTTTCTTTTTTTAGGATACCTCAGCGTCACCATATCGCACTTTATAGTTTACAAAAACTATCATTTTCTTAGCTTTCTGTTTTGAAAATCTTTCTTCATCTGAAAGTGTACAATATGGATTTTTAAACTACACAATACCCAAAGGTGTCTGTGAGGTTGAAGGCCTTCTGATAAATAAATCAAGAAATGTTAATTTGGTTTTTATGGAAGCACCCAATTAAATTTACTAGCTGTTGGGGTATTTCTTTTGCAAGGTTGCAAATGCGCAAAATAGCGATTTTATACTTAATTTGTTGCGCAATTTTTCATAAGAAAAAATAACAGTTTTGCACGATTTTTCATTTTAGTCTTTGGGCAGAATTTATATCTTTTTGGCAGTTTTTTCCCTATTCAGGCCCTTTTACACTGGCAAAAACCCAGCTTTACCAAGAAATTTTGAACAATTTTCATTTAGAAATTAAAGACGATTTCCTTGAGCTATATGTTCCCAATTTCAAGAAATTCAAGAAGCGCTTGTTGACGCTAAGCGCGGATCTCGTACTTCGACCTTTTCAAGTTGTAAAAAAAAACAATTTCAGAAATTAAACATTGCAGGTTTATGATAATTTGCGATATTGAGGGCCAAATTTGCATTAAGGATTATATACTGGGTGAGTTTTTTAACTTGAGACATCCAAATTACTCGAAAAATGCGCGATATCGCGAAAAATGTTCAGACAAAAGTCACACGGTTCTGAAGGGGACATAAGATGGTGACCACGAGTTTGACCTTGAGACCCATTTTCAGTGCTAGATACCACTGCACACTGCCACGCCTAAATCAATAATCGGTTTCCAACGTTGTTAGGGTGTTAGAAGGTCGAGATTTGTTTTGAGGAAGTCATTATTGCCTCGAGTGAAGTTAAAACTCAAAGAAATTTCAGATAGAGACAAATTGTCCTAAACTTATCTGAGAGTGTATGATGAGCACTCTGCCCTTTTTTTCTACTTGAACGGAACTGTACTTCATTTAGAAGTTCGATATTTGTTTTGAGAGACTGATTATTATTAGTAACGTTTTCCATATTAATAAAGCAGGCTATTTCAATTCAAGAGAAAATTGAAAGGATATTGATTTATGGATAAAGTGAAAGAAACATCGATGGTGTTGTTGCTCTTTACGCCCAACGTTTCCCAGACCAGATACGATCGCACGCTTCCTTTTATCGGGTCATCCAACAATTCACTGGTGAAGGAAGTGTCCAACCAAAGAAAAGGAATCGGTCAGATAGGGTGGCTGTTGAGGACAATGAAATAGCAGTGTTAGCTGCCGTTGCACACGATCCTCACATTAGCACTCGCCAAGTAAGTCGTGAATCAGAAATTTCTCAAACGACTGTCTGTAAGATATTACATCGACATAAATACCATCCTTATCATGTTTCAATGCATCAAGAATTTTCTAGTGAGGTAGTGAGGCAAGGAGACCCACTCTAATTAATCACCCCGAAGGAAACAAAATACTGCTACGTCCACGTCGTTGTTTCTCGGTTATGCTAAACGCAGTATGTAAAAACAAATGACAAGCCTACGAGCAATACGAGTAAGCAATGAAAATCAGGAATTATCATTTGAAAAATCAAAAGTGACCTTCGTTTAACCTTGAAAATGGGTCTCAAGGTCAAACTCGTGGTCACCATCTTATGTCCCCTTCAGAACCTTGTGACTTTTATCTGAACATTTTTCGCAATATCGCGTATTTTTCGAGTAATTTGGATGTCTCAAGTTAAAAAACTCACCCTGTATATATTATCAGTTTTTTATAAATATTTTTTATGTTTTTTTAGTTGACAAACCAATAAATAAATACCAAATATACACATTGCATTTTAGACAAAATAAACAAATGAAAACCACTCAAAATTATACTCGTAACATGCAATTAACTACCATCACTAGTTACTTCACTCACAATCATAAAGTAAACTATGTACAAACAAATACAAATATATTTCGTCGTATGTCTCAAAGCGAAAGAGCAAAAGGTTATGTTTCAGCATATGGCCTAATGTCAAGGCACAGTTTTCAATGTATTTGCCAGCAATTTAATAGTCTAAAGGATCCGTACGTGTACGTAGGTACGTAAATGTGCCAATACAAGCACTTTATATACTGCCGGATTGCTCAGTTTCGTCGAGTTTTTATTCACTTTTGCTTTCGTACGTAAAGTGCGAGCGGGATCGCCCGTCGTACAAAAATTTGACAATTAACCAACTAATTGCTTTTGGCAATTACAAAAAGCTGTGAGAGAAGTAAGTTAATTTCTTTAGTAAACGTTATTATTGGAGGGAACCCAGCTAATTTGATTATAATTTTCATTTAAGATTCGAAAAAGAATTACAAGCGTGGATGACTTCGTAATTGATTATTTTCATTCATATTGTATGGAGGATTGAAAATAATTTTCACGAACAAATGCACATAAGCAAACCACAAAACAAATAAAAACTTGACTTAACAGATGGATACATTTTTAAAATCCCATTATGGGCAACTTGACCCGTTGAAGTAAATTAAGGAAACTTTTCTTCTAGTTCTGATATGAGCTTCAGTTTTCTTTCGCCAATTATGGGCAAGCCTTTACACTTTACTCGCATCTTTCGAAAACCTGTCAGTGCGTAACTTTTTCAGCGGAGGTAAACTCACAAGGTCATTTTCATTTAATCATTTATTCACTGCCTGTCCTTATACTACACCATTCAATTGTATCTTTCCCCACTGCATTAATCATAACGCATCGTACATGACCTACAATATAACCCAACTCATTAATCAACTAACGCTGCCGGCTATCTTCAGACAATAAAAATTACTATTTTATTGCACAGAGAATCATAAATATCATGTTTACATCACCGTGGAGACTAGGCTGCTATCTATAAATACAGAATCAAAGAAAATATATTTCACTCCTTTAAGTCCTGTAAAGAAAACCTGTAATACAAATCAGATTTTTCAAAGTTCCTCCTTTCTAGAAAAATGATTTTTATATATGGGAGTAGTGTTTCCAATAAATATTACTCCAGTTCTGATGCATATGTACATGCATGTACATATAGAGAAAACTGATTTATTATTATAACAAAATTTTATAACTAGTAAGGTATTTACATATGTATCAAACATGCCTATTTCATGACAAGCCAATGAACACTTCTACACACACTACCTGTGTATAGACTAGTACTTTGAGATCAAATATCGGGTTTTCTTCAATATAAGAAGTTTCGCGAATACTTATATCATACTTCTGAGCAGACGTTTCAACTACTGCCATTTTCATTTTCTTTTTTGTTGCTGTCATTATTTCTTCACACTTCTTATAACAGAAATCTCAAAATTCACATTTTATTTTCTTAACACTAACCCTTATATACTAACAAAAAATGCATAAATGCTTAAAATTGCATAATAATCTTATACTAACTTACTGGCCCCACACAGGCACTCTAAGCTACTCTAAATTCTTATACTATGTCTTTCGACTTTATTAACATTTTCTTTATGGATATTTATTTACTATATTTAAAGCTAAGAAAAAAAAATTGTTAACAAAAACTTAGCATATGGACATAATTCTTTGTTTTTATAAAAACTTAATATCTAACTTAAAATAACCTAGATACGTAATACAACATACAACACATAGACATTATAGACAATTATATACATATATTAGTATACACCTTTGTATATACTAATATATGTATATATTTCTTAGATGCTAACCTAAACCTACGTAAGCTGGCCATCGCTATTTACAAGAGAAAACAGATTGGTCAGCTCTGCCTCATTAGTAAGGCTGGTCGGTAATTGACGGAAACGACGACGAAGCATCTTCTCCATCATTCAACCACCAGAAATGCTGGTGCAGCCGAACGACATCACTCTTATCGCGATTCCCCACCGCCCTACTGAACCTCAGTCGATCCACACTGCCATGTGCGACGTCTCTGCTGTAGTTGAGTCGCCTGTCCCCAACTGTCCGAGCGACATGGTAGATTAACGGGACCGCTGATATATCCTGGATCAACCCTTTCTGATCTAGGTAGAGGAATGCTTCCGGTGGAACGAAGCCGTCAGATCGCACACTCTCGAGGTAAAGGTAATTGGGGTAGTAAGCCCCAGATATCAGGTTATTCGTCGAGGTCATTGCTCTTGCAATGTGCCTTCGAGTCAGCTTAATTACGAAGTTGTCCACTCGTTTTAGGTTCGCCCTGTTGTAAAGGACCTCATTAGGATACAATTTTTTGTACTCCGACTCTGGTGTTCTGTACAAGCGAAGACAGGCCCTAAGGCAAGCCCTCTCAAACACCCGAATCTTTTCCATTAAGCTTGCTCGTACATTGAACCACACGGGACAACCAAATACCAGCATGGGCCTGATAAGGGCCATGTAGCAGATTACCTTTACCCTCGCATCGAGTTGGCTGCTATAAAACAGTCTCTTTGTAAGGGCAAAAGTGCCTTTAGCTCTGTCCAGAGCAGCATCTGACTACATTTCGACAGGCAAGGGGCCGCCTGTGTTGTCCTATGATCGAGAACTTACGCCAATTTTTTCTAGTATCCCTAGAGGCTCCAGACAACGGCGTCCTAAATAGAATGGTTTCCGACTTCTGAAAGTTGATTTTCAACTTCCAGTCATCGCAAAATCGTCTTATCGTATCGAAGTCACGCTGCAAGAGGGTGTTAATGACCTCGATTTTTGGACCTGTTCTGTACGCTATCAAATCGTCTGCGTACGCAATAGTACGGGGAACTGAACTTATCAAGTCGCTTGTATAAATGTTAAATAGGATCGGCGAATTGACCACGCCTTGCTGAAGACCATTTTTAATTTGAAATATTCCAACAGAAGTCACATCACCATTCTTCACGATGAACTGTCTGTTGGTTAGCATATTATAAAGTATGTACAAGAGTGGTTTACTGATCCCTAGCCTAGTCAGCTTATAGAAAAGACCCTCTAACCATACGGTGTCGAAGGCCTTCTCCAAGTCAACAAGACTGGCACCAGTACATTGTTTTTTGCCTTTATTCCATTGGATATCGGACACCAGTTTAGACGCGGCATGTGAGATATCAAGTCCCGCCTTAAAACCGAAGTGATTATCCGGAACTATATGTTTGTCCTCAACCCACCTAGACAGAGCTCTACTGATTACCTTTTCAAAAACCTTACTGATATTCGGAAGGAGACTTATCGACCGGAAATTCGCCGGATTGGATATATCCTTCCCCTATTTTGGGATAGGTTGAACCACCGCCGTTTTCCAATGCGCTGGATAATGTGCATTATTCATTGCATTATTAAACAGGGTGGTGTAAATGTCCACCGCTTCTAGAGAAAGATGTCGGAGCACAATCTTCGGAATACCATCGGTCCCCACTGATTTCTTAGCCCTGATTGTGTCGAAGATCTCATGGAGTTCTTTCCTCGAAATGAACGGGGGTAGGTCACACTCTCTGGAAATGACATTATTTGCCATATTTCCGTCGGTGAACCGGGTGAAACCAGAGCCCTCGGATCGCCAGTTCCCTATTTCATTTCCAATGCAGAATTCGTGCACCAAGACGCGACTGTCCAGGTCATAATTAGGGACAATGGTATCAGTGGCCTTGTATACTCCCTGGAAAGTCGCCATTATGGCCTCAACATTCTCCTGTGGATCCTCCATCACAAAGAAGTCGCCATCATCAGCGGCCTCATTTGGATCAATACACGGGTTATCCGTCGCTTTAAGACCGAGTCTGTACATGACTTCGTGCTGACCCCACCAATCGAGTAGTAGGTTCCCTCCAGTATTTGGCAAATTATTTCCCCAATCTCCGTGTCTAGCGTTGAAATGCCCGCCGATTATAAAATAATTCTCCCCCGATTCCAGCCTCAGAAGTCGAAAAAGCGTGTCGAGCTCTGTAATGAATAGAGTGGATTGTGAAGCCTCAGGTGCATAAACAGAGGCCAAGTACAGCCGCTTTCCACTGCGGAGCGGGATGTAAACGACGACTGCCTCCAACACCCGGAACCTGCGCAACACGCCCTTGTACACTCTGTGAAATTTTATACCTTCGTTAATGAAGATCGCGACACCGCCTCCACGTTTGGATCTGGGCCGGTTTCTTCTTCTAACAATATAATTATTGTACTCCAGTTTGTGCTTATCGGTTATCTTGGTTTCGCTAGCGAAAAGCACATCAGGAGTTTGGTCTTGTAGTAATTTAAACTTCGCGGCTCTTCGTTCAATCCTAATCAGTGAATTAACATTCACCGCAAGGACCTTCAAAGTTTGCTCCACCATGTGCGTACCCATTACGGCAAGTGTTGCGTTAGGCCCGGCAGCAGCGCGTAGATCTGGTCCACCCGCTTGGCCTGTTCTTGAACCTGCTTTTGCAGCTGAGCCATCTGGCCTTGGATTGCGAGCAAGATGGCCAGCATGTTAGGTGCAGCTTCCGTTATTCTCGGCATTCGCGCCGGGGAAGCAACAGTCGCTTGCTGTACCGTAGCCCCCCTACCTGACGCCATTTGGGCGTAGGAAATTTGGGACGTGACGCCTGGTGTTTGAAACCTAACAGGTGAACGTTTGACCTCCACCTTCTATGAACTTAGGACAACCCCGATAGTTTGCGGTGTGTCCCACGTTCCCACATAACACGCACGAGAGCTGCATCCTATCGGATACTCCGTCCCTACCTAGAGCACACTCCTCGGAACTGTGGTTCTTTGCGCACTTCACACATCGAGGCTGCATTTGGCAGTTCGACGCGGCGTGCCCGAACCTCTGGCAGCGAACGCATTGTAAATCGCCTTCGCTCCTTTTTAATTTTTCCCAGTGAATCACCTGGTAGTCTAGGACATTGATACTCCTTAGACTATCCAGACGACTTTCGGGACTGAGCTGCACCAGGAAGAACGGCAGACTCCGTTTCTCCCGCCTGGCTCTAGCTGTGGTAAATGGTTTTACCCCTACAAACTTGAGTCCTTCGCACTCCTTTTCTTTGAGCAATGCCAGGATCTCCTCAGGTTCAGAAGACGGTTCCAACCCCTTCAGCAGAATCGATTGCCGCTTTTCACACTTCGGTGAAAAGTAGTGCTCCGTCGTCGTTTCCTTTAGGAGCTCTTTAAATTTCGCGTAGCCCTCCACTGTATTACAGTGGATGGCATGGCGATCGTTCCCCAATCTCTTAATATTGAAATTATTATCAATGACCAACTTACACAGGTCCTTGGTAGCATTTACCTCTAATTTAAAGGTGTTGATAGGAGGCACCTTCTCCTTTCTCTTTTGCTGCTGCTGTTGTTTCTGCGGCTGCTGTTTTTGTTGTTTCTGCTGCTGCAGTTTTGTCTGCTGCAGTGGTTGTTTCTGCTGCTGCTGTTTTTGTTGTTGATGCAGTTGTTGTTTCTGCTTTTGTTGCTTTTTTTGTTGGGAGCTTTCTACCTCTGCTTGCTCCCTCTGCCTGCGTGCACTTTGCTTTAGCTTAACAGCCAGCATTTTTTCTTGCAGCTTTTCTATGCTGCTGCTAATGTCTTTAATCATTTCATCCCCATCTTCAGATTCGTATGACGCTAGGGAAGCAAAGTTATTGTTGCCCCCTTCATAATGATCATCATCTTCTGTTAGCACATTCACATTCACTCTTTTTTTCGTTAGATTAGGAGGGGTTTTCAAACTCCTCCTCCGTTATGGGAAGAGCGGAGCGCTCTCCTCCATCCATCACGTGACTTTATTAATTTAATTACTTTTTGGTTTTGTTTTGATTAGAAAAAAACAGAAAAACAAAAGTTCCGAGTTTGACCTGGGATCGAACCCGTATCCCACGCCACGATGACCGACGCCGCTATCCGCTGGGCTACCGAGTGGATTGATTATGTTGTAACTAATTGTCTTTAAATGGCACTGGATCACTATTAATTTATTTACTTCAACACGTCTATCCACTGTCGATGTCTATGAACGTTTACTCGGGCACGTCTGCAGCGGTCGATTCGTTGGACCCAATTTTCAACGACTCGGCCACACATTTCGGCCGAAACGGCAGCTTTTCGCGTTCAATGTTGGCTCTGAGCTCTTCCAACGTCGTCGACGTGTTGGCATAAACCAATTACTTAACGTAGCCCCACGGAAAATAGTCAAGCGGCGTTAAATCGCACGGCGGCCAATCGACTGGTCCATTTCTTGAAATAACACGCTTACCAAACTTACTCTTCAATAAATCGGTTGTAGCGTGTGCTGTGTGGCTTGTGGCATCATCCTGTTGAAACCAAATGTCATCCAAGTCCATATCTTCCAATTCGGGCCAAAAATAATCAGTGATCATGGCACGATAACGCTAACCATTCACAGCAACGAAAAAATATGGCCCAATAACGCCGCCGGCATGCAAACCGCACCAAACAGTCATTTTTTGTGGATGAAGTGATTCATGAAGCACATGTGGATTTTCACTCGACCTATAACGCATATTTTGCTTATTGACGAACCCATTGAGCCAAAAATGAGCTTCGTTACTGAAAATGATTTTGCGATGAAAGAGAAGCCAATCGGAGAACGTACGTCGCTTCAAATGGTCCATCGGCTTCAATTCTTGTGTGTAAACCAAGACCCTTACGCAAAATAGGTATGCCATAATGTGGTCTGAGCGATGCCCAATTCTTGAAAACGCCGTGGAATTGACTGATTTGGATCGTTTGCTACGGACGCCTGAACGGCAGCGATATATTCGACACTTCGACCAACCCGTTGTCTCACTGACACGGCAACATCACACAACGAATATGTATACTTAATATTTTGCACTAAACTTGTTATTGCCTGTCTACTAGAGTGAGAATTACGACCGAAAATTGGGGTTTAGTGAATAAATTGACAGTGACAGTTTGATGATGAGTGAAAGAGTGCGTTCACAAATTAAATTCAAAGTTGTCAAGTCCCTATTGGATAACCCTTTATAAAGGGTTATGAATGGAATAGTATATCGGGTAAATGGCCTCCACGGATTCGCCGACACATACACACACTTTTGTCGAAATTTTCCGCGACAATTTTGCATAAAGATAACTGAATTTCTTTCAATTTTCTCCATTCAGGCGTGAGCGGTCGTGGGCTTATTGGCATAAATCTTAGACTTAAAAAAATCCCAAAGAAAAAAGTTCAACGACAGTAGATCGCATAATCTGGGCGACCGATTCTAATCACCAAAATGGAGAATTACACGACTAGAAAATGACTCATACTTTTCCTGGCGAACACTGGTGTTTTTATAATTCATCAAAGAAGATGTTTGGTTACTGGGGCGAGAAACCTCTCAAATATACTTGCCACGATTAGAGGGACATGGTCGACCATTTACAGTGTGAGACGACCGACAGCCTGTTTCTTTGGCTGTATGGCACATGTCACCGTCTTTTTGAAACAACATGTCGTCCACATCCATATTTTGCAATTTAGGAACAAGAAGCTGAATTGTTATTGCCTGACCAGCCACATTTTCAAACAAGAATGGGCCGATGATGCCTCCAGCACAAAATTCGCATTAAATAGTGATACGTTGCGGATGCATTTGATTGTCAAGCCTTCATATTTTTTTTAAATATTGCTCAACAATGGAAACGTGATATTCTTTCGTGTAGCGCTTCATTTTTATTACCCTCAACGCTGTCTTTTTTACGTTGGCAGTATTTTACGAAACAAATGTCGCAAAATTGAAATCTTGCGTGAGGTTTAGGACATCCGTTACATCGTTCAGCACTGCTATACGTATGTTAAAGCGGGCCTCACGACTGCAGTATAAAGAAAACCTTAAAATTTAATCAACTTTTTTTCCTTTGCAGCTGCGGAAAATTTTGCTTACTTACTTATTTTCTTAACATGTTCCCGACTCGTGAAGAATCTCTGCCCGTGGTACGGCAGCCTTTCAGTCTCTTCGATCCCCAACATACTGTTTAGAGTTGTCAAGACCAAGCTCTATAGCAACCGTGATAGCTTGATCCTTAAAACGAAAGTTCAGCTTTTCTGTCGTCTCAAATATGAGGCTAGGGACTAAGATCCTCTTTGCTGGGACATTATTGTCCATTCGGTCGATGTGTCCGAGTATAGTTGACATGTTTTGGGTTCCAGTACTACATCCACGTCTTTATATAGATCATACAGTTCGCAGTTGTATCTTCTCCTCCATGCGCCTTCCTCGCATACGGCATCAAATATTTGACTAAGGACGAATTTGAAGAATTTTTCTCAAAAAATTGTTGTTCTTCAATTGCAGTTACCTTCTGTGTTAGCACCTTCCCTGCTTCAGCACTAGATTGAAGAAATCATATGATAGCGTACCTCCTTGGCGAAATCCGATACCCCCTTAACACAATTCGATGGATCAAATTGGACATTCCACAGCATGTTTTCTATCATCACGTGTACAGCCGGTTTTTCAGAATCCCAAATTAGGCCATCGCCTTTTACAGCTCAGAACGATGAATGCTACAATATCATATGCGGGTTTGAAGTGGATGAGAAGATGGTGCACTTCGACTTGAAATTCTTCGGTCTTTTCCAGGATTTCCCTTAATGATAAAATTTGGACGACCATTGGCTAACCGGGCTAGAAACCACACTTTTGGTAAATCCTGATTAGTGTGTTGCAGAAGGGCTTGAGATTTTGATAGATGATACAACCTCTTCTGTACTGGAAGGAGGGATGGCTTTAAAAACAACAGGCTTTGAACACTATCTTTGTAGTGCACTGAGCACTTTATTTACGATTTCACGTCATCTTGCATATCGCATAAAATCCTTATATTCGAATAATTTTTTTGGTGGACTTAATGCTGTGAATATTAGATCTCCCAGAACTTTGTCAAACTTTTATCGAGATCAATGAATACGATTTGTAGATCTTTGCTCGCGTCGCAAGATCCGAAGTCATCAATTTTTATTCATTTCAATCGTCCGGAATTTGCCCATTGCTCTCACAGCTTCGATGACTTCATCTTCAGTAAAAACTGCTTTTGTTTTCATGTTTGAAAACCTAGGGAATGTTACTGTACGTTAACTGTCTTTTGAGTAACGCGCTTAAATACTCGTACTCTTTCGACCAACTGCAATTTTTCGCATTTTCCGTTGGTAGAGGTCATTGATCGTATTAGAATAAATTTTAGCAATAGCAACACATGCTAATTTTTCTCCCGTAAACTAAAAAATATTAGCCTGGTTGCTTGTGATTTGAGAATGCACCTCTTCTTACATTCTTCCCCTATTCATCGATTGTAAGGAAAAATCTTTTAAGTTCTAAAACAAAGCCTCTACGTCTTTTGAGCGCATTTTAGTACAGATCCCCTTGCCGTGTTTTTGCTAATACGAGTATTCTAATTGGAGAGGCATTTTATCAGTTTCGCTGCTTGAGCTATATTTAGTCCACGCATCCAAGGTTTATTATTGTTATTTGCCGCCACTTTCGAAATGCCGCTCTGGCCTCTTTCCTTATTTAAATTTTTTAATCTAACTTTTCAACAAATGCCTGTATTTGCTGATTTCCTAGACGGTAGTCTATCTTGGTTTGCTCTTGTCGCTGCCGTATGAAATTAACAGCAGCTCTTGCTTACATAATAACGACCTATCTGGAAAAGATAAACCATGCGCGATCTTAGAATTTCTTCTCCTGCAAAAATTACTTATTCCATATTATACTCGTGCTTAGTACATGATGTGCGATAAAAGCATTTCCTGTCCTGATGATGTTGATGTTCTATTCAAAAGATCATGCAAATCGTGCCAAAGTTTTTCTTTTTCTTTTGCTCACGGCTCTCTTGCAATGTATTTGTAGGCGATTAGGATATTCCATGTTTAATTTTGATTTCCCAATTATACGCTTAAGATACACTTGCTATATTATTGAAAATTTCAACTACAAAAATTATATCAGTTCCTTTTCTTTTCAGTCTAAGTAGTGGGCCGGCCTAACTTCGGAATTTCTAACATCGCACATAGGGGTATTTGCATCCAAAAACCGGACAAAATTATTTTTTTTTGTTTTATGAATTTAATTATATCTGAAACAATTAAATAAGGTCTTAAAGCTATATAATAGTTGTTAGAAGATTTTTTTTTATATTTAATTATTTTTATTTATATATGTGTTATATTATTGAAATGCAAAAAAATAAAATAACACGTAAAATTATTCAGACGATTCTACTTCAGATTTTTCTTCATCTGATTTTGTTTCATTCGATGGTAACATACTGTCGGTATTTTCACCTACAAATGAATAGGAAATTAACATTTCAAGGGCCTCTTTTCCCAGTTGTCGGTTTTTTCTTTTACGCAAGGGCCTTAAACTTGATATGAGAGGATCAGATGTTAAGAGTAACCTGTTTAGAAAAGAAAAAGAAGTTTAATATAATAAATTATTGCCATTAGACATCAGATTTTATATAACCTGTTTAAAACATCCATGTTGCAGTCCCTCCTTGAAAATTTTCGCGCAAAATTTAAGCGGTATAAACGAAAATGCTTATTGCGCGCATCTGCTGCTTCTTCGGATAACTGTCCGATTGGTAGAAGTGCACTTTCGATCACTTCAGATGCATGCAGAAGAATTTTGTGCAAAGTTGGTGTCATCGGATGCCATGGGTATAGCTCAACATAAAGCTTAGCCGTATAGTGTGCGAATATACTAAACTTTGACGTATTTATTCTAAACCCATTGGACAATACTTCTAATATTACTTTCAATCTTAAAATTAGTTGTAAGTCAACACCTGTTATTTCGGCAACTTCTTCTGGGTTATTAAAAAATCTTCGACTAGTATTGCCGTCGTTAGAATTGCCAAAGCCAGGTTTTGGGACATCTACAATAAGGCCTAGTTTGATTCTTAACTTTTCCTGTATTTCAGCCTTCCTCTCTTTCACAATATCTTTATCTTCCTGTGTTCGTAGCTGCCATTTTTTTATTGGAAGTTTGTATGAAAGATGAAGAAGGCTTTCCAAAAAACGTATTATTGCATACAAAATTGATAATCCAAACTTCAATGCGTCTTTATTAGTTTGTTTTGACTTTGTTAAATCATTGAAATCTCTTGAAGTAGCTCCGCAAATGTAACATTTCAATGTTGACTTTGTATTTGTTGCTGAATTGCAAACTTTGCCATCAATCATGGTAAATGTCAGCGTGTGCTTAACTTCAATGAGTCTGCCTTGAATTTGAGTTTTGGTAAGAGCACTGATCTTAGACTCGATGTAGCTTATTTCGCTTTGCGTATAATCGATAGATTCTTTAGGAAAACTTATTTTTATAGGTCGGCAATACCGTGGTGAAGAAGGTGTTGGATTTTGCCAAATAATTTTGTTGGTTGATCGGCAATATAATCTCAACGGTACAAATGAGACCTGGAATATATATGCATCCGAATCAGTGCTATTCTCAAACTTTTGTTTGTATTGACTTTGTTCTAAGTTCTAAGGAACTACTACATTCGCTTTCTGTCAAGGTTTCCAACACTTCATCCAAATATAAAATTAGTCGTTCAGCAGTGTGATTTAATAAGTCCTGCAAGTTTACTTCAGCCAATGTTTCAGTTACAGTATATGACTCTGGGGCAGAGTAGCATTGCTTTTTTTCTTTTTGCAGTATACTGTAGCATGGAAAAAGTTTTCTGTCGCTAGTTCTTACTATCTCGTACTGCCTACGCGATAAACCCGCTTCAACAAAAATAGACAGTGCTTTCAAATTATATAATTTTGTGTTTTTACTTGACAAACTGTCAGAAATCGCTTCTTTGTATTTTTTGGCTCTTCCAGGAGATTGGGCCACTTCCTTAAGCACTTTTGAAGCATCTATCTTTCCAGCCTGACGCAACTTCAATTGAGTTGCGTACACCAGCTCTTCCGTTTCAATATTGTCACGTAAGCTTTGAGGTCTTCTTCTTTTACTACGGATACTAAGTTCTTCGAATGTTTTCGGGGGGCGGCCTGCTCTTACTGATGTTAAGGGTATTTCAACAACTCCTTGAAGCCAAACCTGATTTTTTTTTTAAAAAATTTCATCCGTTCTTCGTGAATTTGACCATCTAATCTTGAATTCATGTCTTTAATGTCAAGCCGAAATTAAAAAAAATGCTTGTACATATTTATGCAACAAAAATTATGAGTTTAATACTAAGATACCTTAACCGTTGAATTTTAAGATTAAAATCATTCAGCCTATCTTCCGCACAAGAAACTTTGCTTAATAAATAATTTTGAACGTAGTCCAACTTTTCATCGATGTTTTTCCCTTCATAATCTCACATTAAATCATATAAATGTTGTTTTGTTATAATACTGTAACCGGATGATCCTTCAAGAACAAGAAATCGATAGTGAAATACTGACTAGATTTTACAACAAACGACACACACATAACGGACGTACAAATGTCAAAAGACAAAAAAGAACAGTCAATTTACGAAGAACTACACATACATTTTTGACTCACAAATCTAAAAAGGCAAAAATAGGCAGATTGTTTTTTTTTTGTATTCTATACTAGAAATCTTGTTCTTTTACGTGATAAAAAAATTTCCACCGAATAATGCCGAAGTATATTAATGAAAGCCCATGTTTCACAAATAAATAATAAAAAAAAAAACCCTTTTCCAAGTTATTTTGATAATATCAATTTCGATATAAAAACAGTCCTTTGGATAATGAAAATCAGCTTATAATAAAGTACATACCTGGTAGTGAATTATCCATACTTCAAAACTTTCACACAATGAGCGAAAAATAATTAAAAAAAAAATAAAAAACTGTATCGTTTTCGCGGAATTTTTTTGCTAAACAAATGAACCTTTTGACCGGCGACTCCGGAATGATGCTCTGGTCACATATGTGCACACAAAATTAAAATGATTACGGTGCATAATTCAATGGGAATTTAGCAACCGTTAGGAAAAAATTTACTTCTTAACTCTTCATTTTAAAAAATTGACTTTTGGCCAACTTTTTGGTGCAAATACCGTTTCCGTAGTATGTTTTTAAGTTCTAAAATTGCTTTATTCATCCTTTTCCCCTAATTTCAGCTTATAATACACATCTATTATCTAAAAGCAACTATTGTTTGCCATGGAACACCGTTGAGCTCTGATGCGTGTATTTCAATTCGTCCTAGATTTATTCCTCCGGCGTGTAGAAAAGTGTCCGGAGGGTTGGTGTAGATGGAACTCGACCACGATACCGATTTCGAGAAATCTTATTCGATATTTTCGTCTCTCTGGCCCACGTTTGTTGCTAAGTACCCCATTAAGTCGTCTTTTACGAGAAGCAAGGAATGAATTGCGGCAACATTCTATGATATTACCTGTTTCCATCCGGAGGTAAAAAGTTTCCTTCTTTGAACACGAAATTAATAGATTTTCGTCTTTCGCCGCCATTTTCGTTTCGTCTTTCCGCTATCAAATATCAAATTCTTTATTCACATATGTGAAAAAACTACTGAGCAGAGTCTATTCCACGTTTCTTCGACCTCTGTGCAGATATTTTGAACTCTCGGTAGCCTTATTGTATTTACGAACCATTTTCGGAAACCTTTCGCTAAGAGCTTTGCACTTTCCTAATTAAGGTTATGCAGTTTATGCTTATTTTCCTTAGGCTTCTTCTCGAAAATTCCTGTCATAAAAGTACGTGCGACGAATTTGGCTCACCGTAATCGTTTTAGAACAAAATAATGGCTACAATAATTCTGGAGCGAATCAGAGAACATTTATATTCTACTCTCGACGTCAAACAAGCAGGCTTTCACGCTGGATCCTAATGCATCGACCTCATAAACAGCTAACGGATCATTATAGAGCGTTGAGTACAGGTCTCTGCCACATTTACTGTTTATCGCCTTCGAGAAGGCTTTCGACATTTTGAATCGAGATGTTATATGGTTGGTCTTATCTAGGAGAGGCATCCCAGGAAAAGTCATAGCTATTATTAAAGCTACATACGAGGGTGGTAAGTGTCTCGTTTTGCACAATGGTAAGATGTCTGAGGATTTGAAGTCCAAAGTGGAATACGTTAAGGGTTGTATACTGTCACCACTATTGTTTTTGGTGGTTATCAGCTATGTACTCCGTGACGGAAGGCAACTGTGGAATTCGAAGGACAATGACATCTTACCTTAAACACCTTCACTACGCTGACGATGTTTGCATACTTTCACATCGGATAATGGACCTGCATTTGATGGCCCACAATCCGGAAGTTGAGGCGAACAAAGTGGAGCTCAAAATAAACACAGCCAAACGAAAGCCCTTAGCACTTCCAATACCCGCGTTCAACTTAACATTGCCGGACAGGAGGTCGAGAAAGTGTGCAACAGATTCGGGAAGGCTAAAGCTGCGTTCGGAATGCTATCCAGAATCTGGAAAAGCAATAAAAAAGCAATAATATTTAATATATATAACTTGACCAGACAACCCATAAATGAATCACTCGTTCTATGGTAATCGCAAAAGACCCCCAGAATCTTCGCTGAACGCGCATCCCAAACATGCAGTTAAGCAAGAATCCTACAAAGCGGCATAGGACGAGAGCTACTCGGGCAGAAGAGACGGGAACACCATCGGTTTCTCTAGAAGGAGAAAAAAGAGCACGACAAGTGCGCGATCGAAGATAATGTGAGATTGTACGTTTTACCAAGCGGTAAAAATAACATGCCAAGGCAAGAAGACTCGTACAGAAACCTTTAGAGATGAAGAAGTAAACCTTCTAGCAGAATTACAGTCGGTGCTGAGAATATGTAAAAACTTTTTCTGCAGAATGTATAACGGCGAAGAATTGAAACATCCCAGCATCAGACAGAATAAATCATTCAAGTCAGGCGATGATAGCCAAAACGTCCATCCACCTGACCAGAACGAAGTAATGATACCAATCTCAAAGCTAAATATCAGCTGAGGTATTCAAAGCTGCTGGAAATGACTTTGTGGAGGGCATGCCCCAACTCATTTCTCAAATCTGGTCAGAAGAGTGTATACCTGATGAATGGAATCTCAGCACCGTATGAACAATCCACAAAACTAACAATGAAATGACCTTCACCGACGCTAACTATAGAGGTATAAGTCTCCTCAACATCGGATACCAAATTTTATCTGCCATATTATGTGAAAGTCTTAAACCTTCGCCAACAACCTGATTGGTTCCTATCAGTGCGGTTTCAGACCAGGAAAGTCAATAATCGACCAAATCTTCACACTCCGGCGATTCTAGAAAAAACTCAGGAAGTCCAAATCGATACCCATCCTTTCATCGATTTTAAATCCGCATATGACAGCATTTATAAAGACATTTAATTGACATTTAATTATATCAAACACATGCATGAAAAATGTTTCACGAATGTTTATTCCAAAATAATATGTAATTGTTGCGAATTAAACCGAAATGCTAGGGAGATGTTTTCTTTTACTTAACGTGTTACAGACTGACTTGCGAGTCACTTAGTTGCAACTGAAGAAAATGTACTTAGCAACCGGTTCACTTTCTTCAGAAGACGAAGTTGGAGATAGAATTTGATTAAATGATGCGGAATTTCAAAATCAAGCCAATTGTAAACAAGGTACTGTTAAGAAGTTATAATATAGAGCCATGTCTAGTTTTGGCATCCCTGCCACCCCAGTCCCATAGCGCAGATCGACGATTGAGAACGTTCACTGCTCCGTCAAGGTCGGTCATGACTTAACCAAGAACTTTGATCTAAAATATGTTTTTAGACACGGGTACGCCATGACAGACGTCTTTAACATACATCATACCTGAATTAAACCCACAAGGGAACACTGGAGGTACATTCTTTCAAAAGTCTGTGCAACTGATATATATCGACAGCTATAATTTCGAGTTAGTAAGGGACTTTGACTACCTTGGCTTTGCTATGAGTTCTTCCAACAGCACCGCAGAAAAAATAAAACGAAGAATCACTCTTGCCAATCGTTATTTCTTTGGAATAAGAAGGCAATTTAGTAGCAAGGCTCTATACCGAAAAACTAAGTACTAACTATAGACCCCATCTAAAGCGGAAGCAGATATTCCCAGAAAAATCCTTCGAAAAATATTAAGTCCCATATTTGCGTTGACGGGCTTCGAAGAAGACGATTTAACGATGAACTATAATATACGAACTGTACAACGATATCGAGATGGCTAGGATATGTAGAGCGAATGTACACTAATCGGCTCGGCCCGCAAAGTCTTCGAATCTAACCCGGAGGAAGAACTCAGTAGAGGAATACCCCACTTTAGGTGGCGCGCATAAGTGTAGGGGGACCTCAACCGACTTGAAATGCGCATCTGGAGGTAGTTAGCTAAAGACCGAAGTAACTGGAGAGACTTACTAGTTGAGGCCCAGGTTCATACCGAACTGTAGCGCACACCTAAGTATATAAGTAATACAAAACGAAACATATGGTGTTCTCTATCAAATCATACCTAGATATTTTTTGCTATAAAATTCGGACAATTATTATCGTAATCAACAACTCATACTCTGGAAATGGGTTTGGAGTCAACGTCGGGCTCCTCGCGGGAAGTAGGTTCATCACAACCGCTTTTATCAACGAAGCGTTTTTTCTGTCGGAACAGAGCACTCAGGCTAGCCTATTGTACAAAGGAAACTCAGTATCTATCTCAGTACCTTAGTATCGGAAAAAAAAACTGTTTCTCACGTGCATTCTTCGATGAATAATCAAATTATGTACAAAACTACGAGCATACATATGTATGTATTTCTCATATACAACTGCAAGTACAAGTATAAAGGCATTCTAGTGGTACAAAAACATTCCAAGTTGTGAAAAGTGGCTGCAAACTTCAGCTAAAGTTTTATTATTTATTTACCCCCATTTAGTTAACCCCTCTTCCCCCAACCAACACTGTTATAGTAAAATCAATAACAATCTTCAGTTCAGTTAAACAGTAAAACTCAAGACCAGGACGAACAATTATTTTGCTCTTTAGGTGGCTAAACATTCTACCCTCAGGCAAATATTTCCCTGTCAGAGTAATTAACTTTTAATTGAATTTAATTAGATTTCCTTTTAATTGATGAAAACAAATAACCGTATACGATCCGCAGTCATACCCATACCCGTACGCGTACGCGTTATGCCTTATGCCAAACTTACTCTTTCATATAATGACTTGTAAACATTCTGATAGCAAAATACATACACCCGCCAGCAGCAATTTTCAATCCTGAATCCTAATTTTCACTATCTTCTCACGCTCGCCGTACGAAATTAATTTTTCTTATCAGGATTAAAAATAATCTACGCGTCCTAAAGAAATACCTCGGTACCGGACAAGTTAATGGATAAACAAACCTAAAACTGCTGGCAAATATCCTTATAATTGGACAATCACTCCTTTTTGTTATCCGTAGCATGTCCTGGGGGAATGCTCGATTTCAATTTACAGAAACAGAGTACGATTCTTTTTTCTTCATTTCTAAAAAATGCGGGTACATTTACCTAGTGGTAATGACATGTAAATGATTTGCCTACTGTACGCGTAAAACGGAAAACCCAAAGGATACCGTCGCGTCGGAAGTGTCTCAGGATCTCCAAGTTCCGAAACTGTTAAATGTCAAGGGAAATGTAAATGTAATTGCTTCGAATGTGAATTTTATGTTTATTTTTTTGTCTTCTTTTTATGGAAGCTGACAACACGGAAATCCAATATCTCCGAAACAGTGTTACCAATATAGTCAAATTGAGAAAATAGGCACACAATTTCTATATAGTTTTTCGTACATAACAATTAAAACAATTAACACATGTATGTGAATTTTGGAAAAATTTCACAAAAATGAGATCCCAAATGATCGTCAATCTCAAATCAAGTAATTCAAATCGTTAAGATGAACACTTTTATCTATGGAATTTGATGGGTGGAGCTTGAGTTAAAGTGATTAGTACCTGAAAAGCACTAAGATCATTTTAATGTCCTAGAAACGTACAAACTTGTCGGCGTAGGTGATCTTTATAAAGCACAGATCTTTAGAATCTTTGAAGTGGTAACTGCTTAGGGATTGCAGTCTAATGCGTGGAGATGCTGGACAGAAATTATTGTGAAGGATAGTAAAACGCTGAGAATGTCTTCCTAAACATGTTTGCGTGATTGGAGATATCAGCTCTTCTGAGGCTAAAGACCTCTTTTGGTGATGGTTCAGAACAAAAGATAGACCATACAGGTCCAGATATCTTTACAATTATCCCGATTAGTCAATTAGTCGCTAGCCTTGTAGAATGCGTAAACTAATTAACCCACTACGCTTAAATTATTGAAACAGAAATCACATTAAACTAAAAGACAGCTTAGCAATTATTGTTAAATAATAAATAATAAATTTTGAATACTTAAATACGTGTTTTTATAACAACTTTTTGAAGAAAATAAAATTAGTTATCGATTATCTATGAGTATCTATCTGTTATTCCTTCCCAAAAATTCAAAACTCAGGCCTAAGAATTGGTCTATCTCTAACTATCCACGAAGCTAAAAGTGTTAGTAACTCGTTTCTCAAAAACTTTAGGTAAAGATCCAAATTAAGTCTTGGAGGAAACCGATATGGTCTGATTAGCTTATTATTCAATATGCAAATTCCATTCACATTAACGGCAAACTTGTGTTGAAAAGCCCTCCGTTTTCTGTCAAGGAATGCACTTTTTAGAAATAAGTAATTATATCTCTAGTGTATTGGGAGTCCTCCGTCCATTGAATCCGACAGATAGTGTTTACATCCACAAAGTTTATTTCCAAAATGCGGTTTTATAATGCTTCCCCGTATTCACGGATTGTAGCTTCTGTACTGATTTGTCAAGGAATGGATGCATGCCTTCTGAATTTGGAACTCTCCAGACAAAAGTCTTGTTCCAATTGAAATGTGTGTTTACTTGACTGTGGCTGGTATTTGAGTGATTTCGGAGGCAAACGTCATAGTATTGCGCAAAACGATCTGCAAACATCACTATTGAAAGAGTTTTGCAAAAACTTGCAAGACCCACAATTTACAAGTAAATTAGCTAGAATGAGAGCGATTTGTATGCGTGTGTGCAGTGTGGATGACGTTTTTTAAATAAAATGGGCTGGTTTTGTGTAGAATGCCATTGATGACAATTCACACGTATTCACAGGGTCACACGAATAGAGGCTATCAGTAGAAATCGGGTTTTGGTTTTTCAATATCTGGAATGTTTGCATATGATGAATGTTAGTTCATCTATGGTTTGAAAGCTGGGAAAGATGAGTTCTATTTGACGATGCAATGCATTCAGCAGATGAATTTGTCAGCAATATGGTCAAGAAGTGGAAGAGAGAAAAAAACACAACAACAGCAAGAAAAGTCTACGAATAAAAATCTGCCGTTTCCTGTGGCGTAAATTTTTCCAAATAGAATCGGTTTGTGAATGTGCGGTGGACACAACAAGTATGGCAAACTGGATGGCACTTAAAAGGAGCAGACAAATTGGAGAGTCTTTAAGCAACAGTTAACGCGTAAAGCAAACTGTCTTGATAAGTTTATTAAAAATAAGAAAAATATTTTAAAATAAAAAGTCTAAATCCCTCGGGAACCAGAATTTTTGGTAATTTTATTTATAAATTTGATTCGTAGTTGTAGCGACCCATTTTTTTTTTTTGATCGATTAATATCTGTTTGTAACAACAGTAGCCTTAAATTGCAGGATATGAGTGTTTACCATTTTCCGCTCAACAGGAATAATGTTCTAGCAGTTGTTCCAGTCTTTTCCGGAAATATTTTTTGGTATTCAAAACAATAGAGGAAAACTGCAAACTAATTCAGGGATTAAGACAAAAAGGTCCGAAATAATTATCAGGAGTATATTGTTGGCTTAAAAAAAGGAGCAGAATGGGGTTAATTAGTGTGTTCGAGAGGGCTCTGCTGCTCATTAGCTTTCTTAGCATAACTAAACAGCAAAATTATTCATCTTGTCACAGCGCCCTTACTTAGGAAAGCGAAATGTCTAACCACCTCAAGTTGTTATGTTTGAAGTGATGTTACTCAGGATATCTATATTAAGTGTCTTTTTTGTGTAAACTGCATATGTTATTTAACCTTGAAATTTCACTTTTATCGTTTAGTAAAATTTTCGAACCTCAGTTCTGTAATAGATATTGCTTTTCTCTATTTCTTAATTTAACAGATGAGAGACGGCAGGTCTAATAACTTTTTGACAGCGCTGCTATTGTAGTATCCCAGTATATTATGCAGGTTGCATAGGACCTCTTGTGTGATTAAAGCAGGCACGATCGACAGATGTTTTGATAATCTCTTGGACGATCTACAAAGTGTTTGATTATACTTTTATTTTTTAACTCTTCGTTTTCTTTGAAACTCATTCGTCGTAAGCAAAAACTAAATATAACCATTTTGATGATCTTTGTTTCGTGAAAAGGCAATTTTCACGGCTATTGAACATGAAAAACTTCTTAAACATTTTTTTTTTAAAGTACTTAACTCTCAAGACGGTATGACTACTCTTAAAATGCCGGAGCACGTGTTAAGTTTTTCGGAAAATTGGATAGAGAGAGAGAGAGAGAGAGAGAAAGATATTTGGGCTCAGTGGTTACTTTCGCTCCATGGGTGGCATCAAACATTTAATAGGGAGAGTAAATTATTAGTGTAAATTAATTTTGTTATTTTTAGGCAACCAATCAACTCACGAGATTTCATGTTTGAAACAATGAAATAATGGTTAGGAAAAGAATTTAGTATCCTTGCCAAAGTCTGTTTTTTCTTATGTTTTCGGTTCTGTGATTCCAGAGCAAACTTTAAATGCATGCTGGAAATTCTACGTTCAAGGCATAAAGAATTTATATTGATTATACATAAATGGTGTTTCAACAAAAGGTGTAGGATTTGTTTTTCGAATAAAACGGATTGTTGTTGAGATATGTCTGAAACCTTTATTGCTTTGTAAAGTAAACACATGGAGATTATTTATGGAATACAATACTTTCCAAATAACCGCTGTGCCGTACGTTGCCGGATTACGTCCCGTGTTTTCAGATGAGGCCCATTCCCACATTGGCAATAAGCAAAATTGCCACATTTGGGGCACCAAAAATGCACGAGTCATTCAGGAGATGCTAATGCACCCAGAACTAGTAACTGTTTTGTGCAGTTTATTGACTGGACGGGTCGTATGGTACATCACGGTCACCGGAGTGCACTACCGAGACATGATAAACAATGTTTACTGGCCGGAGCTCGAGGGTACGGGTACGGACGACCACTACTTTCAACAGTATGGTGTACGTGCTAAACAAGTCGCCAAACAATTGAATTATTTCGTAAGAAGTTTCCTTGCAGTTTCGGTTAGCCTTCTTTCTTTGGCTCTATGTCAAAAGCACGGTCCACGCCAACTATCTACAAACAATTCCAACTCTGGAAGCGAAGATTGACGCCGCCATTGCCAAGATCAAACCCCAAAAATCTAAAAGAGTAATCGAAAATTTCGAGAAAATTCGAGTGTCTGCAAGCAGAACCGAGCTTGGATGATATTGCGTTTCATAAATCATACCCATGTGTCTATTTTATAAAGCAATAAAAATTTAGAAATAACTCAGCAACTCTTCATTTTATTCAAACAACAACTCCTATACAACTTGTTGAAACACACTTTACTTGGTGTTACATATCATACGACGAAGACTTTAAGGGGAGATTCCTGGACATATTTTGAGAAACCAAAATCATACTTAATTTTCTAGTTTCTAGTTTCAAAAGATGCTTTCGAATTTTTATCCCTTAAAATAAGTTTATCACTACGCAATATGTGATAAATCCAATAAATGTTTTTTTTAGAAAAGATTAATTTTATGACCCCTTAACTGGAGGAAAAGGAGAAAAATCGGCTATTCGTCCCAATTCACCACGTCCATTCTATGGACGGATGAGTCCCAATTCACCGGGGATGAAATCACCAATTTCCACAGAAAGCAACCAGCACTCTATCACAACTTTGACACATTATTTATTGGACAACATAAATATGTCAAGGATGTTATATTGCGTGCTTGTCACCTAAATGCACAAAGTTTACTGCCAAAAATAGATGATTTTAGAGAATTTTTTTTGTAGATTCACAAGTCGATGCAACGTGTATGGTTGGGTTTTTCCAGATTTAAAGGATACAGTATATGCTTTAAGTTGTTACAAACTTTTTCGTTCTGATAGGAGTGATCGCATTGGGTGCAGTGTAGCACTTTATTTAAGAAATGGTCTGACTGGTAAAGAGAAATGTAAGTCACGACGTGGGTATCCAATTGATTATCTTTTTATAAATATTATGACAATGCTGTGACTGTAATAGTAGCGTTTTGGTTGGAAATCATCTTGCCGAAAACATGAATGCATTCGGTTTACATCCTGTAAACTCCCAGATTCCTACTCATTTCAAAAATACCTCCAGTACCTTGATAGAATTGTTCTTTGTAAACGATATTGATAAAATGCTCCTGTACGATCAGATTTCTGCAGCAGCGTTTTCAAAGCATAACCTCACCTTTCTAACATTTGATTTTGATATTAATTTATGCATCTGTTCACCAAATTATAAATTGATAGGTTTTAAAAATGTAGACGGGTCTGCTCTTGAACACTACATGCATTGTGTTCCATGGGATTTTATTTAAGGTATGCCCTCGTAGGATGATCAAGTTGACTTTATTCAACGTAAGTCATCTCTTTAATACTCACATATTTATAAGAACTGGAACGTCAAGGGAAAAAACAAGGACTTGGTTAAAGAATGAAATTCGTCTTTTAATGGCACTATGCGATCAGGCTTACCACCGGGTAGACCGCAGAGTCTACAAACATTTAAGAAATAGTGTTTTTCGTTTGCAAAGAACAAAGTTTTACTCCAACCGGCTGAACACCAACTTCAGCCTTCGTGAATTGGGGATTGGTAAACAAAAATTAAGCTGTTCTCAGAACATGGACTGCAATGAACTTAATCGTAGATTCTTATCGATTCCACGTCCTATAGCTTTTTTCTTTTATTTCTTTATTTTACTTTCAAAGGATCAATACAAATAAATTTGTAAACTCCGCTATCTTACGCCGGAGTATTATAACAATGGCACGTGGTACTTTTTTTTTTAAAAAAGTCCGATTTCACACGTGGCAAGTGTGTAATGCGCATGTTCTGGTTATTTTCTTTTGAATTGTCATTCAGTGATGCGCGCAACTCTACATGAAGACTTGCCCCTTCTTTGAGTTTGCATGTTATTTGACAGTTCTCTTTCATTTCATCTTTGGCGCTCAGTCTTTCATAATTGAAAATGTTAATTCTTTGGTCCATTTCAGTTCATCCGCCATACTGAAATGCTGTGCTCGTAACACAGCGAAAGAAGTAATGAAGAAAATGCGAAAAAGAAAGAAGAAGGAGAAAAAGAAATGTCAAAAACTTGCAATGAAATTGCTACCCACATGCAGTGGGAATTTGGTTAAATGGGTATTTTTTGTTTCATTATTTCTCTCTTTTGCACTCATTTGAATCTTTCGAAACTTGCGACGTGTGAAAGCGGACAAAGAACTTAGAGTATTACCACAGATGCTATAGTTTACATACATATGTAGATATTGCACGCCGAAGGAAAAAATCTAACCAGTTTTTAATTGCCTGAACAATTTGTATGAACAAAATGTATTATAAAACCGAAGTCAATTCTTGGGATCGTATGTGTTGTATTGTGTGTACAGCCGACGAGCAGGCATGCGCCGCGCCGTGCAGATGTGTCTGTGGTTTCTGTTTTCAACCCTTATCTTCATACATAAAACAACCACAGTTCACGGAGCTGCGCGGCGCTTCACCTCTCATTTTGTCAGTGGTACTTTTTCAGCGATATAATATTTTGCAGTTTATTTTTCGATAGCAATGGGTGACAAGAGATTATCTGGAGTTTCTTGTTCTGTTTGTAGGAAAACTAAAAGGAATTACCCTGACTTGAAAATTTTTAAATGTCCTTCGATGGAAAAAAATGAAATTTCAAATAATTTGTGGATGAAGGTATGTGGTTTTAAAAATGAAGGCAAATACTTTGTTTGTGGAGAACATTTTTGGTCTGAGTTTGTAGGAAAAAAATATCTTAAGGCGGATGCTGTTCCTTCCTTAAACTTAAATTCTGATTTGGATTCAAACTTGAATTTAGAAGATCTGAAGTCCCCTTTAACTAAACGATGAAGTACGTCGTGCAATTGCAGCATTTCGTGTACATATGTACATTTTTGAGATATAGACTTGGCTTTAAACTTGCTCACATTTCCTCTTTCTGTAGACGGGCTCCTATAAAAGGATTACAACCAGGATATGAAAACAATGCTCATTCGTATTTTAAGTCAAAGTTCGCTTTATTAAACCAGCGAGAACGTTGTGTTGTCCTGATATTTGACGAAATTAGGATTCGTAAAAACCACACAAATAATATAAAAAATAATTTAATATATGGTTTCGAAGACGTTGGTGTAGAAAGATTGTTTCCTAGTGAAATATGTGTTTTCATGCTAAATGGTTTGTTTGATAGTTGGAAAAGTGTTTTAAACTATTTTGTGTCAGCAAACGGTGTAAATGGGCATAACCTAAAAACAATATATTTTAATTATAATTATAAAAAACAATTTGCAAATCTGTCAAGAACTTGGTATAAAAGTATGTGCTATTGTTTGCTAGAAAAGTTTATAAAATGTTAGTTGTTTCTGAAGAAAACCCATTTATAATTTTTAATGATGAAAAAATATTCTGTTTTTATGATTTCTATTGTTCTATTGAAATCAGATCTACAAACTCCAGATGGTAAAATGTATTTTGATGTTATCAGAGGAATACACAATTTGGAAGTTGACAACGTCGCTAAGACATGTTTAAAATTTAGAAGTTGTCATATACATATAGGGTTTTGCAATATGCACTTGACAACTTTTTTTTTTTAAATAAAACGCAAACCATTTGAGATATTTCAAAAACTTTATTATCGGCTTGAAGTAGAATCAAAACATTTATGAATGGAATTCGACTTCTTTCATATGGCCATCGCGGGCACGTTTGCAGCGGTCGATTCGTTGGACCCGATTTTCGACGACTCGGCCACACATTTCGGACGAAACGGCCGCTATTTCGCGTTCAATGTTGGCTCTGAGCTCTTCCAACCTCGTCGGCGTGTTGGCATGAACCAATGACTTAACGTAGCCCCACAGGAAATAGTCAAGCGGCGTTAAATCGCACGAACGAGGCGGCCAATCGACTGGCCCATGTCTTGAGATAACACGCTCACCATACTTACTCTTCAATAAATCGATTGTAGAGTGTGCTGTGTGGCTTGTGGCATCATCCTGTTGAAACCACATGTCATCCAAGTCCATATCTTCCAATTCGGGCCAAAAATAATCGGTGATCATGGCGCGATAACGGTGACCATTCACAGTAACGTGACGATTGTTATCGTCGACGAAAAAATATGGCCCAATAACGCCGCCGGCATGCAAACCGCACCAAACAGTTATTTTTTGTGGATGAAGTGGTGATTTATGAAGCACATGTGGATTTTCACTGAGAACGCCGTGGAATTGACTGATTTGGATCGTTTGCTACGGACGCCTGAACGGCAGCGATATTTTTGACACTTCGACCAACCCGTTGTCTCACTGACACGGCAACATCACACAACGAATATGTAGACTAAAATGTTTGCACTAAACTTATTATTGCCTGTCTACTAGGGCGAGAATTACGACCGAAAATTGGAATTAACGCTCTTAAAGTTGCAGTTACCGACACCGAATTTCGGTAGATTTTTATAATTTGCAGACGTTGCTCGTTCGTGTACTTTACCATGATGAAAATGTTGAGTTTACTGAATAAATTGACAGTGACAGTTTGATGATTAGTGAAAGAGTGCGTTCACAAATTAAATTCAAAGTTGTCAAGTCCCTATTGGAAATCCCTTTAGCACCAAATGCCTTCGAAAAAATCAGGTTCACCTTGCAACGCAAATATTTAGCCGCACAACTGCGGCATCAATTCAAAATGCTTTTGAACTTAATTGCTTAAAAGAAAGCTCTAATAAAGCGAAAGAGTTCGTACTAAAAGTGAACAATGTATTTGACTGAATGGATAGTGGTTCACATTATGACAAGAATGTTTTAAGACGGGGAGTTCAGCTAGAGAATCCAGCTTATAATGAGTTGAAACAATTTTTGTCTAACTTAAAAGATATACAAAAATCAGTTAACATTCCAAGAAACTTTCGTTTAAAAGGAATGTGATATGTGATATTCTATGAGCATCGCAAGGACCTTCTATACTTTTCTTTCCTCGTTCTATTACGGAAGCATTGTTCGTAGAAGATAGGAAAAAACATAGCATCAAAAAATTCTAATTTTATCTGGAAAAAAACGTAAAACAACTATTCAATAAACACAACATTAAAGAGAGCGCATTCTGCTTTGACCTTCCTACGGTCCTCAAATATAATATTTATTATCAGTCAAATTTGATTTAAAAAAATTACGTTGCGAAAAACGGAAAACTTCTATCCAACAAACAGAACATGCAACTTTATAATACAAAACAGTTGAGAAGAACATCATGTCTGAGTATGATTCACTCTAGTTTGATCGAACTGGGACGTGCGGTTTCGTCCCATTGAATGGAAAAATGGTTAGATATTTTTCTTCTAAGTAAACTATAGAATCTGTGGTACTACTACTCTTGAAATGCCGGAGCACGTGTTAGGTTAGGTTAGGTAAGAGTGGCTGTTGGAAATACCAACCCACTGTGATCTTCTTACTACTGGAACCAGTTTGAGCTTTTAATAAAGCGTAGGAGACTGTTAACGTCTATTTTTTCTAGATCGTTTAGGTCGTTGTAGAAGAAAGCTCCTAGATGAAGCTTCCTTCTCTGAGAGAGAGCTGGGCATGTGCAGAGTAGGTGGGGGATTGTCTCCTTCTCGTCCATGCAGCTTCTACAGAAATCGTTAGTAAAAGCGCCAAGCCTTCTTGCGTGCTTGCCTATGAGGCCGTGTGCGGTAATGACACCTATTATGGCGCTGAGATGTTTCCTATCTAAAAGGATCAGACACTTAGATCGACTCAGATCCAGCCTTGGCCAGATCTGTTTGGTCGCTAGACATGTTTGTCCAGCAGTCCACCTAAGGTCCGTTCTTTTGTTGGCATCTAGATTTAGTGTTAGTTTGCACGTAGCGATTGGTATACCTATACTACCTTTGTCTGGTAGGATAGGTAGAGTGGTTCCAATTTTGGCAAGTTCATCGGCTCTGCAGTTCCCTGGAATGTCTCTGTGGCCCGGCACCCAACAGAGGTGAATGTTGAACTGCTCTGCCATCTCCATGAGAGATGATCGGCATTCAAGGGCACTTTTAGAACACAATGAGACCGAGTCCAGGGACTTGATGGCGGCCTGACTATCCGAAAATATGCGGATATCCTTTGCAGATATCACGTTTTTCTTCAGCCAGGACAGAGCTTCTTTAATCGCCAAAATTTCCGCCTGGAACACGCTACAGTGATTTGGAAGGCGGAAAGAGAGGCTTAGATTTAGCTTATCTGAGAAAACACCGCCACCAACTCCGCTGTCGGTTTTAGATCCATCTGTGTAGAGATGGATTGACTTGTCCTCCATGAAAGCATCCTCCTCCCAGAATGATCTAGAGGGGAAGCTTACATGGAAGTTTTTGTCAAACCAAAGTTCAGGTATGGTGTAATCGGTGTTCTCTGTGAGGATTCCTAATGTATTAAGAATGTTGGCGTGGCCAAATGAATTATTTGTCCACTGTTTAGTCGCTTTAAGGCGAATAGCTGCAGTCGCAGCTACTTGCTTGCTAAAAATGTCGAGGGGTGTCAAGTGAAGCAGAATATCTAATGCCGCAGAGGGGGTAGACCGCAAGGCTCCGATTGTGCATAGACATGCTGTTCTTTGGACTCTGCTTAATTTAATGCGGTTGACTGCATTTTCCAAGGCCGTCCACCAGACAACCACCCCGTAAGTAAGTATCGGTCTTATGACCGAGATGTATAGCCAGTGGGTTATGCGAGGTTGAAGGCCCCATTTGTTCCCAATGGCTTTCTTGCAAGAGAATAAAGCTATTGTAGCTTTATTGACTCTTTCTTGAATGTTAGGTTTCCAGTTTAGTTTCCTGTCAAAAATGAGACCAAGATATTTTGCTGTATCGGAGAAAGCTAAACTGGTACCGTTTATTGAAGGAGGGTCTATGATTGGAATTTTATATTTCCTAGAAAAGAGGACAAGATCAGTTTTATGGGGGTTTATTCCCAATCCACAGCGATCTGCCCAGCAGGTTAATCTGTTAAGATTTACTTGGAGGAGTTCTTTAATGGTATTTAGATGTTTTCCTGAGACGGCTATGGCAACGTCATTCACATAGGCAATCACTCTGCTACCACCCGCTTCCAGGTATATCAGTAGTTCGTTAACCACTAAGTTCCAGAGAAGGGGGGAGAGAACACCGCCTTGCGGCGTACCCCTACTGACATATCTTTTAGCAGAAGTCTCACCCAGTTTGGAGTTGATTATCCTGCTTGTTAGCATTAGATTAATCAGCTCCCCAAGTGAGCCGTCTACCTGCAGAGTTGACAGCGCAGTCGTGATTGCGGATGTGTTGACGTTGTTAAAGGCGCCCTCTATGTCTAGGAAAGCAACCATTGTGTACTCCTTGTATTGTAGGGATCGTTCGATGTGGCTAGTCAGAGAGTGCAAAGCCGTTTCCACCGACTTTCCTTTACAGTAGGCATGTTGAGCCGCAGACAGAAGTCTTGGATCAACTTTAGCTCGAATATGGATATCAATCAGTCGTTCTAAAGTTTTCAGAAGGAATGATGATAGACTTATAGGTCTGAGGTCCTTTGGGACCACATGAGAACATTTTCCAGCTTTGGGAATGAATACTACATTGACTTCTCTCCATAACAGTGGAATGTGGATAAGTTCTACACAGCTCCTCATAATATTTTCCAACACTGGTAGAATAATATCTGAGGATCTCTGTAGCTCGGCAGGTATAATACCGTCCGGACCAGCAGACTTGTATGGTTTGAAGCTATGCAGCGCCCAGAGCAGTTTGTCTCTCGTAATCAGACTATGAATTTTGGTCACGGTTGCAGTAGGCTTGTTTGGGCTGCTACTGGCCGCCAGATGGGAGCTACCTGGAAAGTGGGTGTCCAGAAGCAGGTTGAGTGATTCATCACTTGAGGTTGTCCAAGAGCCATCGGTTTTTTTCAAACAGCTGGGCATCATAGGATTTGTGGAGAGGATTTTTCTTAGCCGCGAAGCCTCAGAGGTTTCTGTGATTTTGTCGCAGAATGACCTCCAGGATTGTCGCTTTGCCTTCCTCAGTTCTTTTTTGTATAATTTGAGGGATTCTTTATATGAGTCCCAGTCGGTCACTTTTCTTGTGCTTTTTGCTGCGTTGAAAAGTTTTCTGCAGGTGTTTCTGAGCAGTCCTAGTGCCGATGACCACCAATGTGGCTTTTTCTTGCCTCTTGGTTGAATAAGAGGGCAGGAAGCGGCCATAGCCTTATTGAGAGTCAGAGTAAATTCCCTGACTTTCATGTCGAGCTCATTGGTGTCACGCGGGGACTTGATAGTTTAGAGGATATCGTTTCCGACAGTATTCCTCTATATTTTGTCCAATCAGTTTTCCGGTAGTTCCGGAAAGCTGGTTGGCTGGGGGGAGCATCACTCAGACTGAATTGGATGTATCTATGGTCTGAAAAGGAGTGTTCAGACGATACCATCCAGTTTGTTAGCCTTTGGGTGATGCTGTCGGAGACAAGAGTAATATCTAATACTTCTTGTCGGTTTTTTGTTATGAAAGTGGGCTCATTGCCAATATTGCAAATTAAGAGGTTAGTACTTAAAATATAGTCTAAAAGTGACTCACCTCTATCATTGATGTCGGTACTGCCCCATACCGTATGATGTGCGTTAGCGTCGCATCCGATTATGAGGCCAGTTTTTTGCCTTCCCGCTTCCAGTACCACCCTTTCTAGGTTATCACCAGGGAGAGGGCCCACTTGGTCGTGGCCAAGGTAAGCCGATGCCAGCCAGTAAGAGCCTTTGGCAGTCTCTAATCTGGCAACGGTTAGGTCGGGGTCACTGAGGTTGGGAAGTAGAAATACATTAAGAAACCGTATCATTGCTACAGTCTTCCAGAGTCGCCTCCACCAGGAGCACGTGTTAAGTTTTTTGGAAAATTGGGTAGAGAGAGAGATGCTTGGGGTTAGTGGTTATTCATGTAAAGGGGATATTAAATTGTAATTGGACTTGTTGTTGTATTTTAGGCAACCATTCATCTCACGAGATTTTAGTTGCCTGAAAAAAAGATTGCCTTTCGAGCATGGCTCGTATTGTACCCCGAACCAGTCGTTTGGGAAGCCAATACACTACCACTTAAGCCACGGACACCCATGGTTATTCTTTCCGGAGTCCTGCTGTCTCAATAGAGATACATTTTTCTTTACAAGAATAAAAAATGCGGATGTAGTAGAAATTTTTTTGTATATAAAATAAAATTCGGTAGGAGTCCATGGAGTCCGGTTTTTATTAAAGTCGCATTACAATTTTTGTTTCCGTATATTACACATATCATAAATACTATTTTTACGATCGGAATCAGTCTCCGACAGCGGAAAGTGTCTAATATAATACAAATTCCTAAAAATTCGTCAGATGATGAATTCAGGCCTATAGCAATTTGACCTTTCCTTGTCAAAGTACTCGTATGTGAACGAATTATGCATAAGCAAGTAAATGAGTATCTCATACGTAATAATCAACTGGTTTCAGTTCAATCTGGTTTTGGTGTCAAACATAGCTGTAGTACTGCTTTGATGAGTGTCGTGGAAAACATAAGGGGAAAACTGGATAAAGACCATGTTACTTTCTTGATTCGTCCAGATTACTCCAAAGCCTTTGATTTGGCCAACCATTTCATTGTCATTTATAAGTTATATACGTCATTGTTTGAATATATCTCCATTTGCCGTAAAGTTACTCTGATTTTATCTAAAAGAAAGAAAAATAGCTGCGTCCCTGGAGGGCATCCTATCGAACTTCTGCCTTTGAAGCGAGGCATTCCCATTCAAAATATTTTGATATTTTTCTGTTTGCACCAACATGTTTGTGTAGTGTATGGCTAATTTTGCTCATACGTGCAAGAAAATTCAAATTATGCGTACGATAACCATGAATGGAAATAGCAAAAGTAGGCAATTCTGGATTGATATCAGCTAGAATTCTATAAAAGTTTGTCCACGTTGCGGTGTATAAAAAGAGATGATTACTGTAATTGTGTATTGAAATGTAATGGAAATGGAAAATGGTTCAAAAACTGAAGGATATTGATCCCTGATTGATTGATTCTGAAGAAGCTACCATGGGGTATAAAGAGAAAAAAAAAATGGAAAATCTGGAGCGAAAACAGAGTGTCCAACCTGGTTTTTTGATTTCTTAGAATTATTTCATGATCAGAACAAGAGTCTAGAAGGAAGATGTACAATCATAGACAAGGAAAACAAAATTTAAGAAGTGATAAGTGCCCGAATTCCATCGATGTTTTTTAATTATAATTATATACTTCAATGCTAAATTTAAAAATTTTGAAATAGTACGTTTCCATGCACTTTGTTTTCCCAAGGCACTGCACCCTCAGAATTATAATAATCACGGAATTTAGTTCTCACGTATTTAAGATTGTCCAGATGGTATTCCTGGAACTTCTGGAACTCCAATCGGCATAGTTTATTTGGACATTCCTGGCATCTTTCTCATCCAAACCATTTGCAAAGAAATAATGTAAACAAAAACATATTGCTGCAATGTACTGAATTCAAATATAATATGCAATAAACTTATTATTTATTTAATTCCTTTCATTTGTATTATATTTTAATACTGCTTCGCAGGTTTCCATACTGTTTCCTACTGTTGTTGGGCCGATTGCTTACAAAATTGTTAGGTCCTAAAATTGTTCCCCCCTTGCAAGGAAACGCAATGTTTGTAAATAGCCCCTCACAGGGAGAAATAGATTCTCTCAATAATGTTGTTTCTTTCATAATATTATAATTGAGTTTATCTTTTATAGGAATTCCATGAAACTGGTTCTATTCATCTCACAAAATTATTTAAATCATTGGACGATGTTTCTTCTCTCTTTTCAGCAACTTCGAATGACGGAATTCACTTCGTTTTTATACCGCTCTTTGCATCAGATTCTTGGTTTCCGCTCTTTTTTTTTATTGCCAAAGAATTAGTATTGCAACATGAGCCGAATCCGTCATTGTTTCGATTACTGCAGTGGTGATGGTATCTCAAATTTAACGCTTAAAAAGATTGCATGTTTTTTGGTTGATGTATTGTCTTTTATTTATAACCGTTGTGTTTTTGAAGGGATCTTCCCCGAGGATCTTAAAGTTGCCGATGTCATTCCGCTCCTTAAGAAAGGTTCTGCTTCTGAAATTGGTAGCTATAGACCGATCTCATTACTTCCAGTTTTCAGTAAAATTTTTGAAAAACTGATGAAAAATAGAATAGTGAGTTTCTTAACTAAGAATAATTTCTTTAATTCAAATCAATTTGGGTTTCAGAAAGGGAAATCGACGGAAGATGCACTTTTACAATTCTGTTCCCAAATTATGTCACACCTTGATGCTAAAAAATTTACCGCAGGATTATTTATTGACATCACCAAAGCTTTTGACATGGTCGATCACAACCTTTTGTTGATAAAGTTAGAGAATGCTGGTTTTCGTGGATTTATCCTGGATTGGTTTGAGTCCTATCTTAAAAATAGGTCACAACGGGTCAAGATCGACGGTATTAGAAGTGGAAAGATGTTTTTTAATATCGGTGTTCCTCAAGGTTCTGTCTTAGGTCCCATTCTGTTCTTAGTCTTTATAAACTCACTATTTTCGCTTAATTTCAGAGGCTCGCCGACTGCATTTGCAGATGACATTGGCTTTTCTTATGGCTCGAAAAGTGCTCTAGACATGGTCTCTGATATAAACTGGGATCTTGATTTATTAAGGCATTGGTTTTCTGCTCATAATTTAGTTTTGAGCTCCAAGACTAAATTAATGTATTTCAGTCTCTCCTCGAATTATAATTGCGAAACTAATATTTACTTTCACTCACAGGAGTGTAGAAGATACTGTCCGCAAACTTGCTCGTGTTCGTCCGATTTATCGTGTTGCTCATATAATAGTAATAAAAAATGTAGTAATAATTGTTTCCTTGTAGAGAATGTTGTTGAGTTCAAATATCTGGGACTTACCCTTGATTCTAGGATGAGCTTTGTTAACCATATAAATATTTTAAAAAATTACTTCCGATACACCCTTCGTCATTTCTATTATATGCGTAACGTTTGTTCAATCAGTCTTTTAAAGACTATATACTATGGTATCTTCCAATCTAAACTTCAGTACGGACTTGCCTGTTGGGGGGGTGTGTATCTAAGTAATATTCAATCATTGTTGATTTTACAAAAATATGTTATAGGAATAATTTGCCGTAAACCGGCTAGACATTCTAGTTTTCCGTTATTATGTTACCTGAAAATCATACCTATTCGTCATTTGTTCTGTTTTAAGGTATTAAAAATGTTCTATATGAAGTCCGGTAACCGTAATTTTCGTTTAATTTCTAGTCACAATCTCCGTGGAAACTTGTCTTGCATTCATTCCATTCCTTATTTTCGAACCTCTGCATTTCGTAATTTTTATACTATTGTATCTACTCGTTTGTTCAATAAACTTCCTGCTTCCATTAGAACAATATCATTTAAGGCTGACTTTCTAAAGAGAGTAAAATGTTGGCTCTTTACATTCGATCTTAATCAAATTGAATCTCTTACTTTCGACGTTTTGGTCTAAATATATTTTTGTTCCATCAGTTTTTGTTTTTTGATTTTAAACCTTTTGAATTTTGAAATAATATTAGTTTTATAAAAAAGGGTCACCCCACCCACAAATAATTTTTAATTTCTATTTTATTGTTGTAATGGATAGCATTCAATTCTATTTTAATTTAAAATACTGAATGCTAATCTAATTTCTTATTATTAAAAAGTTATTTGAATGTGTAGATATTTATATGAAATATTAATTATAAGAAATAAGAAATAAATAATAATAATAAAATAATAATAATAATAACCCTGGCGACAAGTTTGTGTAGTGTATGGGCGCTATAACGCCTGAAAGACAATTTTTCATTGTTGCCATTGTGGTCTGTGGAATTTACTGACTTGTTACCTGAGAGAGCTGAATGGCACGAGTCGATTTAGAAGCAAGTTACTGCGTTTCTTAAAAAAGCAACTAGAAACCCTTTTTCCAGCAAAATCAATTCACAAAAAGTTCAACTATGCAATTTGGAATATGCAAGTAGGTATGAATCATGAAATGTAATTACTAATATTATTGATCATTCATCATTACTAGATATGCTCTGTAATTCTCTTCACTTTATTATAATCAAATCATATCTTAATTTGGCAATTTGAGTACGTTAAATCATTGAATTTATCCCTTGTTTGTAAATTTATACCAGCTGTTTATTTCTCACGGCCTTAAAATGTATTCTTACTGTGAAGTAGAAGTACATATATTATTATTGATAATATAATTAATCTCCCCGTAAAGTCTTCGACACATTATCCCGAATACCTTGTATAATGCAATTTTTGATAAATAAATTAATTAACAGTCGAACAATTTTCAAAACCCTCACTTTAAGCATTTAATGATTGGCGGCAAGTAAAAGACTGCGGGATAACTCTAATTACCATACTTACTTTGGCAAAGAAAATGTAAATACAACGGCAACACTTCCATCAGGCTCATGTTTTGAGTTCCTAGTTTGAAACGGTGGTACGCGTAGTTGCGACCAAGTCTTAGGTGAACAAGGGGATAATATTTTCCCCTAATTTGTTTTAGGTAAAAAAAAACCTTATTCAGCGGTTTACCTTTTCTTCTGATTCAAATTGTCGTATCTTTGTGGCAATGGATAAAACTCGTATTAACTTATGCATACTTAAGCAGTTCCAACGAATGCACAAGAACGTGCTATCTGGGAGCAAAAGAACCAATTTTCAGTGGAAATTGATTTTGAGGGAGCCTGTGATGAGATGAAAAGCACAAGAGGAAGCATCGCTATTAAGAGGTTCTATCAAATGAACAGTAAGTAATGGGATCTTTTCTAGCAACCTAATTTCGATTATTGTATACAAGCACTTTACCAGTATATATCTAAGTACGAGTAGATCCACAAATAATTTGAGGGTGGTCCACAACGTCTGAACACCTACATGTATCTGCTTACATCGGTGAAGGTTACGGTTCAGAAGACGTGGATATGATATTGATGTTGTACGAAATCCAAATGGATTTTTCATTGAAATTAATGTGGCAAACATTTTTCGAAGCATTCATCAGGGAGTAACTTTTTTTTAACTGCTAATATGTTATAAATAAACTTCGAAGGTTTCTTCGAGCGCCGAGTTGTTTTTCCTGTTAGAAACTTTAAAATAAAATATGAAAGAAAGATGATTGAATTTAGTAAATGTTTTCAAGTTCGTACACTATAAATTCCTAAAAAAAAAGTTGCATACGAGAAAGCCAACTGGAGCGGGCATAACACCTTCTTTATGAATTTGTACTGACCGTTATGTTTCCTCAATAACGACGTGGATGCCGCTATGACACTGTTCTCTTTGGAATGAGATCCTTTATCCCTCATCGGATGAAGAATATCAAACCAAAAGAAAAGGCATAGTACAACTCGAGCTTTAAAGATATAGAGATAAAGAGGCTATCAGGATTAGAGAAATATTTTTTCGGTCCTACAAAACCAACGCGAAAGAGGAAAATCGAAAAAAAATTCAAACGAGTCAGGAACGATTGCAACGCCTTTCATAAATTCAAATTCCAATACGACTAAAAACAGAGGCAAAAAATACTACAATGTCCCAAAAGATAGTAACAAATTTTGGTCGCTCGTCAAAAACATTGGAAATTCTGCTTCATCCTCCATCCCAACGCTCATTTACACTGACATTCCAGATGTCAGCTCTTTGGACAAGGCTTACTGCATGCTTTACGGCCAGCAACACTTCTAGAGTGTGCTCTGTCTTCGTCTACACTTGAGTGCGTCGAATCTTCTATGGGACGAATCCACTTTCGCACTTGTGTAGTAGCAAGTGTTCTTAAAGATCTTAACATTCATAAATTCGCCTGTCCAGGTGGTATATGCCCTGTTCCTCTATAGAGATGTTCTGCCACGCTGGCAAAACCATTGCGTAAGCTTTTTCATCAATCCTGCTCTATAGGACTCTTTCAGAGCGGATGGAAAATAGCATTTATTCAGTCCGTCCCGAAAAAAGGCGAATCTTCTTCTCAGACTTCCCACAGACCCATTGTGCTTACGTCCCTTCTTTCCAAGATAATAGGAACACTGATAAACCGTCAGCTCATGAAATATCTCGAAAAATGAAAATTACCCAATGCACGGTAGTACGGTCTTCGTAGTAACAGGTTCACTGGTGATTTGATTTCCACCAAAAATTGGAACCAAAATCTACACTAATTTGGCGAAAGGAAGATAGTGGGTCTTGATATTTCCAAGGCATTTGACAGAGTTTGGCATCAGGCTCTTTTGTCGAAAATGTGCGCATTTGGGATTGACGAATGGAATCGTCAATGGATTAGAAACTACGTTTCGGAACGTTCAATTCAAGTTATCTCGGATGGTTTCAAGTCTGATATTCACAAAATAAATGCTGGTGTGCTCCAGGGCTCTGTTCTGTCTCCGACACACTTTATAATTTTTATCAATGATCTCTTGTCTGCCACTTCTATCCAATATATTCCATTGATGACGACAGTACTCTCTGCTTCTCATATTCGTTTCCGGACTCTCGTCCCTGTTCTTTGGATGTAGAATGAAACGACAGAGTATGTTAAGCTCATTAAATTCCGATATCAGTAACATAACTAATTAGGGAACTATCAACAAAGTTGAGTTCCAAAGCATAGTGCTGTCTGCTGTCGCTAAAGCGAAATTTAAATACCCAGCCATTATCCATGAATGGCACTTGCATCGTTGAAAACGAAAAACTTTCAATTTTCGGTATGTGTGTCAACGACAGCTTACGTTGGAATGACCACATATTCGATGTCTCCAAAAATGCTGCGAAATATCTAGGTTTCCTCAAACTATGTAAGAAATATTTCACCCGCTCTGACCTGGCCTCAATATATAAGGCGTTTGTCTGCCCAAAACTGGACTACAATGTCCACATCTGGTCAGAAGCCCCTAAGTCCTCTTTGCACTTGCTAATATCACACAGTCATTCGCCACCCTCGAACACCGGCGTAAAGTCTCCTGTATCAGCTTGTTTTATCGCTATTTTCACCACCATTGTTAAACCGCAATTGCCAGTAGCTTTCCACCCCTTTTAACTGTAACACCTGTCTCGCTATGAATTCTCACCAGCACACCCTTAAGCCCACCTTCGGACGTACTCTGAAATATAGTGATTCTTTCCTAAGCCGTACAACTCACTTACGAATTGCCCTGCCGAGCTCTTTGTTCGTAGCTAGTATAACTTGCAAACATTTAAAACCAGCGCACATCAGTATCTCTCTTTTTTCCCTCCCTAACTTCCTTTTGCAAACATCTAAAGAAAAAATAAAATCCCTTGTGTGCGCACCAATTATGAAAAAAAAAACCTATAATAAATATGATAGCATTTAGGTTCGGGAGCTCCACAAGGCTATGGCTAAGCTCGAACATCATTTCTGCAGTAGCACCTCTCCATGGCCTCCATAACCGAAGGCTTTTCTGGTTCGTTCTCCTTGTTTCGAAAAACAATTCTTTTTCTCTTCCAGAATTCCTGACCATATAAAATGTGGCATTTTTGATGGCTTGTTGACAATTTCGGCTTTAGTTTCTGTGCTTAATGCTTGATGGAGCATATGAGTTCTAAAGTGGTTCTGGGACACTCGTCCAAAAAAGGCATTAAAAGTCTTATGCGAGAAGAATTAATGTCCTCCGACGTCAAATTTTCTTACTATACTTCTGCGTTGTCTTGACATTTGCGATATCTGCATTCATACATTGCCTACAACCAGATATTGGTCCGATTCAGTGTTGGAACATTCTGACATCAAGTTTTGCGTCTATCGCAATAAGAACAACATTATTGATCAAGGAGCTGTAATCTCTGTGTAATCTAATGTTGAAACACATATCGTTATGACGCAAGGTCGATTAGACTGAGTACAGTTTGTGAACGTCATATAGGCTATATCCATTCAGGTATGGTTTTTTTTTCAAATTTGATGTTCAGATCACCTGGGACAGATCTTACCATTATGCTTCGAACGTAGCTGGTGTGTCATGTATTTTTATTCCGTTTTGTTAATCGCTCCTCTTGGATGGCGGTGATCAGGGCCGGACCTTGCATTGGATCAAGTGGAGCAGCCACACCGGACGCAAGATTATATAGATTCGTTAAATAGTGCTTTGCAAACATCAGGGTTTTCCAATAGGGACTTGACAACTTTGAATTTAATTTGTGAACGCACTCTTTCACCAATCACCAAACTGTCACTGTCAATTTATTAAGTAAACTCAACATTTTTATCATGGTAAAGTATACGAATGAGCAACGTCTGCAAATTATAAAAATTTTCTACCGAAATTCGGTGTCGGTAACTGCAACTTTAACAGCGTTAACTCCAATTTTCGCTCGTAATTCTCGCCCTAGTAGACAGGCAATAACAAGTTTAGTGCAAAAATTTGAGTCTACATACTCGTTGTGTGATGTTGCCGTGTCAGTGAGACAACGGGTTGGTCGAAGTGTCGAAAATATTGCTGCCGTTCAGGCGTCCGTAGCAAACGATCCAAATCAGTCAATTCCACAGCGTTCTCAAGAATTGGGCATCGTTCAGACCACATTATGGCATATTTTGCATAAGGATCTTGGTTTACACCCATACAAGATCAAGGTGACTCAAGAATTGAAGCCAATGGACCATTTGAAGCGACGTACGTTCTCCGATTGGGTTCTCGAGAAGATGCTCCAAGATGATGAATTTCATCGCAAAATCATCTTCAATGACGAAGCTCATTTTTGGTTCAATGGGTTCGTCAATAAGCAAAATATGCGTTATTGGTCGGGTGAAAATCCACATGTGCTTCATGAATCAACACTTCATCCACAAAATATAACTGTTTGGTGCGGTTGTATGTATTCAGGAAAGGATATACTATCAGGTAGTGAGTCTAGGAGCAAACGGAAGGCGATTGAGGCAGGCAATACAAAACAGGCGCTGCAGTTCAGGGCATACCTTGCTGTATGTCCTTCAACATCGTTAAGTCTAAGTTGCAATAATTTATTGCTTACAGAAAATATTGCAGAGCCAATTCAGGCAGAATCAGCCTTACATGTGTTAGATGCTGTTGAAGAAAGTAGTGCAATTAATATTTGCAATATCTGAACAGCCTAAATTATGACCAAATTTAAGTGATCAAGTTATTCAATTATTAGTGGAGCAGGTTCCTGTTCATGTAGAAAATTTTGATTTCCGTGTAACTAAAAGCAGAAAGTTTAGTACCCGTTTTTATTTATTTTCGCGAGCGAAGAGGAGTGTCGCTTTGTCCAGCACAGGCTATAGTGACTGGAGTCACTTGTCAAGGACTATTTAAGAGCATGACTCAAGGCCCTTACATACGACAGATTTTCGGGATTGGAGAAATTTAGATTTAGGTTTGAAAAAAGGCAAAACAATAGACTCTGGAAATCAAAACCCGATGGCCAAGGAAACTGAGCATTGGAGAAATGTTCTGAAACGGCTTATACTCGTAATTCTCGTGCAATTCCTTGCTACACAGTCTTTAGCATTTAGAGGAAACTCCGATGTTCCATTCGAGCAAGACAACGGCAATTTTCTGCAACTCTTGCAAACTGTAAGCTTTGTTCGTCCCATGCTCCTCACATTCGCTGAATCTAGTCATCCTTGATGCTTTTCAATGGTCTTTTAACGCAGTGGCATTTTTGGACACGGTTGAGAGTTTATATGTTTTTTTCTCTAGCTCTGTAGACAGATGGTCGGCTCTGAAAAAACATCTTATAAGTTTGACAGTAAGACCCCTATGTGACTGATTTTAGATTTATTTGCTGCGCTGTAATTTGGCACACAATTTCAGATAGGACTAATATTGCTAGCAAGTTCCTTCAACAACGGCATATGTGCCTCAAGTTGGCAGTTGAGATTTTGTGTTCAACAAAACCATTTCTCATAGAATTGAGAAATGATGAAAAATTCTCTCTGTTTTAAGAGGAAGCTAGGATCAAAGCTGTTGATCTAGAAGTTCCTTGTACTTTTCCAGTTATCGCAGTCTTGCGGTTGCTATGCTAGCTGATACTCCGCTGTTGGACTTTATTTTAGTAGAGTAGAATTTGATTTGAGGCAGGACGCTTTTCTCGCAATCTTGTTGCTTCTGTCGTGCGTCCTTTTTGCTTTTTCCCATAGTGTTGTGGATCCGCAAGATAATTGGTTACAACAGTCTTACGTCTATTAAGCCTCCTTGCAGTTTCTCGGCCTGAGAGTCCTAATTCATTGAAAGCATTTATTTTTCCTCTTTCTATCGCTGTCAAAGTCTTTCGGTAACCATTTTTTTTAAACTAAATAAAAACAGTTCTTTTCAATGCTTTTTTAAATATTGTTAACAAAACTTTGAAAAAAATCGCTGATGTGAACTCCTGCAACGAAATATTCGCAATGGCCTCATCCTAATGGCGCATCTTTTTCTACGCTTTTCGAGTAGTTCATTGTTTGATCGGCCTCATCCTAGTGATCGCCAGTGTATAATGTGTATATATAAGTGGCTTAAAATTTTATAGAGAAATCATCATATTTTCAACTTTGATTAATGAAAATGATTCCGCGATAAACATTTTTCATTTTATTCATAACAGAAATATGAAGACTCTTTTTCCAAATACTGTTATAGCCCTAAGAATAGTTTTAACTATATCAGTTACTATAGCATCAGGAGAACGCTCATTTTCCAAACTTAAGATTATAAAAAATTTCTTACGTTCTTCAATGTCCCAGGAACGATTGGTATCTTTGGCAACCATATCAATTGAAAAAGAAATTATGTCGGAGATTGATAGTAATTTTCTAGTGGAAGGTTTTGCCAAAATAAAGGCCCGTAAGAACATTTTCAAGGCCTACTGGGGAAAACACAAAAAAAACGCATTGTTATTCTACCTTCTTAGTTGATGTGAAAATGTATACACACATAATTAACTATTTTAGATTTTGCGATCGTTTTAAAATTTACTCATATTGTTTAAATCTACATTTTTAAGGGGCGCTATTATTACTCTGCGCCGTTCACCAAAATTCATCGAAGCGATCCTGGCGGTAATATTTGCTTTGTAGTTGTCTAGTACCTCTGCTAATTGTTTGATTGCACGCGGTCTATGCTGAACGTCATTGTACAACCATAATGTTCCTTGTCTGAACGTTGCTCATAACCGAGTTGTGACGTACATTCACATTATTAGGCTGAGCATACAGTACTACATAAATAACTCGGTTGCGCAGTGCTCTGAATATTTACAGAGGGGAAAATATTTCAGCAATAACATAAAAAGTTATGCGTATTGTACAATTTTCTCCAAATCAGTCCAGCTATTATATGCAGTAGGTATTACAGGGTTTATCCATATGTAGCTCGAAGAAAATGTTAACTTTTTAAATGACAACTTGGTCGAATCAGATGATACCTGGGCAAACTTTGCTCCTATATGCAGCCGAATAATCCGCCATAAGTAAAGCTTGAACTTATTTTACGCGAATTTAAAACAAAACAAACTAGACCAAGTATATGCCAAAAGCCGTCAGGCACAGTTGCTTGGCTACACTAAACGCTATTCCAGTCACCTATCACAAAAAAGAAAGGATCGACTGAAATATCGATTCAAAAACCTATTGTATTTCAGTCTCAAACAACTCGCTCCAACAAATTGGAAACAGCACGTGCAGTACCGTTACAGATATGAGAAGGATTATTTATTATTATTATGTACTACGTGTATACGATAAACAATATATGCATATTTATCTTTCGTAAAGCAGCAAAAGGAACTGCATCCTCTGTCATATTTTCTCCTGAAAGCCATTTGGATTAGGAAGTTATCATTTTACCTTTTAGATTTAAGGAAGACACTAGACAAAACTTTGGTTATGTACTCGAGTGTCATAACACGCTCTTGATGAAGATACTCCACCTTAAATAGTACACCACACAACAATAAAGTATGTATTCTCCAGTTTAGTCTTCCTCTAAACGGAGTAAGAACTCAGTTCCAGGTTTATTTTCTGAATGATGGTATCTTACACCAGAGTATCCAGAAAGAATGTTGGAAAGCCTACTGATATCATTCCTGTTATAATTGAGAAAGTTTTTATTGAAAGGATATATGATGCCTTCAGCCTAACTACGAGTAATTGTACATGACATCATAATGTTAAGTGTCGCTCCTTTTCCAACCTTTTTATTAGGCCGTTGAGCTCATCAGCCGCTTCGTTGCTTTCAAAATTTCTATGACCTGGTACCCGTCAGAATCTTAAATTGTTCCATTCGGATAAGTTTTTAAGGTCTACTACAGTTTTTCAATTTCTACAATGATCCCCTAGCGATTTTTGGATCTTTGTATGAATTCCATACCGCTGCTTGACAATTTGGCAATATATAGATAATAGCACCCTTTATGGATGTTTGAAGGCGCATCCCTAGTACTTTCGAGACCTTGAGATTTACGCCATAAACATATGCCAATATCTAACCAGAGTCTGGTTTACTAGATTTAAGATCTTAATCTGGCATTCTCTATCAGAATAGAGTGTATGAAACGGTAATTTAGACACTGCCCACGCCATTTCTAATTCTGAAAGATTCGAAAAAACTGTCAATTGACCAAATCAATGCTGCAGCTGCAGAGCGAGTCCGATTTAGGCCTCTAGGGCTGCACATAACACGCATACATAATACTCGTAGTTCCTTGTTGATTATTTTGATTTCCATTTTAGTTTCTCATCTGCAATAAAACAACTCCTAGGTCTTTTAATCCATCCGAGAGGTATATAGTTGTGCTATATACCTATTAAACTTATATTTTGGTGTATTGATCGAACCTCCCTAACACACCAACAGTCAAAGAAATACGAGCATTGCAATGCGTTTTGTGAACTTTTTTGTACTGTCAAATCATTCGTACAGTCAGTAACTATGATTACTAGAATATCAGCACATGACATTCCAAGTTGATGATCTAACCCAGACCATACATAGTATAAACAAGGAAATGATTTTTAAGTTCTTGATAGGGACGTTCTTGCATTCACCTCAAAAGTCGGAAATTGAAATTTTGTTACGTTTTAAGGTGTCTGTAGTGTTTTACGACAGTTTTTAACAATAATAATAGTAATAGCAAACATTTTAGAACCGTCAATGCAGTACAAACTACGATTTCGTTAATTCAGGGAGTCCTATATCCGACTGGTCTAACTTTTATAGGTAATAGGTTTCCTAACTTCTAATAGGATATGAAATATGAAAAACCATTAGGGTTGTCTTTATCAGGAAGTTCTTGAAGTGACCCTTCGTTCGCACTCGTTTCGGCTAGATTTTTTTTTTTTTTTTTTTGAATTCAGAACTATTCATAATTCTATTGTACAGTAAGGTATGTTTTTCTTTTACACATCTGACTCGAATAATATTATCCATGTTACGAAAGCAGCAATATGAGGTACGTGATGTCCATCGACAGTTTTTATTATCCGTAATATTAGCCAATAAGAAGTTTTCCAATATCGTACAAATCATTCAAAAATCCTTTAACCTAAATAAAAACGCACTGGAATATGAGCATAAGCAGCTAATACATATATATATATAGGCTTTCGAGGTTAAGGGATACATACTATAGATGACACCACTCCAGTGAGTTTGTCAAGTTCCACTCACTTTATTTATTTTTATTTAGGACGAAAATTTTCACTTCAATTCCGTTTTGACATGGATTTAAGGGATAAGAAAACCGCTTTCTACTCCTTTTCAGGCATACATACATATACTCGTACATCCTTTCTTCGTTTCCTTATTCTGCTATAAATATACACATATAAATGTATAAAAAGAAAAGAAACATGAAAAGAGGGATCTAAATATTTTCCATCAGAAGTGTTGGAAATTTATTATTCCGATTAAGATTCTCAATTTCTCACCTGCGATAGAAATCGAAAAGACCATTATGTGTATAGATACGAGATACGGTATGGTGAATCCTCCATAATTCACTTGGGCTGTCAACGAATACTATGTAGAGTGTGAAATTTCTCACTCAAAGTTCGAATCACTTTGAAAATGCCTAAAGTTTTCCATTTTATTTGGTATAGATGGTGAAAAATAATGACTTGCTGGATAAGAAAAAGTTAAGTTTGTTTATTTTCAGTCGTTTCTAAATTCTTTTTTTTTTATGAAATCTAATTTAGGTCACGGAAAGGTATTTTCTTCCACCTTTGCTTGTTTGACTTTGATTTCCTCTTCATTTTAGTTGTTCAAAAAAAACCTGATTCAATGATGAAATAACTAAAGTTAAAGGAAGGGGATTTCTAAAGTACGGAAACTGGAATTCAAATGGATAACCCACTATATAAATGTAATAATAATTGAAATTCTTATGCAAAGTACTATGAAATAACCCATTAAGTACGAGTATCATAGAATGAAAAGGAAGAGCATAGAATGTGCAGGGAGATGAAAAATTATGAACACTTCACAGATGCGACCTTATTCAAAGATATTTTTTTTATAAATAGAATCGGATGCTTTACTGCAGGAGATAATTAAGGATTTTTCTGTCTTTATCCATTTAAATTTTAACGTAGCTTTACTCATTCTTATCATTCACTTGAGAATCTGACATCTTAATCACATCTTTCTTCTTTTCAAATACAAAATTAATTGAATTACCGTAATAACAAGATAGTGGTGGCTTTTGTTTTGGTTTTTGTTTGGTTGTTGTTTTAGCTGTAGTTGCGTGCTGAAAATTGCTTCGATAATATAAAACTATCTTAGAACTACTTGGGAAACTAAGTACTTTGATATAGTAAGAGGAGATTTCTTTCATTTTTTAAAATTCATTATTAAAAAAAAGTAACGATATAATGGTGATTTTTTTATGCATTTGGTTTCTAATTTTGAAATAAACACAGGAAAATTACAAAAGTACATAAAATTGTTACTGGAGTTGATAAATCAATGCTTGCAATTTACCTTTTAAATACTATTTCATGTAAATGTTAACCATAACTATGTTTTCAGCGGTCCATACGGAGAGTCCATTAAAATATAGTCTAATATAAAACTAGTCTAAAGGCATCAAATAGCACGATGTACCCTGCAAATTGACTGGTCCAAAACGAGAGATAAATTGTTGCTCATCCGACCAAATATGGCAGCTTTGTTTATTAAGACAATTTTTCGATAAAGAGGCGGATCTTCTTCCAGCTTTTCTGCCGCCCACTCACCGAAAATTTGACTTTGTACCAGATCGTTCCGCTTCAGTTCTTGCACAAGCTGCATTTTGTAAGACCAAGATCCTGGCGTAGAATCTTCCACGTAGTCGAGTAACACAATCCTAATTTCTGCGAACGACGATGAATGGACAATCAGGGTCTTCATTAACAGTGGCGGATACAGCAGCAATATTTTTCTCTGTACGCACTCTACGCATACGGGTAGGTGGATTGATGTCCAATAGCGTGAAATTGGTGAAATTTGGTCACTATGGCTTGAATTGCTTGCTCAGTAGGTCAATTATGAGGACTATAAAATGGTGGAAGTGCGCGAAAAACATTTTTCACAGAGCATGAATTTTGATAATAAAATTAAATAATTTGTAAGCGTTGTTCGGGTGTAAGTTTTTCCATGATGAAATGGCAGTGCTAACTGACTTTGATGTCACGAATCAGCCGTGAGCTATCAGAAATAGAACACTAAAAAAAGCAGCAAAAAAAATCACCCTTTATACGGGGCTAGTGGATCAAGATAACCAATGCGCTTCATGAGTAAAAGAGGTATACAATTTTCTTAAAATACCTGATAACATCATTTGAAGTAAATCGACGGCAAATGCTACTCGGCGATATTTAAAATTAATAAATGCACGGATACAAAATTGTACAATATTAAAATTATTGTCAAATAAGCAAATTTTATGAGAATTGATTTATTGTCAAATAAGTAAGTTGTATGATAACTGTTAGTCGTAATTTAAGTTATGCTAAGTAAGCAATAAATTTGTATAAATAGGATTACGTTTGAAGGAATAGAGGTCTGATTTTTTACCACAAAGAAGAAGAAGTCGTATTTAGTTATTCCCCCATCCGAGGTAAGATAACTAAATATCATTCAAAAATATTTTAAATTCAGATTTCTTTATTCATATGTACATATATACAAAAGTTACAAATTTAAAATACGATTTTACATGCATTTATCAAATGTACATATAGAATAGTTAGTGACACCTTTATTTATGAAAAATAGAGACGATGCCAAAATTTACTTTGTGTGGGGTGTACAAAGGTAGAAAAACAGAAGTTCAATTCAGGAAAAAGAGGAAAGAAGAAAAAAAAATAATCTTTAACAAATTAAAAGCGGTTACATACATAATCTAATGTAAATGGCAGAAATAGGTAAATATATAGTTGAGCAAATCATTTTTATTTATTTACTTTACTATATTTTAAATTGGATAACTTAGAAGAGTTTCGATTTCATGATGATTAAAACTAAGAAGCCATGATTTAACTACTTTAGTGAATGCGGACAAATTTCTTATGGATCGAATTTCTAAGGGCAAAGTGTTAAATATTTTGCATGAAACAATGGAGTAAAAGTTTCTGTAATTTGTAGTGCGAAAAGCAGGGACATTTACAACAAAGTTTGAATGGTTGCGTAAGCTGCGAAAGTCAGAAATTGGACTCTCTAGATACCCGCCTCTCATGAAAAAGACCTTAAGGACTTTAAAATAGAATAGACGGCGCAAAGGGAGAATGTTCAAGGCCATGAAAAGGTCCATTGTGTACGCATAACGGTGAAAACCACAAACACTACGAATTGCAGATTTTTGAGGGACAGTTTATTGCTGCAGTTTACTAATATAAGCACCACCCCAACTACAAATCCCATATTGCAATCTTGGAATACACCATAATAAACCCTTTTCAACGTGTTAATAGAGCAATACTTTCTAAGGCGGAAAAGGCAACGAGTAGCAGAAAGAAGATATTTTTTTAAGGCAGAAATGTGCTTGGACCAGTTCAAGTATTGTAACACCAAGATACTTGAAATTATCTACACCTTCAATTTTGAAGCAATCAATACTGCAGTTAGTATTCCTGTTGAAAGTTGGACCACCTTGGATTCTGCATTGGGTGTATAGCAAGTCGTGACACGGGCAGAATTTAGAATGAAATATTATGTCTAAGTCGGGGTACTTATGCTCAGTAAGACTGATAAACATCAACTTAGTTTTACTACTAACAATAAGTTTGTGATTAGCAAACCAGCATCTAAGTAGAAAAACATCATGGTTTATATCAGCGATTAGATCTAGCGGACTGGCTGAACAATATGCAACTTCAAGGTCGTCGGCAAAAGCTGTAACTTTACCTATGAATGGGAGAGAAAATAAGGAATTTATGTATATTAGGAATAAAATTGGGCCAAGTACAGAACCTTGGGGTACCTCCAGGCTATTGATTTTTGAACTGCTTATATTGCTTCCAATTTTTACATATTGCATTCAATCTTTAAGATAAGACTCAAACCAATTGTGTATGAATCCTCTGAATCCGACCTTATATACGACGGGCGTTCAACATATTCTCGGTATCGGGGTGAAGCTATGGTTGTATATATAATCTGACTTATTTATCAAGTAATACTATTATTTTAGTGCATTCATGTAAAATTTCATATAAATGTGATTATTAATTCGCGTTTTATCTCTAGTTAAACAGAATTATAATGGCAACTGAGACGATGATGGTGAAAATTGAGCATCGCGCTGTAATTAAATTTCTCACTAATCAAGGAAAAAGTCAAAAAACTATTCATGAAGAGATAGAGGCTGTTTACCAGGGTTCCGCACATTCATTATCAACTGTGCAAAAGTGGTCAAGTGAGTTCAAGAGAGGCAGAGAGAGCATTGAAGACGACCCCCGCTCCGGCGCCCCGGCTACTGCTTGTACGGGAGAAAGCATCAAAGAAGTCGAAAAACTTGTTCTTGAGGATGCCCGAATAAAGGTGAAAATTATGGCAGAGATCACCAAGCTTTCAATTGGTACCATTCACACCATTCTTCATGACCATCTTAACCTTTCAAAGGTCAGTGCAAGGTGGGTGCCACGAATGCTCACAGCGCCTCAGAAAAAAGTGAGAATCGCATGCTGTAGAGAGCTTTTGGAGATGTGTAGTGAGAACGCGGACGGTGTTATGGATCGAATTGTTACTGGGGACGAAACATGGGTCCACCACTATGACCCTGAAAGCAAACAAGAGTCCATGCAGTGGCATAAAAAAGGAACAGACCCCCCGAAGAAGTTCAAAGTCACTCCGTCTGCCGGGAAGCTCATGGCCACAGTTTTTTGGGACTCAAAGGGGATCTTGCTCATTGAGTACAAAAAAAAAGGTGAAACCATCAACACCACATCCTACGCTTCCACTTTGCATAATTTGCGGGAGGAAATTAAAAAGAAAAGACGGGGTAAACTCGCAGCGGGTGTGTTGCTTCTTCATGACAACGCTCCTGTTTACACGGCGCGAGTTTCCAAGGCTGATGCGCGAGATTGTGGTTTCGAAGAAATCCAACACCCACCCTATAGTCCAGACCTTGCCACTAGTGATTATTTCCTGTTTCCGGATTTGAAAAAATGTCTTCGTGGAAAAAGATTTTCGGATGATGAAGAACTCAAGTCGACAATAAATGGGTATTTTGCAGAAAAAGAGGAAATTTATTTTTTTGAGGGTTTAAAAAAGCTTATCTCAAGATGTAACAAATGCATTGATGTTAGGGGAGATTATATTGAAAAATAAAAACAATTTAAATTGAATTCGCATTTTCCTTCATATCGATACTGAGAATATATTGAACGCCCCTCGTAGTTTATCTAATAGTATGACGTATCAACCATGTCAAACGCCGTAGTTATATCCACAAAAAGGCCTGCACAAAAATGTTTTTTATCTAGTCCCTTATGTAAGAAGGAGGAAAAGTCCAATAGAGCATCCTCAGTGGAGGGGCCAATTCTGAAGCCAAACTGCATAGGAGAGAAAAAATTATAATGATTGATATCACTACAGCGCATTTAAGTTCAGATGGAAAGGCACCAGACATAACACTAAAATTAAAAAGGTAAGCTAAAATATCTACTAAGTTGGGTCCAATGTACGAGTACCAAATTCGATATTTTATCATTTCCATGTGAATTAGAATTAGGAAGGGAATTAATAGTTTTTAGTACCTCAAATCCCGTAATGAACTTAAACATGAAGCTGTTTCTAGAACAGTTGTTTTGAGAGCCAGCCTTAGGGCAACAGTTACACGAAATTTGCGAATTACTAGGAAAGGATGTTTGTCCAATAGAAGCGAAGTAATTGCTGAACTCGTTAGCTATTTTCAAAGGATTTGAAATGTTAATACTTCCATTTTTAAGTACAATGGGATCTGCTTTAGTACACAATCTTTAATCTGCTTTAATGCACAATACACGATCTGCTTTAGACTAACAATACTGTTAACTACTTGCCACTCCTTCTTAAGATTTCCACTTGCCGCTTGTATGTTCGAACGAAAATAGTCATCCTGAGCTTTTTTAACTTCTTTTTTCAATTTTGTGCAGAATTTATGAAAACGATTTTTTAAATTGGTATTCGAAGGATGTTTCCAACATTTTTTTCTTAATTTGTTTTTGATATTTATTTTTTTGATAAGGGTGCGGATTATCCAAGGCTTAAGGCGACACTCCTATTTTTTGTATGTGCTTATGTAATTTTTCAGAATACTGTACTACATGCTGAGGAAGCATTTCTTTCATATGCTGATATATTGGTACAAGCACAGAATATATCCACTACAGGATCAAAGTACATGCACCCTTATCATACCGCCGGAGCAAAAGCGTTCTGACGTTAACAACTGCAGTCCATACTTACTGAAACATTATTTAGTTTTTTCAAACTATTAAATTACTTAAAACATACAAACCTTTTGACCACATCACCTTTCTTCTACACAGAGTTTTTGACGAATTATTTTACATGTAATGTGACTCACCTAACATATTTCACTTTATCTGACCTTGTAAAAGTCAGTCAAGGACAAATGTTTTAGTATTAGTTAAAAGGTATTTTAAAAAGCAAGACACTGATTACATTGGCATTGTACTACAATTACTATATTCCAAATTATTAACGAATGATTTTTATTTTTGAGAGAGAAAAATAAAAATTATCAATAACTTTTATCGACGATTTTTATTTGAAAAAGTTAAGATAACTTATTACTTCTGATTTTTTTTATCACATTTCTTTTTTTAACTCTTTTTCCATTTTTTTTTTTTTTTTCAAAAAATTATAAAGCACAGTTATTCAAAATCTTTTTGAATAAATAATCCAAGAAAATAATTTATTTAATATTTATAGAAACAAATCAAAATTAATCCTTTCTGTTTCATCATTTCTTGCAAAAATTTATTTTAACCTTCGTAGAAAAAAATTTTTCAAAAAAAGTCATAATTTGATAATATGATTCTTTACTGTGCATCACACGCATCAGAAAAGAAATGAAAGTTTTCAATCATTTTAAGTTATGGATAGGTTTTGATATAATCGAAACAAATGAACCGCTTTATGGGGTCATTTAATTCTTTACCTTCATGATTTACGTATAAGTTAAATATAAGCCAGCTTTGAAAAGTTGAAAAATCAGAGGACACATTTTTTTAGAACTTAACACTCAAGTGAGTATGGATACACATAAAGTGCCTGAGCACGTGGTAAGTTTTTTTTTTGGAAAATGGGGGAGAGAGAAAAAGAAAGATGTTTAGGCTGGTTATTTCGCTCCATGGGTGGCATCCAACATTTAATGGGGAGACTAAATTTCCTAGTGGAAGTTGGCTTGTTGTTGATTTCTAGTCAGCTACTCATCTTACTTGATTTTAGTTAACTGAAACAATTAGTATGTCTTTTGGGCGAGGCTGGGATTCGAACAGCGAACCTTCCGATTTGGAAGCCAGTCCACTACCACTTGAGCCACGGCCACCGGAATTAAGAGTAGTTACAAGTTTTGCATATAATCAACGTAAGTGCCACACATCTTTGCTCATATCCGAAACTGATTTGATTTTTGCATCTCTGGTTTTTCTGTAACTGCTATTCTCTTTGTACCATCATTTAAAAATAATTTTATTTCTTAAGTTAAAAATTTCGCACGTGGATCAAATACTAACTTGGGGGTGACCAGAACCCAAAGTAAATTGTTCATTAAAAACTTGCAGCAAAATAAAGGTTGATATCTAGGTATTTGACCTTTAATAAACAACATTTTCCAATTAAATTCATCAACTATTGAATTTAATTGAATAAATTTGAATGGTTTTCAGTGACATTTTTCAGTTTTCACAGAAAACAACATATCGACATGTTTTCAATAATGTATTGGAAAACATACGTTTTTAGTGTTGTTTTCCTGAAAACCAGATGCACAAGCGAATCCGAGACTCAACCGGGACGGTAGGTATCGGCTACCTCTCAAAGCACCGCTTCATATCAACGAGCCCGGCCTTTCCTCAACAACTCCCAGGCTAAGCTCAATCTGAATTACATCTAGGAGGAGTTACACTACCTAAGTAACGTACCGAACTAGGAAATTATCAAGGCCCTTTCTCCTTCCTTGAGTCACCAAAATTCGGTATATTTCTTTTCAGCACCGTTCCGACCGCAGTCCGCAATCGCGGGGCTTAAATTGGGCAGTTCGTTATTACCGGAATGGTATAATGCCGGAATGTCATCCCTAACCCGCACTAACCCTATAGCATCCATATAGAGAAATGCTTCCGGCGGCGGAATAAACCCAGATCGGATCGTGCTATCGCGGTTGGTTCATTGGAATAATAAGCCCCGGTGATCAGCCCATTAGTATTGATCCTCGCCTTTTCAACGTATGTACTTTCGAATCATCTTAAGCAGGATATTGTCAATACTGCCCCACTCCGTGAAGATCCATATTGGTATAATATTTTTTGTACTCCGACTCTGGTGTTCTGTACAGACGAAGACTGATTCTAAGACACTGCCTTTCAAACATCTGAATCGTTTCCATATAGTACAGCACTACATTCAACCATAAGCGATATTTGTCTTGATTAGAGTCAAATAGCATATGGCATTCACATTGAAATCAAGTTGACTGCTGTGAAACGTTTTTTTGATCAGAGCTCAAGCCTTCTTAGCCCCAACGAGACAAGCACCCACATGTTTTCCAAAATATAGATACTTATTGAGCCAAGGTATCTCACTATGCTGTCCAAGTTATCAGGCACAATCCATCGTTTGTGACATGAAAAATCATAGGCTTTTGTTTAGCCTTTTAATTGAGTTGAGAAAATTTCTGACGATTTTTTGCGTCTTGTCCTTGCAACATTATGTACAGAAATACAGAAGTAAGGGAGTGGAGTAAGCAATCTTATTCATTTTTTTGTAGCAAGGTTTTTAAATTCTTGAAATATAGGGTTTTCCAATAAGGACTTGACAACTTTGTTTTTAAATAAAACGCAAACCATTTGAGATATTTCAAAAAATTTATTATCGGCTTACATTTATGAATGGAACTCGACTTCGTTCATATGGCCACCGCGGGCACGTTTGCACCGGTCGATTCGTTGGACCCAATTTTCAACGACTCGGCCACTCATTTCGGCCGAAACGGCCGCTATTTCGCGTTCAATGTTGGCTCCGAGCTCTTCCAACGTCGTCGGCGTATTGGCATAAACCAATGACTTAACGTAGCCCCACAGAAAATAGTCAAGCGGCGTTAAATTGCACGAACGAGGCGGCCAATCGACTGGCCCATGGCTTGAGATAACACGCTCACCATACTTACTCTTCAATAAATCGATACAATGATGCTTGTGGCACCATCCTGTTGAAACCACATGTCGTCCAAGTCCATATCTTCCAATTCGGGCCAAAATTACTCGCTGATCATGGCGCGATAACACTGACCATTCACAGTAACGTGACGATCGTTATCGTCGACGAAAAAATATGGCCCAATAACGCCGCCGGCATGCAAACCGCACCAAACAGTTATTTTTTGTGGATTAAGTGGACATGTGGATTTTCACCCGACCAATAAAGTATATTTTGCTTATTGACGAACCCATTGAGCCAAAAAATTCAACATCTTGGCGCATCTTCTCCAGAACCCAATCGGAGAACGTACGTCGCTTCAAATGGTCCATCGGCTTCAATTCTTGAGTCAGCTTGGTCTTGTATTGGTGTAAACTAAGATCCTTACGCAAAATACGCCATAATGTGGTCTGAGCGATGCCCAATTCTTGAGAACGCCGTGGAATTGACTGATTTGGATCGTTCGCTACGGACGCCTGAACGGCTGTGATATTTTCGACGCTTCGACCAACCCGTTGTCCCACTGACACGGCAACATCACACAACGAATATGTAGACTCAAATTTTTGCACTAAACTTATTATTGCCTGTCTACCAGGGCGAGAATTAAGAATCAGATGATCACGCAAAAACCCCATGATAATGTTCCCACGGGAAAAACTGCAAACATAATAACATAACACCTTGCACATGCTGTACCAACATGCCGGAGATGACACCTGAGTGAACAAACACAATTTTGCTGATTTAGCGTCTGGATACAGAAACAGAAAGGTAACTTAAGATTATAGAAATTGTTAGTTTAGTTCTTAAGTGGCCGTGAAGCGGTAAAGTAAAATTAATGAAGTTTTTTTTATTTAACAGGAACTCAAAATAGTTTAACTAATATCTTCAACGTGTGTCCGAATGGTTTGCAATACCCGAGATTATTTTGATAAAGAGAAGACGTCTATCATTTTAACATCAAAATGATAGACCCGCCAAATGGTGAGTTAAAACAACTCTCACAAATAGAAAATACATTTTTCGCTACAACTCAAATTTCAATTTTTATTAATCGCAGGTGCGGAAACAAATTATAAGGTCGGCGCTATGAAATATAATGCGTACGCAAATGAAAACAACCATATTTTGAAATGTCGAAGAATTGTTCATCAATATGCCCCTCATATACTAGTACGTATACTGAATGCTTGAATTTTATTAGATTCAATTAATAGTGATGACAATGTGAGTGACATATAATAATATTACCAGCAACTTATACTGGAAGTACGCAACATATGCACAAGTATGATCAGGATGCAATATCTTATGTTCGCCGTTACGGACGGCCTGATTTATTTCTAACTTTTACCTGCAATCCACAATGGACTGAAATCAGAGAACTTTTATTGAACTGTTAATCGCCAACAAATCGCCACCACATAACTGTAAATTCAGTTACAGATTTCATCGTTAAACATCAATATTTGGAAAGACAACACGTTGCTGGATGTACTCTGTCGAAAGGCAGAAAAGAGGTTCTGCACAACTTTTGGTTTGGGTAATTCATGAAATAACACCACATAAAACTGTGATATCGGCGGAAATTCCAGATTAAAAAATCGATCCAGAATTGTTTGGAGTTGACACCAACTAATGCATTACAGATAGAAAATGCACCAAACGTTACCCAAGAGCATTGGCTGCAGAAACTATTACAGGCAGTGATGAATGTCTGTTATATCGTAGTTGATTAACTAAGGATAACGGCAAATCCACAACTCTCAAGTAGAAATCAGAAATGTCATTAGAAATCAAGACATTGAAGTTGATGATCGTTGGATTGCGCCATATTCTCCATTATTATCGAAATAGTTCAAACTCAAAAAAATGCAGAGTATTGTAAAATCAATATGTAAACAAAGGAACCGATATGACCATTTTTCGAGTAGCTGTTGTAAATAGAAACGATGAATTCACTCAATATAAAATGGGGCATTATATTTATAAGCCGTAATAAAGCAGTATGGCAAATTTATTCATTCCCAATTCATAAAAGACATCCAACAATTCATCTGGAAAATGGTGAACGTGCTTATTTTACAACATAAAACGCATTGCAAACAGCAGCGGAACCACCATCTATAAGATTGACTACTTTTTTAACATTGTGTCAAGCTGATACATTTGCAAGAACGCTGATATACTCAGAAATATAGGAATAATACACTCGGAATCAATCGTTGAAAACATTTCAAAGACCCAAACCAGGAAAACCAGTTGAAGGTTATACAAATGTGTTTGCAACAGATGCTTTGGGACGAATTTACAACACCCAAGAATGCTGGGTGTTTTTACTTGCGTTTGTTGTTGATTAACGTTCGTGGATGGTCAATTGTGTTCGACATATCGTGAATCATGCCAACGGCTGCATTTACTTGAAGATGATACCCATTACGATGTTACCCTTGCCGACTTATATATTTCAGCTCATCCTCATCAGATACGGACGTTATTTTTCATAATAATATCAACATGTTTTCCATCAAATCCATTAGAATTATAGAGAAGTTATAGAGATTACATGGCAGAAGATATTTTACATCGAATGTGTTACAATACTTCAAATCCTGAATTGCAAATGCATAATGAAGCATTGGTTATGATTGAAGCCATTTGTTTAGCTATCGTTAATAAATCATTAGCACAATTAAGTATGATATCGCCCAATCGCCCAATATACGACATATTTAATCGAACAAAAATTTGAGTGCAATGAAATGGGAACATTTTTACAATCAAATGTAATTATTAACAGAAACATCCCTACGATTTAATATTGCAAGTTGTTAAAGATAAAAGCGGTGTAGCATGGTAGGCGCGCCTATAGGCACTGTAAAAAATGTAATTTCATTGATTTTATCGGAAAACAAAATAGCCTTTTCACTCGCTTTTTTTGGAATTGCAGCCACTGTATTGGATTGCGGCCGAACAACACTAATACACTGTTCCGTTGTGACTTTAGACAAACATCACCTGTTACTCGTTGATCTACTACTGTTGATGAACTGAAAGCGTGTTGGAAATCTTAATTTTTGTGGAGACATGTAAAAACACTAATACTCACTGCAAACGATCCATCAGCAGTTGAGTTTTCAAAGAAATTGTTGCAGATCGGGAATGTCCAAAAACTGAAAATAAAGATATCAATGAACTTAACAATTCTATTCAAAATGACATGGCAGGCCAATTGGTTATGAATCAAGATGACAGACTAAATGATCGTACCCAATTTTTTAATTCAATTGATATGCAATGCCTGCAATTAAAAATTGGAGCACTGATTGTTATGCTTCGCAATATAAATAAACCACGACTTTATAATACGTAGTATCAGACTTGTTGTGCAACAGCTAAGTAATTAAAGCAACTTTTTTGAAGTTGAAATACAAAGGCGTAGACGTTTTGATTATCCGAATTTCAATAATTCCACGTGATTTGCCATTTGATGTAAAACCCCTTCAATTTCCTATTCGTCTTGCCTTTGCGATCACCATAAACCATAAATAAGGCGTATGCAGTATTTTTACATTGGAAAACCATCGCCATTATTCACTTTCCCAAAAGTTGGAAAAAAAAGTTTTCTCCCATAAAGCTTTACAATAAATTTAATTCGAAAAAAAAGAAAAAATTAAACAAATTTTATATTGTTGTATTGTATTATTATTATACTAAGAATATTATTTTTGCATGCGTAACGAGGCAACCGAGGGCCCGCTAGTATAATAATTGATTTATTTCTTATACAATTATTGAGAGACTAGTACACTTTAGAAGACCAAGAAAATGTTAACGAATTTTTTTCTTAGCTTCTTTATTAGGTTATTAAATTTTTTTAAAACCTTATTTTATTATTTGAGAATACGTACAAATATAAAATAAGCCTAATAATAAGTATACAAATGGTAATGACACTCTATATTTGTCATACATAAGTATTATAATAATGTTGAATAGCATTTAAATAGCCCCCTTTTAATATTAAAATATAATTTTTAGTGTCAACGGATTCGCTACATTGAAAGCTTCATCCCAACATCCCATCCCCAAAAGGGATAAAGACACTTCAAATCCGGCGAATCTCCGCTCGATCAGTCTACTTCCAAACATCAGTAAGATGTTCGAAAAGGTTATCAATAGAGTCCTGACTAAGTGGGTCGAGGACAAACATATAGTTCCGGATAATCAATTCGGTTTCAAGGCGGTTCATGATATCATTCATGCTGCGTCTGAACTGGTTTCTGATATCCAATGGAACAAAAGCAAGAACCAGTGCACTGGTGCCTGCCTGATTGACTTGGAGAAGGCATTCGATACCGTATGGTTAGAAGGACTCTTTTTCAAGCTGGACAGGTTGGGCATTAGTAAACCACTGCTGTATATTCTTTTTGATATGCTCTCCAGTAGACAGTTCATCGTGAAGAATGGCGATGTGACTTCTGCTGGAACATTTAACATTAAAAACGGTCTGCAACAAAGTGCGGTAAATTCGCCGATCCTATTCAACATTTACACGAGTGATCTGATAGGTTCACTTCACCATTCCATAGCGTACGCAGACGACATAATCGCGTAAAAATCAGGTCCAAAGATTGAGGTCATTAATATACTTTTGCAGCGCGGCTTCGACAAAATTAAGCGATATTGCTATGACTGGAAGTTGAAAATCAACTTTCAGAAGTCGGAAGCCATTCTGTTTAGGACGCCTTTGTATGGACCATCTAGGAATACCAGAAAGAATTGGCGAAAGTTCTCGATCGTGGGGCAGCACGGGCAGCCACTTGCTTGTCGAAATGTAGTCGGATACCTTGGGATCTGGCTAGATCAATTTCTGTATTTTAACAAACATATAGATGTTGCTCTGGCCAGTGCCAAAGGTGCTTTTGCCCTTACAAAGAGACTGTTCTACATATAACAGTCAACTCGATGCGAGGGTGAAGGTAATCTGCTACATAGCCCTTATCAAGCACATGCTTGTATTTGGATGTCCCGTGTGGTTCAACGTGAGAGCAAGTTTATTGGAAAAGGTTCGGGTGTTTGAGAGGACTTGTCTTAGGACTTGTCTTCGCTTATACAGAACACCAGAGTCTCAGTACATAAAATTCTACCCCAATGAGCTCTTATACAATAGGGCGAACCTAATAAAAGTGGACAATTTCGTCATTAAGTTGACTCGAAGGCAAATTGCAAGAGCAATGACCTCATCGAACAACCTCATCTCCGGGGCTTACTACCCCAATTATATGTATCGCGAGAGAGTTCGCTTTGACGGCTTTATTCCGCCAAAAGCGTTCCTCTATCTAGATAGCAAAGTTCTGACCCAGGACAGATTGGTGGTACCGCTAATCTTCCACGTCGCTCAAACAGCTGCGGACAGGCGACTCAACTACGACAAAGACGTCGCATATGACAGTGCGGAGCGTCTTCGGTTCAGTAGGGCGGTAGGGAGTCGCGACATGAGGGATGTTGCTCGGCAGCACCAACACTTTTGGTGGCTTGTTGAAGGGGAGGATGCTTCATCGTCGAACTCTTCCAGTGATAGTTAGCTTCATGTGAAGCAAGGTGGGCCAGCCTATTTCTTTTTTTTAGCCATGGCCGGCTTACATAGTTTTAGGTAGGTTTAAGTTAGATTTTGAGAAACAAAAATATATAAAAATGGGGCCAGTAAGTTAGCTTAAGATAATTTTAAAATATTTAAGCTAATTTTTAAGCGTTTTCTGTCTAGAATGTAAGTACCTAGATAGAGGACCACATGGGAACTCGGTACACCGCGTGCTGTTGACAAACGCCACATGGGCATAGTACCCCGGCGTAAAATCCCGGACTTATTTATAACCGGAAGAAGAAAAATGGGACTATAGTTAAACATTTCAATATCAGAACCTTTTCTGAATAATGATATAACATCAGCGCACTTAAGCTCATCTTTATATACGAGTACACCTATAAAAACGCAACAATAAAAAATATTTTTTAAAACATCCGCAACCATGTATGCAATTTTTTTAAGAAGCAGATTTGGGATTTCGCCAGCTTCTCATAAAAGGAATTTTTCAAGCCACGTATGGCTCTTAACATCTCCAAAGGAGTAATTGGCTCGTTCATAAAACTGTTTCTTTGCCAAGGTTCAGCACATCTACCGAAGGGTAAACTACGATTATATCAAAGCGGTTGGACAGGATATGGTTCAAGACTTCTTGCAATATTAGTATATATAATAGCAGTTGAGAATATTTGCAATAAGGAGTTTGTCGGTTGGTTTTTTAGAAGCATTTGTATATATATACATATGTATATGAGTAACTACAATATTATTTAGTTTATTTGACGTTCGTAAATGATGGGTTGGCTCGAGTTTGTCAGTTTGTGTACTCAATCTATTATTTCTAGTATTCCTCTATCAACGACAATAAGGCATTTGGTGAGCCGCAAATATAATACATGATTACTGTTAATTTAATTTGTATATGGGATTATTAAAAAAGAGATGGATATGAGCTTGCGAAACTTACAGATAAATGTACATTGGTATGCCTAAAACTCTTTTCATTTCCCCACAAAAAGTTCAAAATTTAGGTCTCACTAAAGATTGTAGAAAAACATATTTAATAGGGTGTGTACATACATATGGTACTTTCATTAAACCAAATTACTCATTGTTTCGAAAATCTGAGTGTCCAAACTCCTGCAGGCATAATCAATGCAAATGCACTGAATAGAAACAGAAAGTATGCACGTAAATGAACTATCCCATGTGTATGTATCATAAAAAAATAATAAGTCCATGGAGTGAGCAGTATAATCTAACCAAATGGTACTTTGCAAAGGAAATTCCTGACGACAAGGTTAAAGGATATGAAAGTACGAGTATGTATCATTAAACAAGTCCAATCTGAATGCGTGTTCACTTATGCCATGTGATTCCCAGAAGCATTCTTTCGTTCTCCCTGGATATACGGACATCCAGCATCATTCCCTTTCCTGGCACATTGTACTCCTTGCTATGGAGCATGGCTACGTACTATGCCTTGGGATATAGAATGCACTAGTACTTCACACATTCACACGAGCACTCGTTTCATATATGTATGTACATATGTAGATTCATATATGGAATGGGAGCACGTGGCAACTGCAGGGAAAAATGCAAATTTTTTACACTCCCCCTTTTGAATTTTAATAAAAAAAAGTTGCAGAATCAGTCTTTTCCGTGAACGACTGAAATATTCGGGACACAAAATATTCAAATATGAATGTACGAGTACGTATGATTTTACTTGATGTCGTTTAATAGCAAATTTTTATATATTACCAAATGTTAGTCTGAGGGGAAGTATTGAAGCAATCTAACTGAATAATTTAAGCTTCCACCAGCCTTTCACCAAATTATTTTGTAATAAAGAGATTTCTCCATTTTATTTTATCAACCTTTTAAATATGTACCGTGTATTAATTCATTTAATGCTACGAACAGAGTGGGCTTTATGTTTGCTGGCGATTTTGTTGCGCTGCCATTTTCACTTTTTAGGGAGTATTCAAGGCCGCAATAACATGTTGAAGTTATTCAATTATTTTCTTAAAACAATTGTTAATTTTTCCGATTTCTATTCATAAATTTCTTTAAAAGGACTGTGGGGTCGATACTCCCGAAATCTTAGAAACGAATTTTTAGCTTCTTTACTGACGAATAAACTGTTGTGTCATTATGTAATCTAACATCGATTTGGATATTGGCATCTGCACTTTATGCTTAATAGTTTATAGAAGTGATTCTTTTAAATTTTCTTAACTTCCCTTGACTTCCATTCCATTCGGGTTTCTCAAGCTTGGCTGTAGTAGGGATTTTAATTGAATTTCACTCCTATAACAGATCCCTTCTATTTTCTTAACTAACTGCTACTCATATTTTGTTTTATTTTCTTGAACCAGCTCATTTTCCCCTCTTATCTACTACCTTTGGACCTTTCGGGCAGTCCATGTATTTCTACGCAGCTCTGTACGATTTGCGTTTGGTTTTGGGTGCATTAATCATCTGTCTAGGTGAAGTGGTCGGATGATACTCAGTAGATAAAACATTTCTGATGGCGTGCTGTGATTAGTTCCACTGGTTTTCTATTTAGGTTCAGACAAAGGTAAAAAGATGCACAGTTAAACATAGTGATTGTAATTTTCTGCAATTCAGGCTTATAAATGTGTATACTCGTACATACGAGCATACCAATTCCTTACTCTTACTACTTTTCCTTGAAGCAGGTCGGCAAGAAATGTCTCTAGTATACTTGCATGCTTTCGCCGTAGTCTCCCGCCAGTATTTAATATGTCGGACAATCCGTTGCTGCGATTTTACCTGGTAGAAGATAATATTTCGCTTTGTATTTCATATATGTAAGCCTAAATGTTGACAAATGTATACATCCAAACGTCTAAATATACTTATACGTCAAAGCTAAACACAGTAAAATTACTTTCTTCCTGGAATAATATACATAGTCGGACTTATACTTATTTTTTAAGGACAGGACACAGAAATCCCAAATTCTTAATTATGGCACCGTATTCGTCCTTTTGACCTAAGATTAAAGGTCACTTTGAAGTGGTTTTTTTCATTTCGATTCCCCGCAATGTTATCTTGAGTTTATGAAATTTTCTTATTAACTTTCCATACAGATATATGGATAAATATGGATAACTTTGAAGGCGATGAACGCCACTCTCTTTGTATTCAAGCAAATACACGAAACACATCTCTAAATCCTTAAAAAGGGCACACATGTATACCAATACATTAACAACTTGATTATGAACTTGCTCTCCTGCCTCTTTAGATGTTTTTGTTGGTACTCGTGTATTCAAACCAACTAAGCAAACCACATGGCATATAGGCAAGTAGGAAGTTTATTCGTGGTCGGGGAGTCCTAGAAAGTAACTTTTGAAATTAATTCATATTTGTAAATTCGACATTCACAGAGTGGTGGTTTTGGGGGCAAGCACTCAATAAGAATGGTAGTCAGTCCATTCCCCATGGATGTGGCATAAGTTTGATAAATTTATATATCCACTCGACTACAAGTGTGTGGTAGTCCCTATTATCTGTGCCAGTTGATGGTCGGCAATTGGTCAATCTCGCAGATCTCACAGAAAAGTATCATTTTCAATTTATTTCCATTCGAATTGGGAAATGAAAACCACCTAACAAAGACATTCTACGCGATGTGAGTCTCTGGCCTACGGTCGTTTATTATGACTGTCTCTTCGGATTTATACGATACCACCATCTTCATCACAATTGTTGCCTCTTATTGTGTTGCGTTGATTACGTACATACCAATGAGTTTGCAGAATTGTATTTGTATTTCCTTCATTTCTGAGGGATCTATTTTTACGAATCAGAATTAATTAATAAAAAAAAAATCGTTTGTATTTAAAAAACAATATAATCCAAAAACAAACATTTCGATTAAAGTGTTATTTTGTAGGATTCAAATGATAGGTGGTTGGAATCTTAATGAGATTTGAGATTTATCCTGAAAACGTTGAGTACGGTGCAAAATCTGTAAACTTGGGTATTCAATTCAGAGGGACTTGATCTTGGGATTTTGAATCATTAAAAAAGGGACATAGCTTTGAGGTGTCTTACTTTTGCAATGTTTTGTAAAATTAATTGGAAATGGTGCCTCGCTGTTATAAGTTTGTGCGCAGATAGAGTTTCAAATGATTGAATTAGACTTTATTTTGATTAAGTACAGATTACATTTTAAAAACATTAATTAAATTGTTCTTCCTTTACCGCCACCTTTTGTAAGTTCATGACTCTATTTTCATTTAATTTAGTTTTGTCTTCTTATTTTCGACATTTGTTTTAGTAACCTTAAGTAGAAAGGAAAGTATAAATAAATTGTATAATACCATATAATAATAAATCAAGTAGTTAGTTTCGCAAACAAATTATCCGTGTCCTTAACTTTGTATGATGTGGTACAGTTTTAATGGAAACACATCTTTTGCTGACCCAATCATTTCTATTCAGACACAAATAAGTTTTGGAACATGTGACGTCTAATTATTACAGAATTTCTTCTTGCATACTTCCAAATTTTACCGCCGACCAATATGGCGCATTCCGAGAGGGTCCCAAGCTTGTTGACTCTTCATTTATCGCTTTTCAATGTTATTAATTTGTGTATTTGCAAAATCAGATGACGCAAAATAAGTCCGTAGGCCAAACATTTCTCGTCACCGTCCTTGGTGACAAGCCCCATGTCTTACTTCTTCTTCTGTCCACTGCCAGAAAGCGATCAGCGCCGTGGAGTTTTTAGACGCAATATGTTTAGTCCAATTAAATAATCGGCAGTATCCAATGTGCAATACAGGTATATTATCTTCACATACCTCATATACATTATGTATCTCATCTACTCCTCATTTAGTACAAGTTTTAGTAATTTTCTTTATTTTCAAGTCAATGTAAGTTTGCTTAACAAGTTTGCTTGCCCGTGGTTGACCATGGTCCCAAATCTTTAAAAAAAAAAAACATGTAACATATTTTGTCGCCATACAGTTATGAGTAAAGTGATTTCCTTAGAATTGCTGAGCCACTCTCTATCTTAACGAGTTGTTCATGATATTAAGATACACTAAAGTTTATTCTATAGATAAATTACTACTGAAAGGCAATTCAGTGAAATTCTATGTTAAAGCTACTTTGAAAGCGCGTTTCAATGGCTCTAAAACATCGTTCTCGGGGTTGCTTAAACCGAGTTTTAAGATCGTAAAACTGACTCGGTGATTTCGAAATACTCATAGGGCAAAATCCTGGACTCCAAGTACTCGTAGTTTTATACGTATGTACTATGTTTACATATGTATAGAGTGCGTTTAATATTTTGGATTGATTTTGTTTGGCTATTATTTCTCTCTGCAAAAAACTAATTGTTCAATTGTGAATACTCTGAGAAAGGTGCACTCTGCTCCACTACATTAATATTTTGTAAGGAACGTTGGTTATGCTGCCGCGCAGACTTTTTCAAAAGCAACTTCTATCTTGAGTGATATAAATTTACCTCTCCCCAGAAAGATTTCCTTAAAATAGCTAAATATTCTAAAAATGTCTTATGTGCATTGGTGTGTTATCCTATTGAAAATCGGTTCGAGCATCTGGCCGAAATTAGTTTACTGTATTTCCTAAAGGTCAATACAGTCAGATGAATCCTGCCGACCATACAATGTCGATAGGGCCATGACTGAAAAGCGCAGTCCATGGGGTGACAAAGGCAGCAGTGTTATGGCGACGAAGGGACAAAAACTGTGTGAACAATCATCAGGTCTATCCAAATTAATTTTTTTTTTCTGAAAAATTTTCTTGTCAAACTAATATGAGACCGGAAATAATGTAGCTTTGCAATTCTATAGCACCGTAGCAAATGTTGTTTTTTTCTGACAGTTCCCGCCATTTGCTATGAGGGACTGTTGGATGACTCTTCTGAAGTCCCAACATTCAACTGCAGAAGTGACAGTTTCGTGCGAAATTGACCTCCGTTCTCGCTTTGTCGTAACTATTGACGTATGTACGTCCTTTTAGATCTGTACCATAAAACCAGAAATCCTTTTAAAAGTTGTTGATTGTTCATGGATCTCATACAAATCTTCGCGCAATTTCGAGATTAGAGCACGAGCCTTCTGCCACAACCAATTCTTGTTCAATTGTAACAACTTTTTTTTAAAACTGAACCAATAAATTTCGAATAAGGTTAAATAAGTTTAACCTCTTTTTTGAAACACCAGACGCCTAAATCAAAATCATAAAATACGAAGAAAGGGGAAATCATGAAATTGATTTTCTTTAGCTTAATTTCCGATTTGCAACAGCAGTTAGTTATGAATTCCGCATACAATCCAAAACAATTAATTTAAAAAGGGTTCACATTTTGGAATCCAGGAATGAGGGTAAGCATGTACATATACATGTACATACGTTAAATGTTTTCTTCTAATGACAACGTCGGTCCGAAAAAGAACGTTTCTAATGGAGCAACTGCCTAAATGCAAAAATCATTCCCCATGCATATGGCAAGACGTCCTTGGTCCGAATTCTGGAGTCATTGGCATAACTCGCAGTCCATTTCCTTTCGGCATCACCACTGCTATTAAAAAAATCGCCATTCGCCCCAACTAGCAGTATGTACGACTAACAAAAACGCAATTTTTTTTTTACTCCATTTCTCCATTTCTGGAATGCTCTCGTTGAGCTCTTAGCACCTTCCAGTGCTCTTAAATGAGAATTACACTCAGTTTTGGCTCTTGATTTACCTTTTGAATCTCTTCAAACATGTCAAGAGAATTATCCTTCATTAAGGGATTACTTGATCTCTTAGAACAATACAAGGATGGAATTAATATTCGACCAACTGTCCTCAACATCCTTAAAATCCCGACTTACAAAAAAATCTGCCAGCTTTGGAGTTTTCCGAGTATATGCATGGAATCCGAACTTGTGCACAAGGGTGAGTGACACCCCCTGAATTAAATCAACTACATATTACGCTTCCTTCCAATCGATTACATATGTACCTTCGCCATCACCATATGATCTATTTCACTTGAATTTCCAAACGGCTTCAGATTATATGGCAAAAAAAAGGAATACCTGTGAAGTGTACACATAGCACCTACTCGAAGCAAATGAGGATATTTTTGTGTAAAAAACGAAGGCTTCAGTGCCACTCTGTTTTCGATATTTGGTATAAGGAAAATTGATAGAGAGTATATTCCACGTTGTTGTCTCAAAAGTGAAAGCCAGTCATCATGTGTTAATTACATTAAACAATTTATGTCGTTAAGATGAGAAGAGTTCGAAGATATGGAGCTGGATTTGAATTTGTTTTGGAAATTGGCTAAGAGGATATAAGATTTTTGGAGCCTGCCGGAAAGCAGAAAGAAATGTTTCCCCATTCAAGCCTTAGGATAAAGAAATGGAATGGATAATCTCATATTTTGAAACGATTAAATTTTGCTAAAACTTGTCTGACATATGATGTCGTAGAAAAATGATTAACTTTCAAGTCTCATTTGGAAGAAGGAGATTGATATCATTAAGAATGATGACGGAATCATTAATCACAAACTTTAGGTTAAGGATTATCGGGATTGTAACATAGAAGAGAGAGAGGCCATTTGTTTTTTATATAATTTTCTGGGCTTTAGAGGAAAACAACATCCTCAATTTGGCAATAAAAGTATCACGTAATTGTCCACTACATAAATCTTATTTAAATTTGCCTTTAATTGTTGTACAAATACGTAGAAAAAATTCTCATAATGCCTTTGATGAGATAATGTTAAATGAACGGGAGTTCTTATTTTCGATAGGGCATATGAATATTGAACTGGAACTAAAGTTTTGAAATCCTCATGTTAACGTATGTAATTTCATTGTATTGTAAAATAATATTTTAATATGAGAAAACAAATGATGTATTGCTCCTCATTTGTTGTATTGTAGTATTATGCATTTTTGTTGCAGAACTCAATTTAGTTACTTCCTGACAAAAATATTGTACTTCGATTATTTAGCGTGATACAAATTATGTTTCGCTTCTAAAACACGGAGAAAACTCCGGCGTTCTTACCACTAATTCATACAAATGAAATATTTGATGAGAATGTTTTTGCTGTATTCCGTTGTGATCGGTTTGATTTGAACAAAAGCCGTGACTTTTTGACTGGTGTTCGTCGCAAGTTGACTGCTTTTGAGATTCCCATTTCTTGGTGGAGGGCGTATTAAATATCGAGCAAGTATGCGTTCCAGTGACTGCTGCTAATGTTGGAGATCCCGATCTACTAGTATTTCTTAGTTATTTTCCTACAAATAGTGCCACATCTGTTTATGGTAAGCACTTACAAAATATACAGTCAATTCAACTTTCGTAGACCAACGTTCCATTAACATTTGTGTTCTTGGTGATTTTACTTTTAGTAAACTCGATTGGTTTTTTGATGGCAATAAAGTGCTACCGTATCGTTTCGACTGATTTAATAGTTCCAATTTGAAATTAATGAGTGATCAGTTTGTGTCAGTGAACTGGAGTGATGAACTTCGATATAACTCAGTGGCTGAAAACCTTAACGCTTTTTCGAAAAAAATTTTCAATATTTTAAATAATACTGTGCCTAGAGTGAGAAAACGATCTCACCCACCATGGTATAACCAACGGTTACTTAATCTTAAATATGCCAAAAACAGAGTTCGTAGGAACTTTAAAAGGAGTAAATCTCTATCGAATTACGAATTATTTGCTCGGTTGAGAAAAGAATTTATTTTTCTTTCTAAGTTCCTCTCGAATAAATACATTCAATGCTTGGAGAGGAATCTGAAATCCAACCCAAGGTGCTTTTGGGCATAAATAAATTCCAAACGTGCTAGTATCGGTTTTCCGTCAACTATGAATTTTCTAGGCAAATCATCCAGTATCCATCATGTCTGCTACTTCTAAGCCAATACATTCATTTGCTGAAGAGAGTAGACTGCTTTTCATAATCGTTCCCGGATTCACGTCCCTGCTCTTCGGCTGTTAAACGGGAACGCCAGCGTATGTTATGCTCATTAAATTCTGACATTGACAGCATAACTAATTGAGGAACCACTAACAGAGTAGAATTTAATGCTTCCAAAACATAATGCTGTCTGCTGTCGTTAAAGTGAAATCTAAACATCTAACCATTGTCCATGAATGGCACTTGCATCCTCGAAAAGAAAAAACGTTCCATTCTTCATATGTGTGTCAATGACAACTTACGTTGGAAAGACAACATAATCGATGTCGTCAAAAATTATACGAAATGTCTAGGTTTCCTCAGGCAAATGTAAGAAATACTTCACCCCATCTGATCTAGCCTCAATATATTAGGCATCTATCCGCCCGAAATTGGAGTACAGTGCCCACATCTGGTCAGGTGCTCCAGAAACAATGTTGCACCTGCTAAATAGGATTGAAAACAATGCAATAAAACTCATAGGTGACACTAATAGCGATCAGACAATGGACACCCTCGAACATCGACGTTCTTAACACCCGTCTCGCCATGAATGCTCATCACTACACCCTCAAGATCACTTTCGGACGTACTCTAAAATATCGTGATTCGTTCCTAATCCGTACAACTCGCTTATGGAATGACCTGCGAACTCTCTATTTCCTAGTCATTATAACCTTCAAACATTTAAAACCAACGTTCATCGGTACCTCTATTTTTCTCCTCCCTAATTTGCATTCACCCGCACTATGTGTCAGCATTTCACGGGTACCCTAATCCCTCGAACGCACGTAAATTTTAAAAAAAGACCGGATTTCATAGTATTCCTGCTACTTAAGTCTTTGAAACCCAAAAGCATATTTGGCCCTGTTCAGAGCAGAATCTATAGGTTTGTTAAAATATATTGTTGATATTGATCTGTTCATGCAAATAGCTGACCGTATTGTTTGACGATCGACAACATTTATTTCTGGTAACTGAAGATACCACCGACATTGCCTCTATACAAGAGTGATTTCTAACTCCAGAAAATTGATCTTTAAACTTCTTAATATCGACTTATTTTTGTGGAGTTATCTTGCAAGGATATGCTGACGACATAGACCTTTGGACCCGATCTGTATGCGGTTAATTCGTATGCGCACACTTTGGCAAAATGATTTACAAATTTTTCGGTGTAAACACTTACAAAATACAAAAATACAAATATTCTAACAGAAGCCACACTACTATTTTTTCCTACGAACCATCTACTGGTGAGCATATTAAAAAAAATGCTCAGCGATGGCTTACTAATGGGCAGCCTGTAGGCGAATCATTTAGATATATGGCGTCAAAGGCAATCTCTAAGTCAATCAGGCATGATTAATGATAGATAGCATTATTACATGATAGATTCTAACAGTTCAAGTAAAATTCGCATAAGAAACGATGGTTCGCAAGGACACGCAGCCAATATTCTATAAATCATACATTCTAAGCGGAATTGAGTCGGACTTTCGCTTCAAAAATAGCTCAGCAAATTTAAAGACCAATAATTGGAGGCATTGAAGGAAATATTATGTTGATTTATTGACTATAGTAAAATGATTCCATATAATGAAAGTCAAAAGCTCAAAATATTTACGTAGGACATATAATCAGAATCTGTTACTATATTTCAAAGCCTAAATACAAAACATACAATTAAAAGGAGTCTTATTTTTTGAGTATTCATCTCGAAAAAATAAATTGAAAAAAGATTTTGGGCCAGAAGATTATATGCATTCTAGTATTCAGTAGATTTGAAAAGTAAATATGACAAATCTCTTTTCATGTTTTTATACTTTTTTTCTCTTAGAAACTTGGGTTTTCTCTTTTGTGGTCTTAGGAAAGCGTCTCTATCCAATCAGGCAAACTTGTGGTTTCTTTTTTTAAATCATAATTAAAATAAATTTGTAGAAAACACAATTTCCTCTTTTTCTCTCCGATATGTATTCGTTATATTAACTTTTGATTGATTAAACTGAACATACAGTCACTCCCAAAAGTGGTCACATATTTTTTAATGTTTTGTTTTTTTTTTTCGTAAAATGAAAATTTTTCTCAACTAACATATTTAGAACAAAAAGTCGTCAGACTTCCAGGTTACGCAAAATGCGAAATGGATTTTTGAATGTATTTGTACTGTACCGCCATTAGCAAAAGAATATATTGGATTAGAAGTGGAAGACAAGAGATCGTTAATGAAAATTAAAACGAGTACGGAGACAGAACGGAGCCCTGGGGTACACCAGCATTTATTTTGTGAATATCAAACTTGGAACTATCCAAGACAACTTGAAATTAACGTTCCGAAGGGTAATTTATTTCTAATCTATTGACAAATAGAGTAATTGATCCCAAAAGCACGCATATTCGACAAATAAGTCTCATGAGACACTCTGTCAAATGCTACTATCTTGCTTTCGCCAGACTGATAAACGCTTTGGTTCCACTTTTCGGTGAGACATGCCATCCAACAACCAGAGGACCTGTTACTAGGAAAACCATAGTACCGGTCTTTGCATGTAGGTACACATGTATAATAAATACACAACCACAATCTATTTCTCTGTTTCACCTATTTCTTCGAGCTAAGAAACAATTCAACAGCAAAACAAATTCGAAATTCCATATTCTTGATTTAAATCACACTGAAATAATTTCTTACTTAGTAAAGTTCAGAATATGCTAAGCCTTGAAATTAAACGATTAAACGATATCTCAAAAAAAGGTAGTTCTCACAAATACTTTCACCAATAGATAGCAGATAGCCAAAGCATTTGTAAGAGAACTTTGGAACCTTTGCTACTGCTTCGTTTTTTAACCCTTTAACTGTTTAATATTGCTCCGAAAAAAATTGTCTGCCTGGTTAATTATTTCTCAGCAAAAAATGTATTATTTATTTACGTATTTTATTTATTGTTATTTCAGGCCAGTAGCAACCCAAACAGGCCTACTGCAACCGTGACCAAAATTCATGGTCTGATTACAAGAGACAAATTGCTCTGGGCGCTGCATAGCTTCAAACCATACAAGTCTGCTGGTCCGGACGGTATAATACCTGCCGAGCTACAGAGGTCCTCAGATTAATATAGATTCTGCCTGAGCTAGAAAATATTATGAGGAGCTGTGTAGAACTTATCCACATTCCACTGTCAAGGAGAGAAGTCAATGTAGTATTCATTCCCAAATCTGGAATATGTTCTCATGCTGTCCCAAAGGACCTCAGACCTATGGGTCTATCACTTTTCCTTCTGAAAACTCTAGAACGACTAATTGATATCCATATACGAGCTAAAATTTACCCCAGACTTCTGTCAACGGCCCAACATATTCACTGTAAAGGAAAGTCGGTGTAAACGGCTCTGCACTCACTGTCTAGCCACATCGAACGATCCCTAAGAGTACACAATGGTTGCTTTCCTAGACATAGAGGGCGCCTTCAACAACGTCAACACATCCGCAATCACGACTGCGCTGTCAACTCTGCAGGTAGTGGACTCACTTGGGAAATTGATCAGTTTTATGCTAAAAAGCAGGATAATTAAAAAATATGTATACCTAGAAGCGGGTGGTTGCCTATGCAACGTTGCTATAGCCTCATCAAGGTAAGCATATGAATACCATTCAAGAACTCCTTCAAGTAAATCTCAATAGATTAACCCGTTGGGCAGATCACTGTGGATTGGGAATAAACCCCCATAAAACTGATCTTGTCCTCTTTTCCAGGAAATACTAAATTCCAATTATATTAGGGGTGGCCGTGTTGTAGTGGTACTAGCAATCGCTTCTCGCTCTCAGCGGTCAAAGTTCGAATCCTACCCATTGACAAGTTTTCCAAGTTTCTCATTTGTGTAATTGAAGCTCAGACAAAGAAATTATGGGTGTGAAGGCATAACAGTGACACGTAGATTTGGCTGTTGTAGAGTTTCAAGCACAAAAAAATACTGTGAATCATTCTGAACACTCTGTCCTATTCAGACTCCCACCCCCCTGGAGAGCGAATATCGAAACCAAACACATCTGAGTTTCAAACCACTACAAAAAACCAATTTTCCTTTCTCCTCTTTCTACCTTTTCGCCCGCCCCCTGGCAACAGTAAAAGGGTATCAACGCCTTAGGCGCTCGTAAATTATAAAAAAAAATAGACCCTTCTTCAATAAACGGTACCAGTTTAGTATTTTCCGATACAGAAAAATATCTGGGTCTCATTTTCGATAAGAAACTAAACTGGAGATTTAACATTCAAGAAAGAATCAATAAATTGTACTAATAATAAAAGATTGGATTGATTTTTAAAGATTATATTTTTACAACTTTTTCTTTTCTCCAACACGACTGTCCTTCCTTTTGACTATATCCAGAATGAATCAAAAAAATAGAAAACATATAATTTTCTCTTTCGCATGGTTTCTCATGGCATTACATTTTGGTGATACCAAACCACCACTCCTAGGCCGACTGTACACTTTTTCAATTTAATTTTTATAGTTTTACTACAGATCGGCTATCCTGACTGTACAATCGACCCCGATTGTATCTGACTGTTAAGTGGAAGTGCTGCCTTCGAATCCGAACAATCATCTTCTATATTTTCGTCCGACTCAGCCCACTTTCTTAACCTACTTGAATCCAAAATACCATGGTATGGTATCTGCGTCACTTGAATACCTTCAATATCTTCTATCACATAGCGGTCTTTATCTAACTTATTTTTTATGACATATGGGCCATGGTATTTTGGAATAAGCTTCTTATTAGTTCCAACGGAAGTGTCTACGTTTTTAATTACCACGAAATCTCCAATATCAAATTGTTTGGCTGGGGAATGGCTCTCGCTGAAGTAGTGTAAGTTTTTCATCTGAGACTTCTTTATTGCTTCGCACGCTTCGGTTCTTAACTTAACTAAGTCTGTACTTCGGTCATCAGTATATCTCTCGCTCAAATGCTCTGTTAGTTCGTCAACTATCTGTCCCCTTTGCTCGACCTCAAACAACAACTTGCTCGGTGAAACCCTAGTGCTCGTGTGATCAGTGTTATTGATAGCGTACTCTACTTTATTCAGTTTCTGGCGCCAATCGGCATGCTCAGAAGACTCGCTTAACTTTGCTAACATCGCCTTCATATCACGATTTACTCGCTCAACCTGCCCATTAGACTGTGGAGAGGCTACAGCGACTTTAACGTGCACGATATGGTGTCTTTCTACAAACTTACTAAACTCATGAGACGTAAAACAAGTGCCTCGGTCACTTATGATTCTCCGCGGCCGACTATAACATCCAAAATACCGTTCTAAAGCATTAATAGTTTCCCTAGTTCCTGGTGTATTCATCGGATAAAGTTTTACGAACTTGGTAAAAGAATCTATTACTACTAAGACATATTTACTTCTTGAATTTATTGACGGCAGGGGACCAAAGTGGTCAATATGTATCGTATCAAAAGGTTCTGAACGTTTCGTTATATTATATAGATTTCTCTCAGTTTTTCGTTGCGGCGCTGAATAATATATACACTTCAAACAGTTCCTAATGAACTTGCTTAATTTTTCTCTTATCTTAGGAATCCAATAATGTTTTAAAATCTGATTAGCACATTTGTCAATACCCAAGTGTCCATGATTCTTATGAGTCAGCCGCATAACATTTTCTTCAAGCTCCATAGGTACATAAAGTTGACGGACTTTGTTCGGTCCCAATCGGAAAACTAGCCCGTTCTCTAGACTGTATTCAGAAAGTTCACCTTCTTCTAACTTGTCGCGGATCATCTGTATATTTACGTCGCGTGCTTGAGCAATCTGAATATTTCTATCGACGTCCACGGCGGTCATCGCGGCAACAATAGGGGCACGTCTAAGTGCATCCACATGGGCCCTTCGCTCGCCTTTACGATGCTGCACTTGGTAATTATAATTTTCGAGAACCAAGGCCCACTTGGCTATCCGCGGATTAACGTCTTTTTTCCTCAACGTTTGGGACAGAGCCTCACAGTCAGTAACAATAATAAAGGGCAACCTATCAAGAAACGTTCTAAATCGCTCTAAGGCATATACTACAGCTAAGGTTTCCAACTCAAAACTGATCAACTTGGTCTCTCCACTAGTTGTTTTCTTAGAGAAGAAAGCCACCGGATGAAATCTTCTGTCATCCTGTTTTTGCATGAGAACAGCACCGAACCCATGTGAACTAGCATCACAATGCAACTCGGTCTCCCGCTTAGGATCATATATTGCCAACACAGGTGAAGAACTTAATTTTTCCTTTAATTGTTCGAAGGCAGAGTTACACTCTTCTGTGCAGACAAATTTCGAATCTTTCTTCAAAAGATTTGTGATAGGCCTGGCCAAACATGAAAATCCTGGGACAAACCGCCGGAAATAAGAAAATAAACCATTACAGCGCTAGACTTCCATACTACTTTGGGGCCTCGGATACGCACGCATTGCTTCTAAATGATTATCATTCGGGCGTATCGAGGTAATCGATTTCACTGTAAGCAAACTTACACTTTTCCATATTCAATTCCAACCCCGCCTCTTTTAAAATCTGCAAGACATTACCTAGGACCTCAATGTGCGTTTCCATATCGTTTGTCCATGCGTTTGTCGAATAGAGAAGTATACAATAATTAAGCCCTGGTCGATCAGCGGTTTCAGGTTCACATAAATATACCTTTGAAAGACAGAAGGTGCGTTTTTAAGGCCGAATGGCATATACACATATTCGAACTGTCCAAAGTGTGTCACAAATGCTGTATACTGTATTGACTCTTCGGATATTTTTATATGATGAATCCATCTCAGAGTTGTAAAAATCCGCTTGTTAGCAAAGTATTCTAAACAGTCCTCGATCAACGGCAGAGGAAAATTATACCTAGCCGTATGTTTATTAAGGGCACGATAATCCACGCACATACGAATTTCGCCGTTCTTCTTTCTAACTAACACCAGGGCCGAGGTATAAGGTGAACTACTCTGTCTAATTATACCCCTATCTAAGAGTCGATCAATTTTACATTGAACTTCCGTACGTTCATAGAAAGAAAGCCGTCGTGGCGAGGTACATCTTTTGTTAATCTAATCTTCATTGAATAGTCGTTCGATCTCGCTTTCACTTCTGACTTCAAATAATATTTATCGACCACGTTTCTAACGGCATTTGAGTGAGCTATATCCAGACGCTCATCTATATTCAACTTGGGGCTACGATTATAAATTTTCTTAAAACGGCAGAGATGTACATCAAATTTTGGTAACACGTCGCGCCCCGAAAGAAGAGAGACTACGGATTCGTTATCTGGAAGTATAACAAGCGTATGAGTAACTACTTTTCTTTTAAACGAGATTTTACATCTTACATTGCCATAAGTGTTTAGGGTTTTGTTTCTCATCCCTCGAAATAATGTTGGTTTCTTCTCGCGACACACAAAGGGAACAAAAGACTTCCTGATAAAACTACATGGACTACCGGAGTCAAAAAGAGAAACAAATGGTTTAACTTCAGTGCACTTGTTTCGTTTATCTATAAAGGCAACACTTACCATCTGAAATGCTCTCATCTTCTCAGCTACTTCCTCAGCTCCTCCCCAGGCTCCAGGCTCCGTAACATCAACATTTGCAGCATCTTCATTCTGGCATACAACAGAAGTCAGTCGCTTCTTCTTTGGGCAATCCTGGTGGTAATGCCCAATTTCGTGACACGTGAAGCACGAATTCGGTGGACGCTTAGGCTTTGGGCACTGACTTTGGAAGTGACCAAACTGAGAGCAATTAAAGCAGCGTATTTGCTCAGTAACAGCATCGGAACTTCTAGCAGCAGTGGCAGCGGTGTTGCTCCTCAGTTTAACACTGGGCATAACATTCGGGGTAACTCTCGGCGGTACGCTACGGATACGTCTTTTTTCGTATCTATCCACTAATGACTTTAACTGTGTAATAGTAGTGGCTCCCATCAAAATGACAGCATTGTTGCTGCGGTAGTTGAGGTCGTCTATGATACACTCGATGACATCGGCTTCGGGAAAGCTAGCGTGTGAAGCGATTTCCTGCATTTCTATGATGTACCTCTTTAGCGACTCTGTTGACCTCAGTGTCCGCGATTTTAGTTGCTGGTATACCTCATTCAACGTGTAGACACGGCGGAACTCCTCGGTGAGTGCCTCCTTCAGGCTGTCATAAGTATGTGCGGCGGTCGTCCTTAAAAACATCTTCGCTGTGCCAGTCAACATACGACGTACACTTATGAACCTATCGCGATCACCACAACCAAGCACCTCGAATGCATCTTCAACATCCGAAAACCATTTGCGCACATTGTAGGTGTCATCTCCGTTAAATGTGCTCACCATCGCCTAGAACGCAGTGAAATCAAACCTTTTGGCATCGTCAACATTAAGTTCCTCTTTCAGCAACTGTAATTCCTTACGTTTTTTTAACAGCAACATCTCCTTCTCCACATGGGCGATCTCAGCATCGACATCTGCATCGGTTCTCTGTGATACTTCCTCTTCTGGGCAGCGGTTATTGGCATCCACGCCGGAGTGTCTGTTTTCATTAGTTTCCACGTAGGCGGCCTGGCCACCATTGATGTTCTGCTGGTCATAAAGTGGTCGCAACTCGGCCACGGTTGATTCCTCGTTGAAATCTATATTGGCTGCGGTTAGGGCGTCTATAATGCATTGGCGTTGTACGTAAGCCATTATTTTGTTTTTTAACTTTGAGTTTGTTGGAATTCTGATTCGTATCCCACTTCTGAATTGTACTAATAATAAAAGATTGGATTGATTTTTAAAGATTATATTTTTACAACTTTTTCTTTTCTCCAACACGACTGTCCTTCCTCTTGACTATATCCAGAATGAATCAAAAAAATAGAAAACATATAACTATCTCTTTCGCATGGTTTCTATTGGCATTACATTTTGGTGATACCAAACCACCACTCCTATGCCGACTTTACACTTTTTCAATTAAATTTTTATAATTTTACTACAAAATCTACAATAGCTTTATTCTCTTGTAAAAAAGCCCTTATAAATGGGCCTTCAACCTCGCATAACCCACTCTCTATACATCTCGATCGTAAGACCGATACTTACTTACGGGGTGGTCGTCTAGGAGGCATGTAGCTAGCGGTAAAGGGGCTCAAGCACCCACGAAATGATTTAAAAGAAAATATTTGAATTAAGTTCAGGCTATTAATTATATCCTTGAATACATTTAGTTTATTTTTACGGCAACAGTATCCAAACGCCAGATATGTTCACTGTGCAAGTCATCGCTTTAATCTGGCTCTGTTTAATGTCAGCACCCTTGATTCGCAATTGTCTTGGAAATAGCCAATTTCTTCCGAAACCATTCAAATGCAAATAAGACTTTCCAAAACGCCATACAAAACACGCACAAGCAGAAAAAAAAACACTTTTGCGCCTTTGTGAAACAATGTTTATTGAAAGGCATGACAGCATTATCTCATTTGTAGAACTCTGCAAATGTAAGGCGATTAGTCTTGAAGAAATATCCACCAAGACGTGGGCGATGTCTTCTATACTTATTTCCTGTCTAGATTCTCTAATACAAAATCTTACTGACAGATTTATGGTCAACGGGGATGTTGTACCATCGTTTCAAGCTCTGCTTCCAGGTTTTGCTGCCGTTAATGAAATGGAAAAGCTAACTCTTTACTTCGATAACGCAATATCCTTGTCAGCTGTGAAAGGTGAGTACTTACCCTAGTTCATTGAGCTCTTTACCGATGTTCTGAAACTGCTAGATATATGTGACAAGAATTACTTCAGGAGTATAAGCTACTTGCTTACAATTTTGGTCACCTGTTACAACAGCTACCGTTGAAAGAAACTTTTCAACGATGAAAAGGATCAAAACAGTATTACGAAGCGTCATGGGCCATCCAAGATTTAGCGCACTTGCAATAGTGTCTGTTCACTCAGGTATTAATGTGGATCCAGATGAAGTGATCGATATTATGTCTAAAAAAAAGACAAGGCGTTTATTGCTGTAAAAAACAATATTAAAAGAATTATTATTTATTAAATTTAATTTGTAAAAAAAAATACAAACAAAAATAAAATATTCATGTAGTTTTCTAATTTTTGTATACAGAATTACTTCTTCGAAATTGAACAAGCCCTCCCACCGAAACAAAATCCTGGCTACGGGCATGTCGTCTGGTGGACGGCCTTAAACTAAGGAGAGTCCAGAGAACAGCATGCCTATGCATAAGCGGAGTCTTGCGGTCTACTGCGGTCTACTGGTCTCTGTGGCATTAGACATTCTGTTTCATTTGACACGCCTCGATATTTTCAGTAGGAAGGTAGCTGCGACTGCAGCTATTCGCCTTAAAGCGACAAAACAGTGGACAAATAATTAATTTGGTCACATGAACCTTCTTAATACATTAGGAATCTCACAGAGAACATCGATTACACCATACCTGAACTTTGGCTTGACAAAAACTTCCACGTAAGTTCCTTCTGGGAGGAAGATGCTTTCATGGAGGACAAGTCAATCCATCTCTATACAGATGGATCTAAAACCCATAGCGGAGTTGGTGGCGAGGTTTTCCCAGATATCCGCATCATTTCGGATAGTCAGGGCGCCATCAAGTCCCTGAACTCGGCCTCATTATACTCTAAAACCGCCTTTGAATGCCGATCACCCCTCATGGAGATGGCAGAGCAGTTCAACCTTCACCTTTATTGGGTGTCGGGCGACAGAGACATTCCATGGAACTGTAAGGCCGATGAACTCGCCAAAATTGGAACCACTCTGCCTTTTCTACAGGAAAAGGGTAGAATAGGTATACCAATCGCTACGTGCAAACTAACATTAAAGCTGGATGCCAATGAAAGAACAGACCTTAGGTGGACTGTTGGACAAACATGTCTAGAGACCAAACAGATCTGGCCAAAGCTGGATCTGAATCGCTCTAAGTGTCTGATCCTTCTAAATAGAAAACATTTCAGCGCCATAATAGGTGTCATCACTGCACACTGCCTCATAGGCAAGCACGCAAGAAGGCTTGGCGCTTTTACTAACGACTTCTATAGAAGCTGCATGAACGAGGAAGAGAAAGAGACAATCCTCCACCTACTCTGTACATGTCCAGCTCTCTCCCAAAACAACGACCTAAACGATTTAAAAAATATAGACGTAAACAGTCTCCTACGCTTCATCATAAGCTCAAACTGGTTCCATTAGTAAGAAGATCATAGATCCACGGGGCATCACAATGGGCCAATAGGCCTAAGTAGGTTGGTATTTCCAACAGCCACTCTTACCTACCTACCTACCTATTTCAGATTAATACAAGCTAAATAAAAATCTTTATTTGCCCTTCTTTAGAAAAAAAAATTACAGTTGATTAGTTGATTGATAATACGAATATATGTAATTTGTTTATCTTTAAGCGTAAAATTGTCGTTTCTTCATGAGTTGTATACAAGATATAAAAGTTAAATTGTTAAAAATGAATAGCCGCATCCTTGAAGAAGTAAGAATAACATTTCCACACGGTCTTCTGTCAAACCAAATCAAGAAGTATTTGTAATACTCTTATGAAATCTTAGAAAAAGTGTTTGTTAAAATTTGGGTACATAAGAATTTACTACTCGCATACGGAGTAAATAGGATTTTAAATGTGAAATTAAACTAAAATTGCACGTATGAATAGGAGTACCTGAATAGTAACCTTCAGCATATTATTTTTACCTTTATACATATACTGCAAAGGAAGTTGGCCAGGCTATTCACGATTTCAAATGTTTTGCGCCACAAATTCTTTGGATGTTTAGTAAATTTAAAAAGTAAACACTTTAAACGTATTTAAGAGTGTGCGCTCTTTAGTTTTCATACTAACAACATGGATGTTTCCTCTTCCGTATTTCTCTTTGAAGATTAGTCTCTTTTTTAAGGAATACTGCACATTGATGTGATATGTGTGTTCATCCCTTTATATTAAAATAAATTTGTATCTTCATACACATGTATATGTATGTATGTACAGATACATTTTATAACGAATTCATAGAAGAGGGTAAAACTCACCTCAACTCAGTAGTTCTTCATATCCATTAGCCCTAGATTAACTGAATCTTCTCTCAACTCAAACTTTATTTGTAAACAACGAATTAAGACAGTACTTCTAATTGACTTAATTGCAACCAAAGACTGACAAATGTAATCAACTAATAACTTTTTAATTTATATTAATTGGAGAAAGAAAAATTATACCACACACTAATTAACCAATAATTTTTTTTTAATCTACAAACAACATACATATGTTTCGTAGCTATTCAAATATGTTTAAACTATCCTGGATGATTTTACTACTGAATAGTAATACGTACAAACTACGTATGGATATGTTTATGCATGTACAAGTGTATGCATGTTGGTTGATGCCTGGTGGGATTCAAATACTTTTTTTAGTAGCATATTGCTGACGTAAATTGACATACGCACGTACAAACACATTATACGTATTCTTAGTATGTAGTGGGTTATCCAACTATTCAAATTCAAATGTTCATGTTGTGTACGAGTTTTTCTTTCTAATTGGCAAGCCAAAAGTCGCAAGCGAAAAACGAACCAAATTTCAGCTTAGACCGGAAAATATGGAAATCTGAAAGATCTAGGTTCAGTGAATAAGGAAGACTAGGATTAAATTACACAAATGTGTAATGTTGTTGATATCCATGGAAATCTCAAAATTATACAGACGTCCTGATACTACCAGTGTAGTTCTGTTAAAATTCCTTGTGATCCGGAAAGTCTTTTATAAAGTAAAATTAAGCTCAAATACATATACATATATTTTCAAGGCAGAATGTATCCGTATTCATTAACACCCCAGCTGCTCCCAAATACATTTTCTTGGTAATTACATACATATATCCTCTAAGCGAATGCAAAAATACCGAAATAAAGTAGCCACACTAAATAATGACAAATGCTCCACGCCATAGTAAAATCTTCTGAACAAAATGAAGGACTAGCCAGGAGATTCAGCCCTTCACAACTCCTTTACATCCCGATTGGAATTGTCAAGGTAAAAATTTCCTCCAACTCTTTTGGAAAAGATAATTTTAGATAGATTACGCTGACAAACTTTACAACATGCAGGATTACAACAAAATTACAAAGAGATGAAGGGCGAGTTCACAATTGTAAAAATACTCCAGCTGTGCGAAGTTTGTGTTCATAAATGTAAAAGGACTGTAATTACCTTTGCAAACGTTTTGGTATCACTTGTGTTCATAAAAGTTAAATGACTTTTTTTGTTTTTACAATTTTGCAGCAGTTTTTACTTCGCAGCGAACTTGGGATCCGAGAGGATAGCAAAAATGTGACAAGAAATTTGCAAGAAATATACGAATTTAATTTAACGAGATCTCAAGAAGTGAAATAAAGGAAGAAATATTTTTATTACATGATGGACACAGACGTTTCTCAACACAAGCTTTCGACAACCAGGTCAAGTGAATTGTGATGTCAAAACGCCACTTAGTGCAAACTAGGCTTTTAATCAAACCGCCACTACTACCCCAATCCTTAAAACTAGTTTAAATCTAAGCCAGATACCAAAAGCTGCTTGTTTTGGAACAGATAGTATAATATATACTCGTAGGCATCAATACGAATTTCGCACGTACTACAATTCCAGATCAATCCAATTATGAACGAACATACATATAAGAGCGATACAAAATGCTCATATATTTGATATTGCACTATCATGATGGTGATGGTAGAGTTATAGTTAATTCGCTTCAAAAGAATCGTATTTACTTCTCTCACGTGTAAACTTGATCACATGATACTTAGTTTGGCTTTTGCTAGTCCCGTTTCATACTACTAAAATTGTTGGCAAAAAGGGTGAGAAGTTTAGCGGAATGTTAGACGTAATTTTCTGTCGATTTTCTGCATTCTTTTTTGGAGTTCTTTAGTTATTTTATGCGTTTTCTTCATTCTTGTGCCGGTGTTGTAGAAGGTGGACGTACATATGTTTGAGCAAAAAAGTTCTTGAAACGTTGTTTTTTTTTTAGAAATTAGTGTTTGTAATTTTATATGGTAATATGTGCAATTATCTTGTTGCAAGTAAGCTTGAAGTGTCTGCTAATTTTAATTCTGGTTTTTTCACTTCAAGTCGCTTTTCACAAGGAATAAAAGTGAATTAAATTTGGACTTGTTCATTCATAAATAATTGAAAAACAAGACTTCGCCTTCATTTAGCAATTCTCTCATCAAAAATCAAAATGAGACTTTTGTATCCCGTACTTTCCTCCATGAATTTATCGATACCTGTTTCTAATCACGACTTGTCTTGGATCCATGCCAGCAATTAATGTATTGCGTAATTAGTTAAATCTAATAGACCTTAAACTTATTCAGATTTCTCATATTATCACAAATAAAGGAAAAACCCTGCTAATGGCGAGAGCTACCTGCCAGGATGAACGGCAAATGGCGAATAAAGAAAACAGAACGAACTTTAACATCAAAGCACGAGAGTGAAAACTGAATAGTGTGAATGCATCATTCAGGACTAAAAGAGAATTCGGAAAAAATGTCCAGCAAAAACTGAGTACGATTAACCAGGACTTAGGAGATTCTCCATCATGAGTGGGAAAATCATATCACCAACATAATATTGGGTTTTCCAATAAGGACTTGACAACTTATTTTTTAAATAAAACTCAAACCATTTGAGATATTTCAAAAACTTTATTATCGGCTTGAAGTACAATCAAAACATTTATAAATGGAACTCGACTTCGTTCATATGGCCACCGCGGGCACGTTTGCAGCGGTCGATTCGTTGGACTCAATTTTCAACGACTCGGCCACATACTTAGGCCGAAACGGCCGCTATTTCGCGTTCAATGTTGGCTCTGAGCTCTTCCAACGTCGTCGGCGTGTTGGCATAAACCAATTACTTAACGTAACCACACAGAAAATAGTCAAGCAGCGTTAAATCGCACGAATGAGGCGGCCAATCGACTGACCCACTTCTTGAAAAGTCACGCTCACCGTACTTACTCTTCAATAAATCGATACAATGATGCTTGTGGCACCATCCTGTTGAAACCACATGTCGTCCAAGTCCATATCTTCCAATTCGGTCCAAAATTACTCGCTGATCATGGCGCGATAACACTGACCATTCACAGTAACGTGACGATCGTTATCGTCGACAAAAAAATATTTCCCAATAACGCCGCCAGCATGCAAAACGCACCAAACAGTTATTTTTTGTGGATGAAGTGGACATGTGGATTTTCACCCGACCAATAACGTATATTTTGCTTATTGACGAACCCATTGATTCAAAAATGAGCTTCGTCGCTGAAGATGATTTCGCGATGAAATTCGTCATCTTGGCGCATCTTCTCCAGAACCCAATCGGAGAACGTAAGATGTAAACCAAGATCCTTACGCAAAATACGCCATAATGTGGTCTGAGCGATGCCCAATTCTTGAGAACGCCGTGGAATTGACTGATTTGGATCGTTTGCTACGGACGCCTGAACGGCAGCTATATTTCCGACACTTCGACCAAGCCGTTGTCTCACTGACACGGCAACATCACACAACGAATATGTAGACTCAAATTTTTGCACTAAACTTTTTATTGCCTGTCTACTAGGGCGAGAATTACGAACTAAAATTGGAGTTAACGCTCTTAAAGTTGCAATCACCGACACCGAATTTCGGTAGAAAATTTTTATAATTTGCAGACGTTGCTCATTCGTGTACTTTACCACGATGAAAATGCTGAGTTTACTGAATAAATTGACAGTGACAGTTTGATGATTAGTGAAAGAGCGCGTTCACAAATTAAATTCAAAGTTGTCAAGTCCCTATCGGAAAACCACTTTAGAACTGACTTTCTACACCCCTGATTTTAAAATGCTTATCGCGAAACCCTTTGAGGTAACTACTTCTTCAGGATAAAGGATTTATGAAGCGTCTTCCAATTTTAATACGTATATATTTATTTATATTTATATATAAGTATATATATTTATATATATTTGGGTTTGACCAGTGCGGAAGGGCACCTTCTCTACCGGCATGAATATAAATATTCGTAAGGGTAATAAAATTAAAATCATAGAGCCAAAATGGCTTCAATAGCATTTTTTTTAAGGAACCTTACACTCAAGTGGGTATTATTACACGTGCCTTGGCACGTGTTAAGTTTTTAGGAAAATGGGACAGAGAGAGAAAGAAAGATTTTTGGGCTCAGTGGTTATTTTGCTCTATGGGTGGGATCCAACATTTAATGGGGAGGCTAAATTATTAGTGTAATTGGACTTGTTGTTGTATTATAGGCAACCATTCGTCTTATGCGAATTAAGTTGCCTTATAAAAAGAATTTCTTTCGGTCGAGTCTGGGATTCGAACACCCAACCTTCCGATTTGGAAGCTGTAATGTATTTAAACAAAATCAAACAGATCTTAACACAAGCTTAAAGAGTTATCACTTGGACAACTGGTTTGGTTGTCTCTCTTGTTTCCGGCAGCTGACGAGAAAGGATGTCTATTACGCGACACTCAATTGTAACACAAATTAAAACAAATCTTTATATAATTAATAAATCGTGTGAAACTATTTTGAATTCTAAATAAATTGAAATATATTACAGAAGCCAATACACTACCACTTGAGCCACGGCCAGTGTCGCAACACTAGGATTTTTTCGATTTCAAAAAGATCCACTTGAAAATTGCTAATGGGTATTTTGAGTATGTAAAAAACTTATGGCCAGTAGCAAAACTGTAGATTTTTCGATACTTTCAGAATCACAGCAACTTCTAATTACAGCCTTTACTAGTATAAAAGCGGCCTCAAATCAGTTTGGTTTTATATAAGGCAAAACAAGCTGGTTGGGATTTTACGAGTATTTCCTTGTTCTGTCATACAAGTGCACTTACTAAGGACCACCATCCATTAACGAAATGATGATAAATAGTGAAATGGATGAAAGGGAGTGGATTTTGAAGGGAATGTTAAGGAAGCGGCATTCTGTTTCGTCGCTGTTTGTATGGTCTGCAAGGACATTATGGTTATTCGGCGACAGTTGTTGTAGCTTCCATCCAAATGATGATGATTACGCTGACAATTTCGAATATTCAACGACGTTTCCTGGTAGTAGAAAACCCCTCAGATTGCGGTAGTGTCGTCACACTGCTTAGTTAATGCTCTATCGTGTTATGAGGACATTGCTAACATTTTGAAAAAACACGACAATTGTTGTAGGGTAATCTAGCGTCGTCGACTTTTATGTATGTGAGTGATGTAAATAGAAATATATAAACGCGCGGTGCGTTTCTCTTGGCATAGGCATTGTTCTCATAAGCCATGGCATAGTGAATTACTTTGCTTTCTTAAATCCATTGCTGAAAGATGAGTGTACATGATCGATAAGGAGTAACTTTTCATTGTAATAAGAGCACTTGGGATAGGGGTGATAGCACCTCTTAAGTTTTAGTCACATACATAGATATTTCGATGCTTGTTTTACGATGTACAGTATTCTAAGTGTATAATGATAGGGGTTGGTATTCTTTTGCAAATATATTTTATAATATTACTTAAATATGGAGCAATTTTGATAAACTGCAGAACTAGATAAAATATAAAAAAATATACATGAATTGTATTTTAGCAATAAATTCGTATTAAGTTATTTCCTTTATTTCTGTATATTGCGTTAATTTCTGAGTAAATTAAATTAAAATTTGAAATTTTAGAGATTGTTAAAAAAATTAATTTTGAGTCAAGAGTTCTACTTCTTACTTAACCGTTCTACTTTTATGCACTCCTCATCTACCTCCTCTCTGATTAGGGCTCCAAAATATTTCTACAAATATCTTCGCCTCGGAAAATAACTTAATCCAGCTTGTACATGAGCCCACGCCAGTACCAGACGTTGATGGTTATACCGCCAACACCGTGGACTTGTTTTTAACTTCTCACCCTGATAAGTACACTGTTAAAGTACTTTCTCCTCTAGGCTCGTCGGACCACTGTGTTATATCAGCTAATTTCTCGTATACCGACCACACAATTAGAGAAAAGATTCCTAAAAGAGCCGAGAGATCCTTTATCCCTCATCGGATAAAGAGTATCAAACTAAAAGAAAAGGCATAGTACTCGACTCGAGCTGCAAAGAGGCTGTCAGGGTTAGAGAAATGTTTTTTCGGTCTTTCAAAACCAAGCCAACAGAGGAAAACCGAAAAAAGTTTAAACGAGCCAGACTGCAACGTCTTTCTTATGCGTGTGAAATTTCAATAGGACCAAATGTTGAGGCAAAAAATACTACAATGTCCCAAAGGTAGTAAAAGCTTTTGGTCCTTTGTCAAAAACATCGGAAATTCTGCCTCATCCTCCATCCCATCACTCATTTACAATGACATTCCAGCTGGCAGCTCTTTAGACAAAGCCAATCTGGGACGAATTCACTTTCGCACTCGTGTAGTAGCAAGAGTACTTACAGATCTCAACATACATAAATCCGCTGGTCCAGATGGTATATCTCCCCTTCTTCTTCTGAAGAGGTGTTCCACAACGCTGGCTAAATCACTTTTCTATCAATCCTACTCTTTAGGACTCTTTCCGAGCAGATAGAAAACAGGATTTGTCCAGCCTGTCCCTAAAAAATGCGAATCCTCCTACAGGCCCATTGCACTTACGTCCCTTCTTTCCAAGGTCATGGAAACGCTGATAAATCGTCAGCTCTTAAAATATCTCGATACACGAAAACTTCTCAACGACCGGTGGTACGATTTTCATACCACTGGTAATTTGATGGCATGTCTAACCGAAAAGGGGAACCATAGCGTACATCAATCTGCAGAAAGTAAGATAACATAGTTGCACTTGATATTTCTAAGGCATTGGACAGTGTTTGGCATCAGGCTCTTTTGTCGAAAATGCATGCATTTAGGATCGATGACTCTCTTCTTCTATGGATTAGAAATTACCTTTCGGAACGTTCAATTCAAGTTGTCTTGGACGGTTTCAAGTCTGATAATAACAAAATAAATGCTGGTGTGCCCCAGGGTTCTGTTCTGTTTCCGACACTCTTTTTAATTTTCATTAATGATCTCTTGTCTGCTACTTCTAATCCAATATATTCCATTGATGACGACAGTACTCTCTGCTTTTCATATTCGTTTCCGGCCTCACATCCCTGCTCTTCGGCTGTAGAACGGTAACGGCAGCGTATGTTAAGCTTATTAAATTCCGATATTAACAGCATAACCAATTCTGGAACTATCAACACAGTGGAATTTAATGCTTCTAAAGCACAATGCTGTCTGCTGCCGTTAAAGCGAAATTTAATCACCCAGCCATTATCCATGAATGGCACTTATATCGTCGAAACCGAAAAACTTTCCATTCTCGGTATGTGCGTCAACGACAACTTACGTTGGAATGACTACATATTCGATGTCGCCAAAAATGCTGCGAAATGTCTAAGTTTCCTCACGCGATGTAAGAAATATTTCACACCCTCCGACCTGGCTTTAATATATAAGGCATTCATCCGTCTAAAACTGGAGTATAACACCCATATCTGGTCAGGTGCCCCGAAGACTTCTTTGCACTTGCTAGATAGCATCCAAAAATCATGCAATAAAACTCGTAGTTGATGCCAGTATTACACAGTCATTCGACACCATCTAACACCGGAGTAATGTCTCCTGTCTCACCTTGTTGTGTCGCTATTTTCACCACCAATGCTCCACTGGAATTGCCAGTAGCATTCCGCTCCTTCACGTTTGTAACCATAACACCCATCTCGCTATGAATGCTCATCAGTTGACACTCAAGCCCATCTTCGGACGTACTCTGAAATATCGTGATTCTTTCCTAAGCCATACAACTCACTTATGGAATGCCCTGCCGAGCTCTTTATTTCCTAGCCATTATAACTTGCAAACATTTAAAACCAACGCACATCGGTATCTCATTTTTTCCCTCCCTAACTTCCTTTCGCCCGCACTATGTGCAAACGTCTTAAGGGTGCATAAATCCATTGTGCGCGAGCCAATTATAAGAAAACATGTGATTTATACAGGATTTATTTGTGATTTATCCTGGTCTACCTGGATATAGTGTCATTATTCTTTGCTCACCGCTATATATCTATTTACGTACGTAGTGGTTAAAATTCGATTCCCGAAAGCAAATTATCTACTGATGGTTTACTTACAAAACTGGATCTCAAGGCAAAATGGGCTGCCTTACTTTCATACTTACTTATGTGGGTGTAAGTGTCCCTCAACCAAGCCTCTTCTTTTGTTTTTTTTTTTTATAATTTACGCGCGCCTAAGGGGTTAGATACCCTTTTACTGTTGCCTGGGTGCGGGCGGAAAGGTAGAAGGAGGAGAAAGGAAAATTGTTTTGTAGTGGTTTGAAAACTCAGGCGTATTTGGTTTCAATATTAGCTCTCCAGGGGTGGGAGTCCGAATAGGACGGAGAGTTCTTTCTTCACTCAGAGTGATTCGAAGTTATAATTCGCACTAGTTTTTTGTGGTTGAAACTTTACAACAGCCAAATCTACGTGTCAGTGTTATGCCTTCACACGCAGAATTTTTCTGCCTGAGTTCCCATTACACAAATGAAAAACTGACTTGCCATGGGCAGGATTCGAACCTTAGACCCTCAGAGTGGAAAGCGATTGCTAGTACCACTACACCACGCCCACCCCCCTAATAGTTGTTTGCTAGCTGCATCCAATTTCCCAGACCAATTTGGTTGAGGTCCTTCTCCACTGAAGTGGGGTCTTCCTCTGCTGTGTTTTCTTTCGATGATGATTCGGTCCCAGCCCTCTAAGATGATTGTAATTTGAACTATATATATAGTGAGTTATACTAAGTGTAGTTCTTGGTTAAATCTTTAACTTTTTGAATGATGTCTATATAAAGTTTTTAACTACCTCGAAGTAAAAGCTGTCTATTGTGACGTTTTGCATATACGAGTAGGTACTGTGTTTTCCCTTGCTTAGCCCTAGACCCAAATTCACCGGTTCTGCTTGTTTATATGCAAAATGCCTCACAAACAGCTCACTATGTTCCACAGTTTATGTCATTAGCGAGTAGTTGTAAAGTGTGTCCCAAAATTCACGCAAGAAATAATTTTGATAGAAAACAGAGATTTTTACTGATTGATAAAATATACAGTATGGGGTTATGCACGCAACGTTTTGTCGAAATTTTCCAAGACAATTTTGCATAAATGTGCCAGAATTTTGTTGATATATCGTGGGTAGTCGTGGGCATGTTAATATAAACCATGAACTTTAAAAAAACCCCAAAAGAAAAAGAAACGCGTTAAATCTCATGATTTGATCGGCTAATTTTGATCGCCAAATCGGTAATTACACGACCAGAAAATGTCTCATGCGATAATTGAATTCTTTATTGGGCTCTATGGGTTGTAGCACCGTCTTGTTGAAACCACATGTCGTGCACATCCATTGATTTGATTTCAATTTTATTCTTTCCACTTAAATAATTTTAACAATTAAATAATTCTTAGTAATAATTGTGAAACGAATAATAATAATCATTCTGTAACTATTTAAACTTAGTGTTGAATGACGCTTAAATAATATTTTCAAATTCAGGAAACTGATGTGGGGTAGTTATCAGTGTTACAAAACATAAAGATAAGAGAAAGTACTTATGTGTAAATTTCGATAGAAAAGAGTCTGAGTACAAACATAAAGCAAATAATGAATCCTAGAACACATATCGAAAGAACGATCCAATAATGGGATAATATAGTAAATAGCCAATCTTTAACCTTATTTGCAAACGAGAGAAAATAAGGAGTTCTTCGAATAGCAATAGGTAGTTTGTTAAAACATTTATTGTTTGGGGTGTTACCACTTCGCTTGAAGAATTCCCTGAGAACTTTAAAAATATATAAACAACGGCCAACTATGAGCTAAACGATTAATACCGTAAATTATTCTTATTAAATATTTTTGAGCTATGAATAAGGAACTAAAAGCGTTATCATAGGATCCACCCCAACTCGCTATACTGTATTGCAAATTAGAGTTAGCGAGGTCATAGTAAATCATAGTTAATACTTGTTTGGAACAGTAAGGTTTCACAAGATACATTATTCGAGCCATATGCATCATATATGATTCAACTGTTTGCGTATGATTTTTCCAGCTTAAATTGCGATCAAATAAGACTCGCAGATATTTAAATTGGCTAACAGATTCAATTTTAAAGCACCCGCTAGAACAAATTTATACATCCACAAGTATGCAGAGGTTGACAAAACCTTACACAGTCGTGAGAATGATAAAACACGTTGAAATCGGTAACAACATTTCCTAACATTTTGAAAGCCATCAATTTTGTTTTTTCGCTGATAATCAGCTTATGAAATGCAAACCACTGCCTTAATATTTGTAGATCTTCCTCAATTTTGATAACACAATCGAACGACGTAAGACCTTGATATGAGAATACTAGGAGTATATCATCAGCGAACACTGTTGGTAAACCGTTGAAGTTCTGATTGAAGAGGGATTTAATATAAATTAAGAATAAAAATGGACCGAGGACAGAGCCCTGCGGAACACCATTCTTTATTTTAAGAGATGTACTAAAGCTCCATTGATACTGACCACTTGTTCCCTATCTGTGGGATAAGAGCGAAATAAATCATGTAAGATTCCTCTAAAACCAGCGTTGTACAACTTATCTAGAAGCAAATTATGGTCCACCACGTCAAATGCTTTTGTCATATCAATGAAAAGAGCCATTTTTTATTTTAAATTATTGAACCCTTCATACAATTGGGTACAGAACTTAAGAATGACATCTTCTGTGGATTTGCCCGATCTGAAGCCGAACTGATTTTCAGAAAAGAAATTCTGGTTATCCAAAAAAGACATCATGCGTGATTTTAGGAGCTTTTCAAACAGTTTAGAAAATGTGGGAAGTAGCGATATAGGTCTAGAATTACCCACATCTTTGCGATTTCCCTATCTGAACAGTGGTATAATTTCTGCACATTTTGATTTTCTATTACTTACACTTAAGTTAAATAAGTGACAGAGTATATCACTTATATTAAAAACAATCCTTTTTAAAAGGACATGTGTGATACCATCACTTGTGCACGAACTTTTATTTTTTAAAGATAATATAAGCTTAAATATTTCTGCATAAGTAATTGTGGTAAAAGCAAAACTATTAACTTAGTCTCGTAGAGCAAACTGAACAGATGAAGCAATACAATTTCATGTATAATTCGGTTGAGCAGAAGGCTTTAGTTTCTCAGAAATTTCAATGAAATACGCATTATATTTATTTGCAATGTTGGCCGGATCAGATAAAATAACACTATTTATTTCCAAGACATCGACTACTTTACAATTTCTGTCTTTTCCTAGAATATCATCTACAATCCTCCACTCTTCCTTTAGCATTATGCATCTTATTAATATAGTACTGATTGTGAGCTTCTGCTATTTTTTTATTTACGTCTTTGCACAATTCGTCATAGTATTTTTGTATTCTTAGATTTTGTGGATGTTTTTTAAATTTTTTGGCGAATGTTCTTTTACTTTTCACTTCCTTTAAAAGATTGGAAGTCATCCAAGGTTTTATGTATTTTGTACTATTAAAATTGTGCCTAGACCTGTTAATGCAGTTATCTATATGATTTCTTAAAATCGATAAAAATAAATCGTAGGCAACCGAAGGATTACTTTCTGAGTAAACTGATTCCCAAGACTCATATTTTAAAACTGCATTCAACATGGCGTAGTTTATACGAAATTTGTTCCGGATAGAATTTTTAACATGAAATGAAGGATTATACAATAGTTACCAATGCTAAGAGTTACCATATGATGATCCGTTACTCTGAAATCGTAAGCATTACCATAGAAACAACTTTTATTATTTTTATGTAATCGGGAGAAAATATGGTCAATACAACTTTTGGTTGAATTACTCGTAGATATGCGAGTAGGCTCGTTAATAACGCTCCTTAGACCATACGAGGCCATTAACAACAAGTAGTTCTCAGTGTCCCTGTCACACTCATTTAAAATATCGATATTGATATCTCCAAGAGTAATTAAGTTTTTTGCTTTAGTTTCACTCAAAATAGAATTCAGCTCATCAATAAAGACATTTTTACTAAATTCATGCAATCTGTAAAAACATAGTATTAAATAAGATTCATTTGCATACGAAAGGGACAACTTCACTACATCGGCACTAGGAATATTTACCAATGAACAATCAAACACATAATCAACTTTGACATAAACTGCTACACCACCGGCAGAGTACGAGTCGTTGCAATTACCAAAAGGCAAATAACCCGGAATATTATAAAAATCTAACTCATTTTGAGAGATCCAAATTTCACTCAATACAATTACTATAGGCAAATTCGCGAGAGTTTCAATTGTGCTAACAAACAATTAAAATTTTTTCTTAAACTACGGATATTCTGATGTAAACAAAGGGTTACAATGACATTGACACTAGAAGCTATTTGAATGTTTTGGGGAGATGAGATAGGACTATAGTATTTATACCAACAGAATTCATATTTTATCTAAGTCAGCAATACAATTTATTTTGACTAAATTATCGCCTTCCTTCATTCGCATATAAACCGTCCCATTTCTCTTCCACAAATATTTGTATCCCTTGGAGACTTTCTTCGATTCAGCCTTAGTTGACGGGTGTGGTAAGATCGGTTCTCATTTATGTACATCTTCTGTTAAAAATCGTTGTCATCAGTTTTGCTTTGTGCTCATTTTTCGCCTTCATGCTTCTCTCTCTGCTGTTACGAGAAATTAATCTCACTTTGAGAATATTTATTCTCTTGCTAGGTTTCTTTTGTGTTTTAGTTGAGATATTCTTCATGCGGCAGAAATCGATGTCTTTTCCAGTCACATCCAAATTCATACCATCGCGGAAAACTTTCAAAGCGATATCAGTATCAGAGATGCCGTGGGTGTTGGGGACATTCAAAATTTCGACAGTGTTGGCTAAGTGTAGTTGTTCAAGGTAGTTGACTTTAGTCTCCAACCATGAAATTCTCTCTTCACTGGCTCTGTTTTTGGCTTGGGGAGCATCGATTAGCTGTCTTTGGTCTTTTTGGTTTTCCTTAATTAATTAACATGTCTTCATAAATCATTTCCAAGGTAATGGGCGATTTAGCTGACGAAGAGTTTTCTTTGATTTTCTCACTAGGCGGCTGTGCATTATGTGCAATTGATGTGTTGGTTAATGGTTACTATTGGATTGAATGATTCTTCAACAGGTGCAATAGAATTCTCCGGTGGTATAGCACTTTTACTTCCACTGTGAGAACAAATCGCGATTTCAGCTCCCGAAAGAGATTTCCGACGAATAATTGTACAGCTAGAGCAACGCCAAATGCCATTGATTTTTTTAATGAATTCCAAATCATTTACCATCAAATTCGCACAAAAAGCATGGAGAAAAGTGTGACAATCAGAACACTTAATTTTTGATTCTGATCGCTCTACTTTATTTTTGCAAACTTTACACGACATTATGGAATAAGGTAATTGAACTTGAAAATATCAAATATAAGTTCAGTTTCAGTTTTTATGCATTTTTATTTTCTTAACTTAAATTACTCTTATATGCTAAACAAAAAACGCTTAAAAATTAGCTTAAATTACTTACAAATAATCTTATTCTAACTTACTGGCAACATGCGGGCACTCTAAGTTAAACCTAACACTTAAACTATGTCTTTCGACGTATCTTACAGTCTAATTATATTTTTACATTTATTAATGCTAAAACTAAGAAAATAAATTTTAAGCAAAAAACTTAGTAGATGGACATTTTTTTTTTAATTTTTTATAAAACTTAAAACTAAAAGCCTACAGACTACCTAAAAAATAAATCTTAACCTACTTACATCTAATACGTACACACACATATATATACATATATATATATATACATAATACATATATACTTAATATATAAATATATGTATATATATCGTGACCTTAGAACAACAAGGTTCTAACTGACATTTTTTTGGAAATTGATGTTTGTATTATATCATAGTAAACTGGGATTGCTCTTTCGATTGCCGCTATCCAAATAAGTCTATCTCTTTCTGTTTCTGAGATATTTTATAAAACATAGTTCTAACTACATATTTTTGCATTAAGATTTAGTTCACAAGGTTCTAACAGCCAGATAGAACTTTGCGTTCCAATCAAAATTTAGCAATAATGCACATAGAACTTATTATAGTAAAAGTTATGTAGGTAGAACTTTATTGCTTAAAATTGTTCCGTTATTATTTTTCAAATAGAACCATGTGCATTCTCTGAGAAATATTTAGTTGGCGATATTATTGAATTGGGTCCCGCTGTCATAATTGAAGATTATGTAATAGTACCTATCCGAAGTTAATAATAGTGAAGATAAGAACACAGAAATAATATTGAAAGAAGTAGAGTCTGTGTCAAATAAAACGCGTAATCGCAAGATTAATGAGACAAACTGGAAAGAAATATTCGACAAAGACAATATCAAACTGGAGAAAGTTACATCAGTTCTCGTGGAAAAATGATATCTGCGAAACAAATAATTTCCAAAAAGAACTGCCTTAACAACTGCAAATTTAAATGTGAGCTAAATATAACAACAAGTGAAAGACAAGAATTATTCAAAACATTCTATTCAATGAACCGACTAGAAAAGGCTAATTACGTCTTAAGAACTACTACCACAACTGAGACAATTCGTAAAACTAAGAAATCCGGTGATTCTCGGCGGAACTATTTCTTTAGTTATTACGTTGAAATACTTGGAAACCTTATACAGGTATGCAAACCTTATTGGCTAGGAACGTTTGCAATTTCGCAAAAGCCGGTTTATGATGCACACAACAGAAAAAATATTGTGACTGGAGTTATTAACAAGAAAGATTCAAAGCCTATAAAACGAATTCCAGAAGCAAAAGTCTCAGAAGTCAAAGCCCATATCTCCTCTTTCCCGACAGTAGAGTCTCACTACTGTCGTGCGAATACATCAAAGTATTACCTTGATTCAAACTTGAGCACACAGCCGAAGCTACACTCGATGTTTTGCGCCCTGTTTTTGAAGATCGCATTATCAGCCGCAAAGCTGATGTCGTTTGGCCACCTCGGAGCTGCGATTTGACACCGTTGGACTATTATTTGTGGAGCGCCGTACAAGATAAGTGTTACGCCGACAAGCCAGAGACAATTGACGCTTTAAAGGACAATATTCGTGAAGCCATTGGTGAAATACAGCTGCACACAATCGATAATGTGCTTAAAAGTTGGACCGATCGTGTAGGCTACTGCATGGCCAGCCGAGGCAGCCATTTGAATGAAATTATTTTCCATTATTAACCGATAGGATAAAACTAATTACCTGTCAAATCAGACATGAGCTAAGTGTTACCATTCACGAAATAAGCACTAGTTGAAAAAAAACGTTAGATGGCGAACCCTTTATACAATATTAGAGAAAGTGTGTGAGGATAACAATATTACCCAATTAATAACTTGGAGTGATTCTTGTGTTCCTCAGAACAAAAATTCTATTATGGCTTTGGCAATGCAATATTTTTTAAAAACTCATCCTGACGTAGAGAGTATTTTAATGAAGTACTCCTTACCAGGACATTCAGCATTACAAGAAGTTGACAACGCTCATAGTCAAATCGAAAAACATTTATGCGTCAATGAATATTTTTCGCCAATGGGATTGATAAGATTACTTAAAACGGTTAACCTTAGAAAACCATTTGTTATCATTCAATTGAAACCACTAGACTTTAAAGATTTCTACAAAGCAAAAAGTTGTTTTGATTACAGAAGTGTACCATTTACTTCGTTGAAAATGTTAAAGTTCAGCCAATTACAATACGAAATTCAATATTCAAAAGATTATAGCGGTGAAAACTTTATAACCGTTAACATAAGACGACAGGCAACAAGGATGCGCAGAAGTAAGACTGTGTTACCAAATGTTCCCGTTTTATCGGACATTGACACCATTTCAACAAAAAATGTCATATCTAAGGAGAAAGCAAGACATTTAACTTCTATGTTTAAGTACATGAGCTCGGCTGACATAGCATATTACAAAGTAATCCTAAAATTAGGTATTCAGTGTATGACGAAGTTTGTATTATATACTATTTTAACACAATTATTTTTAGACACCACTCCAGTGACTACGAATTAAAAAAATATTATTTCATATAATCCTTATTTATTATTATTCTTAGAATTTAAGATACAGGCGCTGTGAATTATATAGCCTAATTAATTTTTTATTATTATAATTAGATATAGGCGCTTTGAATTGTATTCTCTTATTACATTTTTGTTTAATATTTAGACAAGAATTTTTATACAAGAACAAAATAAATGCTCAAAATTTTACAGTTGCTTTGAATTTTCAGTATTCTTTATTGTATTATTACAATACATTCCTACAACTTAACTAATAGCTTGCTATTAATTTATTATGAATTAAAATTATAACCTTTTTAATTCACTATTATTTCTTATTGTTCAAACACAGATTTATTAATAAAAAACTGAATAAAATATAAAAGATATTTTAATTTAAAAAGAAAATTGTACGCTACAATGTTCTAAGTGATCAAATTAAGTCTTTACAAAGTCACACAGTTCTATGTGGTAATTAGAACTTTATTGCTCTAAGTTATAGTTACTTACAATTGAGCATCAAAGTTCTATTTGCATTTTAAGGTTAATTTATCTAGAAAACTATTTAATTTATCGCAAATATTTTGAAACAATTGATTTAATATGAAAAATTAAAACTTTTTATTAAAACCTATTTTGCCATAAATGAAACATTCAGACTTCGTTTACTCAAAACATGCCTTGGTGCACATAGAACCATGTTTTTTTCATTTTTTATTTTTATTATTTTTTTTTGTTTTTATATATTTTTTTCCTAAAACTATGTAAGCCGGCCATGGAGGAGACATTCAACTACGAAGCATCCTCCCTTTCAACCAGCCACCAAAATTGCTGGTGCTGCTGAGCAACATCCCTCATGTCGGGACTCCCTACCGACCTACTGAACCGGAGACGCTCCGCACTGCCATGTGCGACGTCTCTGTCGTAGTTGAGTCGCCTGCCGCAGCTGTTCGAGCGACGTGGAAGATTAGCGGCACCGCCAATCTGTCCTGGATCAGACCTTTGCTATCTAGATAGAGGAACGCTTCTGGAGGAATAAAGCCGTCAAAGCGAACTCTCTCGTGATACATATAATTGGGGTAGTAAGCCCCAGAGATCAGGTTGTTCGATGAGGTCATTGCTCTTGCAACGTGGCTTCGAGTCAACTTAATGACGAAATTGTCCACTCTTATTAGGTTCGCCCTATTGTATAAGACCTCATTAGGATAGAATTTTTTGTACTCAGACTCTGGTGTTCTGTATAAGCGAAGACAAGTCCTAAGACAAGCCCTTTCAAACACCCGAATCTTTTCAAATAAACTTGCTCTCACGTTGAACCACACGGGACAAATACAAGCATGAGCCTGATAAGGGCCATGTAGCAGATTACCTTCACCCTCGCATCGAGTTGACTGTTATAGAACAGTCTCTTTGTAAGGGCAAAAGCACCTCTGGCTCTGGCCAGAGCAACATCTATATGTTTGTTAAAATACAGAAATTGATCTAGCCAGATCCCAAGGTATCTGACTACATTTTGACAAGCAAGGGGCTGCCCATGCTGTCCCACGATCGAGAACTTTCGCCAATTCTTTCTGGTATCCCTAGAGGCCCCAGACAAAGGCGTCCTAAAGAGAATGGTTTCCGACTTCTGAAAGTTGATTTTCAACTTCCAGTCATCTCAATATCGCTTAATTTGGTCGAAGTCACGTTGCAAAAGCATATTAATGACCTCAATCTTTGGACCCGATCTGTACGCGATTAAGTCGTCTGCGTACGCTATGGCATGGTGAAGTGAACCTATCAGATCACTCGTGTAAATGTCGAATAGGATCGGCGAATTTACCGCACCTTGTTGCAGACCGTTTTTAATGTTAAAAGTTCCAGCAGAAGTCGCATCGCCATTCTTCACGATGAACTGTCTACTGGAGAGCATATCGAAGAGAATATACAGAAGTGGTTTACTAGTGCCCAACCTGTCCAGCTTGAAAAAGAGTCCTTCTAACCATACGGTATCGAAGGCCTTCTCCAAGTCAATCAGGCAGGCCCAGTGCACTGATTCTTGCCTTTGTTCCATTGGATATCAGAAACCAGTTTCGACGCAGCATGAATGATATCATGCCCTGCCTTGAAACCGAACCGATTATCTGGAACTATATGTTTGTCCTCAACCCACTTAGTCAGGACTCTATTGATTACCCTCTCGAAAACCTTACTGATGTTTGGGAGAAGACTGATCGAGCGGAGATTCGACGGATTGGAAGTGTCTTTATCCCTTTTGGGGATGGGATGTACCACCGCAGTTTTCCAATGCGCTGGATAGTGTGCATTATTCATTGCATTATTAAACAGGGTGGTATAAATGTTCATCGCTTCTAGAGGGAGATGTCGAAGCACAATGTTCGGTATTTCATCGGTTCTCGCTGATTTCTTACTTCTAAGTGAATCGAAGATCGTTTGGAGCTCTTCTATCGAAATGAACGGCGGTAGTACCCTATCGTTGGTGATGGCATTATTTGCCATATTTTCGTCACTGAACTGGGTGAAACCCGAGTTCTCGAATCGCCAATTCACAATTTCATTTCGAAGATAGAAATTGTGCGCAAGGACTCGATTCTCCAGATCGTGGTTCGGGCCAATGATAACATTCGCCTTGTACACTTCCTGGAAAGTCGCTCCTATAGCCTCTACCTGTTATTATGGGTTAATTTTTTTTGAAAGATTTTCGTCCAGTTTTTTGTGGAAAATCATGCCGTGGTCAGTGGAAGCATCATCCCCATGGTTGGGGCTTGGCGTCAAGGTAGCGCGCACAGCTTCCCACTGGGGCGTCGTAGGTTCAATTCCCTATGGAACCTTGTTCTTTTTATTCTTTCTCATCGGCCATTTTTGCCGCGGTTCTCATTAAGGACATCTGATACAGCCTGTGGAGATGTGCATGGTGAGAGCAGCGGAAAAATGGCCTGATACGTGGAATGGGCTAAGACAACCAAGCCATATAATCTAATCCACGGCGTGGTGAGACTGTAGCTAGCTGAGGGAGATTTGAGAGGGTCTTTTGGTTCGAAACAGGCAGTGAGGCAAGTGGTGTTAAGAACGCAGTATCAAAAGTATAGTAGTGCAGTGCAGGGAGCAGAAAAATAAAAAAGTACAGTCGTTATAGCAACTATTTAATTTAAAACTAGTTCGAGCAAACGTAAGGACACTAAAGGCAAAATCGTGGTTGGAGGTTCTACTTTTGGGTCACGTGAAACCCTGGACTAGCTTGGTGCTGTTGGACGATTCATTCTTCCCCAAGTCAAACCCTAGTTTTAATTGGAGCGAGACGACCGAGTAGCAGAGCCCAGAGCCAGCTAAGTGCTTTTAAGTTTGTTTTGCGCTATTACCAAATTTACCTATATATATATGAATAAGCAAACCCTTATTCAACTTCAAAAGTAAGGGCGTATTACTGAAAAAAGGAGAGTAATAAAACGTGTTCGGTGCGAACTGTTATACGCCGTGTATCGTTAAACCGTTTTAGACAAGGCGAAATACATACGGTCGGTGGGCGTGATAGCCAAAGCCCCTTGCTGGGTCGTGCGGAAAGTTCTAGGTTCAAATCACAGAGTTCGTTTTTGATATTTTTTTTGTCTTTTTTTCCTTCCTCTTTCATTTTTTGGCTACTCATTGACCTTCAGTCATTGAGAAGGCGTGTTGTTATTTTTTTTTTTTTTGCGATAACGTAGTATAATAACTAGAGTTAAGATAGAATTAAGATATCTAGCTTTAAAATAGAATTAAGTTTGTCTTATTATTGGCGTATGGAATAAACTTGTGAGAATTGTAAGGAAATCGTTTGTGTTAATTGGGAAAGGACGGGATTTGTTCGCGATAGTCACAACCAATTCGCGATTTAAGTTGTGTTGAAGTTGTACGGAAGGGTAATCGCGTGGCGCCCATTTCTTTAACATCTATACCCACGGCCAGTCTCCGTAGTTGGCCGAGCAACCTTTCGTACAACGCCGCGGGGTAGGAGGTAAAAGGACGGTAACACTGTTCCTGCGGATCCTCGATCACAAAGAAGCTGTCATCATCAACAGCCTCATTTGGATCTATGCCCGCTGTTACAAGTATTTGTTCGTTGTTCGTCGTTCGGGCAATTTTAAGACACTGAAGGTCGTTCTGATTATTTCTCCGAAATATTTTATTTATTTGCGGGAACATATTCGGGTTGCTGGTGTTTACAGCCCGAATTTTATTGTTCCAATACAAACTTACAGCTGCTCTGTAATTTTCTTTTATTAATGTTTGGAGATTTTTAATCGACGACTTCAGTGTCATGATCTCCGGGTTATGTCTGTCAGTAAACCGTCTGTACAAGGTTTTTAGTCTTGACAGCAGTCTACTTTTATGTCTGTGCAGTGCGTCAATAGTTGCGTTGCGGAATAAGTCTTCTTCGTCAGTGTGTTGATACCGCGGTATCGTTTTGTCCATTGTTCTTTTAATTGTCTCGTCCATTAGTTTTAGATACCTGTCAATCTCCTCGTTTGACAGATTTCTGTTGGACGGTGGGTAGAGCGAATTTGAGGAGAGTGCTCTAGTCAGTGTTTTGGTGAAGTGTGTCCAACGCACCCTACTATAATTGTAGGAATGCCTTTGAACAAACTCATCCAATTCCGCAATTTCGTTTGGAGCAGTTATTTCGGTGCTGAGACAGCAATGTGCGTAGACAGTTTGTAGTTTGTTGGTTAGTGCATGTCAGTTGTATTCGTGAGTCGAACAGCAGAAGATCCAATTAGGACACGTATCTGGGAAACGACGGACTATCCGTCGCCTTAAGCCCGAGTCGATACATTACACTGTGCTGACCCCACCAATTGAATAGTAGGTTGACTCTAGTATTTGGTGTATTATTTCCCCAATCACTATGTTTGGCGTTGAAATCTCCGCCGATAACAAAATAGTTGTCTTCCAATTCCAGCCTCAGTAATCAAAAAAGTGTCTCGAGCTCTGAGATAAATAAGGTAGATTGAGTAGCCTTAGGTGCATAGGCAGACACCATGTACAACCGCTTTCCACTACGGAGAGGGATACACGATGCATGCTTCCAGCACCTGGAACCTACGTACTACACGACTGTATACTCTTTTAAAACGTATACCTTTTCGTACGAAAATTGCAACGCCACCTCCCTGAATGGAGTTGGGTCGGATTCTCCGTACTATTTTGTATCTTCTGTGCCTCATTTTGTGTCTCTTGGTAAGCTTAGTTTCGCTAACCAACAGCACATCAGGGGCTTGGTCTTTAAGCAACTTAAATAGTGTGGCTCGTCGTTCGAACCTAATCAGTGAATTCACATTCACAGCAAGGACCTTCAGAGTTTGCTCCGCCACGTACATACCCATTACGGCAAAAGGTGCGTTAAGCCAGGCAGCAGCGTGTATACTTGATCCACCCGCGCGGTCTGTTCAGTTAAATGACGTTGTAGCTGAGCCATCTGCCCCTGGATAGAGAGCAAGATAGCTAGCATGTCAGGTACTGGTTCAAGTGCTTTGGGCGCTGGGGCCTGAGAAGCAACCTTCGCTTGCTGTACCGTATTTCCCCTACCTGCCGCCATTTAGGCGTAGGTAACATGGGTAGTAACGGCTGGAGTTTGCAAATGGACGGGTGGACGTTTCACTTCCACTTTCTGCTGCCGGGCCAGATTTATTCTTTTGATGTACTGGAATTTTGGACAACCCCGATAATTTGCGGTGTGTCCCGTGTTCCTAAATAAAGCACAAGAGAGTTGGCTTTTTTCAGACGCTCCGTCCTAACCCAGAGCGCAATCCTCGGATTTGTGGTTCTTTCCGCACTTCACGCATCGAGGCTGCATTTCGCAGTTCGATTTTGCTTCTGTTGCGTCTGTACTTGTTTTCTCGTTTTCCCATGTGCTGTTTTTTGTTGTTGTAGCGGCTGTTCTTTCTGTTTAGCCTCGCTATTTGTGGGCTGTTCCTTAGAAATCTGGAGTTGTTTTTGTACCTCATTTTGTCTTCTCGCCACTTGTTTATTTCTAATGGCTAGTACTTTTTGCTGCAGCTCTTTAATGCAGCTATTTATTGCATGTACTTCTTCCTCTTCATCCTCTGACTCAGTAGCCATCAGAGATTGGAAGGTATTCAACCTACCCATATAGCGGTCTTCTCCACCATCAGACACGCATGGGTCTTCGTCGTGGTCTGAATCAGCTGCCGCCTTTGTTGACGTTGTTGGCGCCCCTTCCCTTACTCTACTTGACAGTTTTTCAGTAGAAGTTGTTAGGGAGGGGCGCTTTACAAGCTTCGGAGATGAATTCAGCCTCCTCCTCCTCTTCTTCACACCATTTTCCGATGACATCATGTCATCTGCTGGTCCCGCTATTGGAGTAGCGGACCGCTTGCCATCACTCATCGTTACAATCGCTCTTTCGTACTTTATTTTATTTGAACTTTATTTATTTAAACTTTAAAAAAAAAAATAAATAAATAAAAAGTCAATATAATTTTTTGGTGAATCGAACCCACGACCCCTACTTTCTTCACTTAATTCACTTTTATATATATTTACTTGCTAATTTACTTCACTTTGAAAGCTGATACACGTCTATTCCTCACGGAGGTCTATGAACGACTCCATATCAAATATAAGTTCCCGACGCGTGTGTATCCCACAACAGACAACAGACGTTCGATCAATCAATAAGGTTTATATGAAAAACAACGTTTTACTTTTAAGTGTGTTGATATTACGTGCTTAAATATTTTATATGTTTTATCCGAAATAATCCAAAATAAAATATTTCGAACATGTTTGGGATACATGTTTTGTAAGTAGTGACATCTTAATATTTTGTATGTTGTTTTTAAGGAAGATTGAAGATTCAGAGAAAGTGGAGGTAATTTGTAAAATATATTACTTCATGTTAAATTAAACGAAATGTTACATAACATGGTTTCAGGTAGAGAAGACTTTAATATATTTTTTTCTTGTTATTACAACACTAAATATGATGTTTAAAATGTTAGTTAACATGTGTAAGCAGCCACCTATATGACTAAAATACGAGAACGTTCAAGTATCCAATCGGACGCACCGTACGCATTTTTCACCTGCATGCCCGAACCTACATGTGCTTTCCCGTGGGAACCAAGGTCATTGGAGTCAATTGTGCCGAGGTTAGATTTTTAGTATCAAACACATTGTTAGGCATTCTTATCCAGTACCGCGTTGAAGAAACAACCATATATTATAACGTAAAAATCGTGTTTCATTTTGATCCAAGTTGTGCGGCTGGTTTGCGCGGCCATTATTTTTTTGGAAAACTCCTCTTAAAGGACTTTTACTTGTACGAGTACCTACAAAAGATTTTAACTGTTTTAACTGTTTTATTCCAGAAAATTTAAATTTAAACATAAGATTGTTTTAAAATAAAACATCAATGCGTTTCGATGTAAAACACTTTGCAAACACTAGGATTTTCAATGCTGATACCGTTCTCACAGGCGGTTTGAATATACGCAGTTTTGAGTGCCTTCGAAACTCCAGACAGCCGGTATCCAAACTAGATAACTAGCCAACTCGTTTACCTGATTTCCATCCGAATAAGTACACCGTTAATATGCTGTCCGCTCTTTCGCCTATGTGTAGTAGCAAGAGTACTTGGGTAGGTGGGTAGTTATATTAGGCACTAACCTGGCCCAAAGTTGAGTCAAATTATGGTCTTACCTTGAAACTTTTAATACATGTTAAAATTTATTTAGATTCCGAAGCGTCGTCAAGTTAATTTTACATAATCCTCCAGTTCATCAGTCGTAAAGACAAAATACATGTAACGAACGAATCCTTTTTTTTTTCGTGCCTACAATACTGGTTATACAAGATCCCAAAACATTACGCAAGAATACAACACCACAATGTGCAGTGATAATATCAGACACGAAATGTGCGTCTTTGCGATTAACCTTCATTAATGAGACCAAATTTTGTAGGTATCCCTATTAATACAGCATATGTTAAATTAACAATTCCTGCATTATTAATCATTTTTTGCATGGCCCGGTTCTTAAAGAATGATTGACCTCTAGTGTTCCATAGTAACCTTCGGCTCCCATGCTTACCTTCATCTTGCATCCACTGGATTATTATACAGAACACCAGAGTCTGAGTACATACAATTCTATCCTAACGAGGTCTTATACAATAGGGCGAACCTGATAAGAGTGGACAATTTCGTCATTAAGTTAACTCGAAGGCACATTGCAAGACCTCATCGAACGACCTGATCTCCGGGGCGTACTACCCCAATTATATGTATCACGAGAGAGTTCGCTTTGACGGCTTTATTCCTCCAGAAGCGTTCCTCTATCTAGATAGCAAAGGTTTGATCCAGGACAGATTGGCGGTGCCGCTAAGGGGAGGATGCTTCGTCGTCGAACTCCTCCAGTGATATGTAGCTTCATGAGAAGCAAAGTGGGCCAGCCTAATTTTTTTAGCCATGGCCGGCTTACATAGTTTTAAGTTAGTTTTAAGAAAAAAAAAATATATAAAAACGAAAAAAAAAATATATATATATATATGCATGTATTTATTTATTATGTATATACATATTATGTATATATATATTTATGTATGTCTGTGTTTGTGTTAGATGTAAGTAGGTTAAGTTGATTAAAATTTATTTTTAGGTAGTCTGTAGGTTTTGTTTAGTTGTAAGTTTTATAATAAAATAAAAAAAGGTCATGTTACTAAGTTTTTTTGTTAAAAAAAGTTTTCTTAGTTTTAGTATTAATTAATGTTAAAATAAAAATAAATTTAACTGTAAGATACGTCGAAAGACATAATTTAAGTGTTAGGTTTAACTTAGAGTGCCCGCATGGGGCCAGTAAGTTAGAATAAGATATTTTTAAGTTATTTAAGCTAACTTTTAAGCGTTTTTTTGTCTAGCAAGTAAGAGTAATTTAAGTGATATAAATAAAAATGCTTTGAAACTGAACTGATCCACCGGATTATTGAAGAATTCATCGCAATTATTCTTACTGGCACTAAAATTTCGACATAGACAGTTCTTTTTGCAGTTTAGAGAGATAGCGAAAAAAAATTCCGATAACAGGCGTAGGTTCTAATATGTTAGTCACTATTAACTAATGCTTTTAAAACCTTAACCATTACAAGTTGTCAAATATACTAAAATATCTTAACATAACATACATACATTTGTTATATTTTCTTCTAAATAAAGTGTCCGCCATCTAACGTTTTTTTTTCAACTAGTGCTTATTTCGTGAATGGTAACACTTAGCTCATGTCTGATTTGACGGATAATTAGTCTTATCCTTCCGGTTAATAATGGAAAATAATTTTATTCAAATGGCTGCCTCGGCTGGCCATGCAGTAGCCTACACGATCGGTCCAATTTTTAAGCACATTATCGAATGTGTGCAGCTGTATTTCACCAATGGCTTCACGAATATTGTCCTTTAAAGCGTCAATTGTCTCTGGCTTGTCGGCGTAACACTTATCTTTTACGGCACCCCACAAATAATAGTCCAACGGTGTCAAATCGCAGTTCCGAGGTGGCCAAACGACATCAGTTCTGCGGCTGATAATGCGATCTTCAAAAACAGGGCGCAAAACATCGAGTGTAGCTTCGGCTGTGTGGCACGTAGCGCCGTCCTGTTGAAACCAAATGTTGCCAATATCATCCTCTTCAAATTTTGTGAACAAAAATTCGTTCAACATGGCCCGATAACGATCGCCATTGATTGTAACGGCCACTCCTTGCTCATTTTCGAAGAAAAATGGCCCAATTATGCCTCTGGACCAAAATCCGCACCAAACAGTGACTCGTTTTGGGTGTATCGGCTTTTCAATGTATGCGTGCGGGTCTTCTGTGCCCTAAATGCGACAATTTTGCTTGTTTACATACCCGCCAAGATCAAAATGAGCTTCATCTAATAATCTAATTATCTGTCAAATCAGACTTTTTTTTTTTTTTTTTTTTTATAATTTTCGCGCGCCTAAGGGGTTAGATACCCAATGCATGAGCTAAGTGCTACCATTCACGAAATAAGCACTAGTTGAAAAAAAAAAGTTAGATGGCGGACCCTTTAGATATTCTTCCACGCTGGTAAAAAGTAAAAAGCATGTAAAAAAAACATGTAAAAAGGAGAAAAAAGAGTTTAATTTCAAATTAAGAAAAGTTTACTATTATAGATCATTGGTAGAACTTCCTCTAATAACACTTAATAATCTCTTTATTTATAAACAGATACTAAAAGCAATATGGACATGATAAATATTAGCGTAGTCCAACGGTTTTAACCTGGCATAACTTAAATAAAGTAAAAAGTACTAGCAGTACTCTGAGCGCGTTGCTACGCCTCCAACAAAACTCAAATTTAAAGGAAATTCGTAATAACGATATTTATTTTGTACATGCGAGTAAGTACATATGTTGTTTTAAATTTTAATTCAAACTATCTAACGTTTCATTTTAATTCCGCTTATTGAAATGATTTTTTTGTTGTTCATTCTGGTGCGTACACGAATAAATTAGAAGGTTTTCCGACGCGTGACCAAGCAACATACAGTTGGCTATGTGAGAAGCATGTATTTTCAAAATTTAGTCCACATACTTGTAGCGATTGTCCCTGTGCTTTGTTGATGGTCATTGCAAAGGTGAGCCGTAACGGAAACTGCAAACGTTTGCATTCGAATGGTATCATTGGGATGCCTTTGAATTTTCCATTTAAAATTGTAGCTTCGATGATATTGTTCACCACCTTTTTCACTGAAAGCCTGGTACCGATGCAAAATCGTGGTGTATTGATGTTTCCGAGGAGGATAATATACACCAATTTTCAATGTTAAAACGTGCGGTGGCATGATTAGCAAATCAAGTGAATTCACGAATTCATTTGGATAATTGAATCTTCGTCTTGATTCATTGCAGTAACGATGGACTTATACGTCGTCGTTTCGCCTGGTATTTTCTTTTGAATGCTGAAATTGATGGCATTGGCATAGCTGGTTTTGGCTGCTATGTTTTGTAACAATGTTTTGTAATTCTGCGCGATATTTCGGAAAACTTTGTGAATTAATTCGTAACTGGATGTTTGATTTTACAGAAGTTTGTTGGCAATGTACTACTTTATATTGATTATGCCATTTTCCCATTCCCAATATTCATCATGTTTCAGACGAACGGGCTTGGGCAGTGCGTACTCGATCGGTTTCCAGTCTTGCTTCCCATTACTCGTCTGTTTTTGATGCTCGTAATACCTTATTTCATACTTGGGGTGTAGATCGAGCAATCGCTTGTCGTTTGGGAGGCATAATTACATAGAAAATGCGTTACAAATTCGTGTAAATTTATCGGGTGGCGATCGGCAATCGAAATGTCGTAATGAATTCAATTTGTTCGACTCCTCACACACGGAATGAAATGTTACTATTGTAAACCTTTTCCATACCAACGCACTTGCAGCCAGTCATCCCACGCAAACGAACTTCAATCATATGACTCCAACAACAATCCGGCTTACTCATCACACCACCAGTCCACACTCTATCGGATGACAATCATCAGACGACTCCAATCATACTACTCGAACAACAATGCAGCTTACGCATCAGACCATCATGCGATGATAATACAGAACGGCATGCAAATCGGCCGATGGTCATCAAGCGTGCCATTGGCTGATTATCAACGAACCAGTGCAAGAAGCGGTACTCACCATAGCTCTCGTGCTGGTATAAAAGAAGCCTGCACTTCTGCAGTGGGGAGAGTAATAATCGTCAGCGAGTTGTACCAAATGGTTGTAGGCAAGGTGTATTAAATAAAGAACTCGAAGTCAAAACTTGAAAGTGGTATTTTATTGCTGCTGGGTGAATTTCTTCTGTCGGTGAATTTGGATGTTTCCTACAGTTTCAGAAGTGGGATTGAGCTCGCAGTGCAACTAAGCGTCGAATAGCCAAGCCTTCCTGACATTTTGAACGTTTGCATCAGAGAGGTGAACGATCGAGGCAGAGATGGAGGACCAAAAAGCACAAATCGCAGCATTCTCAGCGTTATCAAGGGACGACCTACGGGAAGAGCTCCGAGCTCGTGGACTGGAGCTATCAGGCGTCAAGGCAGATCTGCTTGAGCGACTGTTGAGGTTTGAGGGCCTCGCCGTGGAAGTAGAGTACGACGACGAAGAGTCCGAAATGCAGACGGCGCAGGAGGAATTGGAAGAACTCCGAAAAAAGGTTCAACGCTTAGAGGAGTTGGAAAGGCGGAGGATAGCTAGAGCGGCTGAGCACACTGCACGTAGTGCAAGGGAGAAGGAATCAGCCACACCGAGACTAGTAACCAACCGACCAGAAGAGGAAAAACACCTGAAGAATGCGTATTCCATGAGAGACGTTGCAGAAATGCTTCCAGAGTTTAATCCCAAGCTAGCAACGGGATTGTCATCGCAAAACTGGAAGCGTAAGGTGGAAACTATAAGACGCATCTACCATTTGGACGAAAAATTAGTGCTGATGGCGGCGACGACAAAATTATCTGGGGCAGCTCGACTTTGGAGCCACAGTATCATGCCAGAGACCCTGGGGGAATTTTTTGATGAATTGTGCGAAACATTCCCCGCAACAGACGATGATGCAGACATACACGTACGACTACCTTTCAACAAATACAACCTCCACCAAGAGTGTCCACTAGTACGTGTCAGCCAACACATCGACCACTTGGGACCCTTTGTGGTGGGAAAGGGAGGAACACGTTACGTGCTGGCGCTTGTCGATCACTTCACCAAGTACGTTGTGCTGAAGGCAGTAAACACAGCCACAACTAAGTGTGTCGTGAATGCCCTGACGGAAATATCCGGGTATTTTGGAGCTCCAGAAAGGTTGGTAAGTGATCGAGGTACAGCGTTTACGGCAAGAGACTTCCAAAAATTCTGCGAAAGCATGGGAATCCAGCACATAAAGACGGCAACACGAACGCCCAGGGCCAACGGGCAGGTAGAAAGGGTCAACAGGACAATTTTGGCAGCGTTAAAATGTGCCCACTCTAGCGGTCAAGACTGGGCGAGTCATCTAAGGTCCCTCCAATGGAGCCTTAACACTACAAAAAGTTCAGTGACAAGAGCTACACCACACGAGCTGCTATTTGCGTACTCTCCAAGGAGCATAGTGAACGATAGGCTGCTCAGGGAGCTAGAAGACCATAAAGTTGTTGGGCCAGGGGAGATGATGGAGAGAAGAAGCGAAGCCCTGAACAACATCGTAAAGGGGCAAGAGTACCATAAGAAACTGTTCGATGAGCGACACAGAAGGCCAACTAAGTACGAGGTAAATGATTTAGTTCTCATTGAAAAAGAATCTATCAGCACAGGAGAATCTCGGAAGTTGGAGCCGCATTTTAAAGGACCGTACATAATAACGAAGTGTCTGGCGAATGACAGGTATGTAGTCGAAGACATCCCAGGAATGCAGCGCACACAAAGGAGATTTACCACGGTCATGAGCGCGGACAAAATGAAGAGGTGGTGTGAACTCCCAGATGATGCGCTTGCTTGTGAAGACGAAGACAACGATATGCTGTCCGATGACGAGAATGGTCGCGAGGGCGCGGCCGACATCATGATGGACGAGCTGTAAACCTTTTCCATACCAACGCACTTGCAGCCAGTCATCCCACGCAAACGAACTTCAATCATACGACTCCAACAACAATCCGGCTTACTCATCACACCACCAGTTCACACTCTATCGGATGACAATCATCAGACGACTCCAATCATACCACTCGAACAACAATGCAGCTTACGCATCAGACCATCATGCGATGATAATACAGAACGGCATGCAAATCGGCCGATGGTCATCAAGCGTGCCATTGGCTGATTATCAACGAACCAGTGCAAGAAGCGGTACTCACCATAGCTCTCGTGCTGGTATAAAAGAAGCCTGCACTTCTGCAGTGGGGAGAGTAATAATCGTCAGCGAGTTGTACCAAATGGTTGTAGGCAAGGTGTATTAAATAAAGAACTCGAAGTCAAAACTTGAAAGTGGTATTTTATTGCTGCTGGGTGAATTTCTTCTGTCGGTGAATTTGGATGTTTCCTACAGTTTCAGAAGTGGGATTGAGCTCGCAGTGCAACTAAGCGTCGAATAGCCAAGCCTTCCTGACATTTTGAACGTTTGCATCAGAGAGGTGAACGATCGAGGCAGAGATGGAGGACCAAAAAGCACAAATCGCAGCATTCTCAGCGTTATCAAGGGACGACCTACGGGAAGAGCTCCGAGCTCGTGGACTGGAGCTATCAGGCGTCAAGGCAGATCTGCTTGAGCGACTGTTGAGGTTTGAGGGCCTCGCCGTGGAAGTAGAGTACGACGACGAAGAGTCCGAAATGCAGATGGCGCAGGAGGAATTGGAAGAACTCCGAAAAAAGGTTCAACGCTTAGAGGAGTTGGAAAGGCGGAGGATAGCTAGAGCGGCTGAGCACACTGCACGTAGTGCAAGGGAGAAGGAATCAGCCACACCGAGACTAGTAACCAACCGACCAGAAGAGGAAAAACACCTGAAGAATGCGTATTCCATGAGAGACGTTGCAGAAATGCTTCCAGAGTTTAATCCCAAGCTAGCAACGGGATTGTCATCGCAAAACTGGAAGCGTAAGGTGGAAACTATAAGACGCATCTACCATTTGGACGAAAAATTAGTGCTGATGGCGGCGACGACAAAATTATCTGGGGCAGCTCGACTTTGGAGCCACAGTATCATGCCAGAGACCCTGGGGGAATTTTTTGATGAATTGTGCGAAACATTCCCCGCAACAGACGATGATGCAGACATACACGTACGACTACCTTTCAACAAATACAACCTCCACCAAGAGTGTCCACTAGTACGTGTCAGCCAACACATCGACCACTTGGGACCCTTTGTGGTGGGAAAGGGAGGAACACGTTACGTGCTGGCGCTTGTCGATCACTTCACCAAGTACGTTGTGCTGAAGGCAGTAAACACAGCCACAACTAAGTGTGTCGTGAATGCCCTGACGGAAATATCCGGGTATTTTGGAGCTCCAGAAAGGTTGGTAAGTGATCGAGGTACAGCGTTTACGGCAAGAGACTTCCAAAAATTCTGCGAAAGCATGGGAATCCAGCACATAAAGACGGCAACACGAACGCCCAGGGCCAACGGGCAGGTAGAAAGGGTCAACAGGACAATTTTGGCAGCGTTAAAATGTGCCCACTCTAGCGGTCAAGACTGGGCGAGTCATCTAAGGTCCCTCCAATGGAGCCTTAACACTACAAAAAGTTCAGTGACAAGAGCTACACCACACGAGCTGCTATTTGCGTACTCTCCAAGGAGCATAGTGAACGATAGGCTGCTCAGGGAGCTAGAAGACCATAAAGTTGTTGGGCCAGGGGAGATGATGGAGAGAAGAAGCGAAGCCCTGAACAACATCGTAAAGGGGCAAGAGTACCATAAGAAACTGTTCGATGAGCGACACAGAAGGCCAACTAAGTACGAGGTAAATGATTTAGTTCTCATTGAAAAAGAATCTATCAGCACAGGAGAATCTCGGAAGTTGGAGCCGCATTTTAAAGGACCGTACATAATAACGAAGTGTCTGGCGAATGACAGGTATGTAGTCGAAGACATCCCAGGAATGCAGCGCACACAAAGGAGATTTACCACGGTCATGAGCGCGGACAAAATGAAGAGGTGGTGTGAACTCCCAGATGATGCGCTTGCTTGTGAAGACGAAGACAACGATATGCTGTCCGATGACGAGAATGGTCGCGAGGGCGCGGCCGACATCATGATGGACGAGCTGTAAACCTTTTCCATACCAACGCACTTGCAGCCAGTCATCCCACGCAAACGAACTTCAATCATACGACTCCAACAACAATCCGGCTTACTCATCACACCACCAGTTCACACTCTATCGGATGACAATCATCAGACGACTCCAATCATACCACTCGAACAACAATGCAGCTTACGCATCAGACCATCATGCGATGATAATACAGAACGGCATGCAAATCGGCCGATGGTCATCAAGCGTGCCATTGGCTGATTATCAACGAACCAGTGCAAGAAGCGGTACTCACCATAGCTCTCGTGCTGGTATAAAAGAAGCCTGCACTTCTGCAGTGGGGAGAGTAATAATCGTCAGCGAGTTGTACCAAATGGTTGTAGGCAAGGTGTATTAAATAAAGAACTCGAAGTCAAAACTTGAAAGTGGTATTTTATTGCTGCTGGGTGAATTTCTTCTGTCGGTGAATTTGGATGTTTCCTACAGTTTCAGAAGTGGGATTGAGCTCGCAGTGCAACTAAGCGTCGAATAGCCAAGCCTTCCTGACATTTTGAACGTTTGCATCAGAGAGGTGAACGATCGAGGCAGAGATGGAGGACCAAAAAGCACAAATCGCAGCATTCTCAGCGTTATCAAGGGACGACCTACGGGAAGAGCTCCGAGCTCGTGGACTGGAGCTATCAGGCGTCAAGGCAGATCTGCTTGAGCGACTGTTGAGGTTTGAGGGCCTCGCCGTGGAAGTAGAGTACGACGACGAAGAGTCCGAAATGCAGACGGCGCAGGAGGAATTGGAAGAACTCCGAAAAAAGGTTCAACGCTTAGAGGAGTTGGAAAGGCGGAGGATAGCTAGAGCGGCTGAGCACACTGCACGTAGTGCAAGGGAGAAGGAATCAGCCACACCGAGACTAGTAACCAACCGACCAGAAGAGGAAAAACACCTGAAGAATGCGTATTCCATGAGAGACGTTGCAGAAATGCTTCCAGAGTTTAATCCCAAGCTAGCAACGGGATTGTCATCGCAAAACTGGAAGCGTAAGGTGGAAACTATAAGACGCATCTACCATTTGGACGAAAAATTAGTGCTGATGGCGGCGACGACAAAATTATCTGGGGCAGCTCGACTTTGGAGCCACAGTATCATGCCAGAGACCCTGGGGGAATTTTTTGATGAATTGTGCGAAACATTCCCCGCAACAGACGATGATGCAGACATATACGTACGACTACCTTTCAACAAATACAACCTCCACCAAGAGTGTCCACTAGTACGTGTCAGCCAACACATCGACCACTTGGGACCCTTTGTGGTGGGAAAGGGAGGAACACGTTACGTGCTGGCGCTTGTCGATCACTTCACCAAGTACGTTGTGCTGAAGGCAGTAAACACAGCCACAACTAAGTGTGTCGTGAATGCCCTGACGGAAATATCCGGGTATTTTGGAGCTCCAGAAAGGTTGGTAAGTGATCGAGGTACAGCGTTTACGGCAAGAGACTTCCAAAAATTCTGCGAAAGCATGGGAATCCAGCACATAAAGACGGCAACACGAACGCCCAGGGCCAACGGGCAGGTAGAAAGGGTCAACAGGACAATTTTGGCAGCGTTAAAATGTGCCCACTCTAGCGGTCAAGACTGGGCGAGTCATCTAAGGTCCCTCCAATGGAGCCTTAACACTACAAAAAGTTCAGTGACAAGAGCTACACCACACGAGCTGCTATTTGCGTACTCTCCAAGGAGCATAGTGAACGATAGGCTGCTCAGGGAGCTAGAAGACCATAAAGTTGTTGGGCCAGGGGAGATGATGGAGAGAAGAAGCGAAGCCCTGAACAACATCGTAAAGGGGCAAGAGTACCATAAGAAACTGTTCGATGAGCGACACAGAAGGCCAACTAAGTACGAGGTAAATGATTTAGTTCTCATTGAAAAAGAATCTATCAGCACAGGAGAATCTCGGAAGTTGGAGCCGCATTTTAAAGGACCGTACATAATAACGAAGTGTCTGGCGAATGACAGGTATGTAGTCGAAGACATCCCAGGAATGCAGCGCACACAAAGGAGATTTACCACGGTCATGAGCGCGGACAAAATGAAGAGGTGGTGTGAACTCCCAGATGATGCGCTTGCTTGTGAAGACGAAGACAACGATATGCTGTCCGATGACGAGAATGGTCGCGAGGGCGCGGCCGACATCATGATGGACGAGCTGTAAACCTTTTCCATACCAACGCACTTGCAGCCAGTCATCCCACGCAAACGAACTTCAATCATACGACTCCAACAACAATCCGGCTTACTCATCACACCACCAGTTCACACTCTATCGGATGACAATCATCAGACGACTCCAATCATACCACTCGAACAACAATGCAGCTTACGCATCAGACCATCATGCGATGATAATACAGAACGGCATGCAAATCGGCCGATGGTCATCAAGCGTGCCATTGGCTGATTATCAACGAACCAGTGCAAGAAGCGGTACTCACCATAGCTCTCGTGCTGGTATAAAAGGAGGCTGCACTTCTGCATTGGGGAGAGTAATAATCGTCAGCGAGTTGTACCAAATGGTTGTAGGCAAGGTGTATTAAATAAAGAACTCGAAGTCAAAACTTGAAAGTGGTATTTTATTGCTGCTGGGTGAATTTCTTCTGTCGGTGAATTTGGATTTTTCCTACACTATAGACGATGTTCGCAAATAAAAATATTAGCGTTCGCAATTCGATTCCACTCATAATGAAATGCATAGAAATTGCGCAGACAATGTAACACTATTTGTTATGTCCGTCACCCAGGAAATAAGATGTCGCTGTTTGTATTGTTTGTATTTGATACAATTAAAGTATATGATAATACGCACATACATATGCTTAAAAGACTCTCGAGCCACCTATTGCAAAAATGTTGTATTAAGCCAAAAACCTTCATGGGCGAGCGCCCAATAACTTACCAACGTTTCATCATAATCGGATGAATGATATAGAAACCCATAGAAGACAGACAGACAATTCATTCATTTTTATACATTTATAAAGGAGAAAATAATAGTAAGACATGATTGAATGCTTAATCAATGCTGCATAAAGATAAGGCAATACGAGAAATTGCAACAATTAACGATCAGAAACGCGGATGTTGCATACTATGAAAATATATATGTATATGAGCAGGTTTTAGACAATCGACAAAGGAATGTTATTAAACTCAAAAGAAGTCAATGTGATTTTCGGGAGGTCGATATACGACGCAATTCACGAGTACGGATAATGATAGAGATTCCGATCCTTCTCTTTCAAATATCCGCTTATGGCCATCATCGGTACGGTTCCCAGAGATATTATGACATATCAATAGCGCTGGAATCTTAAAATGAACCCGAGACGTATAAATATAAGAACAGTATGCAAAATTCAATGACGTTGAGGCAAAGTTTCAATGAACAAAGGAAACAGCAGGAGAAATCGAGGTTAAAGTTTGAGTACACAAAGGCAATATTCCAGATTAATTGTTTCTTAGTCTACTGTAAGATTTTCTATAATAGGGGCACATTGCTGAATCCGGAAAGACTTCTCTTCTTTTCGCCGATGACGATGCTATTATAAAAAATGATTTTGACTTCCTTCAGCTAATTCGTAGTAATTGGATAGAGGCACTTGAAGATAATGAGTTACAAACCAGTCATACCGAAGTGCGGGAATATGTAAACATTTAGGCTCTGTCATCCTACTGGCTATACATCTCGGTCATAAGACCGATACTTACTTACGGGGTGGTTGTCTGGTGGACGGCCTTGGAGAATGCAGTCAACCGCATGAAACTAAGCAGAGTCCAAAGAACAGCATGTCTATGCACAAGCGGAGCCTTGTGGTCTACCCCCTCTGCGGCATTAGATATTCTGCTTCACTTGACACCCCTCGACATTTTTATCAAGCAAGTAGCTGCGACTGCAGCTATTCGCCTTAAAGCGACTAAACAGTGGACAAATAATTCATTTGGCCACGCCAATATTCTTAATACATTAGGAATCCTCACAGAGAACATCGATTACACCATACCTGAACTTTGGTTTGACAAAAACTTCCATGTAAGCTTCCCCTCTATATCATTCTGGGAGGAGGATGCTTTCATGGAGGACAAGTCAATCCATCTCTACACAGATGGATCTAAAACCGATAGCGGAGTTGGTGGCGGTGTTTTCTCAGATAAGCTAAATCTAAGCCTCTCTTTCTGCCTTCCAAATCACTGTAGCGTGTTCCAGGCGGAAATTTTGGCGATTAAAGCAGCTCTGTCCTGGCTGAAGAAAAACGTGATATCTGCAAAGGATATCCGCATATTTTCGGATAGTCAGGCCGCCATCAAGTCCCTGGACTCGGTCTCATTATATTCTAAAACCGCCCTTGAATGCCGATCATCTCTTATGGAGATGGCAGAGCAGTTCAACATTCACCTTTGTTGGGTGCCGGGCCACAGAGACATTCCAGGGAACTGCAGAGCCGATGAACTCGTCAAAATTGGAACCACTCTACCTATCCTACCTGACAAAGGTAGTATAGGTATACCAATCGCTACGTGCAAACTAACACTAAAGCTAGATGCCAATAAAAGAACAGACCTTAGGTGGACTGCTGGACAAACATGTCTAGAGACCAAACAGATCTGGCCAAGGCTGGATCTGAGTCGATCTAAGTGTCTGATCCTTTTAGATAGGAAACATCTCAGCGCCATAATAGGTGTCATTACCGGACACTGCCTCATAGGCAAGCACGCAAGAAGGCTTGGCGCTTTTACTAACGATTTCTGTAGAAGCTGCATGGACGAGGAAGAGGAGGAGACAATCCCCCACCTACTCTGCACATTCCCAGCTCTCTCTCAGAGAAGGAAGCTTCATCTAGGAGCTTTATTCTACAACGACCTAAACGATCTAGAAAAAATAGACGTTAACAGTCTCCTACGCTTTATTATAAGCTCAAACTGGTTCCAGTAGTAAGAAGATCATAGATCCACGTGGCATCACAATGGGCCAATAGGCCTAAGTGGGTTGGTATATCCAACAGCCACTCTTACCTAACCTAACCTAGGCTCTGTCATTAATCATCAAGAAAATTATAATGACGATGTAGCACATAAATACATAAGTGGGAGATGGCTAAAATGACGCGAAAACTACTCAGTATTCCATTACAGAAAAATGCAGCTTGAACTTAGAGGTTTTTTATAACATATACTATAGTCGTTCGTCGAGATTTGGCGTACACAAATTAGAAAATGTACTATAAGTACGAAGGAAAAATGACAATGACGAAAATAAAATTATAACGATGATGTCGTTAAAATGATGGGGGTTAAAGGGATGTTAAAAATCGTGCACTCCTTATTACGCGCATTCGCTAAAGTCAGCACATTTAGAAACCGGTAGTGGACAACCTCAGGCTGAGGAAATTGGAAATGGTCATGTTCAACGAAGTTCATCAGCAAATTTGATCCTAAAAGCAATAAAAGCACAGGTTCCAGCTGATATTTGAAAGAAAAGTAACTGTACGTACCGCTCAAATGCGAAAACTTCAACAAACTCTTCACCTCTAACGTCAGCTTCATCCCTTCAAATAAGAGCTATAGCATAATTAAATAATATAGGTAATTTTAATAACTAATATATTAGCTAGCTGTACCCACTTCACGAGCTATTTTAATATAAAATTTAATGAACACTTGCTTAGAGCAGTTTTCGTAAAGATAAGTTTCCTCTGATTTTACTAATTAACGTTCTTCCATACCACCTTCCACCTCTATTATTGACTTTCCAAGACGAAATGATTAATCTTAGTTTCGTCTGACTGCACAACAGTCAAGTCACTAGTTGTATATTTTGATAAAAAAAAATGTGGGTATCCGGTGGAACTAGAGACTAAGCATATAAATATACCCGTTGATAGGCATGCGATCCTCTGCAACACAATCGAGCTCCACATAGAGGTAGAAAATTTATTGAAAAATACGACGAATTCTGTTCGTATACCAAGGTTGAGAAGATGTAAGCAATGCAGCAGAGGGAGATTAAACCGTCTACAGATTCGAAGGAACACCTTTCACCTCTCCTAGACTTTCGTTTAGGTTAAGCCATTCGTCACGGGTAGAGCAAACCAATCTTAACTAACCGCTTTTTTTAGTTATGATTAAGTCCAAAAATCAATGGTCTGAATAGTCTAAACAATATAAAAATATAATGCAGCCAAATGTTCTGGCACGCCGCGTCGAATTATGTATAACTTCGATGCGGAAAGTGCGGAAGGAATTATTGTATAAATTTCAAGAATACCTTTTGACAAAAGCAGGATTTAGTGCGCATTTTGTTAGAACATGGGACACATCGCAAAATAGGTAGTAAATAGTTAATAGGTCTTGAAAGGAATCACTTAAAAAAGAAACAATGGCTTCGTCATCTTTTATTACAACCTACCATGTTTAATAATGTTTTGAATAGTGCCTCGCCATGATATCATGACATCTGCAAGAAGTGTCGGTGGTTAATTCGACGCGATCTTGTAGTATGGACACGACTTGACCACGTTCTGATTAAATAATTCATGTACTCTTACAAGAGTGACTTCGATAGAATTAAGTGATATTGCCACTATTGGAGCCTGAAGGCAATGTGTCAGAAATCTGAAGGTTTTCGATAGTGAGACGGACCACTTGCCTTTGGAAACGTATTCCGATGTCTTTGGATCTGTCTAAATAAATAACATAAATGATGTAACTGTATACTTGCTGAGCCCCGTCACCGCTTTCAAGTTAGTTTCAAGATTTATGGCTTCTGTAAATGCAGTGGGAATGTTAATTTTACTGAGTCTTTTCAGGGTCTTAAGGCTCAAAGAATTAGAGGGAAATACGTAAACTCGCGTAAGGACTACGTGAGTCTTCGCCTTTGGGTTCCAATGACAATTAAACTTGTTGGGAGGAAAACCATATGGCATGACTCTCCAGTTGCAAGCCGACCGACTTCCGTAAAAGAACATTCATGCTACCTTTGAGCAAAAAAGACTGCAAGCTCTTTATTGGCGTTTTAATGGATAATTAAATATTTGCTAAACATCAGAGTGCTGATTTAAGAAACAGAGGACCAATTGCTATCCAAGTCTCTAGGCTCGGAGCAGGCTGCTAGAAAAAGATGCTGATGTGGTGGGGGCTGTTACTATATCCATTTTATCACCAAAACGGTAACTCATTTTTCATTGAAAGATATGAAAATTCCACTAAAAAGAACAAATTTTGCGTATAACAGACTATTTTGCTTAAGTAATCTCTTCAAACCAAAAGTAAAATCAGGCCAGCTGACGGATTAAAGCCCATACCGTCATACATCTTTCACAACATGCTGCTTCCAGTTTGGAAGACAAGGTTTCTAGTGCTCGAGATTGCCTTTTTTTAATCATGTGGCTTGCCTTAGGGTAGGAATAGGGATATACCCGAGGTAGGCATGCCTGTCATAGGCGGCATATACTAAAATTGACTCAGCCTAAAATATGGCAATGAACAAAACTGTAAATATAAATACCCCAGGTAGCAGACCACGTAAACTGGAAAATCCATCCACCTAGGATGTCGATCTCTTGGATACTGGGGTGGTTCCATTTCTTACTTCTACAACAAAGTTCCAAAGTGCCAAAAAGCCTTACGGCTAAAAACAATTGCTATATTTGTAAGTAGGTATCCCTAAAATACAAAAGGAAAAATCTGGAATTGAAACCATTATAGCTGAAAGTGAACATAAATTTAATTCAAACTTAAAGCAATGAAAAATCTAGAAAAAATTGTGATAAGGTTGCAAAAACAGATAAAAATAAAACCTTCCCTGTTGGACAATTGATTAGTAGAAAATTCAAAGTTGTGAAAGCCAAAAACTTAATAGAAAAAGACGGTAACCAACGCCAATAAACAGAAAATTGCCTCTCTTTATGCTTCCCTTTCACAATCAAGAAGATATCGAAAAGGTATGCGATATTAAATCAACAATTGGTATTTTTTGTTAAGATGTGAAGTGGCTCACACTTCAAAGAAGTTCCAACCCAATATCTCAATACAAACGATGCCATGCCTTCAGACATACGCAAGGCTATTGTAGAACAGATTTTGCATGCGTATGAATATGTACGAAAACATCCAACAAATAGCTGTTCACTAAAGAACTGTCATGGAAACCACCCAGCTAATTACAGAGGTTGTCCGGCTGCAAAAAAATACTTAGAAAGGCAATACAGAGTCACTACTATTGACCGAAACCCGCCTACAAATAAAAACAAACAACAAGTATATTCTCAAAACAATAAAGTAGACAAAATACCAATTGTTGCTAAAACAAACATTCCAGTGGTGAATAGCAAAATCGTATTCCCAAATTGTGAAAAATGCATATAAAGAAGAAGAAATATCAGTAAAGGAAGTGCTTCGTACTATTATTCAAAGATCATTAAGCTACTATGCAAAGAAGTTTCTACAGGAAAAAACCAACAAAATAATAATAATTAAAAATCTGAAAGTTGCAACCTAGAATGCAAAAGGTTTACTCCAACACCTCTTTGAATTTCAGGTATTTCTATGCTGAAGATATTGATGTTTGCCTTATTTCTGAAACCCACTTTAAACAGAGAGCAAAGACTAGAATTCCTAATAATTACGAAAAAAGGCAGGAAGCTTTACAAAGCAGGGCGAAAATTTGACTGTGATTTTGTTTCGACTTGCGCCTATTAATTGGCTATCTGAACCAGCGGCGAAAATACCAGCTCTTATTGACTTCTTACAACAAAAGGAATCAATAGAAAAGAAGTAAAGTTGAAAGCAGTGATAATCTGTCGTCGTATTATACACCCGAAATCCTAACAGTCAACCGCATGTCAATAGAGAAAATTAAAAACCTAAGACTTATCAACAAAAGAACAAACTGGTGTACGTTTAAAGAATGACTCGGAGGATTTATTACCTCAGATCTCCACTGGTCACAACAAGCCATATCGACATCGAAGTGGAACAATTCATTCCCGATATAAAAAGGCAGCAGAAGATAAAATACCGACTTATCAACAAAAAAAAACAACATCTGCAAAATATCCCACAGAAATTAGGGAACTTATATTGGAAAAGGGAAGATAACAAAGATATCCCAGCGATAAAAACATATTTAATAATCCTAAAAAAGTATCGGTGAATTTAAAACTAGAGCTCTAACTAAATATCTTTGTAACTTACCTGCTAACAAAGTTACAGACTAATCCCGTTGGAGGGATGCCAAACATTTAAATAGACCTTAAGCGCAAGATCCCACGTTAAAACCGCCGGATGGGAAACAGATCGGCGACAAAAAAAAAAAGTCAAGCTTTTTTTGGAGCACCTGACAAATGCTTTTAAAACATTGCCACGCAGCATTACAAACGAACTTCTTGAATTCCCTGTTAGAGTAGACGAAGACGTGATCTCTTTTATTTCTTTAAAAGGGATCAATACATTGTATTCATACAAAATGATCTAATAACTGCCCAAATCCTAAACGAATTACCCTTTATAGCATTAGTAAAACTCAAGCTTATAATTAATTCTTGGTTTTGAAAAATATGTTCCACATCACTGGAAGATAGCAGAATTTATTTTTATACCCAAACAAGGTAAGCCCAACAGCAATAGACGAAAAATAAGTTTGTTCTAAATTATTCTTAGGCGTTGCACAGGCGTTGCACAGGCAATACCTATATATTATATAGCAAGTAGATTCTTTAGAGTTCGCTTTGGCTCAGTGTATTCTGAACTTAAAGAAATAGTGGCAGAAGTTCCACAGGGAAAGGTTCTAGGACCCGCCGTCTTTTTATTATACGAGTACACTAGTAATATACCACATACGAATGATACGATGCTAGTGACATTTGCGGATGACTCTGCCCTTTATCAACTAAAGTCTTTATTAAACAAAGTCCTTCGGGTTATAGTAAATGTCCCATTTCATATTAGAAATAATGACTTAATTCATGGTTTGCAGATTGACCTTGTAACGGGTGTAATTAAGAACTGAAATATACTGAAATAGAATACGTCTTAAATGTACGATATAATATTCGTAGATTAAAAAAAAAACTAAAACTGACGAATTATGAGAACCCGTATTTAAATTATAATACCGCCTCAAACCCAACTACCTTCACACTCAGTGCAGTCGAGCCAGTACAGTTGAAGCTCATAGCGCTCGCGATTGTATCGATGACCAACATTAAGTTTCAGAGTTTTGTAGAGCATAACATTGGTCTTTCGATATAGGAGTTCCTAGTTGTATAATCCAACGGAAGAAACGCCGGTTACAAAAAAGTTCAGCGACTTCCTTCAACATTGTAACTGCGTCGAGCTACAATAGATAAACTGCTTCAGTACATCAAAATTATTGCTATCGATTCCCTCATTGACATACGCTGTTCGAGGGATCAGTTTTAGTAGTCTACGAGTACATATATTTTGTTTTACCCTCGTTCATCACCAAACTAACTCGTTTACCTTATTCTTCAGTCGCCGCAACAGCTTGAATAATGTCTCCCTAGGAATGGGCGATAGTGTCGGTATCATCTCCATACCACAGCAGTTGGAGGCATTCGTTAAATAAAGTACCTTCTGTATGCGTTATCTGCTCCCACCAGAAATCGAAAGTGTCACATGGGAACTCGGGAGTTCTGTTTTCACGACGCACGGTGTTCGTATTGTACGGATCATTTTTCTAGAGATCCCGAATGCATCATCCACCGTCTTATAAGGCTTGGTACTATGAGGACTATCGTATGCGGCTTTGAACTAATTAAAGAGATATCTTAAACGGGATCTAATAATCAAAATTAAGTGCTTTATTCGTATTTTAATTGACGTGGAAGATTCTTCAAAATGTTGAAATCGAATGTAAAGCAAATTACAAGTTTTCGTACGGACAATATGGTTATTACTCGTATGTTGCAGTTGTTTGAAAAGAATTTTGAATTTGACTTAAGTCTTAATTTGCAAGGACTTTCGAAACAATAGCCTGAAATGATCAAAATTTGCTGATTTCTTTGCATTCGCTTCCAATCAATGTACTCGTATCATGGACATACATACATTCAATAATTCACTCTTATAGTAAGTGTAGGTATGGTGCATGCCAGGCAGTCACAATGTATGTGGTCAAATGTGATGCACACCATATGTACGTGCTTTGAAATATGTATGCCCGAGTAATACAAAATGTTTTACAAGCAAAACATCTCGTAACTACCACCTCGATTTCAGCCGTCTAATATCTAATCCCAATCTAATCGATAATGCTGTTCGAATGAAATCTACGAAACAGAATTCACACTGAGACCACAGCTTTATGTATTCATTGAAATGATTGGAACAGCATACATATTATACAGAGGTATATGAAGATATATAAGAACGGACGCTGGTGGTTTATTACGCCGGACTTCTGCCGCAGACAGATGAAATAAGATTTAATTCAGCTCGATTGGTCTTGGGTACAAAATTACTCTAGCATAGTACTCGTATGTGGGGTATGAACCCTTTTACGTCCTGTATGTGTATCTCTAAACCCCATTCAACCGATAGCATTGAATGGGGTATCAATTTTTATCGTAATGCTGTGATCAACAATATTATGGATTCTCTCCGCTTCATGTGACTTCGAATGAAGCGTGTACTCTCTCATTTTGAAAGTAGATGTAGGGGTATGGTGCTGGTCAAGAGCGGTTAAAAGAACCAAATTGTCGATTGACTGGTATCTCAGATATCCTGATGTTTGCCTTTGAATAATGCATTTGGTGTAGAGCATTCTTTTGAGAATTGAATGTATGTATGTAAATTAGTAATTTAGCGAATTAAACGACAATGGCGATATGGAGCATTGTTGAAAACTTTGTCAATGGTACCTACACACTCGTATTCTCCTTCTTCTTTTTTCCTTATGGCGAGGTTATGAACCGAAGTAGAAGGATCACAAAGCTCCCACTTTACTGCATCCCTACTGGTGCCCGCCTGTGGATTTTGCCACCTACTTACTTTTATTATCAATTGCATTTACCGTGTTTAGTTTTTGGATAAAATTGTAAATTGCTAGTATTACATTTATATTTCACGGTAAATTCGAGGAACTAAAGCTCGTCTCTTTTTGCTGACGGCATATATGTATGTATGTATGTGTTTCTCCCGATTCACAACGAATAATGTTCCAAAACTTACAAACGATGCCTTCTGCAAATGATTTTTATGTATTATAGATGTGAGTACCGATCTAAACGTATTGGGTTTCCTCCACGGTCTACCTTAATGTAAATATTTGGTAAATTGCAGACTGCCCAGACCCAATATCTGACTGATAGCGGCAAATAGTTAAAAGGTTCGCGCAAGACAGCAGACAAAATATCGTATGCGATGCTAAGGACACCGATGCAAACAATGGAAGCAAAGCTAAAAGGACCGCCTTTCTTATGGATCACTAAGCGTCATTATCGCTCATTCACCAGCCATAATTTCTTCTAACCAAATCTCGCGAGTGAGTTGCAAGATGCATATATTATTTTTATTTTGCTACATGCGCTTTCCTGTACCCTTCATTAAACCTAGACATTCATTGGTATAGTCGACCGACTTCTTGGCATACCGGCCACTGCTTATTGCTGGGTCGTTTCCTGACTCTGCTGACATCATACTTCAATTGTTGTTGTAGCATTGTAGACGAAACTTGTTTGCAACTAGGTAGTGGTCCTAGTTTATATTGGGCACTTGTAATGTTCGGACATTTATACTAGATCCCTGTGTCGATCGTTGCAGCTCACGAAGTTATTATCTAACTGCTGCTGATTCAGCACACGCGCCAACACAAATCCCAAACATATCATAACAACTTTTGTCATGTCAGCACACGCTCCAACCAAAACCTGCAGCAGTATAAATAGATGTTAAGCAACAGAAATGGTTAGATTTAAGTGTGGCTTGGATAAAGAGACTTGTGTCTCCCAATAATAAAAAAATTATATTTTTTTCAATTATCAACGAATAACTTCGTTTACTGGCGCCCGAGCCGGGACACGAACGTAAAGTATACTCGAGTTAAGGAAGCTTAAAAAGTGAACAAACGCGCTTAGTGATAGTTAAGTGTACCGCAGTAGGCTGTTACAACAGAGATAAGAGATAAGTGGCTAAAAAGAAGTAATACACCCCTTCCAAAGTGCATTTGTACAAAGTGTGAGTGCATCAAAAAGGCGACAGAGGACTTCTACGACGGAGTGAACAAGGAACAAGTCATCCTTTGACAACGTTCAACAGCTTTCCAGCATCCCTACCTAGAAGAGAGAAGATAAGCATCATAATCTTCATGTAAGTCGAGTCCATTACTTAAATCTCAAACTTTTTAAATTTAAGGAAATATAAATATAAAACGACCTTTATGAAACATAGCAAACCAATCGTAAATGTAACTGTTAATTAAGTAAAACTTTTAAATTCAAGTTTATAGTTTGCAATCCACTCTAAGTCTGTAACTTGAACTCATAACCTTAAGAACATAAATTACTACTTTTTGGCAAAATGGAAGCACTTCAAATAGCTATTCTCCAGCTTACTGGAGCAGTAAATGGTCAAATCGAGAGAATTAAGGAAATAGAGCAAAAGCTTAGGTCAATGGAACTTACTAACGCACGATCAGACCCAAACCCAACAGCACCTGCAATCCCTAGAAGCGAGAAAGATCGAAAACAGATCAGCAGATTACCTGACGGGGTTAAGGACCTTCAGACGTTCGATGGTAATCCAGTACAATCCATCTCTTGGATCCACAATGTGGAGAGCATACTAAGGGATTATGAGATCTTTAGGGAAAAGCCCATCTACAGAGCGATACTACAGAGTATCAGGCAGAAAATTAGAGGCGGGTCTGATGCGACCCTCTTACAACATTTTCGATAATGATTGGGCATCGATCAAGAAATTCTTATCCCTCCACTATGCGGATAAAAGGGATATCCGCACCCTTAAACATCAACTTAACATCTTATCGCAAGGCAACTTAAATATTGATGCGTCGGTAAATCATTAATTTTCATTGATCATTAATAAGAGAAAAACGAAAGATTATGGTCCTGAAACTATCCAAGCTCTCGTAAACAATTACAGGAATCGACCTCTTGACGTATTCATTAGAGGACTTAATGCAGACCTCTCGAAAATGCTCATTGAGAGCATTTGGAGATCCAGAATCTAAATTACAGAAGTATAGCTATACATCCGACAAACAGTAATAACTCTATAACAACTCCGATAAATCAGATTTTTTCCCCGAACAGGCATGGACAATCGAAACCAGCAAATCTTCAGAAAGCTTTAGCACCACAGGAAAGGAACATGGCCTATAACATCCATCACAATCAGCATCATATGAGGCAACCCCAAGAACCGAGGCCACAGAGGACCAATATTCCGCCTCCAAGACCGACACAGTCTAAGCCTCCAGTCCCTATGAAACGTCTGTTCAGACTCGGCAAACCAACTATACAAACAGACCTGCTGTACCAGCTCCGCTCGGTCAATACCAACAAGCATATAACGAACCATTTCAAGATAACTCTGATAATCAAAATCCCAAAAAAAGGCAAAATTTTTTTAATATACAAACCCAAAATGAAGAAGAATATCTTGAAAATTATGAACAAGAGCTTGCTGAAGAAGGTAACTCTGAACCTCAATTAGAAGAACCAGAGGCAGAACCCTTTGAGCTAAATTTTATGATATATGCCTGCCTACTATAAATAAATAAATAAACTTTGTGAAACCAGAACTAGCAATTAATGCACGTCCGGCTCAAACACCCTTTACCATCCAATCGGCCGGAGGTGAAATTCGTATTGATAAAAAAATTTGTGAAAAGTTTTTTGAAAGTGTCGGAAACGATCTGTCTTAAACCTTTTCGTTCTTCCAGTTCTGAAAACATTCGACGGTATAATCGGCGATGACACCCTCAAGCAGATGGAAGCCATCATTGATTGAAAAATCAACTTCATAATAATAAAGATACCGTTGGAGGAAAAAAATTAAGCTCAGGTAAACAATATGGGAATAAAAGATGATCATCTGAGCATTGAAACCAGGAAACATCTTCAAGACATTATCAATAGACACCAAATAGTTTTCGGACCAATAAGCGACGAACAAGTAATCGACACTAACATCAGAACAGGGATAAAGACCTCGACGCAAGAACCAGTGTACACCAAATCGTATCCTTACCTGGTGCATCTAAGGCTGCTGCCTTAATACCCAAATACAGGAACTTTTAAAGGATGGCATTATACGACGCTCGAATAGCCTGTATAATTCCCCACTATGGGTAGTGCCAAAAAAATCTGATTGCACAAGAGAAAAGAAATACAGACTCGTAATAGACTTTAATAGATACTTACCCGATAACCGATATTAACAACATAATAGCCAGTCTAAGAAAAGCTCAACTCTTCACAACTCTGGATCTCATATCAGGGTTTCACCAAATCAAGATGAAAGAAGCAGATTTTTTTTTTTTTTTTTTTATAATTTACGCGCGCCTAAGGGGTTGATACCCTTTTACTGTTGCCAGGGCGCGGGCGGAAAGATAGAAGGAGGAGAAAGGAAAATTGTTTTTGTAGTGGTTGAAACTCAGGTGTGTTTGGTTTCTATGTTTGCTCTCCAGGGGTGGGAGTCCGAATAGGACGGAGAGTTTTTCTTCACTCAGAGTGATTCGAGATATAATTCCCAGTATTTTTTTCATTGCTTGAAACTCTTATAACAGCCAAATCTACGTGTCAGTGTTATGCCTTCACACGCAGAATTTTTTTGTCTGAGTTCCAATTATACAATGAAAAACTGATTTTGCCATGGGCAGGATTCGAACCTGGACCCTCCGAGTGAGAAGCGTTTGCTACTACCACTACACCACGGCCACCCCAATATGCCAAAGACTGCGTTCTCGACGATGAACGGAAAATACGAGTATACAAGACTCTCCCTCGGGCTGAAGAACGCCCTGTCTATTTTCCAAAGGACAATAGCCGACATATTAAAGGCACACATAGGGAATGCTATGTATATATCGAAGACGTTATAATATTCGGGAAAAGCGAAAAGGAACATCTTGAAAACAAAGAAAATATTTTAACCGCATTGGAGAAGGCAAATCTTAAGGTACGAGTAAATCTCAACAAGACTCAATTTTTGAAACAAGAAGCAAAATTCTTAGGGTACCTCATAACAAGCAAGGGTATAAGACCAGACCCAAAGAAGGTCGAGGCGCAGGGCCGGTCCTTGCATTGGAGCAAGTGGAGCAGTCGCACCGGGCGCAAGATTATATAGATTTGTTAAATAGTGCTTTGCAAACATCGTTTTTAAATACATTTCAAAACTAACAGAAAATATTTTTCAAACTAACTTAATCACAACGCGGCAACACTTCATAGTTTATATTCTCATAATAAAAATACTCGTACACACCAAATGTACACTGATACCTAACATCAGCTTACAGCCATTTCCAGTGCTTGTTTGTGTACTCTGTACGGAACTTCAACAGCATCTTTCAACTTCTTTCATCGAACCTATAACTTGATATCCACGGCTTCTTTGTTGTAAGTGTTTCTGGAGCAGTTGTATCATGTCGCTCTATACGTCACAGTTTCTGTACCATACGTCATAGTTTTTCCAGCTGAAATCACAGAAAACACTAACAAATTAAACTTCCTATGGAGCAGAGTTTCGGATCTGCGCCAAATGCAAGTTATTTACAACAAATAAAATTGGTTCCAACAAACTAAGTCAAACGTGTTTGATGTACATAGAAGGTAAAAGAGAACGTGTTGTTAGCTTCAATCGCATTGAGTTGTATAAATTAAAACATTAGATGTTTAAAAATAAATAAAAAATATTTTTTTGTGAGGAGCTTTGCCTCTTTATTCAATTGAATTCAACTTAGAAAACTGCCTTAAAAATATCATGAAACCTATGTTAGAAATTATTTTCCCACAGCCGTGAGATGTCGAATCAACAACATGACGATGGAGCATATTCGGTGCCTGAACGTTGCAGTGTGCAAAACAAGGTGTTTGATGACACCTGTGAGTGCAGGCTGCACATGATAATACTGCTGCGCATGTTGGGTGTCTGTCTAATGACACTGTGAGAATTTTGGTTGCGCGTGTTTTTATTTTTATTTGGAGATTTTTGGTGTTAACTTATAAAGGGTCCGCCATCTAACGTTTTTATTTTCAACTAGTGGTTATTTCATGAATGGTAACACTTAGCTCATGTCTGATTTGACAGATAATTAGTTTTATCCTTCCGGTTAATAATGGAAAATAATTTCATTCAAATGGCTGCCTCGGCTGGCCATGCAGTATCCTACACGATCGGTCCAATTTTTAAACACATTATCGATTGTATGCAGCTGTATTTCACCAATGGCTTCACGAATATTGTCCTTTAAAGCGTCAATTTTCTCTGGCTTGTCGGCGTAACACTTATCTTTTACGGCACCCCACAAATAATAGTCCAACGGTGTCAAATCGCAGCTCCGAGGTGGCCAAACGACATCAGCTCTGCGGCTGATAATGCGATCTTCAAAAACAGGGCGCAAAACATCGAGTGTAGCTGTGTGGCACGTAGCACCGTCCTGTTGAAACCAAATATTGCCAATATCTTCCTTTTCAATTTTTGTGAACAAAAATTCGTTCAACATGGCCCGATAACGATCGCCATTGACTGTAACGGCCACTCCTTGCTCATTTTCGAAGAAAAATGGCCCAATTATGCCTCAGTTATAATTGTTATAATATTTTCGCGAGCGAAAATGAGTGTCGCTTGGTCCAGCACAAGCTATAGTGACTGGAGTCACTTGTCAAGAACTATTCAAGAGCATGAAACAAGGCCCTTACATACGACAGATTTTCGGGCTTGGAGAGATTTATATTTAAGTTTGCAAAAACGCAAAACAATAGACTCTGGAAAGCAAAACCAGATCGCCAAGGAAACTGAGCATTGGAGAAATGTCCTGAAACGGCTTATAATTCTTGTGTAATTCCTTGCTACACAGTCTTTAGCATTTAGAGGAAGTTCCGATGTTTTCGAGCAAGGCAACGGCAATTTTCTGCAACTCGTGCAAACTGTAAGCTTTGTTCATCCCATGCTCCTCGCATTCGCTGAATCTAGTCATCCTTGATGCTGTTCAATGTTCCTTTGACGCAGTGGCACTTTTTGACACGGTTGAGAGTTTAAATGTTTTTTTCTCTAGTTCTGTAAACAGGTGGTCGGCTCTGAAAAAATATCTTATAAGTTTGACACTAAGACCGATATGTATGACCAGATGGGAGAGCAGAATAGATGAGATCAGCCCATTATATCTATACTTAGGAGAAGTTTATGAAGCCCTTGTTAAACTATCACAAACTGACGACCCTAAATCCAAAAATATGGCCCAGTCCCTCGGCGGCAAGGTGACTGATTTTAGATTTATTTGCTGCGCTGTAATTTAGCACACAATTTCAGATAGGATTAATATTGCTAGCAAGTTCCTTCAACAACGGAATATGTGCCTCAAGCTGGCAGTTGAGATTTTGTGTTCAACAAAACAATTTCTCATAGAATTGAGAAATGATGAAAAATTCACCTTCTTTTTTCAGGAAGCTAGGATCATAGCTGTTGATTTAGAAGTTTCTTGCACTTTTCCAGTTATAGCAGTCTTGCGATCACGAAAAAGGGCAACTCGGTTTTCATACGAAGCAAGAGATGAGCCCATTATAGGACCACAAGAAAGATTTAAGGTAGAATTTTATTTTAAAGTTTTAGATTTTAGTTCCTACAAATTTTTTTTCGTTGTTTATTTTTTTTTGGTTATTTTTAATGCATGAAATATTTAATAAGTAAGCCTTATCTGAACTTTTTGTATTTATATAGGGTTTTCCAATAAGGACTTTACAACTTTTTTTTAAATAAAACGCAAACCATTTGAGATATTTCAAGAACTTTATTATCGGCTTGAAGTACAATCAAAACATTTATGAATGGAACTCGACTTCGTTCATATGGCCACCGCGGGCACGTTTGCAGCGGTCGATTCGTTGGACCCAATTTTCAAAGCCTCGGCCACACATTGCGGCCGAAACGGCCGCTATTTCGCGTTCAATTTTGGCCTTGAGCTCTTCCAACGTCGTCGGCGTGTTGGCATAAACTAATGAATTAACGTAGCCCCACAGAAGATAGTCAAGCGCCGTTAAATCGCACGAACGAGGCGGCCAATTGACTGGCCCTTTTCTTGAGATAACACGCTCACCATACTCTTCAATAAATCGATTGTAGCGTGTGCTGTGTGGCTTGTGGCATCATCCTGTTGAAAGCACATGTCGTCTAAGTCCATATCTTCCAATTCGGGCCAAAAATAATCGGTGATCATGGCGCGATAACGCTGACCAGTCACAGTAACGTGACGATCGTTATCGTCGACGAAAAAATATGGCCCAATAACGCCGCCGGCATGAAAACCGCACCAAACAGTTATTTTTTGTGAATGAAGTGGTGATTCATGAAGCACATGTGGATTTTCACCATGTGAAATTAACGCATATTTTGCTTATTGACGAACCCATTGAGCCAAAAATGAGCTTCGTCACTGAAGATGATTTTGCGATGAAATTCATCATCTTGGCGCATCTTCTCCAGAACCCAATCGAAGAACGTACGTCACTTCAAATGGTCCATCGGCATCAATTCTTGAGTCAGCTTGATCTTGTATGGGTGTAAACCAAGATCCTTACACAAAATACGCCATAATGTGGTCTGAGCGATGCCCAACTCTTGAGAACGCCGTGGAATTGAATGATTTGGATCGTTTGCTACGGACGCCTGAACGGCAGCGATATTTTCGACATTTTGACCAACCCGTTGTCTCACTGACACGGCAACATCACACAACGAATATGTGCACTGAACTTGTTATTGCCTGTCTACTAGAGCGAGAATTACGACCGAAAATTGGAGTTAACGCTCTTAAAGTTGCAGTCACCGACTCCGAATTTCGGTAGAAAATTTTTATAATTTGCAGACGTTGCTCGTTCGTGTACTTTACCGTAATGAAAATGTTGAGTTTACTGAATAAATTGACAGTGACAGTTTGATGATTAGTGAAAGAGTGCGTTCACAAATTAAATTCATAGTTGTCAAGTCCCTATTGGAAAACCCTTTACGTTTTTTTTTATTGAATTTGACACTTGAAAAATTCTAATGCTTCAACTCCTTCTTTACTGTATCAATATCTATATCTTTAATTCAATCATATACGTCATTTAGAATGTGAACACCTAAGAGATCCTAAAACGGCAACTTGAAACACTTATGATGTTAAAAGCAAAATTATTGATCTTTCGTTTGCGTGAGTGTTTTGTATTTTATGTAAGGAGACAAACCTATTCTTTTTCTAACTGAAAAAAACAGTCTCGGAAGGGCAATCCCATAATTGTCTTTCCCCTTTTATTTCACTACTCATATCAATCATTAGTCCCATGTTCTATGTGATTTACTTTTAAATTTTTTTTGTCATTTATAGCCTTCACAATATCACAATCCTGTACCATTTTCTATACTTTACTTTTTACAAATTCCAAATGGCAATGCATTATACGAGTGTGTGCAAAATGATGACTTGTCGTGACAGCTGATTGTAAAACAAAGTGCACTTCATAAAAAGTAATTGTGTCAGGAAAGGAATTAATGGCCTTCTGTCGTACATTTTCTCACTTGTCCTTCTTTCACAGAGTCTATCCTTCAACCGAACCACTACATATGTTAGGCAGATCAAATTGTCACTCAGAGTTTGTTTTTGTCGTGGAGTAGTGAAAAGGAAAAACTTAAAAAAAAACTAAATGGCTTTTCGCTTTCATTTAAAAAAGTAATCAATCTTGTACAAGTATCCATATCCTGAAGTCTCAAATATGGTACAATGTGTGTATGTCAATACATATGTACATATATGTTTACAAAACACATAAGATATTGTGCTTACTTCAATATCATTTTGAAGTAAATTATATACGTATCTTAATACTTATTTATCTTCTAAGGACATGCCATTTTCATACACAAAATAGTGTTGTTAAGCTCTACAGATCTGGTTATATTTAACCAGTATGAAGGCCTTAAATGTTAAGTGAAAATTTTAATTTTTTTGTTGATCTGACGAGTCTTTGATTCCAAGGCAAAGCGAAGGCACAGTGAAAGAAAGACCATAGCTGAGGTAGAGTGCGCAACTAGAAATGGTCTTCAACCAAATCGATGTGCACCATTGGGGGTGTCATGTAGTCCCATCAGTAGAAAAGTGAGTTGGTTAAGACCTTTGCAATAATTGGGTTAGAATATTGAATAAATGAAACATTTTCAAGCATACAAGATGTAGTCATCGGTGTCCTCCAAAGGTTAAGTAATGGGAGCTTTACGTTTTTCCTTTATATCAACGATTGTGGTAAGGACCTAACGGGTTGCAAGGTTTGCCTTTTTGCAGATGATATACTCCCCGGTAACTGCATGAGTAAATCCTTACTCAAGCAAACTATAGTGGTATGGACATTCCCGGCCAGTAGCATTATACTGGCCTTCGCCATCATATGACTCACAACCCTATACGGAAGAGATTTAGGACGATAACACCACAGAATGTTTATACAAGCTCCTCTACAAGATATATGAGCAATATCCGAAGTGTGACCTTAAGATCGTACTAGGCGATTTTAACGCCAGGATAGAAAATGGGGACGTATTTGGTACGACAGTTGGTGAACATAGTCTACACGACATCAAGTCTGACAACACACTTAAGCCTATTGACTTTGTGGCGACACAAAATATTATTATATACACAAGGGACATGGCGGTCTCCAGTTTATCAAATCGATCATTTTACGATACACGTAAGGCATCCCTCCAGTATTCTGGACGTCCGAACGTTCCGGGCAGTCAACATTGACTCGAATCACCAACTCGTTGCAGCTAAGATGCGAATGTGGATTTTTTAAGCGCCACCACAAAGAAGAACTTCTGTGAGAAGATCCAACGGAGAAAAACTGCTATCGCCAGAATCTTGGCCGAACGCGTATCCCGAAATCTCTCAATAACTCCTATGCCGCCAGCATCTAGTACCGAAGACAAGTGGCAACACCGCCAACGTACCATCAGAGACGCCGCAACTGACATGCTGGGTTTCACCCAACCACCACCAGGAAATCCATGGTTTGATGAAGAATATCGGTAAGCACATGCAGCTAAAGCAGCGCTTCAACGAAAGACGAGAGCTGCTCGTGAGCTCTATGAATAGAAGAGACGTGAAGAACTTCTTCTCCAGAAAAAAAGGAGCACGAGAAGCGAGAGATCGAAGATATTGAGAGGTTGTACTCCAGGAATAACGTACGAAAGTTTTACCAACAGGTAAAAAGAATGTTTCAAGGCAAGAAGACCCGTGCGGAAGCCTGTAGAGATGAAGAAATAAACCTTGTAGTGGAGTCAAAGTTAGTACTGAAAATATGAAAAAACTTTTTCTGCAGATTATATAGGGCCGGGGAAGCCCAGCATCTCGCCGCAAGGTTGAATGGACCATTCAACTTAGACGATGGTAGCCAAAACTTCCGTCCACCTGACCCCACCAGAATATTTACGCTAAAATTCAAAAAATTAGCTAGACCTGGAGGCATACTGGTCTAGGTACTCAAATATGATGGAAAAGACTTTGGTCAAACTAGTCCGCCTATGCAGGATGACGATCGGTAACGACCAATTTTTGATGTCAAAATAGGCTTTAAACAAGGTGAGCCGCTGTCATATGACTTCTTTAACAACATTCTTGAAAGAACTCACAGCTGAATACTAGATGCTCAATATTTCAAAGGTCTGTGCAATTACTAGCATGCGCCGATGATATTGACATAATTGGGACAACTCACCGGGCTGCCACCAGTGCGTTCGCTAATACTGAAACAGAACTTGCCAAAATGGGTTTAGCAGTAAATGAGGGCAAAACCAAGTATATATCAAGGTCGATGAATTAGGCAGAGTGTCACAGTCCACAGCTATAATTTCGAGTGGTAAGAAACTTTGTCTATCCTGACTCCGCTATGAATTCTGCCAACAACACCGCAGCAGAAATTAAACGAAGAATAACTCCTGTCAATTGCTGTATCTTTGCTCTAAGAAGACAATAAAGTAGTAAGGCTCTATCCCAAAAAACTCAGGAGACCTTAATCACTCCAGTTCTACTTTATTGCGCAAAGGCATGAACCCTATCGAAAGCGGATAAAGATATCCTCAGTCGTTTAGAGAGAAAAAGCCTTCGAAAAATATTCGATCCTGTAGATTCAACGATGAACCATACGATCTGAACAGCGACTCGACCTCGTCAGAAAACTGCGCATCAGTCGCGTGACACAGAGCAAATGGACACCAATGCTCCGGCACGCAAAGATTTCGAATATAACCCGGATTGGCAATGTGGTGGAGGAATACCTCGTCTTAAGTGACGCGCACAAATAGAAGGGGACCTCAATCGACTTGTAGTGCGTAACTGGAGGCAGTTAGTAAAAGACTAGACTGACTGGAGAAAGCTGTTAGTTGAATCCGAAGTTCACTCCCGAACTGTAGCTCCGCCTAAGTAAGTAAGTATACTCATATACACGAGTGGTGGTAACATAATCTTTTTTTAGAGAGGGAAATAGATGTAATTTCCAACAAACAAATTTAAACTAAATGTATGAAAGACTAAGTGCATGTATATTGCATGGTTACAACTGGTTACAGTTGAATGGTTAAGTGTGAACCAGCAGTTAAAATTCAATGCATTGGTAATGATTTTTAAAATTTAAAATAACTCATACACCGAATATTTACAAAATAACACACAGCATGTAACAAATGAAAGGTATCAACTAAGAAATGGTGGCGACCTCTAGTTAATTCATTCTAAAGAAAGAATGCCAGTTGTCACAAGTTAAGCACCAACCTATTTCGCGGTATTTGATTTCCAATTAATTCGGTATATTAACTTGTTCAATTCCAAAAGTTTCGCAACTTTTTCATTTGCGTGGAATAAACGTCGAATTCCCAAAGATTCGCTTAGTAAATTTTTCCATAATAGTTGTTGTTGTAACCTTAACTTGCAATTGTCAAAAATGCCGTCCGATATTCAAAGCGCCCGTGAAGCACGGCTTCTTTCAAAGACTAAGCAAACGAATTCACCAGCTCAAACAGCAAAGGACAGTAATTCTGCCAGGACCACAGAGCCACGCCCTACTAGTAGCATGCCAATAAACTCAACATCACCGGCTTTGTCAACTAATGCATTGGAACTCCGTATTACACAGCAAGTTCAGGAAAATAAATCTCAACTTACAAAACAGGTTGAAGAAAATAATTCCCAGCTAAAGCAAACGATAGTGGAGACTCAAAAGCAATTAGAAAATTAATCAACAACTTAAATCGACCATCCTAAAGACGCATAATAATTTACTTGACACCCTGGGAAAGATTGTTGCTGATTTCAACAACCGCTTCGAGGATGTAAACCAATCCATCGCTGCGCTTACAGTACGTGTTGAGGTACCTGAAAAGACATCCGAGCCAATTTATTGTTCTGAGCTTAACATAAGAACGAAAAATTTATCAATTCGAACGTGAAAAGGTCTCCACTCCACTGATGTCATTTTGCGTGGCGTTCTATCAAAAGCAAATGAAAATATACATAGCCCTTTTAGTAAATTATGCACTTCGCTCGACTGCACACTTACACCAGTGCAAAAATAAATCTTCCGCGCAAAAACTAAAACAAATGCAGACAGTCCAGGAATCATAATACAATTGTCAGCTGTGCTAGATATTAGATAAAATTGATAAGATTGTCCGAAAGAGAGGGAACACTTTTTATTGAAGTGGGAAGAAGAAGGGTTACTTCCACCGAGCATCTATTTCTAAGTGCCTGTTTACATTGGCGACGGGTTGAAAGTCCTCACCATGAACGTCGTGTTCATATTGTCATGGGGTTGAAAGACTTTTTGACAAGCGGAACACTTGAATCGGAGCATTTTTAATTTTTATACTTGCGCAGCTGGCCTGAAACAGTGGATTCTCGGGTGCAACACATCGCTTTTTTTCCATATCGTTCCATTTCTGACATATTTTTTCATTCTAGTTTTGATCGTTGATGAGCAAGGATGTGTGAAGAATAGGAAAAAATGTATCTTTCAGTCCAACTGCTCAAATTTAAAGATTCAAAATGGTCCGATTCAATTCAAGTGTCCCACTTGTCAAAAAATCTTTCAAACCCATGAAAATGTGAACACGACGTTCATCGTGAGGACTTTCATCACGTCGCCCATGTAAACAGGCACACTTGCTGAAGTCTGTCGACTCTATAAAAAAACAAAAAATTCGCTTTTTTCACTTTACACAATACATATTGGGTTGCAATCAGATCTCAGCAAATTCACCTCAGTGAAAGTCTCTCTATACTCAATCATGCGATCTATCGGAAAGTTTCTCAATTAAAACACCAAAAGCAGCTGAGTTCTTTGTTTAGCTGGGCGTGTATATGTACGAGCAAAACCCAACGAAGAAGCTTTGCATCTCGCAGTATTGTAAATGGGACTTTATTCTAACTTAATGGCCCCATGCGGGCACTCTAAGTTAAACGTAACACTTAAACTATGTCTTTCGACGAATCTTACAGTCTACTTTTATTTCTATTTTAACATTAATTAATACTAAAACTAAGAAAATAAATTTTAATCAAAAACTTAGTAGATGGACATTTTTTAATTTTGTATAAAACTTAAAACTAAAGCCTACAAACTACCTAAAAATAAATCTTAATCTACTTAACCTACTTACATCTAACACAAACACAGACATACGTAAATATATATATACATAATATGTATATACATAATATATAAATACATGTATATATATATATATATATTTTTTTTTTTTTGGATTTTATATATTTTTTTTTCTTAAAACTAACTTGTAGGATTAAGTTGTAAAACTATGTAAGCCGGCCATGGCTAAAAAAGAAAAAAAAATTAGGCTGACCCACTTTGCTTCACATGAAGCTACATATCACTGAAGGAGTTTGATGACGAAGCATCCTCCCCTTCAACAAGCCACCAAAAGTTTTGGTGCTGCTGAGCAACATCACTCATGTCGCGACTCCCTACCGACCTACTGAACCGGAGACGCTCCGCACTGCCATGTGCGACGTCTCTGTCGTAGTTGAGTCGCCTGTCCGCAGCTGTTCGAGCAACGTGGAAGATTACCGGCACCGCCAATCTGTCCTGGATCAGACCTTTGCTATCTAGATAGAGGAACGCTTCTGGAGGAATAAAGCCGTCAAAGCGAACTCTCTCGTGATACATATAATTGGGGTAGTAAGCCCCGGAGATCAGGTTGTTCGATGAGGTCATTGCTCTTGCAATGTGCCTTCGAGTGAACTTAATGACGAAATTGTCCACTCTTATTAGGTTCGCCCTATTGTATAAGACCTCATTAGGATAGAATTTTATGTACTGAGACTCTGGTGTTCCGTATAGGCGAAGACAAGTCCTAAGACAAACCCTCTCAAACACCCGAATCTTTTCCAATAGACTTGCTCTCACGTTGAACCACACGGGACATCCAAATACAATCATGGGCCTGATAAGGGCCATGTAGCAGATTACCTTCACCCTCGCATCGAGTTGGCTGTTATAAAACAGTCTCTTTGTAAGGGCAAAAGCACCTCTGGCTTTGGCCAGAGCAACATCTATATGTTTGTTAAAATACAGAAATTGATCTAGCCAGATCCCAAGGTATCTGACTACATTTTGACAAGCAAGGGGCTGCCCGTGCTGTCCCACGATCGAGAACTTTCGCCAATTCTTCCTGGTATCCCTAGAGGCCCCAGACAAAGACCTCCTAAACAAAATGGTTTCCAGTCATCGCAATATCGCTTAATTTTGTCGAAGTCACGCTGCAAAAGTGTATTAATGACCTCAATCTTTGGACCCGATCTGTACGCGAACCTATCAGATCACTCGTGTAAATGTTGAATAGGATCGGCGAATTTACCTGCAATCAATAACAAGTGTTAATATGATGAATCTCAACATTGTTTGTACATTTTAGAGTCTGCATTTATATTATTATTTTTTAATTTCTTATCTATTGAAGTTAAGTTTTATAAAATTTTTATCTGTAAATATTGTTATTCCTTCATCTCTTTCTATCTGCTAGTCAATTAAGAGTTCACTATGCTATTCGGTGCTTAAGCGTATTAATGAGAGGGAAATTTCTCGTTGATACTCGTACCATCAATATGCAATACGGTGGATCTCTTTCCGGAGGCAATGACTTGAATGATAACTTGCGCTTGCTTCTTACTATTATTTGTCAACAGCGAGAGGGGCTAAGTGTGAGTCATATTAATCCACAAGGTTTATTATGGAAAATTGATGAATTTAGATATCTGTTTGTTGGGTCCAGTGTTGATGTGTTTGTGTCCGAAACATGGTTTGACCCGAGGTTTAGAGATATATCTTACTCCATGCATGGTTACAACATTTTCAGAACTGACAGGAAAAAACTAAATTGGTGGTGGTGTTGCTATTTATGTTCGTGACAACCTAACTGTGAATCCACTGGTTGAGTCACCTCCCGATAGCCCTTTTGAGTACAAGTTTGTGGAAGTTGGAAAAAAAAGGCCTCCTTGGTGTTGTGTACAGGCCATATAAATATATTGATTTGGTGCCTCTATTTGACGTAACAAAAATCCATTCATCGTTCTCCCTACATACTATTGTCTGTGGTGACTTTAATTGCAATATCCATATTTGTGTAAGTCCGTCTTTATTTATTGAGTCCGTATGGATGCTGAATCGCGATGTTGTTAAATCTACAGAACCAACGCACTTTACCTGTTCCACCAGCACTCTTTTGGACATTTTAATCACCAATGATTGCCAAGATGTGTTTTCTAAATAGGTTTCTGCTCCTGTTTTTCCTAGACATGATCTTATCTTTGCCACTTTTCACTTAACTACTACTAGAAAACCCTTGACGTATACGTTTAGAGACTTTAGACATTTAAACACGGATCTACTTGAGCAAGATCTTACACGCGTTAGTTGGCAGCCAATATTTCACTAAACATCATCCAAATTGAATATTTTCGCAACATAGTTACACACCTTTTATATAAACACGTTCCCATTAAAACGAAATCTGTATATAACAACACAACAATCTGTAACGAATATAACAACATTAGATGGTTTACAGCAGAGCTTAAGAATGAACGTGATGCTGCGTACAAAAAATGGAAACGTTTAGAATTTCTGAGTTCTTTGTTAGTTTTCGATTGTTACGGAATAAAGTAAATGCAGAAATAAGAGAAGACAAGTGAAGTTATTACGCTAAATATTTCGATTACAAGCTTCCTACTAAAGCCTTATGGACAAACTTCAAAGAGTTAGGTGTAGGACCTGACCTAAGATCCGAGGTAGATCAGGTTGATCCTGATGAATTAAATAAAGAATTCGCTAAGGTTCAAACGAATTTGGGCACTCGTCCACAATACATCCAAACTTCACTGGCTGGCTCATTTGAATTGCGCAGAGTGGAACACACCGATGTTGTTGGACTCATATTAAAAATCAAATCTAAAAGTGCTGGTACCAACAACATTCATCCATATTTTATTAACATAATATTACCATACGTGCTTCCAGTAATTACATATATCTTCAGCAATATTATAACGAAATCAATTTTTCCGAGTGCTTAGAAGCAGGCAAAGATTATACCAATCTCAAAGGGTAAAAGAGCAGGTATCTCATTAATGGAATACAGACCCATTGCTATTCGTTCATACTTATCGAAAGTCTTCGAAAATATCATACACCAACAAATTTTCTACAGCATGAACATATTCTTAATACCACACCTCTATATCAGCTCTTCTTAAGGTATCTGACGACACTCGAGTTGCAATTGACAAAAAATTAGTAACACTCCTTGCTCTACTAGAGTTTTCTAGTACGGTTGATCACGAGTTACTTACATATATTGAAGCTAACAAGCTTATATAAATTTTCTTCATCAGCCGGTAATCTCATGCGATAGTATTTAGTGGGAAGAAAACAAGCGGTTTTCGCGAACAATCTTACGTCAGACTTTGTCGAAATTTCAGCGGGTGTTAAACAGGGATCAATACTAGGACCCTTGCTTTTTGCAATTTTCATTAACGATCTCCCTAATGTTATTAAGAGCTGCAATTTTCACATTTTTGCGGACGATATTCAGCTTTATTTAAGCTTTAAAAATCACATTATTGATCACTCCATTTTACAATTTAATCATGATTCTAAGCGAATTCAATGCTGGGCGGAGGAAAACTACATGCAACTAAATCCGACAAAAACTAAATGCTTATTTAAAAATAGAAATGGTATTATCCCAAATAGTCTCCCTCTTCACCAGCTTGGAAATGTACCAATTGAATTTGTAAGCAAAGCTAAAGATCTCGGTGTCTGGTTTAGCTTATCATTAAATTGGGACGACTATATATGTTTAGTCATCAAAAAAATATACGGCTGCCTTAGAAATTTGTCTCAATCTCAAAGCTTCACACCAGTTAAAATGAAGATACTGTTGGTGAAGACATTAATAATTCCCTTGATAACGTACTGCTGCGAGATTTTTTGTTGTTCTGGTGTTGTTATTAAACGCAGGCTTAATGTTGCTTTTCGCGCACCGATCAAGTTGCTGATCGGCAATGTTTTTTTTATGATGCTATTCGTCTCTGGAATCCACTTCCTCTTAACACAAGACGGCTTTATCATACGAGTAGTTTTAGTAATGCTCTTTTCCGACTCCTAGCAGATAACTATTTTCATTATTTACAGTACTGATATTACTGACTGACATATATCACATTTATAGCTTAAAGATTGAAAAGTCTATTATAATTGTTTTTTTTTACTTTAATAAATACTAAAAAAATATTAAATACTACCATTATATAGAAGGGCGCATACGCAGAATTATAAGAGTCTTCAGCTATTTAATGTATTTCCGAGAAATATTAAAAACTTATTAAATCTAAATATATTTAAATCAAGAATATGCTCCCTGTTAAAAAACAACAATTTGAGTTTTAAAAAAAAACTAATAATACCAATAACAATAACTAGTTGGTAAATATGTATATTAGTATATGTATGAGCACTATGTTGAAATTGTTGAGACGAAGTTCTTTTCATGGAGAATACTTAATAATCAAACATGAAAGGAAAGGGTAAACCGGACAACTCATGATTACAAAAGTATAGAACCATTAAATTAAGCACTAAATTATTAAGATGTTAGATTTAGCAGTGCAGTTTGCTCACAGAAATTTTGAAATGAGTACCTAAACTAAAGCCAATAATAACAGTGATTTGATTAATTATATAAATTCCTATACATGGCATTAGAACATTTTACAATATTTGGATTTCAGGGTTACCTGAAAAGTTTCTGACCTAACAAAAAAACAAGACATTTATCCTTCAAATTTATACGCCTTTACCACCGATGCTCCCATCTATTCAACCTGCCCCAACAGTACTTTTCGGGTCTTTCTCTGCAAAATAGTTGTTTACGAAGGTGATGGCAAAAATCCCTGTTCTCCGAGCATACGAGTAACTTTTAGCATTTAATTTCTTGGGAATAAAAAGAAACTCGCTTGGGGATAGATCTGCTGATTAAGGAAGGTAGTCAAGCAGTTCAACCCGTAATTCGTAGATTTTATCCATGAGTAGTGGGGACAATACATGTCTTGGCGAAACAATTTTATTTTTCAGCAAATTACAATAAGATGTAAGAAAAATATATGTATACATTAAGATTAGGAAAATAAATAATTCATGCATATTGACATTCCTATCTCAATAATCAGATTAGAATATAAGTACCAATAGAGATAAGACGAAATGTTACTTATAAGTAGACTGATAAGAAAGTAGTATAAAAACAAAATAGAATTAAGAACAAGTGTCTAATGCATAGTCAGATATGTAGACGAGAAAAATACAAAACTATAAAAGTAAATGTATTTTTTTATTCAAAATTGTGCGGTGAATCTATATTTCAAGTTGTGCTGTGAAATTGTACAGTGATTAGTTATTAAAATAACTAAACACTACCATCAAAGACTATAAAATTATTCCAATTAACCACAAGAGGTTAAGTAATGATGACTATAGTTTATCCAAGAATTAATGTCAGTACAGGGAAGTCAGGACATTTGCCTCTTAGTCTGGTTGCAATAACATGCAAAAATGTGTCCCTCTTTAAAGCTCTCATAGGGCTCCCATGGTGTATATGACGAATCACCACAAAGAAAGAGCATTTCGATTAGGGTTACCATCTCCCCATTTAAAATAAACAAATAAAAATATTGCTGAACGATATAAATTTCATTTATCTTTTTCCTCACCACCAAGCGGTGGCGCGTTTTTTTAAGGGTATCCCCAGTAGGCCTAATCCCTTTTAGTTTGTTTAAAAAAGAAAAAATTTCCGAAAACAGAAAAAAGAACTAAAAAATATATGTATTTTCATTTATTCGTGATAGATATAGTAAACAAAAATATAATTCATAATAAATATAGTAAAGTATAATGTAAAAATATAAAATTTCTTTAATTTAAAGTAAAAATAACTTCATTAATTTATAATACAATATTAAAATCTATTAGTCTGATGAAAAGTTAGTGCTGCTACTATCGTCATTTATATTTATTACTAATCTTTCGACTGCTTCCTCGGCGAAAACGTCCATATCCCACATCTTTGGCTCAACAACCTATTCAACGTATTACACACATCGGTGCCATTTCTCACTGTCAACTCTTACAAGTGCTGTTGTTAATAATAATTTAATTTCTGTCATTTTAAATGACTTGTTTTGGCTTGTTACAAATCCTTTTACTTGAGCCCAAACCAATTCTATTGGATAATTCTATAGTGATAAAGCGGCAAGCGTAGCACTTTATGTCCTGCAGCTTGAGCCATTTCATCCACGACATAGGTTTCATACTTCGCTTTGAAACGTTTAACGATTTCAAGCAACTCTGTTTTAACCATATCACCCTCAAAACTCATAGCATTAGATCTCAGCCACTTTTTTTCGTCATCTTTTCTAGTAGAAGTGGTTGGTGCTTTATTTTTCTTTCTCGAATGGTAGGAAGCATTGTCCAAAACTATTACGGAGTTGGCTTCCAGGCGCGTTAAAATATCTTTGAACCATTTCTCGTACACTTCGGCATTCATATCTTCGTGGTGGTCTCCAGTTTTTCCTGAAATAAAACATAGCAGCCCTTCATCTACGAAACCTGTATAACTTCCAATAAGAGTTATAATTAGTCGCTTTCCTTTTCCAGATGGTGATCGCAGTCCAGTTGACAACCCAGCCAGGTCTCATCAGTAAAATATATTTTTCTTTTCTCTTCTCGAAATTTTTTTATTTCGCGTAAATACTTTCGTCTGCATGAAATAATATCACTTCTTTCCAACAACCAGTTTTTACGCTGACGTTTGACGAATTTAAATTTAAGATCTTCTTTTAAGATTGTATGTAAAGTTGATCTGCTTATTTTTATAATATTTGCATTTTGTTGGGCTTCATGCAATATCTTATCGAGCGTTGGTAAATCATTATCCATGAAAAACTGATGGACTATGCGCCTAACGGCACATTTGTCAAAATCATCGACCCTGCTTTTGCAACCAGAATTACTTTTCTTCTTTGAAGGCGAATTTTAATTTCATTTCATTTTCCTTTAAAAGCCTATATACAGTTCGTTCCGTAACAGAAAAGACATCAGCTGTTTTTCTCACGAATTCCGCTTTATTTTTAAGAAGGCCATAAAATTTGTTAGTTGCATTAACAATTTGTTGTTTCTTTTCTGCACTTAATTCCTTTGAAGATTTTGTATCCATTTTTCTATTTAGCCACAACACAGTTGCTTAAAACTAATCAATCACTATTAATTTGACACAATATCACTACTAATACTTACGCTATTAAATATGATCACTAATTGCACATTCAATGAATTCTAGTTTCAGTATTTCAGTATTTTCAGTATTTTTATTACAGTATAACAACGACATTTATAATAGACCATTCAGATCTTTAAGCTATAAATGTGATACAATTAATAAGTGATTTAAGATTAAACTAAAATTCTAATTCTTTCTCAATAAGGTAAACTTAAAAATATTAACATCTGATTGAAATAAATTTGAGTACAAAGAGAGGGAAAAAAAAAGAAAAAAATAAATAAATTTATAAGCTTTCTTGAACAATTTAAATAAAATATTTGTATGATGTGAAATTATGTTCAGTATTCCTGCTAGTTGTCTGCTATATGTCGAAAGAGAGTTTCACTAAAGCTATTGTATTATAGAGTCGTCTTATATTAAGGGGGAGTGAATTCCAAAGGCGAATGGCGTGAACGAAAAACTGTCGTTCGGTATCTTGATAAGCAACACGAGGTACAATTAAACTTAAAGATCTACTTGAATGCGAAAACCTGAGTTTATCATATAAGTATTGGGGCTGTTGGTTGATTATAATCCTGTGTAGATATTTGATTGTGCAGTAGTCAAAATATCGGTCAAGTGTGCAACCAAGAATATTATTGGTATAAGCCGACACATGAGCAAAACGATTTAGGCCGTATACGTATCGCACAACATTGTTAAAAGCAATGACAAAGGCGCCGGTGCAACAAAAAACTTCGCAGCCATATGTTATCAGAGGAATGAGCACGGCCTTGACCAACATAAGCTTCGTATTTATTGGTGTGAAGCTTTAAGTTTGGGAGAGATTTCTAAGACATCCGTATATTTTTCCCACAACTGAGCAAACGTGGTCGTCCCAGGTTAATTTTGTATTGAACCAAATACCAAGATTTTTGGCTTTGTTTACAAATTCGATAGGTTCATTACCAAGGTATACTGAAAGAACGTTGATAAAAGATAAGGGGTTTCTATTTATGAGAAGACACTTCGTTTTTCTTGGGTTAAGCTGCAGAAGGTTTTCATCTGCCCAGCAATGGATACGTTTTAGGTCATCATTAAATTTCAAAGCAGCATGATCAATAAGATCATTCTCAAAGCTTAAATAGAGCTGGATATCGTCAGCAAACATATGAAAATTAGAACTTTTAATGCTTTTAGGAAGATCGTTAATAAAAATTGCGAAAAGTAGGAGACCCAAAATGGATCCTTGTGGAACACCAACTGAAATTGCAATGTAATCTGACACAGCATTGCTTACATGAACTGCTTGTTTTCTTTCAACCAGATAGGACCGTATGAGATTAGCGGCTGATGCAGAGAAATTATAGAAGTTCATCAATTTTGATACAAGTAGTTCATGATCAACGGTGTCAAAGGCCTTAGAAAAATCAAGGAGAGCAATAAGGGTGATTTGTTTTTTGTCTATTGCAACTCTTATGTCGTCGGATACTTTTAGAAGCGCTGATGTGCAGCTGTGGTGTTTCCGAAATCCAGACTGGTAGGCGCAAAGAACTTGTTCTTGTTGAAGAAAACTTGATATTTCATGGTGTATTACTTTTTCAAATACTTTTGACAAATATGGAAGTATAGCGATAGGTCTATATTCAGTTGACGAGTTGCCTACTGCTTTCCTTTTTGGGATTGGTATAATCTTAGCTTTCTTCCAAGCACACGGAAAAGTGGATCTTGTTATTATATTATTGAAAATATATGTTAAAGCTGGAAGTATATAGGGTAATATTAATTTAATAAAAGTTGGGTGGATGTTATCGACACCAACAGCGTTAGATTTAGTTTTTAGCACAGCTCTAGCAACGTCGATTTGTTCTACTCGGCCAAATTCGAATAAGCCAGCGTGTGGCGTTTGAATATTGTTTCAATTTGGGCGCAATTTCGATTGAACTTTAGCTAATTCTTTGTTTAGTTCGTTAGGATCGACCTGGTCTACCATGGACTTCAAGTTACTACCTACACCTAATTCAGGTAAGTTTGTCCAAAGTGTTTTGGTTGGAAGTTTATGATCGAAGTGCTTAGCATAATAACGACGTTTGGCTTCTTTAATCTTCGAGTTAACTATGTTACGTAACAACCGATAGCTGTCATAGTATGCGGGAATTCGAAATCGTTTCCATTTTTTGAATTCAGCATGACGCTTGTTTCTTAGCTCAACAATTTCAGAGGTAAACCACTTGATGTTATTACATTTGACAGCTTTCCTTTTTAGAGGAACATGTTTATCGAAGAGTTGTAAAACTACGTGATGGAGAAATTCAACTTGGGCATCGACCGATGTTTCAAAAAATACGCTATGCCAATCAAGGCAAATAAGGTCTTGTTCAAGTTGCTACACATTTAGATTTTTAAAGTCCCTGAATGTATAAATCGATTGTTTGTTACTGCTGACTAAATTAAAAGTGGCAAAGATGAGGTCATGTTTAGAAAAAACAGGTGCGGAAACCTGGGTAAAGAACACTAGTAATAAAGATGTCCAAGAGTGTGCTGTAGGAACCAGTAAAGTGCGTGGGAATAGTCGAATTTACAACATCAAGACCAAGCATTTTAATGGAATCAATAAAAAGTGACGATCTCATATATTCAAGTATATTATAATAGTTCGCAAGTATGTATAACGACGAATAATTTTCTAATAAGTCAAAGAGGGGTGACAGGTCAATATTATTGTAGGGTCTATAAACGACACCAAACAGGCATTTCCTTTTTTCAATTTCTATAAAGTAATACTGAAAATCACTATCGGGCGGTGACTCAAACAGAGGATTTACAGTTAAACTATCACGAACATAAATAGCAACGCCAGCACCGATTCTAATTCTAGTTTCAAAACACCGCGAAAATAATCATTTTTTCTTAAACACAACATTAACACCGACACAACACAGTAATTTGAACCACTTTTATTTAACACAATATCACTAAAACGCACATAGTCCAACAATAATATGATAACTTATTGCACTGCTTTGTTGCAATGCATTAAAACAGCGCGGGAATAAAATTTAAAATACAAAGTCGAAAAAAATGGTTTGACTACATTTTAACGGTTTCTCAAAAAGAGGAGAAAAAAAGCAAATGACAACACCACCACACATATTATTACACACAAATTCATTTTTGTGTTCTCAGAAGCTTCAAATCCCATAACACTGAAAAATCAGTAACGATGTGCTAACATTTAAGAATGGTAACACTGCTTTGATGAGTTTATTTTCAATGCACAGCCAGCAGTAATGGCGAATGGTGATTTTATGATCATTCTGCCCACGGCTATCGGGCAAGCAAGTCATAGGGTGGCTGTGGTTAAATCTGAAAATAATTACAACAACAATTGTACACAAAGTTCAGTGGCTTCCTTTGTGTTTCAGTGGTAATGTGCCATTGAGTCCACCTACAGGCACCATTGTTAGAAAAAAAGCTTTCCCATAAGCCCTGTACTGACTTGTTTTGTTGGATAAGGTATAGCACGCTTCTGTTATGGTTTTTCCCCTTTCAAGATAATCGATTAAGTTAACTCCATAATTATTCGAGAAAACAGCCACCATCGTTTTCTCAGCCGAAGAACAGCCTTTGCTTTTTTGAAGTTAACTCCTTCTTTGAGGTTCACTGTTTGGCTGTGTTTTTATTTCTGGGGTATAGAAGTGTATAGACTTATCTACAGTCATTATTCGGCACCTAAACTGCGCCGAAGAATAAGTTCTATCATTTGTACCCCCACAAACATTTTACAATAGCCGTGTTTTATTGGCAGCTGGGTACGCAGCTCAGTAAAATATCCCTCGGCAAACAACAACAAAAAAAGAAAAGTGGCGATAATTAGGTCAGTAAGTAAGTGAGTATAAAAGTGAACAGGTATTCTGAAATCCAGGGAGCGCTGACAGGGGTTGTAAGAAATGTTATTTGATGATGGTTGTCGACTTCGTTTATTTAACGTTGTGTTCGTTGACTATTATTTATATAATTTGTGTAAAGATGCATTTGAGTTGCAAAAAGAAAAGAAAAAAAAATCTGGGTGAAGTCGTGGAGAAAAGTGAGGGATGGTTCATTTTCCTTTATTACAAGAGAGCTGCAAATTGGTGACGAGAAATCTTTGTTTAGTTATTTAAGTATGAATAAGGAAGCTTTTCAGTAGCTCCTTTTACTAATAAAAGATCTGCAGAAGAAAAAAAAAGCAGTAAACTGCTGAAAGTATCTACACGACATGCAGATACATTGGTACATGGATATGTATTATAGGCATACGACAAAAAAACCTTAATTGTTTTACGAGTGAAGATAAATGGAATATATTTCAAATAAAACACGGCTAATACAATTCACTTAATCACTTCTCTTAATTCACACTTCAAACTCAACTGATAAACTCATTTTCATACCTTGGGGATGCTGATGTTTATACTCGAATGACATATATCGAGAACAATCCGCGCCATCCAGCGTCCCATACAATTTCCAGTTTGCTAGAAAACTCGGTCCCATTCACCAATGGTTGATGCTTCTGCTATTCTAGGATCGAAATCTTGGGCTATGGAAATATAGATCGTCATCTCCTCACATTTAAATAGATATCACAATATTGTGTGTCCTCTATATTTACATAGCAGAAGAGTTCGATACTCGAATAACAGAAGATTTCGATACTTGAATAGCCAAGTGAATGGAGAATGGAATCGAATTTTCTTGCAAAATGGAAATTGTATGAATGGCGAGGCTTGTTCTCGAAATATTCTTTGGCAGTTTGCAGTGATGCCGTTTGGACTGTGCAACGCTCCGGCCACCTTCAAGCGACTAATGAAACGAACATTGCAAGGACTCACGTGGAAAACCTGCCTAGCGTATTTGGCCGACTTTATAGTCATAGGAACGACGTTCGAGGAGCATCGCGAATATCTAAAAGAAGTGTTTGAGAGGCTACGAAATGCTTATTTGAAGCTGAACCCAGAAAAGTGTGCCTTATTCCGTGCTGAAGTAAAATATCTGGGTCACATTATATCAGCAGAAGGAGTAAGGATGGATCCTGACAAAATTGAAGCCGTAAAAAGTTAGCATGTCCCAAAAGATAAATACCAACTTAGAAGCTTCTTGGGACTCGGCACGTACTACAGAAGGTTCGTAAAAGATTTTGCTGGTATTGCAAAGAATTTGCATGAGAGTGTGAAAAAGCGTTTCAAGAACTGAAGCAACAGCTGTGCAATGGCCCCATCTTAGGTTACCCCACACCCGGAAAAATGCTCTTCGTGGACGCAAACGCTAGCAATGTTGGGGTCGGAGCTGTGATCTCCCTAGTTCATGATCGTCAAGAGAAAGTGGTCGCATATTAAAACAAAGTACTCTCCAGACCTGAGAGAAATTACTGCGTAACTCATCGCGAGCTTCTGTCTTTAATTCTGGCTACGAAGCATTTCCATAAGTATCTCTACGGACAAAAGTTCATTATTCGGACAGACCACGCAGCTCTGAAATGGCTACTCCAATTTAAGAACCCTGAAGCCCAAGTTGCACGATGGATTGAGCAGTTGCAGGGCTACGACTTTGAAGTGCAACACCGCAAGGGAAAACTCCACTCAAATGCTAATGCTCTCTCTCGTCGACCGTGCGGAGTAAAATGCGAAAAGAAGCGGAAGAACAGGCCACTATCCAAATGATCAGGACTGAGCCAATGGAGGGTTGGAGTATAGACGAAATTCGTTCCCCAACAGGCAGACAATGACATCGAACCAATATTGGCCTGATGGGAACACGAGGAAAGACCAAGTTGGCAGCAGATATCAGACCGGAGTCAAACTCTGAAGGCACAGTTGGACTCGCTTTGTGTGCAAGATGGATTGCTGAAGAGAAAATGGGAAAGTGCAGATGCATATATCTCGTATGGGTGCCATGGTCCAGAGTCAGCCAAGTACTCCATGAAATACACGACGGAATCTCAGGAGGCAATTAGGGCATAAACAAGACATTGGAAAAGGTAAGGGAACATTTCTATTGGCTAACCGCTAAATAAGATGTCAAGAATTGGTGCAAAAAGTGCATAAGGTGTGCGGCTCGGCTACAAAGGGTGCAAAAGTGAAGCCACATGGACAAATTCAACAATACAATGTCGGAGCACCATTCGAACGAATAGCCATCGACATCTCTGGGCCGGTTCCCGAAACATTTAATGGCAACCGATACACCCTCGTGGTCTTGGATTACTTCAGTAAGTTTCCGGAAGTGTATGCCATCCCAAATCAAGAGGCTAAGACCGTAGCCGAACAGATAGTCAACAATTGGGTGAGCAGATTTGGGGTCCCAATGGAGCTACACTCTGATCAAGGGCGAAACTTTGAATCAAAAGTCTTCCAGGAAATATGCCAATATTTGGGAATAAGAAAGACAAGGACAACGCCACTACACCCTCAATCTGATGGAATGGTCGAGCGATTTAATCGGACCTTGAATGAGCATCTATTTAAATCGTCAGCAACTGCCAGCGGGATTGGGATCGACACATACCCCTCTTCTTAATGGCCTACCGAAACGAGGTCCATAGTTCAACAGGACACCCTCCGTCCGAGATCTTATTTGGTCAAACAGTTCGATTGCCAAGTGAAGCAAAATTCGGATCCCCACCTACGGAGTCCAAACAGGATAACGACTATGTGGATGACTTGCGCAGCCGGATTTGTAAATTCCGTGAAAACACAGAGAAAAGATGAAGTTAGTGAGTAGACGCATGAAGACTATGTATGAAAGGCGAGATCTTCTGGCTTCAACGAAGGAGATCAGACCTGATTGTATAATCCTCAGCATAAGAAAGGCAAATCACAAAAATTGGGAATCCAGGAAAATTTAAGGTGCTCCATTTGGATAGAATGTGTCATTTCAACAGAACGACAAATGACGAAGCTCTGCGGGACGAACAACTTTAGGGAGGGAGTAGTGTGATATCCACTTAAATGTGAGCAGCGTCATCTATATTTACATAGCAGTTCGATACTCGAATCGCAGAAAATTTCGATACTTGAATAACCAAAACTCAATCATTGGTGAATGGAGAATGGAGTCGAATTTTCTAGCAAAATGGAAATTGTATGGGACGCAGGATGGCGAGGATTGTTCTCGAAATACATATGTATGTCATTCGAGTATAAATATCAGCATCCTCAAGGTATGCAAGTTAGTTCATCAGTTGAATTTGTAGTGTTAATTAGGAGAAGTGTTTAAGTGTTTTAAGCAAAAGATAAGAAAAGTATAAACAGTTGATAAATTGTATTGACATAAATTGTGAATTATAACTTTATTGAATAAAGCGATTTGTATTAAAAAGAATAAGTTCTATCTTTTGTACCCACACGAACATTTTACAATATTTGTGTTATGGATTATACTAGTATAGTACTATTGTACATATGTACTCGTTGTACATAACCTAACACCCAATTACACAGATCCTAAACCCATCATCCTTTGACATTCACACAACAAACCCTGAAAATAACCCAATTTATCATAAGTTTGCGCAACTACTTGTGTACGCTTATAAAACTTAGAGGTACTAAAGGATTTTGCTAGACCACGGCTTCCTTATTAAAATTGATAATAGCAGCACTCCAGAAATCGAAGAAAAGCACCATTTCCTAATCGGTGTTTCCTTACATAATAAGGCAAATGAGTGATAAAGCATTGCCAAGAAACACGGGCAAGACTCTTTACGAGCATAGGATCATTATCGAAGGCGAATGAAGATATCTTTGAGTATTTTTGATTCCATTTATGTTGACGGGCTTAGGAGAGGAAGATAAAAGACCAAAATCTATGAGCTGAACAGCGACATGACCTGATCAAAAAAGTGAGCGTCTTCTATACAGGAGAATGGAGCGATTAGATACTAGTGCTGCAGCCCGAATCATTTTCGATTACTACCCGCAGAGATAACGCCGTAGTGGAGGGCAACGTCTTAAGTGAAGCACACAAATGGGTGAGACCCCGATCCGATCATTTTGACTTTCTTGTTTGCAAAAGTCATAACTCTTAAACGAATAAAGATATCATGACAGTTTTTTTTTTCTGATTAAAGGAAATTCCCAGAGCTATGAAATTAGTGAATTTTGAGAAAAATTCTTCACAGGAAGTTTCAGTATTTTCTGCTAAAAAGGGACTTGTTCATAATAGAAATAATAACATGTTGTCTGAAAGGTAATCCGAGCAAAACAGTGGTAAATGAACCATTCTTAAAAAAGTCTTTTATATGTGTATCAAAAGAAAATTTTTATATTTTGTGGCACCTCACAGAACATAATAAAATATTTCAGTGATTCATTTCAAGTCAAATAGTGCAGAAAAAAGTTTTTTGAATTTCTGAGCTTCTTCTAACAATTCTCCAAGTGGTAACGTTTGATACTCGACAATATCTTGACTATGAGTCAAAATTTTATGAAGAGTAGGTGTGAGTTGTTTTTCGGAAGACTTTTGCTCTAATAACTCTATTGTTTTCTTACCATACTCACCAAACTTTACAGTGTTAAACTTTTCCCTGCAATTCAAAGCATGAAGTGTTACTTCAAGCCTCGTTATTTCTTATATATTTACCCCAATTATTCCAGCTTTTGCCTCTGATTCTTGAAAGAATATCCTCGAAGTTTCTAGCATTGGTATTTCTAAATCTTTGTTTTTGTCTATTGACCAATTTAGCCAAATCTCATCAGAAAAATGCTTTTGGAGCTCTTGTTTCTTTTTTTCTGCCTCCTTGATTCCTCTCCCTCTTGCATGCAATCTGATTTTTGTATGTAATGGAGAGATTCCATATTCGTAGTTGTGTTCGTCATCATTTGCTTCATCTTGATTGTTGAAGTTTCGTTGTATTCTTTGCATACGGTACATGACCGCGTTGACTTTGGATCTGTTAATTCATTCGGAACTTTTCTGTTAATCATAGTTAAAAAGAACTCGTGTTTGAGAACTATCCCTATTTCGTCATTAACTTTACATACAGTTGGATGAAAATTATCAATTTGTCTTTTGATCTCGTTGACTGAACTTTCCATGAGTTCTCCAGTTTCCTTTGCATATTGGAACATTATGGATCGCCAAAAATGAACTGACGATGGACGAGGGTTCCTCCAATATTCACAATTTGAACTGTTAAGCCTCAGTGGAACAAACAGATATAAACATATAAACATAACAGATGTAAACATAAATATGTTTACATCTGTTTCACCATCTGGTGTATTTATTTTTTGCTTGTAGGCGCCTTACCCAGATGATCCATTACAACCCAAGATCTCTCCCAGAACAAAGTAAAACTTTACTGTCGGAGATGGAATAGCCGACAAACTAACTAACTATAAAGGGTTCGGCTGATTTTTCATTATTCCTTAAAAAGACGACACTTCCTCAGAGAAATACGAAACATATACGAAAGTTTTATTCAGAAAGCTGAATGTCATCTTTGCATGGCTCTAAATTCCTTAAGAAGACGAAAACTTCCTCAGAGAAATTTTAATCAGTGCGGAAATTCTCAAAATCTCCACCAGAGAGATTCTCAATTTCATCAAGACAGTTGAGCCTGTCTTGGCTTCCTAATACTGATTTTATGATACAAAAGATCTTTAGCTCCCAATCCACTACAATTAGCGGATCAGATCGCTTTAAAAAGCAAAAAAGGTGAATAATGTTGGTGCCATACTCATGTAGGAAAAATTAACTAGAAACATCGGTTGGTATTCTAAAATATTACTCTAAAAGTAGTACTATATCAGAGCTTCGATTTGGAGACTTCCAATACCAACTATTAGCTGGTATTTTTAATGAAAGAATTATAGTTTCATATTACGAGTGGGGTTGCAAAATTATGATCGTATCCAAATGCGTATGTTAAAGCTCTGAGTCGAATATATTTAATATTTACTTTTTAAAGTAAAACAGAATCAGAAGTCACCGCAGTATACATATGTCATAGTTTTATATCCTCCTTTTGTTCGGACGTACCACCACAATATCTGGATGGTGGTGATGTCTCGTCCGCTGATTGTTTGCCCTCACATGGCCCGATCAAGGATCGAACATTCCATGGAACAAAAGATATTTGAACTCAGTGGTTATTTCGCTTCATGGGTGGCAATGCGGAAACAAATTTATTAGTGTAATACAGTTAAATTGACTTGCTGTTGGGTTTTCAGCGCTTTATCAGCATAAAGGATTTAAGTTGATTGAACAAAAGGAATGTCTTCAGGGTGCGATTGGGATTTGAATGCCGAATCGACCGATTGAGAAGCCAATACCCGGCCACTTGATCCACGGTCACCCACGACTGGACGAACGACTGTAATATATAACAAAATTTTAAGTTTAAGCCGCACTTTTCACCGCCAAATACGGAGGAGTTTTTTCACCATTTAAGCTACCCCACACTGGCTGTATGTGCGACATCGTCCTCGCAAGTGTCTTGCTGGTTAACAACAGACCCTCGGGTTTTTGATTATTTGCACTTTGGTGGGGTGAGTCCTTCTAAATATTATAGATATGAAGAGTTGTTGGTTGTTGTTTGCGGGTTGGGAAAAACGACAATGTATAGTCTAGCGTCTTTATCCAATTATTATGGTGGGTGGCCGCGGCTCAAGTAGATTAGCTTCCAAATCGGAATGTTCGGTGTTCGAATCCCAACCTCGCCCGAAATGCATTCATTTTTTCCAGTTAGCGAGAATTAAGTAAGACGAGTAGTTGACTAGAAATCAACAACAAGCCAACTTCCACTAAGAATTCAGTCTCCCCATTAAATGTTGGATTCCACCCATATGGAGCGAAATAACCACTGAGCCCAAACATCTGTCTTTCTCTCTCTGTCCCATTTTTCAAAAAACTCATGCTGAGGCATTATAAGTTTGCTTGTACTTGCACTTGAGTGTTAAGTTCTTTAAAAAAAAAAAATAATTATGAGCTGCCTGTCAGGTCGATGCTTAGTATAGTACTGTCATTATGTGCTGCCTAAATAGGAAATTTTGCAGAACATTACAAAGACTTTGTACACTACTTTGGTATACTCCAACATTAACTTGTGATTTAACTTTCGTTTTAACGTTATTGTACATACGAATATTGTATTTATTTGTAATAAATCGCTCAATGTTGATGTTTGCTTTTAATTAGTCGTTTTAAAACCAAAAAAACTTTTCATTCAACCGTGATGGTCGATTATCCGGGAAGGGACCGATCCCGAGCATCCCAGTTAATCAAGTTTTGCCAAGTATAAAAGGTATTCACTTGAAATATGAAAATTTTATTTGCCTTGCAGGATGGACATGATTACTTGGTTTTGTTTCATCCTCTACACTCGCTTCCATCAAATGTTAATAACAAAAATATTTCCCCTTAAGTATAGAAAATAAGTATTCCTAAATAAAATGTAAATAAAGTCGAAAGACATAGACATAAGAATTTAGAGTAGCTTAGAGTGCCTGTGTGGGGCCAGTAAGTTAGTATAAGATTGTTAAGTAATTGTAAGCTAGCATTTAAGCATTTTTTGTTAGTATGTAAGAGTTAGTGATTAAGAAAATAAAATGCATTTAAAACTAAAAACTAACAAAAATATTTCTTTCTATTTATTAATAAAAGGAGGCAAAGTAATTCTTTCAAGGTATCTAACCAACCTTGGAACAAATTTAAAAGAAAACTTTTTTATATTGAGCAAAATATCTTTCGCGCTTAACTCAAATAAACTAACTTTGCAAATCCCCTCGTGAGCTCCTTTTACTATTTTCCAACACCACCATCGACCCCAACACTTGCCACAGCATAAAATTTGTCATGGGCATAAGGAAGACAGGTAAAAACAAGGAGCACAGAAAAGTATAAAAAAAGCTATTATATATTAAAGGCCATTGAAGTGTACTCAGGAAAATTGAAAGCATCTAAGGTATCCTTAGTATCCTGCTATACCATGAAATGGTAGCGAACTCTGTGAAGGTGACCTAGATCAACACTAAAAAGCAAATTTTATTTTTAGTGAGTCGGGGGGCTGGCTTTTCTCTTTAAATTCCGTCAAAACGTGCAGGGATGATGTGTTTCAACAACTTTTGTTTAAAAAATCTTTTGAATAAATTCAAACTTTTTACAGATAAGCCAGGAAAATGTATTATTATATATGACAGAATTGGTAGAGAAAAATTTTTTCATTTTATTAAATAGGAACATGTGTAAAAACAGTTTCACCGACATTTTTTAAGTTCTCCATAGAAAGTAAGTAAATAAGAGGGTGATAAATGGAATATCATCCATCCATCACAGGGTTGCACCTACAGACATTATGCAGGCGGAAGTCGGACATATTCGGAGAATATCTCAATTCTCGGAGTATAACTACGAACTATAGACTCCAACTAAAAGGTCGAATGCAGCTGACATTCCATTACATCCACACGTCCTTCACAGTTTTATTCGTAACAATAAAATTCGATGTGCTAAGTAATGCTATGTTAAGTCTTATGATTAGCTTTACTTTCATTCGTAAGGTCATTATAACAAGTGATGGATGTCGAAGGATATTGAACAAAGCAACCATATATTTTGCTCCATCCTCAGGAATTTAGTGAAAGAAATAGAAATACTTTGTGTACTCGTACACATGAATAGAATTTAAGCTGGTCTTTGAGATATAGATCGTTTCAACCCTTTTCATTAATCACACCCTATATCATAGCGAAAGCATATTGACTCCCCAGTTAATCAAAATCAGAATCGTTGAAGGAGGTTTGCTATCCATGATGATTTATTTGTATTAAGCTCAATTTAATGGATTGAGTCACAGTTCTGTCAGCTTCCACTTCAAAAGTCAGAAATCGTTTGAAAAGCTAGGATATCGACGGGCGTTAAATAAACCAGATGTTAAAAAAAAAGTCATTCGCGTTCGACTGGATAATTGCGATGTCTAGCCAGCTTCCGCCAGTTTCGCACGCTAAATTGGTTGAGCTCGGCTTTCACTTGCGTGCGCCATCTGAGTCGCGGTTTTCCTCTACTGCACTACCCTAGGAATTATTAAGGTCTTATATAGGGTCACTTTTGTTGATCGAGAGAGGGATTTGTTAGTCAATTGCCTTCTTAACCCAAAGAAGCAGCGATTGGCAAGAGTTATTTTTTGTTTGATCGCAGCGGTGGTGTCATTGTCTGAATTGATAGCGGAGCCTGGGTAGACAAAGTCCTAAACTGCCTCAAAGTTATATCTGTCGAGGGCGACGTGCTATCCTTTCTTGTTCATAACATATACTTATTCTTGCCCTCATTGATTGCTGAAGTTTGAATACTACTAACGGTGCCTCAAGTGTTGGCGCGTGAGTTTTGCACTATTCTTTCAAGAATGATGTTATAGAAAACGCATGATAATTCATCGCCTTTTCTAAATCCTTTTTTGACAAAAAGGTCTCGGTGAGTTCTTTATAGACCTCGTTGGAGCAGTATGCATTCCCCATAGCTACATATCTTGCACAAACGAACGAGTTTGGCAGGGATGCCAAAACTATTGCCCTGTATAGCTCCTCATTCAAGATTTGCGTAGTGTGAATATCAGGTCGATGGTGGACTTTCTTGGAATAAAGCCACACTGATATGGACCGGCCAGGGTATTGATGAACGGCTTCAGGCGCTGACACAATATGGCAGATAGGATCTTGTAGGCGATGTTAATAAGACTTATGCCTTTTACATTTTGGTTAAACTTCCGAATCTCATTCGTGGAATGGCATCTCTCAATTTCCTCGACCGCACGCTTCTCTTGTTCCTTCTTTTTCCTCCTCAGAAGCCTTCAATGCTGCTCCGCTTTGTATGCATTTTGATTAACTGCATGTGCTTGCCAGAACACCTCGTCAAAATAGGGGTTTCTCTGATAGCTTTTTGTCAATGTTGCCACTGGGACACTTGATGCTGGCGGCATAGGACCTCTTAGGAGATTAAGGAGGAATCGACCAGAAAAGCATTTTTTGATCTATTGTGATTGTAACCGTCCGACGTCAAACTTTCTCACAGTATTAGCTTGCCTTTGCGATGTTCGGGATTTGCGCAACCGTACCTTGGTCACAACAAGGTAATGGTCCGAGTAGATGTTGGCCTGACGAAACTGGACGAGTACCTTGGGTCGATCGCTTACAAATAGGCGCTACCCTTTCCGTCGATAAAAATTTCCGTCTTAGATGTCCCAGTTTTTCATCCTCTTTTTGTCCGACCCATCCCATCGCATTTCTTGGATGGCGGTAACATTTGCTTTGCAACAATCCGGGGCCTCCGCTAGTTTTTCGATCGCACATGGCATATTAAGGGACCTAACCTTCCACGTGCAGATCAAAAATTCATTGTATTCGATTGGACCGAAGCCAGTAACCCGTGCGGGGATGTGAGCGCTGCCAGTTGGTCCTTTAGGTGTTCATCCGCCACCATCTCTTTTCCAAAATCCTGACATCCGAATCACACTAAGCTTCCACCGAATAAATAGTCACCCCATTAGCCTTATTCCATTACGTTGCAATTACCCTAACTCCTCTCGTTTATTTTTCATATACACTGCTGGACTTTGTTCGTGACGAACAACTTCAGGGAGGAAGCAATGTGTGGCGACACCGCAAATGACAGTACGGAACGGTAGATGGCGTTCTTCCCACCAAGAAGAGATATGGAAGAGTCGACCTCCAACTTTGAATTGAACTAACGTGTTCTGGCTCCTCAAGCATTAATAATTTAAAAATAATAATTTGTAAAGTTTCAATAATTTAATAAAAATAGTTATAGTCTCATAAGTGTTCATGTTTGATTTGAGAAACTATAGTTGGTGACCCCGACGTGATATAGGAAAAATAAAAAACGTTCCTACTGCGTCACGTACATCGTACATGCATGTATAACATATACCAGCAAAGCTGTTCATTAAATTACGAACAAAGGGACGCATGCGCATTCTATTGTGTTAACTGCGCACGTCTACATTTCTCTTCTGTGTCACACTACGTATTTTGCTCACATTAGTCTGCTACAACATTTACATCATGTCGAATCCTGTTGATGAGAATACTGGCAATCATGACGCAGTTACTAATCCTTCTGGATCTGCAACAACAAACACGACGTCATCGCAGTCAACTGCTCCTTATGCCGAAGCTGAGGTTCAAGAGATCGCAGCTCTAAAATATGTGAGAATTCCAGCATTCTGTAAAACTAATCCGACTCTTTTGTTCACCCAAGTGGAAGCTGTTTTCCACAACCACAGGATAATGGCCGATAACAACCGTTTCAACGCCGTCATTGCCTCCTTGGATCCGGAAATTCTCAACGAAGTCTCGGACCTGGTTCAAACGCCGCCAATTAAAGAGAAGTATATTTCTTTTAAGACTCAACTAATCTCTAGGTTCACAGAGTCAAAAGAACAACAGCTCAACAGGCTCATGACAGGGCTCGAACTTGGAGGCAGGCGGCCGTCCAGTCTTCTAAGAGAAATTCGCAGATTAACAGGTCAAAACGTTCCTGGCGAGATGCTGTTGAATCTGTGGATGAGGCGAATGCCAAGTCACGTGCGTGGCATACTTTCTGCAAGTCATGGAGTCGAATTGACAGCACTGGCAGAAATCGCAGACAGGATCGTCGATAACACATCCGCCCAAGCAGTGTTTTCGACTTAGATCGCAACCTACAAACTCTTCTGTCAGCGATATCCATGGATGCCTTCACACTATCGAGTCTTCGTTGTCAGCCTTGACAACATTGGTGCAGGCATTAACGGCTGGCCACAGCAACAACAACAAGCAGCGGTCCCGCTCTAAATCGAGGAACAGTTCGATTCCTAAGAAGTCAACTTCCCAACCAGAACTCAAAGTTTGTTTCTATCATAGGAAGTTTGGCAATGATGCTCGGAAGTGCGACAAACCTTGCAGCTACGTAGAACAGTTAAACTAAAACCGCTGTTGTCATCTCAGGCGGTCGACAACAGCTTAAGATCCAACAAGGAATGCCGCCTGCATGTCTCTGACAAAAACACCAACCAGAAATTTCTACTTGATTCCTGATGAGCCAGTTTCTGTCCTGCCTCGTCCTGCAAAGTGGCTGCAAAAGTACATCCGGGGAAACAACTCTCTACGCAGCAAACAACTCACCAATACACACTTACGGCAAGAAAGTGCTCACCCTCAACTTGGGACTTCGACGCGTCATCACATGGCCATTTGTTGTTGCTGATGTGAAAACAGCAATAATTGGCGCAGACCTCCTGGCGCACTACGGGCTAATCATTGACCTAAAATTCAGACGTGTCATTGATGCAACAACCTCCCTAGCAGTTTCCGGACATATCCACACAGCCTCTGTATTTGGACTGTCAACAGTCAGTGGTCTGCAACCATACAGCGACATTGTGAAGCAGTTTTTTTAATCCAAGGCCAACAACAACACATCTGGAACCGAGGCCCAAATCAGCACCGTACAACATCGCATCGTCACCACTGGTCAACCAGTTGCTGAATGACCGCGACGACTCGCAGGCAACAAATTAAAACAGGCAAAAGCAGACTTCAAAGTATTGGTGAAAAAAGGTATGTGCCGACCGTCCAGCAGTCCATGGGCAAGCCCTATCCATCTTGTAGAAAAAAAGTCCGGCGGATGGAGATGTTGCGGAGATTACCGCCGTTTGAATGCACAGACACAACCGGATCGTTACCCAATTCCTCACATTATGGACTTTACTGAGCCTCTTAACAACAAAAGCTTTTTCTCAATCTTGGACTTAGACGAAGCCTACTACCAGATCCCGATGGCAACCAAAAACATTGAGAAGACGGCAGTGACCACTCCTTTTGGTCTATTTGAATTTACCGTCATGCCTTTCGGTCTCAAGAATGCCACTCAAACCTTCCAAAGGCACATGAACATGGTGCTGCGGATTGGACTTTGTCTTCTGTTATATAGATGACATCCTCATCTTTTCGGATTCCGAAGATGCGCACCGAGAACATATCCGCAAAGTCTTGCAACGTCTCCACGAACACCACCTCACCATCAACACCACCAAATGCGTCTTTGGAAAACCAGAGGTTACTTACAAAGAAGACTGGAAGTAAGCCGCCTGATGACAGAGTCCAAGTAATTCTGAAGTATCCAAAGCCATACACCATCATGGAACTACGTCGTTTTCTTGGAATTGTAAACTACTACAGGCGGTACGTGCCCAACTGTGCCCACATTCAGGCATAACTAAACGCGTTCATAAAGGATTCCAAGAAAAACGACAACCGACCTATTACCTGGACTCCACAGACTGAAGAATCATTCTTAAGTTGCAGAAACAGCATCAGGAAGGCAACCATGCTGAATCACATAGATCCTGAGGCACCATTGGTCTTGACAACAGATGCATCCGATATCGCAGTTGAAGCCAAGCTTGGGCAGATAAGTGGTAGTGAAACTCAACCTATCGGACTGTTTTCGTGCAAGCTATCACCTGCACAAAGTCGCTATAGCACCTACGATCGAGAACTGTTGGCGATTTATCTTGCTGTGCGCTTTTTCAGACACCTTCTCGACGGCCGACACTTTGTCGTACAAACAGACCACAAACCGCTCACATATGCGTTCCAGCAGCGTTCAGACAATGCCACAGCTACGGTTGAGACAACTAGACTTTATATCACAGTACACCATGGATATCATCTACGTCTCAGACAAAGACAACTCCATAGCTGACGCATTGTCGCGAACCAATGCCATAACCATGCCGCTTAAACTCGACCCAGATGAACTTCACTCATATCAACTCAAAGACTTAGAACTTCAAGCGATTCTAACAAATAAAAAAGAATCAGCTATCAAACTTCAGCAACTCACGATCGATTCAGACTGCAAGATATTCTGTGACATCTCAACTCACACAATCAGGCCGTACATACCATCAGCTCTTCGTCGCAAGGCCTTCGATACTGTTCACGGTCTATCTCATCCTGGTTGAAGGGCAACAAGCCGCCAACTTCGCGAAAAATACGTCTGGCCAAGCATCAAGAAAGACGCATTGGAATGATCACGCACTTGTATCCAATGCCAGCGTTCGAAAATTCAACAACAATCTACACCCTGATTCTATCGAAGTTCCCGAACAACGATTTCATCACGTCCACATCGTCCTTATTGTTCTTCCACTCTGCCAAGACCACAGATATTGTCTCACAATGATTGACCGCTTTACCAGCGGGCCAGAAGCTATTCCCCTTAAGGATATGTATGCAGACACGGTGGCGACTGCATTTTACACGAACTAGATCGCTCGATTAGGTTCACCGAAATCCCTTACAACCGACCAAGGAACTCAATTTGAATCAGCGTTGTTCAAACCGTTGATCAACATGTGCGGAACGACAAGGATACGCACATCGCCTTACCACCCAGCTTCCAATGGACTCATTGAACGTTGGCATAGGTCATTGAAAGCCGCACTGATGTGCCACGAAGGAAGCAACTGGATTGATGCCCTTCCAACAGTGATGCTAGGACTACGAACTGCATACAAAGAAGACATCAAGGCTTCAGCGGCAGAGATGCTTTACGTGACCAGTCTTAGAGTTCCCGGTGAAATCATCACTAATGATGATTTTTCAGCTAATCCACAGGTATTCGTTGAGAAGCATAGAGAAGTCATGCGACAGATTCGACCGACACCAGCTGCACATCACGCTAAGAAAAAATTATTCGTTTATCCGGACTTATACGAATGCACTCACGTTTTCCTTCGTTGCGATGCTGTTAAAAAACCGATTGAACAACCTTACACAGGACCGTATCCAATCATCCAAAGGATTAACGACAGGTTGTTCACCATTGAAGCAGAAGAACGGAGGCTAAATATTTCAGTTGAAAGATTGAAACCAGCGCATCTTGAAACAGAAACAATGACAACACAACAAAATTCAACAAATATTAAAACATATTTGAAGAAGAAAGTGACATTTGACAGTTTATCATGACTTCGTCACTGAAGGGGGATTGATGTGGTGACACTGCAAATAGCAGTACCGATGGCGTTCTTCCCACCAAGAAGAGATATGGAAGATAGTCCGTCGACTTCCAACTTTGAATTGAACTAACGTGTTCTGGCTCCTCAAGCATTAATAAGATGCGCACCGAGAACATATCCGCAAAGTCTTGCAACGTCTCCACGAACACCACCTCACCATCAACACCACCAAATGCGTCTTTGGAAAACCAGAGGTTACTTACCTGGGACACACTATAAACAAGACTGGAAGTAAACCGCCTGATGACATAGTCCAAGTAATTTTGAAGTATCCAAAGCCGTTTTCTTGGGCAGCTTGGGCAGATAAGATAACCTATCGGACTGTTTTCCTGCAAGCTATCACCTGCACAAAGTCGCTATAGCACCTACGATCGAGAACTGTTGGCGATTTATCTTGCTGTGCGCTTTTTCAGACACCTTCTCGACGGCCGGCACTTTGTCGTACAAACAGACCACAAACCGCTCACATATGCGTTCCAGCAGCGTTCAGACAAGGCACCACAGCTACGGTTGAGACAACTAGACTTTATATCACAGTACACCATGGATATCATCTACGTCTCAGACAAAGACAACTCCATAGCTGACGCATTATCGCGAATCAATGCCATAACCATGCCGCTTAAACTCGACCCAGACGAACTTCACTCATATCAACTCAAAGACTTAGAACTTCAAGCGATTCTAACAAATAAAAAAGAATCAGCTCTCAAACTTCAGCAACTCACGATCGATTCAGACTGCAAGATATTCTGTGACATCTCAACTAACACAATCAGGCCGTACATACTGTAGAATGTTTGTGTGGGTACAAATAATAGAACTTATTCTTTTCAATACAAATCCCTTTATTCAGTACAGTTACAATTCACTATTTAATTCTTTCTCTCAGTACAATTCAATTCCTCAACCACTTATACTTTTCTTATCTTTTACTTAAACCACTTAATCACTTCTTCTAATTAACACTTCAAATTCAACTTTGGAACTGATTTGCATACCTTTGGGATGCTGGTATTTATACTCGAATGACATACTTCGAGAACAATCCTCGCCATCCAGCGTCCCATACAATTTCCAATTTGCTAGAAAATTCGATTCCACTCTCCAGTCGAGACTTTGCTAATCCAGTATCGAAATCTTCTAGTCTTTGAGTTTCGACATTTTCTGCTAGATGTCGCTGCTCACATTGGAGTGGTTATCACATTGCTCCCTCCCTACAGTTGTTCGTCCCGAACAACTTCGTCATTCAGCTTCCCGTTGAAATGACACATTCTATCCAAATGGACCACTTTAAATTTTCCTCGATCCCCACGCTGGATCCGGTAGACAACGTCATTAATGCGGGTTATCACCTTGTATGGACCTTCCCAGTCCTGTTGCAATTTTGGCGATTTGCCTTTCTTACGCTGAGGATTATACAGCCAAACCAGATCTCCTTCGTTGAAACCGGAAGATTTCGCCTTGATATCGTACCTAGTTTTCATGCGGCTGCTTGCTAGCTTCATCTTTTCTCTGGTGTCTTCATGCAATTTACGAATCCTGCTGCGTAAGTCATTCACGTACTCGTTCACCTCTTTGGGCTCCGTTGGTGGGGATCCGAATTTTGCTTCACTTGGCAACCGAATTGTTTGACCAAATAAGATCTCGGATGGTGTGTGCCCTGTTGAGCTATGGACCGCGTTTCGGTAGGCCATTAAGAAGAGGGGTATGTGTCGATCCCAATCCCGCTGGCAGTTGCTGACAACCTTAGATAGATGCTCACTCAAGGTCCGATTGAATCGCTCGACCATTCCATCAGATTGAGGGTGTAGTGGCGTTGTCCTTGTCTTTCTTATTCCCAAATATTGGCATATTTCCTGGAAGACTTTTGATTCAAAGTTTCGCCCTTGATCAGAGTGCAGCTCCATTGGGACCCCAAATCTGCTCACCCAGTTGTTGACTATCTGTTCGGCTACGGTCTTAGCCTCTTGATTTGGGATGGCAAACACTTCCGGCCACTTACTGAAGTAATCCATGACTACGAGGGTATATCGGTTTCCATTAAACGTTTCGGGAAACGGCCCAGCGATGTCGATGGCTATTCGTTCGAAAGGTGCTCCGACATTGTATTGTTGCATTTGTCCATATGGCTTTACTTTTGGACCCTTGGTAGCTGCACATCTTATGCACTTTTTGCACCAATTCTCGACATCTTGTTTAGCGCTTAGCCAATAGAAACGTTCCCTTACCTTTTCCAACGTCTTGTTTATTCCCAAATGGCCTCCTGAGATTCCGTCATGTATTTCATGGAGCACTTGGTTGACTCTGGACCGTGGCACAATTAGCTGCATACGAGATGTTGTCCCATCTGCACTTTCCCATTTTCTCTTCAGCAATCCATCTTGCACAAAAAGCGAGTCCCACTGTGCCCAGTATGCCTTCAGAGTTTGGCTCCGATCTGATATCTGCTGCCAGCTTGGTCTTTCCTCGTGTTCTTTCCAGGCCAATATTGGTTCGATGTCATTGTCTGCCTGTTGGGAGGAACGGATTTCGTCTATACTCCAACCCTCTATTGGCTCAGTCCTGATCATTTGGATAGTTGCCTGTTCTTTTGCTTCTTTACGATTGCAGTGTTCGCATTTTACTCCGCACGGTCGACGAGAGAGAGCATCAGCATTTGAGTGGAGTGTTCCCTTGCGGTGTTGCACTTCAAAGTCGTAGCCCTGCAACTGCTCGATCCATCTTGCAACTTGGCCTTCAGGGTTCTTAAATTGGAGTAGCCATTTCAGAGCTGCGTGGTCTGTCCGGAGAATGAACTTTTGTCCGTAGAGGTACTTATGGAAATGCTTCGTAGCCAGAATTAAAGCCAGAAGCTCGCGCCGGGTTACACAGTAGTTCCGTTCAGGTCTGGAGAGTACTTTGCTGTAATATGCGACCACTTTCTCTTGACCATTATGAACCTGGGAAATCACAGCTCCGACCCCAACATTGCTAGCGTCTGCGTCCACGATGAACATTTTTCCGGGCGTGGGGTAACCCAAGATGGGGGCATTGCACAGCTGTCGCTTCAGTTCTTGAAACGCTTTTTCGCATTCTCCAGACCACCTGAACTGTCGGCCTTTTTCCGTAAGTTGATGCAGGCTCTTTGCAATGCCAGCAAAATCCTTTACGAACCTTCTGTAATTCGCCACGAAGCCCATGAAGCTTCTCATTTGGTGTTTATCTTTTGGAGAAGGCCAACTTTTCACGGCTTCGATTTTGTCAGGATCCGTTCTTACTCCTTCCGCTAATATAATGTGACCCAGATATTTTACTTCCGGACGAAACAAGGCACACTTTTCTGGGTTGAGCTTTAAATGAGCACTTCGTAGCCTCTCAAACACTTCTTTTAGATTTTCGCGGTGCTCCTCGTACGTCTTACCTATGACGATAACGTCGTCCAAATATACTAGGCAGGTTTTCCAGGTGAGTCCTTGCAATGTTCGTTCCATTAGTCGCTCGAAGGTGGCCGGAGCGTTGCACAGTCCAAACGGCATCACTGCAAACTGCCAAAGACCGCTTCCTGTAGTGAAGGCAGTTTTCTCACGATCCGCACGATTTATCTCTACCTGCCAGTAACCGCTCTTCAAGTCAAGTGTTGAAAACCATTTCCCTCCAGAAAGCATATCCAAAGTGTCATCGATTCTCGGAAGTGGGTAGCTGTCCTTTTTAGTGACATCATTGAGACGTCGGTAGTCTACACAAAATCTCGTGCTGCCATCTTTCTTCTTCACGAGGACCACTGGAGATGCCCACGAACTTTGCGATTCTTCAATCACTCCCTCAGCTTTCATCTTCGACATCATTTCGGCAACTTCTGTTTGCTTTGCCAATGGAAGATGCCTTGCAGGTTGACGGATTGGTCGAGCGTCTCCGGTATCAATGTGGTGTTGAACAATATGCGTTCGTCCATATTCTCCGTCTTGTGCAGCAAATATATCAGCGTATTCACCGATTAGTTTTTCTGCCAGGATTCGCTGATCTTCGTCCAGATTACAGAGGCTGAGAATTTTGTTCTTGATTTTTATGCTCTGAACTGTTGTGACCGGTTTTGCACCCTTTTTTTCCGTTGTGGTCGATATTGCCTCAACAGGTACGCATTTTCCCACTATCTCCCCCTTTTTCACCTTTACACGGAATGTCTTTGGATTTAGAATCCTTATAGGGACTATTTTGTTCTTTGGCTCCACTAAGGTCTTTCCCACCATGAAGTCTCTTTTCTTTTCTGGCTCCATCAAATAGAATCAGTGGCTACCAGGACCAACTTCCACTTTTGCCCACAAAATTGCTTCTGACGAAGGCTCTAGACTCTGATTGCTGCAGATAACGACATCTGAGACTGTGGTATTGGCGTTTCCGTATATCATTGGTATCTCCATGTTTCCGTATTTCAGGGTTTGTGCCCCCAAGTCGACTATAAGTCCATGTTCTCTCATGAAGTCTGTATCAATGATGCACTCGTCACATATGTCAGCTACCAGAAATGCGTGAGTGAATGTTATTCCGGCCAGTTGGATTTTTATGCGGACTTCACCATATACCTTAATCGTTGCTCCTGTAGCTGTTCGCAAGCTGCAGCTGCTAGTGTTATGCAGCCAAGAATTCTGCACAAGATTCCTCCTGATGATTGAGGCCGTGGCACCGGTGTCTATTGTTGCCATCCCTTTTTCTTTTCCACGGACTACTTCTACTAGAAGGCTTTTGCTGCGTCGTTTTGCCAGCGAGACTTGGATGATGGTCCTGGGGCCGTCGACTCCTGCTACCAACTTCTGCCCCGCGAAGTTGGTGCTTAAGCATTTCCCGACTGATGGCTTCGGGAAGGTTGACCGGCTTCTTGATAGCTGTTTCTGCGGGTTTCTTCCTCTATTTGCTTGCCACCACAGTGAGGGCAGTCTTTTCGTCGCACCGGTTCTTTACACTGCCTTTGAAGGTGTCCTATTTTATTGCAATTCCAGCAGCGCATTATTCGTCTATCCCGTCGAGTATCTCGTTCCTCGGCACTAATTCTTGTGCAGGAGCATTCGACAGATGCTACTTCCCTGACGAAATGTGTTCCCCTGGAAGCCTGATTGGCTGCTTCCATCGCCAGAGCGAAGGCAAGTGCTTCAGCAAGGGTTCTTTTCCCGGCCATCCTTACTGCTGACTGTAGCTTCGAATCTGCAATTCCCCTGATAAATGCATCTTTTGCCATTTCGTCGATAATTTCCTGGCCTGCGGTGGGGTATGACAGATGTGCAAGTCTACTCACGTCTGCTTGGAGCTGCTGCAGTGTTTCTCCTCTTTGCTGTGTTCGGCTTTGCAATTGGACCTTGTAGACCTCCTGCATGTGGCTGTCCCCAAACCGTTTCTCGATAGCCTGCACTAAAGTCACATAATCTTTATGCTTTTCGATGTCTACTGTTTGCAACAATTCCGCTGCAGGACCGTGCAAGGCCATTGTTAGGGCAAAGCACTTTTCCTCATTGTCCCAGTCGTTTGCACAGGCAGCCATTTCAAACTGCTTCTTATAGGTAGACCATGAGGTCTGGCCATCGAATGAGGGAGGCTTCAACTCTTTTCTCCTTGGACCGCTTAAAGAACATTCTCGCAGTTTCTGTTTTCGCACTGTGTCGAGCTCTTTTGCCAGTTGCTGAACTTTGCTGTCCATTTCCTCGAATTTTTCGCCAACATTCTTCTCTATTCTATCAAATTTGTCATCAACGTTCTTCTCTATTCCTTCAAATTTGTCATCGATTTCTTCGAATTTTTGCTGGAGAATGTTCTTTTGTTCTTCCAGATTATTCTTTTGTTCATCCATTCTCTGTTGAAGACCGTGCAGATTGTTGGTTTGTTCGTTGAATTTTTGTTCAATGCTGCTCTTCTGCTCGTCTAGATTTTTCTTTTGTTCATCCAGCTTTTGTTCGAGGCTATTCTTTTGTTCATCCAGCTTTTGTTCGAGGCTATTCTTTTGCTCATCCAGATTTTTCTTTTGTTGGTCGAGACTGTTCTTCTGTTCGTCCATTTTTTTGTTTTGTTCGTCCATTTTTAATAAGAGGAGTTGCATCATTGCAGCCATGTCATTGCCGGTACTTGTCTGTTCATCCTCGTCAACATCAAAGGAATATGCATCAGGATCATGTCCCTCGTTGTTCAAAGCCTCCTGAAGTTGGAGCACCAGGTCACTTTTTCCTCCACTGGCGCTGAGGCTTCTCTTGTTCAACTCGGATTTGAGTTGGACGAGGGTCAACTGCAATAGTTTTCGACCCATTCTAGCTTTTTCAAATAGTCAGAAAACACTTTTTTTTTTTACACAAAATAAGTCCTATCCCACTTCTGACACCAATGTAGAATGCTTGTGTGGGTACAAATAATAGAACTTATTCTTTTCAATACAAATCCCTTTATTCAGTACAGTTACAATTCACTATTTAATTCTTTCTCTCAGTACAATTCAATTCCTCAACCACTTATACTTTTCCTATCTTTTACTTAAACCACTTAATCACTTCTTCTAATTAACACTTCAAATTCAACTTTGGAACTGATTTGCATACCTTTGGGATGCTGGTATTTATACTCGAATGACATTCTTCGAGAACTATCCTCGCCACCCAGCGTCCCATAGTGATAACGTCATAAAGATAAATAAACGTAAGAGTGATTGAGAAAAATGATTAGATTGTAAATTGAAACTGTATTAAAAATAAAGTGATTGTAGTCGCGTTTTATTGGCAGGTCAGTAACCAGCTCAGTAAAATTTAACATTGCAAACAACAACAAGTCGAATGCTGGCGATAAATAAGCCAGCATTTATTGCTGCCGATAAAGTTTTAAAAACTTTGAAATGAAGATGGCGCAAAGTATATAAAAGTGATCACAGAACTTAGGTATTCTGAAATCCAGGGAGCGCTGACAGGGGTTGTAAAAAATGTTATTTCATGATGGTTGTTGACTTCGTTTATTTAAGGTTGTGTTCGTTGACTATTATTTTATATAATGCATTTGAGTTGCAAAAAGAAAAGAAAAAAAAATCTGGGTGAAGTCGTGGAGAAAAGTGAGGGATGAACGTGGTTCATTTTCCTTTATTACAAGAGCTGCAAATTGGGGACGAGAAATCTTTCTTCAGTTATTTAAGGATGAATAAGGAAGCTTTTCAGTAGCTCCTTTTACTAATAAAAGACGATCTGCAGAAGAAAAAAAAAGCAGTAAACTGCTGAAAGTATCTACACGACATGCAGATACATTGGTACATGGATATGTCTTATAGGCATACGACGAAAAAACCATAATTGTTTTACGAGTGAAAATAAATAAATAGAATATACTCGTAGGGTGGTTGTGCAAAAAAGAGATGGTTTAAAGTTTTACCCCGGTGTAAAAAAAGAAACACAAGTTAAAAAATTATGTACATACTCGTATATACTTATGGTATTACCTGTAAAAAAAAATCAAATGCTAAGCACTATACCAAAAAAAGAAAACAAATATGCACAAAGGATGAAACGTATATTTGTAACACACTCAAAACGTCGAGAAACAGAGCGACGACGATTTATGTGTCCATGTACAGATGGTATCATTCCTTTGTACAGTTGATTCGTTGTAGAAGGAAAACAAAAAATGGGACACTTTTTTGACGGACACATTTTTCAGAAAGACAAGCGGTTAGACATATCCGTGTCAAAACACCATTATGAGATCCGTAATTACACCTGCTGCGCGTAGCTTATGTAAACTCGCCCATAGCTAGTTAACGTAGATGCGCCCCCTGCATTCCAGCACTACGAAATCCCATCTTGTGAAGCTACCATCTTTATTTGGGTCGGCCATATTTTATTTATTTGAAATTTTTGGGCACAGCCCGCCATATTTTTTTCTTTGTAACATTTTTGAATTTGACTTGTAAGATAGTAGTCGTTAAATATTAAAAATCTTGTGATCACTTGAAGAGATCTAAAAGACATCCGAGACAGTAAGTTGTAATTACACAAATGTAAATAATTTATAAATTTTTAAATAAAGGAATTTTGAAACTTCACCTAAATTCGGAGATTTTATCAAATTGTCTCACGCCGCCAACCACGCAGCTTGTCAATAGTTGCCGCCAACCCTTGCGACAACAACACCAGAGCAAAAGCTGGCAGCAGCTTTGAGATTCCTCGCAACTTGGAGATTCTTAATTTTGACATACTTTTCGGACATATCCGTAAGCATATTCAAATGTCAACAACTGGTTTTTTAGATTGATTTTGACATCTACTAATGGCACTGGTACCCACTTTGAAGTATAGATGGAAGGTGACTGTTTGAGTGAGTAAAGCGTTTTATTGGGGTTTGTTGCTGAGCTGCGTACCCAGCTACCAATAAAACACGGCTTGTATAATTGAATAAGTCTATCATTTGTACGTACATATATAAACATTTTACAATATCATAACTAGCACCTATTATTAAGAGAAATTAAATTTAAATGTTACAATTACTTTCTCTCAGTGTATATATCCAAAATTTACTTTTTATAATGAAACAAAAAATTCAACTTTCCTATCAAATATGAGAACCAATGTTTCAAAATATGTTGCTAGTCACAAAATGTTGCATGGATTTTATCCTTTCAGCAGTGACATCTATACGCTCAGGTGTCAAATATATATTTAAATTTCTTAGTTTCGGCACATACCTCTTGTATACCAATACCAATGCTGTACTAATAATAATGTATTTCGTGACATCTAGTTTCTCATTCTGAAAATTTTAGTTGCTGAAACTTTATGGCAACCTGACCTACATAAGATAAAATACTCTTTTACCACAGATAATAAATCTATACAGATGTCTCATTCATATGGGAAGTTTTGTCCTATGAAAATGAAATCGAACTAAAAAAATAGGTTTTTTAAAAAGCTGCAAAGAGCAGAAAAATCATTTTATTCCTTTTAGCTTTTTGCTCTTGCCGCTTGTCACTCAACATGCAAAGTCGTTAATCATGCAAAAACAATTCGTGAACGAAAAAAATAAGTAAAAAAAAACATACGTTGACGTTGCCCAGCATAACCGGTTTACTTGGGTTTATGTACGTGTGCTTGTTATTTTGTTTGTAACTTGTTATGCAATGTAAATTAAAGGGGGGTAGGAATATAATTTTGAAGATCATGAGATCGTCGGTTCGTAATGTGGGCGTGCTGGAGGGGGTGGGTATGACGTTGCACCACACTATAAAAGTGGTTGATATTTGAAGCACGAGGTGTTAAGGGCTAATACATGTTATGGGGTTGAAGGTATACATGAAGGTATAAGCACAGATAATAAATCTATACAGATGTCTCATTCATATGGGAAGTTTTGTCCTATGAAAATGAAATCGAACTAAAAAAAAAGCTTTTTTAAAAAGCTGCAAAGAGCAGAAAAATCATTTTATTTCTTTTCGGTTTTTGCTCTTGCCACGTGAACGAAAGAAATAAATAAAAAAAACATACGTTGACGTTGCCCAGCATAATCGGTTTACTTGGGTTTATGTACGTGTGCTTGTTATTTTGTTTGTTACTTGTTATGCAATGTAAATTAAATGGGGGTAGGAATATAATTTTGAAGATCATGAGATCGATGGTCCATGATGTGGACGTGCTGGAGGGGGTGGGTATGACGTTGCAACACACTACAAAAATTGTTGATATATGAAGCACGAGGTGTTAAGGGCTAATACATGTTTAGGGTTGAAGATATACGTATGTACATGAGCCCTAGACCAATTTCCCGATTTTAATTTTGTGCTCAGGACATTAAGTACCTACCTACAAAATTTGATAAATTTCCAAGCATTGAGCAACATCGAACTTATTCGGAAAATGTATGTATACGAGTATGTTATTTACGAGTACATACTCGTATTTGCTCCCTTTTCTTTCAAGTTATGTAAAAGGGAGTTTTTAAAACTGTAAAATATTTGTATGTAAAGATCGAAAATCTTCAATTCCGAGACTCGGGGACAACGCAGTAATGTACGGCCGAATTTATGGGAGTTCGAACAAGTGGAATGGGATCTCAACCAACTTGGAGTGCAGCACCGCTGGAAACAGCTGGCGAAAGATCGCGCCAGGTGGAAAGGCTTGTTAGTTGAGGTCCTGGTCCACCCCGGACTGTAACGCCACCTAAGTAAGTAAGGAAAATATTGGAAATATTTTTCCGACAGCCATGAATGAGCCATATTTTAAATAGCAAAATCAATTTTCCTTTTAGTAGAGACTTTGGATCCAATTTGTTAAACCAGACTGAAGTCGCACCGGTTGCCTTGGCTTATTCTGGTGGTAATCTTCGACAAGGTGTCATTTGTTCAGTTTGCATTAAACCAGAGGAAGAGGAACTCCTCTAAAGCAATGAGTGTTTACAGTGACAAATTGTACGATTTGGTAGACGACGGGGTTATCTTTGCTCGACAAAATGTACTTTACAATGGCGGTAGATTTTGGCCATCCTGAAGTGTCTATATCAATGACGTGTCCCAAAAGTCCTGACCTGGCCCCTTGCTACTTTTTTTTATTCACCAAACTCAAAACGTACCTTAAGAGTAAGGAACGCACGGTAGAAAATGTAGGTAGAAAAATGTAAAAAGCTACGGCCAAGGCTTTGAAGGCGATGTTAGAAATTGCCTTCCAGAATTGCTACGAAGTGTGGCAGCACCGTTGGGATCGCTGTGTACGCTCTCAAGGGACCTACTTTGAAGGTGACAATTTATTTTATGTTTGATACATGTGTTTTAAAAAAAATATTCTCATTACTTTTGGGACATACCACTTATATATTCCAATATATGTACATAGTATTATCTAAATATATACCTGTATAATAATTGATCACTACTCTTGGCCTATATATAACCACAACTTCTTTTTCTTTTGGTAATAATTTCGAGGTTATTTCCATAATTTCCTGCATAACATTTCTATTTAAGCCAGGGGACAGACTTTTAATTTTAATCCACCTGTGCAATGAAGATGGATGCGGCAAGTGTATCTCAAGTTGATCCCGCAAAAAGTTGTATCCGGCAGCTGAACGAAAAAAGATGCACTGCGAAATATATTTCTCCTCTTCGGTGTATTCATTTTTACCCTGTGATAAGATGAGCTTCGAAAATGTCATAGCATTTTGATGAATACCAAGCAATGAATCGATTTTCCCTTGAATGTTTTACTTTTCACGCGCTTGTAGCCTTTTCTTGTCCTCTTTTAAACGGTGAATTTTCTTTCATAAATTTGGTTTCGATTTTCTTTAATAGTTATTCTCAAGACATTGTTCAATTTCTTAAGCTTTTCAATTCTCCTAATGTAAAAACATTGCCTTTTTACATGAGCCTTACAATTGGCGCAAGCAAATTCAATGTGATCATTGAATTTTGTCCTTAATAAATTTTTAGAAGCCAAATTTAGTTCCCCTATTGTAGGTTCACTCGAACTCAGAATTTTGGCGAGTTCATCGGCTCTGCAGTTCCCTGGAATGTCTCTGTGGCCCGGCACCCAACAAAGGTGAATGTTGAACTGCTCTGCCATCTCCATGAGAGATGATCGGCATTCAAGGGCGGTTTTAAAATATAATGAGACCGAGTCCAGGTACTTGATGGCGGCCTGACTATCCGAAAATATGCGGATATCCTTTGCAGATATCACGTTTTTCTTCAGCCAGGACAGAGCTTCTTTAATCGCCAAAATTTCCACCTGGAACACGCTACAGTGATTTGGAAGGCGAAAAGAGAGGCTTAGATTTAGCTTATCCGAGAAAACACCGCCACCAACTCCGCTATCGGTTTTAGATCCATCTGTGTAGAGATGGATTGACTTGTCCTCCATGAAAGCATCCTCCTCCCATAATGATCTAGAGGGGAAGCTTACATGGAAGTTTTTGTCAAACCAAAGTTCAGGTATGGTGTAATCGGTATTCTCTGTGAGGATTCCTAATGTATTAAGAATATTGGAGTGGCCAGATGAATTATTTGTCCACTGTTTAGTCGCTTTAAGGCGAATAGCTGCAGTCGCAGCTACTTGCTTGCTAAAAATGTCGAGGTTTGTCAAGTGAAGCAGAATATCTAATGCCGCAGAGGGGGTAGACCGCAAGGCTCCGCTTGTGCATAGACATGCTGTTCTTTGGACTCTGCTTAATTTAATGCGGTTGACTGCATTTTCCAAGGCCGTCCACCAGACAACCACCCCGTAAGTAAGTATCGGTCTTATGACCGAGATGTATAGCCAGTGGGTTATGCGAGGTTGAAGGCCCCATTTGTTCCCAATGGCTTTTTTGCAAGAGAATAAGGCTATAGTAGCTTTATTGACTCTTTCTTGAATGTTAGGTTTCCAATTTAGTTTCCTGTCAAAAATCAGACCCAGATATTTTCGGAGAAAACTAAACTGGTACCGTTTATTGAAGGAGGGTCTATGATCAGAATTTTATATTTCGTAGAAAAGAGGACAAGATCAGTTTTATGGGGGTTTATTCCCAATCCACCTCGATCTGCCCAGCGGGTTAATCTGTTGAGATTTATTTGGAGGAGTTCTTTAATGGTATTAAGCTGTTTTCCTGAGACGGCTATGGCAATGTCATCCGCATAGGCAATCACTCTGCTACCACCCGCTTCCAGGTATATCAGTAGTTCGTTAACTACTAAGTTCCAGAGAAGCGGAGAGAGGACACCGCCTTGCGGCGTACCTCTACTGACATATCTTTTAGCAGAAGGCTCACCCAGTTTGGAATTGATTATCCTGCTTTTTAGCATTAGATCGATCAACTCCTCAAGTGAGCCGTCTACCTGCAGAGTTGACTGCGCAGTCATGATTGCGGATGTATTGACGTTGTTAAAGGCGCCTTCTATATCTAGGAAAGCAACCATTGTGTACTCCTTATATTGTAGGGATCGTTCGACGTGGCTAGTCAGAGAGTGCAAAGCCGTTTCCACCGACTTTCCTTTACAGTAGGCATGTTGAGCCGTAGACAGAAGTCTTGGATCAACTTTAGCTCGAATATGGATATCAATCAGTCGTTCTAAAGTTTTCAGAAGGAATGATGATAGACTTATAGGTCTGAGGTCCTTTGGGACTACATGAGAACATTTTCCAGCTTTGGGGATGAATACTTCATAACAGTGGAATGTGGATAAGTTCTACAAAGCTAACCATTCATCATATTTAACAGTGCCTTTTTTAGGGAAATGAAACAATTTCATATCCGAAAACTTCATTTCATCACTTCAATTCAATTCAATTACTTATTATTTACATGCACTGCATATTAATAACACGAATAATATTTTGCTCGTCAAACTTCAATTACAAAATGTAAAGAAATATTCGACTTTTCCCGCCTTTGAATTGTTCTTTCTTAGATACACACCCATACGCTCAAACAAAAAACCAATTCATGAAAGATTACATAATATCCTATTGTATGAATGAAAACAAACAACCAAGTCTTCATACCCCTTCCCGCAAACCCCTTACAATTGTTTTTCATATTCCTTTTGCCACTGCCCTCAACTTGTGGTGAGAGAAAAAAAAATCTCTCAGTAAACAAAGCAAGAAAGAGGGAAAATAAAAAAGCTTTACATTATTCCGAAAGCTCGTGTCGGCTGGACGAGTGTCGGCTAGCCGACAAAAATTGAACCATTTTTTTTCTACAGCGATGAGACATCTGTATAGATTTATTATCTGTGATAGGAGTTTACAACGTTAGCTTTTGCCCAGTGTAGGGCATAGCCTATGTTTGTTATTTCATCCTTAACTAAATCTAACTTATATTTAATGTTAAACAGAAATTCTTCTAACAATCTGTCATTATTCTTTACGTATTTGTTTATTTCATTAGTCTGGTTTTTTAATTCATTTAATTTATCAATTACTAATCTATTTATGATTACTTGCCTATTGTTGTTGTCCAATACGTTATTAATTTTTTCCTGTATAATTTGGAAGTCATGGCTATCTGGGTTGCCGGATATCTATTTCCAGGCACTTCCTATAAAATCTAACGACCTTTTCTGGGGATGGTTGGGAATCAAACGTTTAATATGGGATCTGATAAGGGATATTTCTTCGGTGAGAAGGTAATAACTGGAATGGGAGGTTTGCAGGTTTGCTCTTAAAGATGACTCTATGGTATCAATGGCTAGTACGAATTTTGAAAGCTCAATTTCGTGTATAATTTTGAATGTTCCTGTCTGAAGTCGGCATGTTCCGGTATTAATTGTCAGTAGTTGTGAGTTCGTATAGTGTAGTTAGTATTTGTACGTTTGCCAAAGAAGTATGAATGAGGTATCTGAAATAAAGAGAGTTACGAGAAAAGATTTTTTAGCTAGGTTTTTATATGGGATTTGTGGATTTCTTTGCCTGATTGGGTTATCACTGTAGTCTTTTTATTCTCTTTGACAATTTCTTTAGTATATTTCTTTGTCAGTTTAGAACCCAATCTTTTATTTTTCTTGACGTAGATTTCATCGCCGGGTGAGAAATCCTTAATTGGGGGTTTGTCTTTATTATGATAGGCCAGGTCATTATCTTGTTTCGCTTTTAACCGGTTCTTGTTCTCTGCATAGGTTTTTTGAATCTGAGACGCGTCGGAGCCAGTATTCCTGCTGAAAAATAAATCTACCGGTTTCTTCTTTGTTACGGAGTGAACTGAAAAGTTGTAAGCGTTAATAGTCGCTTCTAATAGTTCCGTGAAGGATCTATGCAGCTGATCGTTCTTAAGGCATCGCATAATTTCCGCAAGGGTCGAGTGGAATCGTTCCACTTGACCATTTGATGTGCTCGTATAGGGAGGTGTTTTATGCACCTCCTGACTTTTCGTTATCGAAAACTATGATTTTAGGGATACCGTATCCAAAGATGATTTCTCTCAGTGGCTTCCTGATGTCTTCTATCGCCTTTGATTGAATTTTTTTGACTTGGACATGTTTGGAAAATTTGTCTATTGACGTGAGTACCAAGTTTCCTTCGGTTGAGAGAATATCTACGTGAATAATCTGCCCCGGATATTCTGGAACAGGTGTGGCTTGGATTTCTACTTTGCTGAGATGGCGATCATATTTATTTTCTTTACAGACCGAACAGAGTTTAGTTATTGGTTTAATTTTGCGAGACATAGATGGGAAGTAGTATTTTTCTAATATTTGTACCTTATTTTCGCGATCGTTTCTGTGCGCGCGTTGATGTGTATTAATGATGATTTCTTCCTGCTTGTTTTCGTCAACTATGTCTTCGACTAATGTTCTGGAGAACTTAATACGGTAGTTATTAAAATGGTCCTTATAAATTTCCTGTATTATACCCATAACTCTTTCTTCTGTCTTAATACAATTGGTAACTGTGGGGTTCAATATTCTTTTTTAAATTTCAATTAGATTGTCGTTATTATAAAAAGGTTCTGTGATTATATGACGATGGTATGTGGGGAATACTAACTGAAATTTTTGATTAGAGGGGTTGCCAAGGTTTAAGAAAATCTGGTTTTTAATAGCATTAATAGGACAGTCGGTGCTATATATCAGGTTATGAGAAGAGCTTTCATCGCTGTGTATGGTTGGTGTGAGACTGTTTACTTCTGCTCTAATAGGTGGTCTTGAAAGCGAATCTGCCACGACGTTAATTTTCCCCGGCTTGTACCTAATTTCGTGATTATATTCTTCTAATAGTGCTTTCCATCTTTTTAATTTGGTGTTGTTGTTTTTGTTGCTAAGGGAGTATGTGAGGGGCTGGTGGTCGGTGTAAATTTAGACTTTTGTCGAACCGTATAGATAATTCCTTAGAGTATTAAGAGCCCAGATTATAGCGAGCATTTCTTTTTCATTCGCCGCGTAGCTTTCCTTGCTTTTATTTAACGTTCTGAAAATGAACGTAATGGGCTTATTATTCTGGGATAAAACGGCTCCTAGAACGTAATTTGATGCATCAGTTACCAATTCAAAATCTTTCGTGAAGTCTGGGTATATCAAAATTGTTTCCTCTGAAGTCAAAGAATTTTTAATTTGTTGAAAAGCTTCTTTAGCTGCATCGTTAAGATGAATGGTTTTTTTTGCTTGAAAGGTTTTTGGACAGACGTCCGTCCTCCCCTCTTAAAAGAGTCGTTAGGGGTTTTGCCAATTTGGCATGATCCCTAATGAATCTTCGATAGTACCCTGACATGCCCAGAAACGAGCGAAGTTCTTTCAGGGTTTGAGGATATGGGACATTTTGTATCGCCTTAACCTTTTCTGGGTTCGTCTTTATTCCATCAGATGAAATGACAAAACCAAGGAATTCCACACTTTGTTTGTAGAATTCACATTTGTCCAGTTGTACTTTCATGTTTGCAGCTTGTAGCGTACGAAAGATTGTCCGGACATTTTGTTCATGTGTTGACTCGTCTTGACTAAAGATGATTATGTCGTCTATATAGACGTAGCATATTTTCCCAATATGCTCTCGAAGGATGTCGTCAAGTGCTCTCTGAAAAATTGATGGAGCATTTTTTAGTCCAAACGGCAATCCCGTGAACTCGTACTTGCCGTTATTGACCGAGAAGGCCGTTTTTCCAATATCAGATTCTTTTAACGGGATCTGATGAAATCCGCTTTTTAGGTCGATTACAGCGAACCATTTATTTTGGCCAAGCTGTGAAAGGACCTCATTTATCTGTGGGATCGGGTATCGGTCGGCCACAGTTATGTTATTTAATTTCCTGTAATCTATTACGAGTGTGTACTTTTTCTCACCGGAAGCATCGGGTTTTTTTTTGAACAATCCACACCGGTGAATTGTATAGTGACCGTGAAGGTCTAATAATGCCGTTGTCTAGCCGTGCACAATTTTAGTTATAGATTGTTTTTGTTTTGAAGACATGTGGTTGGTTCGAATATTAATTGAATTCACGGACTGAGAAACTAGTTGCTTGATACGTATATTTACTTGATTTTTAATAACCATGTAGTTATCTTGTGTATGTATTACTGCCGAAAGATTTTTAAGGCTATCATTTCCCAGGATAGCATTAAAAGACTTAAGTTCGGGCATAAGGAAAAATTGTATTTTTATGTCTTTTAAGCCAAATAGGTTTACAAAGGTATGATGGGTAATTAATACAATTGCCTTGTTGTGGTCGATTCGAATAGTTAACTGCGGTTGTACGAATTGTCGATGCATCCATTGGCTCTGGTGGTGGCTGCCGTGGAGCTGAATAATTTTGTTGATTTTGGGGAGCATTTTGTCTGAGAACAGAGTTTTGTTGTCGTTGCTAATTTGCTGCTGATTATTGTTGGGTTGAGATAATCTAGGTGGATACGATAATTCTGGGTAGAATGGTTGGCGGAATTGATCTTGATGAGCATTCTGGTTCACTCGTTTGGGTGGTAATGGGGGCGGCTCAGGATGATGGAGCCTTTTGCTGGAATTGCTATTAGCTATAGCATATTGTGCTCGATAGTTCTGGTTTTTCAGCTTCAAACACAAATGCAATGCTTGAGGAAGATCCACAGGCTCTCGGATTCCGAGGAGTCTGGGTAAGTCTCCCTTGAGGCCTCTTATAAATGTGTCTAGGGCCTTATCCCGGTAAGTTTGCATTGTGACAATGGCAAGCAATCATTTTAATTACAAGTTTTTCACTTAATAGTTGATTTGATATCTTAAGTCTAATTAACTTGATTGATCTAGTTAAATTATTTTTTCCGTTAAAAATTGTAAAAATTAGAATTATAAATTTTCTAAAGTTAAAATAAATTTTTTCACTTAATAGTTGATTTGATATCTTACGAGTAAGTCTAGTTAGTTTGATTGATCTAGTTAAATGATTTTTGTCGTTAAAAATTGTACAATATTGCTTACAGTAGAATTAGTTTCAACATCGCAGGGCGGCTGACAGCTATTTGTCTCCTTTTTGCTTTCGGCTACTAGGGGTCCTCGTTTCCCTGGCTAACTAGGCACTTCTTTAGGGGAGAGTTTTTAAGAACTTTTGAGGGCAATTTGTTCTTAGCACTTCTTGAGGGCACTTTGTTTTTTTTTGGCACTTCTTGAGGGCACTTTGTTTTAGCACTTTTTGAGGGCACTTTGTTTTTGGCACTTCTTGAGGGCACTTTGTTTTTGGCACTTCTTGAGGGCACTTTGTTTTTGGCACTTCTTGAGGGCACTTTGCTTTCTTTATTTCGGGCAGCGTTTCTGCCTATCAAAAATACAATGTGTAAAAGAACTTAAAATCTAAAGCTTAAATACTCTCTTACTGCTAAATCAGCACATCGTAGTTTCTCACGAACGGAACTCAGAATTGCAATCGTTGCAGGTGTCTGGTGTCATCGAATGTCTGCCTGGGAACTGATGGGTTGCACGTGTTAGATATCGGTGCGCGTGTTGCTGACTCAGTTTTCACTGTTGATAGAATTATTCGTTAACTTATATCACACTTATTAGTGTGATAGGAGATAAACGACTTTGCATGTGTGAGTGACAAGTGGCAAGAGCAAAAAGCGTAAAGAAATAAGAACTAAGAACTTGCAGCTTTTTAAAAAGCTCTTGATTTAGCTCGATTTCATTTTCATAGGACCTAAATTAATATATTAATTCTATGTGTGCTGCGAATTTAACCCTTAAATGCATCTTGTTGCCAATTGGCAACACTGCCTTTACAACACTTTTATAATACAAATGTGAAAGTTTTAGAGTTGAATTCATATTGTTGTCATTCGGCAACACTCTTCCTATATATTTTAGTAATTTAGTCGTAGATTGGGATTATAGAATACAGTTATTGCATTTGTTTTTATTGTAAGTTAGCAATTCTTCAAGAACACGTGCAGTGTGGAAATTGATTAGTGCTTAGATTAATTAATTAAAAGGTTGGTGTATATTTATTTGTTGTTTACTTCGAAAAGAGTGAGTATTTGTTACAAAATTGATTGCTGACATTGTAAATCTTTTTAAAACGGTGAAATTGCTATAACAAGGTTTGTTGCCAATTGGCTACATTGTGCGAGTGGACCTACTCTATTTGATAATTTTTAGCAACAGTTCAATATACCATTTCAGGTTTATTTTATCAACATAATTTGCGATTTCACCATGACTGAACCTTTTAAATCTGTTGAAGAACTGACGCAATATTTGTTGGAATACAACAGTGGAGAAAGCGAGGATGATTTTTTTCGAAGACAGCGCGGAAGATCCAGATTTTGAATTGGATTTGTTAAAGAAAAAAGATGAAAATGAAGCAAATGTGGTGCCATTCTCACCTCCGACAGATTCTCAAATTGAGTTTGAAGAGGTAGCCTCTTGCTCCAACAATAAACCATGTGAGGAAAGCCAACTTCAAAAAAATATTGTATGGAAGAAAAAAAATTTGCAAAATTGAGGATCAGCTAGAATTTCGGAAACTCCATTTCAATTTTTTAAATATTTTTTTTCTGATGAATTGATACAAAATATTGTTGAGCAAACGAATTTATACAATATTCAAAAAAATCCTGAAACCGTAATTGCATTCTCTGCATCCGATATACAACAATATATGGTAATTGTGCTTTACATGTCACTCGTACATATGCCTAACATAAGATTATATTGGAGTGATGACCTTGGATTTCAACCAATAATTGACATGATGCCAGTGAATAAGTTTGAAAAATTACGGCAGGTCATGCACTTCAATGACAATACAACTTTTATTGCAAGAGATCAACTAGGTTATGACAGATTGCACAAATTAAGACCAGTCATAAATTTTCTGCTATCAAAGTTCAACACCGTTCCGCTAGAGAAAGAATTATCCATTGATGCATTATATGAAGCAATACATGCCTATGAAACCAAACAAATGGGGATTTAAATTATTTGTTCTTGCTGGAGTCACTGGATTCGCTTATAATTTTGAAATATATACAAGACGTGCGGACAATTCGTCAACATCGGATATCGAACCTAACCTCGGAGCAACGCCCAACATAGTTTTACGTTTGTTCCGAATTATACCTCGAGAGCAAAACTATCGTCTCTACCATGACAATTTTTATACCGGCATTCCACTTATGGTTCATTTGGCAAAAGAGGGCATTTTTTCAATGGGAACAGTTCGAAGAAATAGACTTCCGAATTGTAAACTGCCCACAGAAGCAGCAATGAAAAATGAGCCGAGTGGGCAAATTCATGAATATACGACTACAATAGACGGCGTTGATATAACATCAGTTGTCTGGAAAGACAATAAATATGTAAACCTTATCGCCTCCTATGCTGGAACTCAGCCTGAGGCATTTGTCAAAAGATTTGATCGCAAGCAAAAGAAAACAAACTATAAAGGTGAAATGTCCTTTCATAATGCAGCAATACAACCGTTATATGGGTGGCGTAGACCTTTTAGATAGCCTAATGGGTCGTTATAAAATTGGCATAAAAAGCAAAAAGTGGCCTTTTACCACTATATGAATGGTTGGCATATAAAAGAGTGCTAAAATAAAATGATAAAAGGGACTCCGAAGTTTTAAATCAAATGAGTTTTCGTCTAGAGGTAGCGAAATGTTTAAGTAAGGTCAACAAAGGACCGAAACGTGGTAGATCGGGTACCGTTGAACCTTCCATACAAGCCAAGAAGAAAAAAGGACCAGCGCAACATGTACCACCAAAAGACATTCGCATGGATCAAATCGGCCCCTGGTCTCAGCACACGGAAACTAAAATTCGATGCAAATACCCTGATTGTAAAGGAACATTGCACTATGTTTGAACAAAAACAACAATTGTTTTAAAAATTTTCATTTGAACTAATTTCTTATCATACTATTCATATAACTTTTGTTTATTTAAAAAAAAATCAATTGAATTAAAACTTTTCATAAATCAAATTATCACCTTCTTAGTATTCTTTAAAAACATAGTGTTCCCATTTGGCAACAGACCCTTGTTCTTGAAAATAAAGATCGATCTCAATTTATATGGTTGTTTCACTATGTTTGAATGATTATGTGCGTTGTAACGTGTCTTTATAAAAAAAAAAACAAAACAAAAAAATAAAGAGTCATGCATTTAAAGGTTAAAACAGATATGTTGTATTGAAAATAACTTTAATACTGTTTTAGATCTTGTCTTTTTATCCGAAGAACTTGAAGCCCTACTTACGGTTGCTGATTCTGGACTTCTGAACACCAGTGTCTTTCATAAAGATCTGTGTTTGTCGCGTAATCTCCCCCTTTCTAATATTTATTGCGTCGCTAAAGAAGTCAATGAATAGAAATATTGTTTTTCAAAAGTAGATTATAATTCTATGGGTAACCTCCTGATGTCTTTTGATTGGGACGTCATGCTGTAAAACGTAAATTTGCATCCTGTTTATTTCTGATTCATGAAGAAAATTTAAAAAGTTTTCTTTCGATTTGTTCCAATTAGGAATGCTAAGTTCTCCATTAACCGATTTGGTACAGTAGACGGCTTTCAAATCCAAAAAGTGCTATGTATAAAATGCACGAAAAAATTAAAAACCCATATAATATTTCATAGCAAGTGCTGTCGATTGAGAAAGGAATACGGTTTCTTGAAAAGATTTCTGTATAGGTATTACATTTAGTCTTGTGAATCTAAAATTAAAAATAACTCTAAAGTATTATGGAAATTCTTAAATGGTAAAAGGAAAACAATCCGACTTCCGTCTACCATGAAATATCAATGTGTAATAAGTAAAGGTCTTGAAAAGATGTGTGATATGTTTTCTTCCTTTTTTCAATCAAATTATTTTGTCGAAACTGTTAGTGACACACCTGCATAGCAAATAACTGACTTGGGTTCAATTTTTCTTACTGAAGAAGAAATACTTTCAGAGCTCTCTTGCCTTGAAGAAAGTAGTGCTGTAGCACCCGATGGCATAACTCCTATTTTCCTTAAGAGATGTCGCTCCAGCTCAGTAAGACCATTGTTTATAATTTTTAATTTGTCATTAAACGAGGGGGTCTTTTTAGACTACTGGAAAAGCTCATTTATAACTCCAATTCATAAATCCGGATCAAGGCAAGACGTTATAAACTATCGACCCACTGCAAAACTACAGTCCATTCCAAAGGTTTTTGAGGCTCTTGTAAAGAGAACTATTTATTTCGCCGTTCGTAATCACATATGTGATTCTCAATATGGTTTTGTTACGTACACCTGATGAAGGACGATTAAGTAATTTGCAAAGCAACATAAAAGCATCTTTGAAACCTTACAGGGCAGTTTACGTAGCAAAATCTATCGTAAAAACAAAAGGTATAAGTGTAGTATGTTTGTGTAAAATAAGAAAAAAGGAATGTGGTACATGTGTGTGTATTCTTTTTGAGCACATTCCTCTTGATTAATTTTCATTATCACTCAGATTTACGTCCAGAAGGATCGTACACCTTCCATGGCAACTGACAGTGTAGAGCCCCATTTACAATACTGCGAGATGCGATACGAGGGTCGCATTCGTACATCGGACGTCTGTTTACAATGATGCGTCAAAACACCACTCACAAATACGAGTAACAAGCTCAAAATCAAAACAACAACAATTTAGCTGTCACGCATTGCGAGATGCGAGAGTTTTCCAGATTTTCGAAATTGACTGCGATGGTACTACTCGACACTGCATGATGTTTGAGTGGGGTGGGTTTGTGCATAGAGAGTTACTGACATGGCATTGGTTGGGTTAGAGCGGAAATGTGTTATGCCTTATGAGTGCATATGGAAATTGTTGAGGCAAAAGAGCGTAATATTTTTGTGGTACTCAGCGACTGATGATTACTTTGGCCGATAGAGGCACCACCATCGATTTCCTCAATTGATAGTACTATTAGTTTCATATACAATGATTGAGATAAACGAATAAATCGTGAATTGTAACTGAACTAAATAAAGCGATTTGTATTGAAAAGAATAAGTTCTATCATTTGTACCCACACAAACATTTTACAGTATTTATGCTTTTCGGTGTCTATTGTTTGCAACAATTCTGCTCCAGGACCGTACAAGGCCATTGTTACCGCAAAGCACTTCTCCTCATTGTCCCAGTTGTCCGCACAAGCAGCCATTTCAAACTGATTTTTATATGTAGACCATGAGGTCTGGCCTTCGAATGAGTCTTATCTCCTTTGACTTTTTCAGTAGCACTTTCACAGTTTCTGTTTTCGCACTGTGTCGAGCTCTTTTGCTAATTGCTCAACTGTGCTGCCCATTTTTTCGAATTTTTCGTCGATTTCTTCTAACTGTCGCTGTAGAATGTTCTTTTGCTCATCCAGATTTTTCTTTTGTTCGAGACTATTCTTCCGTTCTTCCAGACTGTTCGGATAGCTCATGAAAAGAAAAATAAATTAAAAAACACGCACAAACTATTAAAAAAAACTTTATTGCACAGCAAAGAACAACTGTGGACTGTATACATGCACGTCTGCTCGGCTTGAATGTTACGACAATAATAATAAGAATTTCAATTTATGATCTCGCACAACGCCTGGTCGCCAGTGTTGTTTTGTTGTTGCTCTAGCATTGCTCTTCTGCTGTTGCTCCAGGTGGCCTGTGACTTCTTTATCGGTAGAAAATTCCGCTGTTCGCATGACATAGAAACCAGAATACATCATCCTCGTCGTCGTTATCATCACAGCACAACCGAAATTGTTTTCGGTCGGAAGTACCGCTCATCGAGGCACTATGAAAAAGGGTGTGGCCTGCGAACTTGCATTTGCATGTCGATACATTCGGTTTCAACTCGATCGTCGGCGCCGTTGTTGATAAGGGTGGATGTGGTTGTTGTTGCGCTCATACCCAAAGACATCTGCAGGCCGAAGGATTGGTTTGTCGGAGGCGCCGTTGTTCGTCGGCGTAAAGACAATGCGCAAGTAGGTAATCTGTCTATTTGCACTCGATGGCACCGCTATGTAATTTTCTCCAATTCATCTTGCCCGATGATGTTATTGTATTTGATGGACGTGTTAGCGGGTTGTATGCTCTATGTTTGTGCATACATGCGCTGCGTAGGCCGCTCGTTGCCTTTGTCACGTACTTATGCACTCCACTTTTGATGTTAATCTCTAACACAGACTTTTCTTTTGTTCATCGAGACTGTTCTTGTGTTCAACCATTTTTTGTTCGAGGCTATTCTTTTATTCTTCTGTTTTCGCTAAGTTGCATCATCGCAGCCATGTCATTGCCGGTACTCATTTGTTCTTCCTCGTCAACATCAAAGGAGTATGTATCTGGATGATGTCCCTCATGTCCCTCAAAGCGTCCTTGAGTCGCAGCACCAAGTCGATTTTCCTCCACTGACGCTGAGGTTTCTCTTGTTCAACTCGGATTTGAGTTGGACGAGGGTCAACTGCAATAGTTTTTGACCCATTATAGCTTTTTAAGCAATAACAAAACACTTCTTTTTTACACACAATAAGTTCTATCCCACTTCTGACACCAATGTAAAATGTTTGTGTGGGTGCAAATGATACTCGTACAACTTATTTCTTTCAACACAATTGCTTTATTCAATACAACTACAATTTACAATTCAATCATTTTTCTCAACCATTTTTACATTTCCTTTACTTAAATCACTTTACCACTACTCGTAATTCACATTTCAAATTCCACTTTAGAACTGACTTGCATATCTTGTGGGATGTTGATATTTATACTCCCTTGATATCTTTCGAAAACATTCTGTACTATCTAGCTACAAGTTTCCATTCTCTAATCGTTGAGTCTTCTGCTATTTTAATACAGAAAACGCTGTTCACATTTCAAGTTGGCCTGCCCCCAAAGATAAACACCACAAGACAAGCTTCTTGGGGCTTGCCACGTATTACAGAAGATTCGTAAAGATTTTGCTGGTATTGCAGAGCCTGCATCAACTTCGAATCCCAAAAACTCAAGAAATGTTCATCGTGGACGCAGATGCTAGCAATGTTAGGGTCGGAGCAGTGATCTCTCCAGTTTATGTTGGTCAAGAGAAAGTGGTTGCATATTACAGCAAGGTACTCTCCAAACCTGATCAGAACTACTGCATAACTCGGTGTGAGCTACTAGCTTTAATTCTGGCAATGAAGCATTTCCATAAGTACGTCTATGTTCATTCTTCGCAGAGACCATAAAGCAAAAATGGATACTACAATTTAAGAACCCTGAAGGTCAAGTTGCGAGATGGATCAAACAGTTGCAGAGCTACCACTTTGAAGTGCAACACTGCAAGGGAAAACTCTGCTCAAATGTTGTAAATTTGTGCGAAAAGTGCATAAAGTGTGCTGTTACCAAGGGCCCAAGAGTAAGGCCACAGGGACGAATGCAACAACACAATGTCGGAGCACCATCGACATCGCTGGCCTGTTTCCTGAAACCTTTAATGGCAACCGGTACACCCTCGTGGTCATAGATTACTTCAGTAAGTGACCTAAAGTGTTCGCAATCCTAAATCAAGAGGCTAAGACCGGAGCAGAACAGAACGTGGCCGTGGCTCAGATGGCAGTGGGTTGGCTTTCAAATCGGAAGGTTCGGTGTTCGAGTACCAACCTCGCCCGAAAGACATTAATTCTTTTCAGTTAACGAAAATCAAGTAAGACGAATAGTTGGCTAGAAATCAACACCAATCCAACTTCCACTAAGAATTTAGTCTCCTCATTAAATGTTGGATTCCACCCATGCAGCGAAATTACCACTGAGCCCAAACATCTTTCCGTCTCTCTCTATCCCATTTTCCAAAAAACTTAACACATGCTGAGGCATTATAACTGTATACATACCCACTTGAGTGTTAAGTTCTCAAAAAAAACCGTCCGAGCAGATTTGGGGTCCTAATGGGACTACACTCTAATCAAGGTCGAAATTTTGAATCAAGTCTTCCAGGAAGTGTGCCAATATCTGGGAAAAAGGAAGACAAGGACAATAACACTACGCACTCAATCTGATGGAATGGTCGAGCGATTCAATAGGATCTTGAATGACCATCTGTCTAAGGTTGGAATCTGCCAGCGGGACTAGGAACGACATATACCCCCAAACGCGGTGTATAATTCAACAGGACATACATCCGACATCTTATTTGGTCAAACTGTTCGGTTGCCCAGTGAAACTAAATTCGGATCCCAAGGAGGTAAACGACTACGTGGATAACTTGCGCAGCAAGACTCGAAAATTACATGAAAACACCCGAGGAAAGCTGAATTTTTTCTTGCAAGAGCATTTGACGTTTTCGAACAGAGCAATCATACTTGAATGCATGTTAATACGCAGTGCAAATTTCTGGCTGCTTTTTTGCAGCGCGTATGACGTTTATGAACATCTGTCCTGCAAATACTGCATTATCGAACATGCTGCAAAGGCAGTTTGATTTCCAATGTCGTTTTCGAACAAATGACTTTTGCAGCTTGCGTTTAAGAACATTTTGCAAAAGCAATTTGATGCAGATGACGTTTTCGAAAATGGCCCATTTTTGCGGCTGTATAATCATCTGCGTAAGAAAGGCAAATCACCAAATTTGGAATTTGAAGGTCCATTCAAGCAGATAACCCGCATTAATAACGTTGTCTACTGGATTCAACGTAAACTTAAGATGATCCATTTGGATAGAATGTGTCATTTCAACCGAACGATGAATGACGAAGTTATTCGGGACGAAAAGTACCATCTAAATAAGTGTGTTACTCAAATTATGACTTTTTGCGCAAACACCCTTTTTGCTTAGAACGATAGTAAAGGTGAGCCTCTCAATCGTGCTGAGCCAACAATTACTTCAAAGGATATCCGATCCCATTTACATTGCTGGGCGTTGTGTAGCAAACGTCGCGGCATCGAATTTTTTTATTCAAAAAATTGCACACAAGACGATTTTGAATTGAATTGCACCCCTAAATACCTTTCTTTCAACGCAGTAAATAAGAGCAAATATTGTTAAGATTTTTTCAATACTTAATATTTATTTCTTCTCATCTTTTGTATTTCTCTTTTTTTACTATTAATTTTTTTTCATTCACTTAAAGTTAGGCTTCTAGTTCCATTTTTCATTTTTATATTTATTTGTTTTTTTTTAGTTCTTTTTGTTACATAACCATTTAATATCGATAAAAGAAACAAAATACATACATTCATAATAATAAACCCATTGAAAGGGAAAACAAAAAGAAATTCAATTCAATTATATGGGTCCATCAATATTATTTTTATTATATATAAGAGTAGTTGTTTGCCGTATATTCTTCAGCAATTTGTGTAAGAAAGAAATTAAGTAAATTATATAGAAGTCAAGTATATTCTATATGTTTGTATACACGTTACCCTCGTGAGGAAACACGTTGGGCTTTTTCTGCGTGATGATATTTTACACTTTACAACAAAGAACACAACTTTTATTATATTTATTGTATTTTTTTATATATTATATATTATATTCATAATATTATTTCTGTTTTTATTATCCAACATAATTGTATTTCCGGTTTCTTTACGATTTCTCTATTTTATTCTATGTATATTCATCTGAATAAAAACTTAAACAAAAAAAAAAAACAAGAAAAACTATATTTGTATAAATAAAATTACTACTGAGAAAATAATTGTATTAGGGATTAAGTTTACGTTTAAGTATCCATGTGTATTCATTTAGTTATATATCTTGTTTATGAAGAATAGAAAATTATATTTTATTTATTTGTTATAACTAATTTGGACATTTTTTATATTTCTTTCTTTTTTATTTATTTTTTTAGTTACATTTACATAATATATACTTTCTTCTTTCTTCGCAGGCTTTCACGAACTGCGCGTTTTATTTATTTTATTATATTTTTAACTTGATTCTTCTTTAATTCATTATTTTTGTATAATCTTATATTCTTTAAGTAAAATTCTACTAAAGTTTGGAAATTAATTTAAATTTCTTGTTTTCGAGTTTTCTATTTAATATAATTAATATTTTGATTTATTAGAAATTCATTTTGTGTGCTTTTTTTGTCGTTTTTTATTTAATTTTGTTTTTTTTTTTGTGGATGGAAAATTTAAATTTAGTTTTCGTGTCTTAATTTTAAATTGTTATTTGTTTACAAGTTGTTAAACAAAATATAAACAAATTTGTGAGGAATCATAAAAATTTGGGAAGCAAAGGCTTCTGTTCTTTCTTTTATTTTTATCTAGAACAAAATAAAGGATTATTTTCCACGATGGGAGAAGAGGAGGATTCTAAGGAAAGGAGCTGATGACTTGTTGGTTTTTGAGTGATTTGCGATTCTCCATAATTGTAAATAAATTTATAATAGAATTTGTTAAGGAAATATTTGTTTTCCAGTTTAACCGCTCTTAAACAATAGAATTGCCACTTGGCCTAAGTAAAAGTAAATAAAGTGACGTGTCTCATGTGTAACGTATGAACCGAAATTTCTGCCGACAATGCAATGCCATGTGGGGTTGTATTTTTTGTCAAACTCCTTTTTGATATACGCAGCAATATCCTGAAAAAAAAATAAAAACAAATAATTCAAAATTTAATTTCAAATTCTCCAAGTTACATAAATTAGACTTTTTTATAGCTATAAGTTAGTTGTAGGATAAGTAATAACATATAGTACATAAACAAATAGAAAAATTATACAAGAAAATTTCATTCATTCAATTTACTGAAAACCAAAAGCAAATGGAAGAAAGAATAGAGAGAAACTTAAAAACTTTTGAAGAACAAGTTGTTACGGTTGAAGCTCGTATTTTTTGTTTTGTCATTACAAGTTAATAATTAAAGAAGGAAATTAATTATGCTGAATCTCATCAAATGTATAGATAAGAGGTCTATTGGGTGTACGTAATGGAAGGCTCTATCGTTTTTATTAAAGAAAATCACGTTATTTTTTTGTCCCATTGCCATTCGAACACTCTTAAAACTGAGATATTCATTTCCATCAAAAAAGTTTAGTAGAGATCAGTTAAGACGGTAATCTGATGGTGCAATATCGGGGTCTAGGTTCAAAAGCCGCCCAAAACAAAAACAGAAAATATGTATTAAAGGGTTAGGTCAACTCTAGGATTTTCAAAAACTCGATTTTTTTTATTGCTTTCAATAGTCCCTTAGGACCTCAAACATGATATCCCAAACGATTATGGCCAGGAAATATCTCGAAATACTTGTTTTTCAAAGTATATAATAGTGCTAAAAGGTCGACAGGTAGGCATTTATTAAACTCTTTTATCTCAAACTGCATTTTTAAAGTTGGCTGCTTCAAATTTCAACTAGATCTTACATTTTTTTTTTATATAACATAGTTCATTTGTTATTAACAATTTTCTGACGGTTTTTCAGCGAATTTTGCAAGTTTGACTTTGGCAGTGCGCCATTTGGCCAAAAATTAGTATATCAAAAAAAATCCTACGTACCTCTCTAGACGTTGTTATGTACAATAAAAAAAAATTTAGTAACTCATCATAATTCAAAATTTACAGGAGCTGGCCGTAGACCCTTCTTAAAAAGAGAGGTCATCTTAGGAACGCTGCACAGCCGCTATTTTTAAATAAATTACTCCATACAAATTATAGTCAATCGTATGTAAAATAAACTTCTACCTTTATAAACTCGATTTATTTTATATTTTTCCTAAAAAAAAATCACAAAAAAAAATTTTACGGCCTCTAGAGTGGCCTAACCTCTTAAACCTCTTTTTATCTTCTTGAGAAACAATACTCAAAGTCGAATTTAAATTCACATTCCCCCACTGGCCAAATATCCGAACTTTACTAGCTCCCATGCATTATAATACCAACCCCCTCTTCCACAACTTCATTTACTAATCCCCTTGATCCACCTCCCTTCGCCACTCTAGATTCTAGATCCGAGATGCTTGACAAAATTGCCCCTTCTTCATCCGCTTATGTCCATAACTATCCCGCCCCGATATTCGCCTCAAGTTCTTCGGCCCGCTCCCTCATTGTTAAGCTTACTAAACAATTCTCAGGTATGAACTATGAATACTATCGTTATGTAATGCCTCGTTTGAGATATCGTCGCATTTATAAAAATGTACGTCTCTACGTTGCCTATTTGCACGACAAACTCAGCTCCGTTGGCATAACCAAAACCAATATTATGGTTTCGATACAACGAGGGGCCTTTGCACCAAAGCCAGACGAATTGATGCAAATTTTCGTTTGCTATAATGAGAGCTTCGCCATCTCTTTTGACGAAGCTCAAACAGATCTCTCTACGCTGCAACGGGTACTTTGTATTTGTGTATACCTGATCAATGACTCAGATTTTGTTTGAAGCAATCACTTTCGTTGAGCAGCAAGGAATAATCGTTTGCTCACGAACTTAAAAATCCATGTTGGTTGAAACATTCGAGTCATGCAGATAAAAGCATTCGAGTGTTCGGGTATTTTGTGCAGTATTAGCTAATAATGATCGTTTGTTTGGGTAGTTCAACACACTAGACACAATCGAGATACTGCAGACACTCGAATATAACCTTACCCATGTCTATACACAAAACAATATTAGATTTCATATGTTGTGTTTTTTGTTTGTGTTATTTGTTGTAATTATGAATTTTGTTCCTTATCAGTAAAGAATGAAAGTTAACGCATTTTCGTTTGTTCCGGTGGTTGAACACACTCGAGACAATAGAGATACTCGAAACACTCGAATATACCATACACTCACGATGAATTCATGTATATGCAGACATCCATCCGTTCGGTAATATTCATTCGTGGCGAGACATACACGAGATTAAAAATCAGTAATAGCACACTACTGCACAAACTCGAAAAAATAATGTTGTGTCTCATACATGTTTGACTGTGTCTCATACATGTTTGACCAAGAATTTATGTTTCGAGAGCGCAGCTTGAACAACCATATATCTACCATGTGTTCGAATGACTTGTATCGAATTTGTAGTGACAATGATCGAATCGACACGATCATACTCAATGCAGCTCCCTGCTCTACGCTTTCTGTTAACCCCAAAAGTCTTTTTCACTTACAAAGACCTCAAATTTTAAAAACTAATACAATTCCTAACCAACCGAATTTTGTATCAACATCCTCAAGTAAGAGATTAACGATCAAAAATCTCCTCCGTATATCTTAATTCACGAAAGCTCCCATATTACCTATTTGCTCTTGGAGCAAACCTAATTCCTCACATTGAAAACTATGAGGTTTTTCCTCCAATTTTCAACGTTTTTCGAAAAGATGGATTTGAAAGATCCGATAATGCCTATGGCTAGAATATATTACTAAGAACCCATAACTATTTTCATACACCTCCTATTGATATTCCTCATACTGACAATTTTGAGTCTGTATGTGTCAACATTACCCACCCCAAACGCTGCGTTTCATCAATTTGTGGCATAGACTAAATTCTATTTAGAAGACCGAGAGTACAATCATTTTCAGATCCTCAATATCCGACCCTATTAAAGCAACATCTGGTGTCTTTCAGGGCAGTCATATTGGAACAATCATCTTTATTATAACGTTTAACGATATATGTAAATCTCGTTTTAACAAATCCTAATTTTTCTACTTTCGTTATGACATGAGATTTTCGGTATGGCGCAAGCAAAACTTTCTGCAGCTTCATGTTAACCAATGCCAAGCGATAACCTATTCCCGCGTTTACAGCGCCCTCCAAGAAACTACAATACTTCATTTGCGATGGACTAATTCCATTCATTACCGAAGTACGGGATCTAGGACAGAGAACCAAATTTCAACTCACATACTGACTGCATTACTAATGAAGCTAACTCTGCACTTGACTTTATCAAACACTGCTCAAAAGAATTTTCGAGGTCCTTCACTGTACAACACTTATGTACGGTACCCCCTCAAGTAAGCCAGGCAAGTTTGGTCACCCTGTAAACAAATCCAGATTCAAGGAATCGAATTCCGCCAATTCGAACTCATCGCACCAATTACGGTCACTTTGAACCAATATTAAGAATTATACGTACAACAAATAGTCTTTGCCTTTATCAAAACCTTTGAATAACATCAAATAAAATCTTTGTTAATTTATTAGTCTAGATTTCTTGCTTGGTAATAGGCTTAATAAAGTTGTGCAGGGTAGGCCCGGGCCAATAATAATAACAACAGTAATAGCAGGAGAACAAGGATTTAATACAATCTTTATATGATCCAAATAGGTGCTAATTTGGTCCAGGCGAAAGAACCGTTACTAGAAGACGAAGTTTATTTATATTTAATACCTTAATATAAGAATTGTTTAACTATAAACAAACTTATCTTAATAACATAAAATACACAATGAAAAGCAGGCATTCCCATGAAATATGTATGGAACCTAAATACAAAATTAAAGCGCCACTTGACAGAAATAAAGTCCTTAAAAAAATGTCAGCACATGCGTGTTTGAAAAAATATATTAATCAACCCCCAGAAATTGTAAATTTAACATATTCATAGTAGTAAATATAAAATTGCCATCAGCACTGTGCTTATTCATTTTACAGTCTATGTCATGTTCGGAAGAGAGACCAGAGCTTCATGAATCTGACAGTTTTTGAAAAGCAAATAATTCTCAGTCAAATACTCGTATATTATAGTTTCTTTCTTTAAGTAATATACAACATTAGAACAATATTTGTAATAATCCAAAAATAAGGCAATAGAGATACCATATTATTATTATCACTCTTTTAAGAATGAATACTATTGAAATTCTTTAAAAATAAAATCGCCTATGTGAAACCGACAATTTGTGTCTAAGACCATTGACGAACCACCATAAAATCATACCACAAGATAGCAAAAAGTTTATTTATATAATTCTTACAAGTTATCCTTCTACATCTACATAAATAAATAGTCGAAAATGGCATACCACGAGTATACAACATTTAGGAAAACATACAGCACATAGACAAGTTATTCAGAAATCAATTAGGTGATTGTCGTCCTTTCGACTCATTAAATTCGCTAATTGAGATTTAAAAAAATATATCTAAATTTAATACAAAAGGATAATAATTTAATTATTGGAGTAAGGTATGCCTATATGCCTCTGTGTGAAATATAAATAAAGTATTATTACTTTCCAGTGCAAACTTTCTCATGTCTTTCTTTAGTAAACAAAAATTTTGAAATTAAGCAACTGCAAAACTATAGGCATAGTGAGAGATAATGTCGTTCACCTGACCACGATGACGTGTAAATGAATGCAGCTATTGAACTGCTTAAAGCAGCCTGAAATAACTCGATTTTATGTGACATCTACAAAACATCAACATACGTTGGTGAATTGTGGGGTAGAGAAACGATCACTTGTTCAGTTTCGTCTTGCCAGCCACTTCTTGTCTTAGTTAATTATAGTAAACATTTATCTTCGTACAACTACTACAGTTCCAATCCGGCTTACAGCACTTGGGCAATAACAAAAGTTGATGAAAACATGGTTGGTTGCTTTGACAGAAAAATTCTTCAAATGATTTCTGATTTTCATTGACGATAGATAGAAGAAGAAGAAAGATGTATTTCAACAATCAACCTTATCAAGAATATTTGAATTAAGCATGTTGCATCCTCATAGGACCCAGCAAACGGGCGCTCCGTTTAGCAACATATACTCGTACATATGTAAGCTCAGCATAATTGAAAAAATATGTCAAAATATGCATTTTTACAATAATTGGTCAAGCAGCGACCAGCTGATGATCGATAATAACGACCCTGTAGTTTCACCATCAGTATTGAATAATATTGTCTTCTAAGTAGCAGAAGAAATCGAAATTCAAAATAGTACGCTAGTAGGACCTTATTATATGATGATAAGTGGATTATCACCAAATCACTTAAAAAGGCTTGTTGCTTGGTCCAGCGCTATTTGCAACGTCAGCTCATACGTGTACGTAAGTAAGTTCATATCAATGTCACATCATAAAGTAACAAACAAATTAGCTGCAACTTACAACCCTACGCATCTTTCCTCCAACTTTTCATTTGACTGTGTAATAGAATGTGTGTAATTCTCATGACCCGACCCTGAGTCATCAATGTCAAACATTATCCTATTACCGAGTTATTTCCAATTCCAAATAGTTTACCGAAAATGGGTTACTAGTTTGTCCTCTTAAACAATATAAAATATATTAACCAGAAAATAACAATTCCAAGGGTAAAAACCTAGCACATACATAAGAAAATGAAGGGTTTACCTAAGCTTAACAAACACAAAACTCATTACACGATGATTAATTTAATTTCATTAAAATGGTCAGACATACAATTCGTTTTCACTTCGTTCAAATTGCCGCAAAACAGTACCATTTAATCGATCAATAGAAAACAAACATAACTGTTGATGACTCACTAACCCACATACACATATATAATTTCGTTGTTTTATTTTTTGTACACTCCAAGATAGACCCGATGTAGTCACAAAATATTGTAATCTTACACTCTCTAACGTAGCCTTTACAGAAGACAAGCATTTCTTCTCACTCCTTTACTTTGATTCAGCCTAAACTTTATTTTTCTTTTTTATTTATCTATTGATCAAACAATGAATCAACTTGACGGTTGTTCCAGACATGCTTTAATATCACAATTAACACAAGACAAAGCCATGGGTAATAGGGAATGGGAAACGGTGAAACCTACTCTACCAGCCTACTATAGTTGACAGTGTTAAATATTATAATATTAATTGCAATAAAAGCAGCAATGTCACAGCCCTTGTATACGTACACTACTACTTATTTCTTTGTTATGAAAGAATCCGTTTCCTGGTAATTACTTTAAAATTAGAGAAAGCATTCGTATTGCAATACAATACTTTCATTGCGATTTTTCGGGGGATATGTTCCAATTCCCATAAAATGCAACAAACCAATTAAATCCTGAAACCGTTATTGAAATTAGTATTTGGGATATATTGCTCATTCAGTCTGCTAGTTTCATTGCTCCGGAAACACTAGTGAAGCCACTGGAGAAATCCGAAATGTATACGTAGAGGGTGTCGGCGTTGGTTTGCAATGTTTAGAAATGGCAATCTTGACCTAAAGGATAAACCTCGTTCGATTCATCCCAGAAGAGCTAAACGATGAACTCATGAAGTCCAACGTCGAAATAAATCCCACTATTACGGTAAAGGAATTCGCAAGGGATCTCAACATAAGCCATATGACCATCCATCGACACCTAACAAATTTGAGAAAAGACATAAAGTTAGAAAAATTGCTACTACACCATCTATCGCAAAATAATCTTCAGCAAAAGTGGTGCATCCACCTTATTCTCCAGATTTAGGGCTTTCAGATCTCCAATTATTCAGAAGTCTGCAAAATTTTCTTGATGGAAAAAAATTTAGATCCCCAGATGATGCCCCACCATGCTTTTATGGTATTTTTTTCGTCAAAGCCAAACAATTTTTTTAGTAACATAATAAACTTAGACATTTCTAGCACAACTTTAAACACAAGAACGTTTGGAATAAAGTCTTTGTCATGAATGCAATATTTATTAATTTCGCGTGTTCGAGCTTAATTTTTTTTATGAACTTAACACTCAAGTGGGTATTACTACACTTAAAATGCCTGAGCACGTGTTTAGTTTTTAGGAAAATGGGATAGAGAGAGAAAGAAAGATTTTTGGGCTAGGTGGTTATTTCGCTCCATGGGTGGCATACAATAGTGTAATTGGAATTGTTGTTGTATGCTAGGCAACCACTCATCTTGCGGGCGCGGCTTGTATTGAACCCCGAACTGTCCGATTTGGAAACCAATACTGTACCACTTGAGCAACGGCCACCGAGAGGCTAAATATCCGAAACTTAACTGTGCCTTTATAGTTCGACAATGTAAGTCTCAGAAGATAAAGTTATTTTGGAGAGAAGCTCCATTCAGTAAATGTCGACTGTACTGTGGGCAACTTAGTGCGCCAAAAAGGCCACCATTTATTTATAAACTAATATTCGATGAGAATATTGCAATAATTAGTCTTAGTTGATACGAGGATGGGTCAATAAGCCTGTAACTTTTTGAATTCCTCGCGTTGTAACCTGAAAAACATCACTGCCCCCGTCAACAAACTTCTGTTAATAGACTCCTGTTCAATAGTGAACAAGCTTTGTGATTTAGTTTGCGCGTAACAGCAGAGATTGAAAGCAGACAACCACAGGAATTTTTGCGAATAAAGTATGCTTGGCGTTTTTCAACGCATTTTTGCGCCGTTTCGTAACTGTGAACGAAACCTGGATCACCAAAACACACCGAATAAGCAGCAGCAGCCAAAAGAATTGGTTTCTCCGAATCGACGCAGAAAAAGGCTAGGGTAGGTTTCTGGACCTAAGGTCATGGCGGCAGCTTTTTGCGATGCACGCGGCATAACCCATATCGAATATCGGCAAATTAATGGACCGGTAGAATGACGATTTAAAGAAAAAAACGATAGCACCGAACAAAAAGGTACTCTTCCAGCAAGACAATGCACGGGTGCAAATATGCGTAGCCGTCATGTCGAAATTTTACGAATTGATCTCTCACCCGCCATATTCGCCAAATCCTTCTTAGTCGTATTAAAGTGAGTCCGGCGCCTTAAAATCAAGAATTTAATCATTTTTTTCTCTCAAATCAAAAGCGATGACTGCACGAAGCCAATTCATTTTCGCACACAGTTTTTAACGGACCTCTCCATTTTGGTCAATTTGTTGGATTACTGATACTAATCATTAGATGTGAACTATGATAATTTTTTTTTTACGATGATAACGAACTTTACTGCTATTCAAATCTGATTTCTTTATTTTAATTGATTTTGATTGAAATGAAAGCCCCAAAAACTGCAATATTCACTCTATTCATAGAAATATGGCATGTCCTATTAAATTTCCAGCAAATCAAGTTTGAAACACTTTGTAAATAAACGTGGTTTTCAAGGTACCCTTTATATTTATTTTGTTCTGTTAAGTATATTTAATATTTAAATTTGGATGAAGTTTATCTTATCTTAACAAACTTGAGCAATATAATCCTCATATCTTCAACAAAGATTGCGTCAAACAAAAAGGTTAAAATCAAAGTTATCACATTTTGATTTAAACTATTTTCATCGTCTTTGAAATTTAAATAATTACAAAGAATGGCATTAAGCATTTAGTTTAGTTGAATAATTTTAAACATTATTTTTTAAAGAAGATTTATCACATGTTCTTCACATTGTATGTACCGTACCTTTGTCTATCAATTTTAATCAAAACTAACTACAGGAGGCGCGAATCACATCATCTCCCGCATTCAGAATGAACTTTGGCAATTACGCATCGGGGTGGAATATATAGAGTAAAGGTCATTCTGTAAAATGACTTTTATTCAGGGTCATCAATCATTCAATCGATAGAATACAAGTACCTTTAACGAAAATGAGGGTGGTTTGACTAAACTTACATTTACTTCTTAAATCTAAATAATAAATCTTCTTGTTAAATACAAATTACACCAATCACTTGTTCAAGATTACAAAATTCTTGAATCTTATATGATAACTTAAAAGATAAACAGAACTTTATCTGTCTGCGGGCGCGACGTCAAACCCCTATACGGCCTTACGTTATACTCATAACATGCACCATGCCAGAGTGTCATGATTCTTAATCCATTTGTTTTCATTTCACTCGTGACGTATTTATGGGCGAAGAGACAGGCAAAAATTGAGAGAAAAAACGTACTCATGCAAGTAATTACACACTACGCGTTCTTTTTTTTGTTATTATCAATGATTTATTTGCTGCAAAATACACAAAGGTAATCAAAAAAGTTTTTTGTTTGTCCGATTAAGGCTAATTAATGAGTGGCTGTTTTTTTTTTCAGATATTGTAATCAGACTGCTAGTATTGCTGATTAACTCATAAAATATTAAATTACAACTGACTATGCCATTACCTTTTATATTCCTTATTTTTTTATTATGAATATGTTTCAGTCAAAATCCAAAATCCTGGACATCCCATAGAGGTGAACTATCCCCAAACCGTATTTCGCGTTCGAACAGGACTCGCTTGGCGAAAAGGATCTGGCAAAAAAGTTTAGGGCTAACAAAACCCAGTATAAAGTGACAGACCTTATCCTTAAAATGCTAACGATACTACTTCCTTTATAATAAAAGCGGCAGCAGCAACTTAAATATATACACAACAGAACAAAATACATCCTTTGTGTGTTCCGGTAAAAATTTACACATTCAGCTCTTCTGTAGTAAAAAGGTGCAAACCGAAGTATTAACCAAAAAAAACTTGTCCCAGTGCGGAAACAGTTGCGGTTGGTATCACAGGATAGCTAAAGACATGTGAAGCACTCAGGAAAACTCTTACGAGTATGTTCGAATTGGAGGTGTATATAGAGAAACTGGAAAATTAATTGCAAATCGCAAAGGGTCGCGATGGGGCTACTTTGAGGTTTTTTTTTTTTAGAAAACCTTTACCTTTCCTAACTTAAATAAGAAGAATAAAAGGACCTTACTCGATGGCGACGAAGGAAATAAAATGAATGATTCAAATCTTAACTTACTCGTAGAACCTGAATTAGAAATTTTATTGGATCAACTGTCTCGAAGAGGTAAAACAAAACCTATATTTTAAAGGTCACACACACATCACAAAATTTAGTAGAACTAGTGATCTTAACTAACCTTACAAGAAGAAACCACATCTTAACATTCGCATATAACAAACAGTCGATATATGGCATTAAAAAAATGCTGAGTTTTGAAGAAAAAAAAGATAATTCAAAATTTAATCGTATACTAACTACTGAGCCAACATTTATATGTACCTAATTAATATCATTTCTAATTTGCAAATAAGTTTGTAAAAATTATATGTACGTTGTTGGCTAAAAAATCAGTTTATGTGACCAATCACCCACCATACTCGCCGGATCTTGCCTCGACCGACTTCTGTTCTCGAAGCTAAAGACTGATGTGAAAGGAAAGCGATTAGATGACGTGGTAGGTATTTAACGAAAGGTGACGAGAGTGCTGCGAAGCATTCCGAAAAAGATCTATCAACGTTCTCTCCTAAAAAAGAGGGCAGGATAAAAATTGAATAAAAAGCTTTGTCCTAACTCTTTTATTCTAAAAAAAAAACAAAGACTCGGGACTTTTGAATAAACTCTGTATGTGATATATGTATCTAAACAGACAGGTAGTCTCCAGCTGTTGATAAGCTACGAAGATTTTAGTTATAAGATGGGTAATATGGTCACTTCAAAACAATTTTATAAATAAGAGTTTTTTGTATTTTACTTTTGTCACAACCTCAATGTAGGAGCTGTTTACGATGATTGGTGGGATATAACATGAGTAGATAAAATTCGTATATACTAACGAACATTAAACGTCGCTTCCAAGGCTTAGTCCAGAAGTCAGACAAATACAACATCCCAGAGATGGACTTCATACGCTCAAGGTGTTACTGTCTGTATGGTGGGATGCTGAGGGAATAATATATTTTGATCTGTTGCCTCGTTACCAGGCTATCACCGCAGAAGTCTACTGTCAACAGGTTTGCAGATTAAACTCGGTACTAAAGAGGAAACATCCAAGTCTGGTTTTAATAGAAGGGATGTTCTATTCCTTCATTTTCGGTTGGGAAAAAATGATGCATCCGGGCTTATTCTCCACATTTAGCACCTTCAGATTTCCACTTGTTCCGAAGTTTGCAAAACTTCCTTGATGGAAAAACTTCTTGCTACTTTCAATATTTTTGTTTATGAGAAATATGATATTTAACATTTATTTATAAAATAATATTCGATGAGAATATTGCAATAATCCATTTTAGTTGATCCGAGGGTGGGTCAATAAGCCCGTGACTTTTTGAATTCCCCGCATTGTAACTTGAAAAACAACACTACTCCCATCAACTAACATATATCAATAGACTGCTGTTCAATTTTGAGTTTCGTCATTCAGTTTGCGTGTGAGAGCAGAGATTGAAAGCAGACAACCACGTGAATTTTGGCGAAAAGGGAAAAAAGTGAATTTTAGATATATGATGCATAATATGTACGGAATGGCCATACAAGTATATGACAGATAGGTCTCAGTTAAGCTGTACTACTGTGTCTTCTATCAACCGTATTCTAACGCTCAAATCAAGTTGAACGTCGTCAGTGTATACATATGTGCATATGGAAATTACAATGGGACAAGCATTTACAATGAACATTGAGAACAAACAGCAGAGGCCCTGCGGAACTCCATGGCCAGCATGCTTTCAAATTATCATTCACATTCGACAGAATAGGTTCAACTGTTTATGTCAGATAGATTTAATAAATTTGAAAGTTTATCGCATTTATTTAGGATTAACAGAGCATTTTCACCAAATCTGGGTCGATGTGATCAATTCCACGTCACATGCGTCTAAAGGGTTGATTCCGGACAAAGCAAACATTCCTCAAAATTATTAAGCATTGTCGTGGACTGGCGCAATGGGTAAGTTCGCCGGCTAGTACGGAAGAGGGCTAAGTTCAAAACTCAACTGGTTCACCTCGGACTGTCGCCCCAACAATGTATTTATTTGTAACTAAGAGCAACTAAAAGATCTCACGGCGTCCTTTGAATTTCTGTTGCAAAACAGAATGGAAAAAAGAATGCAAAGACAAAATGTATTTCTACATAATACTACGGCTTGGTATTATGTTTCAACAGCACGACTGTAAATTCTAAACACAAGAGTTGCCTCTTTGAACAAGTTTTTACCGTAGTGGGTGGCCGTGGCTCAAGTGGTAGTGTATTGGCTTCGCAATCGTACGGTTCGAGGTTCAATACCAGCCGTGACCGAAAGACTTTTTTCCGGGCAACTAAAATCTATACTAATAATTTAGTCTCCCCATTTAATGTTGGATGCCACCCATGGAGCGAAATAGCCACTGAGCCCAAACATCTTCGATTCACTTGCTCTCTTATTTTCCGAAAAACTTAACACATGCTTTGGCATCATAAGTGTAGTCATACCCACTTGAGTGTTAAGTTCTTTAAAAAAAAGTAAATTTAAAATGATGGACAAAATTATCGAATAAGACTTATCAGATAGGTAAATTTTTTGGGAGCATAACTATTTATACTATTAGCTACATATACATATATATATATAAACACATGCACTATTAATAAAACAATTTCTTTACCTTCTCAATATTGTATTTTTCTAATGCCTGTGTCGCACAATCAACAGCGTCCTGTTGCATCTCCTCGCTCATGTCAGCATTCTTAATTACGGCTTTACGATCAGACATTCTGCTTCTAGTCTATTTTACGCAATCTATACGATAATGAATCTGCAAATAAAGGAAATATACTAATTTTCATTTGTAACAATTTTATACAAAACAGAAAAAAAACGGGAGAGCATTCGTAAGCAAATGCAGCTAAATATAGCTAAATTTCAACCGATAAGGATATCATAATTGTGTAAATGTAGATATCGATAGCACAACGGAATCGAGTTCAACAAGGATAATCGACAGAACCCTACGGTGTATTTTTTACAAATTTACTGCCCTGTGAACGTTTTCAATGCTGCTCATTTTCTCTTTCTTTCACGGCAAAAATTCCTACTAATTGGGTCACGAGGAAGTTATGGGATTAAGAGGAGATTACTTAAAAATCGTTCAAATTTTATTTTCTTCTCCATTAAACAATTATGTCCTTGCCTCCTTTCTCTTTGATATTCTGTTTTTAATCTATCAATCGGTGAATGAAGCAATGTACTACATATAAGGCAAACTTCCTTTTTAATTTTTCCTTTACAATCTTATTTATAATACTCAGCACTTACGAGTAAAAACTAATTAGATGTGATTTTATTTTCACACGAGCTCAAAAGACAATAAACATGCTTCTTATTAAAATACCTCAATGTGTGCAGTTTATTGAAAATTGTATTATAGCAGTAACATCTTGACTTGTGACATCATCGTCGTAGTCATCTTTGCCACTTTTGAAATCACCATCATCGTAAACATCAGGTTTCAAAAAGGCAAAGTTGATTATTTTCCAATACAGATACACGTGTTCATTGTTATATATAACATATACATATGTGCGGTTGTAGCTTTGTCATATTCTCACAGTAAACAAAAATACGCCTTTCTACATATATAAATACATACGCTCCCGCATCATTTAATTAAACCAAGAAATACTTCGGTAAACCATGGCTGATTCGTGGTTTCGTTTCGTAGATGCTTGAAATACAGGACATGAAACAAGTATCTAACCTTGAAAATCACTCAGTACTAACTATAAAAGAAAAAAAAAATTACTCTTGATACGAAATTTTTCAAGGATTAGGCGTGACGGAAATTGCGAAATCGATAAAGTGCGCCTTGAATTAGATTAAGAACGGTGCAAAAAGGTAAAAAGAGAGGCAAAAAAACAGTGAACGTAGAGGCTTTGTATCGGGCCTTAAACGATTTTCGTAATATTCGATAAACAGTAAACAAGCTTCAAAAAAGGTGCCACTTCAAAATACAAGAAAATTGGTAAATATTTTGAAGATTTTTGCTCAGCAAGAAAGAGAATCAATCGTCTATTGAATCGTTTATTGAAGTGGAGCAGGAACGTTTACTAAGAGAAAACGACGAAATTTGCAGTAGATAGAAAGCGTATTTGAAAGAGTTACTTAACGAAGAATTTCCAAGTACATATTAAATTCCCTCTGTTGGCGAACTTCTTTAAAAATATGTAACGCATATAATTACATCTGTAATTGTAACATATATCTAACAAGTATCTGCATAGCTACTGTACCGCATGTAGGGCTGGCTAAATTTGCTGTCTTACGCTCCAGGCTCGAAAGATGTAGAGTTTTTGTAGATGTCATGGTTGTTAACACTTACGGACCTTAAAACTACTCTACATGTCATTCTATTTTGGATCACCTCATTAGTGAGGCCAAGAACTTTTTAGTTACTTCGTATTTAACCGATCAATTATTTTTCTTTCAGCCCCTTCTCTGAACCTCTCCTGGAACTTGAGCCCCTATTGCTTTTTGGACTGGAGTTTCCATCGACATTCGTTCAACATGGCACAACCAGCTGATTTGCTCAGCTTCAAATTTCTCCACTATCGGTTTATTAATGTAGAGACTTTATTATTTATAGAACCTCCAAAACGCTATATGGTATTGAACGGTAATTATTTTTAGATAGGAGATGAATAGGACTAAGTCTTGTTATGTTATGGAATCTTAAGGTTGTTTCTATGAATTTTTTTAAATTGAGCATTTATTCTTGTATTTACCAAAAACGAAATTCATCGTTTTAACTATTCAACGTAAAATGGCAACTCCTTTTCCTCTTTTCGGGGGTTATGGACTTAGTCATTTATTTATTATAAAAATAAAAATAAATACCAGAACTAGTCATGAAATCATCAGGTCCATCAAAGTTCAATTTCCCTTTGTCGAAAATGAATTCCACATAAAATCAAAGTCATGATTTGAAGTTAAGATAGTTATATTTCAGTGTAAGAATTCAGACTTGATAGAGAGCATACACAAACTCATTTTTAAGAATTGTCCGAAGAAAAATATACCTGACCAGCATCTTCGTCTAATTCACAAGAAAAGAGCCCCTTTAATCTACGCCATATATAAAGCATCAGTCCCCTTAACAGTGCCTACAAGATCTTGGCGGGCTTATTATGGGGACCGTCAGAAGCAATTTTACCACGAGACTTTTTCAACACCATACTTAAGAAAATTGTGCGAAACCCGTAAACCAACACCAAAAGCACAATTTTTCAAAAGTCTGTGCAAATATTTGCATATGCTGCTGATGACATTGTTATCATTATCAGAACAAAACGAACTAGCAAGTAAACTCATACATCGCTTTGCGCGATTTCACCTTTGAGCGTTTTCATATACCTACCCAGATTCAATTTGTGCAAATTCGCTTTGTGCGAAATACTGTTCTTCGTTAAAAGAATCACGATGCGCCATAGTTTTTCTTTTACCGAAAAAATCGATATCCACAATTCGTTCGGCTTCGGTTGAAAAAGTTAGAAGTATTTTAGCTGCGTGGATACAACGGCAGACATCCAACTGGATACCTTTGAATACAACTGTCATTCGGCAAAAGGCATTGAAATTGTATCATATGCCTGTTTAACAAAGAAGAAGGATATTCGCTTACAGAAGAACTGTTTCGGAAAGTAGAGGCTGGTTTGATAAATTTAAAAACAAATGCGACATCTTTACAACCTAAATCTTAAAGGAGAAACAGGTAGTACCAGTGAAGAAGCAGCTACTCGTCTTCCAGAGATTCTTAAAGCACAAATCGAAGCTGGAGGATATTCTCTGCAGTGAATATTTAATGATGATGAGATAGATTTTTATTCTTCAGCGAATATTTAATGGTGATGAGATAGATTTTTATTGGAAGTAAATCACTATTTTATTATGCGCAAATGCTGAGAGTGATTTCAGATGTAAGCAATTGGTTATTCATAAATCTTAAAATCTGAGGGCTTTAAGTACATTTCTAAGCCGCATTTGTCTGTTCCCTGGAGATCGAACAAAAAAGCATGGGTTACCGCTTACATATTCGAAGAATGGTTGACGGAACATTTTGCAACGGAAGTCAAATAATTTGAAAAAAAAACTCCTTCAAAGCATTACTTGTACTGAGTAACGCCGAAGAGATGATTGATTTATTTTAACAAGTTGAATAAGTTGAAGGAACCAGCACTACAGAGCAAGATAAAATGACTGAAACCAAACTGGCCAGGATTCTCGCTTAAGGGGAGTCTCTCGCGAAAAATTAAAAAAAAAAGATTTTTTTTTTATTTACTTAAAAATCTCTGTGGATTCTTCTGGTTCTGCTGGTATAAATATATTGACAATATTCAAACCGGAAGTAGTATAAAATTCGATATGTTTCTTTTGCCCTAGAAAAAAGTTTAGATATATATGTATATATATTACTTATAAAAGATGTAAAAACGTGTATAATATATACTTACTTTCATTTTCTTCAGCTAAAATTGTTGGAGAGCTCATAAATTCGGTTGTATGTGGGCAACTGGTACAAGATATGGCAATTTTTGATGCCAGCCCAACCCTTTTTGTGACTTTGAACTCAACCGAACTGTGGCATTTGACACAAGACACTGCACTTGCACAATTTTTGGAAAATAAGTCAATGTCTATTATATTGTTCCTGCTTGAGGATTCGAATTCGTCATATAATGATAAATTCCCACTCATTTTCGAATGAGAGGATGAGCAACTGGAAGATCTTGAAGAAGCTGGTGCAAAAGACTCTTCGTTGCTGGTTTCAGCGCTCTCCGAGGGTGGAATTTCGGCGGTCGCTAGCTTCTTTTTTCCTCTGCCGGGTCCAGATTTCAATTTCCTCTTTCCAAATGTCCGTGATCGCGGCATTGCTTCAAGAGGAACGAAAAAAACCAGGAGAAAAAACTCAAAAGTGAACACGAGATCGGCAAAAACGATTATAAAAATACGAAAACATGAAATGGAAGGTTATATATTAGATGCGGGATCGGCCACTGCACTGCGTTATCCCAGGAGGAATCAATGGAGTTCACTTTTCGCCCGGAAAAAGAGTTTGAAGGGGCGGTGACGCCATGGCCTAGAGGCGCTCTCAACAAAATCGTCTCTCCTGTAAAATTCGGTTTTCACGCCTTTCGGTACAATTTTCTCAGGCTACGGTCAACTGATGACTTCCAGATTTTTGACAGTTCCTTTTCTTTAACAAATACAAAAAAATCCCAGTAACATTCCTCTCATTTATTCATTTAAACATCGTATTACTTGCCGCGAATGCGATCTTATTCAAAAGCAAACAATCGGAATATTTGCATTAACGTTTGCTGGAAAAAATAGCTGGCGAACATTCTTCGTAATTCTTAGGATCACTTGGTAAAGAAAAGTTGTGTGTTTGTAAAGAATAATTCAGCGTTTTGTTTTAGTCATACAATTCCAAATAATTGATTCTGAATAAATAATTTTAATGGGTAGAAATAAACACATGGATTTACACTGCGGAAGATAGTGGAACCCTACACCCCTTTCAAAAATAAAATAAAAATTAGGATGCTATCAGAGCACAAAATAAGGCAGAAACCCGTGAAAGACCTAGAAATGCAACACCACTGTTTGGCCGAAATTTATGAAAGGCATGCAAAAAAGACTCCTCTTGTCTAATCTTATGACTTAACAACCGTGTTAAGACGATTGCAGACGAACAATCAGAAACAGAATTATAGAATGTGGCTAGTACGGAAGGGTTGCAAGGGTCAAATAAACGCAATAAGTTCTGCCGTTTTTTTTTTTTTGGTTAAAGTTAAATACACATTTTTGTTTAAAACCATATATTTGATTAATCAAATATTACTATTACATTACATTATATACATATTACTTCCAACGTTCTGGAAGAGACATTATTCCTCTTTTGTAAAAATCAGTAGACGTTGGGCCAAAAAGTTTTCCAGATGCGTTTTTACGTCTTCCTCGGAATTAAATTGCCTTCCGTCCAAATCGTTTTGGAGAGAGCGGAATAGGTGATAGTCAGACGGCGCAAAATGCATTACTTCGCATTACGCTGCATTACTTCCCAGCCAAAGGCATTCAGCTTTTCTTTTGTCACAAAAGCTGTGTGTGGTCTGGCATTGTCATGGTGGAAAACAACGCCCTTTTCCTGTTCACTAACTCTGGCCGTTTGCCTTCCACTGCCTGCTTTAAATTGTCGAGCTGAGAGCAATATTTGATAGCATTTATTGTCTCATTGCATGGAAGCAACTCGCAGTATAGGACACCTCGCCAATCCCACCAAATGCTCAACATGACCTTTTTGGGATGCAAATCTTGCTTACCAACCGATTGCGGTGTTTTCACCATGACCTTAGAGCGAGCAGCATCAGAAAGGTCTGTATTGCCGGAACGAAAGCGTGTAAACCAGCGCTTCCAAGTGTCAGCGCTAACTGCCGAATCTCCATACGCCCTACAAATCTCACGTTGCGCCTCTGTCGCTTTAACACCTTTTTTAAAGAAAAAAGGCAAAATATGCCTAAATTCACTTTTTTATCTTCCATTTTGAAAAAAAAATTTGAGCAGTTAAAACACGTCCGATCAAAACAAATTCTCGTAACAATATAAAGAATAATCCTCTCTACTGGAAAAGAAAAGTTTTATAACGATTTTATACACAGAGATTTTCTGAAGCGATAAACGCCACTTCCAAGAAAAAAACCGCAGAACTTATTGAACAACCCAATAAAAATAAGCGACCACGAAACGATAATTAACAATTGTTTTATTTTTTTATTATATTAAGGAAAATGAAGGTATATATAAAGACTTAAAATACTCGAGGCCGATATTTTTATCCAATTTAAGAAATAGTACTACGATCCGTTAATTACATAATGTCGAACACCCGAATTAAAAAAACCAACGAACCTGTAAGTAATTATTAAGGTGTTAAAAAAAAACTCCTGGTATAGTGAAACATTAAGGGATTAACTAGAAAAAAAATAAAAATATCAAAAGTGTCGATTTTCAAGCAATGAAGTTTTATGGAATGAGGAAATAAGAAGATATAAAAAAGAAATTATGAAAGCGAAAAATGAGAATTTAAAGGACAAATCCTAAGTACTCGTGATCAAAAATCTATGTGGAGGACAATTGAAATGTGTGCGCTAAACGTTAAAAAAGATCCAATAAAAAATATAACATTTAATGGTGAATGCATTAGAGAAGAAAAACCTTGATCAATAAATTCAACTCTTTTTCTGTAAATAGTTTTACTTAAAGGATAATATAGGTCAGCGAATCCCAACCATATTATCATACTTGCAAAACGAAAATGACTTCATACTACCATCATACAGTTCTAATGCTACACAAAACAGTATTGTATATATATTTTTAATTATTTTTACATATAATTTTCCTTATAGTTAGGCATCAATTACTGTAATTAAATTTCTAAATGAAAGATTATAATATTATTTCTATGTAACATGTAAAATAATAATAAATGTAAACAGTGGATTATCTACTAAATCAAAGATAGACACCGGTGTCGGTGCTGGTATACCTATTTGGTGCAAACCGCAGAATATTGCAATCAATGGGAAAAAGTCCCAGCGTATTTCAAACCTGAATGCATGCCATTCAGGTGTGCACAAATCTCATCCTTGATAAGAGAATGAATGAATCCGTATATTAACGGACAGTCAACCACCAATGCAAGCATTCGACTATAACCTCATTGAATCCAAATCAATCTTGCGCTGCTTCAATACAATACAAGCTATTTCCCATAAGAACAAAGTAAAACTTTGGTTGATCATTTAGGAAATTAAAAAGCCGGCGAACTGGCTGGAATCGGTTAAAACGATAATTCTTTCATCGGCCCTGAGCCATTCTGTAATATTCTGAATTCAGCAATTAACTCAACAGGATAAAAGAGCCAACAAACCCTTCCACAACAAATCTAAAGAATCCCTACAATTCAAAGGGATGACATCACAAGACTGGTTGAATTTCTAACCGGACTCTGTCACCTTCGATATCACCCACACAAAATATGTCTTATTCAGGGAACTGAATGTCGTCTTTGCATGGAACACAACGAAACTGCGGAACACATTTTATGTGAATGCATGGCTCTAAGTGCCCTAAGGAGACGACACTTTAATTTTAATCCCTGGGGAAATTCTTAAAATCTCCACCTGAGAGTTTCTCAATTTCGTCAACAGAGTTTGCCTCCCCCCTTCGCCTCTTAATACCGATTTTGTGGTACAAGATCTTTTAGATCGCGGTGCCCTCGCAATTTGCCGATCAGATCCTCAGAAAAAAAAACAAATCGACTAAATATATAAATAATAATAATTAGAGGTACCATGAATGCTGTAGTATATAATATGGTATATAGAAATAATGAAGAAAATATATACATAAAGCGGGAATATTAGCAAGATAACGACCCCACGCACGGTTCAAGCATCTAGTTTGAAGAAAATAACATAAGACATTTGGAAGTAGTCGTCGCAGTCACCAGACCTTAACCTTATTGAAAATCGTTAGGGATCTTAATAAAAAAAAAAGAGATTTCAAAATAAAGTATAAAAAAAGAAATCTTCATAACTTCCAATTTAAATATGCAGAGCACTAGTCGAATCTATGCCGCGCAGAGTTTTGATGTGCTAAAAAACAACTAAATATTATGATAAGTTAACAAAATTTATTATTATTTATTAGACATAATGTAAATAATATTTAAATAAGTTAGAAGATATTTTCACTACTCCTATTATCAACTTTAGCACACGGCTGATATTTAATATTATCAATTCTTTCTAAAATCACGACAAGCGAAGTGACGTTTAAAGGAATAAGTGAGTGCAGTGCCACGGATAATTTTTAATTTCTTTAATGATAAGGAATTTAAAAAATAAGAATTGAGTTTTGAATCATTTTGTCCACATGTATGTGTTTACCTACTGTGCATATGAATAGTTCGATCGCTTCGATTTCCTTGTTTTTATGTTTAATACTTTTTTCCTCCAATTTATTTCAATGAGGTTTCTTTTAGACGATTTTTTCAATGGGCCTAAAAACAAATTTCATACGAATACATGCTGTGAATAACGTTAACCTCATTACGCAGGGCAATGCTTATGAGAAGATTTTGCATGGTGGTTGTTTTCATCCCCAATTTAGGTGTGTGTAAATGTTTTCTTCAGATTTGTTAGATACCTTTTTTACTTATCATTATTGACATAATGATTGAAATGAAAGCCAGAAGTGGAATTAAATGTATGTACCCGTATATGTAATGTATGTCAAAACTATGAAGTAGTAGCACGCTTCTGTATCGAGGATGTCCCTAAGGCATATTCCTTTCATTGGGAAAACTGTATATGTTTATTAGAGCAAAATAAAAAGTATACCACTTGGGTTTAAGATAATATTTGATTTAGAATGAGGACATTGCAGACTCTCTTAGTAAAGCATCAAACTGTCCTTCATAAGGTTACCCTAATCCAATAAAAAGCGTAATTTTTTAACTAAATTTTATTAAATAATGTAACAACCTTGAAATATTTTGATAACTTCTGTTATCAGCCGTCAACGTTATATATTAGGTGTTATATAGTAATTGTGTTTTTTTTTTTTTGGCATCGGTATCGGCGCTTATTTCCAATCTACGTACAAATTACACTAACACCTTAACCTATACACAATAACTCAATGCAAGGTATTTACCGGAGTTAATGCGGATAGCAACAATGCTTCCAGACCTACTTTTCCATGATAGCGATAACTTGTATAGGAGCGCCAAAACTTGTGTCACTTTTCAAACAAATAAACTGCCAATACTGCCAAAAAAGTCCGATCGACCTTTACATGCTCTTAATATAGTACATTACTCTTGCAAACAAGACGGGGACTGATGTAATAGTTGTTTGTTTGTTGTTTTTTTTTTTGTTAATTGTAACTAATATTTAGTTTTACTAACATACCGTTTGCGGTTCTTGGTTTTGAAATATACTCATAACGCGAATAGCACAGAATATTTTCCCTAATATAACCGCGAATAGTAACTTTATGTGCAACAAATAAAAATATGATATTAAATTCAACTGAATTGATTGGTCACTGCAATGCGAAATATCCCCTTATAATTGGAGGGATTCAGTAGTTATCCGTGTAAAAAAAAAGTAGGCAATACAGTCAAATGTGAGGAATTCCGCCCAGTAAACATATCAATGTTGGACCGACTCGTGGCTAACCAATTTTAAAATTATTTAGAAGAGAATAGTCTAATAATCAAGGAATAATTTGGATTTAGAGGAAAACATTAATGCAAGTAAATACTCTTCAGTATTTGAATGAAAAAAGGAAATTCACTATGAAAATTCAGTGATGGCAGTGTCTCTTTACTTTCAATTGATTTGATAGCGGAATTTTATTGCAAAAATTAGAAATCAATGGTCTTAGAGGTAAATAACTTGATTGGTTTAAATCATATCTATCAGGAAGATCTCAAAGAATTAATGTGAATGAAGTGTTAATGTGAATTGAATGAATTCAATGAATGTTGAATTCGGTGTGCCACAAGGTTCAGTGCTTGAAGTAAGTCTTTTCCTGTTGTACACTACTCACATGAAGTACTGTTTTTTTAGATTAGATGCTTGTACATAAATGGTAAGAATATTGGTTGCATCTGTGAGAAACTGAACGCGAACTTGGGAAATGTAAGTAGGTAGCTTTAAATGCCCAAATTTAAATTAAATGTAAATAAACTTCTTCTTAAAGTTCCTTTCCGCTGCAGAGCTTGGAAACCGTCGTCTTTATTGCTTGTTTATTTTTGACAATTATAATTATTTCTCTTGTGGAAAGTTTTAGCTACTCCCAGGTATTCGAGTTTCCTTTTTTTTTAATTAATACCTCTTCGTTTTTTATTCTGTCTATCCAAAACATAGTATTCTTCGACATGTCCACATTTCGATTGTTTCTATTTGTTCTCTTTAACGTCCAAGTTTCTAACTCGTATAGCAGTACCGACCAAATATAGCATTTAACCATTCTCGTTTTGATTTCCATATTAATTTCTCATTTTACAGAAAACCGCCCTCGCTTGTTCTATTCTGCACTCTATTTCTTTACTAGGGTTGGCGTTATTATTAACTATCGTTCCTAGATACTTGAAATTTCGCTGACTCTTTCGATGTTCTTCTTGTTTATTTCTAGCCCAAGGTTCGGTATTTGTTGTTTCCTAGTTAATACCATAAACTTTGTTTTGGCGATGTTTATGTGTAGTCCGTAGTTGTTACTTAGACTGTTGAATTCATTCATCATATTACATAATTTATCTATACCGCTTGTTATTTATGATAGCATCATCCGCGTATGATAAGTTATTAATATGAACTCCATTTATGGTATCTTCATTCCACCACCACATTCTTTTATTGCTTCTTTAAATATTTCTCCGGAGTACATATTGAAAAGTAATAGTGATAAAATGCACCCTTGCCTCTAAGAATCTCTACTTCATCTGATTTTGTTTTTGCCATTATTTTTGCTTTCTGACCCAAATATACAGTATTGTGCAAAACTAAAGCAACTATTTCATTAATCCTATTGAGAGCTATTTTTCTTTTATTTTTACTTAATAAAATTTAATACAGATTATGTGGGATTATGCTTTGAGGGTTCCTTAACATTATTATATACTTAAAAAAATAGCAGTTATGCGGAAATGGATAAGAAATGGTGAAAGCAAAAAATATGGATTTATGCCTGTGCAAAACTAGAGCAACTGTATTTGCAATTCCAAAAAAAAATTGTTCGTTCAATGTTTTCCCGTTAGTTTTTGCACACTACGCAAAACATACAAATTTTCAACAGTTCTCCATTCATTTGGTTCTCCATTATAAAGCATCGGGAAACATTGAAGTGCTGCATTTAGGTGGTCGATCGCGTAAAACAACACCACGCGCAGATCGACAAATTTGTAACCTCAGAAAAAAGAACCCATTCATATCTTTACAACATATTGTAAAGAAGCTAAATTTAACTATAGAAGCTAGTACTGTTAGGAGGCGGGCTATAGAAAATAATTTACGAAGCTTCAGGCCTTGCAAAAAACAGTGCTAACGAAGAAGCACTTGACAAAAAGGTGGCATAAAATTTACTAACAAAATACGGTAAATTGAAACTTTTATTTAAATAAACAGGTTACAGTTCGCAAAAGCACATCTTCACTGGTCCACTGAAAAGTGGAAAACTGTGCTATTCAGTGACGAATCTAAATTTAATCTTACAAACTCCGATGGAATTTGTACTGTCCGGCGAGGTAAAGGTCAGCGACTCAATCCCCGTTACTGCACCGTCACAGCTAAGCACGGAGGGTGTTGTGTGATGATTTGGACTTGTTTTTCTGGTTATGGTCTCGGTCCTTTCTATTAAATTACTGGCATAATGGATCGCTTTATGTATAGGGACATTTTAGAAACGCAAATGATACCTTATGCGGAGTGGGACATGCCTCTTCGATGGGTGTTTCAACATGACAACGACCCGAAACACACATCGCAGCTGGTAAGGGAGTGGATTACTAACATGGGGATTCAAGTTCTTGATTGGCCGGCTCAATCCCCCGACTTGAATCCCATTGAAGTTTGGGATACTCAAGAGGCGATTTACAGGGCAACGATTCCGGAACAAACTGGAGCTGCTTCAATCATTAAAAGAGGAGGAAAATTAGGGACATTACACAAAATATTGAAATAGTTGCTATAGTTTTGCACAGCCATATAGTAAGGTTTTTATTATTTTGTTAATTTTTTTTTTGTAATAAGTGAATTATTATTTTTTTTAAAGTTCATAAATATAATTCAGTGTTCATAAAACATAACCCCAAATAATTAGTTTCTTTCTTAAAAAAATTAATATGGTAACGAAAACGCTTTTTAACGCAGGTGTTGAATAGATTTTTTTTTTATAATTTACGCGCGCCTAAGGGGTTAGGTACCCTTTTACTGTTGCCCGGGAGCGGGCGGAAAGGTAGAAGGAGGAGAAAGGAAAATTGTTTTGTAGTGGTTTGAAACTCAGGTGTGTTTGGTTTCGATATTCGCGCTCCAGGGGTCGGAGTCCGAATAGGACGGAGAGTTTTTTCTTCACTCAGAGTGATTCGAGGTATAACTCACAGTATTTTTTTTCTTTGCTTGAAACTCTACAACAGACAAATCTACGTGTCAGTGTTATGCCTTCACACGCAGAATTTTTCTGTCCGAGTTCCAATTACACAAATGAAAAACTGACTTGCCATCGGCAGGATTCGAACCTGGACCCTCCCCCACCCCTGTTACCGCACAATACTGTAGGTTTCTGATCACAGCTAAAAAGTGTTGATCTTATTTCTATAGGAATGAATGTGAGATCAGCGTTAAATACTTAGGGGTAATAATAGATTATATATTAAACATTAAAGAAAATGTGGATTGTTATAATACTATGTGAAGATTGCGAGAAATATTATTTGTTTTTTTTTTTGTTTTTTTTTTAAAGGAGAAGGATATTAACTTATAAAAGCGCGGTGTTTTAACATTGAATACCATTATTATGCCACATTTACATTACTGCCCAATACTTCTCTATGCATATGAACAAAGAATAAAAGATCGACTGCAACTCCTGCGAAACAAAACTATGCGTGTAATTTTACAATAAACATGCTCGTATGTTAGATAATCTTCAGTGGATAACATTTCTAATGCGATTAATTCTTAAAGTAATTAATTTTATATTTAAAATTAAAAAATGTTAACACAATATTTAAAATCTAATTTGTCGCTTCTTAAATTATACGGTTGCGAATCTCGTACATATCGTTGGTACTTCTTAAATAATTTAAAAATTAAATTAAGTATATTAAAAGTTATTCTTTGTTTTACATCTAACCATCTTAAAGCATTTAACATTAATGTGATTGATGTGTATCGATTACATTTTAAAACTAATCTCATAGCCCTGTTCTGCATACGTTGAAGTTTTGTAATCAATCACTACACAGGTAAAGAAGTAAAGAACAGTATTCAAAGTGTGGTTTCATCATGACGTTCTAAATCTCAATGATGAGATTCTACTTCGTACCCTGCCAAAAACTCCAACTTTTTGCCATTTCATTCACATGCGGAATAAACGTTAACTTCTCGTTGCTATTCCACTAACATATTTTGAATGATAATATTTATATTTAATCGATATTTTAAAACTATACACTTAGATTTATTGATATTTAATTTAAGTTTATTTGCTCTTAACCATATACTCAAACTATGTAGGTTCCCCTACATTTTTTTTAACACATTCCTCAAGATTTTTTCTTGATATAAAGAGAAAAGCGTCGTCAGTAAACAGAACTGCATATGCGAGTTTACATTGGGAATTTATATTGTTTATAAAGGGTCCGCCATCTAACGTTTTTTTTTTTCAACTAGTGCTTATTTCGTGAATGGTAACACTTAGCTCATGGGTGATTTGACAGATAATTAGGTGTATCCTTCCGCTGAACGAATATGGTTGTGTATACGCTTGAACAACGCTGGGAAATATTGCGACATTACTTTGAAAATCATGATGCCGATTTTGCCAAAAAAAATCATCTTTTCAGATGAAGCTCATTTTGATCTTGGCGGGTATGTAAACAAGCAAAATTGTCGCATTTGGGGCACAGAAAACCCGCACGCATACATTGAAAAGCCGATACACCCAAAACGAGTCACTGTTTGGTGCGGATTTTGGTCCAGAGGCATAATTGGGCCATTTTTCTTCGAAAATGAGCAAGGAGTGGCCGTTACAGTCAATGGCGATCGCTATCGGGCCATGTTGAACGAATTTTTATTCACAAAAATTGAAGAAGAGGATATTGGCAACATTTGGTTTCAACAGGACGGCGCTACGTGCCATACAGCCGAAGCTACACTCGATGTTTTGCGCCCTGTTTTTGAAGATCGCATTATCAGCCGCAGAGCTGATGTTGTTTGGCCACCTCGGAGCTGCGATTTGACACCGTTGGACTATTATTTGTGGGGTGCCGTAAAAGATAAGTATTACGCCGACAAGCCAGAGACAATTGACTCTTTAAAGGACAATATTCGTGAAGCCATTAGTGAAATACAGCTGCACACAATCGGTAATGTGCTTAAAAATTGGACCGATCGTGTAGGCTACTGCTTGGCCAGCCGAGGCAGCCATTTGAATGAAATTATTTTCCATTATTAACCGGAAGGATAAAACTAATTATCTGTTAAATCAGAAATGAGCTAAGTGTTACCATTCACGAAATAAGCACTAGTTGAAAAAAAACGTTAGATGGCGGACCCTTTATGTATGTTGAAGAGCAGAGCTCTAAGAACGGAACCTTGAGGCACGTCCAGAGTTCTTGATATTTATCATTAACCTCTTCTCTGCAACCTTCTGCTTAAGAATGAAGTAAACCAACTCAGCTCAGTAAAAGTTGAGACTTCACTATTTTTTCAAAAACTTTCTCGTATACTAGCAGTTACGAGTAGTTAATAGGTCGAAATTTTTCACATCTATCGGTTCCAGGACTTTTTCAACGAGGGTAATAACTGATTCATGACTCGGAAAATGCACCACTACTCATAGAAAAGTTAATCAGGCGTACGAATATATTGCCAACTATGCTTATTTGGTCCATTTTAAAGTAACGGACTGAGTCTCTCCGCCGATAAATCCAGCAATCGGGTCTACTGAAGATATATTTGGAAGAACCGCAGGAGTCATAGAAATTAAAACAGCTAGCTTGTCTTCGGTCAGAGTTTAAATCGACGGGGGTGATGGAAGTGCGTATGTGTGTATATATATAGTATGATTCGAAATAGTACCTAGTAAATAGGGCATTTAATGTATGGTATTCCGCAATATTACTGTTTCAAACAAGTTCACACAGCGCCCTCAATGCTTTTTTATGCAGTGCAAAGAAACATTTAACTTAGTTTCATGTAATCAAACCCCCAGGTCGTTAATTGCTGTTTAATTTAGAAATAAAAATTATTATACTTATTTGTTTAAATGAAAATCGAGTGGTAATTTTGGCTAAAGATAAAGTCGACAAGTATAAATTCGATTAGTTATCAATATTTTGTCACATTCAAAGCCAAACTGACGCGAACCCCAACCACACTTGTTAACTAATAATTGTTAAGAAATTGAATTTAAAAAAATGATTTTCTGGATTAATTTTCAGTTCAATTTGGCATGAAAAGAGAACAAAAATTTAAATTTGATGGTATAGCTAATAGAGTAAAACACTTAGGATCCTATTAATCAAACATGAAAAACAAACCTGGCGCATCTATTGCTCGTATAAGGCTTTATGTTTCTGATATTCGTCTGTAGATTAGCTAACACCTAACTTTGGGGATGTTTTATCTTTGCAAAAAGGTTTAAAAAAACTTTAAATATCAAAGTTAACTTTTATTTTCATATTTACATGTGTCTAGGATCCTAGGTTTTTACATATATCCAACCTAAGCCAGGATAGTAACTAATATAAAATATTGGCATATTGCATGTTGAGCGAGTCCACTATTTTCCACCTGATTCCAAAAATATAGATTTTAATAACTTAACCGCGCATATCTACTATAACAATCCATAAGTCATATTTTTCGTGTTTCACTCTCAATTTTAAGTGCAGGTTGAATATGTCGAGGTAAAAAATAAATAAATAAATACCACACATGTTTTTTTTTTTTCTTCGACAAAGCGATAAATTACAATTACCTCTGGCACGCTTCGAGACCGAAAGAAATATTACCAGGTGACTGCCGAATTATTTTTTCATTTACTGAAACCTCTTGAAATCCTTTGGGTTCTCCATGGTAACATCAACGCATATACTTATGAACATACAATATGTATTGAAGAAACCATAGTGAAAACCCCACAGTGAGATAGGTGGTAGTAATGAGAAAATCAATGAAATTCGCTTTTCTCCCTACCGATTGCCTGACATGTGTTATGATCCAAAAATCCATAAATGATGAACCTCTTCCGGCTTTCCCGTTTAAATACATAAATCACGCTTGCACCCTTTAATTCCATATATGGACAGAACACTGTCTGAAGGCACTGCCTACATCAATATTTCGATTTGGAAGAAAAAGCAAAAAGTTCCGGGAGATCTGAGTCTGAGTCTGGCAACAGCGCAACAGTTTAGTCAGATAATAGAAAACAGCAACTCTCATTGGAAAAATTACGTCAAATAATTGGTAAATATTTTCGATTTGTTATTCACTTCCCCCTTTGATCTTCATTTTTACCAGTTTTGAAGTCTCGACACAGAGGTGGAGGGGTGGCAGTTCAACTTTTCTTTCAAATGGATGAGTACACCTCTGCGGAGGTGGGCTGATGGCAGAGGTGAACAACAGAGGCGCACTAGGTTCCTTCATTTCTAGAAGCTTCCTCGTCAATTTCAATATATCTAATTCCCGCAACAGTTTCGCTTATTTTTTTTTTAGAAAGACAAATAAGACTTCTTGCATTATTTGATCGATAATGCTCACGAAAAATCTGGCAATTTTAAAAGAAAATTTCGAAATTTTCACCCCCCCCTCCCAACAGCAAATGGATCGAATTTGCAAAATCAGAATATTTCACTTACTCACTGGAGTCTTCCAAGGACAACCACGAGGAGTCTTTTAATAAATTATTTTACCTTCGAACAACGAATTAGAACTTTGGTTTTGTACCTTTTTTTTGTTTTCTATGTGGCACACAGGACGATAGAGAACACTTTTTTGCAAATTTCTTTTCACCGTTTTTTAAGTTTTCTCTCTGATTTTTTTTATGACAGCTGTTTTCCAAAGACGACTTGTTTCAATAGTTGTGAGGAATCAACTTACTTTTCTATTTTTCGCACAGGATTTCGCTGGGAAAAGTGATTTTTTTCGCCGCCCTACGTGTTTTCAACGATCGACCGTTTGAAATGGTTTTTTTCTACTGATACTGACTGTGAGCTAGTTTTGTGCAAAACAGAATAACCGACCGACACCAAAACACACACATGTATGCGAACAAACACTCTTGCAGTGGTGGCATGAAAATTCCCATGTATAAAATGTAAAGTTGGACGGGTCGTTGTCAGGTGTCTTCTATCGGGTGTCTTCTATCGAAGTATTCATGTGCAGTTTTTTTTCTTTTTCTTTTTTTCTATTGTGCTTGGTGAATATGGTCGCATAGATTACTGTTTGGAAAAATATTTTGGTGCGCAGTGAGTGGGGAGTTAATCTGAGCGAAAGTCATAAAAGACTATTGTGAATCGCTTATACAGGTTTAGCGAAAAATTTTAGGCGGGAAAGTGTAGAAATCGTAATTCACAAGCTAACATTCCCAAATATTGTGCAATTACATATGAGAAAAGAAAAAAAACTACTAGTTTTGATTAGATTAAAATTTACTTATGCGTTTTGGAGGACTTCACACAGAAAATAGGTTTTAATAAAATAAACTTCTACATGGCGAGGTCACAGTGAACGTAGTTTCCATTTTGGAAAATAGCAAGTGAATAACACTTCGCTGAGTTCAGGTGTGTAGACAAAAAACAAGTTTTTGAGAAGGTTAAAAATTTGCAGATTTCATCCGATGAATGGAAATTCTGTCTGATATTAAGTATTCAGTATTCATTTTATTTTCATAAGATGTAATTCTTTTACAATTTAACATTTTACTTTGGCTTTCGCCGTCTCCCAGGAAAAAAGAAAAATATTTACTTGCTAGTTCAAAGTGGACTTCATTTTAAAGAATTTAAATTTTTTTAATGATCTGCGCACGATTCTTACAATATAAGCAGTTTTATTATTATAATTTATTAACTTATAATTGAAATTATAAAGCTAATATAAAAAGGCGAGCACAAGCTACTAAGACTTTCGGCTCTAAGTTGACAATTAACTTTCATATATACATAAATATTATTCAGAATTATTAAAATTTTTGGAAAAGTATTATCTATCTATATATCAAGCTTATATTTATGTATAAATGAATTAATAAGTGTAATAGCACAGATAATAAATCTATACAGATGTCTCATTCATATGGGAAGTTTTGTCCTATGAAAATGAAATCGAACTAAAAAAAAAGCTTTTTTAAAAAGCTGCAAAGAGCAGATAAATCATTTTATTTCTTTTCCCTTTTTGCTCTTGCCACTTGTCACTGAGGCATGCAAAGTCGTTTATCGTGCAAAAACAATACGTGAACGAAAGAAATAAATAAAAAAAACATACGTTGACGTTGCCCAGCATAACCGGTTTACTTGGGTTTATGTACGTGTGCTTGTTATTTTGTTTGTAACTTGTTATGCAATGTAAATTAAATGGGAGTAGGAATATAATTTTGAAGATCATGAGATCGATGGTCTGTGAAGGTGGATGTGCTGGAGGGGGTGGGTATGACGTTGCACCACACTATAAAAGTGGTTGATATTTGAAGCACGAGGTGTTAAGGGCTAATACATGTTATGGGGTTGAAGATATACGTATGTACATGAGCGCTAGACCAATTTCCCGATTTTAATTTTGTGCTCAGGACATTAAGTACCTACAAAATTTGATAAATTTCCAAGCATTGAGCAACATCGAACTTATTCGGAAAATGTATGTATATGCTATTTAGGAGTACATATAGCTCCCTTTTCTTTCAAGTTATGTAAAAGGGAGTTTTTAAAACTGTACGCAAAATATTTGTATGTAAAGACCGAAAATCTTCAATTCCGTGACTCGGGGACAACGCAGTAATGTACGGCCGAATATATGGTAGTTCGAACAAGTGGAATGGGATCTCAACCAACTTCGAGTGCAGCACCGCTGGAAACAGCTGGCGAAAGATCGCGCCAGGTGGAAAGGCTTGTTGGTCGAGGTCCTGGTCCACGCCGGACTGATTTTCCAGGACGGAAGTCACACTGCTTTCGGTAAATTTTTGTGGACCGAAGAGGTTTTACGCGTTCACACAGTACACTAAATAGAATCATAATGCCGACAATAGGCAAACATATCCCTCAGAAGCGAGGGTTTTCCATCGTCACCCTGCACAGACGGACGAGTTTGGCAGGGATGCCAAGACTAGACATTGCTATATATAGCTCGTCTCTATAAATGCTGTCATAGGCAGCCTTAAAATCGATAAGCAGGTGGTGGGTATCGATCTGGACTTCTTGGGTTTTCTTCAAGATCTGCCGGAGTGTGGAAATCTAATCGATTGTGGACTTTGCAGGCGTGAAACCGCACTGATAGGGTCCAATCAGGTTGTTTACAATAGCTTCAATCAAACCAATACCAGAAGAAACATGTTTTTATCAGTGATTTTGTCAAATGAGTCCGGACTGGGCCCCGTGCGACTTTTTTTTATTCCCCAAATTCAAAACTTACCTTAAGAGTAAGTTGCCGCTTAATTGGGTATATCACCAAGATAATGACCCCAAGCACACCAGTAAATTGGCTAAAAATTGGTTTGGAATCAATGGAATTAATGTCATGGAGTGGTCTGCTCAGTCTCCAGATCTTAATATCATTGAAAACTGATGGGCTGATGTTAAACAAGAGGTTTTTAAGGCAGAACCAAAAAACGTTGGTGAATTATGGACTACAGTGCAATCTGCATGGGCAGGTATTTTGAGAGAGAGGTGCATGCGCTTAGTCGACTCTATGCTACTTCGTTGTACTGCAGTTCTGGCAAAAAGAGGCCATTCAACGAAGTATTAAGCAAGTGCAACATATTCAAATTTCAGTTTTTTTTTTTAAATTAATTTTGCAACAATGAACTTGTATTAAATTTTGCGTAAGAAAAACGGATTTAATGGTGCGCGAACATTGGAAATGCTAGAAAAGTGTTTCGGCAACGATTCTCTAAAGAAAATGGTCGTTTACCAGTGGCACGAGCGGTTCAATAGTGGTCGTGAGTCAATCGAAGATGATGAACGCAGTGGCAGACCATCGACGTCGAAAACCGACGAAAACATTGGTGGAGTAAAAGAAATGTTTGTCAATGACCGCAAATTAACCATCAGAGAGATAGCGGAGGACTTGAACATTACCTATGGATCCGTCCAAGACTTTTGGTTAATAATTTGAGTTTACGTCATGTAGCAGCAAAGTTGGTGCCAAAAGACCTCAATTTGATCCAAAAAAGAGACTGTGTTGACGTCGCAAAAGAGATGATTTGCGAGGCTGAATCCGATCCCAGATTCATCAAAAGGATCATTACTGGAGACGAGACGTGTGTTTAAGAGTACGACACGCAATCCAGACATCAGACAAGTGAATGGCGTTCATCAAATGAGCCGGGACAAAAAAAAAACACGTCGTTTTCAGTCAAAAAAGAGTATTATTTGGGCGTTATGAGACGTTTGCGTGAAGCAATTCCCCGAAAGAGACCAGAATTGTGGGCAGAAAACTCGTGGATTTTGCACCATAATAATGCACCGTCGCACAGTACCATCATTATTCGTAATTTTTTGACGAAAAATGCAACATATTGTGATAACCACTTAACTGTGAGCAGCGACATCTAGCAGAAAATGTCGAAACTCGAAGACTAGAAGATTTCGATACAGGATTAGCAAAGTCTCGACTGGAGACTGGAATCGAATTTTCTAGCAAATTGGAAATTGTATGGGACGCTGGATGGCGAGGATTGTTCTCGAAGTATGTCATTCGAGTATAAATACCAGCATCCCCAAGGTATGCAAATCAGTTCTAAAGTGTAATTTGAAGTGTTAATTAGGAGAAGTGATTAAGTGGTTTAAGTAAAAGATAAGAAAAGTATAAGTGGTTAAGAAATTGGATTGTACTGAGAGAAAGAATTAAATAGTGAATTGTAACTGTACTGAATAAAGGGATTTGTATTGAAAAGCATAAGTTCTATTATTTGTACCCACACAAACATTTTACATTGGTGTCAGAAGTGGGATAGGACTTATTGTGTGCAAAAAAAAAAAAAAGTTAGAATGGGTCGAAAACTATTGCAGTTGACCCTCGTCCAACTCAAATCCGAGTTGAGCAAGAGAAGCCTCAGCGCCAGTGGAGGAAAAAGTGACCTGGTGCTCAGACTTCAGGAGGCTTGAACAACGAGGGTCATGATCCTGATGCATATTCCTTTGATGTTGACGAGGATGAACAGACAAGTACCGGCAGTGACATGTCTGCGATGATGCAACTCCTCTTGTTAAAAATGGACGAACAGAAGAAAAATTTGGACGGTCTTCAACAGAAAATGGATGAACAAAAGAATAATCTGGAAGAACAAAAGAATAGTCTCGAGCAAAAGCTGGATGAACAAAAGAATAGTGTCGAACAAAAGTTGGATGAACAAAAGAATAGTCTAGAACAAAAACTGGAAGAACAAAATAACACTCTCCAGCAAAAATTCGAAGAAATCGATGACAAATTTGAAAGAATAGAGAAGAACGTTGATGACAAATTTGATAGAATAGAGAAGAACGTTGATGACAAATTTGATACAATAGAGAAGAATGTTGGCGAAAAATTCGAAGAAATGGACAGCAAAGTTCAGCAACTAGCAAAAGAGCTCGACACAGTGCGAAAACAGAAACTGCGAGAATGTTCTTTAAGCGGTCCAAGGAGAAAAGATTTTAAGCCTCCCTCATTCGATGGCCAGACCTCATGGTCTACCTATAAGAAGCAGTTTGAAATGGCTGCCTGTGCAAACGACTGGGACAATGAGGAAAAGTGCTTTGCCCTAACAATGGCCTTGCACGGTCCTGCAGCAGAATTGTTGCAAACAGTAGACATCGAAAAGCATAAAGATTATGTGACTTTAGTGCAGGCTATCGAGAAACGGTTTGGGGACAGCCACATGCAGGAGGTCTACAAGGTCCAATTGCAAAGCCGAACGCAGCAAAGAGGAGAAACACTGCAGCAGCTCCAAGCAGACGTGAGTAGACTTGCACATCTGTCATACCCCACCGCAGGCCAGGAAATTATCGACGAAATGGCAAAAGATGCATTTATCAGGGGAATTGCAGATTCGAAGCTACAGTCAGCAGTAAGGATGGCCGGGAAAAGAACCCTTGCTGAAGCACTTGCCTTCGCTCTGGCGATGGAAGCAGCCAATCAGGCTTCCAGGGGAACACATTTCGTCAGGGAAGTAGCATCTGTCGAATGTTCCTGCACAAGAATTAGTGCCGAGGAACGAGATACTCGACGGGATAGACGAATAATGCGCTGCTGGAATTGCAATAAAATAGGACACCTTCAAAGGCAGTGTAAAGAACCGGTGCGACGAAAAGACTGCCCTCACTGTGGTGACAAGCAAATAGAGGAAGAAACCCGCAGAAACAGCCGGTCAACCTTCCCGAAGCAATCAGTCGGGAAATGCTTAAGCACCAACTTCGCGGGGCAGAAGTTGGTAGCAGGAGTCGACGGCCCCAGGACCATCATCCAAGTCTCGCTGGCAAAACGATGCAGCGAAAGCCTTCTAGTAGAAGTAGTCAGTGGAAAAGAAAAATGGATGGCAACAATAGACACCGGTGCCACGGCCTCAATCATCAGGAGGAATCTTGTGCAGAAGTCTTGGCTGCATAACACTAGCAGCTGCAGCTTGCGAACAGCTACAGGAGCAACGATTAAGGTATATGGTGAAGTCCGCATAAAAATCCAACTGGCCGGAATAACATTCACTCACGCGTTTCTGAATGAATTCCTTTTGATCAAGGTGGTATTTTAGGTTTTCTATAAGAATAGTTAATTACTTAATTTCAAATTCAATACTATGTCTTTAGAACATTAGAGAAAGAAAAAATAAATAATTAAAATACAGGTGCTATAAAATTGGTGTCATTGTAAAATAAAAAGTTAAGCATCTAACACTGCTATTATTTTGCACACAGGTGTATCTGCACTGCGTATTAATAACACGAATGCCTAATATTTTGCTCGTCAAGCTTCAATTACAAAATGTAAAGAAATATTCGACTTTTCCCGCCTTTGAATTGTTCTTTCTTACATACACACCCATCCGCTCAAACAAAATACCAATTCATGAAAAATTAGAGAGCGAAAATAAAAAAGCTTTACATTATTCCGAAAGCTCGTGTCGGCTGGACGAGTGTCGGCTAGCCGATAAAAATTGAACCATTTTTTTCTACAGCGATGAGACATCTGTATAGATTTATTATCTGTGGTAATAGGGTTATTTAAGGCTTCGAGGATAGATGCTGCTTGTCGTTGATGCGAGTTTGGTTCGGCATAGTTTTGTGTTTTCAAAATAGGTTGGAAGTCTAATTGGGCGCCGGAAGATGGGCAGTGCATGTTGACTTTCTTTACGAAGGAGATGTTGATGAGTGCTGGACGTATGGCCAAGGCGCATTCTTATGAAATATGTGTTCATTAATTTAGTTGTTGTTGTTGGTAAGATGGGTTGTATTTTATCATGATTGATGTTAGAGTAGAGTGATGTTGGTAGCTATTCCATTCTATTAATGAATTTTGTTTTAATTTTTTTTTATATCACGGGTAAGATCGAGTCGGGTAATCGGGTCAAAGTTAAATATCGGATTGCAGTAGGCCTGAGTTGCAAGTAAATCGGCTAGCTCGTTGTCTTTAATACCCTTATACCTAAGCACCCACATGAGTTTAACAGTTTGTTGGTTTTTATAAGTAGGTCACGTATATGAGGTATTATTATCGTGTTGTGATTAGGATTTCTTACAGCTTGGATCACTGAAAGGCTGTCTGAGACAATAACAAACTTGCCAGTGTATGCCGTGCAAGTCTTTATGGTTTTAAGAATCGCGAATGCCTCTGCAGTGAAAATGGATACCTTGTTGTCTAAGAGCTCGACGCACATTATAGAACCGTTTTCTAAAACGGATGCAAAGGATGTATTTTGTGGGGTCTTAGATCAATGAGTGAAAACCAAGGCCCAACCATGGAGTTTCAGTTTAGATATTATACATATAGTACTGAGATAAGCTTGGTTGAACATTTCGTTTGACGTTCTGTTTTTGTTTACATTTGACAAATCCATTATAATCGTATTTGGTGGTAGAGACCATGGCGGGAATAGTTGCATATATATTACAACTTTTCCGTAGATATACCCAGTTCTTTTGCTGTCGTTATTGAAGTGGATATTGTTGATTGAATCCGTTTTGGTGTTTTGCTGTTTAGAACGGTTATCACATCTTTATCAACAATAGATCCGTTGGAGAATGTTAGATTGATATATACTTTAGCTCTTGTGGATACAATTCTTCCTTCTATCAATTAGTAGTCAATTTTACTTAGGATAAGTGATTTCGTTATATAACATAATGTATTAATATAAACATTGCATTTTTTACTGGCTAGAAAATTGATAATGTTTGTTCTTTTAACTAAGCTCTTTTTTAACATTAGACAATGATTTTTCCAGTTACATTTGCTATTAAAAGTAAGGCTTAGGATTTTCATACTGTCAACGTTAACTATGTTATGGTTTAAACGAAAGAAAGTTTTGTTATATGAGGTTTTACGACAAATATGTAAAGTTTTACATTTTTCTAAAGAGTTTGGCTTCAGAAAAAGTAGCCCAATTTTGTATGTCATTAAGAAGGTTAGTAAAGAGTAGGTTAGTTGTTGTAGGGTCTTTGCGTTTGCAAAGAATATAAAAATCATCAGCGTAGCACGTATTTTTTAACTGTTTATGTTTGGTAATGAGCAAATTCAAATCATCGAACGCTACGATGAATAACACCGCAGATAGTGGTGATCCTTGTGGAATGAATAAGGGGTAGGAGGATGGAAACGAATTGTTTGCTTTGACACAGATTTTTCTGTCAGAACACTATTTTTTAGGTTGAAAAGCAACTTGAGTCGGTTTTATGAGCTTACGAGATTCGATTATCCAAAGCAGTATTTTTGCAACTATTTTTTCGAGTACTTTAGAAATGCAGGGTATGAGGGAAATGGGTATATAACCATTTACGTTGTTGATATCTTTCATTGGTTTAGGTAGAGACAACAGAGTAGCCTGTTTCCAAACTTGAGGAATGACACCTGTTACTAAAATACTATTAAACAATTGAATTAGTCTAGTAGTTGCGAGAGTTGGGAGGTTTTCTATCATTGGATACGAGATCCTGTCTCTGCTTGGTGTTTTGCCACTTAGTTTGCTTATGCTACTGTCAAATTCCAGAAGGGAGATCTTTACGTTAGTAAGTTTAGCGGTTGGGGACATGGTGTTGAATGCCGTTGAATAATGAAAAAAGAAATCAAATTATAAGACATTTTTGGTTCTTATGTTCTCATCCTGCTTTAAATAACATTTTATTTCAGATTCTACCTTGATTCGATGTGCCTGTTTACCTGAGTTTCAATTTCAACCCCATTCTTACTTACTTTTCAACCTCAGCCTACCCTATAGCCTAGCCTATATATGTTACATAGTGCCTGTTTATATTTGCGTGGGCAGGAAATTCCTCACCATGTACGTCGCGTTCACATTTTCATGGGGACGAAAGACTTTTTGACAAGAGGAACATTTGAGTAGGATCATTTTTAAATTTGAGCAGTTGGCCTGAAACATTTTTTTTTCATCTTCTTTACACTTCCTTTCTCATCAACGATCAAAACTAAAATGAAAAATATGTCAGAAATGGAACGATATGGAAAAAACGACGTGATTCACCCGAAAATCCGCTCCGGTGGAAGTAGCCCTTCTTGTTCCCACTTCAATAAAAAGCGTTCCCTCTCCTTCGCACTGACTTGCTGGCAAGAAGAATTTAATAGTCGGCTTTAGTGTTAGTATGGAGTTAAATTTTAATGTAGAGAAAGTCATGTCTAAGTTTTTAAAATGATATTAGAGAACAGAATGATGCCAATGTACTAATTTAATACTAAGAAAAATACTGAAAAGGATTTGATTTGCTATCTAAAATACTGAAATTACGCGCAAGCTGCTAATTGAATTTAGTTGAAATTGTGTAAGTGTTATTTAACTTTTATGGATTTGAAATTCTTTTATCTTCATTATAATTTATTGAAATATATTGCAGTAAAAACTGCATCTAATTTGTGTACACTCTCCGTTCTTAGATTTGAATACATGTCAACGAAAAAAAAATGTTAATAACAAGTATAATTCGTAGCTAAACCTCGAAAATGTGCAAAAAATTATAAGTGAATAGTCAATTGAAAGTTTAAAAACGAAAGTACGATTTTTCGTAAAAATTTCGTTATTTCAACATTAAAAAACGCATATTTCTTATCAAAACATTTAAAGTTTTGTAGATTCACCGACAAATTAAAAGAAGCACGCAATATTTTAACGCGATTTATCCAGTCGTTTTCGAATTATCATGTGCTCAGATTCAAAAAAGTTGTTTCGAGAAAAACACATTAAAAATGTTTGTGTATACGAGTATATATAGTATAGTATAACTCTATAAAACGATTTGCAAGTTGTGGGTTACATATCGCTACATATCATCACTATCAGCGTCAAACAGTTTTTTTTCAAAATCGCATTAGTATTCGCATCTGTTTCTATATTTTCTTAGGTCTGTTGGATGCCTTTCTCTATCATCTCTTGATGCTATAACTCGGAAAATATTTTATATACGTATTAATTCTAAAGGGTTGTCCAATAGGGACTTGACATCTTTGAATTTAATTTTTGAACGCACCCTTTCACTAATCATCACACTGTCACTGTCAATTTATTCAGTAAACTCAACATTTTGATCATGGTACAAGTACACGAACGAGCAACGTCTGCAATTTATAAAAATTTTCTACCGAAGTTCAGAGTCGGTGACTGCAACTTTAAGAGCGTTAACTCCAATTTTCGGTCGTAATTGTCGCCCTAGTAGACAGCAATAACAAGTTTAGTGCAAAAATTTGAGTCTACATATTCGTTGTGTGATGTTGCCAAATCAGTCAATTACACGGCGTTCTCAAGAATTGGGCATCGCTCGGACCACATTATCGCGTATTTTGCGTAAGGATCTTGGTTTACACCCATACAAGATCAAGCTGACTCAATTGAAGTCGATGGACTATTTGAAGCGACGTACGTTATCTAATTGGGTTCTGGAGAAGATGCGCCAAGATGATGAATTTCATCGCAAAATCATCTTCAGTGACGAAGCTCATTTTTGGCTCAGTGGGTTCGTCAATAAGAAAAATATGCGTTACTGGTCGGGTGAAAATCCACATGTGTTTCATGAATCACCACTTCATCCAGAAAAAATAACTGTTTGGTGCGGTTTGCATGCCGGCGGCGTTATTGGGCCATATTTTTTCGTCGACGATAACGATCGTCACGTTACCGTGAATGGTCAGCGTTATCGCGCCATGATCACAGATTATTTTTCACCCGAATTGGAAGATATGGACTTGAACGACATGTGGTTTCAACAGGATGATGCCACAAGCCACACAGCACACGCTACAATCGATTTATTGAAGAGTAGGTATGATGAGCGTGTTATCTCAAGAAATGGGCCAGTCGATTGGCCACCTCATTCGTGCGATTTAACGCCGCTTGGCTATTTTCTGTGGGGCTAAGTTAAGTCATTGGTTTATGCCAACACGCCGACGACGTTGAACGCGAAATAGCGGCCGTTTTGGCCGAAATGTGTGGCCGAGACGTTGAAAATTGGGTCCAACGAATGAGTTCCATTCATAAATGTTTTGATTGTACTTCAAGCCGATAATAAAGTTTTTGAAATATCTCAAACGGTTTGCGTTTTATTTAAAAAAAAAAGCTGTCAAGTCCTTATTGGAAAACCCTATACATAACCTTTAGAACATTTTAAAGCAATAAAAAAATACTATTCAAAATTTTAGGATTTACACAGCAAGTCCTCATAGTTACTACATATTTCGTTATAGAAAGTTATTGATTGATGAAAATAATGTTGAGTTAGAGTTTTAAAAATAACACTTATGGAATCCAATTTCCATTTAGGAAGGAAAAACAGAGCCAACTAAGAGTGTTAACTTCAGTACATTGGCATCACATTTTTATATGCACAACCGAAGAAAACAATCTCAGCTGATTTTATTGATTTCGATTTCGACTTTCGAGTGCCAGGAGTATTGACGTTTGCTGATGTACATATTGTAAAATGTTTGTGTGGGTACAAATGATAGAACTTATTCTTTTCAATACAAATCCCTTTATTCAGTACAGTTACAATTCACTATTTAATTCTTTCTCTCAGTACAATTCAATTTCTCAACCACTTATACTTTTCTTATCTTTTACTTAAACCACTTAATCACTTCTCCTAATTAACACTTCAAATTTCGCTTTAGAACTCATTTGCATACCTTGGGGATGCTGGTATTTATACTCGAATGACATACTTCGAGAACAATCCTCGCCATCCAGCGTCCCATACAATTTCCAATTTGCTAGAAAATTCGATTCCACTCTCCAGTCGAGACTTTGTTATTCCAGTATCGAAATCTTCTGGTCTTTGAATCTAGATGTCGCTGCTCACATTTAAGTGGTTATCACATTGCTCCCTCCCTACAGTTGTTCGTCCCGAACAACTTCGTCATTCAGCATCCCGTTGAAATGACACATTCTATCCAAATGGACCACTTTCAATTTTCCTCGATTCCCACGCTGGATCCGGTAGACAACGTCATTAATGCAGGTTATCACCTTGTATGGACCTTCCCAGTCCTGTTGCAATTTTGGTGATTTGCCTTTCTTACGCTGAGGATTATACAGCCAAACCAGATCTCCTTCGTTGAAGCCGGAAGATTTCGCCTTGATATCGTACCTAGTTTTCATGCGGCTGCTTGCTAGCTTCATCTTTTCTCTGGTGTCTTCATGCAATTTACGAATCCTGCTGCGTAAGTCATTCACGTACTCGTTCACCTCTTTGGGCTCCGTCGGTGGGGATCCGAATTTTGCTTCACTTGGCAACCGAATCGTTTGACCAAATAAGATCTCGGATGGTGTGTGCCCTGTTGAGCTATGGACCGCGTTTCGGTAGACCATTAAGAAGAGGGGTATGTGTCGATCCCAATCCCGCTGGCAGTTGCTGACAACCTTAGATAGATGCTCACTCAAGGTCCGATTGAATCGCTCGACCATTCCATCAGATTGAGGGTGTAGTGGCGTTGTCCTTGTCTTTCTTATTCCCAAATATTGGCATATTTTCTGGAAGACTTTTGATTCAAAGTTTCGCCCTTGATCAGAGTGCAGCTCCATTGGGACCCCAAATCTGCTCACCCAGTTGTTGACTATCTGTTCGGCTACGGTCTTAGCCTCTTGATTTGGGATGGCAAACACTTCCGGCCACTTACTGAAGTAATCCATGACTACGAGAGTATATCGGTTTCCATTAAAGGTTTCGGGAAACGGCCCAGCGATGTCGATGGCTATTCGTTCGAAAGGTGCTCCGACATTGTATTGTTGCATTTGTGCATGTGGCTTTACTTTTGGGCCCTTGGTAGCCGCACATCTTATGCACTTTTTGCACCAATTCTCGACATCTTGTTTAGCGCTTAGCCAATAGAAACGTTCCCTCACCTTTTCCAACGTCTTGTTTATTCCCAAATGGCCTCCTGAGATTCCGTCATGTATTTCATGGAGCACTTGATTGACTCTGGACCGTGGCACAATTAGCTGCATACGAGATGTTGTCCCATCTGCACTTTCCCATTTTCTCTTCAGCAATCCATCTTGCACAAAAAGCGAGTCCCACTGTGCCCAGTATGCCTTCAGAGTTTGGCTCCGATCTGATATCTGCTGCCAGCTTGGTCTTTCTTCGTGTTCTTTTCAGGCCAATATTGGTTCGATGTCGTTGTCTGCCTCTTGGGAGGAACGGATTTCGTCTATACTCCAACCCTCTATTGGCTCAGTCCTGATCGTTTGGATAGTTGCCTGTTGTTTCGCTTCTTTACCACTGACTACTTCTGCTGGGAGGCTTTCGTTGCATTGTTTTACCTGCGAGACTGGGATAATTACCCTGGAGTCGTCGACTCCTGCTACAGACTTCTGCCCCGCGAAGTAAGCATTTCCTAACTGATGGCTTCTGGAAATTTGACCGGTTTCTTGGTAGCCGTTTCTGCCGGTTTTTCTTTCTATTTGCCTGTAGCCCCAGTGCAGGCAGCCTTCTCGTTGTACCGGTTCTTTACAATGCCCTTGCAAATGTCCTACTTTATCGCAGTTCCAGCAGCGCATCCTTCGTCTCTCCCGTGGGATATTTCGTTGCATGGTAGTTGGTCTTGAGCAGGAGCATTCACCAGATACTATTTACCTAACGAAATGCATTCCTTTGGAAGCCTGATTGGATGCTTCCATCGCCAGAGCGAAGGCAAGTGCTTCAGCAAGGGTTCTTTTCCCGGCCATCCTTACTGCTGATTGTAGCTTCAAATCTGCAATTCCCCTGATAAATGCATCTTTTGCCATTTCGTCGATAATTTCCTGGCCTGCGGTGGGGTATGACAGATGTGCCAGTCTACTCACGTCTGCTTGGAGCTGTTGCAGTGTTTCTCCTCGTTGCTGCATACGGCCTTGCAATTGAACCTTGTAAACTTCCCGCATGTGGCTATCCCCAAACCGTTTCTCGATAGCCTGCACTAAAGCCATATAGTTTCTATTCTTTTCGATATCGATTGTTTGTAACAATTCTGCAGCAGGACCGCGTAAGGCCATTGCTAGGGCAAAGCACTTTTTCTCATTGTCCCAGTCGTTTGCACAGGCAGCCATTTCAAACTGCTTCTTATAAGTAGACCATGAGGTCTGGCCATCGAATGAGGGAGGCTTCAAATCTTTTCTCCTTGGACCGCTTAAAGAACATTCTCGCAGTTTCTGTTTTCGCACTGTGTCGAGCTCTTTTGCCAGTTGCTGAACTTTGCTGTCCATTTCTTCGAATTTTTCGCCAACATTCTTCTCTATTGTATCAAATTTGTCATCAACGTTCTTCTCTATTCTATCAAATTTGTCATCAACGTTCTTCTCTATTCTTTCAAATTTGTCATCGATTTCTTCGAACTTTTGCTGGAGAGTGTTATTTTGTTCTTCCAGTTTTTGTTCTAGACTATTCTTTTGTTCATCCAACTTTTGTTCGAGACTATTTTTTTGTTCATCCAGCTTTTGCTTGAGACTATTCTTTTGTTCTTCCAGATTATTGTATTGTTCATCCATTTTCTGTTGAAGACCGTCCATTTTTTGTTCGAGGCTATTCTTTTGTTCTTCCAGATTTTTCTTTTGTTCGTCCATTTTTTTGTTTTGTTCGTCCATTTTTAACAAGAGGAGTTGCATCATCGCAGCCATGTCATTGCCGGTACTTGTCTGTTCATCCTCGTCAACATCAAAGGAATATGCATCAGGATCATGTCCCTCGTTGTTCAAAGCCTCCTGAAGTCGGAGCACCAGGTCACTTTTTCCTCCACTGGCGCTGAGGCTTCTCTTGTTCAACTCGGATTTGAGTTGGACGAGGGTGTGTCGCTAGGACACTTTGCATAAAAAAAACTTAGCAAACAAACTAATGAAAAACTAATTTCTTCCCTTTTTTTTATTTTTACTTTATTTTTTCAACTGGTTTGCTCTAACGACAAATTTCTTGTGGTCACCATGGACCGTGTACGTCATCACGAAACCTTCGGTGTTCCTCTAGTTCGGTGGTCAACGACCTCTTCCGGTTTTTTCCTTTCAGGTTGATTAGCTGCATTCGCTTAGTGTGCTATGTCGGCTGGGGAAGTCACCCACACATGCGCAGCTGACTCATAGGTTGGTAGAAAAAAAACATCGCATCTGGGCGGAGCCGGAAAACCAAAGGACGGGAACATTTGTCTATGTTTTCTGTGCTCCAACATCGCATCTGGGCGGAGCCGGAAAACCAAAGGACGGGAGCATTTGTCTATGTTTTCTGTGCTCCCAATTTTGTAGAGCGATGTGCATGTGTTTTGCCGCCGGGGATTCCACAATTGACTTGCCGTCGGCAAAAATGAAAATGTAATGTTTGTTGCGTTGCAACATCTTGCCGGGCCACCGAAATTGAATCTGATGTCTTGAATGTTGTCTTTGCTACTTCCACTTGTTTCTGTGCTGATGACGTTGTCCTCCTCAAGGTGGATACATGAAAAGATTAAAGGTGGATTCAGTAGAGGTGTGTGGCAATATTTGGTTATAAATGTTTATAAGTTAGTTATAATTCATTTAGCTTATAATAATAATTTTATGTTATAATTCAATTTGTGTAATTATATACAAAAATGAAATTTTCTTATTCTGTAGTTTGTACAGTGTTCATCTGTGTGAGTGTATGTAAGTTAATTTAAGATATCTGTTCTAATTCTCTATTGGTAGGAGGCATATCTTTACTATTGGGCGCTTCAATGTAGTAGTTGCCGTCTTGATTGTGACCACACGTACCTTGCCGTCGGTTCCCGGATGAGTTGCTTCGATCCTCCCAAGTCGCCACTGAGTAGGAGGCATTTGCTCGTCAGGAAGAATTACGAGTTGTCCTACCTTAAATTGGTCATTCGATGTCAACCACTTTGTACGCTGTTGAAGTCGCGCAAGGTACTCTGATTTCCATTTCCTCCAGAAGTTTTGTTGGATCCTTTGCAGGAGATGCCATCTATCCAATTGATTTTCCTTGATTTCTGCAAGATCCCTTTCCGGTGTTGTGCTTAACGCCGTACCAATCAGGAAGTGTCCGGGTGTTAAGATCGACAAATCCTCAGGATCTTCGGTCATCGGACAGAGTGGGCGGGAATTTAAACATGCCTCTACTTGGGCTAACACAGTTGCATATTCCTCAAACGTAAGCGTGTGATGGCCGATTACTCGTTTTAGATGGTGTTTCATTGACTTAACACCCGCTTCCCACAACCCTCCAAAGTGCGGTGCACCTGGAGGATTGAAATGCCACTTAGTTCCACTCATCAGTAATTCCCTGGCAATACCTTCTGTGCATTGCTTTGACAGCTGTGTTCTTTCTTTGTCCAAAATTTTAGCAGCTCCCTGAAAGTTTGTTCCACAGTCGCTGTATAGATTTTCGCATATTCCTCGACGTGCAGTGAAGCGTTTAAATGCGGCTAGAAATGCTGGCGAACTATAATCGCTTACAAGTTCGAGATGCACAGCCTTCGTTGTAAAGCAAATAAATATTGCAATGAATGCCTTTGAAACCTTATTGCATCGTCCCTTCCACGCCTTCAGTTGTACTGGTCCAGCATAATCAACCCCTGTTGTGTGAAACGGGCGAGTCTGTGTAACTCTTGATGCGGGTAGGTTGCCCATTTTTTGATGCATTTGGGGAGCATTGTGTCGGAAGCAACGAAGACAATTACGAATGCATTTTTTTACATTTGATTTTAAGCGGATAATCCAATATTTAGTCCTGAGTGTTGCCATCATCAGTTGTTGTCCACCGTGGAGTGATTTCATGTGAGCATCATGTACTATGAGAGAGGTTAATATATTCTGGGAAGGCAATATGATGGGGTGACGTTGATCATATGGTAAATCGGCATTTTCCAGTCGTCCACCAACTCTCAATATCCCATTTGTGTCAATGAATGGTACAAGCCTTGCCAGTTTACTTCCTTTATGGATCTCCTTGTTCTTCAAGATTTGTCTGATTTCTTCAGAAAAGAATTCTTGTTGTACAATAGTTACCAAACGCCTTTGACCTAATTCGATTTCCTCGAGCGACAGTGGTCCAGACATACGTGTTGAGTTCTTTCGAGCGTTGTTGATAAAGCGTAGCCAATATGCAGTTACTCGAACTAATCGCTGTAGAGATGAAAACCTGGAAAGAAGTACATTAGCCTCAAAGGAGGTTGTATATATGCAGAGCTGAAAAATATTTTTGATGGGGTACCCAGATGCAATAAACTTATTTTTGACCTTAGAAATGTTTGATGGTTTGGATTCTAAATCTGTATTTGGTATTTCATATTCTAGATGAGCTTGTTCCTCAAAAAGCTGCAGAAAGTCAGGCCCATGTCTATTTTTGACTAGTTCTCTTGGTGTCAGTCCTCTTGAAGCAATGTCCGCTGGGTTATCTTTCGAAATAACATGTTTCCACCACTTGGGATTTGTCAGCTCTTGAATTTCTGCAACTCTGTTGGCAACGAACGTAGTTCTGGTATGTGGTGGTGATTTGATCCACGCAAGCGTGATTTTCGAATCAGACCACGCATGTATCCGTGCATCTTGAAGGTTCATGGTATTTATAGTGTGCACCAACAAGTGTGCTAGTAATAACGCTCCGCAAAGTTCTAAACGAGCTAGAGATTTTGTTTTAAGGGGTGCGATTCTGGTTTTCGAAAGTAGCAAATTTGTAAATGTTGTTCCACCGTTTATTACCCGGACGTACAGGGCGGCAGCGTATGCTTTCTCCGATGCATCGCAAAACCCGTGAATTTCGATGCATGACTTGTTGGAATAATGTATCCAGCGAGGAATTTCTATATTGTTTAGAGCTGTAAGTTCAGTCTTTAAGTAATGCCACCTCGCGATAATGGGGGTTGGAAGTTCACTGTTCCATGATTGATGCTCCTTCCAGATGTCTTGCATCAAGATTTTACCTAGGAGAACACAAGGCGATATCCATCCCATTGGATCGTAAAAACGCGCTATGTCAGACAGAATTGTCCTTTTTGTTGTTTGCCTTTGTTCCGGCAGACTTAGTTTGAAAGAAAATGTGTCCCTTCCCGGGTGCCACTGGATTCCTAACGTTTTTATGGCTGTCGGATCATCGAAGGCTAGTGATGTTGACACTTCTCTATCTGCTTCTGGAACGGCTTCTATCAATGCTTGACTATTGCTAGCCCATTTCCTCAATGGGAAACCTCCACGTTTCAGCATGGCAATAAGTTGTTGTTGCAGTTCCAGTGCTTCCTTGACAGAATCTGCTCCGTGCATAACATCGTCCACATAGAAATTTTGTTTTGCTATTTTCGTGGCAAGTGGAAAATCGTCGCGTTCATCTGAGGCCAACTGTTGAAGGGTGCGAACCGCTAAATATGGAGCTGCGGCAGTACCAAAAGTGACGGTATTTAACTGATAGGCCTTCAGCTCTTCATCCTCTTTATCACTCCATAAAATGAGTTGATAAACAGAATCCTTTGGAGCGACCCAAATTTGCCTATACATTTTATTAATGTCAGCTACAAATGATATCTTATGCTTCCTAAAACGAGTGATGTGATCAAATATGTCATCTTGCAATCTAGGACCAACTAGTAGGTGATCGTTTAACGAAGTACCATTCGACGATTTGCAAGATGCATCGAATACGATTCGCAGTTTGGTGGTAGTGCTGGATTCTTTTATTACTGCGTGGTGGGGAACGTAATAGTGAGCCGTTAATGTGGTTGTATCTACTTCTGTCATATGGCCCAATATCCTATATTCTTCGAGAACCCTTTTATATTCTTGACGAAATGAACTATTAGAATTTAATTTCTTCTCCAGTTGAAAGAATCTATTCTTGGCTAAATTTAATGACAAGCCCAATAAAGGTTGTTTGCCGTCTCTGAAAGGGAGTCGAACCACATATCTTCCATCCTTCTGTCGTTGGTGAGTGAGACAAAAGTGCCTTTCGCACTGTTTATCTTCGGGAGACAGCATTTTTTTGGTTCCTATTTCCTCAAGTTCCCAAAATTTCAACAAAATTTTATCTATATTAAGATCGTTGGTAGTTATGTGAAGAGATGTTGTTTTGTTATTTGAAGACACACCCCCAGACAGCACCCATCCTAACTCGGTTCTTTGAGCCATGGGGGAGCCTGGTACTCCTTTGATAATACCCTCAAGAATGATTGATGGATAAATGTCTGCACCGAGTAAAACATCTATTTCGCTTCGTCTGTAAAACGTAGGATCGGCCAGTTCAAGATTTTGGATATGATTCCAGTTAATAAACTTGATGTTTCTCATCGGCAGATCCGCTGTGACCTTAGGCAGAACTAAGGCATTGAGCTGAGCCTTAAACTTGTTGTTATTGTTGGAATAAATAGGGAAGGAAACCTTATACTTGGAAATACCAGTTTTATTTTCTCCTATTCCACATATCTGAACATCTCCCTTTTCTCTCTTCAGCTGTAATATCTGTGCAACTGACTCTGATATTAGTGAAGTCTCTGATCCAGGATCCAGGAGAGCCCGCAGGACCAACGGTTGGCCACCGGTTGTGAAAACTTTGATACGTGCAGTTGCCAGAAGAACACTTTTTGCTTCATTTGTTTCGGCAACGTACGCGTTATTAGCTGACGCCGTGTTGGTGGAGCAAATTGGATGCTCTGAAATATCCTTCTTCGAGGTTTGATTAGTAGGCGTTTGGTTCGCCGGTGTTGACCGTGAGTCATAATCATTTACTGCGTTGTATTGTTCATTAAGATGCAGCAACGAATGATGCTTTTGCTTACATGTTGAGCAAGTGAATTTGCTCGTACAGGTTTGTACGGAATGCGTGCTGGAAAGACAATTGAAACACAGCTTGTATTTCTTAGCCATGTCGTTTCTTTTATTTGGACTGAATGCCCTAAACTTGAAGCAGTTTCGAATTGCGTGAGAACCTTGACATATTGAACATTTGTGCACTGTTACATTGTGCGATCGAACTGCATTCCTGTTTGACTTCGACTGTGTTATAGTGGATGAAGCCTGTCCAATAATCTCCAGAGTTCTTGCCCTCATCAACATGAAATCCTCTAGCTCGGAGTAATTTGGATAATCTGCGTAGGTAGCAATGTGGGATTCCCAAAGACCACGAGTGTTAAGTGGAAGTTTTTGTACCGTATGAAAAACAAGGACATCTTTCCATGCTTTAACAGAGACCCCTAGATTTTTCAGCGCTTGACTGGCTTCGTTAGTAGTGTCTAAGAGTGCTTTTATATCATCAGATGATTCCTGATACGACTTAGGTTGATTAAAGAGCAATTGAAATTGGTTTTCTTTCAGAAGTCTTACATTTTGATATCTTTTTATTAATATTGCCCACGCTGAATCAAAATTACCGTCTGTTATAGCAGTATTCCGTAAAAGACGTTCAGCTTCACCACTCAGATTTGCCTTTAAATAGTGAAGTTTTTGAGCATTTGAAATTGACGTATTTGTACACACAAGACCTTCGAAAAGATTTTTAAATTCAGGCCACATTTGAAATGACCCCGAAAAGGTTGGAATTTTAATAGGGGGGAGTTTAAATTCAGAAGATGGGAGCTTTGATTCTAAAATTGATTTATTCAGACCACTATGTGCTGCATTATCGGTATGCAACTGTTCTTTTAGTATAGACGAATATTTATAGAACAATTCCTTTAGTTTGTGGAATGTAAGTTCCTCCATATATTTGGTCTTAGCTTCTTCAGTGGGAGCTGCAATAATCCTTTGGTGCATCGCTCTGGCTTCTTCGAAAGACGATTGTAAGTTTTCTAAACGCGCCTCACACATATGCACTGATTTATTTAATTTATCAAGTGCCTGGAAAGCCACGAAGTCGGCTTCTAATTCATTAGTTATCAATTTGAATTGATTCAATCAAACTAGAAACTTTTACTTTACTCATTGTGAGATAGAATTAGAACACCCCAACACAGTATAAATTTATTAAGATCACCAAGGATCGATAACTTTTATTACGTTTAAATTATAATAAATGCAATATAAATGTATATTAATTATAAGCCACACACCTGTTTTTATGCGTTGCTCCTTTGTTGTACCACCTTCTCCAGAATTTGATCCAACTCCGACACACGTATTCTTATTTAAAATTATAAATTTCACGCACTTAAACCTTTAGTTTTATTGCACTTGTCTTTTCAAAGTCTTTTTGAATTAGTCAATCCGGTTTTGAAGGACCATTATGTGTCGCTAGGACACTTTGCATAAAAAAAACTTAGCAAACAAACTAATGAAAAACTAATTTCTTCCCTTTTTTTTATTTTTACTTTATTTTTTCAACTGGTTTGCTCTAACGACAAATTTCTTGTGGTCACCATGGACCGTGTACGTCATCACGAAACCTTCGGTGTTCCTCTAGTTCGGTGGTCAACGACCTCTTCCGGTTTTTTCCTTTCAGGTTGATTAGCTGCATTCGCTTAGTGTGCTATGTCGGCTGGGGAAGTCACCCACACATGCGCAGCTGACTCATAGGTTGGTAGAAAAAAAACATCGCATCTGGGCGGAGCCGGAAAACCAAAGGACGGGAACATTTGTCTATGTTTTCTGTGCTCCAACATCGCATCTGGGCGGAGCCGGAAAACCAAAGGACGGGAGCATTTGTCTATGTTTTCTGTGCTCCCAATTTTGTAGAGCGATGTGCATGTGTTTTGCCGCCGGGGATTCCACACAGACCTGTAAAGTAATGAAATACATTTGTACTGCAGTACGGTGAAAGTACTAAGTAGCCTGTACTTGTACTTGTACTTACAAATTTCAAGTACAATGTACTCCGTACTTAAAAATAAATAAGTACCAGTATTTGCCTAAGTACTCTATTCCAAGTACATTTACTAGGTACTTGAATACACCCAAGTACATTTTCAAGTACTTTTCAAGTTCTTCGTCAATACTCTCATTCTGCTTTTATTGGAAAAGGAAATTTACTATACATAACTGATACTCATTTAGGAAGTGGAATGAAAATATTTGACAAATATCCGATATTTAAAAACCTTTCAATCAAACTTAATACTCCTTCGACGCCATCGGGCCCTGGTGAAAGGTTGGTTTCCTTTGCTGGCCTAATTAACACTCCAAAACGCAGCGCGCTGTCTGACCAGCATTTCGAGGAACTAGTTTTATTGAAAGCTAACTCTAATTTTCTTAAGTCTTTCGAAGAAAAAAAAAAAAAAAAAAAAAAAAAAAAAAAACAATAAATTAGTTTTTCTTGCAAAAGGAACCGTAATTTTTTAGCAAAACTTGATTCAAAAATTACAAATTGAGTATAAACTTGTAAAAGGTAAGTACTTGAAAAGTACTTGCAAAGTACTTACAAATGTGCTGGGGTGCATTCAAGTACCTAGTAAATGTACTTGGAATAGAGTACTTAGGTAAATACTGGTACTTATTTATTTTTAAGTACGGAGTACATTGTACTTGAAATTTGTAAGTACAAGTACAAGTACAGGGTATTGGGTATTGGACTCGTACTGGTACTTCAAAGTATACAGCTCTGATTCCACAATTGACTTGCCGTCGGCAAAAATGAAAATGTAATGTTTGTTGCGTTGCAACAAGGGTCACCTGCAATAGTTTTCGACCCATTCTAGCTTTTTCAAATAGTCAGAAAACACTTTTTTTTTTTTTACACACAATAAGTCCTATCTCACTTCTGACACCAATGTAAAAATCATTTGTACCCACACAAACATTTTACAATATCGTCCGTGCTGCATCAATTGGACAAAAGAGATGAAATGTTTGCTAGTTACTTTTACGCTTCGCGAAAAAACTGATTGCGCAATTAATTGATTATCCATATATTATACATTTCTTCATCGGAAGTCCAAATCATTTTAAATTAATACCAATGTTATGTAGTAGATGCAATGAAAATGTAGTAGTTTCTTTGAAAGAGTGAAGTTTAAGTAAAAGCTGACTATGAAATCATTATTGGTACACTTTAGACTTAAGTCTGTATTAATATTTAAGTCGACACCTTTTTTAAGTCCCAACTATCGATTCGTTGTTAATAAGACCCATTGTTTAGAAACATTCATTCTTTTTTCTTATATTGCTAGTAGTAAATTGTTAATTCCTTTATCGCTTTCTTATTAAATTTTCTCATTAAATTGAAAAATTAAGCTCAATACATTTCCTCCAACATTGTTGAACCTATTTCTGTGTTTTGTGCCTTAATTTTTTTGAATTCCAAATTAGCCAAAAGTACAAAACGTGAACTGTGTTAATTTTATTTCATAACAAAAATTTTGAACTTTCCGTTTATTATCACGAGATTTAACATTTCTTTAACACATGATTCACTTGATTAAAGAAATGTGAGCAGCGACATCTAGCAGAAAATGTCAATACTGGAATAACAAAGTCTCGTCTGGAGAGTGTAATCGAATTTTCTAGCAAATTGGAAATTGTATGGGACGCTGGATGGCGAGGATTGTTCTCGGAGTATGTCATTCGAGTATAAATACCAGCATCCCCAAGGTATGCAAATCAGTTCTAAAGTGTAATTTGAAGTGTTAATTAGGAGAAGTGATTAAGTGGTTTAAGTAAAAGATAAGAAAAGTATAAGTGGTTAAGAAATTGGATTGTACTGAGAGAAAGAATTAAATAGTGAATTGTAACTGTACTGAATAAAGGGATTTGTATTGAAAAGCATAAGTTCTATTATTTGTACCCACACAAACATTTTACATTGGTGTCAGAAGTGGGATAGGACTTATTGTGTGCAAAAAAAAAAAAAAGTTAGAATGGGTCGAAAACTATTGCAGTTGACCCTCGTCCAACTCAAATCCGAGTTGAGCAAGAGAAGCCTCAGCGCCAGTGGAGGAAAAAGTGACCTGGTGCTCAGACTTCAGGAGGCTTGAACAACGAGGGTCATGATCCTGATGCATATTCCTTTGATGTTGACGAGGATGAACAGACAAGTACCGACAGTGACATGTCTGCGATGATGCAACTCCTCTTGTTAAAAATGGACGAACAGAAGAACAGTCTCGAACAAAAAATGGACGAACAGAAGAAAAATTTGGACGGTCTTCAACAGAAAATGGATGAACAAAAGAATAATCTGGAAGAACAAAAGAATAGTCTCGAGCAAAAGCTGGATGAACAAAAGAATAGTCTCGAACAAAAATTGGATGAACAAAAGAATAGTCTAGAACAAAAACTGGAAGAACAAAATAACACTCTCCAGCAAAAATTCGAAGAAATCGATGACAAATTTGAAAGAATAGAGAAGAACGTTGATGACAAATTTGATAGAATAGAGAAGAACGTTGATGACAAATTTGATACAATAGAGAAGAATGTTGGCGAAAAATTCGAAGAAATGGACAGCAAAGTTCAGCAACTGGCAAAAGAGCTCGACACAGTGCGAAAACAGAAACTGCGAGAATGTTCTTTAAGCGGTCCAAGGAGAAAAGATTTGAAGGCTCCCACATTCGATGGCCAGACCTCATGGTCTACTTATAAGAAGCAGTTTGAAATGGCTGCCTGTGCAAACGACTGGGACAATGAGGAAAAGTGCTTTGCCCTAACAATGGCCTGCAGCAGAATTGTTGCAAACAGTAGACATCGAAAAGCATAAAGATTATGTGACTTTAGTACAGGCTATAGAGAAACGGTTTGGGGATAGCCACATGCAGGAGGTCTACAAATGTCCAATTACAAAGCCGAACACAGCAAAGAGGAGAAACACTGCAGCAGCTCCAAGCAGACGTGAGTAGACTTGCACATCTGTCATACCCCACCGCAGGCCAGGAAATTATCGACGAAATGGCAAAAGATGCATTTATCAGGGGAATTGCAGATTCGAAGCTACAGTCAGCAGTAAGGATGGCCGGGAAAAGAACCCTTGCTAAAGCACTTGCCTTCGCTCTGGCGATGGAAGCAGCCAATCAGGCTTCCAGGGGAACACATTTCGTCAGGGAAGTAACATCTATCGAATGCTCCTGCACAAGAATTAGTGCCGAGGAACGAGATACTCGACGGGATAGACGGATAATGCGCTGCTGGAATTGCAATAAAATAGGACACCTTCAAAGGCAGTGTAAAGAACCGGTGCGACAAAAAGACTGCCCTCACTGTGGTGGCAAGCAAATAGAGGAAGAAACCCGCAGAAACAGCTATCAAGAAGCCGGTCAACCTTCCCGAAGCCATCAGTCGGGAAATGCTTAAGCACCAACTTCGCGGGGCAGAAGTTGGTAGCAAGAGTCGACGGCCCCAGGACCATCATCCAAGTCTCGCTGGCAAAACGATGCAACGAAAGCCTTCTAGTAGAAGTAGTCAGTGGAAAAGAAAAATGGATGGCAACAGTAGACACCGGTGCCACGGCCTCAATCATCAGGAGGAATCTTGTGCAGAAGTCTTGGCTGCATAACACTAGCAGTTGCAGCTTGCGAACAGCTACAGGAGCAACGATTAAGATATATGGTGAAGTTCGCATAAAAATCCAATTGGCCGGAATAACATTCACTCACGCGTTTCTGGTAGCTGACATATGTGACGAGTGCATCATTGGTACAGACTTCATGAGAGAACATGGAGTCGACTTGGGGGCACAAACCCTGAAATACGGAAACATGGAGATACCAATGATATACGGAAACGCCAATACCTCAGTCTCAAATGTCGTCATCGGAAACCGATATACTCTCGTAGTCATGGATTACTTCAGTAAGTGGCCGGAAGTGCTTGCCATCCCAAATCAAGAGGCTAAGACCGTAGCCGAACAGATAGTCAACAACTGGGTGAGCAGATTTGGGGTCGCAATGGAGCTGCACTCTGATCAAGGGCGAAACTTTGAATCAAAAGTCTTCCAGGAAATCTGTCAATATTTGGGAATATGAAAGACAAGGACACGCCACTACACCCTCAATCTGATCAATCGAGCGATTCAATCGGACCTTGAATGAGCATCTATCTAAGGTTGTCAGCAACTGCCAGCGGGATTGGGATCGACACATACCCCTCTTCTTAATGGCCTACCGAAACGCGGTCCATAGCTCAACAGGGCACACACCATCCGAGATCTTATTTGGTCAAACAATTCGGTTGCCAAGTGAAGCAAAATTCGGATCCCCACCGACGGAGCCCAAAGAGGTGAACGACTACGTGAATAACTTGCGCAGCAGGATTCATAAATTGCATGAAGACACCAAAGAAAAGATGAAGCTAGCAAGCAGCCACATGAAGACTAGGTGCGATATCAAGGCATAATCTAAAAAAAATATTTAAGCACACTCACCTCTCAAGATTTTGCTTAAACCACTAATTCCGTCACAACCTCCACTAAGGGTTTTGTCGCCAAAACTACAGCCGATCTATTCTCAACGAAATCTCGCAACTAATGAGCTCATAACTGAAAACTTTCGTCTGCCTTTTGGGAAGGATCGTACTGACAGATGGTTGAATAAAAAGACGAATGCTTTTAAGGCTGTAAACAGAAAGGTGTCGCCATACTTTCGTTATTACAGAGTTTTTTTTGAAGGTAGCCGCAGACTGGGGACGGCCGGTAATAGGCGACTCTACCCTACACACATGTATATATGTAAATCCATATATATATATGACCTGTGGTAAGAGCATAAATGTCGGATGGATCATCTGAAATGGGAGTCAAAGGACGAGAATTAATGATAGCCTCGATTTGACATATCATCGATCAGGAAATCTGGACCTGAGTTCCAGTTCTAGAATCGCTCGAATCCGTTGCATTAATTCAGCTAAAAGAAGTGCTGCACATAACTCTAGGCGGGGAATGGAAATAGTTTTTACCGGTGCGACTCGAGATTTTGAGCAGAGTAGTTAGGTATTTATATTGTGGAACGAATCTTGAATATATACACGCTCCATGAGCACTCTGACTAACATCGGCAAAACCATGCAGTTGAATTTTCGAATTTGGCAATAAAATGTAACGTGGAAATCTTAAATGTCTTATTTCCGATAGTTGCCTACTGAAGTCTACCCAGTTTGAATGAAGATACTGCGGAAGTGATTCATCTCAATGCAATCTTTCTTTCCACAATGCTTGCATGAAAATCTTAGCTTTGACGATTATTGGACCAATAAGTCCATACAACCTTGCAATGCTGGACAATATTAATCTCTTTGTGGCAAATATCTGATTGTGCTCCAGAGAAGAGAAATTCATACAAATCAGGCTTCCAAATTAATCCAAGAGTCTTTGTCACATGACTCTGATTAATATCCAAAAGAGTTTCCTTATCTTTTTCCCCAATTGTGTCTAAAAAGGAACTGTTGTTGGAACACCATTTCCGAAGATAAAAACCTGCTTCGCTAAAATATGATCTCATCAAGAGTATTTACGCTAGAGAGGTGGTCGTCGACATAAAAATCCTTTTTTATGGTTTTTGGGCGAATCTAAAGCGGCCCATAAGCACCACACTTGTGTGAACACTTCGATGTGAGCATCGGTGTCGCTTTCCGCCATACACATCACACAATATTCGCTCATATTAGTTCTTTATCGGACTTGGACGTAGAAGGAATAGTGCTAGTAGCAGTCGCAGTCCCTAATTGACATTTTAAAACATTTTTTTTATCCGATCTTAACACTACTGCGATCAAACAAAGACTGATATTTTGCATGAGCGTGCGAGCACCAACTCATCCACAGCACACTTCTAGAAGCAGCTAACTCGATGCGAGGGTAAAGGTAATCTGCTACATGGTCCTTATCAGGCCCATGCTGGTATTTGGTTGTCCCGTGTGGTTCAAAGTACGAGCAAGCTTAATGGAAAAGATTAGAGTGTTTGAGAGGGCTTGCCTTCGCTTGTACACAACACCAGAGTGGGAGTACAACAAATTTTATTCTAATGAGGTCCTTTACAACAGAGCGAACCTAATACGAGTGTACAACTTCGTAATTAAGCTGATGCGAAGGCACATTGCAAGAGCAATGACCTCGACGAATAACCTGATATCTGGGGCTTACTACAGAATTACCTTTACCACGAAAATGTGCGCCCAGACGGCTTCGTTCCACCGGAAGCATTCCTTTACCTAGATAGGGTTGATCCAGGATAGATCAGCGGTCCCGTTAATCTTCCATGTCGCTCGGACAGCTGGGGACAGGCGACTCAACTACAATAGAGATGTCGCACACGGCAGTGTGGATCGTCTCAAGTTCAGTAGGGCGGTGGGGAATCGCGATAAGAGGGATGTCTTTCGGCAGCACCAGCATTTCTGGTGGTTGAAGATGTTTCGTCGTTGTTTCCGTCAATTATGGACCAGCCTCACTAATGAGGCAGAGCTGTGTAAATAGCGATGGCCGGCTTACATAGGTTTAGGTTAGCATTTAAGAAACATATGCATATATTGATATATATAGGGTCCGCCAAAAAAAATTTTTTTTTGAAAATGCTACAAAAAAAAATACTGAATATTTTCTCAAATTTCTTTTTTTATTTGAAAGTATAATCCTTCCGGTTAATAATGGAAAATAATTTCATTCAAATGGCTGCCTCGGCTGGCCATGCAGTAGCCTACACGATCGGTCCAATTTGTAAGCACATTATCGATTGTGTGCAGCTGTATTTCACCAATGGCTTCACGAATATTGTCCTTTAAAGCGTCAATTGTCTCTGGCTTGTCGGCGTAACACTTATCTTTTACGGCACCTCACAAATAATAGTCCAACGGTGTAAAATCGCAGCTCCGAGGTGGCCAAACGACATCAGCTCTGCGGTTGATAACGCGATTTTCAAAAACAGGGCGCAAAACATCGAGTGTAACTTCGGCTGTGTGGCACGTAACGCCGTCCTGTTGAAACCAAATGTTGCCAATATCCTCCTCTTCAATTTTTGTGAACAAAAATTCGTTCAACATGGCCCGATAACGATCGCCATTGACTGTAACGGCCAAAAAAAAGAAAAATGGCCCAATTATGCCTCTGGACCAAAATCCGCACCAAACAGTGACTCGTTTTGGGTGTATCGGCTTTTCAATGTATGCGTGCGGGTTTTCTGTGCCCCAAATGCGACAATTTTGCTTGTTTACATACCCGCCAAGATCAAAATGAGCTTCATCTGAAAAGATGATTTTTTTGCAAAATCGGCATCTTCTCTAAGTCGATCGCAGGCCCACGTTCCCAGCGTTGTTCAAGCGTATACACAACCATATTCATTCAGCGGAAGAATAAAACTAATTATCTGTCAAATCAGACATGAGCTAAGTGTTACCATTCACGAAATAAGCACTAGTTGAAAAAAAAACGTTAAATGGCGGACCCTATACAATGATATATACTAATATTTGCATTATATTGTGTATAATGTCTATTTGTGTATTTGTATTGTGTATGTAGGTTAGGTAGACTAAGGTTTATTTTAAGTTAGATATTAAGTTTTTATAAAAATAGAAAATTATGTCCATATGCTAAGTTTTTTGTTAGCAATTCTTTTTTCTTAGCCTTAAGTATACAATATAAATAATTCTAAATAAAATGTCGAAAGACATAGATATACGAGTAAGATTTAGAGTAGCTTAGAGTGCCTGTGTGGGGCCAGTAAGTTAGTATAAGATTGTTAAGTAATTTTAAGCTAACATTTAAGCATTTTTTATTAGTTAGCATTTTTAGTTATTGATTAGAACATATAATGCATCTAAAACTAAACTAAAAACACTTCTAGAAACACCGACACAAAAAATTAAAATGTTTTGATTTTGCTCACAGTGTGGCACACCGCAAAATCGGTGCGCGGACTGCCCCATACACACATTTCAGCACACCGACACAAGTGTGCACACAAGTGTGGTGTGTATGGGCCGCTTAATGCAAGTTGGAACATTTTGTTGTGGTACTCTCTTTTTTTTCTACGCAATGGTGTGGAAGAAAAAAATGATTTTCATTAAGAATTTTAGCATCCACTTTCGACATATGGTTAAGTTGAAGATACTCTTGTGCGGATGACGAAGCAATTTTGTTTCCAAATTGTTAAAACATTTCTAGGCGAGTTGAAACGAATTACCTAACGTATTTGGTGGTGATTTAAATGGAAGACGAACAGCAAATTGTCCACTTGTGATAACCGACACCACCTGACCTATCACCCGTCTCCGGCTTGTCGTTGATTTTTGGGACACCCTGTATACATACATCTATACATAACATACATATACATACTAGTATTTTCTTCATTTTGCAGTTTTTATGCTATGGGAACATGAAAATTGATAAAAATACCATTTTAAAATCCCGCTGCAAAAACAATTCTTTACCTTCAATTTCAAAACCGAAATTTTACCGGCAAATTCACGACAAAATACCAGTGTTTTCACGTAAAGGTTTTTTGTTATACCGGTATGGATATGACGTCATTTTCATACCGGTTACCGAAACAAGAACTGAAAAATACCGGTATTATACAAATAGGTATGAGTCCCTGTTTTAAATAGTCGGAAGAAAATGTGGTGCGAGAGAATGGGCTCAGCTCTAGGCAACCACTAATCTCACACATAAGTTACTTGAATAAACGAATGTCTTTCGGACGCGGTTTGGGATTTGAACGCCGATCCGTTGATGTAGAAGCCAATACATCCACCAAATTAAGCCACGGCCACCTACCGGATTAAGCTGGCCTGTGAAAACCACTTGATTCAGTTTTTCAATCAACAAAATCACAGAAATTCTTTACCGATGATATCATTAATAATGGAGCTTAAAGGGTTTAATTAAATGAATTAATTTGTAAAATCTAAGAAAAGTAAAAAAGTAATCCAATTTTACTAAGAAAACGAAAAGAAAATTTAGCAAGACCCACTATTTGTTTACCTGTGATTAGCTTTCAATTTCTTTCTTTCCCTCTTAAGTTCAATTGTATAGTGCAACCATAAAAAATTGTACACTCATACAATAGAATATGTTGAGTCCTTGAAAAATCTGGGAACAGCATTTAGGATACGTATAAGCAATCTATTCTCAAAAAACCTGTGATATATTTAAGGGGTGGTCTGTGACGTAAAAAAATTAGCTGGAAAAACAAATCGAGCGCCTAAAACTGTAAATACGAGTAAGAGGATAGTTATAATACCACATCACTGGCAATTCTAGCAATACTCCATATGGCTGGCCCAAACCTGGTGTATGATACTTCGTACATTGTGGGCACTTGTATTTGGAAAAAAAAGATTAAGAATTAGAGAATTTAGGTATATTATTTTTTTTTAATTATCACAGATATCAGAGTTATATACATATAAAACTAGTTCAAATAAGATGTACATATATATGTTCATATTTTTGAATGAAATAGATTTGAATGCTAGTAATTGATAAGCGTTATTCACTTATTTCATATTTTATTAAGGCTTTCATTTTGAAATTTAGACCGCATTGTATTCTCTTATAATGTGATATATTTCATTATAAGCAATCATTACATGAATAAATATGTAAGATAAGCAGATGGGATTAAATAAAAAAGCTTATTTAAAGTTAGTCAAACTTAACTATGTATATTTGCTTTCACAAAAGATTAAGCATAAATATATATACATACACATAGATCTTCTTAATATCAGGAAAATTAAGTGTTTCAATAATTTAAATACGACTACTTTTAACGTTTTGTTCATAGTTACATATATGTATTTACACAACGGTTCATAAATTTGACGTCATCACTGTGTCACTGTCTATGAAATTAAACTTTGGGGGTAGTCTGTATTTCCCGTAAAATGATCTTCAAAAAAATATATATATATTTTATATTACCATTAAAAAAATACTTGATATTTCTGATCTTTTTATGATAATTGACGAACGTTTGGCAATATTATGTATGATATAATCTCGCCCACAAAGGCTTTATTCACGGTAGAGATTAGAATAAAACAGAAATAAAAACAAAAAGAAGGTAGATTTAGTAAAAACGAAGCTTTTACTTTACTTACGAAGAATAGATTTGACTAAAGCGCATCAAAATTGGGACACTGCGGACGGGAAAATATTTTTTTAACTAAGGAATCCAATTTTAAGGTGTTTGGTATGAAGAGAAGGGTTTTTTTTTCAACATTCCGCAGAGCAAACTGCGTTACCATAAGGCATTTTCCTGTGGCGGAACCATCCATCTTGTTCCTATCGATGGCATTTTGAATAAAGAATGCTGTACAGTGGTAGATGGTAGGCATTCGTCCATAATCGGAAAAATTTCGTAAAAAAAATTTGTTAGGTTTAAATACTTCCAAATAGTTGATTTATTTCTTAGTTATTACTATAGGGCTCCACCTACATATATAATAAAACCATATGAAGAAAAAAATTAGTTATATGTCACAAAAGTTTAAATTGGGATGGACATTCATTTATACGCACTATAAACTTCACAAACAAATTAAAGTATTTTTTTTATTATTTTTTGTATGACATTCTTGATTCTGTATAATCGGAAAAAGGCGAACTGGTATATATTCAATTAATTTAACAAAATTTCGGGACCGATTTGAAGCCAGGCACGACGGACTTCAATTTTCAGCTCGGACACACTGTTGTAGGTACGGCAGTTTGAATATACCTCACCATTAAGCATAGCCCAAATATTCTGGATGGAGTTGCAAACCGGACTACATGTTCGCAATTTCAATAGTTCACTGTTTTTAGAAAAACAAAAAACATGCTCTCGATTCCCCAGAAACGTGGATAGAAGCATTGTCTTACTGAAAAATGTAATCCCTTTCTGAATCCCGTTCGTAATAGAACCCGAAAACGTCTTCTAATATTTCGTTTCGATCGTACCACCACACTATATTGGTTTAAATTATGCGACATTCGTGGACCCAGAACATGGCTAATGAAGGTAAGATCCAATCTTTTGATTTTGTGGCATTTAGTCAAACGTGGTCTTCTTTTTAGTTTTCTTCATTTGAGGTTAAGTGTATCGTTTAAAACTCGTGCGACGTGATGAATGGGCAGATATAATTGATCCTTAATTTGTCGGGCTGATAAACGATTCTCGGTCACGTGATTAACTAGCACAAACCTTATAGAAAGCTGAACTGCCCCAAAAAAAGGTTATGTTGTCAATTTGGTGGTATTATAAAGGTGTCTTTTGTTTCCAGCTGGATCCAATGAAACAAACGATCAATTCATATGTTTACTCTGAAAAACTATTGAAACTGGAGGAAGCAATCAGAAAAAAATGGCCTGAATTGGGAAATCATAAAGGAATTGTGTTCGACTATGAAAATGTTAGACCATGCAAATCTCGGTCGGGAAGTAAGAAGAATAGTGATTTAAGTTAATGTCGCATCCACCATACAGCCCCAACCTTGCACCATCTGATCTTCATTTGTTTCGAAGTTTACAAAACTCTTTGAATGGTAAAACTGTTACCAATGATGGTGACCTGAAATCGCACTTAGTCCAATTTGGTGCTAGAAAGACGGTAGAAAATGGAAAAATTTATAGTTGATTAAAATGTATTCTTGCATTCTTGTATAAAAAAAAAATTATTCCACACTAAAAAAATTAAATTACTTTTTTGCCAACCCACTATCCAATTACCTGGTGGACTCCAATACACTCCCTTTCAATAACCTTGGTTTTTCATTGAACCTCTTGGTGGTCTTAAACTTAAATATAAACTGTACATATATGCATACCAATATTAAATACTAACTTTGTCCAAAACATGTGAAAAACGCATTTTAATACTTTTAGTAGTTTTCTTTGTAAACTTTCTGGAATGTTTTCGAAAAGGGCTCTAACGATATTGACTTAAAGTTGTGTACGTACGTTCATACATATGAATGCATATACCGCCTCGCCGGTTACTTGATTACCCATTTTTGAATTCCTCGTTAGTGAGGATTATATGTTGGGTCTACTATTACGTTCTGTTCCATGGCGGGATTTAGAGTAAAATAAGAAGAGGACGTACTTCAAGAGCAACAATGGACCGGGAACGGAGAACAGTTTAGCAGGAAGCACCCAATTATGCAGTCACAGTCAATAAAATCAATGCAAAAGTTGGGATTTCAGCAGCTATTTGGACAATTCGAATAAGAGTTATAAAGGTTTTAACAAAATTCACGCAAGATTTGAATTGTACGGCATTTGTGCTGTAAAGTGTTGCCAACAAAAACAGTTCAGGGTTATTAAAAATGGAACGCTACACGAAAGAATAACGCGTTTTTATTGTTGAGCAATATTTTAAAAATAATGAAGGTTTGGCAGCTACAGTTCGTAATTTTCGTACAAAATATGGTCGGAATAGTGATTTAAGTTCATTTACTGTGAAGAGATTAATTCAAAAATTCAGGCAAACTGGATCATTTAGTGATCTTAGACACCCTGGCCGCCCTTTAACAAGTTGTTCTACAGAAAACATTGAAGCAGTTCGTGAAAGTGTTGCTGAGAGTCAAGGAACATCAATTCGGCACCGTGGTCAAGAATTTGTTATTTCGAGAAGCTATCTAAGCGTATTGTCACGAAAGATATCTGCATATTCAGCATCACGTACAGAGAAGAGAGTTTGTTGAGTGAATTATGGGATAACAAGTGAATTCTGATTTTTCAAACAAAATCATCTTCAGCGATGAGGCGTATTTTCATCTTGATGGCTTTGTCAAAATTGCCGAATTTGGGCTTCAGAAAATCCACGAGTGATTTTTGAGAAACAAGCGCTTCCACAACATGTCACAATTCGGTACGGATTTTGGGCTGGATGCATTATCGGACCATTCTTCTTTGAAAATGCAGCTGGTCAGGAAATAACAATAACAGGGGAAATTACCGCACATGTAATCGAGCTACTCGTTACTGATGCCTGAAACACATAAGCAGAAAATACTGTGCGTCAAATTTAGAGAACACTGTTTCTATACGAGCGAACACATATGGCATCCGCTCACCTTGCGTCGATGCAAGAGATCTCTAATTCAAAATTAAATGCATCCAGTACGTGTAGTAGATTTATACTCTAGTACATTTGGTACATTTTTGGTAATTTGACAGTTGGAGCGTCAATTTTGAAAATATATATAATTTAAATTGGTGAAACAATGGAAGAAAAATTAATAGAATTTGTGAGAGAACACAGTTTCTTATTTGATAAGAAACACAAAAATTACAAAAAAATATTTTTAAGGGACAAAGCATTTGTCTATTCCCATTGCAAAGGAAAAATAACCACAATGCGAAATTCTAGCAAAATGACTGTCATTGTCAAAAAAATCTTCGATGAACTGTCATAAACGACGAACACGAGGAATTACTTGCAGCACATGTGTTTCAGGCATGAAAAAAACACATTTGGTATTCAAGCGTGCGTGATCGAGCTGCGAGTGTCGTAAGTACGAAAGTTTCGAAGCTCACATACGAATCGATTTTGGGATGAAAAAAACGATTAGTACCAAAATTTAACTATGTAGGTATATATTTTTCCAAATTGTATGCGTTATTACTGACATTTTACAATCTTTTTAGTCAAAATTAAATAAAATAAATAGATTTCAACATATTGGCAGAGCAACAACTTATTTTGAATTTGTTACAAAATTTTTTTTATAGACTACCAATAACTGTCAGAAATTAGTTGTAGTAGACTATTACTATTACAATTTGAAGTTTCCATTCGATACGTAAGCTATCGCGTGCACTCATCTCAAAGCCACTCGATCGCGGATGGACAACACACCGGTCTGCATATTGGATTTTGTAAAAAACTGGTTTGGAGGAAATGATATGGAAATTTTAGAATAACCAGCTCTTTCTCGGGATCTCAACATCTGAGGACGGTTTTAAAAAAAAAAAAATAAGGTAATCAAGGTTGGCCAGTGTATATATGGAAGTATCTTTACATATATGGATATAGCTTTATACATACGAATGCAGTTTTATGCATATTAATGTGTGTACATACACAGTTATGTATGTTTGGTCATAAAATAGCATACCCACAAATTTTTATACAAAATACTGTAGGCATTACAGTGCTTATTTTTACTAAATATAATCTACTTTTGTTCTCCTTATTTTACTGTTTATTAGAACATTATTTGTTTTTAACTGAACAAGTAGGTAGGGTGAAACATTTAACATTTTAAATTACAAAACGTTAAAGATGCAAACTAAAACCGACACCAAGCGCGATCAAGAAAATCAAACTTTGTAACTTATCAGGAAGTAGGTACAGCACTTATAAACGAATCAAACGAATAAGAATAAGTTTACGACGGGGCACTTATGTACATATACATATCGCTTTTTTTTTTTAGATATTCCAAAAAAATCCTTTTGCACAAGCTACTAATAAAATAATTTAGAACGCCTGCATAGCTGAGTATGATGTTTTCTCTTTAGCACCTCTACACGACTCTACGCGTACAAGTATTTTCAATCTTATTCCACCCACGACAAGTTCATTTATTCATTGCCACATTATTCCACTTAACATTGCAAATGTTTCTACAAAGCGTTAACCAGTGCCCTTAATCGATTGCTGCCAGATTGTTGCTAATGCTTCGGCCTCTTGCCTTCTTTCCTGATCATTTTGTTGTGATACGAACATTATAATTTATATTTGTATGTATGTATGTTTTGAGTGAACCAACTTCGCCGTCAAATATATTTAGATATGTATCCAGTAGATACATTTATATATACGCATACCTAGATACTCAGCTATGTGTTCATTGCTGATTCATGTTTCACCAAAATGACCTAATCACGCCATTCACAATAGAGTGCGGCAAATTCGAGGTAAGGCAGAACGCAGAAACGATAATTATCATCTCGCCATTGGCAACGATTTCACAAAAGGTTTTTTTTCGTATTCCATTTTGGTTTTCCCTTTTCTGTTTGTTCGTTCAATCTTCCGTACAACAAATATCGTGCAAAGTAAAAGATACAACACGTATTCTTCGCGGAATTTAGGTTCAGATGTTATAATCCACAAAATGTTTTCGAAACTTTCCACTCGGCATACAGTTATACACGCCACATACTCACACTTATGCACGCGGATTTAGCAAGAAGGTCTCATGCACACACTAAAACATTGATTGCTCTACCCACATATGTATGTACATATGGTATCACATTGTAAATGGCTTGTCTCTGCTAGTTGCTGTTGCTTTTGCTCATGCCTGACTCGAGTAGCACTAGCAATCACATTCGATTCGAATGAAGCAGATACTATAATAATTAGAAGCCTAGTATGAACGGATGTTGGTGTGTAAGTGTATCATGCGTATTGACATTTGTTTTTGACAGGTAATCTACAGTCGAAGTTAAAGTAAAGCAAAACAGACTGGAAAGTCTCATGACTCGGACGGATATGACTCAAGTTGATGTTGCTATGTAATTCGTTTGCAATCACATTATTTTCTGATTGGGTTGCCTGGGTCTGTTCTTGAGTGTACTTTTTTTTAGACAATAACAAATAAATCAGTTGCTGATGCGCAGAGGACGACGTGGAAGATTTCATAACTGATTTTAGGTACCACAATAGATATAAGGATAAGATTGATAAGAGCTCGTTTTGAGAAGGACAACAGTCCAGGACCCTTGATCCCGGAATAACTGATTCTGTTGTAAAATTTGAAGGCCAGTATTTGTAGGCCAGTATTTGTTAGGTTTTTTTAATCAAAGTATGATTCTTTAATATCCTGAACTCACTTCCAGCGTGATTCAAAGTAAAATATTATTTTGGTGAAGTGCTGACTTTTTGAACTTCATAAAATTTTGGAATGCCTTTTTGACATCCGCGCTGGTTAGAATGCTACCACAACCCAGAAAAGTGGTAGTTCGTGAGAGAAACATGAGGATAGTAAGTACTATGGATAGGGGTTCCCACAGTAACAGTGTTTGCATCCATAAGCACGAAGTGTAGGGACTATAATTGTCATTCCTCTTTAATTTGGAGCACAATTTGTAGATTTGTTTTTACAAACCAAATTGTTTCTTTTGACTTCCAGCCTATTCTGGATGGAAACCGACTTGGCCAAATAATTAGCATTTTTGTCTACCTTCATGCAGGGTCCACTTACACATATATTTACCCGGACCAAGCACATTGTTTTTGCTGTTTTAAATTATGATTTCTAGGCGCCGTAGTTTTTGGAATTTGTTCAATAAATAAAGTTGTGGTAAACACTTCAATGATCTGCCCAATGTACCTACTATACTGATTTTTTAAGATATACATTTACCGTCCCGAATCGGTACAGTTTCCTGTTTTCCGCTGAAATCGTTTCGAACACAGTTTAATGACCGAAACGTTTGCAGTACAACAATACATTTTCATTCAAATTAACTAACAACTTTGACACAATAAACCAATAAAATAAATCCCAACTAAAAATATGTAAATAAGCTGATTAAGTTCTAAAACTAATATAATTGTTTTTTTGTTGCTAATGACTTATTATGATTAAATTTATTTAAAAGATAAATGTATTGCATTTAGAACCCTTCTCTTACTGCAAGTTCTTTGGTCTTAATCCTTGTTCGAAGCTTGGTCTTAATCCTATCCACCATGATATCCCTTTTATCATTTTGAAGTGAAACTTTTTATCGCTTGTTGTTGCTTGAAAAAGCGACATTAAGTGATTCCGAATCCCGTAGAAATGAATCCTTAGCCCCTTTTGCACCCACTAGATGGGATTCAAAACTGTGCGTTAATACTTGTAAATGGTGGTTAAAGGGGGCGTCGTGGGTGAGTGGACAATGCACGAGTTACGTTCATAGCAACAATATCACTAGCGTCATCATCATTGTTACCATCGTCAAAGTATAATACCTACCTAGATATTACTTGGTTACAATACCGAAAGCATCATCAACACGTGACGGAAAACTTCAGATTAACAACAAAGTTTTCCTTGGCTTGGCCTTTGTTTAACAACGTCAAAAAGATAAGCAGCATGGAACAGCCCAGGAACAGAATTGCTCCAGCGACATCGGTTGACCTAGTTTGGGAATAGCGGTAGTAGCAATGCTAGTTGTTATATTTGTAAGGGCTATACAAATACATAACGCGCGATGCTCCATCTTGTGTCCGTACTATAAACCCGAGTATAGGCACATAGAGTCATGCCTCGCTTCGTCTGAGTATAGCAAGTTCTCGTGAAAATTTACATGGAAAGTATCTCCGGCGCGTGTCGTTGAAGTTATTGAGGTTATAAAGAAGTGAGAAATACTCTCCCAAAAATTCCTCAATAATGAAAAATTGTTTTATTAAAGTAAAATTTTTTAAAAATACTTTTAATATAGGGTGAGCATCCTAACTACCTATATTTGAGTGGTTCAGAAATAAAGTGAACCAAGATAATTTTTTTGTCATTTATGTTAGTTAAGAGGATATTTAATTAATCAAATTGACCGTTGTGGTACTTAGACCAAGATGTTGGTTAAACAAATTAAAAATAAATTTCAATTTTGTGATTTTGAATTGTATTATCTGAAAAAACAAAAATTCAAAGTCATATTTTCTCAAAAAATTCACCTGGTCTTCGTTTAGTTTATTTCTGAGCCACTCATTCATCGAGATTCGTGGAATTTCGCTTCTATCGACTAGCTTTCTTGGCTGATCATTTTTTTATAATTCATTGGCGTTTTTTTTTCTTTTTATAACAAAATTTTGTTAAGCATATCGAAATTAATTAAAAGTCATAGCAAACTTAAATATATACATACTGTTTTACACAACTTTCATTTTTGCATCCCCAAAAAGTTAAATTTTTAATAAGTTCGATTAGCAGGCCGTACATTGAAGAACAGAAAAAAAATCACAGATGTAACCATACCTTCAGTAGACAATTGTTAACTTTTAAAAGTAAAAACTTCTGTCTTTAAAACAGCCTGTCATTCCTTTTGCTATTCGGAAAAACTTATGGCCCCTTTCTTTGCGCAAATAATAATAAGTCAAAATATCTTAGCCAGCTTCGGTAGACTTATTTTATACAGCAGAATTTCTAGCACTGACTTACTCATAGCCAATAATGCCCTAATAACTGAATCTGGGAGCAATGTAGTTGTCTCGTGTTGTTTTTATACAGAAATAGAGATTTTCAAAAATCCTTTAAGGTTGTATAATTCTGTTTTCACGACTGATGTTATTTTCGAATGTTTTAGCAATTTGAACACAAGTTATCACCCTTATCAAAAGATTACTTTCTATTAAAACATCACTTTGCTAAAATCAGAGTAATTGATGTTAACTTCAATCTTCTTATTGCTCTAGAAGGCGACTTATGCAACCTAACTGAAATAGGCTTACGTGTGAAATCAGCTTATTTTTAAGGCATTGGCGGAAATATATTCTGGTTTGTCGGTAGAATGATTTCATGTTATACACTAACAGCACCTGACATAAAAATGTTAAGAATTAGTTAGAACCGAGATTCTGTTCGTCGAATTTAATAGTCACCCTCTTTTGATGAAAAATTCGGACACGCTTGTAAAAACAATTATACAATACATATACATATGTACGAGATGATAGTGTAAAATAGAAATTTTATTTACGTGGTCCCTAAAGAATATGTAGTCCACTATAGGTATTCCTTTTTAGTTAAGTTGGTATGATCATAAATGGTTAGACCAAAAGTTTGATTGGAGTTTTGGCAGTCAAATTAATACATATGCTCGAATATTTTTTTTTTCTTTGTCGTTTTTCTACACAAAGTGGAAATAATAGCTTAAGAAATTATCCTTTCGGCGATATACTGGTAACCATACTTGTTGAACAAAAACAATATTAGAGCGCTTATCAAACAATATATGTATGTATGTATTTTAAAATTTCTAAAAAGTAACATTTAAAAAAAACAACGGCTTAAGTTAAGCATGAATGAATTATGCATTGAATGTGTTAGTGAATGCCAGAACCTATTTTAATGGCCAATCCGTAAATGCCAATCAATTTAAACTCACTTTTAAACAATTTTTTTAACTATTGCATTGATACCCGCCATTTGACGCCTTACTTTGTTTTCACAGAAGTGCACCACATTCCTTCCTTCATTTTAAGTAAGAATATACATACTTATGTACCATTTTCGTTAAGAACATTAAGAATTTAATGTCAAAAAATCAAACATTGTACGAGTACGTACAAAAAATTTTGAATCTAAAAAAACCGTGCTGCTATACCTAAAAATAAAATACAAAAACCGTCAAAGCAGCAGAAGCAGTGTCATACATATCAAAATGTGCTTCGCAGCCGTTCCTATTACTTACACTTCACTTCAAAGTTCACTTACAAAACCAAGTACATAAGAATGTACTCAAATGTAGAAAATCTGTTTATTATACGGGGACGGAAAGCCCGTATGCCAGCAACAACAGAACAGTTGTCAACACAGAAAGTGGCAGAGGCAGAAGTGTAAAGTGTAGCTAAGGCCCAGCACTACTCCTTCTCGTTCGAGTGGAACAACGTCCTCCAAACGAAAGCCATAAACCGAACAGATACATTCTCAGCCATCGAGCAAACAAAATTCAGAGACATATCATAAATATATATATAGAAACATACATACGGATGCATGTACATATATACATACAAGCTGCTATTATATACAGTCTTGTCCCCTTTTATACATTGTTGTTGCTGCTGAAAGAGAAATCGATAAACCAACAACTGCGGTTCGCAGCCAGAACCAAACCAAGTGAGAAGTACACGAACGAAACGAGTACTCGTTTCGTAGCTCGTATGCCTCCTTGACGCTCGACTCGACTCTTCGAACTCGAGGGTTGTTTCTGCTGCTGTTTCTCTGTTTCTGAATGTAGGTATCCGTTGCCGTACTTTAGTTTCAGGTTGCGGTCGCCGCTGTATGTGTTGCACAGCACAGTGGAAATTGAATATTTGTGTGTACTTAGGCTGTTAGGTATTTTTGTAAATAGACAGCAAGCAGTTGTGGAATGAGATACTTCCACTATTCACATATAAACATTTTATTGCGCATGAAGGGGCTGAGTTATTTTTTTCGATTCTCTTTTTTTGCTGGGGTTTAAGATACATTTTAATTTTGATATCATAGACTCAAACTCGATGTTGTTGTTGGTTGTTGACGCTTGGTGGTTGGCGATGTATTTTTTGCTATGTTTTAAACTTAGCATTTCTGTCGACGTTTTCTCATCGATCGCACAGTGTAGGTTGATTTGTTGTTGGCGCAGTCAAGACGATTTAATCTGAATGCGGGGTTGTAGTTGTAGATAGATGAATTCAGTGGAAGTCGTCATTTACGAGTAGGTATAGCTACATACATACATGCAAACATATGTACAGCCATATATGAGTTTCTCGGCATTTCCCCTGGCTCTTCGTGCTTCTTTTTTGTTGTTTTCGTTTAGTTTTTGTGTCAATGGATTTAGCTGAGTTTCTCGCAATTTCGCACGTACTCACGTACTTTTATATGTTTTAAAATCGAATACCGAAACCAATGTTTGATGTCTGGATTTGGGTTTTAAATGTGAGCACTGTAGGTTGGTTAGGTCTCGTGGTTGATGGAGATGGAAAGAACGCCTTGAGCAGCGAAGAGTTAAAATAACCTTCTCCCCTGTGTTTTGAGGCATTGCCTACTTACTCAAATGCTGTTTGATTTGAATCGATGCTCGCTGTGGCTGTTCAGTAGATTTAAGCTTATGTTTGCTGGTTGTTGGTTGGAGTTTTGCTTTAGCGAATCACCTAATGACGGTTTTTAGTATGTGGATACGATTGTTTTGAATAAAACGTACTAGAATAGTGCTGAGTTCTCTCTGAAAATGTTGCAAGTGCCAACAACTTTATAATATTTTTAATTATTGAACGCCATCGTTTTTAATTAGTATTTTACTTTTAATAATCAAGTTAAATTTTTGTAGGTACATTAGTGGAATATTAAACAAATTTACAGGTCAGCGTAAACTGCTAACTTACTTACTAAACTTACATATAATTTGTACGTGTACATAATTACATATAGTGGCAACCATGGGTACACTTAAAGATGTACATATGTAACAATGAAAGTTGTCAACCACAAGGCTACCAGTTTTTGATGAACAAAACTTGCTAAGAATTATTAGAAAAATCGGAAATAGTACAATAATTGATTTAAACACGGGTAAAGTCAATCAAAATTTGACACGATTACACATTCTCTTATCTTTTGAACACTAACCCGGCATTTACTCAATCCTATGGATGCAAGAAAAAAGTACATAGACACATTCCATGAGTCCACAAGAACTTTAGCAATGTACCTATTCAGGTACCACCGCTTATAAATCATTGAAAAACATATTTTATCTTAATCCATTTAAAATGTTATTATTATGTAGTTAAAGTAACCATTTCAAATTTTGTAATTCTTTTTTTCAGCAAAAAGTTATATCTTAAGATTTGGCGCATACATATGACCTTAACTATTGTTCATAAACAGAACAATAGGGGGAAAAATTGTATGTTAAATGTATTTGAATTGACCGAATAATGTTACATTACTTAACGTACCATAAGTAAAGCGCACATATTGTATAATATAATTAAGTACTTTTCTCTATTAGAAAAGGTAATTCCGTATTTGGCGAGCTTGTAAGTCTATTAGTTTGTTTCCTATAATGTACCCCACGGAGCTGCATGTTGAATTTCTCCTGACGTAATGGTAGACAGTTTAGAGCTATTTAAATAATTGTGACTACTTCCTAGTTCGTCACCATTTATCGCTTCCAGAACAACCATCTTATACGTACGGAAATATGGGTCTTATGACTAAGATTGCTAAGATTGTTGGTTCTCCGATCTCACAGATTGAGCATAATTCCTTTGGCGCAATGACACTTTAAGATCCATATGACATCCTGAACCATTAGCTGGAATAAATATTAGCAAAAGAATCTTACAACATTCTCTAAATACTCTTTGTCTTCGAGTACAAATTCTTGATTAAACCTCTACCATATTTTTTAAAAATTGTTCCGTTAATTTAATTTTCGGAATAATAGCACATTTTAGATTAATGTGGATTTAAATACAATGCAATGCAGATATTTTTTCTTAATTCCACAGATTCTTATCAACGGTTATCGAATTAAAGTGCTTAAAAGATGATGGTGTTAAATGATATTTGAAAGTGTTTTATGTATAGAACATAACTTTTTTGATAAAACCAAAACCAGTTTCATACCACAATAGTAAAATGCTTTATACCCTTAGCACTTCATTTATCGAATTATATTGCAACATAATGTCCAGTAGTTTCCATCCGTTTCTTTTAACCCTGATACAATTTTTATTGAAGTATTAAAAAGTTCTTCACATTGGCAACCATAAACGGAAAAAAAAAACATGTATCTCCCACCTTTGAGGAAAGTACGAGCATTAACGTAGGTAAGCACTGCACCGTGCACTAACGAAGAGTAGATTAACGTACTTTTCTCGTTGGATTTCCTGTCGTGCAGTTCTTTTCTTCCTATCACATGAAAACAGCAATTTTTGAAATTTCAATCTGTTGAATGTTCAGTGTTCGGGTTCGAATTTATAGACACATGGGCGATTCTCTTTTCTCCGTTTCGATTCAATATTTTGATGTTAGGTATGTATATATATATGCCCACCTATATATGTAGATATGTGCCCATATGAAAATGATTGTCTTTATCACTTACTGCCCCCTATCAACTTAATACTTAAACAGCATGAATGGAAACTGTTTGTTGTGGCCAAGTTGTTGTGTCCTAGCTTGTTTCATTTTCGGTTCATTTCATTTTTGCATTTTACTCGACATTTGTCTACCCGCCAATAATCAACAACGACAACGTAAAGAATTCCCAGTCGTGTTGTGGTGACTTATAATGCCCACTGTGTCGACTCGTTTCTCCTTCTACTAATCAGACCTTCAAAGTGTAACGAGCTGCGACATTTAAATGCTGACATGTTGTAAAAATCTATCTTGCTTATGGTCAATATGTCAAAACCGTCAATGTTAATTGTCATTTTATATTCTCTATAAATTATATTTAAAAAACTCATGTTTTTTGCCAATTCTCTTTTTAAAAAAGTAGAAAACACTTAAGCCTAAAATAAGAAAAAAAAAAAAACAACCCAACGTTAATTTTATATTTACTATGTACCCTGGCAAAGTCTCTACACATACTCGTATACCACTTCATGCACAGCCAGTCCCCTGCTATAAATACTTGTCATCCATCGTTATAATAGCCGTGTTTGTGAAATCGCTTTGGCTTAGTGTTGAACAAATAATATCGTTGCATGTGTATGCGTGCGATTAAAGCAAAACGAAACGGGTCGCCGTCATTGTCGTTGTCGTTGCCGTCTTTACGGCGCGTTTTACTTCAACTCTACCTCTACCCATTTACCATTTGTATCTGGTATGTCAAAACTGCAATCGAGGCGAACGGAAGGACGTCAAATTATCGCTGTCACCGCGACCACAACGATTTCATATTCATTAAGTGCTCTTTTCGAATTATTCAAGTGCCAGACAGAGAAAACACTCTGTGTGTTCGTTGTGCGTTTTGTTCGCTTGTGCTGTGCTAATGCATTTCCCCAAAAAGTCAAACTGAAATAATTGCACGGCGATTTGTCAAAAGCAAAACCTTGAATCTTAAAAGTCAACTGCCTGTTTGTTGGGTTCAAAGTTAAAAGTTAAGATTTTTTCAATTTTCTCTATGAAAAATTTTATTAAAATTAATCATTTATATGTGAAATAAGCAAGTAATCGCTGACAGTTTGTGTGTATTGAGAATTTCTATATATTTTGCTGTCGTTGGTTGTACGTGTAGAAGGCGACCGAACAAAAAATTTTATATACCACAGCCACAGCAGCACAGTAAAGCCAGAACGAGTGGAAATAAAATCATTACTCAACCGTTTTTACCATGAAGTCGACAGAGCTGAAGCTGAAGCCAGCAGTATTTTCCTCGTCGTTTCTGTTTTCAGTTCGTTTTTAGTTTCACTTGCAGATACAGAAAAATAACTGGACGAGAAAAAAAGAAAAAAGTAATTTATAAATACAGAATACAGAAATACGGTGACTGTGGAAATAATGATTTTTTCGTGAAAGGTTAAGAAAAAAATCAAAATATTGTGTTCGGTGCAGCGTCAAAAAGAAGGGAAAAAAAGAATTGTTTTGTTGTGCATTGAGTTTTTGACATTAGACGTTTGACATAAGCCAGACATCGAATCGCATCACACATCGCGTGTGAGCGCGCGAGTGAAGAAGATAACTTATACCTGCATACATCCATACTAATCGGCATATATATAAATTTTGGTTTGGTTCGATTATGCATCGCGACGTTTGTGAAGGAGAAGGCGGTGGTAAAATGTCACCATTGCCGTCCGTTCCACCACCACCGCCATCATCATCAGCAGCAACAACAGTCGAATCATCTTCGGTTTCGTCGGTTGCGGCCCCCTCATCGATTGGCGTTAATTTGCGAGTGACAGGTCACTGTAGTCAAGGTGGCCGAAAGTACATGGAGGATTTTTTCTCCGTGGCCTATCATCAATCGGAGAGCGTCAAGGATCTGGAATATGCCTTCGTTGGCATTTATGATGGACATGGCGGCAGTGAGGCAGCCACATTCGCTAAGGAGCATCTGATGATGGAAATAATCAATCAAAAGCTGTTTTGGTCCGATAGCGATCAGGATGTATTAAGGGCGATACGTGAAGGTTATATTGCCACACACTACGCTATGTGGAGAGAACAAGGTGTGTTGGTTTTATTTTCATTTTCATGCTAAATACTTTTTAAAATTTTTTTTTATTTGTGGTTGTACGTACGTATGTTATTTTAAAAAAGCAAGAGAAAAAAAACGAGCAAAAGCAATAGCCAACTTAAAACATACAATGAGAAACAGAAAGGCATAATTAAAAGTGACAGCAGACGACCACATCGATGTTGGTTAGGTAGATGTAAATCCGCCATTGCTGTTGCTTTGTTGCCAGCAGGGGGAGAAGGTTATACATATTTACTAATCCCCTGTGTGTATTTAGAATGAGTCAGAGTGGAACGGGTATATTATGTTGTATTGGGTTTTTTCCGGAACGTCAGACACTTTCAAACTGTAAGGTTTCTTCGAAACCGATCGATATATGTATGTAAATACCTATGTTTGGATGTGTACTATTGGATGTATGAGAGATTTGCTTTATCATTGTGTTGGAAAATGTCAAACAAGAGGGAGAAAGCAAATTGGGTTAGGTGATTAGAAGCACTAAAAAAATATTTAGCTGTCATCTTCAGTGCACAATACGTTGTTGTGTTTAAATGTGTGCATTGTTTTCTTTTTCAGGTTGTCATAAATTCAAATAGCCGGTTTGCGTTTGTTTTTGTTTATCTTAAAGTTAACAATTTCGACAGAAGATGCTAGGTGTTTGTAAAATTCATACCATTGCAACTTTTACACCCACATATTTTGCTTGGAAAAGTTCTCTTTTCTCTTTAGAGCTCTACTTTGAAATTGACTTGCATTCTCGACAAAAATTGTTCATAGCTTTTCATGCTTTCAGGGTCTATTACCTTGAAACTTGTCCTTTCCTTCTTATTTTAAAATGAGAGGTTCTGTAGTGCATGTCCTTTTAGAAAATTCGTTCTCGATTCAAAATTCTTCCATGGCAAATATAGTATATCTTCCTTCGTCAGTAACCCAGGGACCTGGACCCAAACATACTCGTACAGTAAAACTGCATTGGCTGTACGTAGCCTCTATGTTTCTCTTAGCAAGCCAGAAGGCTGTATGGATAATTTCTTGTTGAAATCGTGAGATTGTCAGGACTAATAGATAGAATGTCGTGTGTAACTCTGTGGCCTTCTGAGTTTAAAAGTCAGTCAAGACCAAAGGCCAAAACTAGTCTTATTTCTGACGTCGACACGTTTTTGGCGGTCGATGTTGACTGTCGTGCCAACAATATATTTTTATATGTAAAAAGGTCATTAGGGCTTCTTGCTTACAAGCAAGAATCGCTCACTATTGCCTACGTACGAAGATATCCATCTAATTCTCATGTTTTATGCGTAAAGTTGACAACATTGTGATTTGCAAAATAACAAGTAAAGAGGACCTCCAGGAGTATCTTCTTGTTTATGGGTAATTGTAGAAAATGGTTCTCTCTCTAAACGCATCGCCTTACGACTTTGTTAAGACCTTTAAGTATGTGCGCCATCGGGTAATCCGAACTTGTTTTTTTTTTTTTTGTTATTAGCGCTCCGTTTGTTTTTCAGTATATTATTTGATCTGTATATTTAGGATTACACTTTGTTCTTTATCAAACCTTTTGTGTGGAAATCCATTAAACTTTCCTTAAATAAGCTCTACACCACCAAGGTCAAATGTATGTATGTAAGATTGTTATTACAGGTGTGGACTTCAATTCATAAGTTTAAGACCACCAACAAGCCTTGTGATAAGAAAGTTTTATTTTACGGGTAAACTATTTCCATTTACATAACACATGAAAAAAAAATAGATTATTAAAACAAGAAACATATTTAAAATTAACTTTGTTGGAGGATACTCCGAGCTTGTCGAATAATACAGCTTAAAAAGGTTTTAGGCTTAGTATTTTGTTTACAAAATTTTGATGTTTGTTCTTGGGTTAAAATCTATTCCAAGTATCGTTTACTTACTGCCAAATTGTTTCTGATGAAACTGAAAACATTTCGTGAACCTTTCTGTCCATGTGATCCAATAAAAGTTCAGTTGGCAATTGTGGTGGTCAAAATGCTCCGTTCTTTTCTGTTGCAGAAAGTTTGAATACAGCTGTGAGGTGTGTTAAGAGTCGTTGACTTGTTAAAGGACAAGATCTTTCGCTTGAAGTAGCATTTTTATAAATATAAAATAATGTTTCTGTAGACTTCCAAGAAAAAATTTGATCCGCCTTAATGCTTTGCGATCGGCACAATACACTGTATCAAGGCGGTTCGCTCTTAGGAATGTCGAACGAAAACCCTTTTCTTTGTGTCAGCATACAATACATTAGCAATAATACTTGCCGTTTCTGACCATACTTCGTATCCACTCTATGTTTCCTAGCTAATATTCGGATATGTATCATACTTTCCCTTATAATAAATTAGTATTATTTGGGCAAGTATAATAATTCTATATCGAAATTGTGTGTGAAATGCTTTTACCAATGTTCCAATGTTTTCTTTTTTAACATACATATGTAGCTGGTTTTAGGGGCCTAGCATTTTCTTCTACCAGAATGCCTTCCTCTGTATGAATATTTTCCTGAAGTGTTTGATCTGTAACTCTTTCAAAATCCAATAAGCAAGACTGGTGCCCCGGACATCATTGAACTAATTTCTCATGCTCAAGGCGGAAAGGTAGAAGGACGAGAAAGGAAAAATTGTTTTGTAGTGGTTTGAAACTCAGGTGTATTTGGTTTCGATATTCGCTCTCCAGGGATGGGAGTCCGAATAGGACGGAGAGTTTTTTCTTCACTCAGAGTGATTCAAAGTTATAATTCGCACTAGTTTTTTGTGGTTGAAACTCTACAACAGCCAAATCTACGTGTCAGTGCTATGTTTTCACACGCATAATTTTTCTGTCTGAGTTACAATTATACAAATGAAAAACTGACTTGTCATGGGCAGGAACGTGTTCAACTTTAGCGAACTTATACACTTAATAAACTAATGGAAGTTTCCACGCAACAAAATTTAACCCTTCTGAGTCTCTGTTCAGCATGGTTTTCAGTATTCAAACTGTTCGTTAGTTCGAAATCACTTTTTGAAACCCAGATTGACTTTTTACCCCTTCTCAGAAATTAGTAACCAGTTCTTAGGCATGTACATGTGTTTATAGATTGTGCTTGGCCCTGAATTAGTTCGTACTTGTTTTCGAATATCGTACGGTAAAGTTGTGTACAATGAGTCTTTAAGTTTAAATGACAATTTTCTGTTGCAAAATAGTACAGACTTTTTGTGCTATTAAAGTGTTGTTTTTTTGCACTCGAACATCCGCTAAAAAAATAGTTTACGTGTAAATTAATATTATAGGAGTGCTATACTATTTTCTAGGTTTGCAATGAGTTTTCAGATATTTCAAATATTTGACATATCCCTTGAACATTTTTTTTTTCCAAAATAAATGTGTTCAGCAACTGACGGATGAATGTATGTATGTGTTATCAAGTTGTTATGATTAACTCCAAATCCGAGTTGGTGTATTTTTTGTGACAATCAGTAACATGCGTGCAACAAAACACTGCAATTGAAGACACTTCTAGCTAACTCAATGTGTAACATCGTCATTGCAATTTCCTTGATTGAAATAGAAACTATCTTTAAATTTTTCACAATACGTCATGATATATTCTTCTAACTACATGCCAGTTGAGGAAAAATTGGCAATGCAGTTTAGTAATCATTATCCTCCAGCGGACTTATCCAATTATTAAAAAGCAACATACATATGTACTTTGAACACTGCCTTAATGTACCCCAGCTTTTACTTTGAATTCTTCGACTATTGATGCAATGCATTTTATTCTCATTTTAACGTCATTGTGCGTTCTTACAATACACACAGACAATGTATTGTTAATAATTATATTGTTTATTGTACTTTCAGAAAAGTGGCCAAAAACCGCTACAGGTTTACTTAGTACAGCTGGAACAACAGCAACAGTCGCATTCATACGACGTGAAAAAATCTTTATCGGACATGTGGGAGATTCCGGAATCGTGCTTGGATATCAAAATCCAGATGAGAGCTTTTGGCGTGCGAAGCAATTAACACAAGATCATAAACCAGAGTCTGCTGTGGAAAAGGCCAGAATAATGAATTCTGGTGGAAAAGTTGTCGTCAAAAGTGGTGTTCCACGTGTTGTGTGGAATCGCCCTAGAACTGGTAAGATCCATTTCTTATACATTTGTTTTAACAGTAACAATACATAACTCTAATTGTTTTGTTTTTTTTTTGTTTAGGGCATAAAGGACCTGTGCGACGAAGCACCCCAATAGATGAGATTCCCTTTTTGGCTGTGGCCAGAAGTTTAGGTGACTTATGGAGTTATAATTCGGCGCTAAATGAGTTTGTTGTTAGTCCTGATCCCGATGTAAAAGTGATAAAAATTAATCCAAAGACTTTTAGGTATGTTGAAAATGCAATACGAAATCGAATAAATATTTGAATTGTTTTTTTTATTTTATTTTTTTTCTCTAGATGTTTAATATTTGGAACAGATGGCTTGTGGAATGTAGTCTCTGCCAGCGATGCTGTGGATACCGTCCGAGAAAAAGAAATCATTAACGAACGGATAAGTAAGATGCGTGGTGAAGCTAATACTTGGTGTAATCCTAGTAAAGGTCTAGTGGAAAAAGCGCTTAAAACTTGGGGTTTAAAAAAAATGCGAGCAGATAATACCTCTGTAGTAACTGTGATTCTCTATCCTCCTGGGGCGACTTCAACCAAAGACAATTGTATAAATGAGTGCACAAGTTCGTATGGTCTAGAATATATGCATATGAATGCGGAAATTCACCCTGGCGATAGTTATACGCATTTACCATTTCACGCCAATCATCAAAAATTCAAGTCAAGTTCTCTTTATGAACAGGGACACCAACTATACGATACAGATAATTTTAATCAGTCTAATCAACTGCCACACTATGATACCATCGCCACATCTCCAGCCGTGCGACATCATTTGCAACTGCAACAACAACACCAAGACGACTACACGTCAAACTTTGCTAATCGAGAAGAATGCACCTATACAAACAGCTATGAAACGAATTGTGATACTGATGGTTACCTTTACTACGACGACCAGACAAGTAACACCTATATGAGCAGCTTTGCAGAATCGTACAATTCTTTGCTTACGTCAAGCATAGAGCGTGAGGATAGTAACCGTTCAGATAGTAGCTACGCAATAAGTAGCAATGGTGAAATCAGTAATGACAGCAGTAAAAGTGATCCGAGCGAATACCATAGTTATCATAGCTTGCATCATACTGGGCTGGCTGGTCATGATCGGGTCCAACAGCATTATCCAAATAATGAATACCAGTTGGAGCAGCTTTTATATCAGGAACAATGCATGTCTGCTGAGGAGGGTTACTCACTAACAAAATTAGAGACACGTGGAGAACAACAACTTCGTGGAAATAATTGTGAACAAAGTACGTCCAGTGGTGTGCAAACATTCCAAATATTTGGTAGTGAAACGAGCAGTTCTACAGATACCAGTTACAATCAGTACAATAATATTTCAAGTAGCTATCCGACTAGTAGCTACAATAACAGTGATAGCTCCAATTCGAATTTCCTGAATAGTTATGATGATGCTACTAGATGCTGTGAATTGGATGTAGATGAACCAGTTAAGCAAGAAGCCATTTTAGGTGGCGGTGGTAAAACAACTTCATTGTGCATTGAAAGATTAGATACTGTGGAAGTAGATCGACTTACGGCTGAATCCTTTGATGCATATCCTGCCGTCAAACCACTTCTCGAAGTAGAAATGGAAGTGATAGAAGAAGAAAATAAGGAGAGTTTAGAAGAAGAAATAAAACGAATACAAGAGACGGATATGGAAGAAGAAGAAGGTGATAAGGAGAATCCTGATGATGAAAGCATACAAATTCATGAAATCTCTTCGAGTGTTTTAGAAGAAGATGCTCCACAAATGACAAAACATCTGCAAGAGAAAATCGAAAAGAAACCAAAACACAAATCTCAAACACCTGCTGTAAGTGAAAATGTCATTGATTCGACGCCTTTGAAAAAGACCTCAATCCCAAAGTTGGTGCTTTATCCAAATGTGCCAAATGAGAATCATCGTACTTCACGTCGTTCATCTGTACAACAATATCCTAGAACTCTTGAAAAACGCATGCTACGCAGTATGACTGTTGATTACAGCAAGCGAACGCTTCGATCTCGGAATTCCCTCTCCAAAGATATGAAAGCAAAATGTTCTGCCAATACGAATCTTCGAAAGTCAAACGTTGTACAAAACAAGTTCGTTAAAGCGGTACAATCTTCGATGAATACTGAGAACTCATCTGTGATTAAAAGGAAGAGTCTAAATTTGAGATCAAGAGAGATTGGCACCACAGTTGGTATGTGGTCAAAGGCCGAACCAACTCTAACATCTGTTTCTTCGTCATCGTGCTTAAGCAGTCAAAAACAACAACGAAAATCCAAACCCGTGTCCTTCTCCAACACATCTAAAATGTCAACGACATCAAAACATAACAGTAATAATAAAAGTGCGTCGTCTTCCTCAACGTTATTGGTAACACCAGTCGGAGCACGTTTAACTTCAACGAACTTGTCATTTAATCTAACACCACAAATAGCTATGTCATTTGCTAAGAGAACGAGTCTTAGAAACAGCGGATGGAGCTCAGCAAAATCAACTACGCAAACGAGAACTCGTGTCCAAAAGCGGCTAAGTCGGTAAAGTCAATTGCAACATAGCAGCTGAAAGAAATCCCAATTTTCGGGTAAAAAATCGTGATAATTTGAAAAATTACTTAACAAACATGCTCCGGGATTTGACGAAAGTTGAAAAGCTTCCAGCTAGAGTCTTGAAGTTAAAACTACTTTGGCATCTTATCTTTCGACATAGCCAGTAACATCAAGTATATGAAAGCTGAACTTTTTCTCCTTTGCCTTTCCCACATGCAGCAAGATATTTCAACATATTTGTGAGCTGAGTCAGCTTTTATTAATGTAAAATAAATTCACTTCAGTACAAAATAACAATTAAGAAGCCCTGACCTCCGGTCCTCAAAAGATTTATAGGAATCCTATTACTATCTAAAGCTATAGAATAAAATGTCTCTTATTATATTTATTTATATTTATAATTAAAATTCAAAGTAAATGTATAGGTGATAGAATGAATCAAATAATAAGGACTGATGTGGCAACACAAAATTGTGGTGTGTTTGGATCTACATAACTTTTTTGTTCGTGTTTTAATACATGTAAGTTGTTGCTATTTTTTTTACTGGTTTAATTTTTAGAGTTTAACTTCACAATAGATATATACAAAGTATTATTAATGCTATGTTGTAGAATTGGATTAAGTTATCAACTTGTTTAATATTTTATGACAACAAAACTGTTATCCATTTATATACTGAATGGAGGCGTAGGTATGTAATGTAATTAAATTAAGAAGGATGTATATATGGTGTATACGTACGAGTATGTGCATGTAATTGTGTGTAATTTTAAGACTTTTTTTTTATTTTAAACGTAAATTCAATGTTTTTATTAGAATTAACTTTAAACAGACACAATAAAATTTATTGAAAATGAACTCCTGTCTTTCTTGATTAAATGAACAAATGACGCAGTTTTACTCGAGGGTTAAGGGCTACACGTTTGGTGAAGTTTCTTGTGGTTTCTTGTAATTGTTTCCGTACGAGATGGAATTCTTTCGAATCGGTATTCAGAACCCTGCTCTTTGATGAATGATGTGCTAATAATGTTGTGTGTTTAGAAATGTGTAAGTATCTAGGTTACCCAGTATACTTTGAAGTATTGTATTATCCAAAAGTGGCTAGTGGCAAGCGTATCAACTGCACATAATCGAAAGTCCCAGTTATAGGAATAACATCAAGAAACTGGTTATTGGGCATGTGGAAAATTTAGTGAAAGAGTACGAAGAATAACAAGATTCGGCCTACAATGCATTATTTCCTGCCGTTTGCCTAGAATAGGTTGGCGCAGTCATTATCGTCTCATAAGATAACATTCAAAGTCGGCATAAATTTCAGCACTCCGGAAAATTAATAGAGTTGTACAGTATAACGCTTGAATACTCGCGTTGTGCTGTACTATATGACTTGAAAATTGCTAATTCAGACATGCATCGGATTTTGGGGAAGGGAACGAGCTATCGTGCGACTACATCAAATTATTTCTGCGGCAGCAGTTAACACGGATTTAAAAAAAAATCCGTTAAGTTGGTTGGCCATGCCGCTTCAACTAACGTACCATTGCAGAAGCGTTTACTACAGTTGGAAAAAGAGGGGAAAGTTGGCCTGAAAGTAAAAAAAGAGAAACACAAATAATACGCTGTTGTTTATCCTCAGCGAATATTGATCTTTGCAATACGTTCCTACTTTAGTTACGTTAAGCAACTAGCTTCGAAAGCTTAACAAATTGAAATGACAATCCCGCCGAATGTTGTATGATAAGCAGGAGGGTGAATTATGTATAAGTGAGAAACCGGAAAAGGGTAGCATAGGTATACCAATCGCTACGTGCAAACTAACATTAAAGCTGGATGCCGATAAAAAAACAGATCTTAGGTGGACTCTAAGTGTCTGATCCTTCTAAATAGCAAACATCTCAGCGCCATAATAGGTGTCATCACTGGACACTGCCTCATAGGCAAGCACGCAAGAAGTCTTGGCGCTTTTACAAATGATTTCCGTAGAAGCTGCATGGACGAGGAAGAGGAGGTTTTCTTTGCTTTAAGCTCTAAAGGCTATGAATAAAAAATAATTTTGTGTGGCTTTAGATAATTTGTATTTTCTGTGTGTACTACAGTTTGGTTTTGTATGCGTGCTAGAACTCGTTTTTGGATTTCACTGCGAATGTTTATTGATGCTTACTTTCGAAGAATTAAGAATTTCTGCAAATAAAAATTTCTGCGGTAACTGTAATAAATAGCAGAATCTATTTGAATGCAAATTATTTAAAAAGGAGCACATTTAATTTGCCCATCATTATTTCTTCACTCATATTTATATTTACAATTTATTTATTTACCTTCCTGTATTTTTAGTCTTTGTGATTTGCAGATAAATCGCATATACGAGGGGCGTTCAATATATTCTCGGTATCGATATGAAGGAAAATGCGAATTCAATTTGAATTGTTTTTATTTTTCAATATAATCTCCCCTAACATCAATGCATTTGTTACATCTTGAGATAAGCTTTTTTAAACCCTCAAAAAAATAAATTTCCTCATTCTCTGCAAAATACCCATTTATTGCCGACTTGAGTTCTTCATCATCCGAAAATCTTTTTCCACGAAGACATTTTTTCAAATCCGGAAACAGGAAATAATCACTAGGGGCAAGGTCTGGACTATAGGCTGGATGTTGGATTTCTTCGAAACCACAATCTCGCGCAGCAGCCTTGGAAACTCGCGCCGTGTGAACAGGAGCGTTGTCATGAAGAAGCAACACACCCGCTGCGAGTTTACCCCGTCTTTTCTTTTTAATTTCCTCCAGCAAATTATGCAAAGTGGAAGCGTAGGATGTGGCGTTAATGGTTTCACCTTTTTTTTGTACTCAATGAGCAAGATTCCCTTTGAGTCCCAAAAAACTGTGGCCATGTCACTTCCCGGAAGAGGAAGTGACTTTGAACTTCTTCGGGGGGTCTGTTCCTTTTTTATGCCACTGCATGGACTCTTGTTTGCTTTCAGGGTCATAGTGGTGGACCCATGTTTCGTCCCCAGTAACAATTCGATCCATAACACAGTCCGCGTTCTCACTACACATCTCCAAAAGCTCTACAGCATGCGATTCTCACTTTTTTCTGAGGCGCTGTGAGCATTCGTGGCACCCACCTTGCACTGACCTTTGAAAGGTTAAGATGGTCATGAAGAATGGTGTGAATGGTACCAATTGAAAGCTTGGTGATCTCTGCCATCATTTTCACCTTTATTCGGGCATCCTCAAGAACAAGTTTTTCGACTACTTTGATGCTTTCTTCCGTACAAGCAGTAGCCGGGGCGCCGGAGCGGGGGTTGTCTTCAATGCTCTCTCTGCCTCTCTTGAACTCACTTGACCACTTTTGCACAGTTGATAATGAAGGTACGGAGCCCTGGTAAATAGCCACCATCTCTTCATGAATAGTTTTTTGACTTTTTCCTTGCTTAGTGAGAAATTTAATTACAGCGCGATACTCAATTTTCACCATCATCGTCTCAGTTGCCATTATGATTCTGTTTAACTAGAGATAAAACGCGAATTAATAATCACATTTATATGAAATTTTATATGAATGCACTAAAATAATAGTATTTCTTGATAAATAAGTTAATTTATATATACAACCACAGCTTCACCCCGATACCGAGAATATGTTGAACGCCCCTCGTACATATTGTGATAACCACTTAAATGTGAGCAGCGACATCTGGCAGAAAATGTTGATACTCGAAGACCAGAAGATTTCGATACTGGAATAACAAAGTCTCGACTGGAGAGTGGTATCGAATTTTCTAGCAAATTGGAAATTGTATGGGACGCTGGATGGCATTCGAGTATAAATACCAGCATCCCCAAGGTATGCAAATCAGTTCTAAAGTGTAATTTGAAGTGTTAATTAGGAGAAGTGATTAAGTGGTTTAAGTAAAAGACAAGAAAAGTATAAGTGGTTGAGAAATTGGATTGTACTGAGAGAAAGAATTAAACAGTGAATTGTAACTGTACTGAATAAAGGGATTTGTATTGAAAAGAATAAGTTCTATTATTTGTACCCACACAAACATTTTACAATATGTAATTCTTGTGTACCCTTATACCACATGTTTCCCTATCTCTAAATACATTTCGGGAAACTATTTTCAAATTTATAACAACGCAAATACTTACTTTCAGACCTGCGGCATATTGTCTTCAATTTCAATAATCGTTTTTACAAAGGCAAGGACCCATGTCGTTAGCACCTGCCACTAGTTCTATCTTTTCCAATTTTTGATGAAAGAAGTCACTTAATAGCGCATCAACCAAGTGAGGTTTAGTGTTTGTTTGAAATAGTACAAAGGAGATTCGCAACTATGCAACATACCGATTTAACGCAGGATAACTCGATTACGTTCGGGATTATGAAATTAAGTTTTTACGTAGTTTATTTATTTATTTAGGTGGCGCTACCTTTATTGAAAGGTCTCGGTTAAGTCGTTACCGACCTTGACGGAGCAGCGAGCGTTCTCAGTCGTCATTCTGCACAGTTAAAAGAGTTTGGTAGAAATGCCATAATTATATATAGCTCGTCTCTATAAACGCTGTCATATGAGGCTTTAAAATTGGTGAAAAGGTGACTTCCTGAGTTTTTCCCAGGATCTGCCGGAGTGCGAAAATTTGGTCGTTCGTGAACTTTCCAGGTCTGAAACCGCATTTTATGAATGCGGTTATTAGCAAAGGGTTTTTGACGTTCACACAATATGACAGATAAGATCTTGTATCCGATGTTGAAGACATTATACCTCTATAGTTGGCGCCGTTGCGAGGGTCTCCTTTTTTGTGGATCGTGCAAACGGTTCTGAGATTCCATTCATCATTTGGTCTTTTGACAAAATCTAAGAAATGAGTTAGTGTATTCTGTCCACAAAGTCATTTCCAGTAGCTTAAATACCTACCCGTAAGCCGTCAGGTCCAGCGCGTCACGTAATGTAAACTGGCAAAACATATAATAATAGTACAGTGCAAACGAAAAAACAAAAAAATATTACACAGTGCGGGTATCCCACCTCACCCGCTCGTTGTCGTAGTACTGCTGCCGATACTCAGTCACTGCCGTTGTTGTATACATATGTCATATGGCGCGGGTAGTGACTGAATGTATGTAACAACTGATGGATAGCCGGTTGTGAGTTTGTATTTTGTTGGTGCACTATTTCTTATTGTTTTAACCCTTTCAGGACCGAATTAAAGGGGCAGACCTTAAAAAATATTTGAGTTCATATATATGTTAATACGGCCTCAAAGGGTAACTGGTATAAATTTCAATGTCCTGAGTATCCCAGTTCGTCCTTACTGAAATGTTGCAACATTGGTCTTAAATGGTACATTTGTTAGAATGAGTATACGCAATATGTTTTGTTTTTTAATTCATTTTATTTTTTAATTCAATGTATTTAATTTAAAATTGAAATTTTTTAATCAAATATTAAGTATTATTTTAATACATGTTTAAGTGTGGTAAGATACAAAACAGTTTTTTTGAGGATTTGAGCAAAGATAAACTTGACACTTAGAACATTTCGAACGTGGAAACCCCGGCTTGCATAGTCTACACCTACCTTTTGAACCCCATTGAATCCAATGCTCCATTTTGTCGTATCTTATTGCGTTTACAGGATCCGGAGTGAAAATCCTCTTTGGAGTAGAAGACTCGGATACAGGTGGTGAATTTGGAGCTGATGAGCTTGGCGACGAATCAAGTGAATCAAAATTAAAAGTTAACTGGGCTGGACGACCTATTTTTCTTGAGGGAATTTCAATATTAGACTGAAGGAGTTCATTGGCAATATCTAATTGAAAATTTATAAGGGCTATATGTTTTTCATTATTGATAGAGCACTTTAGATCCCTGCGATATAGTATCCAACTATTAACCACTGCCAAATTCATGCACCAAAACACAATTCGCGTATACCACTTATTTGTACGGTGGTTTATTCTATATAGTTCTAATAGCATATCCGACAAATCAACACCGCCCATGTGCTTATTATAGGATTCAACTATAGCCGGACGTGTAATTTGTATATTTTTTTTTCTCATTTCGGCACCATCGAGTGCATTGAAATCAATGTGACACTTTTATTGTCAAACCAGCGGCAAGCAACCAATTTGTGTGAGGTCTCAACTTTCAATCATTCATCAACTCATTTCTAAAGTGGACTCTCGCGTCCAACACATCGTTTTTTTCCATATCGTTCCATTTCTGACATATTTTTTCATTTTAGTTTTGATCGTGATGAGCAAGGAAGTGTGAAGAATAGGAAAAAAGGTATGTTTCAGGCCAACTGCTCAAATTTAAAAATTAAAAATGTTCCCATTCAAGTGTTCCACTTGTCAAAAAGTCTTCCAACCCCATGACAATGTGAACACGACGTTCATGGTGAGGACTTTCATCGCGTTGCCAATGTAAACAGGCACTATACGTTTTAAAGAAAAATCAAAAGCGAAAGGTGACGCTATTTGATATTTCTTTGTTCATAAAAATATTAGGTTTGTTGAGCTGGTTGATGCCTTCGATTGTAACGTTTTGAATGGATGCTGCGAAAGTGACTGTGATGGCGAGTATACTTTTATTCGGGGAACTGCCGCATCTGTAATTGACTACTGTTTTATCTCCGGAACTTGGAAACAACTTGTGGCCGATTTCCGAGTAGGTGTGGAACACTTTTCGGATCACATGCCCCTCGAAATTAAATGCATCGTAACCGGTTCATCAAATGAAACCAACACCACCCAACTAAAATTATTACCAAAACTGGTTTGGAACGAAAAAATGCGTTTATACGACTCAAACACTCCGTTAAATATTGAGGCCTTGACGAATGTTATTAAAACTGCAGTCCCACCGTTCAAACCGCAGGATATTAAAAGCCCCTACAAGCAAAGATGGTTCGATATAGAGTGTAATAATGCTAGATGCAGGTCTTTTGGCTTTTTAAAATTGTACCGAGAACAGAACACCGAAATTTTTAGAGCTATGTACAACGAAGCAAACAAGGACTTTAAACACTTGTGTTACTCAAAAAAGGTAGCTTATGAACAACAAAAGATTGCTGTTGTAAATAACTCAAGATCATCCTCTGAGTTTTGGAGAGCGGTAAAGTACGTAAATGGACAAACAAATACAATCGCTACCACGTTAAAAGCCTCACTTTTGAGAGAACACTTTCGCAGCCTTCTCAACACCACACAAAGTTCCGCTTTATTACAGTATGCAGCTCCTCTCTTTACAAACGATTTTCTGGATGCACCATTTTCAATTCAAGAAGTACAGAAAGTAATCGATAACTCAAAAAGTAGAAAAGCGCCAGGAGAAGACCGTATTCCCTATGAGTTTTATCAAAACTGTACTCCTGAATTCGTATATGCGCTCACGTCAGAATACAATCGAATATATGAGTCGGCAAATATACCGGAAAGTTTTAAAAAAGCAATAATATATCCACTACATAAAAAAGGAGACTTCAACGATCCAAATAATTATAGAGGAATATCTTTTTTGAACACGTCAGCTAAGCTTTTTGCTGCCCTAGTATATAACAGACTAGCTCAGTGGGTTAAAAGTAACGAGATTTTGTCAGAATTTCAGGCAGGTTTCAGAGAAAGCTATTCCAGTGTCGACCAAATATTTGTTCTTACTAATATTGCAGAAATTTATAAAAAGAACGGTACGCGTTCTTTGTTGACTTCCGAGCGGCATTTGACTCCATACCACGTGAAGCACTATTTTATAAACTGTACAAAATTGGGATCTCGAGTAAAGTCATTCATACTCTAAGAGCAATGTATGAAAACAATGTTGCGTTTGTGTGGGATGGAGAATCCATATCTGAAGAATTTACATCAACAATGGGTGTGAGGCAAGGGTGTATTTTGAGCGCATTACTTTTTATATTGTTCATCAACGACATAACAGATGCTGTAGGCGGAGGAATTAATTTTTGCCAAACGAAGATCCCGGCGCTGATGTATGCGGATGACATTGTCTTCCTTGCTGACACGGCAAATTGTATGCAACTCATGATGAATAGGCTCAGCGAATACTGTAAATGCTGGAACTTGCTTGCTAATCTAGAGAAGTCCAAGACAATGGTATTCAGAAATGGAGGCGGCAGATATTCCAGATATGAAAAATGGACGCACTGCGGCGGGATAATTGAAAATGTGCGCTGGTATAAATACCTTGGTGTTCTGGTAACAAGCAATTTAAATCTAAACAAACACTTGGAGGCAAAGTTATCAGATGCTAAACGAGCAATTTCTTCCGTCTGGGGGCGGTGCATTTCGAATAACTATGTGTCTCATAGTTCAAAATATAAACTGTTTCGTGCAACCGCTACGTCAATACTGTTATATGGAGCTCAAGTTTGGGGATACCGTCCTTTCCCAGCAGTAGAGATCTTCTTTCGATACTTCTTGAAGCGAATATTTCGCTTACCGTGTAATACACCAAACTATATGCTATATTTGGAAACTGGAATGCCCCCTTTATCCTTAGAGACTCTTAAATTACACTTTGACTATGTAGTCAAAGTAATGTCAATGGATGGAAATAAGTTGCCGAAAATCGTCCTTACACACATTATTGCAACAGGAGCTATTTTCGTGAATGAGTGGGTGAATCTAGCGTCAGAGTGTGGCCTTAGCCTTGAAATTACAGAAAATTTGGAGCCTAATTTAATAAGAACTCAATTTTCATCCTTACTTAAAGAAAATGCTAAATACTTGTATGACAAATTTGCGAATGAAGCCCAATCATCTCAGCACAGGATGTATTATAGTAAATTAAAGTATCATCTCCAAGAAAGTACATATTTTTTAAATTCCTACTCAGCAGATAAAATACGAGTAAGCACAATATTTAAATTCAGAGGAGAGCTGATAAGTCTGAATTTTATACCACACCGCCCAGAACTACCAATCCTGTGCAATATGTGCAACCTAAAAGTAAGAGAAGATATTTTTCATTTTCTTGCCATCTGCCCCATTTTAAGGGAATTCCGTTTACAATTCTTTGGTGCAAGCATCATAGATGAAGAAGAAGCAATCCGCATTTTGAATGGACAGCAAGGATGGGATTTATTGTACAATTTTGCACTGAATGCCCTTCGCTATAGAAGACGTATTATCGAGGAGGACTTTTAAATTATATTTACATAATGTAGTTTATTTTTTCTTTGTTTTTATTTTTGTACTAATTTTATATATCCGGTCTATTTATATACAAATAATTGTCAATCTGGTAGACGGCTATCAGCCATGCCAAAAAAGAGACTTAGAAATTACTGTTTTTGTAAACTACTTAAAATGAAATAAAAGTCATTTATACTCGTAACTAAACTTATAACTAACTATTAGGTTTGTTTATTTTGTTAATTTAATGTGTCCAAAATGTTTTAATTTGTTCGGCACCTCATTTCTTTGTGGACACATCCTAATTTGATTGTATTCCAAGAAAGTTTCGAAGTGTGGCAAAAGTTGGACCTGGCAACGCCTTTGTCAAAATGTCAGCTTTCTGTTGTTTTGTGGAAATGTGTTTTATATTGATGTATTTATTACTCCTAAGCTCCCGTATATAGTGGTGTTTGATAGAAATGTGTTTGTCCTTTGATATTCTGGATTTTCTACCAATCTGATGCTGCTCTTATTATCACAAAATATCGTCTTGGGACAATCGGTAGCACGTTGCACATTTTAAAAACGTTCGCAACCACATAGCGAGACTGTTTTCTGTTTTTTACTACAGTAAGAAACACAGTAAATAGTAAAGTTTATAGTAAACACGTGTCCTCTTCAAGACCGACGAATGTCTGCATCTCCTGCATAATCATCATCGCAATATCCAATCACATCTACAGTTTCAGTCAATTTCGGATATTCAATTTCATAGTAACATGTTCCTTTCACATACTTGAAGATTCTTTTTACAGCTGTGATGTGAGCACCAGATGGGTTATCTAAGTATTGGCTGAGTATATTTATCGCGTAAGCAATGTCTGGCCGAGTGGCAATAGAGAGGTACATAAGAGATCCTATCGCTTCTCTAACTGGAAAGTTTATGTTCTCCTTTTCATTTCCAGCTTCTAGTTTCACATTCAGATCAGCAAGTGTTTGATGCAGTGTCCATATTAAATCTTTTCAGGACTCGATTGCAGTATTGTTGCTGCTGGACTGTTATTTTCGAATCAGTGGATAAGATATGAACACCAACAAAATATGATGCTTCCCTATCCTTAACCTGGTATTAATTTTTCAGATGCTTTGCGAATTCATATAGAAGATCTTTGTTGGATGAAAAAGCTATTCCGTCGTAAACATAGAACGCAAGGATGAGAATGTCCGTACACTCCTGAGATAGACGCATGGATCAGCTTGACACTGTTTGCAATTAAATTTCAGCAATGTTTCTGTAAATTCCAAATTTTGTCGCTGTCAAGTTCAACTATAGGTGGTGGCTCCAAATAAATTTCATCATTTAATTCACCATATAAAAAGGGAGTTCAAGTATCAAATTTTCGCATATGTACATTTTTGCTAGCACTTATTAACAATAAAACTCGCAAGGAATTAAATCTTATTACTGGTGAAAAAGTTTCTTTGAAGTCTATTCCAGATTGTTTTGAGTAACCCTTCACAACTAAGCGGGCTGTGCAGCGACTTAATGATCCATTAGCATCAATTTTTCGATTGAAAATCCATTTGGATTGTATTGTGTTCATCCAATTCGCACGTGCAATAACCTCGTATGTGTTGGATTCTCGCAGAAATTTTAGTTCTTCGTTCATGGCCTTGATCCAATGAGAATTCTGCACCTGATATGGCTTCGTAACAATTTGGATTTTCTTTAGCTGTTGCTAAAGCACACATGTGCAATGATGATTTGGTTCTTAATCCATAATGATGTCTTCCAACATCTTGTCTGATAGCGATTTCTAGAGGATCTTCAGCAGGAAACACAAAATAAATTTTCTTGAAGTGCTTTATCGTTATCATCAGATTCCTGACTTTGTTGTTTCTCACTTCCTTAAGGCATTATGTTGTGCGGAACACACGTGGATGAGGATGTATTTACATTTTCAGTTTTACACATAAAGAATGATTTTTCTTCATTGAATCGTATATCTCGGGACAATCTTTGTACCATCAAAAAGACGATAGCCTTTTGTTTCCTCATCGTAACCAGCAAACTCAGCGCGTTTGCTCTTGGCATCAAAACCCTGACGATGCGCTTTTGCTATGTGATAAAACTCACTACGACAAAAAATGTATCGTTTCTCATAAGTAGGAGTTTTGCCTTTTCCAAAGTTCATATGGAGATTTCCAATCGTTGGCTTGAATGGGACATATATTTTGAATATAAACAACTGTGTTAAAAGTCTCTGCCCATAATGGTATTGGAGCTCCACGTTCAAACATCATTGGGAGAGCTGTTTCTTTCACTGTTCGATTTTGCCGTTCTATAAAACCATTTTGTTGGTTCGTGGTGAACACAATGCTTTGCTAGTACAGTTCTAAAGTTTTGACCGATGAATTCAGTTCCATTATCAGTTCGTACGGATTTTACTGTAATCAAACACGTTCGAGCTTTTCGAGTATTTAGGAAATCATTAAATTTTGAGGCAGTTTCAGATTTTTCCTTTAAAAAATAAACCGAAGTGTAGTTCGAAAAATCATCTTTAATAAGTAAAAAATACTTTGAACCTGCTATAGATAAGACTTCCATAGGTCCGCAAAGACCGGCATGCACTAGCTCATCTTGTTTATTCTTTCTTGACTTTTCGGTTTTTTTTTCGAAACTTTGTCGGTGGGTCTTTCCTAAGACACATCCCTTACAGAAAAAGTTTCCAGTATCTTTAATTAATTTGTTTTATATAAACCAGATCTTTTGATAATGTCTACACTGAGATGCCCAAGTCGCTTATGCCATTTTTCAAGGTTCTTGGTGAATAATAAGTTTGTTGAATCTGGTTGAACAATGCTTAATGAAAATTGTATAATCGGGAATTAGTGCAGCGCTTACCAAAAGTGTTTCACCATATTTTTTATTTCTACCCGACCATTGACACCGTGTGAGTCAGCTGCATTGGCACTGAACAGATGAAAATTAATGCTAGGCATGAAAAAAGTGTATGTCGCATTGTTTTGTCATTCACCCGGGACCGTATCATTACCTCTCCAATTTCTTCGGCGTTTACTGTTTCCTAAGCGCACTGGAAACTCTTGTTTTTTTACTGGTCTGAAGCTGCTAAACACTTCGCGCTGAAAATACATATGGTTGGAAGCGCCAGAGTGTATTTTGAACGGAGAATTGAGCCACGAGTGCTAAGGTTGATGTCCCTTGACCTTTTTGCTGTGAAAGTCTTGTGCGACACTCTTTCAACCAATGTTCTCGCTGTTTACAAAAACTACAAGTGGAATTCTTCTTTTTATCGGCTATGGAGGTTTTCTTTTTCTTGTGATGCCTGATCCACTGCATTTTCATCGGCCTTATCTACCGAAAGCATTTCCTTTCATTAAGCGCTGCGTTAGATTTTGAAGAATTACGGAATTCCATGCTGATCTGAAGTTCTTGTATTTCGGCTATAATTTTGGTGATGACCGCTGATTCAGTCATTGGAGCACCCAGTTCCTCAAGCTATTTTTCCATCTGCTTTATTGCTGAAATATGACTCGCCATGTTGTCGTCCTCTGGCTTTCGATATTCATAAAACTTCTGCTGTAATGTACTGAGACAAACGCCAAAAAGTTGTTCGTAGATTGCATAGTTTCGTACACATCTTGGCCGCGCTTTCACATGTCACCAGAAACTTTTGATCTTTCTGAGTCCTGGCAGAAAGTTCTTTTGGTTTTGAAGACTCATCAAGAGCACAAGCTAATTCGTTTGCTCAAAGATAAATAATAACCTATGAAATTTCCAAAGAAAAATATCTCGGCTATTAAATTTTTGCGTTGATACGTGTATACCCCTGTCCATCTTGGTAAAGTCCTATTTTTGTTTCGGGAAAGATTTCGCTAATATTATATGTAATATTTATTTAAGAACAAAATTTAGAAACTCAGAAACACAACTATACGTTTTAGAGAAAAAATCAAAAGGTGAAGTGAAGCTATTTGACATTTCTTTGTTCATCAAAATAATAGGTTTGTTTATTTTGTTAATTTAATGTGTCCAAAATGTTTTAATTTGTTCAAGACAAGAGTAGTTAAAGATCTTAATATATGTACGCAAATCAAATGGTCCAGATGGTATATCTCCCCTTTTTCTGAATTAAAAGCGTGCTCCTCCGCGCTGGCAAAACCACTGGGTAAGCCTTTTCATCAATCCTACTTTTTACGACTATTTCCGATGGAAAACAGCATTTGTCCAGCCAGTCCTTAAAAAAGGCGAATCTTGTTCTCTCCCCTCCGACAGACCCATTGCACTTACATTCCTTCTTTCCAACGTGATGGACACGCTGATAAACCGTCAGGTCATGAAATATCTCAAAACACGAAAACATCTCAATGACCAGTACGGCTTTCTTAGCAACAGGTCCACTGGTGATTTGATGGAATGTCTCATCGAAAATTGGAACCAAAGCGTGCCTCAATCTGGTGAAAGCAGTATAGTTCCACTTGATATTTCTAAGGCATTTGACAGAGTAAGGTAACAGGCTCTGTTGTCGGAAATGCGAAGGATGTCTCTTTCTTTCAATGGATTAGAAATTAACTTTCGCAACGCTTAATTCTAGTTGTCTTGGATGACTTCAAGTCTGATATTTACATATTCTAGACAGAACATATTCCGTTCTGTCTCCAACATGCTTTTAAATTTTCATCAATGATCTCTTGTCTGCTACTTCTAATCCAATATATTACTTTCCTGGCCATAGTATCCTCCGTATTCCGGACTTCATATTCGTTCCGAACTTACGTCCCTTCTCTTCGCCTGTAGAACGGGAACGTCAGCGTATGTAAATGGGGAACCATCAACAGAGTGGGACATAATGTTTCCAAAATATAATGCTGTCTGCTGTCGTAAAAGCGAAATTTAAACACACAGCCATTATCCATGAATGGCACTTGCATCGTTCAAACCGAAAAGCTTACCATTCTTGATATGTTTGTCAATGACAACTTACTTTTGAATGACCACATATTCAATGTCGCCGATATTACATAGTCAATAGACACACTTGAACACCAACGTAATGTCTCCTGTCACACCTTGTTCTACCGCTATTCCCACCACCAGTGTTCCATAGAAATCACCAGTAGCATTCCGCCCCTTCAAGCTTTTAACAGTAATACCCGTCTCGCTATGAATGCTATCAGTACATTATCAAGCTCACTTTCGGACGTACTTTAAAATATCGTGGTTCTTTTCTAACCGTATAAATCGTTTATGGAATGCCCTGCCGAGCTCTTTATTTCCTAGTTATTATGACATTCAGATATTTAAAACCAACGTAAATCGGTACCTCGCTTTCTTTCCTCCCTAATAATAACTCCTTGAGGGCGCGCTAATTTAAAAAAAATCGACTAAGTTGAATGGTCTATTCTGCCTGACGGCGGGATGTTGAGCTTCTTCGCCGTTATACAGTCTGCAGAAAAAGTTTTACATATTCTCAACACCGACTGAGACTCTACTACAAGGTCATCTTCTTCATCTCTACAGGTTTTCTTGGTTTGACACGTTCTTTTTACCTGTTGGTTAAACTTCTGTATCCTTCCCTGGTCGACTTCGACATCCCGTATTTTATCCGGAGAGGGAGGACTGGGAAAAGAATGCAATAATCAGGTCAAACGAAATTGCAATTTTCACAGATAGCTCAAAAAGAGAGGAAGGAACAGGTTCTGTTAGCTTCTCAGAAGACCCAGAACTAAGAGTGTCTATAAGACTACCGGACGCAAACAGTGTCTTCCAGTCAGAGGTCCTGGCTGTCCTCAGGGCGGCTGAGCTAATGCAGATGAGATCGGTATGCGAAAGAGATATCGTTATCTACATCGATAGCAATGGAATCAACCAACGTCAACTCTGATGCAGTCAGGGGCTGTCGCACAATGCTCAAGGTACTATGCAGTCAGAACCGTGTAAGACTGTGATGGGTGCCAGGACACTGTGGTATTAAGGGAAATGAAAAGGAGTGCTAGTCGGGAATAGTGAGGTTGCCAATATCAAACCACCCCTTTGCATAGTGAGGGGCACTATCAAGGAAAAAATCACATAAACTGCCAACATAAGGTGGTCAAGCCTTGAAGGACATAGGGTATCTAAGGCTCTTTGGCCGCTTTTTGACGGCAAAAGATCTAGGAAGTTAATAAAACTAAACAGGGATAAGCTTAGGATAGTTATAGGAATCTTGACAGAACACTGCGGCAGCACGCAAAGAGACTCAAATTGTCAGTTACGGATACGTGCAGATTCTGTGGTGATCTGCAAGCTGTTGATGACATAACACAAATACTGTGTGAATGCGAGGCAATATCGCGGAGCCGAAGAAAATTTTTAGGGAATAACTTTTTCCAAAATCTATAGGAAATAGACGGCACGAACTTCAAAGGCCTTCTTGGCTTTTGCAAGAAAATTGGGACATAGAAACTATTGTAGTATTCCAGTCTACGGTTTGTATTTATACTACCATGTTCGTTTAACGATTTTTACAAAGTATAAGTTCTAGGTTTAACAAATTTCGCATCTGTCCGCCAGAATCGCTTTTGTTGATTTTTAGTCATTGATTTGGTACTACTTCCCGGATTTGAGTTTTCTTCAACTACTTACCCACAAAAGTTTTCAATGAAATCTCAAGATGCGGAAATAAATTACTTTCATTTATCAAAAAATAAAGTATTCACCTAAATGAATAAACTGTTGGGTTTGCTACTTATTTATTCCACTCGATAAGTCAATTGCAAACTAAATTTATTATATTTTTCCTACAAAACTCGAATTATGGTTACGATGTTCAAACAATTTCTAATTATTGTCTTTAACACCCTATAAATCATTAAAATAAAAAAGCCGCTGTGCGGTGATAACTTCACAACCTCAGAATCGACAGCTGTCACCTTCTTCGATCAGGTTTATGTAAAAGGTTTGTTATAAAAACAGTTTTCTCCGATTTTTTACTTTGTAACATTAAACTACTATTACTTTTGCTAGTTCACCACTATGTCCCAACTTATTGTCAAAAGTACCCAAAGGCTTGTTGGTTGCAGTTATCTTCAGTCATCCAGTATTCATACGACTGCGGTATGCAACGAAATTCGAAAACTAGCCCGTTTGCGGGTTGTCGACAATAGCGACATTGGGAAACGTGCTATGGCTGAGGGTAAGCCTCCGCGCTGCATCCACGTATATAACAAGCGAGGAGTCGGTTATATTGGTGACAAAGTGCTGGTCGCTATAAAGGGTCAAATGAAGAAAGGAATTCTAGTAGGCCTTAAACAAAATCAAAAGCCGAAAATCCCCAAGTTCGATAGTAACAACTTGGTGCTTATTGATGACAACGGGTCACCACTCGGCACAAGAATACATGTCCCAGTTCCAACAATTCTGCGCACTATTTTGAAAGAGAAGACGTTCTCGAAGGGAGCAGACTACACCAAAGTGCTGGCTATTTCTAGTCGATATTTGTAACGCAAGCAATGTGTAAATCTAGTGTATAATGTAATAAAACGAAACACACAAAATAAAATATAATAGTCAATGCATCATATAGTCGATCTTTTACTGGATCCTTGGGGTGAGCTTTCCTCGTCGCTGAGTATTGCACGTTTTCGCTTTTTACGGTGCTCATGCACCATTTCCGAAATGCAAATGCTCCTTAATTTCATTTGCAGCCAGTTTATGTACTGAAATATAAAGAAGCAAATGAATGAAATAGGGATGACGAGATAAAAGACAAAAAAAGATAAACTTACGGCAGTATTCGTTTTAACTCCCATTTCGTACAATTTATTTTCAATATTGTCTAGTTTATGCTCTGGCTTGGCATCTTCGCTTATATTCTTGGAAATATCCAAGAGATGGCGAACTCTTTGTCTCATGGTTTCAAAGACTATCTTCCCAACAATGTGGTTTCTGTCGTATGGGGTCAGATACCTGCCATATTCATAAAAAAATGGATGGAGTTTACCAAGTTCTATATGAGTAGTTTCAGCTTCACACACTGCCTTATGCACATTTTTATAAATCGAAGGTACATCCACTCTGCAAAAGCCTTGGAATTTAATCGCTGTCGATAAATTTGATTAAAATTGGAACTTACGTAAAATAAGGGTTATTCACCTTTAATTCCTTGATGTACCACAACGGGAGGTTTACTGTTTTTCCAGCTTCCAGGTCGTCAGTTTCGGCGCCAGGATCTAAGAAACCTTCAAACGAATTGTCAATATATGAATTTGCTGTACATATTCACCTTTTTGTTACTTTACCTACCCATTTGCAGAAGTCTTGTGTTTACTTTACATTCAACTTTTTCCTGTGTTACAAAAATATCTTCTAATGAAAAATAATTTGGGAAATAACTATGCGAATTCATGGTAAAATTGAGGCAAGAATTATTCACAATTTACGCGGACAACCATTTGTTTTGATTCAAGTGTTCTATGGAATGTACTTTCGTGTTTTGAATTGACATTTAATTAGAGTTGCCAAGTGCTTTAGAATGTACTGTTTCACACAAGAAAAGTTAAGGCCTTTACAAATATAAGATATGTCATTTGGAACATAAATAACAAATCAAATTATACTATGATCAGTCCTGAATTTTTATCTATGTGGCAATATCGAATTTCGTAATTGTGTAGCAATTTTAAATTGACTAATACACAATAACTTTGTTTTCGACGAAGATTGGTTTCTAAGGCCTAAAATGTTTGCGGCTTATCAGCATACAACAAAGACTTTACAAGCTCACATATGGAGTGCCGTCAAAGCGCAGGATCTGAGTGACAATTCAGGTAATGGCACCCATCGCCATCTAGCTGGAACTATATATCATCCATATCTTCGAAAAAAAAAAAAAAATAATCACGGATCATTTTCTGCTAAGGTTGGTCATTGCCTGGCAATTGATGTCAAGCTGCTGGTAACCGACGCCAAGTTAATATTTCTTGATCTTCGATGCACTTTAAGTTACAGCGGCTGCAAATTCTTTTGTACGCACATTACATGCGATGTTGGTTTTGCGTCATGTTCAATCGTATGTGGTATGAAATTTATTCAATTTGACGATAACATCAACGTTGAGGTTGTTGAGGTCCACTTTGTCAGAGATGACTCAAACAGAGGGCGGTATGGATTTATGTATTATATATACGGTAGAAGAGCTATTATGTGAGGGGGATGTTGTAAATGGATCCGTTCACGAAAGTGAAGTTGAAACTGAAGCGATATAAGTACTATTCATGTTTCACAGTCGTAAGTATCCTCTTCATCTAATTTTACTTATATTTGAAAATTGAAAATGGAATCACTGGTGACACAAGGGCCAACTTTCAATAAGTCAAAAAAAATGCCGATTCAATCAATGGGATATACGATCTCATTTCCCGCTTAATACCTTAGGGCAAACGTAAAGTCATTTTATGTTCCATAAAACACGTTATATTTATAATATTTTTTGTCTGGTCTGCTAAAAATGATTAGAAAAATTATTGAGCAAATTCAAAGCACATATTTCATCATATCTCATCTAATATTTGTGTGACAAAGTCTTGTTTTATTTCTTAATTGATCCTTGTAGGCATTTTCACTTAAGATGTATTTTTTAAACTGTTTGCTTATGCAATTATGCTATGCTGTATGCTTTTTCTCGCTTTTTCCATAACCAAATTGACAGCAAATTTACTGCATTTGAAAAAACCGTTCACTAGCTACAGCGGTTTTAACATAATATATTACTGCAAATCACCAGCAATTAGAGGTCGCCTGATGATGTCGGATCTAGTTATGACCTTAAATTACAGAACAGTATAATTATATTTAAAATACTGTGTGTGTGCAAATGATAACGCCTATTCCTTTCAATATAATCACTTTATTCAATACAGTTACAATTCGCAATTCAATCGCTTATTTCAACCCTTCTACATTTCTTTATATTTTACTTAAACCACTAAATCACTACTTGTGTAGTGATTTCACTTTAGAACGTGCATACCATAGAATAGATAAACTAACCTAGATGGCAAACTCTACTAATGCTCTGTAAACCCTTAACTTTCGCACAGACACACTGTAAGTGAATCACCAACACTTTTACATCTCCATAGCTTGCCAGAATTTGCTATCATGAGAGCAATTTACAAGTAAAGTTGCTAGAATGAGAGCGATTTGCACGCGTATGTGGATGACGTTTTTTGAGTAAAATGGGCGGGTTTTGTGTAAAAAGGGAGGGAAATTGCCATTGATGACAATTCACACGTATTCACAGACAGGATCCCACGGATAGAGCCGATCAGTAGAAAACTGGTTTTGGTTTTCCAATATCTGGAAAGCTTGCCACTTAAGTTAGTTTATCTATGTTGCATACTTTGGGGGATGCTGACGTTTATACTCCTCTGACATATTTCGAAAACAATCTGTGTCATCATTGTGTGGAATAATTTTCCATTTTCCACTTTGCTACAAAATTCGATTCCATTCTGTATTCACCAATGGTTGAGGCTTCTGCTATTCAAGTATCGAAATCTTCTGCTTATCAAATAAGGGTGACGTTGTTCACATTCAGATATCACAATACTGCTTGATGCAGCGTTTCAGGTTTCCTGACTTTAGTCTAATGTACACACCTTGTGAACATCCTCTCCAAGTGTCATCAGTTCTTTCAAAGCAAATAATTCCAGTTCAGGGCTTCCGCTCTAAACTTCTGATTTATTTTACTCCATTCAACTTCCAGCATTTTCAAATATATACAATAGAAAATATTTGGAGAATTTTGGTCAGGCGAATATACATATGTCCAAAACCGACAATTTGAGTCACTTGCAGATCAGAAACAAACTCTTTTTTCAAGAATGGGAAAATATTGAACCCAAACTCCCGGAAAACTTGATAAAAGCAATGAAGGTTATCTGAATTGATTCTAGCTAAAGCCTCTCAAATAAATTATTAGGTTTTTCTCATTCATTTTTCTTTATTAAACAACTTAAACATGGGTTATAAATATGAAACGCCTGAATTACATAATACATTTTTAAAAAATCACAAATAACTTGTTTTTTTTAATGAAAAACGACATTCTTTTTATTTCAATCCACCTGTGAACTCATGATAGATATTTCTGTAACCAAAAAAGGTGAAATTGTACTGTAAGTTCTGAGATATTCGGAAAATATATTATGGGTTATACGAGTACATATGAAACGCACTCTATGAAGAGTTCGATCTGCAGAAGAAAGAGAACATTTTCGTCGTGCTAATTTAATACTAAGTGGTAAAACGTTGTTTCTTGCATTACAGAAAAAAATCCATTAAACCTGACCATATAAAAGACTGCCGACCATAAAGCTTACGCACGGTAAACGTAGCGTCTGTCTCTGGTTGGCGGTCTAACATAGTTTTGAGCGTTGTTACCTTGCTGTATCGAACTTGTCGAGTTGTAGAGGCTGAGTAGGGTCAATGAATCTCGAGAAGAAATTCTCCAGACGAGTCCTGAAACCAAAGGATGCTCGCCCCCCCCTCCCCAACTCCCAAAGCACTCCATCATTCCCCTGGGCTGGATCAAGGTGTTATACGACCCGTGCCGAAGATCAACCTGGCTGAGGGCCCAGTATCTCCAAAAATAGCTCAGTCGCAAACGGAGTATCCGGATACCTGGCGACCTCCGTGTTAAGACTGTGGCAAGCCATGGTCCTATCACTTCCTCCGCCCCTAGCAGCAGCAAGTTTGTGGCAGGCCACGGACTTGTCGCTGCTACCAAAACTCCTTCGGGGAGCGTTAAGACTGTGGCAAGCCATGGCCCTATCACTTCCCCCGCCCCCAGCAGCAGCAAGTTTGTGGCAGGCCACGGACTTGTTGCTGCTACCAAAACTCCTCCCTCCAAAGAGGAATCTGGAGCTCAGCCGCATCGGCAAGCTCCATCTAAGGCGCTCTACATAAGACGCCGAAATGCTTCACTCATCATCAAAACCTTCGGATCCATTCCGGAGGTGGAGAGAAGTGCGGAAATAAAGAGCAAGGTTGAGTGGGCTAAAAACATCCTAAAATACGGATTTCCCACTGCTTCCACTGCTCACAAAACGTCAAAAGACTCCTCTAAGCGTCAGAGATCGTTGGAGGAAACCGTACCGGTTTCCAAGAGGCCCAAAACACACAGTTCCACAACCCCTGGGCCATCCAACAGCAGATCTCTGAGGTCTTATAATGAAGTCCTAAAGGACGCATTGGTGATCGCGGTGATCGACAGAAGCGATACCGACCGGAACGGTGGCAATTGGTCAAGTTGAAGCTCTCGAGCAACTTCTTGGCCATCATGCGGGAGAACCCCGGACCACCTCCTATCACAAGCGACGCTGGCTGGCACCAAGGCCATGTCAAGCTCATCGCTTACTCCAACCAGAGATCTCTCGATCTCTTCACCAAGACTATCGATGGTTTAGGAGAGGTTTGGCCAGGTGCAAACCGACATCAATGATAGAGGTGAGTCACTTTTAGACTATATTTTAAGTACTAACCTCTTAATTTGCAATATTGGCAATGAGCCCACTTTCATAACAAAAAACCGACAAGAAGTATTAGATATTACTCTTGTCTCCGACAGCATCACCCAAAGGCTAACAAACTGGATGGTATCGTCTGAACACTCCTTTTCAGACCATAGATACATCCAATTCAGTCTGAGCGATGCTCCCCCCAGCCAACCAGCTTTCCGGAACTTCCGGAAAACTGATTGGACAAAATATAGAGGAATACTGTCGGAAACGATATCCTCTAAACTATCAAGTCCCCCGCGTGACACCAATGAGCTCGACATGAAAGTCAGGGAATTTACTCTGACTCTCAATAAGGCTATGGCCGCTTCCTGCCCTCTTATTCAACCAAGAGGCAAGAAAAAGCCACATTGGTGGACATCGGCACTAGGACTGCTCAGAAACACCTGCAGAAAACTTTTCAACGCAGCAAAAAGCACAAGAAAAGTGACCGACTGGGACTCATATAAAGAATCCCTCAAATTATACAAAAAAGAACTGAGGAAGGCAAAGCGACAATCCTGGAGGTCATTCTGCGACAAAATCACAGAAACCTCTGAGGCTTCGCGGCTAAGAAAAATCCTCTCCACAAATCCTATGATGCCCAGCTGTTTGAAAAAAACCGATGGCTCTTGGACAACCTCAAGTGATGAATCACTCAACCTGCTTCTGGACACCCACTTTCCAGGTAGCTCCCAACTCGCGGCCAGTAGCAGCCCAAACAAGCTTACTGCAACCGTGACCAAAATTCATAGTCTGATTACGAGAGACAAACTGCTCTGGGCGCTGCATAGCTTCAAACCATACAAGTCTGCTGGTCCGGACGGTATCATACCTGCCGAGCTACAGAGATCCTCAGATATTATTCTACCAGTGTTGGAAAATATTATGAGGAGCTGTGTAGAACTTATCCACATTCCACTGTTATGGAGAGAAGTCAATGTAGTATTCATTCCCAAAGCTGGAAAATGTTCTCATGTGGTCCCAAAGGACCTCAGACCTATAAGTCTATCATCATTCCTTCTGAAAACTTTAGAACGACTGATTGATATCCATATTCGAGCTAAAGTTGATCCAAGACTTCTGTCTACGGCTCAACATGCCTACTGTAAGGAAAGTCGGTGGAAACGGCTTTGCACTCTCTGACTAGCCACATCGAACGATCCCTACAATATAAGGAGTACACAATGGTTGCTTTCCTAGACATAGAGGGCGCCTTTAACAACGTCAACACATCCGCAATCACGACTGCGCTGTCAACTCTGCAGGTAGACGGCTCACTTGGGGAGCTGATTAATCTAATGCTAACAAGCAGGATAATCAACTCCAAACTGGGTGAGACTTCTGCTAAAAGATATGTCAGTAGGGGTACGCCGCAAGGCGGTGTCCTCTCCCCCCTTCTCTGGAACTTAGTGGTTAACGAACTACTGATATACCTGGAAGCGTGTGGTAGCGGAGTGGTTGCCTATGCGGATGACGTTGCCATAGCCGTCTCATGAAAACATTTAAATACCATTAAAGAACTCCTCCAAGTAAATCTTAACAGATTAACCTGCTGGGCAGATCGCTGTGGATTGGGAATAAACCCCCATAAAACTGATCTTGTCCTCTTTTCTAGGAAATATAAAATTCCAATCATAGACCCTCCTTCAATAAACGGTACCAGTTTAGCTTTCTCCGATACAGCAAAATATCTGGGTCTCATTTTTGACAGGAAACTAAACTGGAAACCTAACATTCAAGAAAGAGTCAATAAAGCTACAATAGCTTTATTCTCTTGCAAGAAAGCCATTGGGAACAAATGGGGCCTTCAACCTCGCATAACCCACTGGCTATACATCTCGGTCATAAGACCGATACTTACTTACGGGGTGGTTGTCTGGTGGACGGCCTTGGAAAATGCAGTCAACCGCATTAAATTAAGCAGAGTCCAAAGAACAGCATGTCTATGCACAAGCGGAGCCTTGCGGTCTACCCCCTCTGCGGCATTAGATATTCTGCTTCACTTGACACCCCTCGACATTTTTAGCAAGCAAGTAGCTGCGACTGCAGCTATTCGCCTTAAAGCGACTAAACAGTGGACAAATAATTCATTTGGCCACGCCAACATTCTTAATACATTAGGAATCCTCACAGAGAACACCGATTACACCATACCTGAACTTTGGTTTGACAAAAACTTCCATGTAAGCTTCCCCTCTAGATCATTCTGGGAGGAGGATGCTTTCATGGAGGACAAGTCAATCCATCTCTACACAGATGGATCTAAAACCGACAGCGGAGTTGGTGGTGGTGTTTTCTCAGATAAGCTAAATCTAAGCCTCTCTTTCCGCCTTCCAAATCACTGTAGCGTGTTCCAGGCGGAAATTTTGGCGATTAAAGAAGCTCTGTCCTGGCTGAAGAAAAACGTGATATCTGCAAAGGATATCCGCATATTTTCGGATAGTCAGGCCGCCATCAAGTCCCTGGACTCGGTCTCATTGTGTTCTAAAACTGCCCTTGAATGCCGATCATCTCTCATGGAGATGGCAGAGCAGTTCAACATTCACCTCTGTTGGGTGCCGGGCCACAGAGACATTCCAGGGAACTGCAGAGCCGATGAACTCGCCAAAATTGGAACCACTCTACCTATCCTACCAGACAAAGGTAGTATAGGTATACCAATCGCTACGTGCAAACTAACACTAAAGCTAGATGCCAATAAAAGAACGGACCTTAGGTGGACTGCTGGACAAACATGTCTAGCGACCAAACAGATCTGGCCAAGGCTGGATCTGAGTCGATCTAAGTGTCTGATCCTTTTAGATAGGAAACATCTCAGCGCCATAATAGGTGTCATTACCGGACACTGCCTCATAGGCAAGCACGCAAGAAGGCTTGGCGCTTTTACTAACGATTTCTGTAGAAGCTGCATGGACGAGGAAGAGGAGGAGACAATCCCCCACTGACTCTGCACATGCCCAGCTCTCTCTCAGAGAAGGAAGCTTCACCTAGGAGCTTTCTTCTACAACGACCTAAACGATCTAGAAAAAATAGACGTTAACAGTCTCCTACGCTTTATTAAAAGCTCAAACTGGTTCCAGTAGTAAGAAGATCATAGATCCACTTGGCATCACAATGGGCCAATAGGCCTAAGTGGGTTGGTATTTCCAACAGCCACTCTTACCTAACCTAACCTAACCTTGCTGTATGGCACTACAAATGTATATCTAACTACGTTGATTTAAGCACATCACCATCTTTAGTTAATGGGTTTTTACCGCACGGTTTGATGTAGGGTGAAAAAAAATTCTAGTGTTTTTTTTATTTTACATACTTTAATATTAGCCACTCTGGTAATTTAGCCTGCATGGTTCAATGTTCATAAAACAATGTCATATTTGTCGCAATTCGAATATCACGAATCAACTTAAAGCCATGAAACGTAATTTGTGTTAGGTACTTTTTGAAGCATATAGAAACAAGAAATTCTAATTTGGAAGCATTTTGCTATTGTATCTTAAGAGTTAAATCATAATAACAATTCGATGACAAACTGTCCGCCGTTATTAAAAACGAATCTCTATTTGACACAATAACGTTAACTTATGATTCTAGTGAGTCCCCTTAAGTTCATAGACCAATATTTTTATTTTGGCAGACTCAATTTTGGTTTATAATTCACCTGAAACTGTAGAAGTTGTAATAATAGGTGTTTTTGGTAGATAGAGGGTGCAAGATAGGAAGAAAGGAAGGTAGGACGAAAATGTTTTGAATATAAATATGGGATTATAGAGGGCGTTGGAGATGAGAAGGTGACAGGAAACTAGGATGTGGACCGGACTGGGAAAGGAAATGAAGAGGAACGGAAAGGATGTCTCGGAGTGAGGAGCGTGGCATGCTTGCGAGGCACGGCTAGGCTTGCCGGATGGGGCTGGTTCTTGTCCTCACTCCTTGACAGGACCTACTACAACAAAAAAACATAAATCATGCCAATTCAAAATACACCTGCGCTGCGGTGTTGATCAGCGCTGGCCATTTCCCTCCCAACCTGGAAATCCGGTGGCCGACTTCAGGATTTCCCCAATGAGCGGATATCGTCTCATCCTCTCACTTCATCACCAGCCGAAATCTTCTTACCTATGACACTCCCTGAAAATTTTTCTTCTAGCTGCACATGATAGCGCCTGTTTTCGCGCTATTGTTTTTCGACAAAAACAAACATTTTTTTTTCTGCTCTTTTATTACAGTATACCTTTCGGCTCTACAGTATTCAAAGACCGATTATGGGTACATTTGTAAGGGACAAGGGTGTATTTACTAATTAATAAAAATAAGGCCCCTTTTTTTTTTCTCTATATATATATATATTTTTTTTTTACAAAGACAACTAATTTACTTTCTCTGGTACAGACCTGCCTCAAATTTGAGCTCAGATTCGAAGGGTATATATTTTTTTTATTTTTCTTTATGGCTAACTTTTACGACAAAAAAAATATATATGTACATATGTGTAGCTGTCTACTAGCACTAAGTATACAATACAATAAATACAATATAAATCTTAATTAATAAATTATAACAGTTACACTAACACTAAAACTAACATTAATATTTGATAAAAAAAAATTAATATATTATTCTACTTTTTTTTTTTTTTTATAAGTTGTTGGCCTGCTGGACCGCGAAATAAGGAGAAACAAGGCAAAAAAGAAAGGTGGCGATCACGGTTTTTTATTTTTTTAATTTTGTGTTTTTTTTGCCGTGATCGCCCCGTTTTCACTTCTCTGGTTATGTGGGAAGGTCGCTAGACTCTTCGCTATTTTTATGTAGCGTACCGCAACTACAATTCCTTTTCCCTTTCTCCTCAAAGTGTTCCCCCAATTTTATTTCCTTTCTTTATGATGGTATTTAATGCGAGTGGTGTGTGGTACGCAGCGCCACGTAAAAAGGAAAAACCATTATAAGTAATATGTCAGGCCAACGTTATTCCCCAATACAAACTCGGCAGCTGTCCAACTGATTCCTGCTGGCGCACCTAATCACGATGCTGTCGATGTTGTTATCTTATCTTGCCAATTGCAATCGACGATGCATCCAAAAATCTACTCCCGATCAGATTTCGTATGCGAGTTCGACAAATTCACAATTGTCCCACTCCGCCTCGACGACGACACACAGATTCACATCAAAAACTCTGTCGCAAAATCGAGGTGCAAAAACAAAAAAAAAACTCACATGACACTAAAATAATCGAAACGACGACTGATTTTCCATGAAATCTTGTTGGCCACGATCACTGGGAGTGAACAAAGGAAACTGATCAGGAGTCGAATTTTTTCGAGAATTATTATGACACAGCATACCACTTCACCACCCAGTTAATTTGTTTTCTTTTCCAATCACTGTACTTTATCCGATCGCGTGATGCTTCCAGCTCTCCCTATCCCAATGTGTTCATATTCTGTTATTTATTGTATAATTATTTAGCCACTCGCTCCCACTAACACAGACTTAATCCAAAAAAAAAATTTGGGTTCTCTTCCGAATAGCTTATTGGAAGTTTTAAGCTATTGCTCCCTACCTTACCCACTGCCTAAAATTGTTCGTTCTAAGCCATGCTGGCTTGGCACCCCTTCCTTACTGACTTCGAAAATCGAACTTCATTCGAAATCCCACCATCTTGGTTTTTGGTTTGACAATTTTCAAATAAATTAAATTGTTTTGTTTAGATAGAAAGAGGATGTTCCGGTAAGTATTTGGATATGTTTTTATTTTTATTCAACCAAATTTCTCTTTTACAGGGAGATGTAACAAATTTTGCTTGCTAATGAACGAATTTGGAACAAATTGGAATGTAAATAGATCAGCTTATGAAAGTAACAAGTAATGATTTTGCAATTACATAGTAAGAAATAGAAAGAAATCAAGCAGAGCTTTAATTAATGTTTGCATTAAATACGTATCATTTCTCTTTTTTTATAAATTGTGAAGAATTATTTTTTTTAAATAATTATATTGCCAACTTTTGCTTAGTCACTCTATATTAAAGTATTGTTTTTGTATACTTCCATAAAAGCTTAATATCAGCTGTTTGATCAAGTGTAAAAGCTCTCTTTTGTGGTTGCGTTTGCGTATATAGACTATAAATGCCCAACAGGAGTCAGCTTAAATATAGAGTATTATCGGAGCCTCGGAAGAGACACTCTAAGGTAGGTTCTTAAGAGGTATTTTTTCTTTCGCCCGCTGACTGGCAATTTGTTTATTAAGGAACGAACTGGGTGAGGAAGACCCGGGACTTCCTTAATACCCAAATTGTTAAGTACGTTTTGTAAACAAATACACATTTTTTTGTTTCTTTCTTTTCTTCTTCTTCCTTCGTAATAAAAAAAAATAGTAGAACGAACCGGATTGTTTTTTTTTTAATTCTTATTCATCGAGGGAATTACTTTCTTGTGAAGAAATCACTTTGTATAGAAGAATGACGCTCTACAGAAAGAAAATATATTTAAAAAAATAAATGGAAAAAAGTTAAGACTTTCAACTTACATTCAAATTTTTCCACTAAATTGTGGGTTTGAGTACAATTTTTTAAAAATCGGGATATATAAACTGTAGGTTAGGTTCGGTTAGGTAGCGGCGACTATTCGAAAAACCAACACACTTAGGCCTATTGGCCCACTGTTTTACCACGTGGATATTTGATCTTCCTACTCTTGGAACCAATTTGAGTTCCTGACGTAGGAGACTGTTAACGTCTGTACTATTTAGATCGCTTAAAGCATTGTAGAACAAAGCTCCTAAATGGAGTTTCCTTTTTTGAGAGAAAGGTGAGCTTATGCAGAGAAGATGGATGACTGTCTTTCCTCCTCCTCGTCCAAGGAGTTTCTGCAGAAGTCGTTTGTAAAAACGCCAAGCCTTTTGCATGCTTTCCTATAAGTCGGAGTCCAGTGATGACGCCTATGATAGCGCTGAGATGTTTCCCTATTAGGAAGATCAAACTTTTAGAGCGATTCAAATTCAGTTTTAGCCAGATTTGTTTGATTGCTAGAGACGTTGAACCAACAGTCCACCTAAGGCATGCTCTTCTAATAGAATCCATCTTTAGTTTTAGTTTGCATGTTGGTATATATTGGTATAGCGATGATACCTTTTTCAGATAGGATGACTAGAATAGTTCCAATTTTGACGATTTCTTCGGCCCTACAATTCCCTGGAATATCTCTACCGCGGTACCCCACATAGGTAGATGTTGGGCTGTTCTGCCATCTCCCTGAGAGAAGATCGGCAGTCACTGACGGTTTTGGAATTTTGTGAGACTGAATACAGGGATTTGAAAGCAGCCTGACTATCCAAAAAAATCATCCAGATATCACGTTTTTTTTCAGCCAGGACAGCACTTCCTTAACCGACAAAGACGGCACTGTGATTTGGAACGCAGAAGGGGAGGCTTCGGTTAACTGTATCTGAGAAAACACTTCCACCATCCACGCTATCAGTTTTGGATCCATTTGTGTAGAAATGGATTGATTTGTCGTACATGTAATCATCTTCCTCCTAGAAAGATCTAAAGTCTTTGTCAAATCAATGTTGGGACATAATGTAGTCAATTTTCTCTGGAGGTATTCCCAATGTATTAACAATACAAGAGTGGCTAAATAGTCTGTGTAGTCGCTTTAAGGCGAATACGAGTATACCAAAAAGTGTTAAGTGAAACAGGAATGGTGCGTAGGACTCCGCTTATGCACAGACATGTTGTCCTTTGGACTTTGCCTAGTTTGATGCAGTTGACAGTATTGTCTACGGCCGTCCACCCGTAGGTGAGTATCGGTCTTATAACGGAGACGTGTAGCCCAGTATAATGCGATGTTGAAGGCTATATTAGTTCCCAATGGTTTTTTTTCAAGAGAATAAAACCACAGCGATCCGTCCAATCGATTAACCTGTTGAAATTTTGCTGTAAGAGTTCTTTAATGCTATTAATATGCTTTCCTGACACGGCTATAATAACGTCATTCCCATAGGCAACCACCCTGGTACCACTCGTTTCCAGGTATATTAGCAATTCATTGATCATAAAGTTCCAGAGAAGGGAATCTTTTAGTAGAAGAATTGTAAGTTATAAAAAATAGTTAAATGAAATAATCAGTCAAGTTTCGCAACTTTTGCATACATTCATTACCGATTCATTTTTATCTAAAAATCGAACCTGTTTAGGATTTCATTATTACTTACTCGGGATAATTTAACTCAATAACACTGAATGCCATTTTTAATGTTCCCTTACCTTACTCTTCATGGCGGCTTGAGCGTCTTCGTTCTATAAGCTTTATTAGCGACAATAACTACTTTCAGTGGTCGATAATTCATACGAGTATATAGTCTCGTTTATAATGGTAGTAGAATAACGCTGCCAATCGCCTTAATCCAAAAAAAATACCGTGAAAGAAAATTCATAAGATTCTTGAAGATATCACTTTACCTTATTAGAACCATAGGAAGATACTTCGAGAATGGAGGTGACACAAAAACACTTACTCATTTAGTAAGTAAGTTCCAGTCCAGAGCAGACATCGCCTTAAAGTAGCAATCTTTTTTAACTGAATCGATTACCACTCTCTCGATGCCTGCTGCGATCCTTTTCACATTAGGAGTGGTTGCGTATTACTCGTATGTGCAGTCCTTTGTGGGGGAGTGGAAAGTGATTCAACAACTATATATATTTTAACATACATAGCTTTCGACGTAGGCATTTTGCTAATATCCAAACCTTAATTATTAGCATACATAGCCGGCTTCACCATAAATTAGCTCGGTCTTTTGCTATCCAGCTGTTGGCAGGTGTGCATTTCAAATTAGATGAGGTCCTCTTCAACTTGTTCATGCCATTATAATTCGTCAAATATCCTTTATGGATTGTATTGAAAAAAATTTCAAAGGAATTTCGAAAGGGTTATTCGACTGTAGATACGAGTAACATCTATAGCGTAACAAATGTAATCAAATTTAAAAACACGGTAAAAAAGAAAGTGTATGTAGCATGGGTATTTCAACAAGGTTCCTGAATTTACTAAAAGACATGTACACTAATCCTACAGCGACAATGTGGAACGGCGAGGAGATTTCAGAGCATTTTGATACAAGTATGAGTTAAACAACTTAAACAACTTTCACGATTTTTTAGGAGGCGGCTTTTACATTGATGAAATTCTTTTGTGAGTCTTAAAAGACAAGTATGCTGATGATATTATTGTTTAGACAGATGAAATACTAATTCTTCAAAAAATTATAGACAGATTCGTTGAATACTGCAAACTCTGGAATCTTAGGATCAATTTGGAAAAATCAAAAATAATGATATTTAATAAACATCGAATCAAATATTTTCAAAAACATATACGTAAAGAAAATGAAGGGTTGTAGATATTATAATTGATGAATTTAATTATCAGAATTGTGATTTATTAAAATAAGAACAACTCTCACCAGCAGACGACATAAATATCAAAGTTGTATTTTTTTATTATTTATTTTCAACCAATTGTTAATTTACCAGTTTAATACATACACACACAAATGTGTGCGCATTGTTATACGATATATTTGTGATCAAAACATGTTAGTTCCTTTATAACATACTAGTAGAGATATACCTTAATAAGTAAAGTCAAAACAGTATTAAATGAATTAAATAATATGTTTAAATGTTCGAATTACCTACATCAAAAAAGTAATACGAAATGGGTAATCTGGTTATTGTTTATAGAATCATTCAGAGTGACAAAGAAAGAAATTGAAAAAATTGTACAATAGTTCAGAGCAGTACAAATTCTATAATACCTACTTTGTTTCTGCGTAAACTTCGGTTGCCCGCTACTATTTGTAGATATACGTTGAACTACAATATATTAACTTCTTTATTTTTTATTTTTAAATTTTACTTATTTTTATTTTAGAGCCGTTAAACAGTCTGGAGAAGTGGTTTTTCCATGCTCTCAGCACTGATTGTGTTTCTGTTACAGCGTTTCAATTTTCACTTAACAAGTTAATGTTTGTTACGTTTGGACGCTGACTGTTGCAAAGCTCTGAATTGCTTTGTCCTCGGAAACTGAAATGTATGTGCCGGTTCCATTACTGTTAATGCCTGCTTACAATCTTTGTCAACTTGGTGGTGGGCTGACAAAAACCTATTCTATCAGTTGTGGCACCTCTAATGTTTTTGCAATACGAATATAGCCACTTTGACACTTGTTGCTAGAGGCATTTGGAATGCTGACGTGTTATAAAAAATTCGATCTGAACAATTCTTATTTTTCTTCTTTGTTTTTTTTTTCGAAGCAGCTCATAAAAGCAATCATCAAACGTCATCTTTCGTCTCCAAAATCTGCTAGTGTGATATGGATCTGCTATGGGCTTTTGCGTTAAAAATTACCATCTTTATTGAGCTTCCTGGTAGTGTTTTAAGACATACTCATTTTACGCGATAAAATATCTTATACTCTGCTTTATTGGCGAAGTTTAGAGGGCCTATGTTCTTAAGAATCTGGCCAAACAAACCGTGCTTGATAATACTTTTGCGTTGAAATGGAGCCGCACTTATTGCAATACATTAATAAAATTACATATGTTTACAGTTCAGTACCCTAACCATCATTTAAGGTGGCACTTCGAATACACGTACTTCAAATATTTACACCATGGGACCAATATCATCCATTTAGAAATTTATGATTATTTGTTATATTCCAGAATTTTTGGAATTTGTGATCTTATATGCTTTCAATAGATCTGAAATATCTAACATAAAGATATCATATTTTATTATTTAAAACCCCGCGTTTCTTAAAGTAAATATACAATATACAGGAGGATGAATATTTTTCCGCTATGCTCAAGAAATTTCTTATAAAATCTCTAAAACTTTCGTTTTGAGACTGTTAAAAATATTAACGTTAAGCTACAAAATACTCACTTGCAATCCACATAAGAGAAATTTGTATAAAAGAAAAACAACCCTTATTTTTAATTTCCATTGTAAAGCTCAGTGGATTGAGGATTTTTCCGAAAGCTTTCCTTTTTTTAAGTCATCAAGAACTACCCACTGGTAGTTGAAAATCGGGAATCGATGCATACGGTTGCAAGGCAAACCATCCACCGGATATATGAAGAAATAAAAGAAAATTCAATAAAAAGTGGGTGTTCATTAAAAGTATATCTAAGCAAAAGAAAACGACAGAAAAATAAGAAACCTCGAATGGAATTACATAAAAAATTAACTTGACCGTAAACCGTTGCACTGCTAACCACTGAATTATCAACGCGATTCGTGAAGTCGGAAAATCAATAAAATTGTCATATTAACTGTGGAAAATACTCAAGAAGAAAGTCGATTCAAATTGAAATTTGTCAGAAAATACAGCATCGCAAAACTACGAACGCCTTACTCCCACGCACAGCTGCAAGTTGAAAATCGAGATTCCATCTTTGATATCCAGGAGAATACCGCTTAATATTTAGGTCAACGTATCATTGTCTTCTTTGGCAACTTGTTTTTGAATGTAACTTTAGAACAGGAAATCGATAGACAGCACATCAAATCACTTTCGAACCGTTGCAAAATTTGCGATGTTTTTTGTTGCTTCTCAATTAATAAGCAAAATACCATAAAAGTTGACTCCTTGCTAAGTTCCTGATTTCCCAGCACCTCCGAAAGCTATTGTGGTGGATAATCTCTAGTCCTTTTTCTGTGTATCCTGTTTTTGTTAGTGGTCACCAAAATGACCGGTCGTGTCGGCAGTTCGTCACCCTCTGCGTCGGTGATTTGTGAAGAGGTCTTTGATGAAGGGTACCAACCATCTAATGAAGGTGAGTCCTAACATAATAAATAGCTTACATACTTTCTAATCTATTGCTATATATTAATAATATAAATAATAAGTATGAGCTTAATATGTTATAAAAGCTGCTATGCCAAAAGCATGAATATGCAATGAATGTGGCTAATAGATGTACGAGTACAATAAGTATTTCATGTTGCCTTCCGATTCAGAATTACAAAGAGCTAGGAAAGTATTTGGGTGGACTCGTCCTTTTGTTTGTTTCTTGTGTTGCCAATGACGTTATGTATTTTTTTTAATGGATCAATACGTGTACTCGCAGTCATACTCGTATGTTTGAAAAACTACAAGTTACTTGTAATCCGTGGTCGTTGTTAGAGTCAATTTGATTGTTTGATTAGCAAAAAAGACGTTTAAAACTTTTTTTAAAATCATTGTGAAAATAATTCTTCTCTGAAACAACTGTATAAAAATTCATCAACTAATTGAATAATGGGAACATCATTGTAAGTCAGTAGTCATTAAAATACTCTTTCTTAACATGCATATTGAGTATGTACATGTACATGCATACACATATGTTTCTTTATGTTAAGGGTGTGTAAAAAAAAGTGGAATTTCTCAGTTCCGATATCTCAGCAGGATATTGAACGGATCCCAGTTCAGCAGTAACAGGTCAATCAATAAAACTTAGTTTTTGTAGTAAAAAGCAATCTAATACACCTATGCTCGTACATACATACAAAAATTTGCTCAAGAAATAGTTATCATTTCGATTATTTTTAATTATCGAGTATCTTTAATTAAGTTCACATATTTCTTAAAGTATATACAATATAGATACATTTAGGTTTTGTTTCTCAATATCACAATTTAGTGAGTATGTCAGTTCGCTGTTCAATCAGCAAAAGCTCCCATGTACTACTATTTTTATTTATTGTAGTAACATCTGTTTCCATTTATTATTAAAATAAAAATATTTTTTGTCTTCGAATTTAAAAATAGCAAGCAATTAGCTTGCTTCCCCTTCCCTTTCAGATTTGTAATCGTTTTGGGATAGTTGGCGCAGACCTTGATTTTGACATAGCCTCAAAAAAATAAGGCTACCCGTGTTAAGCCGCACGATCTTGGCGGCCAATGGGTGTACCTATCCAAAATGCAAAATTACACGGACTGGAAATTTTGTTGGAAGTAGAGGGCTCGAGCTTTGGCCAAAAAAATTATTTATCATTGACCGTAATGGCTTTTCCTGCCTCATTTCTGAAAAAGTGTTCCATAAACAACCCCCATATACACAATCGTCAAAACATCTGCAATAATCACCCTTCATAAGGAAGTTGAAGTTGAAGTTATAAAATTGCTGTGTTTAACGCACCATTGACACGCTCAAACCGGAAGTCTTGAGGATGGATACAAGCAATATTGGAAGAAAACACTGTGATCTCGTATTTCAGCAGGACAACGACCCCACACACGTCAAGATTTTGCCAAGACTACGTGAAACAGAGAGAAGATAAAGAAATCTTACAAATGATGTTGTGGGAGGATCTGTATAGGAGGGTCCGGGATCAATGCCCATTATTATAATTTGCATTGTTAAATATATAGAATGCCAAGAATTGCAAAAAAAGAATCGATTGTAGAGGTGTCTTTTTCGACGAAAAGTCGATTTAAGTCATTTTTTCTTATTACATTCCTTAATATTTATAACAAAATGAAAATATTTTACATGATTATTATTCTACTTAAGAGTTTCTTTCGATGTTAGATTTTGTTTTTTCTTCGAGCACTGAGGGCAGCATCAAACTTTTGGCCTACAGTGTATTAATCATTTCTCCTTCAGAAACGGGACTTTCAAAGTTTTGTTTGCTGCAGTTTCATACTCGATTTAACTATCAAGATTAAACAACAGCTGATTTCAATTTCAAACAAATTTGCATATAATTGTTTTGTATGTCTTTAAAATCATTAGCATCATTTATTTATATCTATCATTGCATTGGAGACAACATTTTGCGATTATTTCTTGCTTTTAGCTTTAATTGCTTTTCGCCTTCTTTTTACCATTCTTTTCTTTGCTTTTTCCGTTTCTTTACATTAAGCTTTTAGCATAAATTTTGCCCAAACTTTTAAGGCCTATAAATAAAAAATCAAACCTATGACGATCTTTAAGCAGCTTTGTTCGTAAAGTGCGCACTGAAAACGTAATTTTGTGTTCGTTCTCATTGAAAACTATAAATCTAAAGTTACCCATGCGAAAAACTGCAAACGCAAGTAAAACTTTTTTAATTTTTTTTGCTAAACTACAAGAACAAAAACCTATCAAAATAAAGACATTTGACGTTCCTCCGTGCCAAACTGTCCAAATCCATTGGCTTAATATTTATTAAATTTTACTTCCGTTCGTGTACAGTTCAAAGCTACGAAAATCGACGAAAAATCGAACAAAAACAGCCAAAAACACTTTTGACCTAGAGAGTTGCTATATTATATTCTGTGAAAGAGGAATATGGTCCAACGTAGTAAATAAACAGCTAAACATACTCAGCAACAACGGTTTCTATATCCAAGGATACGCTGATGGTATTACGATCCTTATCAGAGGCAAATTTGATGAAACTATCGCGGAACTCCTCCAGAGGGCACTAAACCTTGGTGATAACTGGTGCAAACGTTGCCTTCACCAAGAGGAGAAAATTGGGCAAACCTAAAAATCCAACACTTTTGGTGAAACCATAGAGTTTTCAAATACCTATAGAAAAAGATAAGAATTCACTATGGACCAGCAAAAGTCTACTGGGTAAAAACTGGGGCCTTACCCCAAAAACGACACTGTAGATGTACACAGTAATTGCTAGACTTATAGTCACTTATGCATCTCCAATATGGTCGCATAAAACTAAACAAAAGTCTACAGGGGCTGAACTAAACAAACTTCAAAGACTTGCCTGTGTGTGTGTTACAGCACCCACCGAAAGCATTAGAGGTTCTGTTGAACGTCTCACCTCTTCATCTTCACATACGGAAAGAAACTTTGGCTAACGCCCATATGCTTATCTCAGTGGATAAGAATAACTCCAAAATAGTTCATCGAGAACTTTTACTTGATATCGGGAAAAATTAACTATTAGGAATTACTGTACAACTGTACGACTTCAACTATAACTTTAAGGTTACATTCCCTGATCGACAGAACTGGGAACAGAAAAAATACTGTTTAAAAGAGATTCACTGGTGTGGTACACCGACGGATTCAAAACAGACGAAGGAGTTGGAGCAGACATATAAGGAGAAACAATACCTCAATACCTCACGGTACGGAGGCAGCAGCCCTATATTTCAAGTTGCAATAGCGTCTTGTATTAGGGGAAACTTAAACTGATCTGCCACCATCAAGAACATTTATATTATTTATGACAGCAAAGCGGCCCTACTTGCTATCAACGCTTTTGAGACAACATTAAAAATTGTCGAGGAATGCATTATACGAGTACATCTAAAAACATTAGCCAGCACCAATAGAGTTCATTTAATCTGTGTGCCAGGTCACAGTGGCTATGATGGTAACGAAAAAGCAGGCGAATTGGGCAGAAAAGGTTCGGCCTCAACATGCATGTTGCCACAACTGTTTTGCGGGTTACCAATTAGGTCCATAAATACATAATGTGGCAAAACTTACTGGACGGAAACTGAAAGAAACAGACAAGCCAATAAACTTCTACCAACCCCTTCCTCCAAAAGAACAAAACAACTCCTACAGATACAGATAAAGGTCAGATACATGCCATAGCTGGATTCCTAACGGGTCACTGCAGAGTCAAGAAACACCTCATGACTATGGGAATGGCACAAGACAACAACTGTCGCATGTTAAACGAGGATAAAGAAGAATCAGAGCATATTCCTTGCCACTGTAACCGCTTAAGCAGAACACATCTAAGTCTTTTAAGTAAGCCATACCTTGAGGCAGAAGATTGCAAGTTCATTCAAAGATATAGTCGAGTTTATTAAAACTCCAGGCATCTTGAGTGAGTTCTAACTTGAGGAAATCACAATGGCCTAACCTGGTCGCAGTGATAAAGGCACATAGTTCCTCCTCCGGGGTGGCCGTAGCTCAAGTGGTAGTGTATTTTCTTCAAAATCGGAAGGTTCGGTGTTCGAATCCAAGCCTCACCCGAAAGACACTCTTTTTTTCAAGCAACTTAATTCACGTAAGACGAATGGTTGCCTATAACACAACAACAAGTCCAATTACACTAATAATTTAGTCTCCCTATTAAATGTTGGATGCTCAAAAATCGTTCTTTCACACTTTGTCCCATTTTTCTAAAAACTTAACACGTGCTCAGGCATTTTAAGTGTAATAGTACTCGTACCCACTTGAGTGTTAAGTTCTTAAAAAAATCTAATCTACAATACTGTAATGTATTTCTTGTTATAGAATGCATAACATTTTGTACTGTATAAAAAAGATATCTTGGACAAATCTTTTTGAATTTTTCTGTTCACGTATAATATCATGTCAATCGCGTCGGCATAAGAAGAAAATCACCAAGAACCAACTTTCTTGGCACTATTTATTCCTGATGTTGGTTTTGACTTTGAGCTATGAGTACCAAAATTCAAATGTACGAGTACATATGAACATATACACAAATAAAGCTTCAAAGTTTCGCATTTACTTGCACTTAAAATGGACATAAATAGTCATACCTCTATGAATTGTAGATTTAATTCAATCTATGATACTCGTAGTTCCTTTGGGCTGTGGTACAAGCATGCTTGTTGGGTGTGTTTGTTATTAAGGGCTTTGTGGAAGCATTGAATCCCCAAGCGGGCATTTTTTTGCATTCAACAATTTTACACTATTCGGCTAATGGCATTATACAACGAAAACTCATAAGCAAAAGCAATTAGATTACATAAAAACATATACTCGTATATAAGAGTACACATGTACGTATATCATTTTCCATTTATGTAAATTTCCCACATATAAATGGTTAAGACGACACTTATTGTTGCTTATGAGGTCAGACTAAACAAATTTCATTAATTTACATTGTCTTATTTTACAAAGGGAATCTAATATAGACACATACTCACAGAATATTGTTGGTATACGAGTATATACGATTTATGGTTACATGTGGAATAACAATAAGTCGTCTGGTATATACTGACGTCAAATTGTGTTTTATGACAGTTGAGTTTAAAGTAAATGTATGAGAATAGAAGTTCTCTGGGCCAAACATACATATGTGCGTAGCCATTTTTTTAATGAATTATGTTTATCTAAACTCAAAAGTGCAAAAAAACAAGGCGTGAAACGAACAGTGAAATATCCAGCAAAAGCGCATATTTAAGGCTATTTCTCTACAGTGGGACTTAGAAAATTGGATTGGTGACCTTTACCGGGTCGATGTCGATGCTTAAGAATGACCCAATTGTATAAAAATGGATTTTGGGCTCCGGTTAAATGCTGGATACGGGAATTGAGTCCTACAAGAGAGCAACAATCCAAAACATCACAGTCGTATCTGTGAGGCTTCAAAGACGAAAATAACATCAGTGTGTTGTTTTGACCATCTCAGTTTCTAGATATCAATCCGACTGAAAATGTCTGAGGGCTTATGAAGCTGGTGATCAAAGAAAAATATGTAAGAACAGTAAAACATCTTAAACTGCTTTAAGAAAGAAATTGGTGATATTTATCACAGAACTATGCAGAAAGAATGAGCGTAAGTTATCGAGAAAGGTTTGATGCGATAACTGGGGATGGGGGACAATCTATTAGGCGCGTCATAGAAATGCCGAAAACCTTTACAATAAATATTTGTGTTTACCTATGTCAAACTGTTATTTTCTTTTAAGCTTCTATACCTGTTAAAAAAAAATAATAATAATAACTATAAGGCTGATTGGTTCCTTACGGTGTTATAAACTTCAATAATTTTCCTTAAAATCAGAAAGCTATTTTTTGTTCTTATGACAATTGTAGCATGAAATAAATTGTAAGTATATTTCTTAATGTTGACAATTCAGTGTTTTCTGTTTAATTATTACCTTTGTATTTGTATTTATTAAAGTACAAAAACAACATTTATAACAGACTTTTCAATTTTTATGATATAAATTTGATAGTACAGTGGAGAGAATGTTATTAAAATTAATATTTTTAAATAAGTTGTTATAAAAATAAAAATTAGATTGAAAGGTGATCTTAATTAATCTATAATCAAGTAAAATTATTATACTTGATCATATTGAGATGATAAAATATTATTCGCGTAAGTAGTAGAAAATCTGAATGGCGTTAATTAGGGAGTCTTAATTGTTATCTGTGAGGTGTTGAAAAAGAGTGCCACTAAAACTACTTGCACCATGAAGCCGTTTTATGTTAAAAGGGAGTGAATTCCAGAGGCGAAAAGCATGAACAAAAAATTGCCGTTTCATTGCCTTGTCGTATAAATATTGAAGCTGTTTTCTGGTTATTATCTTTAATAAATATTTAATTGTGCATTAAATATCTATCAAGTGTATAACCAAGAATATTTTTGGTTTACGCTGACACATGAGCATAACGTTTCAGGCCGTATACCTAGCGTACAATATTATTAAACGCAACATTAAGCCTGCGTTTAATAAGTGCTCTGGTACAACAAAAAATCTCACAGCCGTATGTTATCAAGGGAATTATTAAGGCCTTCACCAACAGTAGCATCGTGTGAACTGGTGTTAAGCTTTGAGATTAGAACAAATTTCTAAGGCAGCCGTATACTTTTCCGTTGACTGGACGGATATGGTCATCCCAATTTAATTATGAGCTAAACCAGATGCTGTGATTTTTATCTTTGTTTACAAATTCAATTGGCACATTTCCAAGCTGGATTACAGGGAGACTAGCTGCAATAATAATACCATTTCTGTTTATGAGTAAGTATTTCGTTTTTGTCGGGTTGAATTGCAAGTAGTTTTCCTCTGCCCAACATTGAATGCGCTTAAGGTCATGATTAAATAATTGATCAAAGCTTAAATGTAGATAAACATCGTTTATAAAAATGTCAAAAAGCAAGGATCTCGGTATTGGCCCCTGTGGAAAACCTGTTGATATTTCAACAAAATCTGACCTAACCTTATTAGTGAAAACTGCTTGTTTTTTTCCAACTGAATACGAGCGCATGAGATTACAGGCTGAAAGGAGAAGTTATACAAGCTTGTTAACTTGAATACAAGTAACTCATTTTCAACGGTGTTAAAAGCCTTAGAAAAATCTAGTAGAGCAAAAAGTGTAACTAATTTCTTGTCATTTGCAACTCGCATGTCGTCAGATGCCTTGAGAAGAGCTGATGTGCAGCTGTAATGCTTTCGGAAACCCGACTGATAAGCACTTAGAATTTTATCACGTTGTAGAAAATTCGACATTTGTTGGTGTATTATCTTTTCGAAGACTTTCGATAAGTATGAAAGGATAGCAATATGTCTGTATTCCATTGATAAGTTACATACTCATTTCTTTTTTGGGATTGGTATAGTCTTAGCTTGTTTCCAAGCACTCGGAAAAATCGATTTTGTTACAATATTGTTTAAGATATATGTTATTTCTGGGAGAATGTATGGCAATATTATTTTAATAAAAAGAGGATGAATATTGCCTGCGATTTTATTTTCAGTATACGAGAAGCTTTAACAACGTCAGTTTGTTCCACTTTGCAGAAATCAAAAGAGTCAGCAAGTGAAGTTTGGATGTGTTGTGGACGAGGACATAAAGTGGTTTGAACCTTAGCGAATACAGTATGTGAACTTGTTCCATCTTATTCTAATTTGAATATACCGGTAGTACTAACGGGACAAGCAGATAAAATAATTTACTGCTTCAGAGCAGTTGAATTTGAATTGGAATATATAGTATTTCCATAGATGTATACTTGTACATAGGAGACTGGTATTTTACTAGGCAAATAGAAAAAGGTAGTCGTATCTGCAATTAAAATAAAAACAATTCAAGTTAAAGAGAAGTTTTGACGAATTGTTGTGTATAAAGTTTGATTCACTAATATAACGCTAGCCCTGCGTGCTTTTGCGGTAAGTAAGTAAAGGTTTTGTGAATTAGACCAAGTTATCCCTGATTTGTAGATAAGTATAGTTTGTGACATCTACAGATGTGAGTAATGATGGATTTATATACAAATGTATGATAGGCAAAAGCGACCACTGAAAACGCTTACTGATACGTGTCCCAAAATTAATTAAGAATTGCAAATTTTTTATTGATTCGTAAGTATAATGTATATATGCGTGGGATGGCATATGGGGTCACAAATGGTACTCTTTTGTCGAAATTTTCTATGACAGTTTTGCATAAATGTGGCTGAATTTTTTTTGATGCAGTGTTCACACCGGCAAAATTTCTCCAAAAGGAGAAATTACACGACTAGGACATGACTCATGCAGCATTTGAATGGTTTCTTGGGCTGTATGGCATGTGGCACAGTCTTGTTGAAACAACATGTTTTCCATATCCATATTTTGTAATTTGGCCACAAAAAGCTGGAACATCTTATCGCGATAGAGAGCACCATTAGCTATTATTGCCTCACAAGTCGCATTTTTAAAGAAGAATGGTCCTATGATGCCTCCAGCCCAAAATCCGCAGCAAACACTAACACGTTGTGGAATCATTTGTTCCTCAACAATCACTCGATTTTCTGAACCCCAAATTCAACAACTTTTACTATTAACAAAGCCATCAAGATAAAAATGAGCCTCATCGCTGAAGATGATTTTGTTGGGAAAATGAGAATCCAATAATAATCCAATAATCCATTGAAGGGAGTTCCCCTTCGTTGTGCGTCAGTAGGCTTCAATTCTTGAGTCAATTGCACTTTGTATGCATGAAGATACAATTTTTTTAGCGACACTCTCATGAACTAGTTCGATGTTTTGTGTTAAACGATTTGTTGAAGGACGGCCAGAGTGTATAAGATCACTAATTGATACAGTCTCCTTGAATTTTTGAATTAATCTCTTCACAGTTGATGAAGTCAAATCGCTATTCCGACCATATTATATTTTGAATGAAAATTACGAACTGTAGCTGCCAATTTTTAAAATAAAATAATGAAAACGCATTGTTCTTTTGTGTAGCGCTCCATTTTTAATAACTCTGAACTGTTAGCTGCACAAATCGCCCTGAATTCAATTCTTGCGTGAATTTTCATACTCCCTTTATTTATATATGGTTTTTTAGATATTTCTACAATGAAAAATGATTGTAACGATCTTTCCATATAATTCTGAATATTCTAATAAATCAATTTTATGAGTATAGGTGCTATATACCGGTCAACGGCGCTCATAACATTGTTCCCACCATTCAATCGAGAAACCTATGGTCGTGCTCTGTACTTTACACAAATTTTCGATGGTTGCAGTTTCAAGTCATATAATCCAGTCAATGAAGATGAATTAAATAAACTTTCCATATACCGGGTCGAGAGTGTATACAAAAATATGCAAATTTGAAAAAAGCTTAAGAGTATCGAGATTCCCACAACACGTCAAGTAAGAGCGGAATTATAAGCCGATCAGCGCAGAAACTGCTGTCGCATGAAGAAGCGCCTTCAGGTAGAACCAATGTCCACTTTGAGGAAAACATGGAACTTCAACGGAGGCTAGTTAAGATAGAAGTGCTCTGCGGGTATCGCGGAGTTATAAAAACTTGCAACGTCACCCAATAAAAAGACATAGACATAAATCAACTTCAAAGGTTCTGCAAGCACCCGTTTCTATAAAGTATGTTAAGTGCGAAGAAAATATCATACAATAATACACTTGTGCTCGCAAATCAAATTGGAGAAGCCTACACGCTTAGTGCTTAAAATAATGACTAAAAAAATAGCTAGGTACATTAAAATTGTCGAAATTGTTAATATTGTTAAACGGGGTAAGAAAACTACAATTAAGCGAGATCTTCCTCTCTTCATGTTAACCTTCAATAATGCCAACAACCAAGAAAAAATTTTCAAATAAAAGTAATCCTCCATATGGCAGTCATTGGAAAATAAGATTAATTTCTCAGTGCAAAATTCCAAATGATTTAATCACACTTAAATGCATTGTCAAAAAGATGTAAGACCGGTTCTGCCGGAGCGAATAGATGGTAGATGTTCCGTAACTACCTGTGGGTGGGAATTTCCGCCACGAGAACCCAATGTACTCCGTATTGACTTAGAAATCTATTAACCGAAGATTATTGTAACGTATTTTGTTGAAATTGCCGATTAACGAAATGTAATTATAACGCAACATTATATACGACTGCTTGAAACTATGCTCAAATCTTTAAACGCCGTTTTCTCGAAACTACTTTTTTCAGCCCTGTTGACACGATATCTCAAGTTGTAATGAACCGATTTAGTTGAAATGTGGTACACACCTTAATTTTGAATAAAATTTTTTTTTATTACTCTTTAAAAAAATTCAAAACTGTAAAAATTTATAGAAAATATAATATTTTTTTTTAAACAGCCGCCAATTTGCCAATTTTTGTTTTGTTTCCGATGACTAGAAGAGTTGAAATCGTGTCAATAAGGACGCACAAAGTTTTTTTTCAACCCACCATTTCACCACCCTCTTATTTCTTGAATTTTGCATTTTTTTTTGTAAAATTGTACTGTATATTCTTAAATTATAAATAAATATTTAGCAAAAATACGTTAGTAAAGATATTTTTTGTTTTTTTTTTCATCACAATTGAAAAAAACCCTAAAATTTGTACCTCTAGACCAGAATACCCCCTTAATTGTTCTTCATAGAAATAAGCAATTTCTATAAATAAGTATAAATAGTAAATAAATAAATATAAAAGTTTGTTAAAAGAATTCGTAAGCTTTTACGAGTAAATGGGGAGAGTTATGTACATTTCTTATTATTATTATTGTTTCTTATTTCTTTGATGTCATATACCAAGAATAGATTTTGACAGAATATATGATGCCATTTGTATGCAGACTTCAATTCCTTTCCGTTGTGTCTCCGCAGTCTATTGTAAAAATTATAAAATTCAAATTCTAAAGTTTCGTATATCTTGTGTCTTTTTACAGAAAAAACTTCACATAAATTTCTTATATATATATATATTTCTGACGTTTTTTCTGGCATTATCATATTGACGTAGCCTGCTCAAGATTATTATTATATCATACTTAACATTTGACATGTAGATGATGAGGCTTTTATGGAAAATAATCAAGCTTTTCTATTGCAATAATTATAATTTACACAATGAAGGAGCTATAGTAGGCATCTCTTTTTACTTATTAGATTTGTGTTTTGTCAGAAAGAAATTGGAAACGTATTACTTAAAAGATTTAGTTCAATATTAATATCCGAAATAGAGGAATTTATAAAATAAAGCTAACCTAGTTTAAACATTTCTCTATTAATCTGTTCGTCCAGCGGGCCTATGCGATTGACGGATTTGTGTAAAAATTAGCTTCGTAGAACTATTTTGAGGTAAATTTTGACTTCTCATTAAATGATAAAAAAAAGCATGGTATACACAATTGGCAATTTCCTGTTTTCTTAGAATTTATATCAAAACTTGGGGTTATTTTAGGAAACATGGATGTACTTCACACCTCATTGCATAAAATAAAGAATGAAGTATAACGGTATCATGTTCTACGATTTTAACTGCCAATTAGAGTTGAAAATTAAGCGGCTGTTACAATGTTGGTGCGAAAGAGCCAGACAAGCTGTGTGGTATTTTGGGGCGCCTTTTTGAAACCATATGTTTTCTAAGTTAAAACCAGTTATCAAAGGTGAATCCGACCTCTATTGACGGTAAGTGCGGTGAAGTATTGCCGGAAAGAAAAGTCTCATAAAATTCCTCACGCACCTAGGTTGACAAGAGACAGCCGATTTTGTTATGTATTGCTGAGAGTGTTTTCTTTTCAAGCTATGACAGTTTCTTTACATTCACTCAATGCTCCGATAAATGTAAGTGTTTGTTCTCAATTTGTGAATGCGTGAACTTCAAAGCGTGAATGTGTGAACTGCCAACGGACTCAACGGAATCAACGAATAAAAAAGTAGAAAGTTAGGCTATGGGACGGGTCATAGATGTACTAGCATAGATCGCAAACTTTCCATATTTTGGACGCTCCAAAACCGATTACCGCTTATTGCCTCTATCCGTGTGACCCTGTCTGTGAATACATGTGAATTGTCAGTAGTGTCAATTTCCCTCATATTTTACACAAAAACATCATCCATATTCCACAGACATAGTGAGCTTTATGTGCAATTTGCTCTCATTCTAGCAAATTCTAGCAGTTTACAGACTTGGGCAAGTGTTCGTAATTCACTTATAGTGCATTTGTGATGGGTTTAAGGGATTGCAAGGTTTAGTAGAGTTTGCCGTCTATGTTAGTTCATCTATGCCCTATCCAGATTTTGGCTGCTCCAGAAACCGCTTTCCATGTCACCCTGTTTGTGAATGCGTCTAAATTGTCAACAATGTGAATTCCCCTCATATTTCACACAAAAACGTATTTCATATTACACATACATAGTCAGCTTTATATTATATATTAGTTCATCTATATATGCCTATGGGACGGGCCCTTTATGCACAGGATTTGATTGGGGTCTCTTTCCGTTAGCATGCCCTGATTGAATCGAAGATTTCTTGCTGTGATTATTCGAGTGCGTCATTTTTCCGTGAGGATTCTTTTCGAAATTTTAGCACAAAAATTCGGAATTACTCGTAGCATGGATCAGATAATGAATGAATCCGTAGTAGAGGTTTGCACATTCAATTACCTGATCTATGCAGTATTTTTCAGGCAGATATTACATTTAGTAAGATTGTGTCTAATAGACCATAAAAAACTATAAGATCCAGGCTTTATATGCAATGTCGGGAATCTCTAAACGAGATTGTTGCTGAAATATCTTTAGACCACAGTGATATCTAAAGCAATTCCAAGGAAGACAGAAATGGAATAAAAAGTACATGATCGTTTAGTTTTGAGTATTGCAGATGTTCGCTTTCGATAAAATAGATAAGGATCTCCACAACCCATTGCTTATATATACATATATACACGCCAGAAAGTTGAATGTTCTCTTAGACCAAATCTGCAGAAGTTTCTAAGACAAAAATGAATAGGAAATCTGCAATCACTTAGAGTTATACAAGATATATAGATATTTTTTGATATGACTCATTGGTTTATGTTATGAAAAAAATCGTATAAGTGGGGAGTCATATCTTCAACACCTGAGTATATGGTACCTACTGAAGGAACTTTTTTAAACACAATCTAAATCACTGGGTTGAAGATAGACAGATAGACCCTTTCCTCCCATACGATTCTTTTTCATAACACGAAAATATCTGTATCTAAAACCGGATTGCTCTGTATATGTAGGCACATACATACTGTCACTGTTAATTTATTCAGTAAGCTCAACATTTTTATTATGGTAAAGTACACGAACAAGCAACGTCTGTAAATTATAAGAATTTTCTACCGAAATTCGGAGTCGGTGACTGCAACTTTAAGAGCGTTAACTCCAATTTTCGGGCGTAATTCTCGCCCTAGTAGACAGTCAATAACAAGTTTAGTGCAAAAATTTGAGTCCACATATTCGTTGTGTGATGTTGTGGTGTCAGTGAGACAACTGGGTGGTCGAAGCGTCGAAAATATCGCTGCCGTTCGGGCGTCCGTAGCAAACGATCCAAATCAGTCAATTCCACGGCGTTCTCAAGAATTAGGCATCGGTCAGACCACATTATGGCGTATTTTGAGTAAGGATCTTGGTTTACACACATACAAGATCAAGCTGGCTCAAGAATTGAAGCCGATGGATCATTTGAAGCGACGTACGTTCTCCGATTGGGTTCTGGAGAAGATGCGCCAAGATGATGAATTTCATCGCAAAATCGTCTTTAGTGACGAAGCTCATTTTTGGCTCAATGGGTTCGTCAATAACCAAAATATGCGTTATTGGTCGGGTGAAAATCCACATGTTCTTCATGAATCACCATTTCATCCACAAAAAATAACTGTTTGGTGCGGTTTGCATCTCGTCGGCGTTATTAGGCCATATTTTTTCGTCGACGATAACGATCGTCACGTTACTGTGAATGGTCATTTTTGGTCCGAATTGGAAGATATGGACTTGGATGACATGTGGTTTCAACAGGATGATGCCACAAGCCACACAGCACACGCTACAATCGATTTATTGAAGAGTAAGTATGGAGAGCGTGTTATCTCAAGAAATGGGTCAGTCGATTGGCCGCCTCGTTCGTGGGATTTAACGCCGCTTGACTATTTTCTGTGGGGCTACGTTGAGCCATTGGTTTATGCCAACACGCCGACGATGTTGGAAGAGCTCAGAGCCAACATTGAACGCGAAATAGCGGCCGTTTCTGCCGAAATGTGTGGCCGAGTCGTTGAAAATTGGGTCCAACGAATCGACCGCTGCAAACGTGCCCGCGGTGGCCATATGAACGAAGTCGACTTCCATTCATAAATGTTTTGATTGTACTTCAAGCCGATAATAAGGTTTTTGAAATATCTCAAATGGTTTGCATTTTATTTAAAACAAAAATTGTCAAGTCCTTATTGGAAAACCCTATATATGGATCAGTTAGTTCACTATTTCTTCAATAGCCTAGGTGTTACGGTGCATCCGCAAGGAATACCATTCAACATAATTTAACCTAATTTAATCGCAATATCTTTCAAGTCGCAGTGTTTGTTATTAGGCCCATTGTTATTAAGAATAAAATAAAGACTAAATGTAGAACTCGTATACAAAACGAATAGAAACCTTTGACGCACCTGTGCAATTTATTAGCATAATTAAAGATAAGGACTCATTGCACAACTCAAATGTGTGATACAATTGAAAAAGCAACACAATACTCACATGCAGTCATTCATCTTAGGGAATGTGTCGAACTATAGAAACGTTTCCACAGAAAAAAGAAAATAGATTTCCTAAGCAAGAATCAATTTCGGACACTGACTTCATAAAATATGACTATCGTGATATTTATTATGTTCCTTATTCTTATACCGATACTTGTATGTATTTATTATCTCTTCTTGTTTATTGAAATTTTCCTTGTTGGTACAGTATACATATGCATATATGTATATATTTTATTTATGCAGTTAAACATCTCGACCGCTTACTTATTTTTTTTTTTGTATATTTTCAGAAATCAATGACTATGCGATGAAACTTGGCATTGATCCAGCTAAGGAATCTCATCTGCTTTACTTAGCCAGAGAAGGCTTAATGCAGGCTCTGCCATCCGATTGGAAGATTTGGTAATTACAAAGAAAATCGATTTTAATATAAAGCTTGCATTTGTGTTATAAATGATTCTTTTTCTTGTTTTCCCAACACTCTGTATATTCGTGTTCATACAGTAGGCAAAAGTTGCAGAAAAATGCCTCACAGTGTGGGGATGGTTTATTAATGCAGATATATTTTTTTTATTTATTTATTTCCATTTTCCATTTTATACAATTGCAATTTTTTACACTTTATATTTTAATTAAAGAAAAAAAAAATGAAATAAAATAATGTTCGTTCTGTAACAGAAGTTAGTGCCGAACGACTCCTCAATTTATAAAAATGCAAATAATGGTTAAATCTGAATCCATTAGAATGAAAAAGTTCAAGAAAAGATAAAAATATATATATACATATACAAAGTAAGGAAAAATGAAAAGAGAAGGGGAAAAAAAACAAAAAATTAAAAATTTTAACATATTCAGGTTTTAAAAAGTATATTAAGTATAAAATATATGAATGACTTGTGCTGATAATCATGTATTTTGCAATATTTCTTGGCAGTGGGTAACAAATTACAACTGGGGAGGAGGATTTAGGACAATATGAAAATTGGGCGAGCACAGGAGTGGTTTTAATAATTACTACAATATTATTTGAAATAACATTTCTTTTAAGGGTAATTGTGAATGCCCTTGACGTTCTTTATGGTTTAAATTATTGTATGATAACTATTATGTCCTTTATATGTATGCACATGTATGAGTATATGTATGAATGGACTTTATTTTAATTTAAAATTTAAGATTGTTACATATATACTTAGTGGAAACGTACTGAAAAGAAATGTGATATATAGTAAAGTGTAGATGTTAGAGCATTTATTTTAAATCAGAATGAAGTTATGCATATTAGGGATACTACGTTTGTTCGGTGTTAGCAATAGAGCGTTCAGTACAGACTAGAAATGCGCTTTTCCTCCGTTGTCAACCAGTTTCGTCCTAAAACGGAACTTAAGGCTTTGCACTACTGTGTATTGTTTTGTGCACTGATTATACAAGTTAATCCAATGGCGTCAAATCGCACGATTATGGGTCCATGTCTTGAAATGATTTCTACAGCCAAATCATGTTTTCAATAAAGCGTTGTTTACGTTAGTCGTACGGGGTAGAGCACCATCCTGTTGGAACCACAGTACTTCCACATTGATGTCATGCGAATTTGGGAACAAATAATCGTTGATCATGCATTGACAGTAACTTGTGCTCGGCCTCATTTTTGAAGAAATAAGGACCGATGATGCCATCGGCGACAATCCTCACCATGCGGTAAATTTTTCTGGATGCCACGTTTACGTAGCCATTTAACCAGAAATGACCCTCATCACTGAACAAAATTTTACGGTATAAACTTGGCCAATTTCCACTTGATTTAAAGTTGGTCTGGTTTTTTTTTATTATATTCCAAGTTTGAAAGCTTAATAATTAAATTGTTAGCCAAAACATAAACCTTCATTAAAATTGTTGTATTGCTTACAAATTAAAATACCTCAAAACTTAAATGATTACAAATTGAATAGGATCAGAAATGATATACGATATTTCGAGCTATTTGCTGCAAAATAATGTAATCGTCGACATATTTTACTGCTCATCAGTGCTTTGCGTAATGCAGACAGCAAACAGTAGTTTTACTTAAATTTTGGATTTCATATAATCCGGAAGCGAATGAAGCGCAAAGGCATTAAATCGTACGATCTAGGCAGCCAAATCAGGTCGACCGAATGGGAGATTCAACAAACGGGGAATGTCTATTGTAATAATGACATTGTTTCATGTGATATGTTGAAAGTTACGCCGATCTCCTGAACAAGCCACATGTCTCCGAGATCCATACCACCCAATGGGGTTATCGTTCTCCTAAACTGTTTACCGATGCAAACCCGCTAGCGTCGTCGAAGAAAAATACTTCAATGCTACCCTCAGTCAAAAATCCACGCAAACAGTGGATGGGATGCATTTCTTTTTCGTGAAACACGTGTGGATTTTCTTCACTCCAAGTGCGGCAAAATTTGATGAATGATGAAGGTGATCTCACTTGGTGTTGTTCAAAATTAACCAATTGACTGACACTCTTCGTTATGTATAATCTGTAGGCTTAAGTTGTTACAATAGATCACTTAAATTTTGTAGGCATGAGGGCAGTCTTTCGTGAGAATACACGGGATTTTTTATTTTATTTGTTTTTAAAGACTTGAAACATTTTGATTATCAATATTGAATACAATTTAAGAATCGTGGAGGTCAAACGTTTACTATTTTTAAAATAGTGCTATTTAACAATCTTATCGAACAGCGATAAGTTTTTAGTAATTCGGATTTGACTTTTAAAGTAGAAATGAAATACATACAATTTAGATTTTCGCTCTTTTTATACATACTCATAGAAAAGTAAAATATGTATCGTACGTTTTTATTAGAAGGATTTTCTTAGCAAATAATTTGTTCGATCTTTCATGAGGTTTTTTGATAATCGATTTATTATTACATACGAGTACGTAGATATCAATTTGAACTCGGTTAAATTTTTTCTTATTGTAGAAAAACTTTTTCTTCTTTCTAGAAGTGTATAGGATGTTGACTATATTAAGCTTTTCACTGACATTAGCTCCTCCCCTTCTTAGCACAAAGCAGAATAAAGGGTCTACTATGTTGTGGAGATATTTTTCGATATGTCGATAGAGTTTCTATTATTTTTTTTAATTTTGCGCCATAGAAATCTTATGGTAATGTCAGCTTATTTTTGAGAGTTAGTAGGTAGAAGTCGGAGTCGGAGAAGAAGATATTATTCTTTCTTCCTCCGAAGAATATATTTTTCGAAACCTACGATAGATATAGAATCATTTTACAAAAAGTTTCGATTTTGCAAATGTAAATTTATCACTATGACTGCTAATCTTATTCGGTACTTTCAATCAAAGAAATTAAAATTATTTGTCAACATATTAGAGCGTTACTTAACGTTACATGCCACCTTTATTTGAGGAGTTTATCAATAAAACGCGGCGAAAGACTTCTTTGGTAAGCAACATTAACAAGATATTTGAAACAAATCTTCTGGATTTTATATGTTATGCCCGCACAAATGTAAACTCGTACTAAAGCTATAATTAACCCATTATTAATATATAATTTTCTAATTTTTGAGCATTTAAAATAAACGATTCTTTCTTTTCCAATTTGCTAGCTATTCTGAAGAACAAGACGTTCATTACTACTATAATATTAGAACTAAACATTCTCAGTGGGATCATCCTTTGGACGCTGTATATCGCGATCTTGCAGAGCAAGCTAGACAGAAACATTCCTCATCAGCAGTCACGCCGATAATTGATAATTCCGATGATGCCTCACAATTAGATTCAGGTATACGAAGTCTTCAAGGTAACGAAGACATGGACTCAAACAATACAAATGATATGTCTTCGCCAGTGAATAACAGTGCCAAAGGAAGTACCTCTAATGGAACTCTTAGCTCTGGAGGAGGAACAAGTGGCTTCAGTGGAGGCGTTAGTCGTTTTTTGGAAACTCGCACTAAAAGCTTTCCAATAGGGTCAAATTTTCCTACGATTAAGATGTCTCGTTTTGAGGTCACCAAAACAAATCCCCAAATTGGATTGGCTATGAAATTCAACAGCCCAGATGCGCAGCTACAGAAGCAAACCCAATCTCAATATCCGCTGACGCCCGGCGGAGAAGGGCTGGAACTGAGCAAAGGTTTTACTATATCTGGAACTGGTGCAATGTTCTTAAAATCGAATACAAGAAAAAATCTGGAGTTAAACACCTTAGTGGAGGCAAAAGATAGAAATAGTTCAGCGGGAATTTTTGCTGAGATTGTAAATACAGGAGTAAAGGGAATTTTAAGAGATTCAAGTCTTACAGATATGCGTCGCAAAGCCGATAGTCTGGACAATGATGCTACAGAAGACAAGAAAAGTGTTCGATTTAATTTGGATGATGTGAAATCTAGATCAAATTGCTCGCCTGAAGAAGAGCCAAGTAGCTCAAGAAAATTAACTCATAGTCCCGAAGTTTCAGTTATCTCCGATGACGAATATAATTGGGATAACAATGATGAAGAAGATGATGATAATGATTTCGACGAAGTCGAGAAGCATGTGAAAGATGTTAAAGTTATCCCAGCGCCTAAATTGGTGCCTGTGCAGTGTGCACAAATTATCTCTTCGGACTACGCCGATAAAGATCGGAGCCGTTTTAGTGATCCGACTCGCTCCTTAAGCGCTGAAAGTCAAGCCTCCTCTACAGTTTCTTATTTGGACAAATTAAAAGAAACCACTCATGTGAAGCCTTTGTACGAAGACACCGATTCTGATTCGAAAGGGAGTTCCGTGAGGAGCTTTGTTAATAAGTCAGAGCAGGAGCCTGAAAGCATTCCATTCGATCTGGATGAACTGGATAAGAAGCACGAACGTGACGTAGAAGAATTGGAAAACAAAATAAAGGAGGGCGCTATTCCAAAAGTTTCTCTGTTTCCGATCAAACTTGATCATACAAGGCTTAGCTCTGTATCGCAGGAAATCGATAAGGAAGTAGAAAATGAAATTGAGAAATATCGTCAACAGCGAGAGGAAGAGAAAATGGAAACGATCCGAAAAGAAGGAAAACGCTTTGATGAGAAACTCCAGCAAGATATCGAAGACCTGAAAAAGGAGCACGAGTCTAAGCTGAAAAGCCTTCGACACGAATATGATTTAAGACTGACATCGGTTCAACATCAATTGGAAGAGGACTTTGAAAAACGACTGGAAGAATTCCGAGCTGAGATGGAACAGGATCTAGACGTAAAAAGAAAGGTAGTAGTGGATGAACATAAAGCCCACATGAGCACTCTTCAAAAGAATCATTCAGAGATTTTGCATGATCTCGAACGTGACCTAAAAAGCGAAGAGGAGATTTTGAAAAAGGAACATGCAACAAAACTTTCTGAAATGCGAGATAAATTAATGCACGAAATGGAAGTTGAACGACAACGAATGCGTGATACTGGCGAAGATCGCCTATATGAGAAAATTCGGTGCGAAAAACGACTTTTGGAGGACAAATATCGTTGTTTAAAAGAAAAATATGTCCGACTAAAGACGGATGTTAAGTTGTCTTTAGAACGACGCAATCGTCGGCGTGAACAACAAGCTGCTCTCAATCAACAAAGTTTGAATAATACCACAACTGGTTCAGAAACAGAGCGTTCAATGTCGAATAAACCTTCGATCGGCAACAGTGAAAATCGTAGTTTATCTCTATCGACATCTGGAGTAAAACCACCAATTCCTCCAAAAACGCATCTTCAAAATGTGCGAGAGCATCCATTGCGAGAAAAATCTGCTGATCGACAACAATCTCGAAAGCCTGGTATTACCTCTAAATATATTAAACAGTTACAAATACATGACGATACTACCTCGATCAGTCAATCAGATACCACCATTTCAAATAATTATCCCAAAGGACGCTATCTCCCGGCTCCTGTTTTAAGTGACAATGGCAATTCTGATTCTGAAGCTTTTCAAAATAATCAAGAAAATAATAATAATACTCGTGGGATTGGAAATCAGCGTAAAAAGTTCTTCTCTCGCATGAAATCTGCGTCAACTTCACGGCTCAACTCTGATAATTATAAAGGAGATCGACCTTGTACTCCAGTAGAAAATCTTCGCCATCAACTACAGAAACTCGAAGATCTTGAGGATCAGTTTCCCGACAATACTCTGGATGCTACATATCATTTGCGGTATCCATTTTCTGATGTTTCGAATGAACATGCTGGAACTAGCTCAGCTGAATTAGAGTTCTTTAAACATCGCATTCATCTAGAGCGTGATTCTGTTAGACGTGCAAAAGAGTCATTACGTACTCAGCGGACTAATTTCAGAGCACGTCAAAGGGAGATTAAACAGCATCACAAAACCAACACCACACGACATTCACTGGATCAGTTGATTCAAGAAGAAAAAGAATTGACAGAGATGGAGGTCAACTTGCATCGCACAAGGGCATTGTTGGGCGAGAAGGTCATTCGTTTAAGGCATTTGGAGCAGTCTTTACAAAGAGTTTACGAGAAAGAAAAACCAATGGATTTTCTCGCACTGGAAAACAAGGATGATACAACTCTAAGCGATTTATCATCTCACTCTAGTTCAGGATTTAGCAGTACTGACTTTGCCAGTGTTGACACTCATAATTTAAATCGCCGAAAAGAAATGTATCAAGAATCATCCGAATGCATTCAGAACTTGGAAATATTAAATGTTGAAATCAGAGAAATTTTGGATATTCTAAGTAAGCAGCAGGGACATGGTAAGTAATAATAATGCAGTACACATATGTTAGTATGTAGCCAAATTAATGTTTTATTCTTAGGACCGTCAATTCCGCTTAACAGCCCCCACAATGAATTTAATTGGTCTCATCTTCTTTCATCACCTGGTGCTGCACCGGGAACTCCAAATGGGTCATCTCTTCTTCATGCTCCGCAATCTATTCCAACATTAGCTGATCGCTTGGAAACTTATCGTCAATTAGCCACAGGTCGAATGGGAGGGGCTATCCTAGCAGCCAATACAATTGTATCCCAAAGTCCTCGGGCTGTTAACTACACTACTAGTCTCGTTGAACGTACTCGTGACTTACGCAACTGGCTACGTCAGGCTAAAAATGAACATGAAATACTAACCGGAGGGGGTGCTGCTGCTTCTGTTGCCACTGGAACTACAAATGGAGCAGTTTCAGGTGCCGGTCATCCAGGCAGTGGAGGGCATCCCCATACGAATCTCTAATTAGAAACGTTTTTTTGTTGCTTTACAAAGAAAGCAGCAACCGGGTAAGAGATATACCTTTGGTACTTTTTTGAGGTGTGCCAAATAACTGCAATGGAAATGTTTATAAAGACTTTGAATTAGATCTTGCACTATTGTGCTGATAGAAGAATTAATGTCACCTACAATTTGGGCACAATTATGTATGCATGTATGTATGTATGTTCCAATAGGTAATAGCCAAACAGCAATTTGAACGATGGTGCACTAAACTTATTTTTCCGGAAAGATATCAGTTCAGACTCAGACATACATTACCATGTCAAATCAAACAATATTGAAAAATGCAATAATCACACAATCAAACGAACTACATTTAAACTAAAACCAAAAAAAAAGAAAAAGTTCATTTCTAACGTTTATTTTTCAATGACAGAAAATAGATACATGCTTATGGATGTACACAAGTTTATTCGTATCGAAAAGTATCTATTAAATCAAAATAAATTTTGAACTAATATATAACCATGCGTTTAGATATTAAGCAAAACAGTAAAAATAAGTGGATGTACTAGATACCTACATACTCGTACATACCTATACTCAACGTTTTAAAAGGTTTTTAACACACAATGGCTGAACTTTTAGATTTTCAAAAAGCTTGGCCGGAATACGTTAAAAAATTTTTAAAACTCAGTTTTTTTTCCATTGCTAAGTGGTCGTATTTCCCTGGCTAATTCTTGCGTCGTTGGATTCAGTTATACATATGTATGTATCCGAAAAGGTATATCATCTCACGTATATTACAGAGATCGTGCGTGGATCTTAGGTTAACAATTTTGCCAAAATCTTTGTTAATTTTTCTTTAATTAAAAAGCGGTGTAACGAAACATGTTACAAGGTGAGAACCTTTTTCAAGACTTGATGAAATATTATTGCACTCTAACAATGTGTGTCGTCTTTTTTAAGTACAATCCAAAATTAAAAAAAAAAAACAATATTTTGTACAATTGTCTTATATCGATTCTTTGCAAAGTTTTCATAGGTAATAAGAAGAAACACATACATAAGTTGATGGTAGTCTTCATTTCAGTGTTGATGAAATGGATGCAACTGCTAATTAAAAAAATATCTTTGCCAAACTATTAAGAATCTGGGAATTTTAAATTTTTTTTTAAAATTATGCCAGGGTAGCGGTCATAAATATTTTGAATTTATTGCTTTGGACTTTGATCTTAAAACTCTCTGCAATGGGGTATAGCATGTTTTTACCATTCTCAAGCATATGGGAGGTTAGAAAATAAAGATACCTAGTGCCAAAAAATGAAAAAAAAAACTTTTGTAGAAATTTGTGTTTTGTAAGTCATGTAAGGGAATAACAGAAAAATTTAAGAGTATGTATTCGTTTTCTATATTCATTTCCGTCTGCTATTCAAAGCTGATATTTAGTACAGATGTACAATATTTCTTATTGAGTTTTTTTTTACCAGCACGTTTAGACAGCTTATCAGTCGTAATGGTTAGAGTTGGGTGCAAAATTGTCCCACGAAAATCGCTAAATATGTATGTGTTTTAAATGAAACAGAGTAATTTTTGGAAATATGAATTAAATCTAGTTGGTTAAACTTCAGGTAATAAAATTACCTACAATCTCAGAACAAAAATATTTCACTGTATTTGCTTATTTTGTTGTTGGCATCAAAACCCCAACAACTCGTTGACATCTTTCGTAACTCTTCCACCCTTTCCCATAAAATGTCCAAATATAATGCTGTAAAATGGTAAAAAATTTCAAACGTTCATAATTATTTGAAATATTTGTTGTGTTGAATCTAAAAAAAAGTTAAATTCTTTCGTCCTTTGTGTGACATCATGTACCATAGTGAAATAACAACCGTTCTTTTGTTTTTTTTAGAAGTCATGCCTAACATTTGCATTTTGTTTCCAACAAACATATTTTGTTCTCTAGGAAGTCATTGATATTGGTGTTAAAAGTTTTGTATTTAAATAAGTGCGCTTCCTGCCCATCGGTATTCAACTTAAATATTAAGGATTTGGGGCGTTCATCTGGTCCAACTCATAAATTAAGACTGTGGTCGACTTGGTGAATACTTGGTTTTCTTTAGTCTCATGGACTATATTGGTATCCTTTCTAAATCCGTACTTTCAATTCTACCGCATATGGTTTTCTTAATAATTGTTTAGTACTCGTACTTTTTTTCTGTTTTTAAAAGGTTTCAAAAGGTTTCAGGGAAGGAAGTTCATGAGAGATGCCTTAGGAACCACTCGACTACTTCGAATATTTTGTCATACTCGTAGGTATTTGTTTTTTGGGTTTGCTGCCTACTAGCAGAAATTGAAGTTGAATTCATGTCTCTGATTAAGTCTGTTTGAGCGAAAAAAGAGGGAACATCAGATCTTGATGAGCAGCCTTTACCTTTATGAAAGTGCTCAAGCCTTCGCCGGCCACAGTATTCGTATAAGCAATGAGTTGTTGTCTTTTGGTGTCTTCAAAATAAAATTGGCGTGGTCAAGGTCTATTTTCCTAAGCAATGATTGATTATGATCTTGGACTTATTATTATTCATTTGCACCTCAGCTTGTGTCTTTCACTAAGAAAGTATTATCATACTTGCCCTCATTGCTTTAGTTTAATCTTTATCTGATTGTCAGTCCAGGGAGAGATGTCCAGGGACCCATAGAGTTTTTTTTTGAAATAAAGATGGAGTTGGATACCTATTGCTGGTGACGATATCATCGGGATTTTCTTCAAGGATTTTGTTGTTATATACGAGTAGAAGGTGAAACAAAATTGTTATTACAGCTGCAGTCTTCATATGATTTGTAGCAAAGTTTGGGCAGCAGAAGAATTACGCATTATTCCCGTAACACCAATGTGAGCAGCTGAGTGCTGATTAATTCTTCCCCGAACGGTAAATTGTGAGGTAAGTCCATCCCATTTTTGCTTTCCTTCTACCGTTCAGTGATCGTATTCTGTGTTCGTATTTGGTGTTGTTGTTGGGTTTATGTGCTTCACAACGAATCAACTGTGCAAAGGAATGGGATATTGTAGAACAGCCTGTACATGGCCACATGAATCGTCGTCGCTGTGTTTCTCGACGTTTTGTGTGTTACAAATATGTATACGTTTCATCCTTTGTGCATATTTGTTTTCTTTTTCCTCCTTTAGCCTTTTGCCCAATGCTGGTACTGCCACCGACACCGACACCGCTGCCGCTACTTTGGAGGTTCTTATATTATTGTATTGGCAGGTAGGAAGTGATGGTACTGGATTTTATTAGATTTTTCCCAGATACATATTTTGCTTTCCTTCTACCGTTCAGTGATCATACTCTGTGTGTGGATAAGTTTGGCTTTTACATTTATTGTTGGAAACAGGGGTTGATAGGAAGGAAGCATGCAATTGTGGGAAAAGATGTAGTATGATGCGCTGTTTATGTATAAACCGGCCTGTAAACGCTAAAAGTTGGTACTAGTAAAAATGGTACCACTAAGGCCCGCAGACGCTGAAACCAATTTACTCCAACATAATAGAACACATCTCTCCACAAAGATGGTAGGCTGTGAAAACACTCGGAAAATTCTTTCCAAACATCAGAATTTGGAATGTTCGCCATTTTTCCCCGATTATTTGTGTGTTCACATGACGAAATTCACTGATAAAATAGCTTGCTCGAGTAAATGTTGACAGATGAGAGCGCAAACACTCAAACATAGTATCAGCAACACAAAACTCCGCCCACAAACATCGGCAAAAATCAAACCAGTTTTGATTTTAATGAGACCAAATTCTGATGTTGGTGAGATCAAAAAATTGGTCGCGTACCAGCTCGCAGACGATCATCATCAGCTAAAACTTGGTTTGTTCAGTTTTCAATGCATTTTATTTTCTTAATCACTAACTCTTACATACTAACAAAAAATGCTTAAATGCTAGCTTAAAATTACTTAACAATCTTGTACTAACTTATTGGCCCCACACAGGCGCTCTAAGCTACTCTAAATTCTTATGACTATGTCTTTCGACTTTATTTACATTTTACTTAGAACTATTTATTTTGAATACTTAAGGCAAAACTTGGTTTGTTTTACATGTTTACAGTACCATGTTTTAGCGCTTACAGGGTTGTGTGTAGTTGACTCATAAAAGTCAATACATAGTTGTTTTGCTTGTCTAATTCTTTTATTCGATTGATCGTTGTATATTTTTCTTTTTGGTTTTCTAATAGCAGAGTTATAAGAAGTGGTAGCTCTGATACACTCGTTTCATTGGTGTTTTTGGGCATTCATTGAAAAAGATAGGATAATTCAAGTTCTCAGTGTCAAACTATATGTGCATGTAATTGGCCCTCGAGATTTGTTTTGAGACTTGCTAATTAGTAATAAGATTAGATTCAAATGCAGTGCTGGTATCATACGGTCTGGGTATGGTTATGTTCTTGTTAGCGAAAAAGTATTCCAAATACTCAGTTTCCGATAGTTTGTTTTTGAGGGATTGTAATTAATACTTGTAATCATGAACAATATCTATGGTTTCTAACAGAATAGTGATATTTTTCTTCCCAGAGTACCTGAATTAGCAGACAGGTTCCAAGCTTGGCAGATCTTATTAAATACGAGTATCAGCTGCATCCCACCCTAGTACAATATATGTTATCTCGTATATCTGAAAGTGGGCTATCAAAAAAATAGTATTTGGCGTATATAAGTGTGTATTAAATCTTGAAAAATTAAGATGGATTTAGTTGTATACCAGATTTTAATTATAAAAATAAATTTTTAATTGCATGGCTTTTGTTCGAAATTACAGGAGCACATCATGATTGCATGGAATTGATTAGGTTTTCATAACTTGCAGATACCAAACTCGGATATCGTAGAACAGCTGCAGCTCGTTGCGTATTTGTGGCTTTAAAACAAGTACATAACTAGTTTCGTGTCGCATTATAGGTACGCATTTGGTCTGAGGTCATTTGGTTGTGCGGAACACAGTGAGAGATTTACCAAATTATCCCTGAATCACTAACACCAGAAACCGAAAAAAACGCACAAATGATAATACATACTTGCTCTTTCATGTTGAAAATTGCGGATTGTATTCAGTGTTCATAGTGCCTGTTATTACTATAATAAGTTTGTCCATAGCATATGCGAGTATACTTCGAAAACTTTGTACATGGAAGTATAATATAAAAGTTTTTTTTTGATTTGAAATGATTTTGTATTGAGCTCTAAAATCAACTGTTTCTCAAAAATATGGCAATATCCTTATAAATTGGGGGGTGGCCGTGGTTTAGTGGTACTTGCAATCGCTTCTCACTCGGAGGGTCAAGGTTCGAATCCTACTCATGACAAGTTTTTCATTTGTGTAATTGGAACTCAGTCAGAAAAATCTGCATGTGAAGGCATAACACTGACATGTAGATTTGGCTGTTGTAGAGTTTCAAGCACAAAACAAGCGTGAACAATTGATAATCTTCAAATCATTCCGAGCGATGAAAAAACTCTCCGTCCTATTCGGACTCCCACCCCCGGAGAGCTAATATTGAAACCAAATATACCAAGTTTCAAACCACTACATGTTTTCCTTTCTCCTCCTTCTATCTTTCCGCCCGCGCCATGGCAACAGTAAAAGGGTATCATAACCCCTTCAGCGCGCGTAAATTTAAAAAAAAAAATTAGTTTTATATACACACATATTATCTATTTTGATTCTCTTAAGCAGTACACTGAAACGCGAATGTTTTACAACAATTATATACAATTAATGATCCGCTGTGCTATCTTGATGCTCATTCAGCAATCTGCTGATATAAACTCGAGTTGCTAATACTCAATGAAAATAATCAAAAACAACAGCAATTTTCTTTCTAATCTTTATATTCTTAAATGGCTCACCAGTATTCAGTGATCTTTTTTTAAATAAACAGATGTTTCTTACGGTTTTATGATTAGTTTTTTTTGAAAATACGCCTTCAAAATGATATTATATTGTAGTTACGTTTGTCAACGTTTGAATAGTATGAAGACTTAAGAAAATTGACACCGACATAAGGTGGTATGCCAAAATAATATTTAAATAAAAGCGACTGAAAATAGTGACAACTGAGCTGACAGTAGATTTAAATATGTATGGCTAGCACGATTTTTTAAAATACACAAATGCCACACCATACCATACCTCAACAAATAATTCACTTAACAAATATACTTTGTGTTAAGTTAAAAAAGTGGTTTTGATTGGAAAAATATGGTAATAGTTAGTTGATTTAATTCACACTAAATATCTCCGAAGGCACAATAATATTTTAGTCAATTTGAGTGATTTTTTTTTTAAATAAATGTTGGCTAATTTTTAGAAATAATTTAGCCAAGCAATACCTATATTTTCCTGAATTTTTAACTCTTTGAAGAAATTACAAAAGTTGTATTAGAAAACTTTTATAAAATAACTCTACTTAGAAACTGTATTATTATTCTCATCTCTTATTTCCATAAAGAAAAATATGTAGTATCGAAAAAAAACAGAAAATTCTAAGTAAAATTTTAGGAATTACATTTGAAGTTAAAAATTAAATAAAATAAAATATTATAAATGAATATAAAAAAAGATGTGTTATGTTGTGATATAGAAATTAAACTTATTTTTAGAACATTATATTTAATAAAATAGAGACGTTATATTTTAAAAAACAATTCTGATTTAATCTAAAATTAAATACATGCATATGTATCATACATATGAATGAAATATCTACTTCACTATATCAAGATGTTCTTTTATTACTTTGAATTTAATTGAAAAAAAAAATAGTAAGGAATCATAATTCAAACAGTTGAATTATAAAAGTGAGCAAATCTAGGCATTCAAATATTTTTAAACTGATCACGTTTATATCATGTTACGGATTATTCAATTTTAATATTTATTTACTTATATTATTTAATTCTGAAGTAAAATCATTATTGAAGCATACATACATATGAATACAGTTTAAAAAATATTTATTATTATCGCGAGTTCATTTTTAGGTGTTAACTTGATATGAGCTTATTCCACGGAACTAGCTTTTTTCTATTCGATTTTAAAAAGTTTCCGTTTAGGCAATTTATTCAAATTTATCTTATTATATAATAAATATCGCGTGAACAAGTCTTAAATTTTAATCAGGATTAAAGTCAAAAAGTTCAAAAAAACTATTTCACCTTTTGTGTCCTCGTAAAAACAGTATTTTACTTGGGTACTACTTTTCTTTTTTTTATTGTACCATTTAATAAATAAGTTCTTCCAGTTGTAGGTTTCATATTGGCTGTAAAATTCAAAGAATATTATAACTATATAAAACATTTTGCATGGCACTAAAGTCAACTTTATCTGTATTGCATCATAAATACTAAAAGAGTGAAAGGAATGTTTTATATACTCGTACATACATATATTGAAAAAAATTAAGCGAAATATTGATTGGAAATCATTTATTGATCTCATTAGTAAAGACAAAGATTAGTTTTGCCTTCAGTTTTAGTTGAAAGTTGTTATTTTTTGTTATATTTTTGGGTAAATGGACTTGAAAAATGAGGTGATGTGAAAGTTTTTCAACTACCAAAGAACAATTCGAAACAAATAGAGTTCCACGAATGAGCGTTCTTCTTTGGTTTTGATACACCGGCTGGTATTTGTAACATTTTCTTTTCTGTTGTCACCATTTTTTTCTTTACACGACTGTAGTGCACAGCAAACTTTACAGTTTTCGCAACTTTTTTCTGTTCCAAGGGAATACGTGATCTTCGAGGCATTTCAGCCTCCTCAAACTATTGCGAAGGATAACGTCTTTGAAGGTCCTCGTTATTTCTACGATTGACTCCTAATACAATAAGAGTCCACATAAATGGATGTGTGTGAATGATTTCAAAAAATAAAGTACCTAAAAGTAATTGGTTTAAACGCTGCTGGAGAATTGGGTAGTTATAACGATGTTTTTACTAGCTACTCTTCGAATGAATGTGAAAAAGAATAAATCACAGTTTTGCTATAATTATTATAGTTTATTCAAATTCAATGTAATAAATTTGATTGCAATGATAGGGTATGTAAGCACGTCTTGCAAGCGACTAAAATACTGTGATGCCTTTTTGGCACATACATACAACAAAACAAAACTGTGCAGATTACAATTAAATAAACTAACGAACTATCTTTTAAATCCTGATTTTCTGTTATCATCCACACCGAAAGATTGCTTATTGATTGACCTGTTAGTACGAAGATGATGGAAATTAATAGGGAAAACCCGGACCCCATTTAAATGTAAATTCATGTAAAAAATGCAGAAATACAGATACATGTCTGAAAATTCGGAAATTTAAAATATTTACTTAAAACACTTTTTTATTTCTTATGTTGATGTTTCCATGTAATGATACACCGGATTCCCCACTACTACATTGAAGATCAGTGACGTATCTGCGAAACATTCAGCCAGGCCCTATAGTTTTCCACTAAGGTAGAATCCCACGTTTCCTATGTCACTTGCCATAGAAGCAAAAGAAAACGTGTTTTATTTGTTCTTTTTCCAATCAATTTTCTTCAACTTTATAAAGATATAATATAAGATTTATATTTGGATATCGGGTAGGCCACTTCACTGCCCACAGATTTTGTTATTGAAATCAAGGTTTTCTTAATGTAGGCGAGTAAAGAATTTATTGCATCTTTAATCTATAATACAATAAAGGACCTTTCCACATCAAGACAAACATTTTCATTTTCGTTTCATCCGACAATAGAAAAGAATTTGATTGATTTCCGCAAATTCTTGGTGTTGTTTTATATATTCTTTTTTTTTAGACAACACTTTTTCCGAACCATCTTCCTCTAGTCTATTTCTAATAGTCATTTAGTTAACTTTGTAAGTTTATCAGTTTTTCAGATACATAGCCTTAAGGGTTGTCTGCCGAATGTTGTTGTTTTACTAGCTTTTTGCTTCTTGTTTTGAGTTTATTTTTATTACTTTTATTTAACTTTGTAAAATAATAGGTGCGTTTTTTATTGCAATCGTGCTACGTTATTTATTGTGATAAACAAGATATTATACCTTATTTTTCCTATAACAAACAAATTTCTCTTTTTTGGTTTTCTAGCATGTTCGTTGTTAGGTATCCACTATAAACACTGAATTAGAGTACAGTCATTTAACATCTTAAATAGTTCAAAGAATAATTTCCTAAAAGGAATTAAAAACAATTCCAATCGCTGTAGACAGACAGGTGCGTTTTAGATACATTGCATTGATTTTTACGAATTTCGTTCTTATGCTACTTATACGTTTTTTTGGAACTCATTTTAGGTTTAGAATTTGAATGTGGCCTAAAGCATAGCTTTTTTCATTGAATTTCTTTGAATACATTGCAAATTATTGTGTTGAGTCTTAAAAATATATTCTTCAGAAATGGGAAAAAATAAGATGGCATATGCAAGGGTAAAATAAAAGTAAATTGTTTTCTAAATCAGTAAAAACTTTCCCAAGAAAAATAACATGGTAGGAAAAGCATTAAAAAATATACACATATCATTATCATTAGTTGCATACCCATATGTATACTCGTATGTGTGTAAGTTTAGGCCACACGACACACGAGCGTCAAATGTTCGTACGTCCATTTGTTCCGTGTATCTATGCCAGATTCCTGCTGTAATATGGAAAAGCTCTATGTTTTTCTGAATGTCAAACGAGGTGAACAATGGAATTTAGCAAAATAATACCAACGTGAAAATTGCTGTACGTGTACATACCACTAAAAGAGACGCTGGCTATACACAGCTCTGGCTTTCTTAAAACCTTTGTTATCATCTTCTCAATACTGTTTTCACTTTCCATTACTAAAATATACAAGTACACCAAAATTCATTATTGAATTATTCCAATTGAACATATACATTTTAAATGATAAGCGGACATTTGGAAGCTAGTGTATGTTCAATGTATGTTCATATCAAATATAATAGTACAATACTAGTTAAAGAGTTTGAGCCTTGCGCACAATGGAGGGATGAAGCCGTGTAAAAATAGTGACAGCGTTCGCAGCAACCGTCTCTAAGACCCTGACGTTCATGACGTGTATCTTATCATGACGGGTAACCAAATAAACGCGCGTTGCAGGAACACCTGTGTATTTTGTATTCAGCAGATATACTCGTACTCATTGTGGAATATTAATTTTTTTAAAAAACCATAAAGATTAACTAACACCTTCATATATAATTGCTGTGGTACGAAGGAGTCAAAAAAATAGCTGCACTTTTCATATCAGGATTTTATGACCCGATCAGCTCCTTAAAATGTTAGGAATGTTTTTTTTTAAGGATAGGATAGATATGTGCATATATAGTAAATTAAATTTTAAGCAATTTCTACAAATTTAGAAGATATGTATAGACGTGATCAAGCGAAAAAACTATTTCTTATTCCCTACTACATAATTTCTTATACCGTCCTAAATTATTTCTCGAATTTCGAGCTTGTGATAGTAAAAAATAACGAAACTAGTATGTTTTTGGTTTCAATCAGGTTTTTTGTTTTGATTTTGTTTCTAATTAATATCCTATTTTTAATATGATTGTACCTTAAACAACAGAAAGAATTAAAATAATTTGCCTTAGAAAATGTAATAAAATACTATGTATTATCAATATCATTATTGTAATAACATACATATTCGTATATCGACACAAAATAATAAAAATCTCTTCTATCTGATATTATTATTACAAGAGAAATACAATACTATGAAGTTAAAAACCATACACACAATAAAACATTATAAGTTGTGTATTATATATTATACTTAACACGCCAGCAAAGGTGGTCATGATATCGTTGTTTAAAATAAATAACACAAGTAATATTTACAAATTACATATAAATATTAGGTATTTATTGAACTAACCAACAATACAATTGTTAAATGGGAGTGAAAGTGAGATTTACGATGAGTGGTATGAACACATAGTACTTTGTTGTACTCGTATATGTGGCTAAGCGAAATATGTAAGGGAGAATAAAACTTAAATTTAGCTTTAATAAATTAAATAAAAAAATAATTAATGGAAATTGATGTTTTTATTTGCAATGAGTTAGACTATGAAATTGATGTTGTTCCAAAAATACTAATACTTGGTGTCAGTTTTGATTATAAAGGTAGCAAGTACCTTTAATACCACCGTTTTCTAAGCCAGTTTTAAGGTTTGTGGTTCTTTTTATATTAGTATGATTTTAAAATATTTGTATGTTTCAGTAAATATATTTTACTTTCCATTTAATGAAAACAAAAGAACGTTAGTTATTGGAAGCAAAGAAAGAATAAAGATGCGCTATTTGCTCTTCTGGACAACACAAAATACTCGATTTATGTAATTGGCTTCTTTATAATCAAACAAGCTTACAAAAAAAATATTGTATTGTAATAAAAGGGATAAAGATTTATTATGTATAACGACTCCAAGCACATACTTTACATACATACTCGTATAAGCTTGCGGACTGGCGGTGTTTTAGAACATTAGCTTATTTGAATTCAATTTGAATTTATCATACTGCGGACTGCGGACTTGAAAACTCTAGAACGACTGATTGATATTCATATACGAGCTAAAATTGATCAAAGACTTCTGTCAAGGGCTCAACATGCCTACTGTAAAGGAAAGTGCGTGGAAACGGCTCTGCACTCACTGACTAGCCACATCGAACGATCCCTACAATATAAAGAGTATACAATGGTTGCTATACTGGACACAGAGGGTGCCTTTAACAACGTCAACACATCCGCAATCACGACTGCGCTGCCAACTCTGCAGGTAGATGACTCACATGTGTAGTTGATCAGTCTCATGCTAAAAAACAGGATAATCAACTCTAAACTGGGTGAGACTTCTGCTAAAAGATGTGTCAGCAGAGGTACGCCACAAGGCGGTGTCCACTCTCCCCTTCTCTGGAACTTAGTAGTTAATGAACTACTGATATACCTGCAGCAAAATATCTGGGTCTCATTTTTAACAGGAAACTAAACTGGAAGCCTAACATTCAAGGAAGAGTCAATAATGTTACAATAGAAAATGCAGTCAACTGTATTAAATTAAGCAGAGTCCAAAGAACAGCATGTCTATGATTAGGCTGAGCCTTGCAATCTACCCCTCACCGCATTAGATATTCTGTTTCATCTGACACCCCTCAATATTTTCAGCAAGCAAGTGGCTGCCACTGCAGCTATTCGCCTTAAAGCGACTAAGCAGTGGACAAATAATTCATTTGGCCACGCCAACATTCTTACAGCAGAACATCGATTACAGCATACCTGAACTTTGGTTTGACAAAAACTTCCATGTAAGCTTAACCTTTAGATCATTCTGGGAGGAAGATGCTTTCATGGAGGGCAAGTCCATGCATCTCTAGATAGATCTAGAGATCTCATAGATGGACCTAAAACCGATAGCGGAGTTGGTGGCGGTATAGAGCTAAATCTGAGCCTCTCTTTCCGTCTTCCAAATCACTGTAGCGTATTCCAGTCCGAAATTTTGGCGATTAAAAAATCTCTGTCCTGGCTGAAGAAAAACATGATATCTGCAAAGGATATCCGCATCTTTTCGGATAGTCAGGCCGCTATCAAGTCCCTGGGCTCGATCTCATTATATTCTAAAACCGCCCTTGAATGCCGATGATCTCTTATGGAGATGGCAGAGCAGTTCAACATTCACCTTTATTGGGTGCAGGGCCACAGAGACATTCCAGGTAACTGCAGAGCCGATGAACTCGCCAATATTGCAATCACTCTAGCTATTCTACCGGAAAAGCGTAGCATAGGTATACCAATCGCTACGTGCTAACTAACATTAAAGCTGGATGCCAATAAAAGAACAGACCTTAGGTGGACTGTTGGACTAACATGTCTAGCGACCAAACAGATCTGGCCAAAGCTGGATCTGAATCGCTCTGATCCTTCTAAATAGGAAATATCTCAGCGCCATAATAGGTGTCATCACTGGACACTGCCTCATAGGCAAGCACGCAAGAAGGCTTGCCGCATTTACAAATGATTTCTGTAGAAACTACATGGACGAGGAAGAGGAGGAGACAATCCTCCACCTACTCTGTACATGTCCAGGTCTCTCGCAGAGAAGAAAGTTTCATCTAGGAGCTTTCTTCTACAAAGTATCCTACGCTTCATCATAAGCTCAAACTGGTTCCATTAGTAAGAGGATCATAGATCCACGTGGCCTCACAATGAGCCAATAGGCCTAAGTGGGTTGGTATTTCCAACAGCCACTCTTACCTATCTACCTACCTACTGCAGACGGAGAACGAAGTATCCAATTTTACTAAGCAACTTTGAGATAACTTTCCTTACCATATTATCAAAAAGGTAATCGAGATCGCACTTAAAAAAGTATCAGTTAAAAGGAGAAGAAATTGAAAGCAAAGATGTACTTTAGTTTTCCTTCGTCGACCGCTAATCCTATATTTGCCGCTTCTGCTTCAATAGCCACAAACGCTCCATTGACACTTTGTCAATGTGTGTTCTTCGCATTACGTATATGTCAATGTCGTCTGAATATGCGAGTAATTAGACAGACTTTTGAGTTGACTTGTGAGTTTTTCAGAATTCTTTCAAGAACGATGTTGAAAAAAATAATTTTACAAAAGCAGATAATTACAATAAAAAGTAACGGGACTTTTTTCATAAAAAATGTCGAAAATGCAGCAATAAAATTGCCTCACATGAATAAAAGCAAAACCAATAACTATTACCTTTAGTTTCGTTTACTTCCTTTATTTTGAGTTTTTTGTTTTTATTCATTCAGTTTATATTTTAAAATTATTACTTAAGAAATAAGTTATTAATATGTTCTCATACAACCATCATTTTTATGAAATTACCTCAATAATGCGGTCTTGAATATTGAGTTGTAATCTGTTCTTTTCTTCTTAAAGTTGTAAACTGTTCACTCCACAATGAAATATTTTTCTTTTTTATGAAATGTTTCATTGAGCAAATTTTTTTATCACAAAAGTATAACTTATAAAATATATAAGTTATTATTTCTTGTAGAGGAATTGAGTTTTTTTTATAATTACACACAGCGCGGGCAAAGGAAACGAGGGTGTCTATTGGTTGAGTGATATTAGTATGAGTTTTATCGCACTGTTTTGAATGCTTGAGGAAACCTAGGCATTTCGCAGCATTTTTGACGACATCGAATATATGGTCACTCCAACGTAGGTTTTAATTGACACAAATACCGGGAATGGAAAGTTTTTCGGTTTCGACGATGCAAGAGCCATTCATGTATAACAGCTGAGTATTTAAATTTCGTTTTAGTGACATCATACAGCATTTTGTTTTGGAAGCAAAATTGTTGATAGTTCCCCAATTTTTTATGCTGTTAATATCGGAATTTAATGAGCTTAGCATACGCTGCCGTTCCCGTTCTACAGTCGAAGAGCAGGGACGAGAGTTCTTGGACAAATATGAAAAGCAGAGAGTACTGTCGTCAGCAAAGGAATATATTGAATTAGAAGTAGCAGACAAGAGATTATTGATGTTAATATTCAAAGAGTGTCGGAGACAGAACAGAGCCCTGAGGCACACCAGCATTCATTTTGTGGATATCAGACTTGAAACCATCCAAGACAACTTATTGAACGTTCCGGAAGGTAATTTCTAATCCATTGAAGAAGAGAGTCGTCGAGCCATCAGAGCCTAATGCCAAACTCTGTAAAATGCCTTAAAAATATCAAGTGCAACTATCTTGCTTTCACCAGAGCGATATAAGCTTTGGTTTCACTTTTCGGTGAGACATGAGACCTACTGAGAAGTACGTGTTTTCGTGTTTCGAGATATTTCATGAGCTGACGGTTTATCAGCATTTCCATGACCTTGGAGAAGAGGGACGTAAGTGCAATGGGTCTCTAGGAGGAGAGAGAAGATTTGGTTTTTCCCTGTTTTCCATCTACTCGGAAAGGGTCCTAAAAAGTAGGATTAATGAAAAAGCTTAAGCAGTGGTGTTGGCAGCGTGGAGGAACACCTCTTCACAAGGAGGATATAATATCTGCACCAGCGGATTTGTGAATGTTAAGATCTTTAAGTACTCTTGCTACTACACGAGTACGAAAGTGGATTCGTCCCATTGAAAATTCGACGCACTCAAGTGTAGGCGGAGACAAAACACAATCTGTAAGTGTCGGGCTGGCCGCAAAGTGTGCAGCAAGTAGATTGGCCTTGTCCAAAGAGCTAACAGCTGGAATGTCATTATAAATGATCATTAGGGCGGCGGATGAGGCAGAATTTCTAATATTTTTGAGGAACGACCAACAATTTTTACTACAATACCTTTGGCACATTGTAGTATTTTTTGCCGGAAATTTTTGGGGCATTTTCATTGCAATGAAATGTTGGCGGTATGACTATCAGCGTGTGGTATTCGCGTGGGCTTATTTACAAGATCTTAACTCATCGTCCTTCGGGTGTTGTCTGTCTAGAATGTCGAAGCCACTCAGAATTGTGTATATTGAAAACCCCTGTATGAGGATGCAGGGATACAATTCCTTGTATGGAGTCAGACAGCGCATCAAACTCATTAAAGATTGAACCGCTGTCCAGTCTGGTGCTTCTGTAAATAAAGCAGTAGTGGATGATTTGCTTACGGAGATTGCATTTTAACTACATGAAGTTGAATTCCGGATTGGAATATGATCCATATTGTGGTGGAGTTTGGTAGGCTACATAACTACGCAAGTAAATGGCGAAGATAATGGCACTAGTTCGTAGCCAGGCAGCTCCAGATCAAAGTGATCGGGGATCTACCTCTGTTTCATTAAGTATCAAAACACCCGGTCTGTACTTACAGACTTTTTTTTCACACGCGCGCGATGGTTTTGTTTTTTGCTTTTTCGTTGTTGCTTTTTTTGTATTACTTTGGTGTACTCGTATGTTGATAGACAAGATTATCTTCCTAATATCCAGTATATTTTTTCTGTAACGAATACAAATCTTTTCTCTTTTTATTTATTGACATGGCTTTCCACTGACGTTTCGGATCCAAACTCATTCCAAGATACTTTGCATAATTTGCATGCATTATAGTATAACCTAATTATTAACATATGTGTGTACAGTTGTATGTGCCCTACTTCTCTATTTGGAAAGAAAAAATCTATTTTCCATTTTCTTGTCCTATTTTGAATGTTCGAGATCTTGTGTTGTAGTTTACGAGTTGAGTCCACATTACTTTCAGCAACTGACATTTGTGTCATCAGCAAATGTAACAATCGTGTTGTATTCTAACGCTAGAATAACGTAAGTATACAGGAGATAGAGTATTGCCCTAAGAACACTCCCTTGGGGTACATACGCTTTGATTTCTGTAAGCTCCGAATATGTATTTAATTCTTTTATGCGGAAGTATATGTCCAAAATGTACGATTTTAGAATTTCAGCATGTTCATTGAGTAGTATCTTTTTTAGCTTATAGACTAATCCCTCATGCCAATCTTTGTCAAATGCTTGTGCTACATCAAGAAAGACTGTAGAACTAACTTTTCTGTATTCAAGCGCTTTTTCAACAATGCTTCTTATTCGATAAACATGATCAACTGTTGAATATTTCAATCAAAAACTAAATTGTAATGTTTCCGTACTATCTATAGTAAGTAGCTGCCTTTTTGATACATAGTAGTCTTTCAACATTTTTGGACACTACTGAGAGCAAAAATATTGACTTAATACGCTTTCAATGCAGCATTGATGATGAATATAAGTTTCGAAATTGTTTTTTTTTTTGGCAGCTGCTTGAGAATTTGAGCAGTTATGTATTCATTTTTTACGCTCTTTTCATATTTAAAGTTTTTATTTCCCCTCTTACTTCAGATGACGATCTAGTGTATATTTCTTCATATTCTTCAGTAAAGAAATTATCACTCTCCGCTGGATTTGGTTGGAAAGTTTTTTCCAGATGCATTGAAAATCGTTCAGCTTTTAGCTTGTTGTTTTTAACCTACTCCATTGTGTCATTTAATGAGAGAAAAATGAATGATTGTACTTCTTAATCTCTTAGTGGTTTTCAAGAGTGAGTACTCTGAATTTTTAACTTCCTGTTCGAGAAGTTCCTGCATTCACCTCGAAAATCGAACAAGAATAATTCGCTAGATTCGCTAGCCTGGATGGTAATTCTATAACATGATAGCACACAAAGTGATATCACTAATAGTTTAGATAGTTTTGCCTTCTGTAATAACATAGATGATAGCGAAACTGTCTGTAGGGAGGGAGCACATAAATGATAGTGAGAACAGTCTCTTTTTTAAAAGTTGCTTTCTGTAAAGCGATAGCTGATAGTACTACTATCGTTTTGCTGTCATTTTTAAAAAGATAGCTATATTGGTGTCGTTTTTAATATCGTTTTTCCCTTTGGTTTTAAATTTTCTTCAATTTTCGCTTGGTGAAATTAAAAATGTTTGCAAATCGTAGTTTCCTACTATTTGATAGTGATAGTGATTCTAACGAAGTGGAAGGTGTAACAAATATGCGATTTAGAAGGAAGTATTTGCGCGATAGATCGAATCCATTTACATTGCCTTCAAAACAATTTATTCAAAAGTACCGCGTTTCCAAGGAGGCTTTTAAGTACATTTTGGATGTTTTGAGCCTTAAAAGTGGACAACTATTAACAATTATACCACCTATTTCAAAATTAGCCGCAACGTTGGAAGCATTAGTATCCGGTGGATACCAGTACCCTTTCCAAAATTATAAATGGCGAATTCCAGAAAGGCAATTTGCTCAAAAATCAAGAGATTATTTTTATAGAAAATATAGAATTCCCGGAGATAAGTATCTCTTTTAAAAAAATAGTCCACATACACATACATATGTATATTCCATACTAAAACATATTTGTAAATTTCTAGGATTGATTGATGGAACTCATCTTTATGTTATATCAAAAGGCCACATGCATATGAAGAGTTATTCTTTAATTGAAAGGAAAAGCATAGCATCAATGCCATGATCGTAAGTAAGGAAATACAATGTATGGATTCTTTCTTTTAAAATGTTTAATTAATTTCTAAGATTTGTGATCAGGAAATGTATAATGAGAGATATACTCGTAACATACGTAGTTTGCGTTACAACAGGAGATAGCGGATATTCTTTGGAACCACGGCTACTAACACCATTTCGTTGCATTCTCTTAAAGTTTTAAGAAGTTCGTTTTGAAAAATGTCATCCCTCTTAGCGCTGGTCTCAAAAAGGTATATTTTCGAACCAGGTTTCTCAGCGGCGAATTAGAAACTGAAAAAAAAATCCAAATAAAGAAAATCATAAATAACATCTCCGCACCAAGAAGCTACTTCTGCTTCAGGATTGGCTGATTCTTCATCATTTGGCTCAGTCGCAAATAATTCTAATGCGATTTTTTCAAAAACAACTTTCCTTTCCGGCTTTCCAATCCTTCTTCCAAATACTCGTTCTTACGGGCAGGATCCAAACTAAGGCACGGCTCCTCAGCTCAAAAAGTTTTTGTTTTTTCGCAGAACAGGGAAACTAAATCATTTACTCTTTCTTCTAGAGGACTAAGAGAAATGTTTTTGAATGGTCCACCTCCCGTTTTTGACATTTGTTTTATGGTTTGACAACTTACTTTTGGTACGGTATTTAAAGCCTGTTTAAACCTTGAAAATAACTTTCATTCAAATTCTAAATAAGAAATATGGTATACCAATAATTCTTACCTTTTGCCCACTCATTTCCATTTTTTATTGGTGATCCTATACTATTCAATTTATTTTTCAATGCATCCCACATTTGGTTTCTGCAAACTTTGCCAGCTGAAGTGTTAAACACACTTTTGCTCAAGTCCCCTTTCTTTTTCATAAAAGAAACAAGCAATTCCAATTGCTTATTGGTTGCACACCTAAAAATTTGCTTTAATTTGCATTTTTCAGAATTTATTTTGTAGTATACTCGTATATTTCATTTTCTATTAATGAGATGAAAATTTTAAAATTTTAAACAAACCACAGACCAACCGAAATATGTGACAATTTGAAAATTGTTTACTGTTTTTCATAATTGTCAGTTAAACAAAATTTGTGTGTACGGTCAGGAACGAAATTAATTTGGATGAGAATGAAAACGTGAGTATCACTATCGATTTACAGAAAGAAAATCTACACCACTCTCACTTTCATTATAGGTTTCACTATAATTTGAAAGAGAGTCAGCTTTCGCCTTACAGAATTACCACCCTGATTGCTCGATTTCAGGAATACGCGTAGGTAATAAACAACACCCTACGCACTTCGACCAATCTCCACACAATGTGTGTGTTTGAGTATATGAGTATGTATGTCCATATGTGTCTTTTTTTTCACTATACCTTGCATACCTCGCGAACAAATGGTGCTTTTGATTTGAAGTTTTGTCTTCAGGCAGAATCGCGGTCATTAGATTTTGACCAAAATCCGCCGATCACTTATTTATTAAAAAAATTCTTTCAAAATTTTTGCAGTACTAGCCGAAATCTTTAACATAGCACACATTTAACGAAAATTTGAAAAAAATCTGGCCAGAATAATCTGAGTAATAAAAGTAATAGTAACAATTTAGAACTTCGAGAGCGTTCTACAATTTCTTCACAACAAAGTATGAGTTTTGAGCAGCCAACAGTACCTGAAGCTCTTAAAATGTCTGTTGTCCGTCCTATACATAAAGATAAGAAAAAAGACGACATCGGAAACTACCGGCCGATTTCAATACTTTCGGTAACAGATAAGGTTTTAGAAGAAATCATTCCCAAAAGACTGATTGAATACCTTGACAAATATAAAATCCTGTCAAGCAATCAATTTGGTTTCAGGCCAAACAAAAGTATTAGTCGACTAATTGGAGACTTTGCGAATGGAATAAATACAAGTCAAGAGAAAAATCAGCACAGAGTGGTACTTTTCATAGATTTTAAGGCAGGTGGAAAAAATTTCAAAACCCAAAATTTAAAGTAAAAATGAAAAATAGCTTAAGCGATGAAAAATCCTTAAACTGTGTCACCCCGCAAGGTTTCAAGCTAGGGCCTCTACTTTTTATTATCTACGTGAATGACATGCTGTTAGCTGTCAGGAAAAGCACTGTGTTTGCCTACGCAGACAATACGGCGATTTACCAATCACAAAGATGTTAAAACCGATGAAAAAATCATGCAGAACGAATTTAATATAGTCATTTTATGGTGTCATGATAATGGTCTTATTATTAACGATAAAAAAATCAGCATAGATTGGAAATAAAGTTCATAGTTTAGTGCTTACACAATGACGAGTGCTCAACTGTTCTCGAAAATGTGTCAACCTACAGGTACTTGGGAGTTGTAGTAGACTGCAACTTTGAGTGGAGCTGCCTTATTGGCCAGCTGACGAAAAAACTTTGGCAATCCGCCTACGCTCTATTCCAACGAAACGAAATTACAACGTATTTTTCCAACCAACTGTATAAACTGGAGATACTCTCAACTTTTAAAATGACAACACATACAAGACACCTCCTTAACAGTTAGCAAATACAAGAAAACATTTACAAAACAGATACACGTAGTATCTGTACACGATATGTAGTAGCAGTTCTAGCTACATTCAAAAAAAATGTCATCTTATTTTATAGATCTACCTAAGCCAATATTTATGAAAAATGTTATCTATGTAAATTTTTCAGCATTTTTTAATTTCACTGTTTTAACGAAGAAAATGCAAGCAAAAATAATGTACCTACTCGTATGTATAATTCAATAATACAATACAAAATAGTAACTAGTCTTCTGCAGACAAGCCACACTGGCTTTGAAGAAAAAATAATGTAACTGGTAAATTTTTCAGCCCAAACAATTTTAATTTATTCATTAAATGCATCCATCTCAGAGCTGACCTTAACTTTTTAACAAAATTTAATTATTAACAATTAGAACAATAACTGCACGGTTCATAAGAGGAGATTCATCACTGAAAAATCAGGCTAATTTTTCTTTTATTTCAAAGCATAAAACTTCGGTTGACAATACTAATTAAAAGTCTTATAATCTCCCATACATTTCTTTACTCAAAAGAAGATAAAAAAACTTACTGGACACAAACCAAGGCCTAGTGTTCCAGAAACAAACTGAAGTCCGTGTTAAAAGAAATATATTAGATCATTAATCAAAGCTTTTGGCTATAGACCTAGAACTGTGTTCCAAGTCACTTCAAGTATGTGTTCAAATCTTTCTTGGTCGACGGAAAGGGGAGATAAACACCGGTGCCACACTTTTTTTTGCTTAGCCAAACTTTAAAAGCTTATCCGGTCGGGCTTAACCTACCTTTTGACCATTTTCGGATCAAATTGTACTAAATTCTAATAGGATATGAAATATCAAAAACCATTGAAGAATACTACAAGTTGTCTTTATCCGGAAGTTATTATTTCAAAGATTTTCTAAAATGAAATTAATATCAGAATTACGAGTAATTGTTTATTGATATGCGAACTTATTAAATTTATTTTTACCTTGTGGGGCTCTGGTATGGTGCCATTTTTTTCTCGCTCTACGCTTTTCGGCAATCAACTCACAATTTGTTGAGAATAGTAGTTAGCCTTTGGCTTTTTTTTAATGTTTGGTGTGATTTCCGAAGCTAAGATTTGAATATATTTAATACCTCAAACAGTATTTGAATCTAATTGTATTTGTAAGTTGTACCTAAGTGTTTCTATATTCTCTACTAGTAAGAGCTGAGTTATTTACATTTTGAATCTGATGATTATGGTTGCCAATTCAGTAGTTTCACGTTTTGGCATGCAACAAATGACTTTACTATACAGAAACCAAGTCAAGGGTCCAAAGAACTTATTAAGCTTACGAAAGTTTATTCCAATATTCCTCTGCATTAATTTCCCGTTATTCTGGTGATATGGAAATTTAACTCAAGGTGATCGAACCCTGACCGTATCTCTACCCTCTCGGCGGTAAATCATAAAAGCAAAAGTTTTACCCATCCGGTCTATCAAAGTTGAAACCATTTTCATATGTGAAAATAATTATTCGCCAGTCGTTCTTAATTTGACTCTATTCTATACTAGCAGTCCAGGCTATGTTCTCTTTTGCAAATAGTAATCGAAGCGAAGGTTTGTCAACATCTTTAACCAATTAAGATTCTCAGCACTAAGAATAACCCGTCGAAAAGTGAATTTCGTGTGACCCTGTCTATGAATACGTGTGAATTGTTATCAACGGCAATTTCCCTTCCATTTTATATTAGGTTCTACCACATGAAATGTGGTAGTAAAAATAGTAAAAATTTAAAAGCCAATATTTTCTTTACCTTTCCTATGAGAGAAAGTAGTCGACTTTTTGTCATCGGGAATACTCCCATACTTTGTGTAATCTCCCGCACCGATTTCGTTGGGTCCGCATGTATTGTTGCTCTTAAAACATCGTCGTCAACTAACGTTTCCGGCCTCCCAAGTAGTTTATTTTCGAGGCTAAAATCTCCCGAACGGAACTTTCGAAACCAACGTCGGATAGTGCGTTCATTTACCACTACATTCTCAAATGCGTCATTAATATTTTTCATTGCCAATGATGCATTATGTCCCATTTTAAATTCGTAGAGAGGGTTCGAATTTGAACTGCAGACAGCATGGTAAATAATTCCTAGAATAAAATAACGGTACTTGTAACGAACCCTAAAATTCTCACACGTCAAGCACACGTACGGCTTTATTTTATAAAAAAAGAAAATTTAACAGATGTTCACCCGAGAGCTTATTTCCGACCACAGATAAACTAACCTAGTAAGCTTTTGCAAACTCTTAACTTTCGCACAGACACACTGTAAGTGAATTTCAACACTTTTACATCTCTATAACTTTGTCAAAATTTGCTAGAATGAGAGTAATTTACAAGTAAAATTGCTAGAATGAGAGCGATTTGCACGATTATGCTATTTGGTAAGTCATTGACATTGCAAACTTAGGCTAAAGAGCACATTAAAATAGGGAAATCCATTTTTTCCTTTCTTTTGTATGAAGAATGTTCAAAATTATTAAGCTCAACCAAATTACGAAATGTGCTTCTACATATTTATACGACTTCTACATATATATGTATGTATGTACATTAGAAATATCGCACAGAATAGTATAACTCAGAAACTTTCGGCGCTAGTCAACGAATTTAAAGGATTAGAAAAATTCCTGACACATTTTCCGGAGAGTTAGCAAAAATAAAACAAAAATAGCCTTATGTCGCACATACAGTCAGTGTGAGGTGTCTTATATGGCGCGTAACATCCCCTTTATTTTGTGATAGAAAAATGCCGCCTATACTTAAGGGTTTCTTCAATACGGCAGTCGTTTGTCCGGCTTAAAAATAAAAATATCAGCGCACTCTTAACCTCACTAAATAGGTGATCCCAATAGAATGGTTCTATGATTCGGCACAGTAGCATCAACTAACAAGCCTCCCCAGTTAGCCCGTTCCTTAGTTAACTGCCTCCAGTTGCGACCTCCTGATCGGTTGAGGTCCCCTTTTACTTGTGTGCGCCACTTAAAGTGAAGTCTTCTTTCACTGCGTTATCCCTCCAAATTAGATTTAAATATTTACGGGTCGGGCATTGGTCTCTATTCGCTCTACACATCCTAGTCATCTCAGACCAATGATGTTCAGTTCTCTGACTAGGTCGATGTCACTGTACAGCTCGTAAAGTTCGCTGTTGAATCTTCTCCACCACAGTTCGTCAACACAAACGGACCGAATACTGTATGAAGAATTTTTCTCCCGAAGCGCCCGAGTATATCTTCTTTCGCTTCCGGTAAAGTCCGTGCTTTAGCGCCATAAAGTAGATCTGCGTTGATCTAGGTCTTGTATGTATAGAATCTCCGTAGTTGTTCGGGATAGGGTCTTACTACCCAATTGCCTTCTTAACCCTAAGAAACAGCAATTGGAAAGAGTAATTCTTCGTTTTATTTCTGCTGAGGTGTTCTTGACGAAGATGCCGAAACTGGATATGGCTCTATATAGCTCGTCTCTATAAATACTGTCATATGAGGCCTTAAAAACTTCAGTTTTTTTCCACGATCAGGAGTGTGAATATTTGGTCGATTGTGATCTTGTGTGAAACCGCACTAAAAGGGGCCTATCAATTTGTTGACCAAAGCTTTCAGACAATATGGCAGATAAGATCTCGCTTGCGATGTTGAGGAGAGTAATGCCTCTACAGTGGGCGCAGTTGAAGGAGTCTCCTTTTTTGTGGATTGAGCAAATGATGCTGATATTCTATTCATTAGGTTGACCAGATCTGAGAAAAGAGTTGTTGTTGTATGCTCTCCACAAAGTCATTTCCAGAAACTATTAATACCTCGGCCGGTAAGTTGTCAGGTCCAGTTGCTTTATTGGATTTTAGCTTAGATATCGCTATCCTTATTTTATTTTGATCGAGTGGACAGAAGTTTATTGGTGGTCGTCGGATGAAACTCAGCACATCAGTTGCAGCGTCTCTAATGACACGTTGACAGCGTTGCCACTGGTTTTCCGTACTTGATGCTGGCGACATAGTTGTCGAGAGATTTTGGGATATGTGTTCGGCGAAGTTTTTGGCGGTGTCTTGCTACTGCAGCTTTTCTATGTTATATCTTCTACATTCGTACCTTGGCTGCAACAAGGTGGTGATCCGCGTCAATGTTAGCTGAACGGAAGTTTCGTACGCACAGAATACTGGAGGCATGTCTCACGTCGATCGCTCAATTGCTCAATTTGATTTAGCGTTTGATGATCCGGAGACTGCCATATCTCTAAGTGTGTATTGAGATGAAGAAACCTTGTGCTTGTTATAGTGATATTTCATCCCGCCGCAAAGTCAATAAGCCTAAGTCCTTTCCTATCCTATCCCTAATACGATAGGACATTGCTCATAAGTCTTATCGAGGAGCTCGTAGAAACATTCCTTGGGGTCATCGTCGTTGTCATCCGTAAAGGTATGGGCACATGTTACGAACTTAGCCTTGATGCGGATTGTCATAAGACGCTCGCTCACGTGTCGTAAGCTCAAAATTCCTTGGCAAGTTCTGTCGCATGTAACAAATCCGCATTCGAGTAAGTGCTGTTCCTTTTCCCAATATCAATCACCATAGTATATATTTATCAGTTTTTCATCCTCCTTATTCTCGGCCCACCCATCGCACTTTCTACATGGCAGCAATATCTGCGTGATAGCAGTCAAGAGCCTCTCGTGAATCAACGGCATGTTTCATTAGTCTCTTTTGGCGAAAATTCGTGCAATTGGGATCGACCAACCTCTTCTTTCAATAGATTAGAAATTTTAAAAGCAACCAACTCAAATTGTCCAAGACGATTACAAGTCTGATATCCACAAAATATAGTAAATGCTTGTGTGCCCCGTCCAGTCTTCGACACTATTTTTCATCAGCGATCTCATGTCTGCCTTTTCCAGGCCAATATAGTACACATTCCTTTGCTGAAGACAGCACTCTCTGCCTTTCATATTCGTTCCAGAAGTAAAGTCCTTCGGGTGCTCCTCTAAAACTCGTAGGTGATATTACCGCATTGAAATATTCGAGCACTAGTATAGTTTTACCTAGCTCCATGGCTATTTTTATTACCAGATCTCCACCGAGATTGCTCTTCAAACCTCACACCCGTCTCACAATGAATCTACTGAGGATGCACTCGGAAATATCGCGTTTCTTTCCTCAGCATTATATCCTGGGAACATACAACACATAAGTTAGGAAACTTATAGGAATATTCACTTCGCAGGGACAAAGTACTTTTACGATCGGAAAACAAACAGGCAAGTATCGCAGGACTTTCTTTGTTTTGGTGTACAGGATGGTATTAATCTCATTTCATTTGAAACGGATATTTCCACCATTGGATTAGAGAGTGCTATTTGTGTGAATACCACTACCGAAGACCTACCATAAATTAAACCAAAAGTTTATCAAACTTCTCAACTACACAAGATGAATCTGACCACCACAATCGCAAGCCACTTACTTTTTGGTATCAAATCGGCATATGCCAGTCACTTCCACCTGCTTCTAGTCGTGGCGACAGCAAGTGACTGAGTGTAAATTACGCTTTATGCTTAAAAATCCCTACAAACTATCTCCTACAGATATGGCAGATCAAGGAAAATATTTAAATTCTACCATTCTGTCCGCTTCTAAAGCTTACAGACATGAAGAATGCGCTTGTACTGCAATTATACCTTTGGCTAGGAGGAAATCACTGTCCCCATGCTTTACAAATTCGATTGCAGTCGGGACACTAAAATAAAATCAGGCTTCGTCAAAGTCAAAAAATCAGACCTCGACCAGCTTCCACAAAAGTAATCACAACACTTGGGCACTTATTGTTTACATAAGATTTTCTCCTTTTTATTAAAAATCAACTCTAACGCGCAGCTATATACGAATTTCACTTGGAAATCACGATTGGGCCAGTTTCTTTGCGAGCATCCCTTTGCTTAGCTACAATTTGATTGGCAATACGATCCAAATCACGTTGTCCGGTGGGGGACAATTTGCGTCCACCATCGGGGTGCTTCTCAATCAAGCGGGCGTGTTCCAAGACCTGGAGGGCCTTGCGAGCACAACCATCAGCAGACCGGCAGAAATGTGATGGGTGGACTCCGTTGCGTTTGCGTCCACCGTAGATTTTGGTGATTGAACCAACACCAGCTGGACTGCGGTGATATAAATGACGCAGGATCGATGCACAACGAATGTAGAACCAATCGGGGTCGTAGGGAGAGAGCTCCTTGTACTTGGCAGTCTTAATGATGTCCATCTGTTCTGGAACCTTCAATTTGCCAGTCCTAAACGAGAAACGAGAGTGCGATGTGTTAGAAAGTTTTGAGGTTACACGTACCAAGTTGTACTTACTTCTTTAAGAAGACAGCGACATGTTTAACCACAGCGTGTTGATCAATATCCTTAACTGTAACACCTGGCATCTGTAAGCAAAGAGAAACAATTACTTTTCCTTTTGCAAAAGCAGCAATCCAATGGTACAACAACGTAAACACATGCAAAAGGCGGAACTACTCGAATTCATCGATTAGTTCCATTTGATGTGAATTTTAATTTTCGTAAACATTTTGTGATTTGTTGCCCATGGCTCATTTTGGAGAAGCTAACATTTTGATAGAATTTTGAGTGAAAATTCTCACTGAATGACAGAAACCATACCTTGCTTGACAACGAGAACCGGAAGAAAGGACATATTGCGTGAAGTTGGCAGTAATCAAAACTTGTTTTTATATTAGGAAATGTTTGGAAACCAAGCAACTGAGCTATTTCTATTGCGTGTGTTCATTGTTAAAGTGTTGCAGAAAAATAAATCGAATAAAAAATCGGTTTAAATAAATTAATATCTTGCAAACCAAGGAAAAAGTGATATATAATTTAAATTTAGTAGAATTTCCGTTAGAATTTTATGTCAAAATATAATAACTAATAATAATTTCCGACAATTATTTTGAATGTTTAAATTGATTCGCAAGCAAATACAAACAGTAAAAAAAGATGAAAGCTGAAATAACAAATATTGTGTTGGATTTTGCCATTTTGCCAAACAAAGTGCCTGGTTACATTGTGCCTGTTCACATTGGAGCGGACAGGGAGATTGCCCGAAAGAGAGGGAACGCTTTTATTGAAGTGGGAAGAAAAAGGGTTACTTTAGAAATGGATTTTCGGGTGAAGTACGTCGTTTTTTTTCCATATCGTTCCATTTCTGACATATTTTTTCATTTTAGTCTTGATCGTTTCTCATGGAAGAGTGAAGAATAGGAAAAAAAGGTATCTTTCTGGCCAACTGCTCAAATTGTAAAAATAAAAATGCTCCGATTCAAGTGTTCCACTTGTCAAAAAGTCTTTCAACACCATGAAAATGTGAACACAACGTTCATGAAGACTTTCATCCCGTCGCCAATGTGTCTGTTTACATTGGCTTCTTCACACTTCCGTTCTCATCGAACGAAATGAAAAAGTATGTCAGAAATGAAACGATATGGAAAAAAAACGATGCGATTCACCCGAAAATCCACTTCAGAAATGGATATTCGGTGGAAACAACCCTTCTTTTTCCTACTTTAATAAAAAGCGTTACCTCTCTTTCAGACAATCTTCCAGCCCGCGCCGATGTAAACAGGCACAAAGAAATTGCGGAATTAAAATTTGACAGTTAACAATCTCACAACATATGTGAAAATTTGTAGAATCAGTGTAAATTGTAAAATAGTGTTCCATTGGAATCCGAGGCGATGAACTTCCGGAGTAAAATCAATGAAAACGCCATAACATGACGTAAAGCCAGTAAGTGCGCTCTTCAAACAAATGAGTTTGCATAATTTTTTTTAATTAGATTTTCTGTAATTTAGTTTTTCAAATATGTATGTTCGTTGACATTATGGCTAATTAGTGAACCAGAATCTTAGCTGAGCACACCTGCGGCCTTCGCTACGCCCTTTTATTGTGCAAAAGAACAATTTTGCTAAAAAAATTTTTATTTTCAAATACGTGTTGGGTTAAAATGTCGAGAACAGATCGCGAGTTTCGAAATAAGTACTTGTGAAGTGTTTATATGGGATAGTTTAAATAGAATCGTGCTTTAAAAAATGTAAACAAAGCATTTGTTAAACGCGAAGAAATTGTTTTTCTTGTTATTTCTTTATTCAATATTAAGTTCGTAGTGAATAATATAAAGTGTTTATTTAATATATTGTTAAACAAGTCAATAAAGACAGTGAAATGCAACTTAAAATTTTCATAGATGGAATCCTATTAATGTTACAGCAATATTATTTCAAGGGGAATTTTTCAGTTGGTGAAACTGAAAAGTTGGTGCAAATTGGCATGGTTCTTAAGTTATAATTGAAGCAGGATCAAGTGCAAGAGAGTACTTGCAACTTTCAGTATTCTTTCACTTTCACCAAACGAAATAGTCATTTTAAAATATTTTATTGATTTGTTTAACCATATATTTAACAAAAAGACATTATATTACACAGTATATAACAACACAACAACTTCTTCGTGTTTCACAAGTGCTGTGTTTACATTTTTTTTTTGATCACGATTCTATTTAAATTAACCCATCTAAACACTTCACAAGCACTTATTTCGAAACTCGCGTATTTTTTCTCGACATTTCAACTTTATGCTTATCAGACAAAAATAAATTCTTTAACTAATTTATTTATTTTGTTTCACACCGAAATAAACTTTACATATGATTTTGCTCCCAGCCAAAATTTGTTCAGCCGTGGAGGTAAAAAAAATGCCATCAAGGGGCGCTGAAAGCACTTTACCGGGTGTCAATATGTAATCCAACAACCATGAGACTTGAATTTGATGTTCCTTAGTTCTTTCCAATGAATAAATAAATTTATTTATGTCCTTTTTTTTATAGTATAACTATATTTAAACAGTTTCGTTGCTTCTTATTAAAAAGATCTTTTTTTGTAATACTCGTAAATGGATTTATTCGTTATTTAAGTGTTTTATACAGATTTATACAGATTTCATAAAAAGAAAAGGTTTTATGCTGAAATGAGGGTCATTATTCCATTTCTCTTATCTTGCGCTTCTCTATTATCTCGAATTAAATTTTCTTCTCTTTGTGGGACTTCTCGAATAATCATTGATTGCTATCATTTTCCAGCATTTCACCATAATCTTCAGTTAGGCATTGGCACTCTATAATGTGATTGTGCAAGGCTACACAGGGTAAAACATAATGCTTTGCGACTTTTAGCTTAAATATTTCCAGGAACTTAAGAATTCGGAACCTTTGCCTCAAAATCCCAAAAACTTGCTCAATGCAGACTCTTGATGAACTCAAGCACATATTGAACCGCGTTTAATGATTATTGAGGTGGTTGTTGTTGGTTGGTGGTTGTCCAGAAATGGAACCATCATGTGCAATGACAGCGGATATGCTGAATCCCCTAAAGAGATGGGTTCCTTGGAGAAACCGAATAGACTCATTTTTTAGACTCTTAGCCAAAGGACTATTTCGCCATACTGTTGCGTCATGAGTTCTTCCTGACCAGCCAAAATAAGCATAGGTGGAAATGCAATTTGCGTCACATACAGCCTAAAATACCATAAAATATAAGACACAAATATATCGTTCATTTTTAGTTTCAAATCTTTCGCATACTTACATACTTAGAGTATCATGAAATGAGTACCATGTCTATTGTAATAGCTCTCTTTATGAAGAGCTCGATGTTTGCTTATAAATTTGATTGTTTTCAAAACAATTTTGTGTGAAGCTTCTCGTTCCACACAAAATCTATCCGATAAGTCTCGATACGAGCACCCATTTGCTAGTTTCCAAATTGTTATTAGTAAAGCATAGTTCATACTAATTCCAGGTCTGCCGGTTTTTGCTGTTTTCCAAAAGGGTTCAAATTTTGATAGAAGTTGCTGCGAATAAAACGAAATTATAAGTGCATTTTTTTCTTAAATACAATTCTTGATCGTACCTTGTACGTTATCTTACTTATCCTAAAATGACTCGTAAATACATGGTCCAGAAATCTTTGTATTAGTTTAAATACTCCTATGTTTTTTAGGACATAACGCTGTTTCCACATACTTGCATATAAAAGGTGTTTAATGTATTTTTTGTTCAACTTGGTTGAACAATCATGCTTTAAAATATTGAGAAATGAAAATTGTGCAAGTTATCCGTTCATAAACGTTTAACACTTGCAATGAAAACATAAGCTTTTGACGTTTCATATGTTCTATTTTCCGTTGTGTTTGTGAGTCCTGAATTGTAATCGTATTTTTAGCAGTGCTTTCAGATTTTATAGAGTGCGGCCAATCTGTAAAATCACAAACAATAACTAACAAATCAAAGTAGAAAAATAGTCAACACAGATCCCTTTATGCAAATAAACGTTAAATTTACTCGTAATATCCCTTTCAAAGAACAATTGAATATATGAGAAACAAGGGAAAAAATGCTTTCAAGTTTTCGTAATGCTAAATGTTAAAGTTACACAAACATGTAAAGAATCAGTAAACGTCAAATTTGGAGCGCTTCAAAAAGTTCAACTTATTTCAACTTGAGCAGCAACAGTAGTAATAGCAGCAGAAATAGGAGCACATTGGGGAGGTTCACATATAAGCTAACAGTTTGACAGTTCTCCGCAGCAGCAACATATGTACATTGATTTCCTCGCTTACGAGCCAATGTGATGTGCGTTCAGTAGAAAGTACAGCCGCTTTCGGAATATCCGTAATTGTCTATTCGGCATCGATCGGCGTACAATTTGAGAAAAGATTTTGGACTCGAAAATAGCACGTTACGGGAACTAAAGCCCCAAATAAAGGCCTGTGACAGGGCTTCGCGGATTTGACTTTTGAGCAGCTTGAAGTCGACCTTTATTTTTATAAAAATACATTGCTTAGCTACAAATCATACTGTTGGCTAAATGAGGTCGTGAATGGGCAAAATTGCGTTTTTGGAGCGAGACAAATCCAGAAGAGTCTTTTGAAACTCAATTAAACCCAGAAACGTTCATTGTTGTTTTACCCTGATTGCATCATCGATCTTTATTTTTTCAAAAATGAAGCCAAAGCTCGCGTGTCAGTCATTGGTCAACGTTACTCCACAATGATCAGTGATTATTTCATCGTAAATATGGACGGCATTGACCCGGAGGATATGTGGTTTCAGGATTATGCGGCTACAAGCCACACTGTTCATGAAATGTTCTGGGGTCTTCAGTGCATCCTAATAAGCCTTCAAGTAATCAGATTTTGAAAGTGCTGAAGTTTTTTTTTGGTGAGATGCTCGAAAGAGTGGTTTAAATTATATCGAGCAAATCATCACATATGATCCAATTAATATTCAAAACATAAGTATGCAAATGAATAAAATTGATTGATTCAAACCCAATTCCTGTTGGTATTGTCTAAAAAAGAAGTTAAATAGTTCTTCAAAGAGCACCCTATATAATTTTGTGCTATATTTCCATTTCATCCATTCCATCAACTTGCTGATGCCCTGTGTGACAATGAGAGCACATTAATTCCTTTCAATATAGAGTTTTATGAACTATTCAATCATGAATATACTGGGAAACAAGGGATACTTTAAATCCCCCATACATCATTATGCAGAAAAATAATATTAGTTTTCCTCTGAAATAGTTTTTTCTGTTTTTCTCAAAAGTCATATTTTGTACATATTTTACCCCCACGTGATAGCCACTGGATACCATTGTCCTTGAACCGAACTTGGCTTGTTAAATTTATAATATAAATGAAGAAAAGGTCTATTCGCAGCTCAGCGAATTACGAATGACTAGCTGCGAACAAATCATTTTTGATACATTTAAGGACAGTCTATTCTAGTGACAATTTTGCTATTATGAAAGAGCTTAATTTATCTGAGGATTAATAAGAAAAAAAACTCAAATTCAATTAGTTTTTGCGACTGCTCTTCGCGAACTGTCAAATCGTACGACCAAAACATTCTCGCGAATGTAACTTCAAAATTCTGCTTTTCAGGTCGATACGACTAAATGAAAAAGTAGCTGTGAATGAAATGCCATTCACTGTGAATGGACTTTAATTCGATTTACAAGGGTGTGCCATTTTTACACGTACACTACTAAAACTAGCAAACTCTTTTGTGCGTAACTCCTACAACCGCCATCTAAAGTATAAGTGCATGTTGTTACAGCTATTGCAACTCACACGTATTTACGTGTGGAAATCAGTTGAAGTCTTTTTTGAATGGCCAACGAAGAAAGAAGATCCTGGGTTAAAAATGAAAGACATGCGCAATCTTCAATCTCAAGAATACTGAAGAGCTTCGCAATGGAAACAATATCCGGATGTTTTGCAGGAAAGTTAAGGACCTGCCACATGGCTTCAAGCCGGGAATGCCGGCTCTTCAAAGAAGTAAAGGAAACCTAGTCACCCAAGCGCAGGGAATAGTAGATGTTTAAGCAGTTATTTAATGGGTATCAGGTAGAGATAGAAAGTGCTTCCAGTTAATGAAAAAGCCATGTCGCCGCCTTATGTCAGATATAAGATCTTATCGAATTCACACAATGAGTGTCTCAACCCCAGCAGGTCGACGATCGACCAAAATTTCTACCTCGGAGTAAAAATCAGCTCCACGAGAACTACTGCTAATTCGGTTCGGCGAAACAAATTGGCTTACAACTCCTAATTCATAAGACGAAATGCTTATTTTACAAGACATTGATCTGCCAGTTCTGCTATATGGAGCCGTATGCTGATTAGGAAAGCAGAGTAGATATTGATTAATTTTGAGAGAAAAATTCTTCGTCTCGGATATTTGGTTCCCTATATGAGGAGGGCGAATGGAGTAAGAGATATAACCGCGAACTCTGTGAGCTGCACAAGATTTGATGTGCTCCAGTAAAGGGATCAAAGGGTCACAGTCAGGTTCGAGATAAAAAGGAGGGCCGAATCGAACGGCTATTGCTACTGACAAGAAAAGGAGCATTTTTTTGGATCTGAATGTGCCATTGGAGCCAGACCCTAGGAATAACTGTTGACTTTTCGATATGTGGAAGAACTCTTCATGACAGTTCGTAACTCTAATTGCTCCACGGAGAAATAATACGATGCCCCAAAGACAGCTTTTACGAACTTCTTGACAGAACGTACGAGGTGTGAACATTGTCCTAGGCGATGTTAATGCAAATTGAGAAAGGCAGAGCGTCCTTGGTGGTACTGTTGGAAGGCCTGCAATTTAATGTTTACAAGGAAACATGGACAACTCCCTGTCAGTCAATTGTCAACAAAGTTCATTACATTGCGATCGACACAAGGCATTTCTCCAATATAAAAGATGGCCGAACTTTCTGAAGGGCGAACACTAGCTTGCTGTTGCCAGAGTATGGTTCCAGATATCCTAAACATATCAAAGGCCAGATAATATTGTGAGGAAGTTTGCCTTCGAACGCTTGCAATCACAAGAGATTGTCAGAGCCTTAATTAATAGAACGTAACAAAAGCCATCTATAACTTTCAGCACAGATAATAAATCTATACAGATGTCTCATCCATATGGGAAGTTTTGTCCTATGAAAATGAAATCGAACTAAAAAAAACGCTTTTTTAAAAAGCTGCAAAGAGCAGAAAAATCATTTTATTTCTTTTCGCTTTTTGCTCTTGCCACACATGCAAAGTCGTTTATCGTGCAAAAACAATACGTGAACGAAAGAAATAAATAAAAAAACATACGTTGACGTTGCCCAGCATAACCGGTTTACTTGGGTATATGTACGTGTGCTTGTTATTTTGTTTGTAACTTGTTATGCAATGTAAATTAAATGTTTGCTCCCTTTTCTTTCAAGTTATGTAAAAGGGAGTTTTTAAAACTGTACCCAAAACATTTGTATGTAAAGATCGAAAATCTTCAATTCCGGGACTCGGGGACAACGAAGTATTGTACGGCCGAATATATGGGAGTTCGAACAAGTGTAATGGGATCAGGTCCTGGTCCACCCCGGACTGTAACGCCACCTAAGTAAGTAAGGAAAATATTGGAAATATTTTTCCGACAGCCACGAATGAGCCATATTTTAACTAGCAAAATCAATGTTCCTTGGAGTAGAGACTCTGGATCCAACCAGACTGAAGTAGCACCGGTTGCCTAGGCTTATTCTGGTGGTAATCTTCGACAAGGTGTCATTTGTTCAGTTTGCATTAACCCAGAGGAAGAGGAACTCCTCTAAAGCAATGAGTGTTTACAGTGACAAATTGTACGATTTGGTATACGACGGGGTTATCTTTGCTCGACAAAATATATTTTACAATGGCGGCAGATTTTGGCCATCCTGAAGTGTCTATATCAATGACGTGTCCCAAAATTCCTGACCTGGCCCTGTAGAAAATGTAGGTAGAAAAATGTAAAAAGCTACGACCAAGGGTTTGAAGGTGATGTTAGAAATTGCATTCCAGCATTGCTACGAAGAGTGGCAGCACCGTTGGGATCGCTGTGTACGCTCTCAAGGGACCTACTTTGAAGGTTACAATTCATTTTATGTTTGATACATGTGTTTTAAAAAAATTATTCTCATTACTTTTGGGAAACACCACGTATATATTCCAATATATGTACATAGTATTATCTATATATATACCTGTATAATAATTGATCACTGCTCTTGACCTATATATAACCACAACCTCTTTTTCTTTTGGTGGCAATTTCGAGGTTATTTCCTTAATTTCCTGCATAACATTTCTATTTAAGCCAGGGGACAGACTTTTAATTTTAATCCACCTGTGCAATGAAGATGGATGCGGCAAATGTATCTCAAGTTGATCCCGCAAAAAGTTGTATCCGGCAGCTGAACGAAAAAAGATGCACTGCGAAATCCATTTCTCCTCTTCGGTGTATTCATTTTTACCCTGTGATAAGATGAGCTTCGAAAATGTCATAGCATTTTGATGAATACCAAGCAATGAATCGATTTTCCCTTGAATGTTTTGCTTTTCACGCGCTTGTAGCCTTTTCTTGTCCTCTTTTAAACGACGAATTTTCTTTAATAAATTTAGTTTCGATTTTCTTTAATAGTTATTCTCAATACATTGTTCAATTTCTTGAGCTTTTCAATTCTCCTAATGTAAAAAGATTGCCTTTTTACATGAGCCTCACAATTGGCGCAAGCAAATTCAATGTGATCATTGAATTTTGTCCTTAATAAATTTTTAAAAGCCAAATTTAGTTCCCCTATTGTAGGTTCACTCGAACTCAATATTAAATCTTTATAATTTTCATAAGTAATTTTAGCTTTGACTGGATCAAAGCAAACAGAACCGTCTTCAGAGTTCGGAACACTCTCGCTTCGTTTTTTCCCAAAAAGGCATTTTCAAAATGTTTGCTGCAAATGTAAGGTTTTTTAAGGCATTTTATATGTTCACGGAACTCCTCCGTCAAAGCTAACCATTCATCATATTTAACAGTGCCTTTTTTAGGGAAACGAAATAATTTCATATCAGAAAACTTCATTTCATCCTATCAATTAAATTACTTATTACTTACATGCACTGCATATTAATAACACGAATAATATTTTGCTCGTCAAACTTCAATTACAAAATGTAAAGAAATATTCTACTTTTCCCGCCTTTGAATTTTCCTTTCTTACATACACACCCATACGCTCAAACTCAAATACCAATTCATGAAAAATTACATAATTTCCTATTGCAGTCGAATGAAAACAAACAGCCAAGTCTTCATACCCCTTTCCGCAAACCTCTTGCAAATGTTTTTCATATTCCTTTTGCCACTGCCATCAACTTGTGGTGGGAGAAACAAAAATCTCTCAGTGAACAAAGCAAGAAAGAGCGAAAATAAAAAAGCTTTACATTATTCCGAAAGCTCGTGTCGGCTAGCCGACAAAAATTGAACAATTTTTTTCTACAGCGATGAGACATCTGTATAGATTTATTATCTGCGCTTTCAGGTTGGGATTTTTTCTACCTAGGCTGCGTTACTAACTCTGATAATCGCTGTTCCTTTGGTTTAAGAGGGCAATTCAATAATAAAGCCTTTCAACTGACCTATATATAAAACCCTAATAATCCTAATCCTGCTCTATGGCGGAGAAGGGTTTTTCGAGTGTTTTTGATGGGCTTTGGAGGAGGAGGAGCACTCTACTAGCTATACAAAATTGACGTGGTAAGGAAAATGTGAACCAGTGTCTGGGATGGCCAGGACACATAGAACGATTTCAAATTTAAGCTCCGGCCTAAAGGGTTTTCGATTCCTTTCGGAGGCCAACGCAGGAGAAGAAGATCTTAACATATCTTGGAGTTTGTTGAAGGTAGTTGGCCAAAGTCCGCAGTCACTGGAAAGATTATTTGGTTGTGATCCAGGCTTGCCCGAAATGTACCGCTATCTAAGGTAAGTACGATTAATTTGTATTATTTCGTTTTTCTACAAAAAATCGGCAGGTTGGCGTATCGTAGGTCCTAGAAGAGACCTCCAATCCTCTACTATAGTGAAGATGATATGTTTAATAGTTCCACTACCTTTATCGATACAATACATTAACAATGACACATTATGAACACTATAAGGAGTTCAACCCCATACACCATAAAGCTGCTCTATCCAAAGGACCGAAACGTTTGCATTATCTAAAAATGACGTTATGCAATTTATCTCATACGTTAATATTTATTGTAATAGATGGAAAAAAAGTTATTATTCTGCGCTAATACTAGGAAATTGCAATTTAGTGTTTGTTGCCAGTTATGTTCAGTGAATTTGCAATTGTACTTAGAACTCCTTGCTTAAGTGCCTGTGGCACAGGCGGTGTAGATGTGCTTGGGACATGGAAGAAGAACAGCATAAAACCAGCAGCTAGAAGAAAATGTGCAGCAAGGATTCCGATCATGAGAAATAGTGAAATTTTTGAATTGCGCAATGCTGGCGTTAAAACAGCAATGAGTACCGATCCTGAAGCAAAAGCAGCTGTTAGCACAAGTAACCACTGGAGAACTGAAATCTGAAAAAAAAGAACAAACAATCTTAAGACATATGATTTGAATCAAATCCAAACGTAATCACCTGGATAACCCAGAGGATCGAAACTGGAATGTAAATTGCAAGGGAGTATCCATAAACACACATTAGTGAAAGGATGCTTGGAGTATAAGTTGCCTGAGAATTGGGGATTATTGTTAATGTGTTGAGAAAAAACTCTCATTTGACTCACATTTTCATTTTCCAAGTCTTCTTCAACCGGCTTCAAGCTGTATTTCATGAGAGCCCAGAGTGCTGCTGGCAGCAAACAGGAATAAACGAAGATTGCCGAAGCAGCATATGACACTAAATGAAAGTTATAGCGCCAGTGGTAGTTCTCAGTGGCATGTTGGAGGTAACTTGCTATGTTACCACTAATTGCAATAGAAAATATCTGAAAGAATACACGTTAGTTGATTGTTCTTGTTTGATTTGAGGAGAAATATGTCAGCACCAAGGTGACAGTGATCCAAAATGGTCCATACAAATCAGGATTCAATCCAATGTGCGATTTGAGGTAGTTATTTGGTGCTCGTTTTGGAATTATTGCACAGGCAATTCGGTCCAGGACAATAAAAGTGTCCACGTTGAAAAACTGTTGGTAATACTCCAAAGTTAGGAAAGACACCGTCTTTCTGGAGCCGTCGTCATTTCCGTCTAATGAACCTGCTCCTTTCTGCGGACTATTTTCCCCATTTATAACTTTTGCACTCTCGGACATGTCGTAAATCAATTCCTGTAATGGATCTCTGGGACGGCCCGTTGGAGTTCTTTCTGGGGAATTGACACTGATTTGGGCTGGTTGTGGACTGCTGGAAGAGCTGGAGAAATCTTTGAATGTAAGTAAATCGTCCGAATTGGAGTTCATTGCGGTGGAAAATTTCCTCTTTTCCGTAAATTAAAATATTCGTCACTACACTCAACACGTCTAGCAAAACAAATTGAAAATTGTCAAAACAACTGACAGGTGATAAGACAGAAAAAATAAACCCTAGGCTGGATATACAATGTAATGTCTGCTCTTACTCATTGGAATTCACTCAAGAATCTACTCATTTTTTTATTGATGCCATCCCAGAATTAACTTGTTTCGGATTTTATCGTAATATATTTATGGACTTAGTTTTATTTTATAAATAGTTGTTATCATTTTATGTATTTTAATTTCAATTTGAATAATTTGTTTACGTATGTTTTGCGAAATAAAGCGTACGATTTAATACCAAATTAATTGGAGACAATACAATTTTAAGTAGAAAATATTCAAAGAAAAAATACTATTTAGGTCTGTTCGCGTACTGTCCAAAACTGCAAAAAAACACGAAAATCTACGAAACAGTCGAAAATCCGTTCTCGTACACATATTTTTGGTAGTTTTTCGCAGAAGAAAGCGAAGTGAGAGAGCAATTCATTGTCCTTCTTTTGTTCATTTTAGTCCAAGAAATTTCTTCGGGCAATTTTGTAAAGAAAAAAACTGTTAAACTGTTTTTTTTAGTTGAAACTGTCGTTGGGTTTGTTTTTATTTTGAAATGGAACACTTTTTGACTTTGTTTTGCGAAAAAGAAGTGAGATTTTAATAATATAATTGATAATTAAAGTTTCATGGAAAATTGTTTTTAGAAAGAATTTACAGAGAAAATATATTGAAATGAAAGTGCTCTCCATACACCCTCTTGCACCTACAAATTACATATAGGTGGATAGTACAAAGATAAATTATCGGAAGAACTCATTCAGACGTTTCTAGGCTTAAAGTAATAGCTCTGAAGTTCAAGATTTTGAATAAAAAGCTGATAAATTCATTAAAACTTGTTTTTTCAATTCTTTTTTTAAATCAAAACAGTCTCAAATCCGTTCGCTTACTGAGAGAGAATTTTATTCCCGCTCCTCCGGATTTGACAGTTTTTACATATTTAGTCCAAAATGTACGCGAACAGACCTACTCTTACTATGGAGAATAGACAAATTAAATTAAAATGCTCCCCAAACACCTTCAGGCGTCTAGAATTTGGTACCTAAGTTTAAATTTTGTGTTGTAATTACATTCCAGTATTAGAATTACGTTTATATATGAAGAATACAAAGATCAATTAGAAATTATATCAAGTTATTCAGAGGTGCCGTGGAGTGTTCCGGAGATTATAGTGGAGGATATGTCCAAAGAAAATAGTAAATATAACACATACATAAATTAGTATGATGTATAGAAAATGGTAATTTCTAAATTATTTTACTACAGTTGCTATAGTTAATAGCTCAGTCCTTTAAGGAAAAGTTTAATTTAAATTGTGTAAATTATACCAAATTTGATAATTATTTGCTTTCGGGGTAATCAGGTTTTGTGATTGAAAAAAATCGAAAAATGTTTTAAATGTTCATTTCACAGCAGATTTATGATAAAAAAATGCCAAAATTATCTAAATTCAAGATGATTTTTAAATTTTTTATGACCAAAAAACCAGGTGACTGTGAAAGTAAATAATTACCAAAATTTCTTCTTTTAAAAAATAAAAATTATTGCAGAACCAACGGTTCCCGGAAGAAGGAAAAGTAAGTAATGTCAAGTCATTCAAGATAAAAGCACAGATAATAAATCTATACAGATGTCTAATCGCTGTAGAAAAAAAATGGCTCAATATTTGTCGGCACTCGTCCAGCCGACACGAGCTTTCGGAATGTTGTAAAGCTTTTTTGTTTTCGCTCTTTCTTGCTTTGTTTACTAATGATTTTTTTTTCTCTCACCACAAGTTGTGGGCAGCGGCAAAAGGAATATGAAAAACAATTGTAAGGGGTTTGCGGGAAGGGGTATGAAGACTTGACTGTTTGTTTTCATTCGACTGCAATAGGAAATTATGTAATTTTTCATGAATTGGGATTTTGTTTGAGCGTATGGGTGTGTATGTAAGAAAGAACAATTCAAAGGCGGGAAAAGTCGAATATTTCTTTACATTTTGTAATTGAAGTTTGACGAGCAAAATATTATTCGTGTTATTAATATGCAGTGCATGTAAATAATAAGTAATTGAATTGAACTGAAGTGATGAAATGAAGTTTTCGGATATGAAATTTTTTCGTTTCCCTAAAAAAGGCACTGTTAAATATGATGAATGGTTAGCTTTGACGGAGGAGTCTCGTGAACATAATCAATCTTTTTACATTAGGAGAATTGAAAAGCTCAAGAAATTGAACAATGTCTTGAGAATAACTATTAAAGAAAATCGAAACCACATTTATAAAGAAAATTCGTCGTTTAAAAGAGGACAAAAAAAGGCTACAAGCGCGTGAAAAGCAAAACATTCAAGGGAAAATCGATTGGTATTCATCAAAATGCTATGACATTTTCGAAGCTCATCTTATCACAGGGTAAAAATGAATACACCGAAGAGGAGAAATATATTTCGCAGTGCATCTTTTTTCGTTCAGCTGCCGGATACAACTTTTTGCGGGATCAACTTGAGATACACTTGCCGCATCCATCTTCATTGCACAGGTGGATTAAAATTAAAAGTCTGTCACCTGGCTTAAATAGAAATGTTATGCAGGAAATTAAGGAAATACGAGTAACATCCAAATTACCATCAAAAGAAAAAGAAGTTGTGGTTATATATAGGCCAAGAGCAGTGATTGCAGCATTGATATAGACACTTCAGTATAAAATACATTTTGTCGAGCAAAGATAACCCCGTCGTCTACCAAATGGTACAATTTGTCACTGTAAACACTCATTGCTTTAGAGGAGTTCCTCTTCCTCTGGGTTAATGCAAACTGAAAAAATGACACCTTGTCGAAGATTACCACCAGAATAAGCCTAGGCAGCCGGTGCTACTTCAGTCTGGTTTAACAAATTGGATCCAAAGTCTCTACTCCAAGGAACATTGATTTTACTAGTTAAAATATGGCTCATTCATGGCTGTCGGAAAAATATTTCCAATATTTTCCTTACTTACTTAGGTGGCGTTACAGTCCGGGGTGGACCAGGATCTGATCCCATTCCACTTGTTCGAACTCCTATATATTCGGCCTTACAATACTTCGTTGTCCCCGAGTCCCGGAATTGAAGATTTTCGATCTTTACATACAAATATTTTGCGTACAGTTTTAAAAACTCCCTTTTACATAACTTGAAAGAAAAGGGAGCAAATATGTACTCGTAAATAACATATACATACATTTTCCGAATAAGTTCGATGTTGCTCAATGCTAGGAAATTTATCAAATTATGTAAGTACTTAATGTCCTGAGCACAAAATTAAAATCGGGAAATTGGTCTAGCGCTCAAGTACATACGTATATCCTCAACCCCATAACATGTATTAGCAATTAGCACCTCGTGCTTCAAATATCAACCACTTTTATAGTGTGGTGCAACGTCATACCCACCCCCTCCAGCACGGCCACATCGTGGATCATCGATCTCATGATCTTCTAAATTATATTCCTACCCCCATTTAATTTACATTGCATAACAAGTTACAAACAAAATAACAAGCACACGTACATAAACCCAAGTAAACCGGTTATGCTGGGCAACGTCAACGGATGTTTTTTTTATTTATTTCTTTCGTTCACGCATTGTTTTTGCACGATAAACGACTTTGTGAGTAACAAGTGGCAAGAGCAAAAAGCGAAAAGAAATAAAATGATTTTTCTGCTCTTTGCAGCTTTTTAAAAAAGCTTTTTTTTTAGTTCGATTTCATTTTCATAGGACAAAACTTCCCATATGAATGAGACATCTGTATAGATTTATTATCTGTGATAAAAGGAAATCAAATAAATAACGGATCTTTTGTTACTATTGGAAATAGATGTTGAAAGTTCGAAAGGTCTTTTCCATAAATGGTTATGTTGATTAAATTTATGTTAAATTTGTAAAATGAGATGAAGACCTTCTTAAGTGCTTCTTTAGCTTCAATATCTACGCTTTTATTACCAATGATATTTACGTACCCCTGTATCCAAACTAGTTTATTCTATTTCTTTTGGCAATAGGTTTGCAATGTCTGCAACAGTATTAGACTAGTTATTAGTGTTTTTCTATAACATTGATCAAAGACAGGTCGTCAGAAAAAGAATCGTATTTTTTATTTTTAGCGGATTGGGCTTGTTACAACTTAAGCTTGCAGCACCTTACTTAACGAAAGTGATAGGTATAAAATAAATAAAGGTGAACTAACGTTAAAGCAATTTAAATTAATATTATAAAGAATTTAGTTACTATGTTATCTAATTTAAAAAGAAACGAAGCAGACCCGCAATCCGATACAGTAAAACGAACATCATCAAAATTTGCTAGAACTTTTATCACATCTACCACATACAGGACGAGATACGAGTAGCTCTAAGGGAAAAGAGAGACGAAAAAAAAGTACGAATTAATCGAAATGATGTCTCAAGATAGTGAAAATGAAGTAAGACCGCAAAACAAAATTTCTTCGGGAGCGATCTGTTACGTCCAAAAAAAATGCCTAAAGGGAAGATCACTGGAAGCGGTAACAGCCAACATCGGGGAATTCAGATAAGCACCGTACTACCACATCACATACCAACGTACATCAAGAGCCTTTATCGAAAGATCAGCCAGCACCAAAACCATGTCCCATTTGTAAGGGAAACTGTAAGACGCTGGAACAGTGTATTATATGTAGTATATTTAGAACAATGAGTCTAAATGACAAATGGGCATCTATTAAGGGTAAGTACATCTGCAGAAGTTGTCTACGTTGCCACCGTAATCGCAGGTGCGATATAAATGCAAAATGTAACGTGAATTAAATGTATATAAATCGAATAGTTTCTTCCGGAGTTTACGTTAGTATTGTTAGCAGAGAATGCCGAATCATTTTTTTTAAAAGAAAGCCCATTTTTCGAAACGGACACTATTACCCAGTTTATCCGACAGGAATATACAAATACAAATTGGAAACATTTTTCTGTTATTTTTATTACTCGCATCGGTTGCTATGGAAAAATATAAATTGTTTTCGTGTACGGTTTTCAAAATACCTTTAACAGACTCTTTGGCAAATATTTCACATACAATAGCTTCCGCTTTTGTTCTTCCGCAGCTAAAACCTTGAGCGGTTTTTGAATCACTGCAGATATATGATAATAACTTGTGTGAACAATCCAAGCTTTTGTAACTAAGAGAATGCTTTACCGTATGATAAACAGATGCGAGTTCCCCAGCAGTAATCTTGTCTTCCGTCTCCAGTAGATGTGTCTCACAGACAACAAGACGCCTTGTATGAGTCCTTCTTTACTGGTCTTAACCAGGAATAATTATTTTCCCAGTTCGAACTATATTTTGTAAGTCTTTTGGCTTTTTTGGAAAGTATTCCACTACTACCTCTTCCAGACGAATTATTTCTGTCACTATCACTTGTATCACTCATTTTATTTAAGCAATAATTAATTGTCAAAGAAAATGTTAACACGAAAGTAACACGTACTCGTATTTACTCAACAATTGATAGCGCACCAATGCAACTCGTTTTCTGATGGTGAACGTGAACATGAGCTAAGTGGGTGCGCATTTCATTCGCCTTTTGAGAGAGCTGAAAATAAAAGCTAAAGTGTAAAATCCAATTAAAAAAACAATGCTCGAGCTGTATCCGGCATTGCAGTGACGTCTGCCAATTTGGAAAAAGGGACGTCTGGCAACACTACATGTCACCCATGGAGTGAAATAACCACTCCTATCCCATTTTCCAAAGAACTTCGCACGTGCTGACGCATTGCAAGTGTATTCATACCAACTTGAGTGTTAGTTCTAAACAAAAAAAAAATTATGAAAGGCCATCTGAGTTGGTTTGTTTTAAAAACAGTACTAATTAATCCTATTGCAGATTAACGTTGATTTCAAATATTTTCATAACAATAAACGGGATGCAATATTTCAAAAATATTATCAGAAATCGCTTACTGTTTCCAAGTTCAAGGCTATAAATAGATTATTCAAAGTGCTCAAAATATATTATTTGGTTTTGGATTTTAGACTTAGAGGACTACGAGTACATTCTCACAATGCTTCTAAATTGCGTAATATAATCAACTTCAATATTCAAAGTTTCATTCAGAGCATCCAAACGAAAAGCAACCGTATCAGCTGATTGACTGTCTGCACTTTGTAAAGAAACATCTTCAAATCTTCCACCAAAATGCGCCGCAGAGACGCGAGTGGAATGGCTAATTGAGTGGCACGTCGTTTGATCGATGTCGACGGAGTTTCTACGACATCTTTAGCCACGGCAGCTCATAGCGAGACGGGTGTTACGGTTGAAGGTTTGAGGCGGAAGGCTACTGGCGATTTCCACTGATGGTGGAAATAGCGATAAAACAAGAGACACAAAGTAAAGAATGCGACCGCAAAGGCTTTTTTGCTGAATCAGCTAACTGGATAACGTAGTAGAAGCATTCATGGTAGCAGAAATTTAGATTTAAGTTTAATCTTAGTTTCCACTTTGAAAAGTAGAGTCGACAAATGAAATCAAATTTAAAATTAAAATAAAGCCTTTTGATATTAAGTGAACGGTTAGTTGCTCACACGGGCTTTGGTCCGTGTTCTTTTGACTTTCCTTATATATTTATTTAATAAACTGTGATTAGTAATTGTTCTTACAAATACTAAACTTATCTAGCACAACGACAATTGGAAGATGTGATTGCACTATGCTATAAAAAAAAATAAAAAATTTTCATATTTAAAAATACCAGCAGTACTCAAGTTCTTACAGTTTTGGCTTTTCCGAACTGCTCAGAGCCCTCTTCTAAACCTTCCTCTGATCCATCTGTCATCATAACATATCTCCCTTGGAAGAACTTCCTATCGGAACTATTCTACATTTTTATCATATGAGTCACATGTATCCTCAGTGCACTTCAAGTCAAACTCCATATCTGCTTCATCTGCCATGTTACGAATATGCAGAATACAGCCCGCTGTTATAAAGTGGCAGATTTTTGAAATACTAATTAGATCGAATTATATAATTGCCGAAACTTTAGCTTTAAAATGCCATTAGCAGGGCAACTGCTAAGTGCAACATTGAAATTGAAGCATTGCCAGATGTTCAGTGTTCCTATAAGGGGTAAATAAGAATTACTGCAGGCAGCATCTCCTAATAAATAGTAATCTGTAATACAAAATTCATTAAAAAAATAAACCTTTTTAATTATTTTCAAATAAGGAAAAGGAATTGGTAATATTAACCTTCGCAGGCGAATAGAAATTTCTGAAAAATCAGGAATTTTTTCAAAATCCATGACCGTTGGACCGTGGATATGCATAAAATTCTTTCTTGAATTACAAATGCTTTTCATACACATTGTAACAAAACATTTTTTAAAAATCAACTTTCCGTGACTCAGGTGAGGATATCATGATGTGTGTATACGTCAATACATTCTAGTAAATAAAAAATTTAAGTAATGTTTGGAAAACGGCCTTTTTTGAACATTCGATCTTTTGTTCTTTTTTAGGCCAAGCAATTACTGTTAAGTATACTTGATATTGAGAGATCAAATGGGTCTGCCACATCTCTAAAGCTGAAGGTTTTGTGCCACGAAAATCAAAGAAAGACAGCAATAGGTTTCTCGGCATTACAGTTGTTATTATATGTAGTAAGGATGAAAATAAGTAAAAATTTACCACTTTAAATTACTCGTAAATCAAACACTTTATTATTTCTAGGAAATCAAATAAATAACGGATCTTTTGTTACTATTGGAAATAGATGTTGAAAGTTCGAAAGGTCTTTTCCATAAATGGTTATGCTGATTAAATTTATGTTAAATTTGTAAAATGAGATGAAGACCTCCTTAAGTGCTTCTTTAGCTTCAATATCTACGCTTTTATTACCAATGATATTTACGTACCCCTGTATCCAAACTAGTTTATTCTATTTCTTTTGGCAATAGGTTTGCAATGTCTGCAACAGTATTAGACTAGTTATTAGTGTTTTTCTATAACATTGATCAAAGATAGGTCGTCAGAAAAAGAATCGTATTTTTTATTTTTAGCGGATTGGGCTTGTTACAACTTAACCTTGCAGCACCTTTACTTAACGAAAGTGATAGGTATAAAATAAATAAAGGTGAACTAACGTTAAAGCAATTTAAATTAATATTATAAAGAATTTAGTTACTATGTTATCTAATTTAAAAAGAAACGAAGCAGACCCGCAATCCGATACAGTAAAACGAACATCATCAAAATTTGCTAGAACTTTTATCACATCTACCACATACAGGACGAGATACGAGTAGCTCTAAGGGAAAAGAGAGACGAAAAAAAAGTACGAATTAATCGAAATGATGTCTCAAGATAGTGAAAATGAAGTAAGACCGCAAAACAAAATTTCTTCGGGAGCGATCTGTTACGTCCAAAAAAAATGCCTAAAGGGAAGATCACTGGAAGCGGTAACAGCCAACATCGGGGAATTCAGATAAGCACCGTACTACCACATCACATACCAACGTACATCAAGAGCCTTTATCGAAAGATCAGCCAGCACCAAAACCATGTCCCATTTGTAAGGGAAACTGTAAGACGCTGGAACAGTGTATTATATGTAGTATATTTAGAACAATGAGTCTAAATGACAAATGGGCATCTATTAAGGCTAAGTACATCTGCAGAAGTTGTCTACGTTGCCACCGTAATCGCAGGTGCGATATAAATGCAAAATGTAACGTGAATTAAATGTATATAAATCGAATAGTTTCTTCCGGAGTTTACGTTAGTATTGTTAGCAGAGAATGCCGAATCATTTTTTTTAAAAGAAAGCCCATTTTTCGAAACGGACACTATTACCCAGTTTATCCGACAGGAATATACAAATACAAATTGGAAACATTTTTCTGTTATTTTTATTACTCGCATCGGTTGCTATGGAAAAATATAAATTGTTTTCGTGTACGGTTTTCAAAATACCTTTAACAGACTCTTTGGCAAATATTTCACATACAATAGCTTCCGCTTTTGTTCTTCCGCAGCTAAAACCTTGAGCGGTTTTTGAATCACTGCAGATATATGATAATAACTTGTGTGAACAATCCAAGCTTTTGTAACTAAGAGAATGCTTTACCGTATGATAAACAGATGCGAGTTCCCCAGCAGTAATCTTGTCTTCCGTCTCCAGTAGATGTGTCTCACAGACAACAAGACGCCTTGTATGAGTCCTTCTTTACTGGTCTTAACCAGGAATAATTATTTTCCCAGTTCGAACTATATTTTGTAAGTCTTTTGGCTTTTTTGGAAAGTATTCCACTACTACCTCTTCCAGACGAATTATTTCTGTCACTATCACTTGTATCACTCATTTTATTTAAGCAATAATTAATTGTCAAAGAAAATGTTAACACGAAAGTAACACGTACTCGTATTTACTCAACAATTGATAGCGCACCAATGCAACTCGTTTTCTGATGGTGAACGTGAACATGAGCTAAGTGGGTGCGCATTTCATTCGCCTTTTGAGAGAGCTGAAAATAAAAGCTAAAGTGTAAAATCCAATTAAAAAAACAATGCTCGAGCTGTATCCGGCATTGCAGTGACGTCTGCCAATTTGGAAAAAGGGACGTCTGGCAACACTACATGTCACCCATGGAGTGAAATAACCACTCCTATCCCATTTTCCAAAGAACTTCGCACGTGCTGACGCATTGCAAGTGTATTCATACCAACTTGAGTGTTAGTTCTAAACAAAAAAAAAATTATGAAAGGCCATCTGAGTTGGTTTGTTTTAAAAACAGTACTAATTAATCCTATTGCAGATTAACGTTGATTTCAAATATTTTCATAACAATAAACGGGATGCAATATTTCAAAAATATTATCAGAAATCGCTTACTGTTTCCAAGTTCAAGGCTATAAATAGATTATTCAAAGTGCTCAAAATATATTATTTGGTTTTGGATTTTAGACTTAGAGGACTACGAGTACATTCTCACAATGCTTCTAAATTGCGTAATATAATCAACTTCAATATTCAAAGTTTCATTCAGAGCATCCAAACGAAAAGCAACCGTATCAGCTGATTGACTGTCTGCACTTTGTAAAGAAACATCTTCAAATCTTCCACCAAAATGCGCCGCAGAGACGCGAGTGGAATGGCTAATTGAGTGGCACGTCGTTTGATCGATGTCGACGGAGTTTCTACGACATCTTTAGCCACGGCAGCTCATAGCGAGACGGGTGTTACGGTTGAAGGTTTGAGGCGGAAGGCTACTGGCGATTTCCACTGATGGTGGAAATAGCGATAAAACAAGAGACACAAAGTAAAGAATGCGACCGCAAAGGCTTTTTTGCTGAATCAGCTAACTGGATAACGTAGTAGAAGCATTCATGGTAGCAGAAATTTAGATTTAAGTTTAATCTTAGTTTCCACTTTGAAAAGTAGAGTCGACAAATGAAATCAAATTTAAAATTAAAATAAAGCCTTTTGATATTAAGTGAACGGTTAGTTGCTCACACGGGCTTTGGTCCATGTTCTTTTGACTTTCCTTATATATTTATTTAATAAACTGTGATTAGTAATTGTTCTTACAAATACTAAACTTATCTAGCACAACGACAATTGGAAGATGTTATTGCACTATGCTATAAAAAAAAATAAAAAATTTTCATATTTAAAAATACCAGCAGTACTCAAGTTCTTACAGTTTTGGCTTTTCCGAACTGCTCAGAGCCCTCTTCTAAACCTTCCTCTGATCCATCTGTCATCATAACATATCTCCCTTGGAAGAACTTCCTATCGGAACTATTCTACATTTTTATCATATGAGTCACATGTATCCTCAGTGCACTTCAAGTCAAACTCCATATCTGCTTCATCTGCCATGTTACGAATATGCAGAATACAGCCCGCTGTTATAAAGTGGCAGATTTTTGAAATACTAATTAGATCGAATTATATAATTGCCGAAACTTTAGCTTTAAAATGCCATTAGCAGGGCAACTGCTAAGTGCAACATTGAAATTGAAGCATTGCCAGATGTTCAGTGTTCCTATAAGGGGTAAATAAGAATTACTGCAGGCAGCATCTCCTAATAAATAGTAATCTGTAATACAAAATTCATTAAAAAAATAAACCTTTTTAATTATTTTCAAATAAGGAAAAGGAATTGGTAATATTAACCTTCGCAGGCGAATAGAAATTTCTGAAAAATCAGGAATTTTTTCAAAATCCATGACCGTTGGACCGTGGATATGCATAAAATTCTTTCTTGAATTACAAATGCTTTTCATACACATTGTAACAAAACATTTTTTAAAAATCAACTTTCCGTGACTCAGGTGAGGATATCATGATGTGTGTATACGTCAATACATTCTAGTAAATAAAAAATTTAAGTAATGTTTGGAAAACGGCCTTTTTTGAACATTCGATCTTTTGTTCTTTTTTAGGCCAAACAATTACTGTTAAGTATACTTGATATTGAGAGATCAAATGGGTCTGCCACATCTCTAAAGCTGAAGGTTTCGTGCCACGAAAATCAAAGAAAGACAGCAATAGGTTTCTCGGCATTACAGTTGTTATTATATGTAGTAAGGATGAAAATAAGTAAAAATTTACCACTTTAAATTACTCGTAAATCAAACACTTTATTATTTCTAGCTTTTTTGAAGCAACTATCAACAAAACGCATTGAGAAAATAAAAAACAACCTTTTATCAGACCACGAACGTAAGTATTTCAACTTTTCACTAAGTGAGTTAAAAACACTTCGGCTGATGTGATAGAGTGTCCGTATGTGAAGATACCACATTTTGCACATAACCCCGCAAACAGTTTCGTGTTCCTGCAAGGGAAAAACTTCTCATTCTCCAGAAGAATCTTCAAATATTCTTCGTCCTCAACTTTATCATACATTTTTAATAAACAAAAGCTCACTTCGTTAAAAAAACTCATTTTTTTTTTTTGTTTAACCGCACTTCCAAAATACAAGTCAAAATAAAGAAGTTGATATTTGATAACGGTTTGTACAAAACGGTTCAAAATCCGTTGGGTTATTTTTGACAAAATTTTCTCTATTTTGCACATTTAGTCCAAAAAGTACGCGTACAGACCTTATATGTGCACCAAGGAGATTAATAAATTCGTCAAGTGCGCTATAAGGTTTGGCAGTGCTTGTTGTTTGCGCTTTGTGTTCTATATAAGGCTACATGGTATAAATTAATATTTTATACAACTTTATTGTTCGAATTCATTTTTCAATTACAATTATTGGTTTCGCAAACTTAATGCCTAACCTACTCGTGGGAACGTATGTAAAGTGCATTTCCCGTATTTCAATCTTTCCCAATATTTGCCGATTCATGTCAGCTTGATCCTGGTGTCAGGTTGCGTTTGGAGTATTGTACGCTGTATACCCGCATTCAGCTTTTAGAAAACTGGAACTTAGTAGAACTGCTGATATGTTGGAGGGATAAAAGATGGTGGCATGGATGCTGGATTTGTCTTCCAAAATTCGGCTTTATTTCACTTTGTAAAAGTGAAGTATGGCCGAATATTAGCGAATGCCGAATCGGCCTTATTTCACCTTTCATTGTTTTTAATATAGCTTTAATATAAATCAATATTGTCATCATAGTGCCCAAGTTTGTAGTGCCCAAAGTAGTTCCTCTAAGGTTTTTGTTTTTAAGATCAAGCACGCTTATTATTATTATTATTATAACTTTATTAATCAGTAATAAATTACAGTAATAAATTAAGGCACCAGCTACCAGGGCTTCCGACTAACGCACGCTTATGAGTTTCAAAGTTCAGAGGTAAGTAATCACGTTAGCGTTTCCCTCTAGGCAAATGAAGACATCATTTATCTATTGGATATACGGTAAGAATGCTGACTTGTACATAATTCGCGCAAGAGATTTAAGTACCCTTAAAATGCTTGCAGAAAGTACGGGCGAAAGAAAAAAAAAATGCCGATGAACGTTGATTTGTAATGTTTGAAGGTTATGATGACTAAGAATTAAAGAGCTAGGCAGGGCATTCCATAAGCGACTTGTCCGGCTTAGGATCGAATCATGATATTTTAGAGTACGTCCGAAAGTGGGCTTGAAGGTATACTGATGAGCATTCACAGCGAGATGGGTGTTACCGTTAAAAATTTGAAGGGGCGAAATGTTACTGGCGATTTCTATGGAGCACTGGTGGTGGAAATAGCGATAAAACAGTGTGAGACACGAGACATTACGCCGGTGTTCGAGTGTCCATTGTCTGAGTGATATTAGTATCACCTATGAGTTTTATCGCACGGTTTTGAATCCTATCTACTAGGTGCAGAGATGTTTTGGGCGCACCCGCACAGATGTGGGCATTGTATTCCAATTTCGGGCGGAAAAATGCCTTATGTATTAAGGCCAGATCAGAGGGGGTGAAATATTTCTTACATGGATTGAGGAAACCAATTTCGCAGCATTTTTGGCATACCGAATATGTGGTCATTCCAACGTCAGTTGTCATTGACAGACACACCGAGAATGGAAAGTTTTTCGGTTGCGACGATGCAAGTGCCATTCATGGATAATGTTTAATGTTTAATGTTTAATGTTTGGGTGTTTAAATTTCGCTTTAACTACCATTGTGTTTTGGAAGCATTTAATTTTACTTGTTAGTGGTTCCCCAATTGATTATGCTGTTAATATCAGAATTTAATGAGCTTAAAATACGCTCTACAGCGCAGGACGTGAGTCAGGGAACGAATTTCTAATCCATTGAGGAGCAAAAGATAAAAGAGCCTAATGCCAGATTTTGTGAAATGCCGTAGAAATATCAAGTGCAACTATCTTGGTTTCGCTAGATTGATACATGCTTTGGTTCCACTTTTCGGTGAGACAGACCAATGGGCCTATTGCTACGAAAACCGTACTGCCGGTCATTGAGAAGTTTTTTTGTTTCGAGATATTTCATGGGCTGACAGTTTATCAGCGTTTCCATGACCTTGGCAAGAAGGTAAGTGCCTTCTGTAGGAGGAGAGAGAAGAAGATTCGCCCATTTCTTAGGGACGGGCTGGACAAATGTTCTCTGTCATCTGCTCGGAAAAAGTCCTAAATAGTATTCTTGATGAAAGAGCTTACGTAGTGGTTTGCACAGCGTGGAAGAACACCTCTTCAGAAGAAGGCAAGATAAACCATCTGGACCAGTGCAATCGTCCCATTGACGATTCGACGCACTCAAGTGTAGGAGGAGACAATCTGGAAGTGTGGAGCTGGCCGCAAAGTCTGCAATAAGCAGATTGGCCTTGTCCAAAGGGCTGACAGCTGGAATGTCTTTATAAATGAGCGTTGGGATGGAGAACGAGGCAGACTTTCGAATATTTTTGACGAACAATCTTTGGGACATTGTAGAATTTTTTGCCTAGCTTTTGGCCGTATTGAAATTTCACACGCTTAAGAAAGACGTTGCAGTCATTCCTGGCTCGTTTAATCTATTTTCGGTTTATCTTTGTCGGGTTGGTCTTGAAGGACCGAAAAAACATTTCTGTAACCCTGACAGCTCGAGTCGTACCATGCCTTTTTTTTTGGTTTGATATTCTTCATCCGTTGAGGCATAAAGGAACTCATTCCAAAGAGAATAGTGTCTGTGATCATATCAGCGGCAGTATCCACTTCCTTATCGAGGAAAGATAACGACCAGTTTTTAATAATAATTGCAAAAAATAAATTGTTAGCTTTTATTTTATTGTCTATCTGGTGTACAATTTTTCTTGTGATCTCTTCTTGGTAGCCGCCAAAACGAAAACGAAAAAGAACAAAGAACTGCTCAGAGAAGACACAGAACTATCATTATTAAAGGCCACCGAGAGAATACACTGAACTATATTATGACATTTCATAGGCACCACTTTTAGTAGTGCCAATCTCAATAGTGCCAACAAATTACCAGTTCATTACAATTCGGCCCTCCTGACGATTCAATCGTCCCCGATTGAGCTAGTTAATCTAAATATAAGTTTTGCCTTCAGGATCCAAATCCTCAACTCCGATTTCCTCCCTGGGCTCAACCCATCTTTTATCCTACTCGAATCTAGTACACCATGATTTAGGAGCTGTGTCACTTGATATCCTTCGGCGTCTTCTACTACATAGCGGTCCTTTCCTAGCTTCTTTCTCACTACATATGGGCCGCGGTACTTCGGTATTAATTTTTTATTAGTCCCGACTGAAGTGTCTACATTATTTATTACAATGTATTCACCGACGTCAAACTGTTTTGCCGTGGTGTGATGATCATCGAAATAGTTCGTGTTGTACTGCTGGGACCTCTTAATGGCTTCAGAAGCTTCATCTCGTAACCTTAATAAATCATTCTTTCTCTGTCAGTATACATTTCATCTAAATACTCTGTCAGCTCGTCGACAGCACTACCCCTCTGCTCGACCCCAAACAACAACCAACTGGGTGATATCTTCGTGCTAGTGTGGTTAGTATTACTCATTGCGTACTCGACCTTACCCAAATTCCCCTTTCAATCGCTTTGCTAGGGCGACTGTACCAACTTCGCTAGCATCGCTTTCAGTATCCGGTTTACGCGTTCGACCTGACCGTTTAACTGCGGGGATATTAAACTTCCTCAAAAAATCACCAAACTCCTGTGATGTAAAACTAGTACCGCGGCCATGCACTGTGTCCGCACACTTCTCTATACTATACAAGTTTCGATCCGTGTTTCTACAAGGCACTGAGTGGAAAATACACTTGAGACACTTTCTGATGAACCTGTTTAACTTTCTCTTAAGGTTGGGGATCCAGTAGTGCTTGAGGATATGACTAGCGCACTTTTCCCGATACAAGGTGCCCACATTTCACATACGTCACTCGCATGGCATTCTCTTCCAACTCCCCTGGAACCCACAACTGACGTCTTTGTTGTGACCGAACATGGAAAACTAACCCATTTTCTAGCATATAACCGGGGACTTCCTCTGTTTCCAATTTCTAGCGTATTGACCGGACAACCTCGTCCCTCGCCTGAACAACCTGAATAAGTTTATCTACCTCTTCGATAGTCACTGCAGCCGTAATATGCACTCGATTAAGCTCATCTACGTGCGCCATTCGTTCGCTCTTTCTATGTTGCACCTGGTAATTATAGTTCTCAAACATAAGAACAAGAACGAAAAAGAACAAAGAACCGCACAGAGAATACATTGAACTATCATTATTAAAGGCCGCCGAGAGAATACACTGAACTATATTATGACAACATAGGCACAACTTTTAGTAGTGCCAATCTCAATAGTGCCAACATATTGCAAATTCATTACAAGTTAAGATTTCTAAAGACTCTGCTAAGTCCGCTTCAATTGGCATTCTCGTATTCCCATACGGTTCTTCGAACTGTGTGTACGGGTGTACGAGAAATTAGCTGATATGACGCAGTGATCCGATGAACCTAGAGAACCTGTCCAGAATGTCGAAGTCATCCAGAATTGAAATCGCCAGTAATGACCTGTGTTTCTGTGTTTCACTAAGTGCCAAAGCAGCTGGTCTGTATTTACAGAGCTGGACGTACGCAGAAAAGTGATTACTTTTTAGCTCGCCACGAATATTGGCTACATCGGCTACATCTACTCTAAATTCTGGAATCATTATAAAATCATTATACAGTGGTTCATATCCATCACATTGTTATTCAGCAGTTCTAATTCGTAAGACCAACCACGAATTTCACTTCATAAAATTTTTTTTGATAGAGTCCTGTGTATCCATGTCTGAGAATCAGATTCTCTGGAATCATCCAGGCTAGTTTATTTTCTTGCAATTCATTATTTGTGTAGGCTTTAAAGATGTAAGAATCGAGCCTGAATTTTCGCTAAAAGTGCTATTATTATTTTTTTATTTTTGAGATCGCAGGATTTTGGGTCATCACAATCGATGACCTTTACATGGCTTTGATGGTAACTGCCATCGCATATGATTGTAGGTAGTCAAGGTTTGTCCCCGATGATTCTTAGGAAGCCAACTGATTGCTTTAGCTTGGCCACCTGACTCGGTTTCGAAGAGCTCAACGTGCGCTCAATGTCGCTTCCATCGACCACTCTTATCACGATCTTGTCGATAATTATGTCACTGAAATATAATACGAGTACTTTGAGACGCTGTATTGAATGACATTTGGTGCAGGTGTTTCGCACTTCTGGAGTATTGAAAACTGAAGCATTTTCTTCCAACGATCTCTGGCGCTTTGACTTTCTTTCCAGCCCATTCCAACTTGCTTTTTTTTTATAGCGCAGGAATTTCGATTCTCATAGGCTTTGAGAATATGAGCTACATTTCGGAGGGGCGCCTTCCTAAAAGGTCTTTTTTATAACTAGCGAATGGTTTCTGCTAAGTAATTTTTGTAGAAGTGGAAGGGCAAAGGTTAGTCACAATTCATCAATTCCTAGTTTATTACTTAATTTAGACCAGTTGTTGGGTATAATGAATGAAAAAAAGCCAGGACGTTTTAGGTCAACATTTTTTTTTAATTATTTATTTTGCTAAAGCTGTGCCACATTCAAGGATGACACATAACCATAATGTAATCAGAAAAGAAACCATAACATCTGCGATACCAGCTTAGTTTATTTTTACGAATATTGAATAGCCTGCCATCGAGGGCAAAGTAACGAACCTGGAAATAAACTCTGTTGTTGTCTAATAATGTAATTAGGTTTGTATACATTTATGCGCTTCCTCAGAGTAAAACTACTGTTATTGCTTTTTTAAGAATTACCCTCTGAGTTCTGCTTACATATTGTATCTACATAGTTACTTGTTTCTGTTATGTCCTGCTTTCTTCGTTAGCCTGCGATACCTTAGTTGCACAAAAATATGTAAGCATCACGGCGACGTTTTTACGCTTATTTTAATAGTATTGTAATGGAATTAGCGGTATCGATTTGATTTAAATTGCCGTATTATGTCAGGAGCTACGGTAGGCTGCATCCAAACTAAAAATACATATCTGAATAAAATATGGGTAATTGAGAAAAATATTGAATAATGCAATCATACATAATGTTGCCTCGGAAAATGAACAAGTTGAATTCAGATCAAGACCTTAAATGAACTAACAAAAGATATAAAGCTTTACAGTATTGGGACATTCTTCTTACATTCACTTCATTAATTGATTTAAATTGTGTAATCACCTGTCTGCAATACTTGTGGATTATCAACAACGTAAATGAAGGATGTTTTTGCGAGGGACACTCGTTTGCAAAAGTGCGAGCAATTTTTTTACTTTCTCTTCTTGGAGGGATTAGAAATTGCCTCTCGCAATGTTCTATTCAAGTTCAAAATGGATGTTGTTTTGCAACGGCGCTCTGTTCCATTTTCTGATAATATTTTCAGTTTCATTAATGATCTATTTTAATTCAATATATTCTTTTGCTGACGACAGAGCGAGAATGGCTGTGTATAATCCAAAACCGTCTATCATGTAACAGTTGTCATCTTTCAGATGAACGATGCGTCGCTGCGATTTGCAATTTTTTAATATAAATGTGATATATATGTGCATACGTCCCAACCGTGGAAGATGAAGGTACTGTTATGGAGGTCTTTTATAATGTCTTTGACGAAGCCTATTGGGCTTACTAGCTACAAGCTTTAAAAAACATATTTGCGGATTTCAATGCTAAAATCGGCAAGAAGACATCTTTGGTAGGCCAGTGGACTAGATACATATAACTTCTTGGAGGAGTAGGATTTAAAATACTTATAAAAAGTTTCGGATGCAGTTATCGATCTGACTAACTCCAAATGTCGAACAACGAATCAAACCACTTGCAGTCTGTAGAATAGAAGGCAATGGCACTAGCACATTTCTATAACAAAATTCATCACGCACTACGACTCATTCGCTCAGCTGAGAACTTCTCCAATAGACTGTAGATCTGTAGATCACTTGGTAGTTCTTGCGAATCATCCTGAGCTACAAATGATGAACAAGGTATGTTAGTGGTGGTAATCTGACAAATAATAAGTCATGAAGGCCTGAATGTCTTTCACGTGAGGTTATTTCTCATACGCCTGTGCGTTTGAGTCAACATCGTTCTCGATTCAGACATAGGTAGAAAGTTTCGCCGTTTCCATGGTTTTTCTAATTAAAACGATATTACTTATAGTAGATTTATCGGAAGAAACACTGGTATTATCCGTGCAAACATTAGGGAAACTGGTTTACAGGCGACAATCTATAGCGAAAGAAAGCAGTTTAATTTTTAAAAAACGGTCGATGACCGTTCCAATATCGATCGTAATAAAAATCGCAAGACAGAACACTTTGAAGCCGAATATTTAAATTTAGTTTAGCAACTTCGCTCTGCTAGTCATTATGGTGGGTTGATTGCGTAAAACGCAACACTTGGAGCTACTCCTTACCGCCGTCGCGGTCTCTTGAGTCGGTAGCCGTTTGTGAGCGAATCTTCTTTCATAGTAGCTTTAGTTGTCCCTTCTATGATAAGGTATCAGAACCCACCACGTCTGTGCAAATTAGCCTGATGTTAGCGTAAGCCGGATATGCAGTCATCATCACTCTCACAGCTACGTTCCACATAAGGTGGCGTCACTTACACCTAGCATTCTTAGGTGTTTAGTGAAGTACCCCGTTAAGGCGGCATTGATCTATTGTTCGGGAAAGCAGTTATGTTTGGACTTGGGGAGTTCACATATATTTGCCCGTCTCTGAGCGAGTTTATCGGCAACTTAATTTCCCTTACCACGTACACTATTATAAAATATGATTTCATAATTTTTTCATTCTTGTCGTACAAAGACGGGTAGACTCGCACACACTTAATTTATATTTAAAATTTTCCACAGTAAACTACTTTTATCGCCTCGTTAGATTTCATGATCTATATTCCCATACAATGCCGATCAAAAACCAAGCTGAGGCTCTTCAGATCAAATGTGGGAATAGTGCGACTTTATGGGTCTAGTACCTGGAAAATAAACACATAGTTGTACTTGCAACAATTAAGGATCTTCACACCAACCAGTTTATCGAACGACCAGCAAAACACGATGGTTGGCACGAGAGGTCTCGGAGGTCTTGATTGGACAATAAACACTTCTTAATTTCCTTGTTGAAATTTCTTAATTAAGCTAATGTACCTTTATTTAAATAGTTATTTACATTCCTTACAACTTCTACTTGATTTCTCAGGCGAAACCCCCGACGACTGCTCCAACAACCTAGGTGACCAACTGACCATGAAAAATGGCCGTCTTCCATGCCCAAACGTAAAGATAAAAGAGTACGAATAAATATAAAGATTAAGATCTACAAATAGCACATAAGAATAATGCTTGATAAGTTTGTTCAGAGACGTGCGTCGGTGGTTCGCTTTTCAATCCGAAACCGCTCGCTGACAACAATAATGGGCCAAGAACTAAAATATGTCAGGTGGTGGGCCGCTGTAGGAAGACATGCAGGGCCGGTTCGATGAGTTTTGTCGCTCGACGCAGAATAATAATAGCACCCCTTAAAAATGTAGATTTAAACAATTTGAGTAAATTTTAAAACGATCGCAAAATCGAAAATATTTAATTATGTATTTATACATTTCCACATCACCCAAGGAGGTAGAGTACCAATGCATTTTTTCTTTTGAGGTTTCCCCAGTAGGTCTATTCCTCTATACATATAAATACAAATTAAAAAAGTTCAGATAAGGTTTACTTGTTGAACATTAAAATAACTAAATCAGCAATGAAACAATTTTTAAGGAACTAATAAATATGAATTAAATACTTTCACACAACTATTGAATAAACAATACACACATATTATTGTACTTGCGTGTTTTTTTGGTAAAAAGTTATTGCCCAGTAAAAGAAAAAAGATGAAAAAGTTTAAAGCTAAAATTAAATTTCGTACATTTTACATGAATCTTACAAAAAATTATAAACTAAAGAACTAAAGTTAGGTATTTCCACAGGTTTAAAATTAAAAAGAGTGTTGCCTTATGGTGCCTTGAAAATGATCTTACTATCAAGCTTCGACATAATTTCTTTTTCAATTGATATGGTTGCCAAAGATACCAATCGTTCCTGGCACATTGATGGCACGTTCAATCATCAGTTTGGAAAATGAGCGTTCTCCTGATGCTACAGTAACTGGTAAAGTTAAAACAATTCTTAGGGCTATAACAGTATTTGGAAAAAGTGTCTTCATATTTCTGTTATGAATAAAATTAAAAATGTCTATCGCGAAATCATTTTCATTAATCAAAGTTGACAACATGATGATTTCTCGATAAAATTCTGAGCCATTTAAATCGGAACGGCCATTATAAGTTAAAATTTTTTCTAATTTGGAACAGTCTTCAGCTGAAAGTAAACTTGGATTTGATTTGAGCTTTCCAATATTATATACACATAGATATAATTAATTGTGCTCTTTTATCTGCTCAAATCTTTCAGAAATTGATTAAATGGCTTAATCTAAAACTTTAGATTAGAACAAGGAGAATTTTTCATCATTTCTCAATTCTATGAGAAATTGTTTTGTTGAGCACAAAATCAGCCAACTTGAGGCACATATTCCGTTGTTGAATGAACTTGCTAGCAATATAAATGCTATCTAGAATTGTGTGCCAAATTACAACGCAGTAAATAAATCTAAAATCAGTCACCTTGTTGCCAAGGGACTGGGCCATATTTTTGGATTTAAGTTCGTCAGTTTGTGATAGTTCAACAAGGGCTTCATAAACTTCTCCTAAGTATATCTGTTTAATTATAGCTTGCATATCACAATTTTTGCCTTTCATGTTTGCATCATTGTCATATCCTTGACCCCGGCAATTTGATAAAGCAAGGTTTAACTTAGAAAGCTCATCTTATACTAGCTCAGTTAATTCATATCCGGTTGTCTCTTCTGCAAACTAAAAATCCTATGAAGTATTCATTAACTTTATAGTTTTTTTTGTTATGGTCAACTATTCTAACTACCAAAGTTAGCTGTGCCTTCCTAATAATATCAGGCGTACAATCTACAATTATCTAAAAATATGTAGCTCGCTTTATGTTGTCTAAAATAGATTTTCTAACTTCGCTTGCCAAAAGTTCTATGAGCTCATTTTGAATGCCCTTACTTAGGTATGTATGCTTCGTCTCTTGATGGTGGATTCTGCGTAGGTGTTCTGCTAGAACTATGTCGAATTGACTTAGAGCTTGCACGAGTTGCAGAAAATTGACGTTGTCTTGCTCTAATAAAACATCAGAGCTTCCTCCAAATGCTAAAGACTGTGTAGCAAGGAATTGCACTAGAATTATAAGCCGTTTCAGGACATTTCTCCAATGCTCACTTTCCTTGGCCATCTGGTTTTGCTTTCCAGAGTCTATTGTTTTGCCTTTTTGCAAACCTATATCTAAATCTCTCCAAGCCCGAAAAGCTGTCATATGTAAGGGACTTGTCTCATGCTCTTGAATAGCCCTTGACAAGTGACTCCAGTCACTATAGCCTGTGCTGGACAAAGCGACACTCCTTCTCGCTCGCGAAAATAAGAGACAGCAGAACCAAAAGACAGAGTCCGAAGATTTCGACTAAACTAACCATGTCCTTGATGTTTTCTCATCATTTTTTAAATCTCTTTGGTAAAAACGGGTACTAAACTTCCTGCTTGTAGTTACAGGGAAATCAGAATTTTCTACTTGAATAGGACCCTGCTACACTAATAATTGAATAACTTGATCACTTAAATTTGGCCATAATTTCGGCTCTTCAAATGCTGATAAAACATTAATTGCACTACTTTCTTCAACAGCATCTTAAGGCTGATTCTGCAATATTTTCTGTAGGCAATAAATTATTGCAACTTAGACTTACCGATATTGGAGGACACACAGCAAGGTATTTCCTGAATTGCAGCGCATGTTTTGTATTGTCTGCCTCAATCGCCTTCCGTTTGCTCCTACACTCACTACCTGATAGTTTTTTCTTTCTTGAATACATTTCTGAGTCATAGCCACAAGGCAATACTTTTTTTGAAAATATATTTTAACCGACTTGACTCAGTTGTATTAGCGATGGGCAATTGCGAATAAAAATAATCGAATAATTCTAGGAGCCTGAAATTTCGTCTGATGATTACTGAAACTGTGTATAAGAAAATATCCAGTCCACTCATGACCACGCAAACAAAAACGCCCCATATAAGGAAAAAACACTGCTTCAGTTACAATATTCATATATATTATTATTATTATTAATTATAATTTGTAACGGAATCTTCACGTTCATCTTCACTATTGTCATCTTCGTCATGGACTGGCGAAGCTTTAAGTAAATACAATGCTTCATCGGGTTGATGTTTATTGTTGGGTAGTTTCCTCTTTGATTATTGGATCGGAACTTATTAAAAAAGAGTTAAAAACATCTATATTAGATTTTTCTTGGGCTTCCCTCTGTCAGGTGGCCAATGGGTAATAAAGCATGCGATATTATTTCTGGTCCATGCATGAAATATTTGTGGGCCGTGGGTGACATATTATATTAGGGATACTTCTCAACATAATATCTGGCTGTATCATGCGAAAATTTACTGAACTTCTTGACATCAATTTCAAAGCTACTAGATACAGCTACCATAATAATGTGCATCTTTTTAATCAGCTGTACATCAACTTTGCTTATGTCTGCAGAAGTTTCTGGATTTTGAAATAAACGTCTGGCTGTATTTCCGTCATTGAAATTACCAAATCAGGGCTTTGGTCACATTTTTCAGGCCACATCTATCTCTGAATTCTTTTTGGATCCGCCCTTTATTTTCTGCAACAATGGCTTTGCCATTATCCCCTCGAGCTTGCCACTTTCTGAGAAGTAATTTATAAGGCAAATGAAGCAAATGTTCGAAAAATCGTATGCAGACATGAAGAAGGGATAGGCCAAACTCCAAGATCTCGGTTTCAACTTTTCGTGCAATCATATCCTCTATATAATTGAATTGTTTATAGGTTGCGCCACACAAATAGCATTTTTGTGTTGATTACGTCTCCATAAGAGTATTGCACACTTTACCGTCAATCATAGTAAAAACTAAGTTATGACTAACAAGCAGCGATCTTCCCTCAATCAGCGCTGCTGTCTTTTGCAAGTTTTTTATTTGCTGAACTACTCTGTTCTTTTCTGCAATGGATTTTTCTGTTGACTCTTTTACGAACTCGATTTTTAAAGGCCTGCAGTATCTTGTAGAAACCGGTCGCGGATTTTGCCAAACAATTTTTGCGTCACAGGTTAGTCGAAGGGGAACAACACGGTTAAGAAGACAGACGAATCAGATGCTTCAAAACCATGAAAAGCCTGTTTGTAGGAACTATGACCCGAACATCCGTCATATCCCTACTTTGCAAACAAGCACAGTTTATCTAATTCTCAATGTTTTAGTAAGAGAATGACATCTTTTTGTGATTGCAATAAGAGCTGAATAGTGTGGACAAGTAAGGCTTGCAGAGTAACATCTACCGAATAGCATTCTTGTTTTGCGGCTTGAATAATCTTATAAGAAGGAAATTTAACATACATATAATATCCAACTCAATGCGATTGAACCTAACAAAACGTTCACTTCTATCTTCTAAATACTTTCTACATCGAGCACGTCTGCCTTAGTTTGTTGGAATCAATTTTGTTTTGCTGTAAATAACTTACATTTGGCGCAGATCCGAAACTTTAATATGTTTAATATGTTATGTTAGTATTTTCTGTGATTTCAGCTAGAAAAACTATGACATATGGCGCAGAAACTGTGACGTACAGAGTGGCATGATACAACTGCTTCAGAAGCACATAAAACAAAAAAGCCGTTGATATCAAGTTATAGGTTCGATGAAAGAGGATTTTTTTTGGTAGAACTGCAACTGCGTTACTATGCTGTTGAAGTTGCGTACAGAGTACAGACCCAGGCACTGGAAAAGGCTGTTAGCTGATATTAGGTATCAGTGTACATTTGGTGTGTGAACACTCAAAGAGTAATCGTAACCTTTGGGCATGACCTTCGTCTTGCAAAACTACAATACGAGCACAATAGTGTGCCGGCGCTTTTGACGCACTTTTACTCACAAGGGTCTGAGCACCCAATCAATAAACAAACGCAATTTAGGTGACCGGGGCTATAAATTCAAGTACAATTGAATACGACGGTAAAACGCGGTGATTCTGTTTTTTTTTTTTGGGCCATTAAAGATACATTTGCAAAATTTGCTTGCACACTGTGAGGAGGAGTGGGATAATTCGAATAAAAAAAAACACATAAATAGTGATATTTCGAGTATTCGGCATTAGTAAAGAAACATAGTGGTCAAACGTAGAACCAAAAAAGCTTGTTTGGTATAGTAGGCTAACCTAACATATACATATACTAAGTGCAGCAAACTAAACACAATCAAAAGCAACAACGTCAAGCTAAGCGGGCTAATTAATTATATCCCGTATTGATAATACTCGTATCATACATATACGAGTAAATACTCGTATAATCTATCGATTGACAGATTACCAGTTTATCCGACAGCTCAATGTGTGTTGAAGCAATCCGCATTGGTTCAATACCCGTAGAAATGCTGGTATTTATATGAAATTATCCAAAATGAGCGAGAGAAAATTGAGGGAAGTTTAACAAACAGCTGGTTGAACTGACACTTCACATTAACACTGATAGATTGTTCTTATTTCTTTATGTTTCCAAATATTTCGTTTGCAATCCCACATTTTAAATACACAACTAATACTTGCCCGATGATGAAAGAATGATGAGAGAGCGAGAGAGTAAAAGGTTTCTATGCGATTTTAAAATGTTTATTTCAATGATATTTCAAAGCGGTTATAAATTTTCAATGCGTTTTATAAGCAGGAATGTACGTATGCGTGTTGAAGAGCGTATTGAACCAAGGCGGATTGCTTCAACTCAAATTGAGCTGTCCGATAAACTGGGTAATAGATACATCGGCGTTTTCGCATATGAGCACTAATGCTCGTAATGTATGCAATAAAAGAGTGAAATACATATTAATAATCTCAAGAAGGAAAACTGATATGTTTTTATTGGTTTTGACTGTCAAAGGGTTTTGGATAGATATTGAATATTTTGGGAAATTAATAGTTACTAATGAAAGAGAAAAAAGCATAGGAGTACGGGTTACGGTAAGGAGGACATGGAATAAATAAAAATGCAAGTATCTAAATGCATTCGAACTTAGATGAGATCAAGGGTGCTCGATATTTGCATTTGTTGACGACAACACAAGGGTGGTAGATTTGATGAATGTTGTGCAACAAGGTTGCAGTGGCTGCTACGGCTATGAATGGTTGTGGCATTCGTTAGGAAAATACACTAACAAATATGGAATGAGAGTATAATAACCACTTTTGCTTCATCCAAAGAAAAACATTTCACTTATTTAACCGTAAAAGTTAACAGAAAAGTGCAAAGGATTCAAAAGTTTTGGTTTCAACTTTCGGCGACACTTATGGTATTTCAGCGAGCAATCGAGAGTTAATAATCTTTTAATTTGAAAAGTTTGACTAGTTAAAAGTCCTCAATTTGATTCATTTTACACCTTTCCGTCATTTGGCTTCAAAAGTGGAGACGCGTCACAGCTCCTTTGAATGAAATTTATTAAGAAGATCAATAAAGTAGGGAAAGCATTTGCCTTATAGAGCCCATACACTACACAAACTGTCACTGCAGAAATATATATTTTGTTGTTGCGAAAATGTGTATCCATGTCGTCTGTTTGCAACGACGGTCTGAGCAAATTTTCTTGGTCTGTGCAGACGTGTGTGCGTAGTGAATGGCCCCTATTAGGTTGCGAAAAGTACATATGCATGTATGTTCACAGAGTGGCGAGTTTATCAGTACTTTCGCCCCATCCGCTCTTTAATTCACATACATATGTATATGTATGTAAAATAATAGAGAACAAGGAAAAAATTAAGAAAAAAGAAAATAATATTTACTTTTTGGTTTTCTTCCCAATTATTTTATCTATTAACTTTCAAATGCCAGACGACGGCCATTTTTTCTATTCACCCCGTTTTTTTCTCCAATTTTTTTTATTTACAAAAACACTGGACACTAATTTGTTAAGGAAGGTTTGGTGTATATTTGGTGTATGTTAGTGTAAAACATAAAAATGGTAAGACCATGTAAAAATTATAATGATTTAAAAAACAGTTTGTTTCAATTGCTATTTATCTTATTTGTCTTAAAGGTGAGACAGAGCTTTTCCTTTTCCCCATGCAAATACAAAACTTTCGCCCTTCAATGTTCTCGATAAAAGCCTAATGATCTATTTTGTCCAGTCGAGTGTTCCTAAGAATGGCGAGACTATGCGTGGTTATTTATGCTTGACTTCGATGAAAGGTTGAAGTGATGAGCATTCGCGTTTGTTAGATGCAACGAGAGCTAGTGGATCACCCTTAGATTTTCTTCACTGAAAATTCGACTGAGGCAGAAGTGAGCCACATCTTTGAACAAAATTTTATGGTAAAAAAGCGAATCGACTTCCAAATGTTCAAGCGTCCAATCAGCAAAGTCACGTCGCAAAGGATAATCACCTTCCTTCAATTATTGCAGCAATTGAACCTTTTAATCATGTAAACCAAGATCCTTGAGCACAATTTTCCACAAAGTCGATGGACATATGCCAAGCCCTTCTGTACGATGCCAAAGTACAATACATAGCTTTTTTCTTCAACATTGGCTTCAAGGGAGCCGATATTCTTATCTGTGCGGACTCTGCGCATTTTTGTCAGTGGCTTGGTGTCCAAAAGAGTAAACGTAGCGTGAAATTCTTCAATTGTGTTGCGAATAACCGACTCACTTGTTCGATTACGCTTACTTACTTACTTAAGTGCCTCGAGTTGTGCACTTCGAGTCGGTTAAAGTCCTCTTCTACTTGTGCGCGCCACCTAGGGTGAGGTCCATACAGTACAGCTGTTAGTTGTTGGATTTTCTCTTCTACAGCTCGTCAACGCAAACGGGACCGAATACTTTTCGAAGGATTTTTCTCTCGAAAGGACTGAGGACATCTTTATCCGCTAGAAGATTAAGAAGAAGAAGGAGAAGAAAAAGAAGAAGAAGAAGAACCTCATCGTTCCAAAACCCGTGGGAAATCCAACAGTAAATCTCTGAGGTTTTTCTATAAACTCCTAAAAGACGCATTGCTGATCGCGGTGATCGATAGGAACGATACGGACGGTTTCATTACACCGGAACGGTGGCAGCTGGTCAAACTGAAGCTTTCGAGCAACTTTTTGGCCATCATGCGGGAAAACCCCGGGTCACCTCCTATCACAAGCGACGCTGGCTGGCACCAAGGCCATGTCAAGCTCATCGCATGTTCCAACCAGAGATCTCTTGATCTTTTCACCAAGGCCATCGGTGGTTTAAGAGAGATTTGGCCAGGTGCAAAACTCGAGGTCGTGTCTAAGGAAGACATTCCTAGCAGACCTCGAACTCGTACCTGGATCCCAGCCGAACCCTCCTCTGCAGAAAGTATTCTGGAAATCATCCGGCTCAGTAACCCGACTCTTCCGACTCATGACTGGAAAGTCGCGAAACTGGAGGAATTAAAGGGTTCTTATAGATTCGCGCGTTAATCGTGATCAATAAGCAATCCCTTAATCCTCTGGCGCAGACGAAAGGCATGATTCGGTTCGGATTCGAGTCCATACATTTAAGGGTATACAAAAAGAATGAGCTGGATGCTGATAAGCAACTTCCTCCTCCTTTAATACCTGATATCACAACCTCGGACCTCGGAGCGTCGATATCCTTTCCAGAATTGGATAGCGACGACTCCAATCTGTCCGAGGTGACTATCAAGCCGTCGGTCTCCTCTTCTGACAACCTGTCGGAAATAGAAACCGATGACGAAGCAATTAGAGGTCCTACACGATCAGAGATAGAAGATGAGCTCTTGGGCACATTTTCGGAATCGGAAGACCTCAACAACACCGTGGTGGAGGCGACTCTGGAAAACTGTAGCAATGATACGGTTTCTCCAGATTAATCTCCACCACTCAAAAAAGGCTTCGGCCGCACTCATTCTTCGTCTTTCTAAAAACGCAGAAGACATAATCCTAATCCAGGAACCATGGATTGTAGAAGGCGTGGTTTGTGGATTTAGGATACCTACATACGCTCCGCTCTATACAAGAGACAAAGGTAAGATTAGAACTTGTATATTAGTGAAACGTAGCCTTAATGTATTTCTACTTCCCACCCTCAGCGACCCCGACTTAACCGTTGCTAGACTAGAGACTGCCAAAGGCTCCTACTGGCTGGCATCGCCTTACCTTGGCCACGACCAAGTGGGCCCTCTCCCTAGTGATAACCTAAAAAGGGTGCTACTGGAAGCTGGAAGGCAAAAAACTGGCCTCATAATCGGATGCGACGGTAACGCTCATCACACGGTATGGGGCAGTACCGCCATCAATGATAGAGGTGAGTCAATTTTAGACTATATTTTAAGTACTAAATTCTTAATTTGCAATATTGACAATGAGCCCACTTTTATAACTAGAAGCCTACAATAAGTGCTAGATATTACTCTTGTCTCCGACAGCATCACTCAAAGGCTAACGAACTGGATGGTATCGTCTGAACACTCCTTTTCAGACCACAGATACATCCAATTCAGTCTGAGTCATGCTCCCCCTAGCCAACCAGCTTTCCGGAATTACCGGAAAACTGATTGGCCAAAATACAGAGGAATACTGTCAGAAACTCTGAACTATCAAGTCCCCCGCGTGACACCAATGCGCTTGACATGAAAGTCAAGAAATTTACTCTGGCTCTCAATCAGGCTATGGCCGCTTCCTGCCCTCTTTACTCAAACTAGACGCAAGAAAAAGCCACATTGGTGAACATCAGCACTAGGACTGCTTAGAAATACTTGTAGAAAACTTTTCAATGTAGCAAAAAGCACAATTAAAGTTTCTGACTGGGGCTCATACAACGAATCCCTCAAATTATACAAAAAAGAACTGACGAAGGCAAAGCGACAATCCTGGAGGTCATTCTGTGACAAAATCACAGAAACCTCTGAGGCATCGCGGCTAAGAAAAATCCTCTCTACAAATCCTATGATGCCTAGCTGTTTGAAAAAAACCGATGGCTCTAGCCTCAAGTGATGAATCACTCAACCTGCTTCTGGACACCCACTTTTCAGGTAGCTCCCAACTCGCGGCTAGTAGCAGCCCAAACAAGCCTACTGCAACCGTGACCGTCTGATTACGAGAGAGAAACTGCACTGGGTGCTGCATAGCTTCACACCATACAAGTCTGCTGGTCCGGATGGTATAATACCTGCCGAGCTACAGAGATCCTCAGATATTATTCTACCAGTGTTAGAAAATATTATGAGGAGCTGTGTAGAATTTATCCACATTCCACTGTTATGGAGTCAATGTAGTATACATTCCCAAAGCCGGAAAATGTTCTCATGTTGTCCCAAAGGACCTCAGACCTATAAGTCTATCATCTTTCCTTCTGAAAACTCTAGAACGACTGATTGATATCCATATTCGAGCTAAAGTTGATCCAAGACTTCTGTCTATAGCTCAACATGCCTACTGTAAAGGAAAGTCAGTGGAAACGGCTTTGCACTCTCTGACTAGCCACATCGGACGATCCCTACAATATAAGGGGTACACAATGGTTGCTCTCCTAGACATAGAAGGCGCCTTTAACAACGTCAACACATTAGTCAAGATAAAAGATATTCAGCAGAGGTACGCCGCAAGGCGGTGTCCTCTCTCCTCTTCTCTGGAACTTAGTAGTTAACGAACTACTGATATACCTGGAAGCGGGTGGTAGCAGAGTGATTGCCTATGCGGATGACGTTGCCATAGCCGTCTCAGGAGAAACATCTCAATACCATTAAAGAACTCCTTCAAGTAAATGTCAATAGATTAACCCGCTGGCCAGATCGCTGTGGATTGGGAATAAACCCCCATAAAACTGATCTTGTCCTCTTTTCGAGGAAATATAAAATTCCAATTATAGATCCTCCTTCAATAAACGGTACCAGTTTAGTTCTCTCCGATATAGAAAAATATTGGGGTCTCATTTTTAACAGGAAACTAAACTGGAAACCTAACATTAAAGAAAGAGTCAATAAAGCTACAATAGCTTTGTTCTCTTGCAAAAAAGCCATTGGGAACAAATGGGGCCTTCTTTAATTTCATATTTCATATATTTACTGTTAATTCATTTAAATTATTGTATTATATATAATATATAAATAAGAAAACATACTACAAATTAGAAAGTATAAACTGTACAAATCTTAACAATAAACTCGTATGTCATTATAGAATACGTAGAGCTGCTTCAATAGATTAAAAACAAAACATAGACATTTGAATGTTACAAAAAGAGAATTACCTAAAAACGATATACATATATTCTTTTGTATTTGAATACCAACCGGAGTATTTATTCATTTGAAAAAAACAAAATAGAAACCGTCTCTCTAATACTAAGATTTAGATATAAAATAAACAATCTACAACAGAAGAGGGCTGGGTGTTTAGAAATACAGAGGAGGTGCTGAAAATGTCATAGCACTATTCTTTTAAGAAAATTTAAAACGAACACGTTTTGATAACTTTACTTTTGAATAGGATTCAACAACATCCGTCGAGGTGATATAGGCGAAGTGAAGCTGGCAAGAAAATATAAGTTTACATAAAGGTCAGGCATACAATTAGTACTTCATGGCTTGCAATTATGCAGCAAAATGTTAGCTGAAAGGAACAATCGCTTTACCCCGTCTCTGTGTGTGTTATTGAGCATGAGTGGGGCTCTATTAATCCTCGTTTTCAGTTCGTTCTGATTCATCGCCAATATTCCACTAACAGTACGTATGAGTTTGACCTATTGTGGTGGTTGTCATTTTGCATACAAATAGGATACGTCTATGGGCTTTCAATGACTCTAAACGCCAGAAATAAGAGACTATCACAGAGAGATTTTTATGTGCCAGAGGTAGTATAAGTAATAGTCTAAGTTTTGACTGTGTTGTAATGAAGTTGAATGAGAAGTAACAACGCTTTCGATCGTCAGGATATAGGCCAATGTCAATAATGGGTATACAAATTTAAGAAAACAAAAGGACCGGTCTGCCACATGAACAATCTGAGAAATATCATTGCGCAGTGTAGAAAGTTTAGATTGATTATGAATGGTAGAGTAGATGGACAGAAGTCTTCAATTTCAATTCAGAGAACTACCGTGGGTTATGTGCAAAAGCAGAACGATGTGTCAACTAATTTGGATGATTTGAGAATTGCAACGTTAAAGAATGAACCGAAAACTTTGAACTGAAACACGTGATTGAAATTCACAACCTAATTTGTTCTGCATTACCAACCGTAAGGCACACTGTTCGAACAGAATGAGCTAAACGATTCACGACAGGCGACTTCTTACAAAATTAGTAAGAAACCCGTAGTTGGTCAACACTTAAAACAACACTCAGTGAAGAACTTGATCATAAACCTACTGAATGTGAATGAATTTCAGCTATAAGAGAGCAACGATGCGAAATCATCTAAACGAATGCATCACAACTTTGTGTTCCGATGCGCCTATCAAAGCAAGAAATTCTGAAATAAATTGCGAATCTCTCAGCATCAGAGAAATTGTTGCTGCGATCAAATCATTATAGAGATTCCGCTCAAGCTACAAACTGTCCAAGAGAAATGAAAAACCATTCAGACTAAGATCAAGTTTATTGTATTCCTTTCTAAGGCAAGAAAATAACTAGAATTATGTAATTTCAAAAAGATTAACGACCATCGACGGGTTTTTGGTGACCATACATCACATAACCACCTTGGGGATCATAGCAGGACAACGTGTCGAGTACAATTATTCGCTATATTAAAATGAATAAAGCTTCCGGTTTTGAACTATCAGGTTTTGAAAAGATTACTCATCTCAACAGTAGGATGGCACAAGACTTCAAAGTACAAATCATCGTGCATCAACGGTGCATTCTCTCTATTGTTTGTCTTAGCAATCGTCAATGATACATTTTGGGTTACACTGATGCTTGTAGTTTGTAGCTGATGATTTACTAATTGGAAAACTAATCCAGAGCAAAACATCTCCTCTGCTTGACTGACTGAAAAGTCCCGAACAACAGGACCAGAATCAACAGTTAAATGTGACATGAAATGGATGTATGTAGCAGAATCAAGAGAACAAATTATCACAATATATTCTGTTCAAACGTCGACTTAGTACTTTTTTAGGACCTTACTTCCTCTTAAGTTACAAACTTTTGAATTGGTATGTGGATAAATATTTGTGCATCTGTTTAAGGATTTTTATCCAAATCGAATTTCAAATGAACAACTCTACGAAAGACGTGGTCAACCACGAGAGGGAGATCACCATACAAAGTTGGAAGTAACAATTTACTCGTAGTGCTCTCATCAAGTGTGACAGAAAAGTGATTCATTCTAAAGAAACGTTACGTAGTACAGTCGAGTAGACTGGATCAGTGTGTAAAACCTGTAAAAAAAAATTAACCCACAACCTCTCTACTCTAGTCACAAGCTGGAAGGATCTAATCACACCAAAATCCAAGTAGATACGAGTAATTCACTTATCTTTTCATTGATTTTAAAAATGCTTTTCAAGTTGTCAGCAGCTGTTCGCACGGATATACTTGTAGAATGAGGTCAACTAGTCAGAAAGGCTGTTTAAATATTTTGAAACTCAAAAACTTTCCTCGCCTTGCCGGTTAATGTATTTGTATTTCTACCTTCTCATAACCAAAAGAACGTGTAAATAAATGTGTGTAGCTCAGACACATTGGAAAATTTATGCAATTCAGACACCACATATCATCTCACAAACTTTGTCTTTCATTTCGGAGAAAACTTGGTTCATTGGAGTAATAAGAGCACCACGTGCTTGCAACTTGGAAACTCTAGACGGCATAGTCGATGACAGGGATCACAGTAATACTGTGGATACTGTGAGATCAAGCATCTGAACCAGCTGGACAAAGTGCCAAGAGAATCTAAGGCAATTTCTTTCTTTTGTACAGAAACACTACAATGACATGTTGAGCTATTGGACAAAAACATTTGGGAAACCAAGTTCACTTACTTTTACTTTTAAATTCATTTTTATTGTATCTTTCATTATTAACTTACATTCTAGACAAAAATGATTAAATCTAATTTAACAACAACAGTTACTTAATCTAGCTTACTGGCTCTTACCGAACTCTCTAAACTTAACAATTTCATTCAACTTTGCCTTTCGGCCTTAAAAACTATCTTACGATTAATCTTATCTATCAATTAAACAATATATGAGATTTCTAAGAAAATAATTTTAGAAAAAAACTTAGATACCATATCTTTTTGTAATTTTATATAAAACTTAAAACTATGGCAATATTCGACTTAACCTATCTAAGCTACTTAACCTAACTTAACTATAATCGGGGTGGTGAGCACCCGTAGCCTCTCGCCCAGGGTGGTCATCATCCCAATTGCGATTTCGGGCGCCCGTCATTCGTCAACATCGTGCACACGCACCACCAAGATTTAACCAATGCGATAAACCACTGGTCACTTCTCAGAGGTGCGGCCTCATGCTAACGAACGCCACCTTTCCACGAGATCCCCCTAACTATCCCTAATCTAACTTACAACTAAGAGGAATATGTTACCTTAGTAACGTACCGACCTAGGAGAGCGAGCCAACCCTTTCTTCTTCTTGAAGTCACCAGAATTCGGTGTACTGTTTCTCGGCATCGATCCGATCCCTGTCCGCAATCGCGGGACTAAAACGGAGGAGCTCCTGAGCATTGGCAACATACCCGTCGTAGGTGAGCCGCTTGTCCCTCGCACCGCGGTGGCGCTGGTATATTACCGGGATACCATCCCTACTTTGTATTAACCCTTTAGCATCAATATGGAGAAAAGCCTCTGGCGGGATAAAGCCCGATATAAGTGAACTCTCGTGGTACATTTCATTGAGGTGATAAGCCCCAAAGATCAGACCATTATCGTTGGTCATTGCCCTTGAAACGTGTCTTCGAATCACCTTAATCAGGAAATTGTCAATCCTATTCAGATTAGCCCCATCGTAAAGGACTTTGTTGGGATAATATTTTTTGTACTCTGATTCTGGTGTTCTGTACAAGCCAAGACAAGTCATAAGACACTGCTTTTCAAACACCCGAATCCTTTCCATCTGATACGGCGCTACATTGAACAAACCAAGATCACTCTCCATCCAATAGAAGTCCTGAATGAGAGCAACTTGAATGAAATTTAAAGGTGAAATCTGAAAGTGAAAACAACACAGAGATCATGAATTAATTGTTCCCAAATTCCCATGGTCGCGGGGGAAGGTAAATATAGTGTTCACTCGACATGGATAAAAGAACATTGAAATGCTCAAAACCGGAACACCTTTGACTTTATTACAAAAAAAAAACAACGGAATAGGCAAATGTCCTCCTGCTTTACTTGAACATTTAGGGGTGGGCCATTTAGGATAGCCATAGTGATCTTCAGCAGAAAGACCTTGAACTACCACGAAAGAGATCTTATTCAGAATGTCGGATGACATGTACATATTTGCCATGACTACTGACGATGTAGAGTATTTTGAAGATTTAAAGCTCAGATGACGATGTAGCTTATTTCCCTAATTTGAGAGTTTATGCTAGGAAAATCAAAAACTCTTATTCAAGATCAGAATAATCTTGTTGTTGTTCTTTTCTTTTTACTTTCTTCTGAGAGAGCAGAAGAAAGGTAACTGCCTCAACGTGCCACGGATAGGATTGCATTTATATCAGTTGAATTGATGAAATTAAAAACTCCTCAAAAAGGTGCATTTTGTCTTTGACCATGATTAAATTCAATCATGAAACAATACCCCACGGAAACAATTTAGAACCAAATGGGCAGTGATAACAGTAGTGTAGCCTAGCTATGACCTAAAATGAAAATGACCAAGATAAGATAGAATCGAAAGACAACGACTCAGGCACATTGGTATGAGACTACGACTCGATTCCCGAAAGACCACTCCAAGTCTGAAAATTAACAAAATATGTATGCTGAAGAGGCAACATAGCCCATCTATAGTTTCTGTTGCTACACATCAGTCAAATTGAGTCGACTTATATGATGGATCCCTTCTAAATGAAAACTTTTTCAAAAACAACTATAAGAGAGACGATATTAAGTTTAAAGGTATATACATCTTAGCCTAACGCACACCGGTGGCTTTTACTTGTAGATCCCTCTTCTCTGGACAAAACAAAAACCTACTCGTGTGCACCGTGCCCTTCTAGTATTTGTTGAAATATATATCAATCGCTAACACAAATGTTAATCTTTTTTTTTTTTTGTTTTCTCAATTAATGAGTTTACAAATTTGTTTACGAGAAATCTTTAATAAATATAAGCATGTACTTTTATTTACGAATTATTCTAAGTTTACTTTTTCTTTTTCCATTTACTAATTGTATTTTTGTCTTTTATAAATAACGAGAACAAAGTCTTAAAAAAAAAAATAAAAAAAAATATTTTATAAGCTCTCTGTTAGAAGCTCTGTCCTGGCTGAAGAAAAACGTGATATCTGCAAAGGATATCCGCATATTTTCGGATGGTCAGGTCCTTGGACTCGTTATATTCTAAAACCGCCCTTGAATGCCGATCATCTCTCATGGAGATGGCAGAGCAGTTCAACATTCACCTTTGTTGGGTGCCGGACCATAGAGACATTCCAGGGCATTGCAGAGCCGATGAACTCGCCAAAATTGGAATCACTCTACCTATTCTACCGGATAAAGGTAGTATAGGTATACCAATCGCTACGTGCAAACTAACACTAAAGCTGGATGCCAATAAAAGAACAGACCTTAGGTGGACTGCTGGGCAAACATGTCTAGCGACCGTTTGGTCCGTTTAGATCTGGCCAAGGGTAGATCTGAGTCGCTCTAAGTGTCTGATCCTGTTAGATAGGAAACATCTCAGCGCCATAATAGGTGTCATTACTGGACACTGCCTCATAGGCAAGCACGCAAGAAGGCTTGGCACTTTTACTAATGATATCTGTAGAAGCTGCATGGACGAGGAAGAGGAGGAGACAATCCTCAAACTACTCTGCACATGCCCAGCTCTCTCCCAGAGAAGAAAGCTTCATCTAGGAGCTTTCTTCTACAACGACCTAAACGATCTAGAAAACATAGACATTAACAGTTTCCTACGCTTTATTATAAATTCAAACTGGTTCCAGTAGTAATGGGCCAATAGGCCTAAGTGGGTTGGTATTTCCAACAGCCACTCTTACCTAACCTAACCTAACCTACCTCATCGAGATTCTGTGAACTAACATATTATGTGTTTTTTTTTTGTTTTCAGTGCTTTTTCAGGTGTTTTTAACTTCCTGATCTTTCAGAAGTTCTTACATTCACCCCGAAAATTAAAATTTGGTGATGTCTTTACGTTTTAAGGCGTCTATAAGAAAATGTATATGTGTGTGTAGTAAAATGTACGTACGTATGTACGTATTTTGAAGTTATTAAAAAAAACATACACAAAATACAATTAATTTTTTCTTGAACATAGAGGATTCTTTCTAAATATTTGAAATACTAATCAAAATCCGTTAACATATGTATATAACACACATTTAATGAAAATTTGAAAAAAATCGGACCAAAATCATCTGAATTACTCATGGAATAGCAAACATTTTAGAACGGTCATTGCAGTAGCAACTACGATTTCGTTAATACAGAGAGCTTCACATCTGATCGGTCAAACTCTTATGGGTGATAGGTTTCCCAAATTATATTATAATAGGATATGAAATATCAAAAACCATTGCAAAATATTAGAAGTTCTCTTTATCAGAAAGTAATTGGCGTAAGCCATTGGTCGCAACCATTTCGTCCATTATCAGTCTCAACACATTTCTGGCTGTTCGCTTCGATGCCTGTGATTGCCTACATTGTAAATTAAGCCTAGGTTAATTCAACTGACTGCAGTAACGATATTCATGTAATGTAGATGGATAAATATAATATTACCATGGGAAGGAAAAAGTCACACGACGTCACACTCGACGAATTTAAGAATCGCTTTCACTTGCATGCAGTTTTATTTAAAGTCAAGTCAATTATAACGCAACCTAATTATTTAAATAGCTCTGCTATTAAGCAGATGTAAATGCATTCGACAAATGCGCTGATATACAGCCCATTACGGTGTAAGTGCTTTACGTCACTTTTTAAGTTTCGTATTAGAAACGGTGATAAGGAAACCACTTTTTGGTCAAAATACCAAATTTTTAACACATTGGATTATCTTCAGTCCGGCCAATCCACTACATGATATTCAATATTATTTTAATGGCTTCAAAAGGTTAACATTTCCACATATAGTAATTTACCCATAATCAACGTCTTTCTTGCTTTGAAAAACACATTTTTTGACAGAGCGAAGGTCAATTATTCAAAATTATTCAAAAGTTATACATTTTGGGTTGTATCTACATAAGAACTATCGTTTGGATCAAATAAAGGAAATGTCTAAAAGTTGTTGCGGTAAATTTTCCCGCAAAAAGTTTGGCTCTCGTTTTCCTTGTAAGTCCCTCCGGTCCTTCTTTTCTTTGAGTGGGAACACCGAGCTCTGGCGGAGGTGGAGGGCAGCCATGGTCCATGGCATGGTGGGCCAGTGGCCCACCAACCCCACACCTCGGAAAACAACCCACATAGGTTCACGGGAGGAACCCCAGGGTGCGACAGGAGGTCCACCAGGAACACCGTTGTCGGGGCCCATAACTAGACGGGAGACTCGCAACGGGCAGCATCAGACAGGACGTCTGAAAATCGCCGACGGGTGGGGACGGACGGTCCTTTCAATCCAGACACCCCAACACGATGATGACGGGTGGGGGAAGACGATCCCTGGAACAAACACCCCAACGAAAGCCAACAACATGAGGCTTGAATAACACCCCATCCTGCTACCGATGTGAGTGCGGATACCGAAAACACATCCCACAACTGATGTGGATGCAGCTAGATGGAGCTAGCACCAAGCCACTTGATCGATGGGTGAAGAGACGACGATCTCTTTTATAGTAACACCCCAACGAGAGAGCAACAAAGGAGCAACAGTGGTGTGCAGGCGGACGGCCAGTATAATCGGGCACACCCCAACGACGCACCAGCTGTAAAAGTTAGGTTCGATGGGTGAAGGGATGACGACCCCTTTTTAAGCCAGCACCCCACCGATGGAGCACCGAAGGAGCAGCAGAGGCGTGTAGGCGGACGGCCAAGCACTAAGACAGCCTCCACCGAGGGAACAGACAAACATGCCCAGAGAGGCCAGAGGGCAGAAGGGCCCAATTACAAAAAAATAAATAAATAATTGTAAGGAGTGACATGCTATTGGTCAGTCCCCACCCCCCAAATCTGAACGCCGATCCACCGAAGTAGTTAGGGATCTGCGGTTAGAAATATAAAAATTGTAATTTTCACAGGCACTATACTTGGCTTTTGTGAGGGGCGGCGATCTAACGGATGGATTGTATCTACACTTTTTTCCTTTCGTCCCGACACTCCAGCTACCATCCCATTGCGTTTCCGTTCTCCTTCGTTTCGTTTTAATTTTAACAAAGATTTTTTTTAGTGTAATGAGATGGGGGAAAATTACCCGGTTAGCAGAAAAGGAAGAAACTCTGCTTTTCGCAAATCTAGTTGTAGAACCTAAGAGTAGGAAATAGTTAGGATCCACAGCTTCCATAAACTCGCTCAGTGGAGTTCCCAGTCATTACTGGAAGTGGGAGCGAACTCCGAGACTGAGGAGTTTAGTATGAATGTAGAAAATGGTATGTGTGAGAGGCCTAGTCGGACACGGGGGCACACACTAGCAAAGTTTGCTAGTGCTGTAGCTAGAAGTTGGGACTAGTTGGGTCCACTAGTGCTGAATGAATGTGTGAGAGAATATGCGTGTGAATGTGTGTGTGTGTCTGGCGAGAGTTGTGGATCATAAAAGATCTGGAACTGACTTTTGTGACGACCAGCGACCAGATAGGGTCTACTAAGTTTAGTTTGCGATTTATTTGGAGATTTGCACAAAGCAAAGTTTTTTTCTTTTTGAGTTTGCGAATTGCGAAAAGCAATTCTGTCGGTTTTTTTTGTTTGCTAGAGTAGTGTAGACTCTTTTTGTTCGAATAAAGTCGCGAGTTCTGCCCTAGAAAAAATAAAAGCAAGGGAAATTAAAATTACGAAAAAGGGAAAAAAGGAGAACGGGCAGGGACGAGGACTGGATAGCGGGAGTGGCGGGCCGCAAGGATCCAGGAACGGTGCCAGAAAAGGGGCACAATCCGCAAGGACACAAAGCTAAGTATAGTGTAGTGAAGTGTAGTGCAGTGTAGGAAAAAAAAAATATATATAAAAATTAAATTCGTTTTTTTGCAAACCAAGACTACGGTGGGCCGCTGGTGCGCATATTCCCGAGAACAGACGGGACACGCGACCCGTTACATTTTTTCTTGTTGTTTCGGGACTGTTAGATAGCGGGCCACTCTATCGACGAGTGTACCGCTACGTGAATTAAAAATAAATCGTCGAGCTCCAACGGAGCCGTTATAACGTTGAGTAAATCTGTTTTTTTTTTCTGTAATTTTGTTTTTTTTCTTTTCGTTCGTTTTTTTTTCTTCGGGGAAGTTTTTTTTTCTTCTTTTATTTCTTTTTTTTTGCGAAGGTTTCGAGATTTCGGGGGAAAAATCACGTGGCGCCCATTTTTGTTTTAACCCACCCAGGTATAGCTGCCGTCAAAGCGCTACCTGGTGGAACCCACAGCTGGGATAGCGGGATCCCAGAGAGTAAAGTTATCGTTTGGTTCAGGGCATCGCCGTATATCGGTGTCGGGATCCAAACATAGCAATGTATTGTTCTAAGCTTTTTGCTGCCCTAGTATATAATAGACTAGCTCAGTGGGTTAAAAGTAACGAGATTTTGTCAGAATTTCAGGCAGGCTTCAGAGAAAACTATTCCAGTGTCGACCAAATATTTGTTCTTACTAATATTACAGAAATTTATAAAAAGAACGATAAAAAGTTGTACGCGTTCTTTGTTGACTTCCGAGCGGCATTTGACTCCATATCACATGAACCACTATTTTACAAACTGTACAAAATTGGGATCTCGAGTAAAGGCATTCATACTCTAAGAGCAATGTATAAAACAATGTTGCGTTTGTGTGGGATGGAGAATCCATAAATAAAGAATTTACATCAATAATGGGTGTGAAGCAAGGGTGTATTTTGAGCGCATTACTATTTATATTGTTCATCAACGACATGACAGATGCTGTAGGCGGAGGAATTAAATTTTGTCGAACGAAGATCCCGGCGCTGATGTATGCGGATGACATTGTCTTCCTTGCTGACACGGCAAATTGTATGCAATTCATGATGAATAGGCTCAGCGAATACTGTAAATGCTGGAACTTGCTTGTTAACCTAGAAAAGTCCAAGACAATAGTATTCAGAAATGGAGGCGTCAGATATTCCAGATGTGAATATCTGTGTACTGGCGTACTGCGGCGAGATGATTGAAAATGTGCGCCGGTATAAATACCTCGGGGTTCTGGTAACAAGCAATTTAAATCTAAACAAACATTTGGAGTCAAAGTTATCAGATGCTAAACTAGCAATTTCTTCCGTGTGGGGGCGGTGCATTTCGAATAACTATGTGTCTCATAGTTCAAAATATAAGTTGTTTAGTGCAACCGCTACGTCAATACTGTTATATGGAGCTCAAGTTTGGGGATACCGTTCCTTCCCAGCAGTAGAGATCTTCTTTCGATACTTTTTGAAGCGAATATTTCGTTTACCGTGTAATGCACCAAACTATATGATATATCTGGAAACTGGAATGCCTCATTTATTCTTAGAGACTCTTAAATTACACTTTGACTATGTAGTCAAAGTAATGTCAATGGATGGAAAAAGGTTGCCGAAAATCGTCCTTATACGCATTATTGCAACAGGAGATATTTTCGTGAATGAGTGGCGGAATCTAGCGCTAGAGTGTGGCCTTCGCCTTGAAATTACAGCAAATTTAGAGCCTAATTTAATAAGAACTCAATTTTCATCTTTACTTAAAGAAACTGCTAAATACTTGTATGACAAATTTGCGAATAAAGCCCAATAGTCTCAGCACAGGATGTAAATATTATAGTAAATTAAAATATCATCTGCAAGAAATACTCGTATTTTTAAAATTCCTACTCAGCGGATAAAATAAGCACAATATTTAAATTGAGAGGAGAGTTGATAAGTCTGAATTTTATACCACATCGCCCAGAACTACCAATCCTGTGCAATATGTGCAACCTAAAAGTAAGAGAAGATATTTTTCATTTTCTTGCCATCTGCCCCATTTTAAGGGAATTCCGCTTAGAATTCTTTGGTGCAAGCATCATAGATGAAGAAGAAGCAATCCGCATTTTGAATTGTCAGCAAGGATGCGATTTATTGTACAATTTTGCACTGAATGCCCTTCGGTATACAAGAGGCATTATCGAGGAAGACTTTCAAATTATATTTACATAATGTAGTTTATTTTTTCTTATGTTTTCATTTTTGTACTACTTTTATATATATCCAGTCTATTGATATACAAATAATTGTCAATCTGGTAGACGGCTATCAGCCATGCCAAAAAAAGAAACTTAGAAATTATTGTTTTTGTAAACTACTTAAAATGAAATAAAAGTCATTTATAACTAACTAACTAACTATTGCTATAAATTGAAAATTGTATGAAGAAAATTCTTGAGGGGAATTTACTTTATTCTGAGAGGTACGAGTATGTAACAGTCAATAAAGTCCGTAAGAAATAAGTATGTCATTCTTCCAATATTTGTTTATTCGCACATGCAAAGCACAGGGATTTAGTATATTAGCAATTCTGAAAGTTGCGTTAAAATTTGTACGAGTATATGCATTTTCTTTCTTTAACTTTTCTTTCTGAATTCAAATTTAAATGTACAATTGCAAGTTAAATACTTACGAGTATGTAGAATATATTAGACTATACATAAACCAGTGATTGAAGCTTAAGTTTTGTAAATACGAGGGGCGTTCAATATATTCTCGGTATCGGGGTGAAACTGTGGTTGTATATATAAATTGACTTATTTATCAAGTAATACTATTATTTTAGTGCATTCATGTAAAATTTCATATAAATGTGATTATTAATTCGCGTTTTATCTCTAGTTAATTATAATGGCAACTGAGACAATGATGGTGAAAATTGAGCATCGCGCTGTAATTAAATTTCTCACTAAGCAAGGAAAAAGTCAAAAAACTATTCACAAAGAGATGGTGGCTGTTTACCAGGATTCCGCACCTTCATTATCAACTGTGCAAAAGTGATCAAGTGAGTTCAAGAGAGGCAGAGAGAGAGCATTGAAGACGACCCCCGCTCCGGCGCCCCGGCTACTGCTTGTACGGGAGAAAGCATCAAAGAAGTCAAAAAACTTGTTCTTGAGGATGCCCGAATAAAGGTGAAAATGATGGCAGAGATCACCAAGCTTTCAATTGGTACCATTCACACCATTCTTCATGACCATCTTAACCTTTCAAAGGTCAGTGCAAGGTGGGTGCCACGAATGCTCACAGCGCCTCAGAAAAAAGTGAGAATCGCATGCTGTAGAGAGCTTTTGGAGATGTGTAGTGAGAACGCGGACATTGTTATGGATCGAATTGTTACTGGGGACGAAACATGGGTCCACCACTATGACCCTGAAAGCAAACAAGAGTCCATGCAGTGGCATAAAAAAGGAACAGACACCCCGAAGAAGTTCAAAGTCACTCCGTCTGCCAGGAAGCTCATGGCCACAGTTTTTTGGGACTCAAAGGGAATCTTGCTCATTGAGTACAAAAAAAAAAGGTGAAACCATCAACGCCACATCCTACGCTTCCACTTTGCATAATTTGCGGGAGGAAATTAAAAAGAAAATACGGGGTAAACTCGCAGCGGGTGTGCTGCTTCTTCCTGACAACGCTCCTGTTCACACGGCGCGAGTTTCCAAGGCTGCTGCGCGAGATTGTGGTTTCGAAGAAATCCAACACCCACCCTATAGTCCAGACCTTGCCCCTAGTGATTATTTTCTGTTTCCGGATTTGAAAAAATGTCTTCGTGGAAAAAGATTTTCGGATGATGAAGAACTCAAGTCGACAATAAATGGGTATTCTGCAGAGAAAGAGGAAATTAATTTTTTTGAGGGTTTAAAAAAGCTTATCTCAAGATGTAACAAATGCATTGATGTTAGGGGAGATTATATTGAAAAATAAAAACAATTTAAAGTGAATTCGCATTTTCCTTCATATCGATACCGAGAATATATTGAACGCCCCTCGTAATCTTGAAGACTCTTGGTGATACTATCATTTACATAGAATCGAAAATCGTTAGTGCCTTGTAAAGCACGTAATATGTTACCGTCCAAATCGATTATTTTTCAGGTGATACTCGTAGTTCTTAGTGTTGTTATTCGACATATACATATCTTGGCTATAAAGGCGATTTTTTCCCAAAACCATTTCATTCGAGCATCACTTCCTTTGTGATTGCTGATGTTCATACCTGTGTAGGAGACACTAATGAATACTATCTGCAAATGTTGGTGTGAAAATACCCTCAGCGCTTCGGCAAGGTCTATAAGGAAAGGTTATTAAACGAGGCATATCCATGTAATTAGTGATTGTCAATATTTACTTCTATATTAGCTTAAAGCCCTGTCGAGTAATGTTTTAAAGTTAAAAGCTAGTAAATCAAAGTAACTACTCTTAACCCACACTTTTCCTTTCTGAACTCTCTTCAAAATTGTGCACCAAAACTTTTTTACTAATGGTATGCACGGATTGTATTTATAATGGCTAGTTGTGAAAGACAAATGTGCAAATCTTTCAAATTGGGTTAAGATACATAAAATTACATAAACGTGCATGCAAATATTAAGTGCGTGTTTCATCTTGTCTTGTTTTGCCACATATATGGGCAAATATTACTGTATTAAGTCTTTAAAGGTATCAGAAAAATATATTTAAACATTTTCGTTTAATTCCGATTCAAAATCATTTGCATACAGTGAACAATTTTTACTGTTGTGATTTTACTAAATTTCTACAATATCAATAGTTGTTATACTTCTGTCCAGAATTGTTCATTTCTACCTCGTTAGCTATTGTCAGTTTAAAGTGCTAGGAAGAACATCCGAGTCAACAATCATCCATCTCGTGACATTTATGCCTAAAGCGTTCTAAGGTAAAAATAGTAAGATTAATTCCTTCGAGAAAAGTAAAACAGCAGGAATTTCTCAACGTCAACCGATATTTGGCTTATCATGTCAATTGAATTTGGCCAATTGGTGCATGCAACTGCGTTGTCAGTTTCGTTTTTCTCTTGAGTTTGCATTAAGAGAAAACAGATTCTCCTTAAAATCAAAGCTTTTTCTCAAAGCTCGTTTTCAAATTCTTACAGAAACCATGTGCATGCACACTGAATGTGAACGAAAATCCTTCAAATACCGTCGACGCAAAGGACATCTTTTAGTTGCTACTTGGTCCTTAGATAGATAGGGTTAAAAAGTGGAAATTCACAACCTTTTCCGGAAAAGAGCTTGACGTTCGCGATAAGGGCCTAACGTGTCATCAGTGCAATTGAGTTACTTACATATTTCAGCCTTCAATATTTTTTGTACCTTTTAAGACTGCTAACGAGTTTTCTCCCGCAGTTTTCAAAGTACTCTTATAAATTACAGAGCTATAGTTCTATCGTCGTTAATATATAAATATATGAGGTCGCGCAACAGGGAAATAAAGTGAAAGCGTGTCCATTTGCCCTATATATGTAGTTCGTATCTGAAAGGTAATCCTTAAAAAGAAGTGGTCACTGCTGTAAATGTGGAGATTGTTGAATATGCTTAGAAAAGAGGAAAAATAAAATAATAAAATCCTTCCCGTGCAGTGTTTATAAAGTGAGTGCTTAATCCCTATTGTCCTTGATGGTACCGTTCACCAAATGGTGTATGATAGTTCAAAAATCCCTAAAAATCGAAATCACCCCCGAACAAGTTTGACATTTTTTTGGAAATCGTTTTTCAATACTCGTATTCTGGCCTTCTGCACATGATTTAATTGAAAATTGATTAGCAATTGTGTGTTTTTGCATCTACTCGTACGTCGTTTAACTCGAACGCCAATTTTCAGCTCTAAGTGGTATTTACTATTCTATTGGTTCAATTGAGGCTAGTGAAGTTGTTCCGTGCCCTGGATATTAATAATTAATTGATAGATTTTTTCTTTTCGGGGTGGAAAAAATTAACATATTCAAGGATATCAACTGCTTGCGGCGTCACATAATGACTGAGAACAATGATAAGCAAAATGAAAAGGATAAGGAAAAAGAGCGGGACAAAGAGAAGGATAAAGACCAAGACAAGTAAGTTTTGTAATCTTCCATGGCTTAACATGCAGGCATATTGTTTTGTAGTTGCATGCAAGGCAGTCCAGACTCGACATTTGGATACAAATTGTTGCGTTTTTATTTCGCATGTCATGCAACATAAAGACTTAGTGAGAGTGTGAAATTGTGCTCACACACTCATAGTAATACTTACAGTTGTACAAATGTATATACATATAATATATATATATAAAGAAAAAAATACGCTCGCCCAGCATATAAAGATGTTATCCTTGTTGTAGCATTTGACTGTAAGTTTTTCCTGATTATTTATAAATTGGTACGAGAAAACAAAAGCAAGCCCAGCACGTGTGTATCGTTTTGTTTTATCAGGACTTTTGTACGCCTTCAAATAGATTTAAGACAAAGATATCATTTATTTATTTACTTCTGGAAAGTGGTAAAATCATATTTGCTACTGTTTGCATTTGTTTAAAATTGTCTTATATTTTTATATAAGCCGTATACATATCAATATATATGTACATACGTATGTCTCCCAGAAGCAAGCTATGATTGCTATTTACAACAATGTGAATGTAGATTTGTGAAAAAAAATACAGAATCTATTCGTAAATGTGTAAACAGAAAAATGCTTTTTTTTTATTCTTTAGTTAGCAGACCGTTTTGCTGACGGCAGTGAACAATCACAAGATCATAGCTCTTGAATTCCCATTTAACAAAATTGCCCCATGGCAAGGTCACGAGAACATATTCAAATTAATTTCATAAATGAGTTTATACGATGCGTTGTAATATGCTGACATTAAAAAAGATTAATTTTACGTGACTGACTAATTTACAGGACCTGTTAATCGATCGATGCTGATTTAGTAATAATTAAGAGTCAGATAAAGGTACGCGTATATATTCGTATCTGACAGCGAATATTAATTGTGCTGGTTTAATTACATTGACTCATAAAGGAAAATTTTGTTAATGTTTCCGATATACTTTTTAATAACTAGGGAATATATCGAAAAGATACTGTGCACTATAAAAAATTGTTTTCTTTCAATTTCTATGCGAGTTACGTTTTTTTAAAAAGTACCGCTGTGTGACAGATATGTGGAAGAATAGAATTGCGTATTTGTTTTTTAGTGTGATCCTTTAGTTGTAATTATGCCGCGCTTTGATTTGGAGTTTCGAAAAAGAATTGTGCACGACTGGTGTACAGAAAGTGGTTTGTCATACTGGAAGTTCGGTAAACGATATATGGTGTGCTCGAATTCAGTTATAAACATAATTTTAACGTTCTGCAATGAGTTAGCTTTTAATGATTTAAAAAAAAATGTACGAAAAAAAGGTGCTAGTGCAACGAAATTGGAGGTTTGAATATTAAAGTTTATTGAAAAAAAATCGATGTTCATTCGTATTATGGCTAAAAAAAAACTAAGCACAACTGTGGGCATGATTGAAAGGGCGAAAAAACAAAATAATTTAAGAATATATAAAAAAACAAAGAGTTCCAAAAAGAAGGAAAAAGCTAGAAGAAATAGGAAAAACCTGGTGCGAAAAACTTTACAAACGGATATGTGGTGGTAAAATTCAATGTGTTGTGATGGATGACTGGACTTACGTGAAAATGAACTCCAGTGTTTTGGTAGGTCTTCAATTTTACACTAAGTTTAAAGACAGTGACGTGAAGACAATATCGCCCTCCAAATTTGAGTATGGCAGGCTAATTGTAGCTACTGACAAAAATCATCGAGTTATTTCTGTAAACGGTACTCGTATAATAAATTGCGAAATTTACAGGAGGGAGTCCCTTAAAAATGGCTTCTTCCTTTAATACGTAAGCATACAGTCCGCACAATATATTGGCTAGACTTGGCAATAGCACTCAATAGGGGACAATTGAGTGACTCCAACACAACTGCATACAATTTGTTGAAAAATCCGAGAATCCGCCAAATGCTGCGGAATTTAGGCCAAATGAGCGGAACCAGGCTCTCATCAAGCGAAATCTAAAAAAGGAGCTGAAGGTGGCCACAAATATTTCTGAATTAAAAAAAAAATTGAATAAGGGCTTCGAAAAAAGTAAATTTCAATGTGGTGCAAAATTTTATGAAAGGTGTCGAGCGAAAATTTCGAGAATAATACCAGCAATTTTTTTTTGTTTTTCTAATCTTCATTTTTTAAAGTATTGTTTAAAGTTCCTTTAAGATAAGTTCAAAGCAGAAATAACAAAAAAGTTTACGTTCCAATACATTTGGATAAATATACGTGCAGTTTCTTTTCGATACAACCTTTCTCTTTTCAACTCTTTTGGTTGATGTTTATATTCGTTGCCAGTAATAAAAAAGTGGCCAAAGTGTTGAAAGTGTGTGATCAAAACTATTTCTTAGATTAGAGCTTCGGTAAATGCTTTGCACAAAACTGTCGTTAACCAAAGATGGTTCTTATGGTATCTTATACTTTTTATCGGCAAAGTAACTTCGGAGGAACAATTTCAAATTCCAACTGTAACGAATTTTGCATCATGATACGTGCGTGATGTTGTGGGCTTGTGAGCAATAGGATCGGACCGTGCAATATGTCTATGTTTTCACAACATTTAACGATGTTTATCGGGATACTTGGTTATTGAGCCGAATGGTGAATTAGTTCTATTGATGCTCATCAGATTTTCACCATAACCTATCTTGGATAAAGACAAGGTCTGGGGCAATATTGACACTATTTCCCGATATATAGATAATAGATTGAAAAAAAAAAACATAATAGTAGATTTATAGTTTTTAATATAATAATCATTTTAAATATTTTTTAATTTTTAATTTTACGATATATGTACTCGTACACCAATTTTTTTTTTCAATATACAGTAAGGAAGTTAAAATAAGTAGAATCCGCACTGCGTTGTACATAAGAATGATTATTGACATGCATCTTGAAGGAAATGTATATCTTATAGGCAACGGTTATTAAGTGTTTGCTTATGCGGATGAACACAGACAAGCCCCTGGATACTTTAAATTACTTAATACAAAAACCTTGTATAGCCTCTTCAATAAGACCCCACAGATTGCCTTGTATCAACTCAGGAAAAATCAAACAAGTCCTCTTGGCCAGAGAGTATAGTCAGCTTATTCTCTCATCATCAGATTCAGAAATGAAGAAATTCACAATATAAAAAGCAGCAGCAAACTGCGCGCAGACAGAGGGAGCAATCAGAAGTAGAGACTTCCCTACAACAAAAGCAACAAGAGCAGAAACAACAACTGCATCAACAACAAAACCAGCAGCAACAGAAACAACAACTGCAGCAAATAAAACAGCAGCAGGAGAAACAGCAACAGCTGGAAAAACAACAACAGCTGATACAACAGCAGCTGAAACCATAGCAGCTGAAAAAACAACGGCAGCAGCAACAACAACGCAGCAGCAGCAACAACAGCAACAGCCTCAACAACAACAGCAACATCAGCAGAAGCAGAAGGAGAAGGTTCCTATAATAATCAATACCTATAAATTAGAGGTAAATGCAACCAAGGACCTGTGTAAGTTGGTCATTGGTAACAATTTTAACATTAAGAGATTGGGGAACGATCGTCATGCCATCCACTGTAATACAGTGGAGGGCTACGCGTAAGTGAAAGAGCTACTAAAGGAAACGACGACGGAGTACTACTCATTCACACCGAAGTGTGAAAAGCGGCAATCGATGCTGCTGAAGGGGTTGGAACCGTCTTCTGATCCTGAGGAGATCCTGGCACTGCCCAAAGAGGAGGAGTGCGAAGGACTCAAGTTTGTAGGGGTAAAGCCATTTACCACAGCTAGAGCCAGGCGGGAGAAACGGAGTCTGCCGTTCTTCCTGGTGCAGCTCAGTCCCGAAAGTCGTCTGGATAGTCTAAGGAGTATCAATGTCCTAGACTACCAGGTGATTCACTGGGAAAAATTAAACAGGAGCGAAGGCGTTCTAAAATGCGTTCGCTGCCAAAGGTTCGGGCACGCCGCGTCGAATTGCCATATGCAGCCTCGATGCGTGAAGTGCGCAAAGATCCACAGTTCTGAGGAGTGTGCTCTGGGTAGGGACGGAGCATCCGATAGGACGCAGCTCTCGTGCGTGTTATGTGGGAACGTAGGACACACCGCAAACTGTCGGGGTTGTCCTAAGTTCGCCGACATTAAAAAGGCATAACTGGCTCGGCAGCAGAAGGTGGAAGTCAAACGTTCACCTGGTAGGTTGCAAACACCAGCCGTCACGTCCCAAATTTCCTACGCCCAAATGGCGTCAGGTAGGGGGCTACGGTACAGCAAGCGACTGTTGCTTCTCTGGCGCCAATTCCAAGAACAACGGAAGCTCCACCTAACATGCTGGCCACCTTGCTCGCAATCCAAGTTCAGATGGCTCAGCTGCAACAGCAAGTACAAGAACAGGCCAAGCGGGTGGACCAGATCTACGCGCTGTTGCCGGGCCTAACACAACGCATGTCGTAATGGGTACGCTCGTGGTGGAGCAAACTTTGAAGGTCCTTGCGGTGAATGTTAATTCACTGATTAGGAACGAACGAAGAGCCGCAATGTTTAAATTACTACAAGACCAAAGTCCTGATGTGCTTTTCGCTAGCGAAATCAAGCTAACCGATAAGCACAAACTCGAGTAAAATAATTATATTGTTAGAAGAAGAAATCGGCCCAGATCCAAACGTGGAGGCGGTGTCGCGATCTTCATTAAAGAAGGAATAAAATTTCACAGAGTGTACAAGGGAGTGTTGCGCAGGTTCCGGGTGTTGGAGGCAGTCGTCATTTACATACCGCTCCGCAGTGGAAAGCGGCTGTACTTGGTCTCTGTTTATGCACCTGAGGCTTCACAATCCACTTTATTCATAACAGACTCGACACTCTTTTTCGACTTCTGAGTCTGGAATCGGGGGAGAATTATTTTATAATCGGCGGGGATTTCAACGCTAAACACAGAGATTGGGGAAATAATTTGCCAAATACTAGAGGGAACCTACTACTCGATTGATGGGGTCAGCACGATGTCATGTACAGACTCGGTCTTAAAGCGACGGATAACCCGTCGATTCCCAGAGACGGGTCTTCTCTGGATCTACTGCTGTACGACGAACGTATACGACTGATAGGTACGAATTTACAAACATTAAACTGTCTGCGCACATTCTTGTATGACAGCGACCATTGCGGTTTTAACACCGAAATTACAGTTCCCAACGAAATTGCGGAATTGGAGGAGTTTGTCCAAAGATATTCTTAGAACTACAGTAAGACTCGATGGACACGCTTCTCCGGAACCTTGACTAGATCGCTCTCCTCGAACACGCTCCACCAACCGTCCAATAGGAATTTGTCAAACTAGGAGATCGACAATTACCTAAAACAAATGGACGAGACAATTAAACAAACTATGGACACTACAATACCGCGGTATCGACGTACAACTAACGAAGACCTGTTCCGCAATCCTACTATTGACGCACTGCACCGACAGAAAAGTAGACTTCTGACAAGACTCAAAAACTTGTATAGACAGTTAACTGACAGACAAAACCCGGAGATTAGGACACTGAAGTCGTCGATTAAAACGTGCAAACGTTAATAAAATAGAATTACAGACTTTCTGTAAGTTTGTATTGGAACAACAAAGTTCGGGCTATAAACACCAGCAACCCGAATATGTTCCCGCAATTAAATAAACTATTTCGGAGAAAAAATCAAAACGACCTTCAGTGTCTTAAAATAGCCCGGACAAGAGACAACGAGCGGTTACTGACAATAGCAGGTATCGATCCAAATGAGGTCGCTGATGATGACGACTTCTTTGTGATCGAGGATCCACAGGAGAAAGTTGAAGCAATAGGGGCGACTTTCCAGGAAGTATACAAGGTCACTGACACCATTGGCCCTAATTATGACCCGGATAATCGCGTCTTGGTGCACGACTTCTACATTCGAAATGAAGTAGAGAACTGGCGATCCGAGGACTCTGGTTTCACCCGGTTCAGGGACGAAAATATGGCAAATAATGTCATTACCAGAGAGGGCGACCTACCCCCCTTCATTTCGAGGGAAGAACTCCGTGAGATCTTCGACACAATCAGGGCTAATAAATAAAAGTGGGGACTGATGGTACTCCGAACATCGTGCTTCGACATCTTCCTCTAGAAGCGGTGGACATCTACACCACCCTGTTTGATAATGCAATGAATAATGCACATTATCCAGCGCATTGGAAAACGGCGGTGGTTCAACCTATCCCCAAAAAGGGAAAGGATATATCCAATCCGGCGAATCTCCGGTCGATAAGACTCCTTCCAAATATCAGTAAGGTTTTTGAAAAGTTAATCAATAGAGCTCTGACTAGGTGGATTGAGGACAAACCATAGTTCCGGATAATCAATTCGGTTTTAAGACGGGACATGATATCTCACATGCCGCGTCTAAACTGGTGTCCGATATCCAATGGAATAAAGGCAAAAAACAATGTACTGGTGCCTGCCTTGTTGACTTGGAGAAGGCCTTCGACACCGTATGGTTAGAGGGTCTTTTCTATAAGCTGACTAGGCTGGGGATCAGTAAACCACTCTTGTACTCGTACATTCTTTATAATATGCTACACAACAGACAGTTCATCGTGAAGAATGGTGATGTGACTTCTGTTGGAATATTTCAAATTAAAAATGGTCTTCAGCAAGGCGCGGTCAATTTGCCGATCCTATTCAACATTTATACAAGCGACTTGATAGGTTCACTTCCCCATACTATTGCGTACGCAGACGATTTGGTAGCGTACAGAATAGGTCCAAAAATCGAGGTCATTAACACTCTCTTGCAGCGTGACTTCGATAAGATAAGACGATTTTGCGATGACTGGAAGTTGAAAATCAACTTTCAGAAGTCGGAAACCATTCTCTTTAGGACGCCGTTGTCTGGAGCCTCTAGGGATACCAGAAAAAATTGGCGTAAGTTCCCTATCATTGGACAACACGGGCAGCCTCTTGCCTGTCGAAATGTAGTCAGATACCTTGGAATCTGGCTAGATCAGTTTCTGTATTTTGGCAAAAATGTAGATGCTGCTCTGGCCAGAGCTAAGGGTGCTTTTGCCCTTACAAAGAGACTGTTTTATAGCAGCCAACTCGATGCGAGGGTAAAGGTAATCTGCTACATGGCCCTTATCAGGCCCATGCTGGTATTTGGTTGTCCCGTGTGGTTCAATGTACGAGCAAGCTTAATGGAAAAGATTCGGGTGTTTGAGAGGGCTTGCATTAGGGCTTGTCTTCGCTTGTACAGAACACCAGAGTCGGAGTACAAGAAATTTTATCCTAATGAGGGCCTTTACAACAGGGCGAACCTAATACGAGTGGACAACTTCGTAATTAAGCTGACTCGAAGGCACATTGCAAGAGCAATGACCTCGACGAATAACCTGATATCTGGGGCTTACTACCCCAATTACCTTTACCACGAGAGTGTGCGCTCTGACGGCTTCGTTCCACCGGAAGCATTCCCCTACCTGGATGAGATAGGCTTGTTCTAGGATAGATCAGCGGTTCCGTTAATCTTCCATGTCGCTCGGACAGCTGGGGACAGGCGACTCAACTACGGCAGAGACGTCGCACATGGCAGTGTGGATCGTCTCAGTTTCAGTAGGGCGGTGGGGAATCGCGATAAGAGGGATCTCGTTCGGCAGCACCAGCATTTCTGGTGGTTGAATGAATAGGCTAAGTTTTTTGTTAACAATTTTTTCTTAGCCCTAAGTATACAAAATAAACATTTCTATATAAAATGTAAATGAAGTCAAAAGACATAGATATACGAATTTAGAGTAGCTTAGAGTGCCTGTGTGGGGCCAGTAAGTTAGTATAAGATTATTGAGTAATTGTAAGCTAGCATTTAAGCATCTTTTGTTAGTATGTAAGAGTTAGTGATTAAGAAAATAAAATGCATATAAAACTAAAAAAACTAGCGGTAGAAAATATCTGCTCTTCTGTTTTTCTGAATTGGTAAACCCAACTTTTAAAAGACAAGTTTCAGGGTTTGCAAATCAGCCAGTTTTGCTATGTTCAATGAAGGTTGTAGGGAAATCTTGGTCAAAAAATAGTCGGAGCTGAGGTTTGAAGAAGTGGCCGTATGAGCATAACTGATTCACTCAAATATAAACATTTGGCCTCACTAACAAAGAGGTCCGTAGGATTGAGGTCTGCAAATCTAGCCAATCCAAAAAGCGGCGTAATAGCAATGTAGATACGAATATGTGGGAGAAATATGTTCAATTAGATTAAATATGGACATTCTGGATTTTAATGGTTTATAGAAAAAGGAGAATAGTAAAAATAGTTTTGTCCTATTCTTTCGATTTGTTTTCATAAATATAATGTTGTATTTTCTCCACACTTAACTCGAAAGGTATATGATAGTTTCCACATATATTTGTTGCTCGATGTAATATATAATCGGATTCCATGTCTTCAGGATTGTCATCAGTTAACTTTAGTTCGCCAATCCCAACACGTTGATTGTAGGCGGTTATCGTTGCTTTCTATTAGATCAGGTTGCTACGGTGCGAATATTTGTCAGGTTTTTGCTTATTTACCCTTACCTAATGCTTATTTATTTACCTCCGTTTCATAGACAACTTTATCTGTACAATTATAGCTCGACGTAGATGCATCTCAGTGTGTTTTTCATGGCATTGCCTTTGGTTCAAAGCTTTTATGTTTTTTGTTTTCCGGAGAACATTTCCAATTTAATAAGACTGACCCAAATGTTCATGTTTTCATTGAAATTCGTTGTTCGCTCACTGACGGTGAGACGGGGTGGCCGTGGTGTAGTGGTACTAGCAATCGCTTCTCACTCGGAGGGTCAAGGTTCGAATCCTACCCATTGATAAGTTTTCAAGTTTCTCATTTCTGTATTTGGAACTTAAACAGAAGGCATAACACTGACACGTAGATTTGGCTGTTGTAGAGTTGCAAGCACAAACAACAAGTGTGAATTATAACCTTCGAATCACTCTGAGTGAAGAAAAAACTATCCGTGCTATTCGGACTCCCACCCCTGGAGAGCAAACATAGAAACCAAACACACCTGAGTTTCTTCAAACCACTACAAAAACAATTTTCCTTTCTCCTCCTTCTACCTTTCCGCCCGCGCCAAGGCAACAGTAAAAGGGTATCTAACCCCTTAGGCGCACGTAAATTATAAAAAAAAATGATACTCGTACCATTGAGCTTTTCCCAAACAAGTTAAATAAAAGCAATACGTAGAAACAACTCTCTGAAGAATACACAGAGCAGATTTAGGAAGTGGCTAAATTAATCATGTACGAGTATATGGTCAGCCACCTCGGGAAAAATATGTTTGTTTTGCCCATTGCACATTTTTGTCGAACTGACACTTAGTATGTGGGTGGTGGATTCAAGTCATTTATATTCAAGTCAGTTTATAGCATAAAGTTAGTATATTCACACATGGGGTAGCTGACAAATCGAATATAGATTCCCATTAAAGTCTTTGCTTCCATCTACAGGTGGAAAAGTTGCGTTGAAATTGAGTCGAAATATAGTTAAACTAATAGCTATACAGGAAAAAGGAAACCAGTTTTTTTTTTATATTTATATATAATTTGCGCGCGCTCAAGGGATTTATGTGTCCTTAAAATGTTTGCACAAAGAAAAATCAGGGAGGATGGAAAGAGAGGTACCGGTGAACATTAGTTTTAAATGTTTGTAGATTATAATGACTAGGGAATAAAGAGCTAGGCAGGGCATTCCATAAGCGAGTTGTACGGCTTAGGAACGAATCACGATATTTTAGAGTACGTCCGAAAGTGGGCTTGAGGGTATACTGTTGAGCGTTCATAGCGAGATGGGTGTTACGGTTAAAAGTTTGAAGGGGCGGAAAGGAACTGGCGATTTCTATGGAGCACTGGTGGTGGAAATATAATAATATAATATAATAGAGACACAAGACGTTCCGTCGGTGTTCGAGGGTGTTCATTGTTTAAGTGATATTAGTATCGCCTATCCAGACACTAAGTTTTTTTAAGTTCATTTTCTTAGTTGTAATAAGTGTAAAAATAGAAATAAAATTAGACTGTAAGTTTCGTCGAAAGACATAGTTTAAGTGTTAGGTTTAACTTAGAGTGCCCGCATAGGGCCAGTAAGTTAGTATAAGATAATTTTAAGTTATTTAAGCTAATTTTTAAGCGTTTTTTTATCTAGCATGTAAGAGTAATTTAAGGTGTGTAAATAAAAATGCATATAAACTGAAACTGAACTGATTAGTATCGCCTATGAGTTTTATCGCACGGGTTTGAATCCTATCTAGCAGGTGCAGAGATGTTTTGGGAGCACTCGACCAGATGTTGGCATTGTACTCCAATTTCGGGTGGATAAATGCCTTATATATTGTGGTCACATCAGAGGGGGTGAGGTATTTCTTACATCACTTGAGTAAACCTAGACATTTCGCAGCATTCTTGACGACATCGAATATGTGGTCATTCCAACATAAGCAGTCACTAACACACATACCGAGAATGGAAAGTTCATCGTTTTCGACGATGCAAGTGCCATGCATGTATAATGGCTGGGTGTTGAAATTTCGCTTTAACTACAGCATTGTATTTCGGAAGCATTAAATACTACTTTGTTAGTGGTTCCCCAATTAGTTATATCAGAATTTAATGAGCTTAATATACGCAGGCGTTCACGTTCTGCAGCCGAAGAGCAGGGACGTGAGTCAGGAAACGAATATAAAAAGCAGAGAGTACTGTCGTCAGCATAGGAATATATTGGATTAGTAGTAGTAGACAAGAGATCGCTGATGAAAATTAAAAATAGTGTCGGGGAGAGAACGGAGCCCTGGGGTACACCAGCATTTTTTTTGTGAATATCAGACTTGAAATCATCCAAGACAACTTGAATTGAACGTTCCGAAAGGTCATTTCTAATCCATTGAAGAAGAGAGTCATCGATCCCAAAAGCACGGATTTTCGACAAAAGAGCCGAATGCCAAACTCTGTCAAATGCTTTAGAAATATCAAGTACAACTATCTTGCTTTCGGCAGATTGATGTACGCTTCGATTCCAGCTTTCGTTATTTTGGGCGGATAAAAGCCTTATATATTAAGGCCCGATCAGAGGGGGTGAAGTAATTCTTATATCGCTTAAGGAAACCTACACATTTCGCAAGAATTTTGAGAACCTCGTATATTTCATCGTTCCACAGTAGGTTGTCAGTTTTTCATTTTCGACGATGCAAATGGCATTCATGGATAATGCCGGACAATGGACGCATTAAATTTTACTCTGTTAGTGGTTGCCCAATCAGCTACTCTGTTAATATCAAAATTGAATGAGCTGCCGCTCGCATTTTACAGCCGAAGAGCTGCGACGTAAGTGCGGGAACGAATATTAGAAATAGAGAGTACTGTCGCCAATAAAGGAACATATTGGATTAGAAGTATCAGACAAGAGACGAAGATTAAAGAGTCTCGGTGACAAACCGCAGCCCTGTGGCATAGCATTTATTCTGTAAATATCAGAATTGGAACCGTACAAGATAACTTTAATTAAACGTCACGAAAGATAATCTCTAATCCACGAAGAAGAGATTTATTGATCCTAAATGCACGCATTTTCGACAAAAGAGCCTGATGCTAAACTCTGTCAAATGCTTTGATGATGTACGCTTTAGTTCCACTCAGCATTAAATCACCTGTGGATCTGTTGCTACGAAGTTTTCATGTTTCGAGATATTTCATGAGCTTACGGTTTATCAGCGTTTCCATGACATAGGAAAGAAGGGACATAAGTGCAATGGGTCTGTAGGAGGAGAGAGAAATGATTCGCCCATTTTTTAGGGACGAGCTGGTCAAATGTTGTTTTGCGCCTGCTCGGCAAGACTACTAAAGAGTAGGATTGACGAAAAAGCTTACGCAGTAAGGTGGAAGGGGAGATATACCATCTGGACCGGCGGATTTATGTATGTTAAGATCTGTTAGATCAGTCCTGCAATTACACGAGTACGAAAGTGGATTCGTCCTATTGAAGATTCGACGCACTCAAGTGTAGGCTGAGACAAAGCACAATGTGGAAGGTAGATTAGCCTTGTCCAAAGAGCCATCAGCTGTAATGCCATTATAAATGAGCGTTGGGATGGAGGATAAGAAAGAATTTCTGACGGTTTTTACAATTGACAAGCAATTTTTACTACCTTTGAGACATTGTAGTATTTTTTGTTTTTGTTTTCAGTCGTATTGAAATTTCACACGCTTAAGAAAGACGTTGCAGTCATTCCTGGTTCTTTTAAAATTTTTCCGTTTTTCCTCTGTCGGGTTGGTCTTGGAAGACCGAAAAAACATTTTTCTAACCCTCGGTTTGATACTCCTAATCCGATGAAGGATTTCCCTCATCCGAAGAAAATAGTGTCTGTGATCATATCAGCAGCGAAATCCACGTCACTATCGAGGAAACATAACGACCAGTTAGAATTCCTAAAGAACTGTTAAGTCCGCTCCAATGTGCTTTCTCATATTGCCATACGATTCTTTTAGGATTTTTTTTTTTAAATATTTTTGGAACAGGGATGGTGGAGCTTGGTAAATTATTACCCAGTTTAACTGAATTCCCGAAGTCATTCCCAAACATAAAAAAACGCAAACACCGACGATACCAAATATGAGGTGTAGGGCATAAATAGTACAGTTGGAGTAGGAAATAATTCGTCTCTCGAATCATAAGTTATTTCAGCTTTCAGTAAAGAGTAAAATATCAGCAACATATGAAATTATTGTGTTTTTTTTTATAAATGGCGGGCGCACAAGGGATTTTCCGTACCCTTATGATGTGCGTTGGTTTTAAAATTTTCGAGTTATAGTGACTAGGAAATAAAGGGCTCAGCAGGGCAATACATAAGCCAGTTGTACGACTTACGAACGGATCACGATATTTCAGAGTACGTCCGAAAGTTGTCTTGAAGGTATACTCATGAGCATTCATAGCGAGAGGGATGTTACGGTTAAAAGTTTAAAGGGGTGGAATGCTACTGGCAATTTAGGTGCAGCACTACATAGTGGTGAAAATAAGCAAAGTAAAGTGACGCATCTCTGATTCCTCAAATTTCAAATTGATTGCCGCAATTTCAAATTATAATTGATTTGAAATCAATGCCAGGTTACTTGAAACAGATCTTCACATCTATCATCTGTATAGAAAGTTACTTTACGAGTATCTTCTGACACGTTTACCCCATATCCGCCCGGGTAAAATATCAACAAACATGAATAGCTTTCGTCTTTTGATGAAAACTAAAACAAAACTCCATAAAAATGCAAATTAAAATCTGCTTGCCTCCCTGGCTTCCGTCATAAGAAAATCACAATACAATATGTATGTGTGGGAGCTGTAGCCGCAGGATGAATTGGTTAAATTAGGATTCCACGAAAACCTTGCCGAGGGTGGAAGGGTTAAATAAAAGTTTCTATTGTTTATGGTTGAAAATGTTTTTCCACAAAGTAGTGAGTTTTATGAAAAAGTTCCACGTGCAGTATTTCTACACTTTCAGCTTGGTCAGAATTAATATTAACTGTATTAGGCAAACTACATACACTGGCGATCACTAGGATGAGGCCATACATTTTGCAATCGATTTCACTCTTTATACCTGTTGGAAATTTTGTACTCGGAAACTTTTACTACCTGTGAACAGGTACATATTTTCTCAACAGGAAGTCATAAAATTAAAGGGTAAATAAGAAACGACAGTTGGAATTTCCCAAGACCAAACAATGAACTACTCGAAAAGAGTAGAAAAAGACGCGCCACTAGGATGAGGTCATTGCGAATATTTCGTTGCAGGAGTCCACAAGAATATTTAAAAAAGCGTTGAAAAGAACTGTTTTTATTTAATTAAAAAAAAAATAGGTTCCCAAAAGACTTTGACAGCGACAGAAAGAGGAAAAATAGATGCTTTCAATGAGTTAGGACTCTCAGGCCGAGATACTGCAAGGAGGATTAATAGAAGTAAGACTGTTGTAAAGAGTTATCTTGCGGATCCACAATACTATGGGAAAAATCAAAAAGGACGCACGACAGAAGCAACAACATTGCGAGAAAAGCGGTTCATTCTACGGCGTGCTTCAAATTCTACTCTACCAGCGACTAAAATAAGGTCCAACAACGGAGTATCAGCCGAAGAATATTCCGAAAAAGTGGTACTATACAGAGGAGTAAACTTAAAAAGAAACCTGTTTTGAGGCAAGTGTACAAGGAGCATCGAATGAATTTTGCAGGAGAACATGTCGCTTGGAGCAGTGAATGGAAACGCGTTGTCTTTTCGGATGAATAAAAGTTTAACCTTGACGGCCCCGATGGTTACAACTTTTATTTCCATGATTTAAGAAAGGTAAGAAGCCTATTTTGGCAAGACATCACAGCCGTACATCAGGTGCAATAGTGTGGGGAGCTATTACCTACTATGGCACAATCGAGTTTAAGATTTTGTCCACAACAACGAACGGAAACAACTACAAATGTTTGCTGGAACGGTTACTTTCAAAAGTGAAAAACATTTTCGGGCCCCAGCTTTTGATTTTCCAACAAGACAATGCCCCCATACACACTTCCAGGGTTGTTAGAAGTTAGATTCAATCAGAAGACGCCATGGCCGCCCTATTCACCGGACTTAAACATAATCGAAAATGTTTGGGCATGGTTATCTCGTAAAGTGTATGAAGGCAGACAATTTGAAGACAAGGACACTTTAATCGAAGCTATTCGTGATGCCTGGGCCCAAATTTATCTTGATTATTTAAAAAAAACTGTATGATTCTATTCCAAACCGTCACATCGAAAAATGGCGGGCATACTCATTATTAATGCAGAAAAACGTAATAAATAAATGTTTTAAAACCATAAAATGTAAACATTTTATTCATTTTTTCTTTTCTTTCGACGATTTTGCATGTGGCCTCATCCTAGTGGCGCATCTTTTTATACGCTTTTCAAATATTTCACAGTTTGATCTTGGGAAATTCCAACGGTCGTTTAATTTCATGACTTCCTGTTGAGAAAATATGTACCTGAGTGAAAATTGATTGCTAAATGTATGATCACATCCTAGAGATCGGCAGTGTACGAGGGGCGTTCAACATATTCTCGGTATCGGGTGAAGCTGTGGTTGTATATATAAATTGACTTATTTATCAAGTAATACTATTATTTTAGTGCATTCATGTAAAATTTCATATAAATGTGATTAATTCACGTTTTATCTCTAGTTAAACAGAATCATAATGGCAACTGAGACGATGATGGTGAAAATTGAGCATCGCGCTGTAATTAAATTTCTCACTAAGCAAGGAAAAAGTCAAAAAAACTATTCATGAAGAGATGGTGGCTGTTTACCAGGGTTCCGCACCTTCATTATCAACTGTGCAAAAGTGGTTAAGTGAGTTCAAGAGAGGCAGAGAGAGCATTGAAGACGACCCCCGCTCCGGCGCCCCGGCTACTGTTTGTACGGGAGAAAGCATCAAAGAAGTCGAAAAACTTGTTCTTGAGGATGCCAGAATAAAGGTGAAAATGATGGCAGAGATCACCAAGCTTTCAATTGGTACCATTCACACCATTCTTTATGACCATCTTAACCTTTCAAAGGTCAGTGCAAGGTGGGTGCCACGAATGCTCACAGCGCCTCACAAAAAAGTGAGAATCGCATGCTGTAGAGAGCTTTTGGAGATGTGTAGTGAGAACGCGGACGGTGTTATAGATCGAATTGTTACTGAGGACGAAACATGGGTCCACCACTATGACCCTGAAAGCAAACAAGAGTCCATGCAGTGGCATAAAAAAGGAACAGACCCCCCGAAGAAGTTCAAAGTCTGCCGGGAAGCTCATGGCTACAGTTTTTTGGGACTCAAAGGGAATCTTGCTCATTGAGTACAAAAAAAAGGTGAAACCATCAACGCCACATCCTACGCTTCCACTTTGCATAATTTGCGGGAGGAAATTAAAAAGAAAAGACGGGGTAAACTCGCAGCGGGTGTGTTGCTTCTTCATGACAACGCTCCTGTTCACACGGCGCGAGTTTCCAAGGCTGCTGCGCGAGATTGTGGTTTCGAAGAAATCCAACACCCACCCTATAGTCCAGACCTTGCCCCTAGTGATTATTTCCTGTTTCCGGATTTGAAAAAATGTCTTCGTGGAAAAAGATTTTCGGATGATGAAGAACTCAAGTCGGCAATAAATGGGTATTTTGCAGAGAAAGAGGAAATTTATTTTTTTGAGGGTTTAAAAAAGCTTATCTCAAGATGTAACAAATGCATTGATGTTAGGGGAGATTATATTGAAAAATAAAACAATTTAAATTGAATTCGCATTTTCCTTCATATCGATACCGAGAATATATTGAACGCCCCTCGTATATGTATTTACATCAATATATGAATTTAAGTTTATTTGATTTCAAGCCCATGCTGCTATATATACATATGATGTATATATTTATACACTTTCCTAAACTTGGCACAGCAACAGGGATATTAAATTAATGCAGTCATAAAATGCGAAACTATCTGGTAATGACATGAGGTGTCAGTTTATGCTACCGCCTATGGAGAATAGTGTTACGTCCTGGATTTCAAGCAATCATTTGACTTAATTACCAACAACGTTGACTCTCACACAACATTTGGCAGGAGAGGAAGACAGCAAGTAATCCACTTAGCACTATCCTACAGGTACGCGAAATATACTCCCAGCTGGGAATCACTTTATAAGGCTTTTGTTTCAGATTATTGGTAATGAAATCTCGACCTTACTGAACATCAGGAATGACAATGAGTCCATCAAATATGCTATCGCACTTTTTAATATCTATAGGTTTACCGGTGGGATAGACTGAGTTATGGTGCTAACCTGGGACTGGATTATATAATATCTTTCTGAAAAGAACCTTGGTGAGATGTCGCATTAGGGGCCACAGACGTCCAAACTAAACGTAAAATAGTTAGAAATATGGAGGTGACCGCAAAGGATTATAAATACTCCAGGTGGAACTCGCAATAGCGACAATCTACCCGTCGTCAAAACTGGTTCAAAACCCCCCGGCAATTTCAGAGCTGCTGGATGACTTTTAAATGGTTAAACAAATTTGTGCCAAAAATTCCACCCCTGGAAACTAAGACTTTTGAGGTTTTTAGATAACCAAAACTGACTCGTGTTATCTTTTGGGTTCCGGGGTAACAGAACCTTGGACTCGACAATGAAAAGTGGAAAATCGTCTATCACAGGGAGAGAAAGAATTGTGGAAAACAAGGACGTCTCTTATCTTGTTCTGGGTTAGACAAAGCTTCTGTCGGGACCATTAAGGCTAGTTATGACTCACGTCTCTATCTGCACCTTGGATAGGTTAATTTGAAACTTGTTTCCAAATGAGAGCAGATAAGGGACGACTACCCCAGTACTCATCTATTTTGTGTACTGAAATCAACCTTCAACATTCCAAGTCTTCTACTGCATTCCTATGTAGGAGGCTTTCCGTGTTAAATACAAAACCTCACATAATATCCATACATACATGAGTATGGAATAAACGTATCTGTTGTTTCGGAACTCAGCGGAAAATATAGTAAGCGCTTCCAGAGAATGCAGTTTGTATGCGCTTACTCTTCATAGTTGGAGGGAAGCTGCTGGTAAGTACTTACAACTTTTCAATGTCGAATGCTTACAAAGCGATTCTTTGAGAAGCTACTCGTAAGCACTTACAAATTTTCATTTAGCTCTTTTAGCGGGGTTGTTTCTCTATTTTTGATAAAATGAGTGAGAGGAAATATTACTGTCTGGACAGCAGCTGCAACATTTTTCTTTTTGAGTTACGTTTTGTTTTTTGTGACGAGTAGATCGTGTTGTTAAAACTATGTGCAAGTTTTTTTTTTCTTTATTTAAAGTTTAATTATACGGTAAGTGGACAGTCTTTTATTTATTTCTTTATTTAGAAAATGAGTCACCAAAATTGTGGCAAAAGTAAACGGCACATCACCCGTCTCATTTCAAGAGGAAAGCAGCTTAGCAGTCCAAAATAAAATCAGTTTGGACTGTTTTTTTTATTGTAATATGTAATATGTATGTAAATATTATTACTATATTTTTATTGTAAATTATTATTATGTAAGACTGTTTAGCAAATATAAAAAATTGTTTTTACTTATTTAAAATTAAATTTTTAAAACTTATTTAAATTCGTTTTGTGTAGCATTCTTCTTTCGCTTTTTTCGAAGTGTTAAAGTTGTGCCTCCTTCCAATCTGCTGTAAAATGCTTACATTTGGCTTTTTCTGAAGTGCTTCGTACTGCAAGAACAATAATCTGTCCATAAGCGCTTACGTCTACAGCCATCAATAGTAAAAATGAACTGGAGGATATACAGTGAGTAAGCGCTTCGAGCTTGCTTGTAGCCGAACTCATTGAATACCTGCTGCCATTCTATGAAGATGGGACTTATCATATGCTGCGATGCTAATGCTCAGAATATACTTTTTGGTGCAGTACCAAATGCAATGTGAGAGGCAATCACCTCTTGGATTTCGTACTATCGTCTGACCTCTTTGTCAACAATGTTGGCTCTTAGCCAACTTTTGTTACGAGGGTATGACAACAAGTAATCAACTTAACGTTGCTCAACAGCTATGCTAAGGAGATTACTGGTTGGATAGCACTATCGGATATCTCTATGTCAGACCATAGGTTCATTGAATTCAGAATCGGATGCGAGTTCTCAACCTAGTTGAAGATCAGGAATCCACAGAAAACCAACTGGATACGGTTTAAGGAGGACCTCCACAAGTCCAGCAGTGATCCCCGTAATGTTGTCAATAGTGAGTCCATTTTTATCTGAAGCCATTTGTTGGTTCGTCACATATTTGTATCTCTTCTGCATAGGGTTGTGAGCCCTATGACGGCGTACGCTAGTATAATGGCATGTCCTTGCCGTTTTAACTTGCATGAGTAATAGTTTATTCATTCAGTTTCAGAGAACCACCACTGGTAAGTAACTTGATTTCCCGACCAATCATCATGGAGTGATTATTACTCATACTTATAAACATCAGACCGCGTTTGTTGGTATGGGTTAGATAAAGAGTAGCTTGCATGCCTGTATCCCGTGTTTGGCACCACTATCCATTCTGTCATTTTTTCAAATGGAATTTGTACATGCATATTCATTTTCGATTGAAAAACAGTCAAAACAGATATTACAAATATTGTAATTGTGAACAAACGTCTCCTTCAAAGATATATGCACGTGCTTGAAAATTTCAACCGATTTTCATTGTATGTAAATTCTCAATAAGATATTAAAACCACTGAGTCAATGGATCCCTTAAAAAATTTAACACAACCCATGCGGAAAGAGATAAAATATTTCAGAGAAGCGGGTAGCACGCAATATAATATTTATGGTTTTTTATTCTGTTCTTGTATTTACGAGCCAAGGTCGTTAAATTTGATTTGTAAATCTCTAGGCCTTCGCTATTTGGATTGCTAACTTTGCTAGTTTTGATTTTTTAAGTGGAATGTGTGGAATGTGTAATTTTAACACATGTGTATATCCATATGTACATATGTACGGATGGATATGCTACTGGAATTCCTTTGAATTTCTAACGATGACAGATTTAAAAAGAAAACAAAAGTATTCTTACAATACGAGAGGAAAATGGATAAAAATAGTACAGAACAAGTTGGTGCAAAACAATATCAACATCCCCACACACAACTGTTAAGTAACTCGAAGTAAGCAGTAAGGAAGGAGTTCCTTATTGTCATGCCTATCCTTTTTTACGTCTGTGCACATCAAGTACTCGTAAATTGCAAAACTTAATTATGTCTTACAAGAATATTTTGTTGTTTTGCAAGAGAAGAACACACACAAAAAATTACAAAAAAGTACAATGGAGTACCCATAGGTTGTCCTCTACCTTCAAACTGCATATACGTACATATGTAGATTGGAGAGAAAGTATGAGACATTTTATACAAGTTGAACTAGTTTAAACGAAAGGTGAAAATTAAAAACTGCTACATGGCATTCAAGCCTAGGTTTATTTTTAATCGATATTAAGTTAGCCTTCCTCTTGCTTTTATGACTGAAGCAATCCCAGCAGATAACTTTTGACTATCTTTCTGGGTAATCTTATCCCATTAATCGAAAATAGCTTCCTTTAAACTGTCTTTTGAAGCCATGTTACATTACCTGACTTCTGTTTAGTGTGGACCTTAAGTGTTGTATTTGATTGAAACCAGTATAAGCAAATAATGGATGTTTTTTTAGATGTTTGTTCCAGCGGCAGCAGTTTTTGACAGCTAATTTGCCTGAACATTGCTTGCAAATTATGCAAATTTAATTTGAAAACCGTGCTTTAATTTGCGAAACTTATCATGCGCTTCGTCCATTTTATGGTCGACGTTACCGTCCATCTGAGCAAGTAATTGAATGTCCATGGATCGAGTTCACATCACGCATGTCTACTCTTTTTGATAATGCACATACACGATTTACGATACCTTGCGTCAGAAATACTCGTATGAAGTCGAAATTTGCAAGCGGAAATGTCGCTTCAGCGTTGAGATGACTGATAAAGTATTGTTTGCTCAAATTTCTAATACTTGAATTTGTTTTACGAGGTAGAGTAGAAACATACTCTTTTTATCTTTATTTAAATTTAATTTGGGGAAATATCTTTACAAACAAAGTATTTTGATAAATAAATTGAAGAAAAAACTAGATATCATAGTTCAAAAATACTAATTTGTGCAAGAAAGCCATATATTTGAGGTTACCAATTTGGAGCAAATACATTACACTATAACTTACCTTGTAACTTCAAATCGAACGGCAAAATCAAAACAAATTGTCAATTGTCAAATGTCAAAGCGGGCAAAGTTTACGCAGTTGAGTTTACGATATTTGCGTTGCAAAGCTGAAGCGAAGTTTGAAGTAACATTAGGTCTGTACCAGGACTGAAAATTTGTAGAAATTTGTACAAAACCCTGTTCTCGCGAGAAAAAAATTGTAAAAGAGAACGCATTTGATACAGTGATTCATTTCCCCAGCCAGCCAATTCTTACAAATTACCATATTGCTTTTTGGACAGGAATTGTAAAAAAACGTCAAATCAATTAAATTTGAAATGAACTGTAAAATTAAAAGTTTAAATTTGTGTGAATTGCGACAATTTTATGCAAATTAACTCAAAGGACGACTTGTACATGGACAAAGTGGAGAAAAAAGACCTGAATATTGAAGCGAATCATTCGCTTAATACAGCAGAACTCATTCCACGCATATTACATCAATAAAATAGCAATACTTACGAGTCTGCGAATCTTCATCCTACTTTACAATTTCATTTTTTGTTTTATTTTTACTTGTTACTTTTGACGTTTTAAACACATTTTATTGTACAAAAGCGTGTTCCCGTGAGATTTTGGGTTTAAAAGAGAAGAGAGTATTCCTACTCCTGTAACTTAAGCAAAAAATTCTCTTTCACAAATTATTACAACAATCTCGCAGGAACAGACCTATTATGAATTGCCCCTTATGTTTGCTTTGTTTTTACTCAATATGTCAAAGAAATGCACGCGCGAACGTGAAATTGTGAATTGCGTCTAATAAACATCCGCAAAGATGTCGCATAATCGCCATCGAGCAGAGCGATTTGAGCTGTAACTAGCCACTGCAAGGAATCTTTTGCGGAGAGGTGTTGGTCCAGCTATAGCAAGAATAAAGCCGATACGACTTTTCATTAAAATATTTTATGTGACAGAGCTTATTTTTGGTTGGTTGAATGACTATATCAACAAGCAAAATTGACGCATTTTGAGTGAACAAATCCAGAATAATGGCTATTGAGAGGCTGTTACTTCCACGCAAAATCTCTGTTTTTTTTTTTTTAAGAACTTAAGTGGGTATGACTACACTTATAATGGCTCAGCATGAGTTAAGTTTTTTGGAAAATGTGATAGAGAGAGGAAGAAAGGTGTTTGGGCTCATTGGTTATTTCGTTCCATGGGTGGCATCCAACATTTAAAGGAGGGATTAAATCCTTAGTGGAAGTTGACTTGTTGTTGATTTTTAGTCAACTACTCATCTTACTTGATTTTTGTTAACTGTGCGAGTTTTATGGGCTAATCATTGGTTCAAATTTCATCAAAAATATTGCCAGACAGAACATTACACAGGTGTGAGTGTTATATGCATTTTTTATTTTTTTTTAAACCACCTGATCCGCCAATTGCGGGGGTACTGCGACATACTCGTAAAACATCTTTTGTACGAGTACCACAAAATCAGTATTACAAGTCCAAGAGAGGCTCAACTCCTTTAATGAAATTAAGAATCTCTTTGGTGGAGATTTTGAGAATTTCCCTAGGGATTAAAATTTGTCTGAGAAAGTATCGTTTCCTTAAGGCACTTAGAGCCATGCATTCACATGAAATGTGCTCCGCAGTTTCGTCGTCTTCAGTATTTTGAAGAAGACCTATTTTGTGTAGGTGATATCGGCAGTGACAGTGACAGTGTCAGTGTACGGTTAGAAATACAACCAGTCTTCTGATATCACCCCTTTTGAGTTGTATGGATTTTTTTGATTTCTTGTGAAAGGGTTTGATGGCTCTTTTAGCCTGGCGAATCTCTGGAATGTTTTCCCAATGAGATATACTCGCACATATTTTATTCTCCCAACTCTTTATTGCTGAGTTAATTGCTGAACTCGGGATATTACAAAACGGCTCATGGACGATGAAAGAATCAGACGAACCGTTTCTAGCCAGTTCGTCAGTTGTGTCTTTTCCGCACCCACCAAAGTTTTACTTTGTTCTTGTGGGAGAGATCTTGTAGTGTATTGAAGCAGTGCTGATTTATTAATGGGTGCTTCACTTTCCGTGGGTATATGCATAGGGACACCCTTCATTCCTTTATTAAGGAGGAGGGGTGGCCGTGGTGTAGTGGTACTAGCAAACGCTTCTCACTCGGAGGGTCCAGGTTCGAATCCTGCCCATGGCAAGTCAGTTTTTCATTGTGCAATTGGAACTCAGACAGAAAATTCTGCGTGCGTAGGCATAACACTGACACGTAGATTTGGCTGTTGTAGAGTTTAAAGCACAGAAAAAAATACTGTGAATTATACGTTGAATCACTCTGAGTGAAGAAAAACTCTCCGTCCTATTCGGACTCCCACCCTGGAGAGCGAGCATCGAAACCAAACACACCTGAGTTTCAAACCACTACAAAACAATTTTCCTTTCTCCTCCTGCTACCTTTCCGCCCGCGCCCTGGCAACAGTAAAAGGGTATCTAACCCCTTAGGCGCGCGTAAATTATATAAAAAAAAAGAAAAAAAGATTGCCGCACATCTGAATGGCATGTAATTCCACTTGAAATCCGATGGGACTTTTTCCCATTGGTAGCGATATATTGGTGTTTGGTCCAAATGTACCAGCATCCACACCATCCACACCTTTAAGGTGGGGTTTTTGTCCACTATACTACTTCTCGGTTTGAACACTATATTGAAACTTCTGCCGAAGCAGAGAATTTTGGTTAGGCGATCATTTACCGGGTAAGTGGCATTAAACCAGTGAAGGCTTCCATAGCTGCGGTGGGGCATGTGTCCATTCCGCTGTTGATACCGAGGCATTCAAGTCTCTGTAGTCACTGCAGCTTTTGTATGCCTGATTTCTCTTTTGTTCTATTCTCCCTTACTACTGATGAGTAGGTGATGAGGGGCCGTATCATCCTTGAATATATTTAATGGGTGGCCTTTGGGGTTAATCGCTTTAGTCGCTTTGGTAATTTTATTATTAATATATGAATTCCGATTTAATCTTTTATCGAGAACCATTCCAAGATATTTTACTTCTTTGGAGTATTACTGTATCGTTAAGTGAGATCTGGTCAAGACTCAGATTTCTATTACAAGTGAAGTGGAAAACCCCATCATTGGGGTTGATTGAAAGATTTTGCTCAAATATACCAATAAACTGCTATATTTAAAGCAGTCTGCATCTGTTAACTTTATAGTGACACAAACAAAAAAGACAACACTTTATTTGATATTTTAATAAATTTATATTTATATGACTTCGTCGTCTCGTGGTTCTGTTGGAACTAAACTTTTAATTTACAATTTAATCAGGTACACATTACAGGCGTGAGATCAGATGCAAGCAAAATGAAATGCGATAACCGACCTACGAGTATAAACTATTTGTGTCTATGATAAAATTGTAGCTTGCGAACATTTATAAAATATGATTCGCCTTTTTGTAAGACAGGTATTTTGCTGTATTATGTTCTTACGATACGAAACATGAATTCTTTGCATAACATACTCCCCCCTTGAGAGGGTTCTTAACTAAGTTTAAACTAAGTTATCTTTATTGACATTTATGCTATCAGTACATTTACATTTCACATTACATAGGTTCTTAAACTAAGGTTCCATTTCAAAACGTGAAGCTCTGCTTCTAGGTGTTGGTGTTGGTCTCCTATGGCGAAACCAATATACAATGCCCATCCCAATCATGCCAGCAGCTAAAAGCCATGTCAACCCATAGTGATGATAGTCATGCGCGCTCAAAGACGGGGATATCGGAAAATCATTTGTTTGGTTCATAACCTCGTCAATTCTAGTACTGAGATCATCAAGCTGTTTCTTATCCATGTCATAAGCCTCGGGTTTCATTGAGGTTGCAGTAGTGGTTGTTCCATTTCTCTTAAATATCCAGTTGCTGATGTTTGCACTCGGAATGAATGATTTGTTGATAGTATAGTTGTACTCGTGTTGACCGTTGCGACTCGTATATGGTAGTGTTTGAGTGTACATGACTTACGGAACTCCAGCAAACCATTGCCCTGAATGTGTATTCTTGTAGTCCTTCCTTCGCAAATAAGATGACCTGTTACGCCAGATGCTACCGAAAAAATCCATCCATTAAATTTGCTGAGAGCTTCTTGTGAACTAACTTCATTAACTTGACATCGAGATAAAGCGTTTCGAACATGATTCAGAAGATCCATTTCACAGCCGTACATCTTATTTATCTGCGTATTAGTTGGATGGAACTGATTAGATAGATAATTTTTTGGTGATTTTAACTTGCATGATGCCAATTCAATTGCTGTTAGTGGGAAAAACTTATCTCTGGTCATCGAAACTGCAAGATATGGAGTAGATATGTCGACCAAATAACTTAAATTTTCATGCAGTATAAGAACTTTCACCAAATTAAAGCGTTGAAATTCTTCAGCATTTATTATGGGTAGCCCCATCTCAAAAACGATTGAGTTGTTCAAACTACGGCCTTTGATTGAAGCCATTCTGTACATATCTACTATAGATACCTTTGGCAATCATAGTGTTGGAGAAAGTGAACTACCAATCAGCTGCAACTGTTCACTAAATTGTCTTGGTGTTATCAATTTTGGATTTATTTTAACATGTTTCAAGTCTAACATAACGTCCAATAACACTTCCTGAATCCATTCAAAATATGTGATAATCAATATTAAATATGAAGTAAGAGCTGCCAACTCATGTTTTTGCTCGAACAGCGTTTGCTTTGATTGAATTCCATCAATAGTTCTCATTAAATAAAGATGAAGAGCCTTAAATTGTTGTTGGGTATCTAAGGTGTCTCTTTTCAAAATGTTGACTGTAGAGTCTGATATGGAATTCTGCCTTTTTAAAAGATATTCTGCATAGCGTTCATTTTCTTTGACTAAAGCTATTTATTCTTCGATTCGATTAGCATCTTCCTGATCCAAAATTCCAAACAAATTATGTGCTAGTGTTCCAACGATTATCAAGGCTTCGCCCATCAATGACGTTGTCTAATAATAAACGGGGGCAGAGCAAAGTACTGGTTTTATCGTAAACATCTTCAGATGACGCTGCCGAAGGTTGCTACGATTTGATCAGTCACAAGTTGTCGGTCATAGGTCTTGTTGGTGGCTGGACCACCGCTAGTTCCTACCAGGACTTAAATCACAGTACCATGGGAGTCAGGAGCCCCCGGATCTCGGTCCGGACCTGACTTGAAGTGGTAGGCCCCCTTGTGGGAGCGTCAAGGTAGCTGTGGTTTAAACCCAAAGTCGCGGGAAGGGTCTTCCTTTGATTGACCCAATGTAGAGTTGCAATAAGTACTTGGTGCTGCGACCCTAAGAGCAGTAAGAGGTTTCAGGTCGGCCTCGACTCATACTAAGGGTGGAACTTGTGTTGCCAACACAGTTCCGATTTGGTATCTCAGGAAGGCGGCAGAGCGATGGCAAGGCGTATCCTGACCCCCATGGATGTATGGGCATCCCGTAAACATAAGTCTCCATGACATGTGGTTTACGTTAAAAATCAGACACTATGTTCCAACGATGTCAAACGGAGATCTTGCCACTCTTATTTTTTCATATTTTGATCCTTGGGAACTATGCAACAGCTCATTGTTGCGCTCTATTACCGTAACTCGATGTTGAAGGCTATCTATTATAGGTCTGCAATAAGGTTTCTTAGCCATATCTTCTGTGCATATTCCATCTAGCAGCTTGTGATTGTGATTTTATTTTGTTAAATTCAAACAAACATGTTGTAATATATAACATATTGTAATAAATATAAATGTTCCAGAAGGTATTTATTAATTTTACCTCACCAATGTCTTCGAAATAAATACCAATGCCGTTGTCTCATTTTGTCACGGCAACTTATTCATTTGTCTGTGCTAGACATGAGGGTAACACTAAGAAAATATTGAGGTAAGCACGCTCCTTAAGTTATATTTTTTCAAACCTGAATTTGTTTCTTTACGCACTGGTTTCATTTGATTTTGGTCTTGTATCGTGATAATCATTATCAGCAATCGTGTCCTCTATTGGCAATGGGCATAGATTGTGTATGGCTCTTTGGTATGTGCCATTTTCTGTTTTAACAGTTGCCACTCCCTTAATAACTTCGGTTATTCGGCCTAGTTTCCTTCACATAGGTGGAGCATTCATTTCTTTTATTACAACCATTGTCCCAGGTCGTAGATTATTGTGTTCCGTTTTCCACTTCATTCTTTGTTGCAACAGATGCAAATATTTTTTTGACCAGCGTATCCAGAAGTGTTGCTGTATGTGTTGTATTTGTCGAAATTTATCCAGGCGGCTTAATTTAGTGTCTGTAGCATTTGGTTCAGTAAGCGCTGTCAGTGATGTGATTATCAAAAAGTGTCCAGGAGTGAGAGCTTTCAAATTATTAGGATCTGTCGAAATAGGAGTCAGAGGTCTTGAATTTAATACAGCCTCCACTTGAATGACTATTGTTGAAAGCTGTTCGTATGTTAACGAAGCTTTCCCAAGATAGCGAATTAAAATCGTTTTCTCCGATTTGACAGCAGCTTCCCAAAGTCCTCCAAAATGCGGTGATCGAGGTGGAATGTATTTCCAAATAATTCCATCCTGCAAACACGTGTCTTCGATTGTAGATTGCACGCGTTCTAATCTCTGCGAGTTCGTTCTTAGTGCCAACAAAGTTAGTTGCATTGTCGCAAAATATAGTTTGACAAACACATCGTCTGCCGACAAACCTCTTAATCGCATTCATAAAGGCTTCGGAAGACAAATCTCCAACAACTTCGATGTGAACAGCTTTAGTTGAAAAACAAACAAAAACTGCCAGATAGGATTTTGATGGCGTTTTACCACTTACTTTGCGATGCGTTTTAACGGGACGACAAAAATCAACTCCTGAGTGATAAAAAGGTCGTGATGTTGATTAATCGTTGTTGGTTTCGATCTGAAACATTTAACACATTTAGAAATAACATGTCTTGCCATAATGCATACACTCAAAACCCAGTATTGTTGTCTTTGAAATGGCTATTAATGCTCTGTGTGATACATGCAAATGTTTTTCATGTAACTGAATCAATAGCAACTTGGATACAAGACTGTTTTTTGGTAAAAGTATCTGGTGCTTGGCACCTGGTAATAATTGTTTCTTTTAATCTGCCTCCGACTCTTATTAAGTTGATTTTCTCATCGAAATACGGATCTAACGACGATATATTTGATCATTTATTGACCATTCCAAATTCCATCAGTAGCTCACACTCATTGAGAAATGCTGTTCTCTGTACTTGATTCAAAAGCAGACGATTTCCCTGATGTAATTCTTCAACTGTGAGATGACCAAAACTTATCAATTCCATATGCTTCCTGCAATTGTTATAAAATCGGTAACAAAACGAGAAAATTCTTTTCAAAGCAAACGTCTTTACGGTGTTTACCCTTAGTCATAATAAGTCGTCGGCATATCCAATTAATAGGCCAGATTACAAAGTTTTAGTAGTATGTCATCAATGACCAGTGACCAGAAGAGCGGTCGGAGAATATCTCCTTAGGAACTCCCTTTGACAGCTGAGACAGAGATCTTAGTATTATCAGTAGATGTAGAGATTTTCCGGTTAACGAGCATCGCTCTTCTATTGTATATCTAGGAAGGAACATATTGCACCCTTCTTTTGTCGGTAGGCCTTTTTAAATTTAGTATATTGTATGCATATTGGTGAGATTGGACAGGTGAATTTCTGTTGAGAAGGTCTGTGAAAAGTCTTACCGTGGTTTTCAGCAAAAAATGATGTAAGGCTTATGGGTCGATAAGTTTTAAGTAGTTCACTAGGTTTATCTGGCTTGGGGATACAAACTACGTTTACCCCCTCCAGGCTTGTGGGATGTATCCACAGTTGAATTTATACCTAAATAAGGAGGTTAAAGTGGGAAGACATTTTTGAATTAGTGCTAGGAAGATTCCGTTTGATTCAGGTGCCTATATTTCCAGATAGACTGTTCTGTTGTTTTAGGATAAGCTTTCGCGTCAGAATTGACATATTGTGCGTTGTTTAAAGGGGTCGAGTCTGGGAAATAAGTCTTAAGTAGCATTTTTAGAGTTTCTTATCGAATAGATGTGAAAGTATCATCTTTTTGTAACAGACTTAAGCTATTTGAAGAGTCATTTGAGCGACCTTTGTGGGGAGGCAAGATTTCTGTCAATTTTTCCAGGTTCTCGCAATTTTTTTTACCTGGAAACTCTCTTGGAATTTATTTAAGTTGGTTAAAGCGGACTCGTATAGGTCCCAATTACTGGTGTGTTTGGATTTGTTAAGAATTTTTCTCACCATTTTACGTATCTGCTCATGTTGAGGGTTCCACAATGGTACACACCGTTTCATATGTTGTGGATCTTTCAAGTTCTCTGTTAAGTCTTCGTAGCTTACGAATCATGCATATTGCATTGCAACATCCTGCCAGGCCACCGGAAAAGAAACGCTGTTTGGCTGCAGTGGTGTAGAATGTAAATTATTTTGACTGTAGATTATGGATTCTCGTGACCGATGTCTGCATGAAAAAAAAAGTAGCAAGGTATGGTGAATGGTGTGTGGCAATAATAGGTTATAAGATATATATTAGTTATAATTTTTATTAAATTGAGTACAAATTCGATAAATATTGTTAGGTTATAAAGTCTTAATGATCCGTTTTTAGTTTTCCGGGCTCGAAGGACCATTGTTTGCTGATTGTCCTAGCGGCCTGTAGCTGAGACTACGATGTCAAGGAAAGAATCGAAGCTGAAAAGTAGTACGCTAAATTTTGGTGGCTTAGTGAAGGTGAGAGAGTCGATAAACTCTCTTTGGTCGGCGTGTGACCATGGTAATATATTCCTCCTAGTCATAAGCTAGGTTAGGAGGGGCTGAACTCGTCAGAGAGTTGATCGGTGGCATTCGGCTTCGGTTAGGTCTCAACGGCACGTTGAGGTTAAAACGACAAATCGGGCAAGAGCCAACGAGTGCATGTTAAGTAGATTAGGTAGGCAAAATAGTATATGCAGTTTTACGTTTTAATAAAAGAAATTAAGATCTGTTTCTAAGATTTTCAAAATATTTTCTTAGAAATGATATATAGTACAAGGTGGGCCAAAATTAATCATCCAATTTTGTTTTTGAATTACTTTTTTACTAAATAAAAAAAAATTATTTTGGATGATGGAAATCTTTATTTGGACATTTACAATTGTTTCTGTTAAGTGTAAAAGATTATATCTGCCAAGTGGTTGCCGCCAGTGTTGATACACATTTGTGCCCGTTTTATCGCATTTTAAATAACTTTCCGTAACAAAATATTTGAATATTCCCTAAGGGCTGCGATTGTCTGAGGCTTGTTGGCATAAACGTCACGGGTCGTCCCAAAAATCTGGAATGGTTAAATCAAGCGATCTTGCTGGCCATGCAAAATCGCCAAAACGGGAGATTACACCACCAGGAAACGCTCCCTTCACAATATCCATTGTGGCTCGTGCTGTGTGTGCAGTTGCACCGTCTTGTTGTCATGTTCACCAAGCCCCGCTCATCCAATTCCGGCAGTAAGAAGTCGTTTATCATGACCCTGTAGCACTCGCCAGTAACAGTGACGGTATTGCCGATGGCGTCCTCAAAAAAATTCGACCCAATCACTCCTCCCGCGTGAACGCCGCACCACATAGTAGCTTTGAGTGGATGTAATAGCTCTTCGTGCATCACACGCGGATTTTCAGTGCCCCAGAAACGAAGATTTTGCTTATTGACGTAACCGCTTAAGTCGAAATGCGCCTCGTCGCTCATGATGATTTTCGACACAAAATCGTCCTCTCCGTTGTTGAGATTGAGGATCAGGAGGCATTGACTGATGCACTGTTTGCACTTTGTACGGGTACATGTGTAAGTCTTTCACTAAAATTCGCTGTAGGGTCCGTCTGGTGATGTACAATTGCGTGGCCGTAATCTGGTTGATGTTTCTTCGTTCTCAGCGACATCGGCAGCCACAGCCTCGATATTCTCAGCCGAACGACCAGTCCGATGGCGGCCATGCCCTGCATGGTCTCCTGTTCGAGTCGAGTAGCTAAGCGCCGGAATGTTTGCCCATTTGGCGCGACACGATTAGGAAATCTATGTCGAAATTCACGCTGCGCTAACACCACCGACCGATTATTGGTCAAAAATATCGGCACAATTATTCCACGCTCTTGCGGAGTATAGCGCTCCATTGCTCGTCTGTTTGTATACTGCAGCTGTCTAGTTCACAAATGTCAAATATGATTGACGTACGACGCCATTTGCAAAAATTATACCATCTTCCGGTAGGGTGATTAATTTTGCGCCACCTAGTATATATAAGCAAGACGGTTTATCTTTACCCAGCTTTACTCAGTATTTCGGTATTCCAGATACTTGATTGTGGTCAAAATAGAATACCAAGTATTAAAAAATCATGGGTTTTTCTGCAAGCTTGATGACTTTTTTTTTATTATTGTTGCGTCATTAAGACTTTAAACAAAAAAAGAACAATGAGTGCGTGTACGTGTACGTGTAAATCTCAAAAACAATCGCGTTTGTGCTTAGTGTAAAAGACATTCGAAGTTCGTAGAATTTTGTTATACTGAGAGGATCTGGGAGGAAGAAGCTGGTGCAGCGAGGGAGCAACGCAAAACTATAGGTGTGTGGCTTTTATTATAACATTATCCATTTTTAAATCTGATCTTAATTAAATCGTATGTTGTGCATTCTCCGAGTTATTTATTAATTAACTTTTAAATTATGAGCAACGTAAAACTTTCCAATTTAATGATGCGATTCAGACGATTTCTCAAGACATAGACGCTGATTATAAAGCGTATTCGAATTTGGAGAAAAAAAAAGAAATCGGTACACGTGAATGAGCCACGTTTAGCTAATTTGGAGTTATACTTTGAGGAGGCAAGATTCCTTAATCAGAAAATTGTTGTAGCTCCTACTGAAGACTTAAAGGTTAGCTACGAGTATATAGAAGCTCTCATCTTTCACAAACTAAAATAACTGTTCTTTAATAACTTCTGTGAATTAAAAAGAGCAGTTATCGACAAAAAAAAAACGGTGGTCCAAAAAATTCACCAACCCATACCAGGTCCCTCTATATTATCTTTGTTGGCCCCCTCCTAAAGTACGCCAGTCAAATATGGTCACCATATCATCGCGTTCATATCACGAGAATCGAAAGCATCCAGCGCTGTTTTCTTCGATTTGCCCTTCGAGGTATGCCCTGGTACGATCCTTTTATTCTCTCCCCCTATCAAAACCGTCTCAACCTTATTAACTTAAACACCCTACCTCAAATCCGTTCTCCTTCACCACTCCAACCAACCTTCTCAAATTACACTTGCATGGATTCGAAGCGCACCATACATTAGAACAAAGTTCGTTGCCAACAGAGTGGCAGAGATTCAGGAACTCACGGATTCTAACTTTTGGAACTACGTTCCATCTAAATACAACCCCGCAGGCATTGCATCAAGAGGGGTCAGCCCGAGTGATCTAACTCAGAATCGTCAATGGTGGCATGGGCCTGAATTTTTACAATCATTTGATGAAAATATTCATACATCTTTTGAAATCAATCCTACGGATCTCGAAACCAAAGGGTCGGAGAGTTCAAAAACCAGAAGTAAGCTAATCGCATCTGGGTACCCCATAATTAATATTTTTCAGCTCTGTATTCACTTCACTACATTCAAATTAAATCAACATCTATTCAGTCGTTTTTCATTTCTTAACCGGATGTATCGAGCTGCAGCGTATTGACGTCGGTACTTAACTAATTTGAGATTCAAAGCAACGAAATTCCAAATCTTTTTTAAAAAAAAAAACTCTACATTTTTTTTTTTTTTTTTTTATAATGAGCGCGTGCTCAAGGGGTTTGAGTACCCTTAAGGTGATTGTACACAGCGCGGGCAAAGGAAATTTAGGGAGGAAGAAAAGAGAGGTACCGATGTACATTGTTTTTAAATGTTTGCAAGTTATAACGACCAGGAAATACAGAGATCGGCAGGGCATTCCATAAGCGAGTTGTACGGCTTAGGAACGAATCACGATATTTTAGAGTACGTCCGAAAATGGGCTTGAGGGTATACTGATGAGCATTCATAGCGAGACGGGTGTTACGGTTGAAAGTTTGAATGGGCGGAATGCTACTGGCGATTTCAGTGGAGCACTGGTGGTGGAAATGGCGATAAAACAAAGTGAGACACGGGACATTTCGTCGGTGTTCGAGGGTGTCCATTGATTGACTGATATTAGTATCGTCAATAAGTTTTATCGCACGGTTTTGAATCCTATCTAGCAGGTGCAGAGATGTTTTAGGAGCACCTGACCAGATGTGGGAGTTGTACTCCAATTTTGGGCGAATGAATGCCTTATATATTGAGGCCAGATCAGAGGGGGTAAAATATTTCTTACATCGCTTGAGGAAACCTAGACATTTCGCAGCATTTTTGGCGACATCAAATATATGGTCATTCCAACGTAAGTTGTCATTGACACACATACCGAGAATGGAAAGTTTTTCGGTTTCGACGTTGCAAGTGTCATTCATAGATAATGGCTGGGTGTTTAAATTTCGCTTTAAAGACAGCATTGTGTTTTGGAAGCATTAAATTCCACTCTATTGATAGTTCCCCAATTGGTTATGCTGTTGATATCGGAATTTAATGAGCTTAGCATACGCTGCCGTTCTCGTACTACAGCCGAAGAGCAGGGCCGTGAGTCCGGGAACGAATATGAAAAGCAGAGAGTACTGTCATCAGCAAAGGAATATATTGGATTAGAAGTAGTAGACAAGAGATCGTTAATGAAAATTAAAAAGAGTGTCGGTGACAGAACAGAGCCCTGGGGCACACCAGCATTTATTTTGTGAATATCAGACTTGAAACCATCCAAGACAACTTGAATTGAACGTTCGGAAAGGTAATTTCTAATCCATTGAAGAAGAGAGTAGTCGATCCCAAATGCACGCATTTTCGACAAAAGAGCCTGATGCCAAACTCTGTCAAATGGTGCAATAGAGACTGTATTTTTGAACACTTTAAGACTGGCTACATGCAAATCGGATGAATGGCTTTTCAAATATGTTATCAACCACGTTGAAAAACGTATTTTCGAGAATACACGATACGAATCGAATAATAGATAAGAATCGTACGACTGTCGAAAAACAACTGACTCTTTCGTGTGGGATTGTACTACGCTTGGTCACCGGGTTTCTATTCAGTTCTGTAACGGGAATTTCCCATCTACATATAACTACAAAATATTAGGGAGGATAAGGGTTCATAGGGGCCAACAAAGGATGGACAGGTAGCAAGCCAGTCTAACTTGGAATGGTTTCACATAAAATGCTGTATTTCCGTCAATTTTACGAATTTCGTTACTAAACTTGGATAGAGCATAATAAATGCATCTATTTCTGATAGAAAAAATTAGAACAATGTTTTTTCTACCGTGGTCTGGTGCCTTTACTGCCAGCGGCGGCCTTCGTGTGCCCGACATTAACATTATATTATATTAAAATATTAATGGCATACTAAAATACTGAAATACATAAAACGCTCTTTATGTGTTTAATTTTATTCCTTAAAAACTTACTTGGGAAGTTATACGTTTCTTTTGAAATGTATTGCTTTTAAAACTGTTCCACCTCAGAACCAATATGCACTACAGCAGAGATGACTGCTGCTGCAAGCAAAGTACCCCTGATCGAATTTCTATTCGCTATTATTCCCTAATCTAAAAAAACTGACGGTTCGACTACGCATCTGTTTTAACTGACAGTGCAAAGTGTTGGAAGTGTCATCCTTTCTAATCCAGAACGTTGAAGAGGAAATACACATATTTTGGCACTAGTGTATCTGATTTTTTCACATGTAACGTTTCGCGGTTTTCTAACAACTGGATTTTTTTGCGATTGCAGCCTCGGCTTATTTCAACATCTGTTTCACTATCGTAGTTGCGATTGCGATTGATATCAGTTCTTTGCTTATTTTCATTTGACTTTGGGAATTTAAACAGAACAGAACATGAACATGCAATTGTTTCTGTGATTTTAGTTGTAATATTATTTTGCTTGTGAAGAACTTGAACATCAACATTTTGCCTCCTCTGGCGTTGTTTGTCAAGAGTTGTTTCAATTGTTTACCCATATCGTTCTTGGTTTTCATGATATTGTCTTCTATTGGAAGCAAACAGACTACTGGTCAATTGTCTTGATTGTTACAAGTCGAATAAGTTGATCTACTCCTCTGGGTGCTTAAATTATTTTTCGATGGTGTCAGCAGCTCGTTATTTAGCAGCACCATTTGACCAATCTCCAATTTTTTTGCTGACTTATTACCTTATTGATTTTTGTTTATGTAATCCTCATACCAATGGTGGCAGAAATCTTGTTTGATTTTTGGAATTAAATTCCACCTCTTTCAACTAGTCTCCGCTAAATCTAGAATGACATCATGTCGTGATGCTATCAGTGGCGATCCAACAATGAAGTGACCCGATGTTAGTGCATCAAATCTTCAAGATTGTCTCTTAACGGGTAGAGTGGTTCCGAATTCAAACATCTTTCTATCTGGACTAGAGATCTGTTCATCTCCTTGTATGTCAATTTTAGCTCTCCTATGATGCGATTTAAATGGTATTTGTATTATTTAACCCCAGCTTCCCAGAATCCACTGAAGTGTGGAGCTCCAGGGGGAATGGAATGTAACTGAATCCCGTTTTCGGTTAGTGCAGGTTGTAATTCATCAATAAGATTTTTCGCTACAAAAGAATTCGTTCCGTTATGGCTGTACAGATAATTCTCCACAACGCAGCCATTAATCCATCCGTTGTTAAATCGGAATGACATGGAGATAAACAACGCTATACAAGCCTTGTGCGACTTTACGCCTCTAATTTGCGAACATCATATGTTGACATAGCCTGCGTAGTGTTATTTCACAGTTCATAAATGACTGTGAAAATCTTACTGTCCCATAGTCCGGAAGTTTTCCCATAACATAATTTAATACCTCGGCCTTAAATCGGAAACATCTTACGCATTGATTTATTATCCAGTAGCCTTGTCTCTATTGGTTCCTCGGATGACACAAAATTTACTCCGGAGGTGATTCCGAGTCAGTTTTACTTCACCGTGAAGTGTATAAAGATAAGCTTTATTGATGGTTGATTTCGCCAGCGGATGCGATGAGGACAATATCAAAGGATGTTTCTGATCCCTTGATAAAATTGAGTTTTTTAATCGACCTCCCACTCGAAATATTCCATTGGCCTCGATGAATGGGTTCAGTGATAATATCTTACTGTTTGATTTTAGTGCATATCATCGGAAAATGTTCATTGAGCACCCCATACTTATGCTTTTCTGCTTCCAGGAGCTTCTTAACTGCCACATTCTTGTGGTTCGCCTCTCTGCTCCTACGGCAATTGTTTTTAAGTCGTAGACAGTATGCGTTGAAGTTTTCAAAGTGATGAAAAGGCAAGTGTAATATCACCCTTGCCTGGAGAATTGTGGGTTTGTATATTTACGAGTATATAAGCATACGATTTTCGGATCTCAGATGTATCTTGCATATCCATGATGTCAGTTGCAAATGTTGTTCTTCAATATTGTTTCTTCAACCACTCTATACCGTGCGATCATGTTGAATTCTCAAAGAGGGTACCTCCAAACGATCTTCCGGACGGAATGTCGGCAGGATTCTCCCTTCTAGGTACGAAACTCCATATCCTTTAAAATTCTGTTGCACATAGGATACCCGGTTGGCTACAAATGGAACACATTTGGGTGTTATTTTAACAAGCTTAATACTATAGTAGAGTCTGACCAAACGAACGGCTGCATACGCTGATTCTAATGCATCTGCGAAATCTTGTAGCTCTATTTGAAAATCTTCCATATTTTTTGTCCATTGTGGAATTCATACTTATTCAAGCGTCGATAATCTTGTCTTGAATTCATCCCATTCATTTTGAATTTTAATTACATCCGACCTAAAGACTTTGAATAAGAATCTTTGCTTTAATTGTTATTGGAGATAAGCCGCCGAAGGGGTTAAAGTTTTTGCCAGCGTCACTCAGTATCGCTCGTTTGGTACCCATTATGCTGAACGATGAAGAATTTACTTTAAACTGAAAGTCATCTGTCCTCGGACACCATTTTATTCCCAAGATTTTATGTAGTGTCATTATCGAAGTCATGTTCTGGTTCCATTTCAATGACCTTTCTCGGCAACGCTTTTATAAATTCGGAACTATTTGATGTCCATTTCCGAAAATGGAATCCACCCATATGAAATAGCTGCATCATTTTTCATTGCTTTGACATTCCTTTAGTGAATTTGCACCTCCAAGGCAGTCGTCCACATAGAATCCTTAAAACACTGTTTTACTTGCCCGTGGATACCTCTGTCTTTCATCCTCAGCTAGCTGGTATAACGTTTTAATAATATCGTGTGGACGCTGTGCCATATGTGACTATACTCTTAACATTTCTTGGGCCACTGGAGTTTTCTCTCCACAAGATTCGCTGTAGATTTCGATCCCCCTGATCGACTAAGATAGGTCGGTACATTTTTTCGGGGTGACCGTCTATTCGCTGTTCTCATTTTGCTAACTATTATTTCGCGACAATCGAAATGTATTTCTTCTATTGGGCATAAGTCATGTGGCATTTCATCTTGCATTCATCTCGCCGTAAGTCTAACTAGCATTTCCTGTTTTGCATTTCTATGTTTAGCGCTTCTATCAAGCGGGTTTAGTTTTTTTCCGCAGTTTATCTGGCAAACCGATAAACTTCCCGCGAAGCGCCCCACAGAGGTACTTGTAACACATACATTACCTATGTTAGATGCCTGCCTGACAGTTGTTTCTTGTTCAGAATGACGAATAATACAACATACTAATATTTCTTGAAAATCGGAGGTGTGGGGGTTCAAAGACATAATTACCGATTTTGCTGCCATTTCGCGCGATATAATGGAAAGTTAGACCAAACTAACTGGCAGTAAGTAAAGCCAAGTGTGGTAAGTTAAAGTTTATAAGAAAACTTATTAAAAAGCTAAATTATAATTGCGATATAATGAATGCGGAATATCTTAAGGTATATCTTAAGGCAAATTAAAATTAAGGTAATTACAATCCTAAATAAGAATATGCCAAATAAAAATTTCGAAGAAGCAAAATGCGAGTTGGTGGAATGTGAAATACTCGTAACAAATTGCAAAGTGATTGAAGCGAAAAAATAAAATATGTAAAGAAAAGAACGATTTGTACCATACCCAATTTTGCGACGTAAGCTGTGAATACGATTACAAATTGATCTCCATCGAAATAACTGGGAAAACAGGTAATTCTGAACAGCGGGAACTGTGATCATTATGCTATTCAGCGATTTCCCAGATGTCTTTTTTGTCGAGGCGTCGAATGCCACCCTCATTTTGGTAGTAGTGCAGTCATTTTTCATCACTACTTGACGTAGAAGATAATATGCACTTGTAATAAGGTGCGGTTAATTCGCCGATCATGTTTGATACGATCTTTTCATTATACCATAGCGTACGTTAGCTTGTTGACGCGAGCAGATCAGGTCCAAAGATTGAAGTCATTAACATAATTTTGTAACGTGACTTCAATAATATAAAGCGATATTGGGATGAATGGAATTCGAAAAATATTCCTTTTAGGATGCCTTTGTCTAGGGCATTTATGGATGTCAGAATAATTGGCACGAGTCTTCGATCACGGGTCAACAACCACAATTGGATTTAGGTGGATCAATATTTGTACTTTAACAAACACATACATATGTTACATGTTGATCTGGCCATAGCCAGCAACAAACTCGATGTGAGTGTGAAAGTTTTCTTCTAACTGCGAACTGAACAATAGTAAGTAAGAGTGGACAATTTCGTTATTAAGTTTTTTAAAGGCTCATTTAAAGCGAAATAATTTTGGCGGACCTGAATTACTCATATACTCGTATGTATTATTATTATTATTATTGGCCCGGGTCTACCCCGGACAAGTTTATTAAGCTTATTAACAAGCAAAACTTAAAGCTAGACTTGAAAAATAACAAAGATATACTTAACCTAATGGTGGTAAGGAGAAATGGTGGACGGGGGAGATGTTAAGGGAGTGGCATATTGAGCAGTGCTTTTTTATTTCTTGTTTGCTGCTATTTAGGTCAAGGACTTCGGCGTAGTTGTTCGTTATATGCAACATTCTAGATATGGGTTCAAAGTGACTGTAGTTGGTGCGGTGAGTTCGGATCAGGAAGAGTGGGACAGATCTTAGATTACGGGGATTGGGAGTGAATGCAATATTTTGCGTTATTCTCGAGCAGACGATATTTCCAGTCAGTAACTGGTGGATAAAAAGTACATTAGCGACTTCACGACGTTTTTTTAGGGTATGCATGTTAATTAATTTTAGCCTATTTTCATACCGGAATAACCCATATGGATCGGCCCAAGGTAGACCACGAAGTGCAAAAAGGATAAACCTGCGTTGGACTGCTTCTATTCTTTGAATGTGGGTTAGTTTATAGGGTGACCAAACTTGGCTGCAATATTCCAGAAGAGGCCTTACAAAAGTAATGTACAGGGACTTTGTAACGTAAGGGTTGGAAAATTATTTTGACCAGCGTTTGATAAAGCCAAGTGCTTAGTTAGCTTTATTTATAATGCTGTCAATATGTGAGTCGAAATTCAATTCCCTATTACAAATTATACCTAGATCCCGTACTTGGGTAGTGGAAGGAATAGGCTCATCGCAGATGAAGTAGTTTCTTGGAGGGGGAGGTAGACGTTTACGGGAATAGGTTATCGTTTGGCATTTGTTGACATTAAGCTCCAAAAAATTTAGCTTGTACCATACCGAAAACTTATTCAAGTCATCTTGCAGGCAATGGGAGTCAGAAGGCAATGAGATGACTTTGGAAATTCTCATGTCATGAGCGAAAATAGAAAGATTAGAGTTCGTTAAAATGAGATTTATATCATTAATTGTGAGGATAAAGATGATTGGACCAAGGTGAATACCCTGAGCGACACCAGATGCTGCTTTAATGGGTTCGGATATTGAAGATCTGAAGATGATCCTGTATTCTCGGTCTTCTAAATAAGATCTGGTCCATGCCACAAAATGAGGCGAAAAGCCAAGTTTTTTCAGTTTAAGGATGATAAGTTGGTGAGAGATTTTATCGAAGGCCTTGCTGAAATCTGTGGAAATTGAATCGACTTCAGCACCGTCTTCTAAAGCATGAAGCGTCCTAGAGACGAACTCTGTTTTTTCAGTTTAAAGATACTCGTAATAAGTTGGTGAGCAATTTTATCGAAGGCCTTGCTGAAATCTGTGGAAATTGAATCGACTTCAGCACCGTCTTCTAAAGCATGAAGCGTCCTAGAGACGAACTCTGTTAGGTTAGTGGTTGTTGATTTACCTTTCATGAAGCCGTGCTGATTTGTGCAGATAGTTGGCCTACAGTACGGAAGCAGTTGTTGATAGACTATGCTTTCAAAAAGTTTGGGTATGCAATAGAGTTTTGCTATGGGCCTGTAATTATCGACTTCGGCCTTACTTCCTTTTTTATGAATAGGAATGATGTAAGATTCCTTCCATAGGAAAGGTACGAGTATCATAGGTATCACGCTTTAATGGACTGGCGACGCAAATATGACAGATACCTTGTACGTCTCTGGTATACTCAAGAGGTTATTACTACTACTTAAAAACTTAAAATGCCGGAGCGAGAGAGAGAGTGAGAGAGAGAGATAGAGGGAGAGGGAGAGGGAGAGAGATAGAGAGAGAGAGAGAGAGAGAGAGAGAGAGAGAGAGAGAGAGAGAGAGAGAGAGGAGATAAATAAGTTCGGGCTCAGTGGTTATTAGTGTAAATTTATTAGTTGTTGTATTTTTCGCAACCATTCATCACACGAGATTTTACTTGCCTGAAAAAAAGAATATCTTTCGGGAACGGCTGGTATTGAACCTCGAATCGTCCGTTTGGGAAGCCAGTGAAGCTAGTGGAGCTGCGAAAAGAAGGATGTTGTACATCAGAACAAAGAATTTTTGTGGCTAAGTGAAATAGTGGAGACATGCTCATCATTTTATTCAATTTTGGAATAGCCCCTTTGGTAAAAGATGTTTATTCTAATAATACAATCATACGCTCATACTTTTCAATTTGATATATACAATCCTGCCCATCTCAACTTTTTATTTAATTGTAAAAAGAACAATCCGAATTCGTTGACGTAATACTGGCCACTTTAAGGCAAGTTATAATTTCCTTTTGAAGGAGGTCGTTATTTTGCTAAAATTGTTGCGATAAAATATCATGTCTGCATTTAAATTTTGCCAATGAATTTGTTATGTACGTTTAATTATTTATTTTAGTGCAATCCAAATCCGAAAATTGCTCGTAAAAACGAAAAGCCCTCTTAATTAAAAAAGGCTAATTAATTTTGAGGATAAAGTAAGTATTGGAGCTTAACTGATGTTAGAGGGAAATTCATTTGTTTATTTGGAATTTTTATGTATTCATTTGGGAGAAAGGCATCTCTTTCCTGGTCCTGTATGAGTATATCGTGTGCGAAAATAGATTAATTTTGGTGTAAATATAGGCTAACAGACAGTTTTATGAAAGTAGACTATAAAAATTCAGTAATAAGAATGACATTTGTTTGATTCGAAGCTCTAAATGACAAAGTTCAATTATTTAATTGAATAATCATATACGAATAAATATGTACATATATACTCGTATTTATATTATTTCTATTAAAATTTTGAGGCTACATAGCGTTTTAAATTTGGATCAAAGCATTTAAGCAAATCCGTATTCAAGGGTCTTTTTCTATTTGTCCGTGACACCTTATGACATGTCTTGGTTGGTAAGTAGTAACTTTGTCTGCATACATACTTTTCGTTATTAAATTGTTTATGTCAGACGAAAGTATCCTATTCTTCATCACATTTAGGTTCGGTTGACGCATTGTGATGCCCGGGCGAGGGAATTGGATTGCTGTTGTTAATTATGGTTTCCGTTTTCCGTCATTCGTTGGATGTCATTTGGTCCTTGAGTGGTTCTTGGCCATCTTATCGAATCTGAAAAGATATGCAAATGAAACAAGCAGATAGCTCTGGAGGTACTGGAAGTAGTAACTTCCTAAAGTTCTTTGCCGCAAATTACTGAGATTGTGACAGTGCCACAGAAAGTAGAGAGTATCCTCCTGTGAATCCATGTCCTCACAGTCACTGCAGAGTTCGTCGTCGGTAAGACGTCGGTAAGTCTGTGAGAAATCCAGCAAGCGTAGATAGTAAGTTCAGCCATGGTTTCCACGAGAAACCTACTTAATCTGGGTTCGTTGAGTTCTGACCATAATTGCCTTGAAGTTGCACAGGTTAGAATGTTTTTCCACCTTTTATCGTTTTTGATGTGTATCGTTTGCTCCACTTGCATTCCACTTGTACACTTGTTTGTGGCCAGGGACTCAGTTTTAAGCCCTTCACGAAAGCGCTTCACAACCTATGATCTAGTCTCGACTTCAGCGTTGGCCTCAATGGCAGCTTGTTTGTCAATGAATATGGTAATAGCCTCGTGGGATATTGTCTTTATTGTCGCAAGTCTCGCCGCTTCTGCGACAGTTAATATCTCAGTCTAGAAGACAATGCTGTAGTCAGGCGACGTGAGCATCTTAAGATCAATCGATTGGAAAAGATGCTTGCCCCGGTTCCTATCTCCATCTTTTATCCATCCGAGAAATTGAATATCGAGTCTTCTGCCATTTGGTTCTAGTCCTATGCTTCTCCGCTGGAGAAAAGACAGCCGAGTGGTGTGTGATGGGGTAGTCCGTATTGGATCATATGTTAAACCCAGTTCATTTGAATGAATTGGAGTACGTCTCTTTTTGGTTTGGTTTCCACGCATTAAGACGACTCAATCTTAAAGCACTTTTCGTTGCCGATTCTTGCATGAGGCGATCTAAGGGCAAGAGGCCAAAATAGTTTCTAGTTCCGCTTTTGCATCGTTTTTAGGAGATTGGTAAGCGGATTTTGTTTTCTTCTAGTATCGTCTCTAGGATTTTGTGTTGACTGGGGAGATTTGTGTCAATATGTATTACTGATGCTGGAGTCGGAGTGCATTCGCGGAAGTGAGTAAGAGACCCAAACTCTCAGTGCTGGATTTCGTGTAGTTTGAAATCTCTAGCTACTGAGGGTAACATAGATATTACATTTAGTCTAACATATTCTGTTGTGCTTTCAATATTAGAGCAGAACGTTCTCCATGATTGCCTTTTAGCGCTGCAGATTGCGCTTTTGTATTTTCTCTGACTGACTTCGTATTTTCCCCAGTCACAGTAGAGATTCGAACTAGTGACTGCATTGAAAAGTTTCCTCTCCTTTTTCTAATGCATTGTATCATAGCTCAAGTCCACAAATGTGGCCTGGGTGAAGATCATTTCTAGTTTTTTCACTGCGAAGTCGATTGCGACGGGGTTTCTATTTTGAATCCGTTGAGGAACCAATGTTTCTTATATACATATTTCTGCCTTAAAGTTCTCGTAGTTGGTATTTCTGGGATTCTGAAACAATTATATTGTTGGGATATGGGTGTGTCTTTTACATTGCACTTCATTATTATATGATCAGAGAACGGTTCATCTGGAGATATTTTCCAGGTACTAACAGCCAGGGTGCCAGAGTTACTTAACACGGTGATATCTAATACCTGCCGTTCATTATCGCGGTTAGCGATGAGAAGATAGTGGGCGGCTGTGGCTCAAGTGGTAGTGGACTGGCTTCTAAATCGGAAGGTTCGGTGTTCGAATCCCAGCCTTACCCGAAAGACGTATTCATTTTTTCAGTTAACGAAAATCAAGTAAGATGAGTAGTCGAATAAAATCAACAACAAACCAACTTCCACTAAGAATTTAGTCTGCCCATTAAATGTTATTGCCACCCAACTCTCTCTCTCTCTATCCCATTTTCCAAAAAAATTAACACGTGCTCAGGCACTTTAAGTGTATTCATACCCACTTGAGTGTTAAGTTCTTTTTTAAATAAGAAAAAAAATGTGTGTGATGGAAGTTAGTTTCACATCCAATATCACATCATATCTGATCTTTTCTGCTCTACCTTAGCTTAGTATTGCTGGTATTTGTTCGTTATCCCATTCATAAACCTGAACAGAGGTTTTCTCGTCCGCTCATAGTTGACTACTGCCTGGTCGGCATTACTTAGAAGCCTGGAAGTAGATAATTTGATATAACATTTAGATTTAGATTCTATTTTTGATTACCTGAGTCGACCTTGTAAGTCACCAATTCGGTTGAGTTCAGCCCAGTAATTTTGCCCAGGGTTATCCAAGATTCCTGGATAAGCGCGAAGTTTTTGTCTACGTTACTTATAAGGTACACAAGATCGACGAAGGTGTAGCCTTTCTTATGTTGGTGAGTGGCACCAAATCGGGAATGCTTAAAGCTTCGTCCGTAATAGAGTGTTGCAGGCGAGTTGTAGGATCACTTTCCTAATTTATCTGACTCGTAGGTCAATGGAGTACTTGATTGACCACGGCCTTCACTGGCGGGCCAAATATCGCACACCATCAATAAGATATTTGTCGAAAAATTATGTGAACGATTAAAGTCAACCAACTAATCGAATCCTAGTGAGGCTTAGTCTAGGTGAGTCCTCCACCGAACAAATCTTCACCTTGCTTCACCATGCTGCTGACATTTAAAAAAAACACAAGTATTCAGCTATTTATTGCTTTCCAGATTCTGTAAACTGGAAAAAGTCATCCGATACAAAGGAAAATACAGCCTGATCTGTCATGTTTGGCAGCAGTTGGATAGACCCGTTTGATGTCAAATCAGTGCAGATGCTTGGATATATTGATTATATTGACATCCTCATGTCAATGGAGCCCTTGCAAATTTCCATATGGAAGAGTAAAAAGTGAAATAGTAAGCTCATGTTGTACTTAAAAAATTACTGCTTCCTGAGATAAGAAACAGGAACATTCAATTGAGAGAAACTAACGTACTTTAAGAAAAAATTCATATCATTCTAGTTCTGCTTTACGGTGCAGGAGCATGGACTTTTACCCAGACGAATGAAAGTATCCTTAGCTGGTTTGAACGAAAACTTCTTCTCGTGATACACGGTACCGTTTATATTGGGGATCGATCCTCCTACCAGAAAAGTCGTATTAATCCATCCATCCACGATGCAATCTATGGAAGAGTAATTTTTCATAATAAGAAAGTATTTGAAAACCTTTTAATATTTGAACACTGCGTGGGCTTGGAAATCAATTACTGTATTTCAAAGTACATCCGAAAACGTCTTAAGAGAATAACTGGTGAGCACTCAGAGGGAAACAAGTGTTACGATTGAAGTTTTGAAGGGAGTATACGGCGTCATAAGTCATAGGGTTTAGAATCCTATTAGCTTTTTTGTATATGTTTTATGACCGCACCATGTATATTTTTTATTCTTTTTAGGAAACCTAGGAAATTTGCAATATTTTTGGCGACATTGATTGTGTGGTTATTTTAGCATATATAGTAAGTTGTCAGTGACCTGGGATTGATCGAAAAGCTTAAGCAATGATTTTGAAGAACATCTTTTCAGAAGAAGGGGATATACATACATACATACAAATATATTGTATATTAAAGACTTTTAGTATTCTGACTATTGTATGTATGTATACAATAGTTGAAACCGACACTTTGGATACTACGTGGGCACCTTCAGAGCAGGCTAGACCGAATCAGAAGTTCACCACCCTACTCAAAAGGAGAACCAAATTATGCAGATGTTGGTTGGATTTCTGAATTTTTCAAAAAGAGGTATGGCATCACCATCAGACAATGCACAATATTCCCAACATCTCGCCACAAAAATAAACGGAATTTCAAGATTAACCAACCGGCTAAATATGAATGGTTATTTGTTAACCCGTCAAACACCAACCTCAACCTCGGAAAGATGCGGGTCTTCAAATCGTCGGATCAACCAACCAATAAAAACTTAGAAAAAAAAAACGAAGCAACGTCTCATCTAAAGCTAATTATCCTAAACCTGACCCCAACTGGAGCCTTAAAACCAAGATATTTCCCAATTTTTCCCCTCCCGTTTATATCCCTAAGCAACCCCCTTCACGTATCTCCACAAAAGTACCAAGTGCCACCATCCAAGCCCCAACGCGTTTCATTTAATTTTACCCCTGCCCCTGATACTGTCACTGTTCAACAACCCATATCCTCTCCAACGAATACTAACAACTGCTTTCCCAATTTCGACCTTACAACAGGAGCCAAATACCCAAACTTTATCAGCTCGCATATCTTAAGTACCACTTCTACCTTGCCGTCTTCCTTGGTTTCACGGGCCCTTGCCCCGATTTTTGATCCCCTTTCGCCACCCAACGTTAAATTGACCCAAAAGAATTTAGACACCACGGAATGCCGTTACGCGCTCTCTAGGCTAAGGGATAAAAAGATATACGAAAATATACGTCTCTTTCTCGCATATCTACCCCAGCCCACTTTTTCCCATACCATCTCTTCTTACAACTTCCATAAAGCTAATTTTCGCAAAATCAATATCTATCTTAGCAAATCTTCTTTTGATTTTACCAACCTATCCTTATCTGATGCTGTCTCCATTTTCTACAGTGAAATATTTAATTCCATTTCCCTTTACGACCCCTTTTCACGGCATAAAACATCATCTATTTCCCCTCCATGGTACAACAGAAGACTTCGCTCCTTACGAAACAAAAGAAACAAATTATGGGCAGTTTTTCTTCGCATCAATTCTTATTATGACTTGCTATCTTGCAACCTACTTCCAATTCACTCAGCCCTATAACTTCCTCTATCAGCGCTTTCTCGATACAGCGCAAGCCAACCTTATCACCGATCCTAAGTCATTTTATCAATTCGTCAACTACAAAAAAAAATCAGACGATTATCCCCCCTCTCTCTTGTTCGATAATATATCTACGACTGAGCCACATACTATTGCCAACTATTTTACAAACTTTTTTAAGCAATTAATTGCAGACAACTCTTTCGTACCCGACCGTATATATTTCAAGTACCTCCCTAATTTCTCCATTGGCCCCTCTCTGCTTAATCTTTTGATCCCACCCTTATCGAAGAAAAGTTACAAAATTTCAATGATGAATTTTTACCTGGGCCAGATGGGTTCCAAGCAATATTTCTCAAAAAGTGTGCATCCAATCTTTCGCACCCACTTTCCTCCCTATTTCATCTGTCCATCACACAAGAGAATTCCCAAAAGTTTGGAAGACCTATTTCATTACCCCGGTTCACAAAAAGGGATCAAAGAATGAAGTAACCAACTATCGTCCAATTGCTAAGCTTTCTGACATACCTAAAATGTTCGAAATTTTTTTATATGAAGTTGTAAGCTTTTAGTGCAAGTCACTTATATCACCCAGCCAGCATGGATTTCTGAAAGGCAGGTCAGGATTTCATCAACAACATCTGTTCTTTCAAAAGCAATCGATTCATCAGTCTCATTTTCATCATTCGATGGGATAAAATTGTGCCATGTTTTTTTTCAAAACCGAAGATGTAACACTGTTCCAAGCGCGAGAAAGGTTCCAAATCGCATTTTTTATGTTGAACCTTTTGTAAAAATGTTCATAGCTTTGCTTCTCCTCATGGTTCAGAATGTGGCGCACAATTTCTTTGCGGTAATGAGCCTTCAGACTTCTTATTACTCCCTGGTCCATCGGCTGAATAAGGGAAGTACAGTGGGAGGAAAATATATGACCGATACGTGATTTCTCTCGCAAAGTTCTTCATCAGGATGTGCTGCACAATTATCCAATAAAAGAACGATTTTGCAATCGACTGGAAGTCCTACTTTTGTGCAATGTCTTCTCGCTTCAGGAATGGAGTTGTTATCGCACCAATCCAAAAATATTGCTTGGGTAATCCATGCACGTTTGCTGGCCTATATAAAATTAAACATTATTTAAAAAAATATTTTATGACTCAACCATGTTTAGGACTTACCTTGTACACCACTGGAAGTTCAGTTATATTTTTTAAAGCCCGCGGACGGGCGATTTTTCCTATCACAAGTAATTTGCACTTATGAGTGCCAGCTGCATTTGAGCACATAAGAGCCGTAAGCCTATCTTTCGATTCCTTTGCGCCACTTGGAGAAGCATCCGAGCTTAAAGCTAAAGTTTTCCTCGGCAAGACTTTCCAAAAGACCCCAGTTTCATCGGCGTTATAAACTTGGTCTTCTGTCAAATTCTCGGCTTGCATAAATTGAGCCAAATCATCTACGAATAGAACAGCAGCTTCATGGTCAGCTGATACACTTTCACCCGATGCTTGCAAGCCGTGGATTCCATGTCGGTTCTTAAATTTTTGAAGCCAACCTTGAGGATAATTGCACTCAGTTTCAATTTTCATATGCTCATGGAACCTTTTAGCTTTTTCTATCAGGATTGGCCCAGACAGTGGAATACCTTCGCTACGCCGTTGTCGAAACCATTCATAAAGTGCCTCGTCTAATTTGGGATTCTCAGCTTTTCGCATAGTCTGACGACTTCGATTCGTCTTTGTGGAATAAGTATCCGCGTAAAACTTTTTAAGGGCATCCTCATTTCTTTTTATGTCGTAAACTGTTGACTCTCCTATCCCATATTTGCTATAAATTAATCGGACACTTGTGCCTTTCTCCAAATCGTTTATAATTTCAGCCTTTTCTTTAATTTGAAGAACTTTACGTGCTCGTTTTGTCGACATAGCGATACAAATGCTTACTGCAACGTACAATAAAACACTACGAGTGCTCACGAGATGTGCTATTTGGTGAAGGAAAACAAAAGTTAAAGTCTGCCATTTAGTCTAGACGACAAACGGCAAACTTATTTTTTAGACTAAAACGCAGACGGCAAATTTGTTTTCGTTTTCAGGCACGCATTCTTGTGCAAATCGCAACATTTTTTTTTTTTTTTTTTTTTTTTTTTAATACCGCAACTAAGTAGAACTTATCAAGCAGTTTTTATTTCTTAAGTTAATCACGATTGGTAGGACACTTTCCAATGAAAGACCCTACATATTCCGCTTTCTTAATGCGGTTTCAATTTATCGCGCAAGGTCCAACGGTTTAGTTCGTTGAAGACGGCGTAGTATGTTTCGTTCGTCCAAGATTTCTAGGACTGTATTGTTGATATGGCCGCTTAACCGGACTTTATGTTTTCGTGCGCAGTTCCTGACTTCATCTTCCACGAAAGGAACTTCGAGGTCTCGATGCAGGTCATTATTTCTTATAAACCATGGGGCACGCACAAATTGTCGTAGCACTTTATTTTCAAAAGTTTGTATTATATTTATATTTGATTTCTTAGTACAACCCCAGAGTTGTATACCATAGGTCCACACCGGCTTTAGCACTTGCTTATAAAGAAGCAGCTTGTTTTCTAAGCTTAGCTTGGAATATTTACCAAGTAGCCAGTACATTTCTTTGTATTTGGCCTCTAGTTCTTTTCGTTTCTTTTTAACATGCGTTTTCCATTTAAGCTTCGCGTCAAGTGTCATTCCCAAATACTTAGCTTCGTTTGCAAAGGGGATACGCACCGAGTTTATAGAAATGGGCAAGTGATTTATCTTTCTGTAGGTGAAGTCAACATGTACAGATTTTGTCTCATTAAGGGTAATTCGCCAGATCTTTGTCCACTCGTAGACTTTATTTAAAGCAGTCTGAAGTTTCGCCGTTGAGTCTTCTATTGATTCTCCAACCGCTAAGATAGCGGTGTCGTCAGCAAAAGTAGCGAGAACAGTATCCTCGACGTGTGGTATATCTCTTGTATATAAAAGGTACATAGGGGGCATAAATATCACCTTTATATTTTCAGAATAATCATCAGAATAAAACAGGGTGACCTGGTGCATTGTCTAATAATAATAGCACTTTAAGGTCAATATTTTGTGAAGAACAATAAGCTTTCACTTCAGGAACAGCACAACTTTCCATTCAATCTTGAAATGAAATGAAAAAGAGTGGTAAATTAAAAATGGCTTAAATTTAAAATCTCGCGCTGCATTTCCTCCCAAAAGAAGTGTAAGTCTACCTTTACTTACTTTATAACCAGGACAGATTTTTCGCATTTCGAAATGTACGTCCTTCCTGGCAAACGTTTCCAAAAACGTCCCGTTTCATCAGCGTTTAAGATTTATTTTGCAGAATATCCACCTTCTTGAATGATTGCTTTCAGTTCATGTTTGAACTTGTCTGCAGCTGAAGTATCTGCACTAGCAGATTCTCCTTTTAATGCGTTATGCGAATTTCCACAAGTTTTAAAACGCTGAAACCAACCTCTGCTTGCTTCAAATACTGTTCTACTTTCGGCACTCGATAATGGATAATTTTCCTTAAGTTCGTCAAATAAAGTTAAAGCTTTCTTCTGAATTATCATTTGACCCAGTGGCATTCTTCGCTGATTTTAAATCTCAATCCAAATGCATAACAGTGATTCCATTTATTCCATTAAAGGACTTCTCATTTTTATAAATTGTGTATGTTGTAATGAAGTGGCTTTTTCAGCTAATTTTTCAATTTTATCAGCGTCTCTGAAACAAATTGATTTTACTGTAGAAGGGGCTATTCCAAGGTATCTTCCAATCTCAACAGCCTTTACACCCGATTTAAACCGCTTCAAAATCTCCACCTTTCGTTCTAAACGTATTTGCTTTCTTTTTTGACTCATTGGGCCCAGTACGCTTCCCTGCGGTACTCCGGCTAGGATATCTTTAAATTTCGAAACATCATTTCCGTATCGAACGCGAAAAATTCTATTTTCAAAATAGCTTGTCAATATATTATAAAGCTTTAATGGCAAAATTCGTCGCAGTTTGAACTTCAAACCTTCATGCCATACTTTGTCAAAAGCTTGTGAGACGTCAAGAAATACGCTCGAACAAATCTTTTTTTCTTCCAGGGATTTTTCAATTACATCAGTAATTCTATGCACCTGATCAATTGTTGAATGCTTAGTCCGAAATCCAAATTGATGGTCGGGAATAAGATTTTGGTTTTCGATAATTGGGAGAAGACGTTTTAGCAAAATCCTCTCAAAGATTTTCGACAGGATCGGTAGAAGAGAAATGGGTCTGTATGATTTTTTATCGTTTGGAGGTTTTCCTGGTTTTAGTACCATAATGACTTCAGCAACTTTCCACTGACTTGGCACGTATTCAAGCCTCAGAGCCGCGTTAATAATGTGTAAGAGCTTTATAAGTGCTTTTTGAGGTAGCATTTTCAGAACTTCTCCGGTAATAAGGTCATACCCCGGAGCCTTCTTTGGTTTTAATTTCCTTATTACAGTTTTAATTTCAGCAAGAGTTGCATTTGTCATTACAAAATTACTATATGCTATTTCTAAAGAACTGGTGTCGGGTACCAGTGTTGGACCGTCGGAGGGCTTGAAAATTTCTTCAAGATAGTCGGCAAAAACCTCCGCTTTTTCCTTATCCCCCTTAGCCCATTCGTTATTACCGACCTTGATTGGTGGCGCGGGGATTTTGGGCCTTTTTAAGCATTTTAAAGCTTTCCAAAGCGAGTAATTTGTTTCTTTTCCTGCCGTCAGGTTTTGAACATATGTATTTACTTCGGAATTTCTGTAACTTTTAAGAGTCTCCTTGAGCAGATTACAGAGCCTGTTTAGGCGTGTTTTATCCTGCGGCGCTCGAGTTGTTTGCCATCTTTTGCGAGCTTTTCATTTTTCTCTTATCATATCTTTTACCTCAGGCGGGTAGTTTAAGTTACGTTTAGCCGTGCTTTTTCGTTGACAAGGTGTATTGTTCCACGCAGCACATTGGACTATTTCAACGAAAGAATCCACTTCGATTTCGAGTTCAAGTGCTGCTTTAAGTGAAACGTCTAGTTCTAGGTTATTATTAATCTCATTTCTGAATCCTTCCCAATTAGTATTTCGTCCAGTTAGTCTTAATGGTCCTTGTTTTTTAATAAACGTGTCGTTCATTGTCAGTATGACTGGAGAATGATCGGAGGAAAGATCAAAGCTTTCATCAACGTTTATATCCGAGTTACGAATTCCTTTAACAACGAAGAAATCGACAAGATCGGGTATTTTCGTTGTATCTGTTGGTCAATAAGTCGGCTTGCCCGTTGAATAGAAGTCACAATTGTGTTCCATACATGCTTTATAGAGTATTTTACCCTTTTGGGAGACACATCTTGATCCCCAAAAAGTGTGTTTGGCATTGAAATCACCGCCAATCATAAAAGCCGATCCAAAAGAATTGAATATATTTTTAAATATATGTTTTGAAGGCGTAAATCGTGGAGGACAGTAGATGGCTGAAATAGTAAAGGAGTTCCGTACCAATTTTACGCGCACCGCAATTAGTTGTACAGACTCGAGCTCTACTTTTATATCTTCGTTGTGCTCAAGAGACTCTTTAATGTATACAGAGGATCCGCCTCTCGCGTTTCCCGAAGGGTGATACGCGTAGTAATCTTTAAAACCTCTAATTTTTGCAGATGACCCATTTTTCAAGTGGGTTTCGGAAATCAAACAAACGTCAATGTCGTTTTTCCTTAGGAATAACTCAAGTTCATAAAGTTTTTCTAAGATTCCGTTTGCATTCCAGGTGAGTACGTTTAATTTTTCCCTTTTCATTTTTTAGGCGAAGGACGTTTTTTATTGAACCTATTTTCAAACTTCTTTAGCTTATCTAAAATAAGTTCATTGATTTTGTTTTGCTGCTCAAGCTGCGCGACAATAACGGAAAATACTTGGGAAGCAGGATCTCCGGAATCTTTTGCCTTTAGCTTGGTAGCTTCAGCGTATGTAAGTTTTTCCGATGCTTTCTTTTCAACACTGGAATCAATCACTTTCGCCTTGGCGTTTTTAACGATATTTTGAGCAGATCCCGATGTTTTTTCTTTAGTTTTGGGATTCTCTTTTTGTGGCTTAAACAACTTGTCACGTCTATTTTGCAACTCCTTTGCTACTTCACAGCCACGGAAATTTGCTACGTGTTTACCAATGCAGTTAACACAAGTCGGAGGGGTTTGTTTGCTTACGTTGCATTCTTTGGACAGGTGTTTACCTGCGCATTTTACGCACCGAGGCTCTTTTTGGCAGTAAGCTTGCGTATGGTTAAATTCCTGGCATCGCTTACACTGCGGGATCAGTTTCGAGTTTTTGCGTCGAGGCTCTATTTTAACAATAATGTTGAGGATTGACTTAATATCGTATATTTTTTGGGTATTTGCAGTGTTCTCAAAGGTTAGCATAAAGAGGGGAAGGCTACGTTTAACTGTCATATCCTTTCCTTAAATTTTTTGTTTCTCTCGCTTTTCGATGTTGACGACATCAATGATTTTAAAACCCTTGTTTTTTAAATCACTTACGATATCTTCTTTTGGGCAAGACGGATGCAGTCCTCTGGCGACGACACGAATAGGTCTTTCGCACTTGTTCTCGTATGTGAACCATTGGATTTTTTCGACGCTTAACTTGCGAGAAAGAATGCGATAGTTGTCAGCGTCCTTGACGTTGACTTTCCATACATTATTATTGCGCGATGTTACTATATAGTCCGATCTCGGCAGGGTCATCAATATGTTTTGGAGTTTCTTGTAATCTGAAACTCCAGTGACATTGATTGGCGGGGGTGTTCTTTGTTTTTCCGCTTTGATTTTTTCAGGACTCATGTTATTGTTGCCATTTTTCTTCGATTCAACTCCCTTTGCTTCACGTTGAGAGACGATTTTGGGAGAAGACGCAGCTTTACGCTTTTTTCCGGGACGTTTTTGCAAGATCCAGTCGGTTTCTCGACCTAGCTCTTCTTCATCTGTTTCGTAGATATTTTTAACAGATTCAATAGACATAACGTCGCTGTTTGACTTTTCCTTGGTTTTCAGTTTTTCCAGTTCTTTTTTAAGATCTTCGCATATCGTTTCCATTTTGGTTAGCCTAGTACGAAGTTCGGTATTTTCGTCTTTCAGGCTATATATTTTCGCTGAAGTCCATTCTTCGCAAGACGACTTTTTTGGTGTCGTTGGACTTCTTTTGTTGTTTTCTTGTTTTGGAGATCTAGGTGGTGGAGATCTCGAAACCCGTGAACTTTTTCCGAACGGGTTGATAAGATGCAATAATTGGCTCGCCCCAGAATCCATCGAGCCGACCTCCGTAGAGGGTGGATTTTCCAGCATAGCTGGTCTGCCACCTGGGGTAATAATTCCATTTGTTTTACTCATTGCATATTTGGTATACTCTTCGCGCTCGGTATACGGAGGGTGCATTTTAGTCGCCTCTTACGACAGGCATGCATACCTCGGGTATATTCTAACCCCTACCCGAAGGGGTAACAACATGTTTGAACATTTACATGCTTGTGTAAAATCATCTGTACACAGCATTGCGGATATTAGAGGTTTCTCCAGTTATTAGAGTGTAAATTTCACAAATATTTTCGTGAAAAAATTCCGGATATTGGAGGTTGCCGGTTATTGGAGTTGCGGTTAAAAGAGTTTTTACTGTACTACAAATTTAATTGAATTCGTATCCTTTGCACTTTCAGCCCTAGAAAATAGCAACGAAATCGACGTAATTGCTACAGATTTCGCTAAGGCCTTCGATAAAATATCACATCAACTGGTCCTTTTTAAATTGTCTTCCCTCGGTTTTGACCGGTTAAAATGGATATCTTCTTATCTGGAGAACCGTTGCTATAGCGTTCGCTTTAGGTCAGCCTTTTCAACCCCGTTTTTAGCCACATCTGGTGTCCCACAATGCAGCCATCTAAGTGCCCTCTTTTTCATTTTAACTATAAACGACCTTGAGAGGATTATTAAACACTGCTCCGTTTCCATTTACACCTATGACACTAAGCTCTCCAAAACTATTTCTTCACCCCAAGACTCTATTTTCCTTCAAGAAGACCCCGATAGGTTTTCCACTTTGTGTCTAAAAAATTGATTTGAGCTTAATATCTCCAAATGCAAATCTATGACTTTTTCTCGTAAGTCCAATCCATCTCCCTCTCGACTTTATTTTCTGCAAGACCAACCTGCAGCTCAGGTTCAATCCCTTCAAGACCTTGGAATATTTTAGGATACAGAGAAAAACTTCCGTGCGCATATTAATGAGACAATCCTTAAAGCCAACTCATCGCTCGGTTTTATCAAGCGATGGTCTAAAGAATTTTGCAGCCCTTATGTGATCACCTTCAGCGAATTCATCTATCACGAATCAAGAACATTCAAAGTCGTTTTCTTCGATTTGTCCTTCGTGGACTACCCTGGGATGACCCATTTATCTTACCGCCCTATCGTGACCGCCTGACATTCTCTTCATTCATCGACTGCTCTCTGGTTCTGTGGATTGCGCTTCCTTTAAAAGTCTATTTCCTTCAACCCCCGTAATTTACGCTGTCCTCGTCTCTTCTATATTCCAACCCATCGCACCTCTTATGGCTCTAACGAACTAATCTCCCTCATGCCCCGTAAGACCAACTCAAACCTCCCGCTTTTTGAGTTTAACCTGAGCACTTCTCGTCTTAAACTTGATCTCCTTCACCATTCCCTTACTTCCTAACCCTTAACTGTTGTTAGTTTTTAAGTCCTAGTTTTTAATTTATTTTAAGCATGTATTAAGCGAAATAAATACTCCAATTACGAGTATATACAACACAAAACAAAAGTGGATCAATCTGGTAAGGTTGAGCTGAATACAAGGTAACTGCAAGCAAGTTCGCTTTGTCCAAAGAGCTGAGGGATAGAATACGAGTATTACTGTAGATAAGAAGGTTGGATTTTAAGAGATTACATTCATTTTGATTTTATTTTTGGTTATATTAGAATATACATTAGTAGTTTTACCCACACAAATCGAATTCCGGATTGAATAAGAACAGAATAAGAGCACTAGATTAATTCCAGCCTAGGTCTGGCATAGCGATAGGAAAGATCTGCGCATTGGTCTACATATGTTTCAGTAAGTGCCAAAATATTTGTATGTAAAGACGTGCACACACGAGCTGTGTGCAAGCATTTTGAGAGCATGCAATCCCTTGAGCGCGCGCCAATTATAAAAAAAAATTGAATTTCTGATTTAGTACGATAATCTATAATAATTAACAATATCCATACCGACGATAGTAAATAATTTAGCTTGCGAAATGAGCTAGCTTGCTAGGGAACTTGATCCGAGGAAATTATTTGTTTGGTGTCCTGGCCGCCCTGAACAGAAGCAATTTTAAAAGAGAGAAAATTTGCTAGTGATAACTAAAAACCGATTACCGATGATCCTTTGAAACACAAAACCACACAAACACTTAGCAAAGTATTACCCTTCTGCAATATAAAGCAAAATGAAAAATGAATTAGATTGCTATTCTTATATTTTGGCTTTAATAAGAACCAATCCTCTAGGATCCAGGATTTCGGTCGAAAATGAAAATCATCCGTTTCATTGACTGACAGGGCTGTTTTCTGTTTTGTACTTCAAAGAAGTTTGATGAAGTGGAAACGAAAATAATATCCATGGCAAAATATCCTATTGGAGCCCGTTGAGAGCATAATATTCTGAGGGGAAAAAATGGATTCAAGCAGTATTATATTCGACAACACAAGGCACGTACTAAAGCGTCCATTCATCTTACATTGTATCTCTAAAATATGCTTTCACGTTTTGTGTTGCTTTTTATTCAAAGTGTAAACAAAGTATACAATTTTGGGTTTTTCCCCTCTTCTTTTCTGGATTTTTAATTTAAATTCAAAGGAAATGGATTCCTCATTTTTTGTTGCTTTTTTTTCGAAATGAAATTTAAATTATATTCAAAAATTTATGCTGAGGTAAAATACGGAAAAACTAAAGTCAGAAAAACTTAACATGAGAACAAATGAATATGAACGAAGTCCTGCTTCTGTTGGCGTATCCTTGTTTCATGGATAAAAAGAAAGTAATTTAAATGTCATTCTTCTAAGGATCTCAATATTAAAAGGAAAAAGGCGAATAGACAGGATACTTTCAGCACGAAGCGTAACGAAAGGGGAACTTTTGTTTGAATTTGTGAAAATTCTTCCAAGTGCTATATTTTTTTTTTCTGCAAGAATATGATAAAGTTTATTGTTGCTCTTAACCTTTTTTATTTTGTTTTGCTTACAACTAGTTGAAATTCAATGAGATCGCAGAGTTTTTACATGTCACGTTTTGGGTTTCGAGGTAGGCTTATATTTTATGTGGCCCCTTTCATAAGATTGGGTGAATTCACAGCTCTGATAGAAGCTGAGTGATTAATAGATTTATGAGCATCCTACTTACTATGCATGAAAAGTTTAACACATTAAATTACTACCAGGGGCAAGCAACCACACGAAATTGTGGTGTGACAAACAACAGAAGAGACATCTGCTCGTCCTTTTGTTTGTTTGTTTACTGTCGTATTTATGCTCCCAACGAGAACATTATTTTGAGTAGGGAAAATAAAATAATTTCTTAATAGAGCAAGGCGGAATATTTACTCTTTAATTATAGCGAATGCAAATGAAGTCCTTTTACTTTATTTAAATTTGCATACTTGGCCAAAAGACCCTTGATATGATTGTTTGCATCATAATAGTTAGAAAGTAAATAAAATTTTGATACAATCAAGATTTATTAATACATTAAAATACTGCAATATGATTTAAAAATTATTGTTTTCGAATTATAATGGGCTTGTTTGCATAATATTATTTACGGAAATAGCTATATCATTTTTTTTTAGTTCTATTATTTGTTTTTCCAATTCATTACAATAGAAAACATTAGTAATCTATAATTACTCCAACTGAACGGTTGAAATCAGTTAACTGAGAAAGAAGTGTACAATTTTATATCGTGTTCCACCTATGAGCTATTGGCCCACAACGGATCTTTTGAGCGCTCTTCTGCAACTACCAGGATGCCTCAGCATGGAGTTGTCACCTTTTCAATTTCACTCCCTTCAAGTAGGTGTTCAAATATACTCAAGGTAAGCATGCTGTAATAAGAGCCAACTAAAATCCACTTTCCGTATACCGAGCATGTAGAGTATAGGTTAGGTACATACTATGCAATGGACGAAACGAAAGACACAATCACCCCCAGGTGGCTGCATGGGCTCTAGTGAGGGCCATTTATAGTGTGTATGTAACCCTTTTAAGAAGAGCTCGAGGATATTAAGATCTCCACCACCACGACCTCACACAACTAAGTGTGGAAAAAGAAGTCCGACGGCACCGGATGTGTTGGCGCTCAATAACGGACTTCGACGAAAACTAAAATCCTCAGTGATAAAAAAATATCGAACTTCGGGCGTTAACCTCTCCCGAACATATAAAAGCACTTAGAAAACGGAACAGAAACATCTAAGGCCACAGAAGACACTATGAAGGATACGTCTCAAAGTCGGATTGAGCCTACGTTAATTTCCAACTCTATAGGTAAAATTACCTATGAAATGGACAAAGACGACTTAAGTCGTGAAAGTGATTTAATCTTGCAGAAACGACCAAGTCGTCGATCAAAAACCTCCAAATATTAATAAAAGAATATTACAGAAATTCCGTGAGTTTGTATTGGAACAGCAAAATTCAGGCTGTAAACACCAGCAACCCGAATATGTTCCCGCAAATAAATAAAATATTTCGGAGAAAACATCAAACGAGCTTTCGTGTCTTAAAATCGCCTGAACGACGGACAACGAGAACATGCTTATAGCAGCAGGCATCGATCCAAATGAGGCCGTTGATGATCACAACTTCTTTGTGATCAAAGATCCGCAGGAGAAGGTAGAGGCTATAGGAGCGACTTTCCAGGAAGTATACCAGGCGAATGACAGCATTGGCCCGAACCACGATCTGGAAAATCGAGTCCTTGTGCACAATTTCTACCTTCGAAATGAAATAGTGAATTGGCGATTCGAGAGCTTGGGTTTCACCCAGTTCAGTGACGAGAATATGGCAAATAATGTCATCACCAACGATAGGGTACTACCCCCGTCCATTTCGAAGGAAGAGCTCCAAACGATCTTCGAATCACTTAGAAGTAAGAAATTAGTGGGAACCGATGAAATACCGAACATCGTGCTTCGACATTTCCCTCTAGAAGCGGTGAACATTTATACCACCCTATTTAATAATGCAATGAATAATGCACATTATCCAGCGCATTGGAACACTGCGGTGGTACATCTCATCCCCAAAAGAGATAAAGATACTGGTGCCTGTCTGATTGACTTAGAAAAGGCCTTAGAGGGACTTTTGTTATAAGCTGAGCAGTTTGGGCATTAGTAAACCACTGCTGTATATTCTTTACAATATGTTAACAGATAAGAAGTTCATCGTGAAAAATGGCGATGTGACTTCTGCTGGAACATTTAACATTAAAAACGGTCTGCAACAAGGTCCGGTAAATTTGCCGATCCTATTCAACATTTACACGAGTGATCTGATAGGTTCACTTCATCATGAAATAGCATACGCAGGCGACTTAATCCCGTACAGATTAGGTCCGTCGATCGAGGTCATTAATATACTTTTGCAACGTGACTTCGATAAAATTAAACGATATTGCGATGACTGGAAGTTTAAAATCAACTTTCAGAAATCGGAAACCATTTGTTTAGGACGCCTTTGTCTGGGGCCTTTAGGGATATCAGAAAGAATTTGTAAAAGTTTTCTATCGTCGGACAACACGTACAGCCACTTGCTTGTCGAAATGTAGTCAGATACCTTCGGATCTGGCTAGATCAATATCTGTATTTTAACAAACACATAGATGTTGCTCTGGCCAGAGCCAAAGGGACTGTTTTATAACAGCCAACTCGATGCGAGGGTGAAGGTTATCTGCTACATGGCCCTTATCAGGCCTATGCTTGTACTTGTATGTCCCGCGTGGTTCAACGTGAGAGCAAGTTTATTGGGAAAGATTCGGGTGTTTGAGTGGGCTTGTCTTAAAATTTGTCTTTGCTTATACAGAACACCAGAGTCTGAGTACATAAAATTCCATCCTAATCAGGTCTTGTATAATAGGGCGAACCTAATAAGAGTGGAAAATTTCGTCATTAAGTTGACTCGAAGGCACGTTGCATGGGCAATGACCTCATAACCTGATCTCCGGGGCTTACTACCCCAATTATATGTATCACGAGAGAGTTCGCTTTGACGGCTTTATTACTCCAGAAGCGTTCCTCTATTTAGATAGCAAAGGTATGGTCCAGCACAGATTGGCGGTGCCGTTAATCTTCCACGTCGCTTGAAAAGCTGCGAGCAGGCGACTCGTGGCAGTGCGGAGCGTCTCCGGTTCAGTAGGGCGGTAGGGAGTCGCGACATGAGGGCTGTTGCTAAGAATTTTGGTGGAGGATGCTTCGTCGTCGAACTCCTCCAGTGATAGTTATATGTACATATATTTATATATTATGTATATATATATATTTGTATTTCTGTATTTGTACTAGATGTAGATGGAGATTAAGATTTATTTTTAGGTAGTATGTAGGGTTTTAGTATTATGTTTTATAATAAAATTAAAGGAGTCCATGTACTAAGTTTTTAAAAATGTTTTCTTAGTTTAAGCTTTAGTCAAGACAATGTAAGAATAAGAATAAAACCTTGCCAGCAAGTTAGTATAAGATAATTTTAGTTATTTAAGCTAATTTTCCTATTTTACTCGTAACATGGAAGGCTAACGGATTTTTCCAAAAACTTGACGAGTTAGAAATATTCATATTTTATTGACGTAAAGTAGGAAACGCGTCCCAAAATAAGAGGGTTTAGGGATTATTACGCTTGACATCCAACGAAAGGGGGAGAGGCGGATCACCCTTACAAGTATATGTATAAAAAAATCAGATGAATATTTCGATGATTTGAAAATAGAGCTCGAATCTGTGCAAGTAATCACGCTAGATGTAAGAAACAAACATAAACAGTTTATATATCATTTTATCTATTTACTGTCTACCGCTATGTGTATGTAAATAAAGAGTCTTCAATAATACGAGTATATTCAGTTCCCTTAAACCGGGTTTCATTATTTGTAGTAGCTTTATTGAAAACAACACATACTGGGGCCCAAGAAAAAGGTAGAGTCGTGTATGAAGCTGCTATGAGGAACAATTGTGATTTCTACTCCGCGGGCAAACTGACTTACTGACTGACTGATACCACGAAAATACCCGATCTTATCGATTTCTTCGTCTCAAAACGAATATGTAAAACCCGGTTAAGTGCTTTTCGCTTAAGAACCCAAACCACGTAAATACTCAAAAATTTTAGATCTATATATTTTTCACTCATTTCTGAATAATTTACACCGATTAGTTCTTCCCGCCTTGCTCGGTTTACTGCTTCTATTGTTTGCTCGGATATACATCGCGTAAGTACCTCATCCAAAATTTCCATCTCGAGCAAGCTTCTTTGCATTTGTAATGCCATAAATCAACTAATATTCGCTCAAATATCTTTTTTGCTTTGACTTGACTTATTATTTGCGCTGGTTGCTTCGAATTTGTTGGCCGAATTAGTCAAAAATTTTAAGTTAGCGAAGATAAGGAAGAAATTAAGACTTTTTTAAGTTATTCCAAAAATTTTAAAACTCATGATCAAACGTGTATGAAATCTATCGATATACAAAACTGCATATCTCTAGCTTGAACGTTGGCGCAATGACGACCAAAACTTTGGATCCAGAAAGTGTATTAAGGCAACGTAAAGTCGATATATAATACAATTTCCAGAAATCATATGACAAAATATATGAAATGGGGCGCGGTTTTGAAAACAAAATGGAACATAAATAGGTTTGTGAGCGTATAAAAAATTAGCACCTGTCTAATGCCAATAAAACCGATGAATATGAAGTCTTAAATATTTTTTAGCGTCTACACTCTGTTGGTAGTTAGTGAGCAATCAGAAATATAAAAATTTTGGAGCAACTTTAATGAGATTTTAAATGGAGTATCAAGGAAGGAAATCCATTTTATTAGTACAGATTTGTTCGGCAAGGACTGCCATGGAGAACGGTTTCGGAATGTGAAATTAAACTTATGCTAATCACGCAGTCTAACTATACTAAATACGCCGCAAGGCACTTGATTAAATATAGTAAAGGGTTTTCCAATAGGGACTTGACAACTTTAAATTTAATTTGTGAACGCACTCTTTCACTAATCATCAAATTGTCACCGTCAATTTATTCAGTAAACTCAACATTTTCATCATGGTAAAGTACACGAACGAGCAACGTCTGCAAATTATAAAAATTTTCTACCGAAATTCGGAGTCGGTGACTGCAACTTTAAGAGCGTTAACTCCAATTTTCTGTCGTAATTCTCGCCCTAGTAGACAGGCAATAACAAGTTTAGTGCACAAATTGGAGTCTACATATTCGATGTGTGATGTTGCCGTACCAGTGAGACAACGGGTTGGTCGAAGTGTCGAAAATATCGCTGCCGTTCAGGCGTCCGTAGCAAACGATCCAAATCAGTCAATTCCACGGCGTTCTCAAGAATTGGTGATCGCTCATACCACATTATGGCGTATTTCGCGTACAGGTTTTGGTTTACACCCATACAAGATCAAGCTGACTCAAGAATTGAAGCCGATGGACCATTTGAAGCGACGTACGTTCTCCGATTGGGTTCTGGAGAAGATGCGCCAAGATGATGAATTTCATCGCAAAATCATCTTCAGTGACGAAGCTCATTTTTTGCTCAAGCAAAATAAGCTTTATTGGTCGGGTGAAAATCCACATGTGCTTCATGAATCACCACTTCATCCACAAAAAATAACTGCGGCTTGCATGCCCGCGGCGTTATTGGGCCATATTTTTTCGTTAACGATAAGGATCGTCACGTTATCGCGCCATGATCACTGATCATTTTTGGCCCGAATTAGAAGATATGGACTTGGACGGAATGTGGTTTCAGCAGGATGATGCCACAAGCCACACAGCACACGCTACAATCGATTTATTGAAGAGTAAGTATGGTGAGCGTGTTATCTCAAGAAATGGACCAGTCGATTGGGCAGATAGATTCCCATCTCTCTTAGAATGACATGAAACGGCAATAAGTGGTTCGAAAAAATCGAAAGTGATCTTGGGCGCTTTAGTGAGCAACGACTGTTGGTAACAGGAGTTTTTGTAAAGAGACTAGAGAACTAAAAAGGGGGTGTACGTCCCTCACAATCCAGGCTACAAGCAGAAGAGAAAGTGCAAAGTCGGAGCACAGGCAAAGGAGCTAATATTTTTCAGATTATGGTACAACGAAAAAAAAACTTGCAACGAGGGTCTAAAATAAAACAATAAGTTTTACTTGTCTGCTTCTTCCTTTCACCTTTCCACCAAAAAAATGGTTGGGAATTTTTATCACAAAAAAACTTATTAAGTAAGTATTATTTTTAATCTATTAGGTTGTAACATACATGAAATGTCCGATTTTTCAAGTAGTCCTCAATTAGTATCTGTCCAGTGAACATCTCTACAACACAGTGATTTTTTTATAAGGTAAAGTGCTATGTGTGTTTGATGTGTGCGAATTTAAGGGTTGCTAGTACAGTTATTTTTTCTATGAATTTTTATATCATGCTGTCGACGGTTTAAAGTCGTACTCTAATCCTTTACGAATTCCAATTGGGACATGATTCGTCTCTGGCAGCCAAAAACATAAGTGACGCATTTGAGAATATAGCGGTGAACGAATGCACCATTCGGCGTTGGTTTGGTAAGTTCCGTTCGGGTGATCTAAGCCTCGGAAACGAACCGCGCGGGAAACCTGAAACGGTAATTGACGACGCCATTTTACGAGAAACGGTGGACGCAGACCCAACAAAAACGGTGCGGGGTGTTGCGCACAACATAGGAGTATCCCCCATGACTATAAGTCGACACCTATCTCAAATACCCACGACAAGTGGGTACTCCATGTATTGAATGAGGCCCAAAAACTACGCCGTTTAGAAACCTGTGCATCACTGAGTCTAAGACACCGAAATGCACCATTTTTGCACCGTATAATCACATGTGATGAAAAGCGGATTTTGTATGACAACCGTTAAAGATCTGGGCAGTGGTTGGATGCAGACGAAAACCCAAAGAACACCCCCAAACTTGATCTTCACCCAGAAAAGGTTATGGTGACAATCTGGTGGACATCGAAAGGACCAATCCACTTTTCATTTCTTCAACCAGGGGAAATCGACATAATGCATACGAAAATGGCTGAAAAGCAGCCTGCATGACTATGCTAGACCCCATATCTCACACATAACGGTGCAAAAGCTGAAATTCTTCCGCATCCACCGTACTCTCCTGATATGCTCCAACGGATTATCACCTTTTCCGCAGTCTGGAGTTATTTTATCGGCAAAAGGTGTTCCGAAACCCAGCAGAGGTCATAGAAGCCTTTGAAGACTTTTTAGGGTCAAAAAATCAAGCCTTCTATAAAAAAGGAATAATGGACCTTGAATCACGGTGGAAGACGGTTATAGATGTCAATGGTTAATATTTTGACTAAATAAAGTTTTATAAAAAAGAAATATTGACTTTTAAGTTTTTTACAAAATAATCAGACATTTCTTGTGGTACAACCAAAATTTATTTCTATAAAGATACATTTTGTACTATACTTTTGTACTATAAAATAAAATGAGAACGTTAATGAAACGTTGAACTCAAGGAATTCGGAATTTTAACTTTGCAAAAAATCTTTTACTGCCAATTGAAGGGTGTTTGTGACACATCTTATTGGCAGCACATTATCGAACACAATATTCTCGGCTGACAAGATTTGGTCTTGTTCCTCTTCAAAATCCTCTTCCTCTATAGAATCGGACAATAACTCAACAGCCTGAGTAATAGAATATATTTGTCCTTTTTTAATCCGAAATCTTGAAGAATGCCCTAAATATGGTGTTTTAAATTTTCAGCCATGTGCCTTTCTTCCAATTCATTCATTGCCAAGGTATAAATCTCTATCTGACCGTGTTTAATGAATTGAGTGTATATACCTATGCCAGATCTACAATTGAATTATTAGCCCGTCGAAAATTTAAGCTGTTATCGTTTTAAATGAATCGCTATCGAAAAATGTAAAAGGAAACGATTTTTTCGTGACTAAATTGACACTAAATCTACAACATCTTTCTTGCACATGTGTGTTGATATTTTAATCATTCTTTCATATTCGAATTCTGCCTTGGATTTTAATTTCGACGTTTTTTCAAGGTCAATACAGAGCTTATAATGCTGAGATACTACGAGTATATGCCTTCTTAAATTCGTCACAACAGATCCCTTTAAAATGTTTCCACAATCTCCAAACCCACTGTCCTTATCACTATTAACAGTGAAAAATTCTCTAAAAAAATATTTCGTTTCCTTCCCATTTTCCCGCAAGAAATGAAAGAATGATAGTAATTTTTTAATTGAAATAAAAAATTTCCAAACACTTACGTAGACAAACAAACAACATACTCGTATCTTTAAATTTACACTTGCGTCTCTACAGATATTTTATTCCTTTTAGCTGGAATTTAAAACAATTATTTCCACTAATAATATTACGTTTATTGAATACAATGCCAAAACTCACAATTAATAAAATGTGTATTGGATTTTTGTAAACTTTTATTTTCATTAAAGACTTCTCCATTTATCGATTCACTATCTGTTCAATCACATTAAATGTTTTGAATTACTAGTGCAAATGTCAAAGTGTCTAAAAGAAAACTTCTTCTAACGGTAAACAAAGATTCTAAACTTTCGCATTAAGCATCAAGACGTGTGGTAAAAAATTGCGTAAGCGTTTAACAGTTATTCGTTCTTCTAAAAATGGAAATCATTTTGGTAATTGTTTAAAACTTTGTTGGTGTAATTTGTACCTTGGTTTGTTTCTCTGCTAGGCAATTTTGTGAAAGTCAATAAAAAAAATGTTTAAAATTGCAACAACAAAATATTGAGCAATTGAATTCTTAAAAATGTATTAATTTTAGAGAATATCGTCGGTCCAAAGGTAAAAGTCGTTAGGTACAAAATTGGTGAAAATGTGTTTTTTTAAGAAAATAACTATTATTTTTCACGCATTATAGCTGTAAATAATTACCGAGGCATAATTTTAGTTTTTACAGGAATTACGAAATTATAAAAGTGCAGGCATTTAATTTCTCTTCAGAGGAAAAATTCACTATCTCACTTAGTTTTGTTTTTCAATGCAACATACTGCCACAGTAACAGTCACTACTTATGATAATTTTTTTTCTGGAAAACTCTATTATTTTTGCGAAAGCTTGTAATATTTCTATTTTGAATGCACTCTCTTGGCAGTCAGTTCCCAAAGTGAAAAGTGTCGAAATCTTTAATAAAGCTAAAACGCGTAAACAAAGTATGATAGCTAGTGTGCTCCATAACAAACCTAGAAAAATCTTTCCAGTCCAAAACGTGTGTATACGTTCGTTTAAAATAATTTAAAAAAGCAAGATACTTAATTCAACTTGTAGACTATCCAATTGAAACTGATGATGAGGAAGACTTGAGTGTATCACCACAGGATGATTCTACTTTTAAGCTTTCGTCTTCTAAATCTACTTTTTCGATTTCCAACTTCTCAGACTATGGGGACCAAAATACAAATGTTAATAATTTAACGCGACGAAGAAAGAGAAATGCGGAAAATTGGAAAGTAAACATCATCAAATCTAAACGATCAAAATGTGTTCCTTATAACAAAAAAAAAAGAAAATATGCACTTCCAAAACTCCGAAACAAATCGACTGTACAAATTGCAGGTTCAAGTGTGCACTTCGAATGGAAAGTGCTAATAAAACAAGTGAAGAAAACTTTAAGTTTATAAAAAAAACACATTGAGTGTTTCCCAGTAATGGAATCCCATTATGTTAGGCAATCAAGCAAAAAACTATATCTAGAAAGTAAGTTATCAATACTTAATATGTATGGTCTATACAAAGAGCTATGTATGTGAGAAAGATAGAAAAGTTGCTGTTAAAGAGTGTACTTATCCAAAAATATTTTGCGACGATTACAATTTTTCATTCTTTAAGCCCAAAAAGGATCAATGCTCTACATGCTCTAAATTATAAAACAGCTGACCTAGAGACGAAAAAAGAGATGGGATTCAACTATTCTCTCAACATCAAAAGGAAAGTTGAATGCCAGGACGAAAAGGCTAAGGATAAAGAAAGAGCAATTAATGAGCCCTCATTTTTATCATTGACGTTTGATTTAGAGAGTGTTCTGCAGCTACAGTTTTCACGAAAAGTATGTGTGTATAATTTAACGATTTATTTGGCAAATGGAGAAGGTCATTGTTTTACGTGGAATGAGTTCATTCGTTGCCAACAACAGTCATCGAGATATCGTTATTTTGTGATACCTGTTGTGGACAAAACAGAAATCAGCAAGTGGCAGCTATATTGCTCTACGCAGTTGAAAACATTTACAAAAAATAGAGTTAAAGAAAAAATTAAAACCAAAGCGCGATACGAAGCTCATCTTCTTAGATACAGCGATTTTTATGATCTGCAAAAATTATACTAAAGATGAAGATGGCAACAAAGTTTCTTGGCCTAAAATTAGGTCGTTAGAATTTTAAAAGGATACTGTTGGATTCGTGCAATATAGATATGATCATAGTTCCAACCATAAAAAGATAGCTGTTTGAGGGAGATGTTGGAAAATGGGATCTCCTGTGGTGCTTACACCCGCTTACCAGGGCAAGTTACCCATATAAAAAAAAGGGATTTGGTCAAACTTGCCGAAGCAGGGCATATACCGGAAGAGGTTGTGCCGTGGTATAAGGGCCTTCCCATTGTCTTAAAGATGCAGGGCGCTTGCAGAACCTGATCAACATGAGAGTGATGCAGAATTCAAAAACTAAAATTCGAAACCTAAAAACTAATTTTCTGTTCTCATGAAATACAGAAATGTTCAAAATCCCATACAGGTAAAAATCATTAAGTACATTTCCTTAAAATCATGTAAATTAATTGCTTTTTCCTAATAAAAATTATGACATCAAGTGCGTAAAACTAAATAGCAAGCAAAATACAAAAATTCATTTTTTACCTGTATAATTGGAATTTTAAAACTCAACATGTCTTTAAATCAAATTATCTTCTTTTGTCTATTTTGTTAGTTAATGACTCTTACCTTATAACCGACGGTATCATAATGCACTGAAATGTTTTTGCATGAAAACGAGTGTGACATACTCGCTTCTATTTACCAAAAAAGAGACAATAAGCTGCGAAGCAATTTTATCAGCTACATCAAATTAATTTTGCAGATGCTTGCGCAGGAAAAAAAGCCATTAAATCCTAGTATACAACGATTTTTTTTCAATTTGGGGAATCATTTATTACCGTGCGTATATGTTACTACAATAAATAACAATATATATTTCAACAATAGTTGAAAGAGTTAAAGATAACTATTACTTCTGATTTTTTTGATCTTAAAATTATATATGTATTTCTAATTCTATCTTCTAAACTTTTTTTTAAAAAATTATAGAAAACAGTTATTCAAAATCTTTTCAAAATAAAAATCGAAGGAAATAATTGATTTTGATATTTATAGAAACAAATCAAAATTAATCCTTACTCAATCATAATTTGCTTGCAAGAGATTGAAACACGAGTATATTAAAGATAAGCAGCGAAATATACTAAGGAGGTCAGCGAAATTTGCAATGGCTGGAAAGGTACTTTGATCCTTTATTAAATAAAGACTTTTCGTGCAGTACCATTTCCTCGGCTGTCGGGGTTAGCGAAACCCTAAAAAGAATCTCCGAAGTGTGGGTGACGATCAAAAACTTGGGTTTAAATGGCTCCCGATTTCATTCAATAAAATTTTGTGAGGAGACCGAATGAATAACTAGTGGAGGGAGAGATTTCTGGTTTCACTATATAAAGCCAAAGGTGACACTAGAAATTTTAACAGCCATTGATCGGTGAAACTAATATGTCATAATATGAAAATTTACGAACGAGTTATAGACAGTCGACAAAGGAATATTATTCAACCAACTTCCAGGCAGTAAATGCGACTTTGTGTGAGGCAGTTTAATGCACAGCAAGAATAACAGGATAGTTCGAAGTGAATAATAGAGCAAACCAAGGGAAGGTACAAAGTTTGTTGTTTATCAATGTCGCGCAAGATTTTCTATTGAGCAAACCAAGGGAAGGTACAAAGTTTGTTGTTTATCAATGTCGCGCAAGATTTTCTATTGACGCGGCACATAACGAGCCCGGAACGACCTTTCCTCTTTTTGCCGATGATAGTGCAGTTACAAGGAAAGTCATAACAGTAACTCTTAATAATCGGATAAAGGCGTTAGAATATAATAGGTTACGGATCAGTTGTACTAAGATTCAATATCTATATTTTTGTATCTCCTAATCCAAAAACTCAACTCCAGATATCTATTTAAAAAGAGTCAGAAAAATTTAAGTATTTAGGGGCGTCCGTTAGTCGCGTACGTTAATCCGCTTAATCTTAAAAGTTTGCTCTTGTTGTGATCTCTTGATAGGAAGTCTTAAATGAACGGCCAGTTTGATATTACAAATATTTATTATATATTACCGAGAGACCTTACTACAAATACTATAAATACTATAGCAGACATTTCCACATTAAGAAACCCATAGTAGACAATCTTCAGGTTGAGTAAATGGCTGTTTTTGAAATTTAAGATCCTCGAAAAGGCCGTTGAAAAATGCAAAAGGGGCTCAAGTTACAGATAGGTTTCGAAATGAAATCCGATAGATGAGTAACTGAATCAAATGCGAAAACATTAGCAAACGCATGCCTTAAGTAAGGAGATGATACATAATGGTATTAATGATTTTAATGTCCGCAAATTTACCCAATTTCTACAGTTAATAAAAGAGGAAATAAAAGGTAATAAAATAAAATAGCATGAGAGCAGGAGAATGAAAACCTGGTTCTTTTATGTGAAACAAAAATACGGCCATATAGGTAGCAAAGACGGACTGAATTATCATTACTCTATGATCTGCGAAAGACCCAACAATTTTTGACGGGGCATCATAGCAGTGAAGATGCCGTTTGGGACTGGAGAAATGACTTATAAAAATGACAGCAAAATTGTATCAAACAAGTTGTTTTCTACAATGCCAGAGAATTTTTGGTTGCCTAAGAGGGGAATACCATACGCCCCGAATCATAGTAATAATGCAAAAAGAATCAACGGCAACTACCCTTGCAATATAAAATTAATTTAAAGAGCTCAGTTCCTTACTCTGGGTGATATTAAAATGCTAACGAGATTCGCAAAAAACTACAATACAAGTACGAGTACATGGTCTCTGTTGCCGGGTCTGTCGTATAATACATCGGCTTCCATAATTTATAACCATAACGGCGACGATTCGCCGAAAGAAAAAAAAATCAATAAAAAGGTGAAATAAATGAATTTATTCGAACACCTGTTCCCCAACAATATCCGAGAAGAGAAATCAATACCCAAAAATAAATTTGCTGGCAGCCTTATCCGCACCAGGAAAGCTAGGTACGTTTGACAGCATTGACAAAAAAATCTTCCAAGAGCCAATAAAAAAACACACACACACACACAAACATTTCTCACGATAGGCACTTTGACGTAAGGTTGTTGGCATGTTTACCTACTACCTCTCGAGACAAATGAACCTGCATACACCAGAATATTCTTACTAGCCCTTTGTTTCCCTTAATATCCCATTATGGGTCCCATTTTCTCTGCCTATCCGTTTTCCAGCGACTGAACTGCTACCTACATATGAAATTCTGAAGCAGGTAGGAGTGATACAAATCGATTGATGGCATGATGGCAGGTTGTAAGCACACATTTTGTGAAGGTTGTTTTTTCGTTATGTTTGGTACGAAACAATTTTATGATAAGTGTCAACTGGTACGAGACAATCGCCACACATATAAATCCTTTTGAAAATACATGTGTCAAACTGGAATAGACGACAGCAAAAGTCAATATTGGTCACTGGGTTGGGCTGGAGTTGCTACTGCCTTTTTCTGTGCCAGTGCAGCTAGAAGGGAGACTTGTCACACACTAGTTTATCCTTTCATTAATCAAAAGTTGCTTGTCCAAAGGAGGTGGTGGAAAAACGAAGTCGAATGTTATTGATTTTGAAAGTGGTATGCGGTGGTGACAGCTCACGAGAGGCAACAGTTGGACATCTGACTCGACATGCGAAAGGCTACACCTTGCTGAATATCGAAATTCCAACAAATTAATCTATGTATCACAGATAATTCGACAGTTGCGAAATGGGTTTCCTAGAAATCATTATGTATGTGGGTAGGTACATATGTATGTATGTTTGATTTTGTGTATGAAGCTATACCTTATGGTAATGAACAATAATTGAAGATAAAATTTAATCAAACTAGCGGATGAATCCCAAAATTATTCAAAATAAAATACAGTTTCATAGTGTTTCCTTATATGTGCCTTAATTAGCATTTGAATTTGTTATGTACATATATATATATACAAATACATATACATATACATATATTGTATTTGAAGAAAAAATGGTGATTCTGGCGACATTGCTCCAATAAAAGCACATTCCCCCGGCCATTTGGTAAAGGCAAAAAGTAATTTTCATTTTTAAGAGGATTACTCTTAGGAGCAATTAGGATTCTCTCTGCAAATTTAATAGAAAATTATTCACACTATAGTTATTTGTTTCTTTTAATGAATTTTTTTTTGTCGTTATGATAAAATGTGTATGGTATCAGCATCCACACATTATCAGTATTTGCAGCCTGATGACCACAGAACAAGTGCCCCGCCTGTCGTCGTCATTCTTACAACAAGCGTCGCATAAAGTAACACATAGCACACTTAGCTGCTTAGCAAAAGTGTAAAGACAGCAAAAAGCAATTTTTGTCCATTTTTTGTGGACAACTGGAAGCATTAGTTTAATCTACCTGCAACCTAGAAAGACATGTCGGCTGCTGGGGCGTTCATAAGTCGAACTGTTAAAGAAAGCTTATTGTGCCTCGTTTTGGCGTTAAAATAAAACACAATTTTATTTATTCGATTTAGAATTTTTATTGTACAAGTTGCTTCTCGTCGAGGCGTGCGGTATGACGGCTAACTTAACTCTAAACACTCTATTCCATCTTCTCCTTCAATGCCCAATTCTTCTTGCTTCTTCAGGGTTTGGTACTTGTTTTCTACCGCGAAGAAACGTGGGCTTGTAACGTTTAGTTGACATGATATGCCACGGACTTTTGAATTAGTGAGAGGGTCGATTAGTTGCGAATTTTTTATGTCAATAACTAATCCTGTTTTTCGCAGAAAAAGTCGTCGGAACCCTAAACTCATGCGGAGGTACTCGTATTTCGTGCCGAAAGCTTTAATGGTAGATCCATTTGCTGCAGAGAGTAGTTGATCTGGTTTCAAACTCTGTGACTTGTATTGTGATGCAGGAAGTGCTGAAACATAGGAACCGGAGTCGATTAAGAATGTGGTTTTGGAAATAGGGTATTTTATAAACAGACGGCCTGGTGAACTTTGAGTGCTACTATCGTTTGCCGTCGCGACGACAGTAGGAACTAGTTTTTTTTAAAACTGCAGAGTTGTTTGCACTTTTGTGCATTTGCACCATGGTGTTCATGATACAAACACATTGAGCCGTCTGGTCTGTTTATATGAGCACTATTTTGCTTAGGCGTTTGGGAACTATTAAAATTGCTTTGCCTTTGGAAACTATTTTGTCTTGAAAAAGAACGTGACCTATTGCGTGTGTTCCTATTATTGTTGGACCTACGCGAAATGAACATATTGCGAGAAGCGCGATTGCTGAAGTTTAAATTTGAGAGCATTGATTTAATCTCATTAATTTCGGTTTGGAGATTTCGATTAATGCAGGTATGTTCGTTGATTGTTTTCTCTGCTTGAGATGTGATCGAAAATGCTGAAGTACTCTGTTGACATACTTCAAATATTTCATCTGCCACGTGAATGAGTTCATCGATTTGGGTTTTTGGACTTGATTTAACTACGGCTTGAACTAATGTGGGAAGGCGACGTTTCCACAATTCTACAATTAGGTTTTCTGAAACAATTACAGATTGCCCCGCTATGGTAACAAGCCGACGATAGAACTCGGATGGTTTCATATCACCCATTTCCTCACCTGCCAGTAGGACTTCGATACGTTTCCCTTCACTCATAGAGTGTCTGTCTATTAGGGCCTTTTTTAGATTAGTGTAAGGGGTCAGCGAATCTTGTATGAGAATGTCATACACGCTTGCAGCCACGTCTTGGGGTAACGCCTGAACAACATAATGAAATTTTGATTGTTCAGTTACTATGTTCCTAGTTGAAAACTGAGACTCTACTCGAAAAAACCATACAGCTGGCATTGCTTTCCAGAAATCTGGTAGCTTAACAGCCACAGCTTCGATTACACTATTTGTTTGACCGCTTGGGTTGAGCTGTTGTAGTTCAGAAGAACCGCTTTGGGGTGTTTGTTGTTCGTCACCCTCGCCCATTTTGGGCAAAATAAATTTAAGTTCAATAAACCAAGATTTCGGAGAAAATTTTAGTTGGATGGAATAGGTGTAACTACTTAATTACTTTTTTTAAAGAAATTATAATAAAAGGTATAAAACAAATAAAAAGATGAAATAAAATAATAAAATAAAAAAAGAAATTCATATGGAAAGTTGAAATAAAATATATGAAATATAATATATAATAATAATATATATAATATATGTAATGAAATATAACATATGTATAGTATATGTATTATTAATATGTAATAATGTAACTGAAAAGTATATAAAAAACTCTTGTACTTTAGAAGAAAGTATGTAGTGACTATAGTATGTACTTAAGTGTTCCGTTACGTTTTCTGGATGTACTGTATCGTTGAAACGTTAAGTGTTCCGTTATTTGTTCTCGCAATTCTGGACGATTGGGTGTCCGCTGATTCCACTGATGACGTTGGCGTTTCTGTGGCAACGTGGTTGAATGATGTGATTGACGCCACGCTGTTATATGAGGTTAACTACCACGTTGCGGTAGAACTGCGGCAATCGCACACGTTGTTGTTGGAGATTAAATATGGTTGGTAGCTTTCTCCAAATTGTAGGTTCTAGGGCGTAGTAGGGCAGAAGTCAGAAATCGCGTGATTGTGGAGCGGTATGATACCACTTTGTCTGACGCAGCAGTTTTAAAATGTAATTGCGGTAAAAACTGCGCGCGGTTTCAGATTCGTGGCGTGCCTTTTACTGTTGAAGCCGTGCCTTCGTCGCGGGCGTAATAGTCTGCTCTCGCTCGTTATAATTTACGTATAAAAAAGGATCACGTCGGGGTCACCAATATTGTGCCTCGTTTTGGCGTTAAAATAAAACACAATTTTATTTATTCGATTTAGAATTTTTATTGCACAAGTTGCTTCTCGTCGAGGCGTGCGGTATGACGGCTAACTTAACTCTAAACACTCTATTCCATCTTCTCCTTCAATATCCAATTCTATTCCTTTTTCTTCAAAGAATCACGAGAGACCTCTATAAGTCATATTACAAACAATTATTTACAAACGTGGTCTATAAGCTTTATAGCTTATATATATAAGCTTTAGCAGAGAAAGCAGCTAGTTCTTAGCCGAGTTTAGGTTATGAGAAGTCCTGATTTGAGCCCGTCCAAGTGCGTTAATTTCGGTGATCCTATTTTCTAAGATCCCATTGTGATTTGTGTCCTACATATAAGACTCGATGAACTAAGCCTTTCGACTTCTTTGTATGTTTGAACTAACTATATTACCATTGGATACGTCGCTGGGAGAAAGTGTATTTAACAATGAGTAGAGTATAAGGTTGTCCTCATTAAGAAGCAAGTGCCACATCCTATACCGATTTTCAAACCCTCCGTGAAAATTCCACATTATTCCTTTTATGGCTCAGATTCAAGTCGAATTGAGTCCTCGATGCACAACTTCATCGAAATTACAATTCAGTGCGAGTTGTAGCAAAGACCACTTTACCTTTGAGGATGGAACCTTAGACATAGATGAATAACAACTCTTCTGAGGCTTATTAATTCGTGTATAGGTGAAGCAGAGAGAACCCCAAATAGTCAAGAAGAAGGGCAATTTTTGTGTTAAACTTGGTCAAATAAGAAGATACTGTCCATTGTGCTGTAAAGAAGAGCAAGTAGTGGGGATTTATTAAGCAAGACAAGTATTTGCATATACTAAAGTTATGTACATATGACAAGATAACTGAGTGCCATATACCAACAAGAACTGTAGAGTACAGTGAGTTTTAAAATTATTTGTACACCGTAATACTATTTGAATACTCCCACTTATTATTATGCTACAAAGAAAAGAATTAATTTAGAAACTCAAAATATTAATATTAGTTCGAAGTAATTCAAATTAAACAGCTGCAAGTAGTTTTGTTAAAGTATCAAGTAACTGCTCAGCAGAGGGCACAAAACAAATCTCGAAAGGACCCTCTTTGTACTGCTCCCGAATGAAATGAAACATCAATGTGTTTTGTTCTTGGGTGAAACTAGGGATTCTTCACCAACCTAAGAGCACTTTGATATTCGGTGTAAAGCGTGGGCTTATCAATTCTAGGAATCAGTAGATTATGTAAGAGCGCATCACGCCAAATAAATTGTTTGACCGTTTCCAATGTAGCTACATACTCAGCTTCAGTTGTCATTTGACTACCAAGAAATGGGACTGTCCAAAAGCAGGCAATCTGCGGAATAATCTGCTGTAAAATCAGCATCACTATAAATAGAAATTAACTTTCGATGTAAATATTATACCAACATTTTTAGTTAATTTTAAATATTTAAAAATTCGTTTGAGACCTTTATGGTGATAAGAACTTGGACTAGAAAAAAAAATGGTTCACTACTCCCACTGTATACGAAATATCTGCTCTAGTTCCGATAGCCAAGTATATAAGACTACCCACCGCCTCACGGAAAGTAAATGACATAAGAGATGAACCTTTTTCTTTACATGTAGACCTCTTCCAAGCTTGTACGGTGTAGATATTCTGGATGATTCCAACATATTAAACTTGCGAAGCACCTTGTCAATATAATTTGATTGATTAATAAAGTAGTCACCATTTCCTTTTTGAAATATTTGGATTCCAAGACAATAATTAGCTTTGAACAGTTTAACCTCCAAAAGTTGAGTTAAGAAATTCTTAAAGTATTCCACATCACGCGTATTCTGGACAGCAAGCAACCGGTCATCAATGTACACTGCAAGATAGGTAATCCCTTCCTTGTGCTGCAACACGAAAACACACGGATCAGCTTTAGAGATGATAAATCCAAAATCAGTCAACAGTTTTGAGAAGATCGAATTCCAGCATCAGGAGGCTTCCTTCAAACCATACAAACTTTTGTTTAGTCTGCAAACACAACCAGATTCATCATTGTACCCCTGATGCTGGTACATGAAAATTTCTCCGTCAAGTTCACCGTTGAGGAAGGCAGTCTTAACGTCGAATTGATAAAACTTGAGGGAATGGCTGACTGCTATGGAGACAATTGTGCGAATCGACGTGAATTTCGCAACTGGGCCAAAGGTTTCTGCGTAGTCGATTCGTTCTTGGTGGTTAAACCCTTTAACAACAAGACGTGATTTGTGCCTCTCAACCGTATTTTCTAATGAGAGCTTGGTTTTGTAAGGCCATTTGTTCTTGATGATCTTTCGGTATAGACGCAAATCACCCAGCTGCCACGTTTTGTTGACCCGGTGCGCCTCCATCTCATCATCCATAGCCTTATTCCAGTGGTCAGCTTCATCCGATTATTCATCCTCATACGTTTCTAGTTCGAAAGAACTACACATAAAGGCATAACCTTCCAAAGCATTAGCATACACCCATTACTAGGTTTTTCATTGTTTTGAGAATAACTTCGCAACTTTTCTCGATAGTTTCGTGTTGTCTGCTCAGACAATCTTACTGGCTTCTCCCACTTGAGAATGGCTTCGCAGTTTCTTTCTTCTTTTTGGAATTTCTTACTGGCTTCAAGTTTTTATTCAAACCTTCTGACTCAACAAATGACTAATTTTTTTTTAATTTTACTGTGATTCTCCTTAATAGAATTTTGGCCTAAATTATGAACAGAAAACTCCTCATACAAAACATCTCTCGAATTGTCTATTTTATTTGATTTTTGATGCCAATTTCTTTTTTGGGTTTTTTTTAGTAGCGCACGCTCAAGGGATTAAAGTACCCTTAAAATGTTTGCTCAAAACGCGGGCGAAGGAAAATTAGGGAGGGAAATTGGAAGCAATGCCGCTTAATGGCTGATCCGAATGAAAAAGTAAAATCGTTTCAAGCTATTTTAGCACAATTGATCGATCCATGTGTACCAACTAAAACGGTCAAAATACAAAACAGAGCATGTACATGGTTTACGTCTGAAGTGGTTTGATCTATTAAAAGAAGAGACAAATTGTATAGTAACTGGAAACATAGACCATCTAATGATAAATGGTATTCGCACAAAGCGGCACGTAACTACGATACCTTAGCTGTACGTACTTCAAAATTTCGCATCTAAACTAAATATATACCTCCCTGCAAAGAAACTTTGGAGTAACTTGTGTAAAATTGGTATGTCTAGTAGTAACGACAACTCTAAATGTGTTCTTGATCCCGATGAACTAAATCTTGCATTTCTGGGAGGTGATTTGATTTGATTTTAGTCAGACTGAGGAAGTAGTGCACTCGCTGCCAAGACTGGAAAATTTTGTAGTAGTCACTGAAAACGAAATTATCGACTCCGTAATAGCTATCAAATCTGACTCAATAGGTGAAGATAGCGTACCAGTACGCTTTATTAAACTTATCTTACCACAAATTGTACCTAATCTCACACATGTAATCAACTGGTGCATAACGACATTAACGTTTCCTCAGTTCTGGAAAATTGCGAGAGTTTTGCCTATCGCAAAGAAAACCTATACAGCATCTCCTGCCGATTTTAGACCGATTAGCATCCTACCCTACTTGTCCAAGGCTTTCGAGAAAATAATAGCAAAACAAATTCCGAAGCACTTGTCATTCAATAAGTTGCTGAGTGCTCAGAAATCAGGTTTTAGAGCTAACCACAGCTGTTCCACAGCCATGGTCAATTTACTTGAAATAAGACAAGATTTTGACAGGGATCTTGTTTCATTTCTTTGTCTGCTGGATTTCTCGAAGGCCTTCGATAAAGTAAATCATAAAATTTTGTGTTGGAAGCTAAAGAACAATTTTGGATTTAGTGAACGGGCAGTGAAATTACTGACTAGTTTTCTTTCCGGTAGGTCGCAAAGGGTTGTTTTGGGTGGACGTAGTTCCTCATTAGTGGAAATCAAACAAGGTGTGCCCCAGGGCTAAGTATTGGGACCGATTCTCTTCTGTATGTTCATAAATGACCTGCCATCAGTGTGCAGACACTCCTATATGCAGATGATGTTCAATTACACCTAACGAAACTGTACTCCAACTTTAATGAACTCGCTTTTCTCATTAACGATGATTTAAAACATATATATTCTTGGTCAGTGTCAAATGGGTTAATACTAAATCCGGCAAAATCTCAAGTAATTCACAGTAATGGTCACAATCACACCAACGTGGTCATTGGTCGTATCTACAGATGCCTTCGCAAGTTGTGGCTTAGCGCATATTTCACTCCGATTGAAACACGACGAAAGCTGGTAACAACATTAATATTACTCCTCATATCATAACATATGCTGAGGTCGTATATAGAAGTCTTGACTCATTATCTCAGCGTAAATTACAAATAGCTTTTAATGATGCGGTGCGTTACATTTATGGCATTCGTAGATATGAGCATATCTCCGAATACTCTAGGGATTTACTATGTAGTAATTTGCAACAGTACTCGTATATCAATGCTAGAAACTGTATATTCTTACACAAAATTATTAATAATCAAAGTCCCTTTTATTTGTATAGCAGGCTTAATTTCACTGCCTCCTCAAGAACCACCAACTTCATACCATACCGCTGGTAACTCATGGCGCTTATTTTTCATTCACACTGTCAGACTATGGAACGCCTTGCCCTCACATATAAGATCAATATCAAATCCCTGCAATTTTAAAATTGCAATACTCCTATATTTTTCCGCACAACAAAACTAAACCTATCCCCTTCTTCTAATATCCCCATAATGTTTATATATATAAGTCTCAAATTTGTAATAAAATTATACATCTGAAATTAATATACTAAGTACTAAAAAAGATAATATCTTAATGTACAAACCATTTAAATAAAAAATTAAATGAAAAAGAAAAATAGGTACCGATGGACGTTGGTTTTAAATGTCTGAATATTATAATGACTAGGAAATAGAGAGCTCGGCAGGGCATTCCACAAGCGAGTTGTTCGGCTTAGGAATGAATCACTATATTTCAGAGTACATCCGAAAGTGGGTTTGAGGGTATTCTGATGAGCATTCATAGCGAGGCGGGTGTTACGGTTAAAGGTTTGAAGGGGTGGAATGCTACTGGCGATTTCAATGGAGCACTGATGGTGGCAATAGCGATGAAACAAAGTAAGACACGAGACATTTCGTCGGTGTTCGAAGGTGTCCATTGACTGGGTGATGTTAGGATCACCTATGAGTTTTATCGCACAATTTTTGATCCTACCTAGCAAGTACAAAGAGGTATTAGGGGCACCTGACCAGATGTGGGTGTTGTACTCCAGTTTTGGGCGGATAAACGCCTTATATATTGAGGTCAGGTCAGAGGCGGTGAAATATTTCTTACATCGCTTGAGGAAACCTAGACAATTTGCAGCATTTTTGGCTACATCGAATATGTGGTTATTCCAACGTAAGTTGTTATTGACACACATAACGAGGATGGACAGTTTTTCGGTTTCGACGATGCAAGTGCCATTCGTGGATCATGGCTGGGTGTTTAAATTTCCTTTTAACGACAGCACACAGCATTGTGTTTTGGAAGCATTAAATTCCACTCTGTTGATAGTTCACCAATTGGTTATGCTGTCAATATCGGTATTTAATGAGCTTAACATACGCTGGCGTTCCCGTTCTACATCCGATGAGCAGGGACGTGAGTCCGGAAACGAATATGAAAAGCAGAGAGTACGTCGTCAGAAAAGGGATATATTAGATTAGAAGTGGCAGACAAGAGACCATTGATAAAAATCAAAAAGACTGTTGAAGACAGAACAGAGCCCTGGGGCACCCCCGAATTTATTTTGTGAATATCAGACCTGAAACCATCCAAGACAACTTGAATTGAATGTTCCGAGAGGTAGTTTCTAATCCATTGAAGAAGAGACCCGTCGATCTCAAATGCACGCATTTTCAACAAAAGAGCCTGATGCCAAACTCTGTCAAATGCCTTAGAAATATCAAGTGCAACTATCTTGCTTTCCTCAGATTGATGTACACTTTGTTCCACTTTTCGGTGAGATATGCCATTAAATCACCAGTGGACCTGCGAAAACCTTTGGCATATTCGAGATATCCAACAAAGATTCCTGGCTCAGATTTGTTGTCCATTTTCTGCAGCTATTCTTTCGGGCTATGTACAAAAACTTCACTTCAGAAGGTTTTTAGATTACCAAAATCGATCTTCTTGTTAGCATATAATTCAAAAGGAGTTTTAAACTTGTCTGGACTATGTCCAAATCTATTAATTCTGAACACAGACATATTAGCAGCGTCAGCCCAAAGTGAGACTGGCAAATTCATGGCATGAAGCATTGTTCTAGCTGTTTCAACTATGAATCGCATATCTCGCTCTGCCCTTCCATTTTGTTGTGTTGTATAAGGTACAGAGTTTTGATGGCATATTCCATGTTGTTTAAGTAAAGTCTCAACCTCAGTGTTTTTAAATTCCAAACTATTATCAGATGTAAGAGTTTTAATTTCAAATCAAACTAAGTATGTACGAAGTTTATATGCTTTTTAATCATCGAACAAGCTTCTGACTTCTTATTAATCAAGTAAACGACCCTAACATTGGAATAGTCGTCTTTGAAGAGACAGAAATATTTTGACCCACCAATCGACGTGAATTGCATTGGGCCACATCGATCTTTATGCACCAATTCTCCAGGTTCTTCGAGATGTACATATTCACTGAACCATTCCCTTTGTGAAGTCATGTGCTGACTTGCGGCCGAGTCCAGCACCCAATCATCTGAACTAACTCTCACCTTAGCATTTATTGTTGAGCAAACCAAAGCTTCGCAGTCACTACTCCCTTCCTTACTCGCATAATTTAAACGATCTTTGTTCCTATTTGGACATTCGAATTTCTAATGCAAAGCACTTATCTCGACGTTTCCTCTTACTCTGAGTTGTTTTCTTCTGATACTTTTGTCAATGTGCTTTGAGTGCGAGAAGTGCACTGAAGAAGCACCCTAATCGATGTTGAAGTCTGGTTTCTTCCATAATATGGCGAGATCTAAAATTTTCAATTGTTCGGGATTTGAAGTCAGTGGATTCCCATGCACTGAAAAAAATCGCAAAAACGACACGAAAGCGTCATTAAAATTTTTTTTGATGATGAGGATTTGTGATGGAGACAGAACATCTCCAACGTTACCTAACTACTGGACTAAGTTTTCTAATTTGCTCATGTGAGAGGCGATGTCATCAGCTGGATCTTTTTGAAAGCTATGAAAACTTGTTGAAGAAGAATTATACTTGCGCTTGATTTTTGCTCCTACATTGTGCAAAGCTTGCTCCATATTTCCCCAGAAGTCACACAGTTCTTAATGTGGATTAACGGCTGTTGTCCAACACAAGTTGCTATGATTTTTTGAACCTTCCTATCTTTGATGTTCAATGCGCTCAGCTTTGTATTATCCGTAGCTGATGGGATCGGCTCTTCCCCATTAACCACGTTGAACAAGTCGCTAGCGTTAGGGACATTGCAATTTCTCAATTTTTGCACTATCAGATTCATAATATTATTTTAACACTTGAAAGTCTGGTAAAAGCGGAAGTGATATATTTACGGGAAAGCATATTATGCCAAACACTATAGGACACTCTTCTGTGGCAAGCACTATGCCTTTTCGAAAGTTCGTTTGGTCTGTCAGAAAAGTGTTTAACCCGATATGCTTGGCTCAGAGAAGTTTGCTATCAGGAATGGCATCCAAATACTTCGCTTCGTTGGAAAATCCGACGGTTACACCTTTTAGTACTAGCCTTAGCTTCTCATTGTCCTGAAAAAACAAGTTCAGTCTTGAGAGAATTAACTGAAAGCATGTTTCTAGTGCAAATATAAAACTAGAGCTCAATGCGACTCAGAGCAAACAATCGCTTTTCAGGATCAGACGATCTTCATCTGTGTATGACCGTAGAAGATGGAATTGTTGGGCGTGTTAAGCAAAAACTCGACTACCGTGCAGCACAGCAGTGGAGGCATAACGTGGCTCTGCTAGTAATCACTTTTCATCCTGACCATAGTCCGTATCAACAATTAAGGTTATTTATTTATTTATTTCAAGTTTATTAATATGTAAATAAATTACAATACCAATATGTACAAAAGAAGGAGCACTAGCTTCTAGGGCCTTCGGCTCGTTGAAATTACTACAAGATACAATATACAAGACCAGCTACCAGGGTTGTTAAAAAAACTAAAGTTTAAAAGGAAAAAGAGTATACAATGATTATAGATACTTTACAGGTTATTTACAATTTTTACCATAGATAAGAGTTTAAATACGTTTCTTATATTTTGTTCTGAAGGAACTCTTAATACGAGTATATCAACTAGTTGTGTTTGACCACAAAGATGCATAACGGTTGAACTAACTTTATCGCATTCACTTATCAGGTGTTTAATAGTGAGGACTTCGTTCTTCTGGCAAAGGTTGCACAAAGGTGGTTGGGTTTTTGCTATTATATGGCTATGCGTAATTTTAGTGTGTCCTAGCCGGAGTCGTATAAATATCTTCAGTATTTTAATTGGTACATTAATTGGATAAAGCGCTTTTCCTGCTTGGGAGTTAATGAAGGTGTAATGGTGAACGGAATTCTTCCACTCATTTTTTCTCCTAGTTTCAAAAAAGTGAATAATCTTTCTTTTAAGATCTTTCTGGTTGAAGGCGTAAAATTCAATAGCTGGCTCGCTAAAAACATCTTTTGCAGTTCTATCTGCAGCTTCGTTGCCTTTAATGCCTACGTGTCCTGGGATCCAGATAAGTATGAGCTTTTTATTGCGTACAATTAACTTGTCTCTGATTTGTTCAATGATTTCTGTTTTGTTGTTAGCATTTTTTAGCGCAGAAATTGTTGAAAGACTATCTGTGAAAACAGCAGTCTTCTTGTAATTTGTATGAAGAATGGCTTTCAGTATTGCAAAAGCTTCTGCGAGAAAAACAGAGCTAAAATCTGGAAAAAGGCCTTTAGAGATTGTTTCTCCATCTTCATTAACAACTGCAAATGATGTTCCAGATTCAGTTTTAGAGCCATCAGTGAAGAGGAAATTCCATTTAAAGGATTTAAGTTTATTTGCGATTTCTTTGAATTCTGCTTTATATACATCAATGCTTGTGGTTGCCTTGGTGTATTTTTGTAGATCGGTACATATAGAATCTTCATGTAGGTACCAGGGGGGTTGGAGTGATCCCCTCTTCTCCTGAATAACTATCGGAATGTTGGTTGATTTTGCTAATAGAAGCGCATTGGAAATGGACGATGGATATTTCTTGAACCTTTTAGAACGTACAATTTTTCTAGCTATGTTGTTAACTGGTGACTTTAGAGATGAGTTAATTTTTTGTATGATGTTGGCAGTAAGGTATTCAAAACAGTCCGGAATTGTTGCTAGTCCGCTCTCGATTAGAAGATTTTTTATTGGCGTCGTTCTAAGTGCTCTTAAAGCTGTTCGAATTGCGAAGGCCATAATCAATTTTAGAAAGAATTATTGAACGTATGACATTAATTAGAGTATTAGTATTGCAAAGACTATTTTTAGTAGATAGATACTTTATCATATTAACCCTGGTGGAAAGGTTCTTTTTAACATAAACACAGTGGTCTCTAAAGTTAAATGTACAATCAAAAATTATACCCAATATTTTTAAACAATTAACATTTTCAATTTGTGTATTATTACTTTGAACATTTACAAACTTACTACAGCTCGTGTGTAGAATTTTACTTTTTTCTGACGATATTATGGATCCAGAACGGATTCCCCAATTAAATAGATCTGTTAAAATGTTTAAAAAATCGTTAGCTGTTAAATTAAGGTCTTTAAGTTTAGAGAATATTATTAAGTCGTCAGCATACAAAGAATACCCAATTCTTTTATGTTTTTGAATTATTTGTGTTAATTCATTGAATGAGATCATGAAAAGAATTACGGAGAGGGGTGAACCCTGGGGAATACCATTATTAAGGTTGTGTATTTTGGAATAGACGCTTGAGATTTTAACCCGGAATTTTCTATTTGAAAGAAAGAATTTTACATAATTAAATATTTTTGGCCCGATTTTCCATTCAATCAATTGTTTTAACACTATATGAATTCCTACACGATCAAATTCTCTTTCAAAATCAATAGATAATATGGAGACATGATTTTTTTCCGATATTGCAGAAGAAACAAAATAGTCTAGATTTAAAATCGCATCGATTGCACTACGGCCGTGCTTAAAGGCAACCTGATTTGGGGTAACGAGATTATTTTTTCTAAGAACCAATATAACCTCCTTGATATAATTTTTTCAAGAAGTTTGCCTAAGCATGGCAGGAGGGAAATCGGTCGATATCCAGAAAATGCGTGCACATTTTTTTTAGGTTTAGGCAAAGGGACTATATTTGCTGTTTTCCACAACTGCGGGATGATACTGCGATCAAAGATTAGGTTGTACAGATTAAGCAGGCGTTTCTTCAAAGTTGGGGTGTTTTTTATCATTATATATGATATGCGATCAAATCCTGGGCATTTTCCCTTACTGGAGTTCAAACAAATTTCAAATTCAATTTTGTTTATATCTGTCTCAATATGTTTAGCGGAAGGGTTAATAATATAAGTTGGAGATACAGTTTTGAGTTTGTTTTTTTCATGAAGAAATTCAATGTTACGGCTTAAGTCATTGGAGAGAGTTTCCCAAGTGTTGGCAAAATATTCGGCAATCTCGAATGGGGAGGTTAAATTCGTGGATGGTGTTTTAATCATTTTTACAGACTGAGGTCTGTAATTTCCAGAAAGGAATTTTATATCGGCCCATAGTTTTTTGGACGAAGCCTTTGGGTTTATATTAAGAGTAAATTTCTTAAAGCTTTCAGCTTTGGCTGTTTTTGTTTCCTTACGAAACTTGTATTTGGCCTTGGAATATGCTATGAGGTTTAAATCATTTGGATACCTTTTAAAGGTTTTCCAAGTAGCTTGTTTAACCTGTCTTAACTCACTGAGGGTTTTGTTCCACCAAGGAGTAATGGGCTTGATTGGTTTAATATTTTGCCCTTGTCTTGATTGGGGAATAGCTATGTTTCCAGCAAATCTAATGCTTTTTTGGATTAAGGCCGCTTCATGGTCAATATTATTAGATTCTTCTTTGTTGTGAAGGAACGCTGAAATTTTATTAGCAAAAAGATTCCAGTCTGCTCTGTCAAATTGAACTTTTGGAGGGTAGCCATTTGGTGATGTTTCTTTAGCATACATGATCTTTGTAATTATGGGACAGTGATCACTTCCGTAGAGATCGGAGTCAACTGTCCATGAGGTATTTGGGATAAGTCTTGGGGAAGCAAGTGTTAAGTCAACATGTGTAAAGGTACTGTGAGTCGAGAAGTGCGTCGGAGAGCCATCATTAAGAATTGCTAAATTTGAGTTATACAAAAATTGCTCAAATATTTTGCGGGTGTTTGTGCAGGAAGAACCCCAAATTGGGCTCCAGGCATTAAAGTCGCCTGTCAGCAAAACTGGTGTATTGAACTGATTGACCACATTTTCATGATCAGAACAGGAAAAGGGCTGTAAACTGAGATTATAGTTAGTTTGAATGTGAGTTCAATTTCAACTGCTATGACCAAGATTGTTGAGTTTATAACAGAAAAATAGTGTGGGATTGATTTATGGATTAAAAAACCAGCACCATTCTTTGCTGTTGTAATGTGGCTTAAATTATGAAAAAAGGGGGCGTATTGCTTAGGGCAAAAAGGGTTAGGATTGTTTGTAACGTGGGTTTCCTGTAAAGAAATAACTGAAGGTTGTTGTTCTTTGATAATCAACTGTAGCTCGTGGTAGTTATTAAAGTAGCCTTTCATGTTCCATTGGACTATATTCAACGTCATAATGGTGCAGGCGTAGTTCTTAAAGGTAATATAATCCAATATATTAAAAAAAGACACGTAGTACTAAAAAGGCAGTTCGATAGTTTTACTGTATCTCGTAAGATAAAGTTAAATATCGTAGAAATTAATTGTAAAAACAGTGATATAAGAATGGTTGCTGGGTACAGTTTTAGTGTTAATATAGTGAATTGGGGGTGGGAAAAAAATTGGGCAAGATGAGTAAGATTAGTTACTGTTTTTATTTCTTTCAAAAAGAACAAATTAAACATTAAAAAATATGAGCTTCTAGTGATTGCAAGTTTATATATTGTCATCTGAGTCAGAAATATTCATAAATAAACTAATGTCGTTTTGAGATTTTATGTTAGGATGTGTAGGTATGCTTTCATTAGCTTTATTGAAATTTTTTATTGCTGTTAGATTTGGTTTGTGTGTTTTTTGTGGTTTGTTTTGTTTGGTGGAGGTAGAGCGTAGATATATGGACTTAACACTCTCAGTGAGATTGCTGGATTGAACACAGGATTTTTTTTCGTTTTGAAGTGTATTTGATTGGAATATTGAGAAGGTACTTACGGTTTGGGCTGGGTGATTAATTTCGGTTGGCTTTGTATTAAAGTTTGTTTGATGGCCTTGCACTAGAATATTGTAGTTATTGACGTTTTCTGAGGTTGTTTGGTTGTTTTTAATGGCTGCTGTCTTTGCTCTATCAGCGTAGGATATAATATTGGATTTTGTTTGGGCAGGGTTTAATATGTTATAAGTGCGTCTGGCTTCGGCCATACTGCATTTATTCTTAGTTTTTATAGATAAAATTTCTTTATTTTGTTTATATTTTGGGCAGTCTGGATCGGAGGATGCATGAGTTGTTTTGAGGCAATTGGCGCACATTGTGCGTGTGCAGCTCAATGGAGTGTGTGGTGGAAGATTACATTTCGCGAATGTTGAAGCATTGTTACACCTTTTTGCTGTGTGCCCTAGTAATTGACAATTTTTGCAACGCATCGGATTTGGGATGTATTCATTAACTTTTGTTGTATACCATCCTATCTCTACAGTGTTAGGAGGTTTATATAGGTCAAAAGAAAATAACATAAGGCCGGAGGGGCGGGGTTTCCCTTCTATTTGCTTAGAGAATTTGTACACTCCACACACATTTTGTGAACGCATTTCTGAGATAATTTCAGACTCTGGAATGTTGATAAGGCATGGTGCATAAACGATACCTTTACAGGTAGTAAGAGACTCGTGGAATTTTATAGACACTGGACATTGATTGGCGAGGTTAGACACCGAAATAAATTTTTCAGCGATTCTTTTATTTTTAGTTAAAATAAGAATATAGCCATCGCGGAGTTGCGAAATATGTTCGTACTCTTTACTTATTCCGTCTATAGCTTTTCTTAAAACAAATATGCTTACACTTGTAAGGGGTTTATTTGGGTCACTTGGTGAGATCAATATGAATTTGGGATTTTTATTAATAATGTTAGAAGGTAAATTTGGATATTCAGTTAAATTCACTGGTTTAAGGCGTTTAGGAGGGGGGTTTCAAGGGAAGTCTCAGGGGACAACCCGCTAAACCGGTTCCCTTTCATGCTTGGCCCAGTGGCCCAGCAGATTCGGGGGGAACACTATATGCACTATACGTACTTTTAGAACGGAGAGAGAAATGAAGAAAAAAAACAATTCAACTGAGTCTTAAGAGAGAGTGCGACAGCAACAGCCGTGGAAAACAAATGAAAAGAAAAGAAGAAAAAATTCGCTGTGATAATCTCCACGAAACGTACTCGATGAAAGTAAGACGGAGACTGAACAATTAAGGTTATGTTCCTTCTTGCTTCCATCCGAAAAACTAGTGATTTGTCTATGCCTTGTTGTTTGGTAATCCGAGGTTGCATTTTCGAAGCCATCCACAACTCAACGTACATATTTAATTTAGGTTTGTAGAGATGAGCAAAGTGTTTGTGTGTGTGTGTGTGTGGGGGGGGGGGGGGGGGGGGGGTTGTTGTCCGCTAAATTGTAATGAAGAAAAGAAAACCAATGCACGGAATAAAATAAAAAAAAAACTGTGATGCTTTGTAACAAAAAAACGAGGAAGCTCTTTATTGCTGCTGAAAAGAAACCATGCAGAGGCTGAGGCATGTACTGCACAGTGATTACAATCTTAGAAGCCTTTACATACTTTTTCAAAATTAAATCTTTTTCTTACAGCTGATATTCAAGTTCTAACAATATTACAAAAGAAAGCTTTCTAATTCAATATGTTATCAATATGACATTGCCAGGCTTGCAAAATTAAATTATGACAGTACTGCCAGTTTGGCAAAATGAAAAGAAAATATAAAAAAAAAATAATTGAAAATAATTCAATAATTCATGATTCAATGTTATAAATGGTTAGAGTGTTATAGACTTATCAATTTGAAGCACAATCTCATAACATCGGTTTCATTCTGCATAATGTCTGCATTTTATACGGGATGCATTCGCAAAACTGTTTTACTTATATTATTGTGTTCAAGGGGGATTCTCCTCAAAATTGCCAGCAGCAATTATTGTATCAAGTTAGTTGAAGTTATTAAATGATGGAACAGCTTATTAAATGGTCTCAACAGGCACTCTTCAAAGTCTGCAGGCTTTTTTATTCTTTTTGCTTCCACACCAGTGCAGGGCGATCTGCAGCAGTTTTTTTGCTGAGAGAGAGAGAACGTCAGTTTAAAACATTTGGAAATCTTAATATATATCAGCGAATCTGCAGTTCAACAGACATCTCATTGTGGCGCAAGTTTGTGAACGCACAAATTAAGATTATTACGTTGTATTGCCATGGCAATTCTCAGTTCGGAAGACACATGTATGTGTGTATTTAATAACTTTAAAAATAAATAGGTGCCGGTTTCGCAGGCCGTATGTGATTCATTTATGCAGATTGCACAATTCTAGAGAATTCTACAAAGAAACTGTGATTTTCAGAAAGTGTTGGGGTGTCTAATTGAGAAATATTGGCTTATCATTAAATGCCACAAGGCCAAGAACGGGGAATTAACAAACCCGAAATGAGATTGTACCTACTGCTAACCCTTCGGCCAACATTAGGCCGTTGGTAACACTTGCTCCTCCACATACAGCTGAATTTAAAGCAAGCAGCACTTCAGCCGGAACCAAAATCCAAAAAAAGATTTGTATTATACTACGACATTCTATTGGTGTGACGCGGAGTGTTTATCAATAAGTCCAAATATCTATAGGTAGATTACTAGACGAAGAAGTATGGATCTTTGCTGAGTGACTCCCAATCTCACAATTATATATAAAAACGATTAACAGAACGATTCAATGTAGGATATGTGTACAAGTGTGATAAAACCTGTGGTTTGCAACTGTATGATAGGCGAGAGTTAACCAAAAAAGCAAAATCATGAAGATACTGTGTCTTCTAAGATTTTGTCCTACGGCAATCTTGCTGTTTTGTTCCAGGACAACCCTAGGGTTTTCTGGGATTACCTTTGTTTCCCATTCCTATGAAAAAAATTCTGTCTAAATAGAGATATGTTCAAATGTCTTTCAGAGTGAGTAGAAAATATTGATAGTTTCATGCTGATTAACATAGATTGTCCGCAGACAGAAGAAACAGTTTTCAGGTCGATGCTTTTTAAAATTCTTCCTATCTAAACCATTTTGTTTGCCTGAAAGGTACGTATTTTAAATATTAGGTAGAAAGTTAGGACAAGATACGACTTCACGTTCAAGTTTTAAGTAGCTCATAGTTAAAACACAACTATCCCATTGTTCCTGAAATTGTGAAGCAAAGTTTTTCCAATATGGAGGTTATATTTTGTTATTCCCAGACACGCCCGGAGTTGGTGTGGTTATGTGGTCCCTCTACATATTTGCGAAGAAGTTATTATTAAGTAGTATTTAATCTGTGTTGGAGACTAAGCTAGTTTATCGGATAAGATTGAGGAGGAGTCCTTCGGGTTTTGAACTCCGATTATTGAGCAGACTTAGTTCGAAGCCACTTTTTGTTGCATATATGTGTAATACAGTTATAGGAGATAGGAGATAATCTTTAGTCTTTCAGTACGAATTACTCTTATGGTACTAAATGTGATAATTTTGGGCTCGGATTCCAACTTTCTTGCTAATATCCATATGCAGGAGGATGCCTTTGTTACAAGTTATACCAAACTGAGCCTACTTATTTAACTACCTAGGTATTTTGCAGCATTCGATTCTTCGTTTGTATTCCTCCCGCCTATGGAAGGAGGATCTTATTGAAAGTTTTGTTTATGACGATTAATCCATAGCTCAAAGATTGGGTGCAGTGCATTAGCATAAGTAGATGTACATGCTTTGGGTATGAAAACTACTCTAAGCTGCATTTTGCCGCATAAACAGTGTCTCAGTCTGCTTCATATTTTCTCTTGATCCAGGAGATAGGACATCTTAACATAAACAAATCCGCTGGTCCGGATAATATATCTCCCCTTCTTCTGAAGAGATATTCTTCCATGCTGGCAAAACCACTGCATAAGCTATTTCTTTAGGTCTCTTTTAGAGCAGATGGAGAACAGCATTTGTCCAGCGCGTCCCTAAAAAAAGCGAATATTCTTCTCTCTCCTCCTACGGACCCATTGCACTTATGCCTTTTTTTCAAGGTCATGAAAACACCGATAAACCGTCAGCTCATGAAATATCTCAAAACACGAAAACTTAAAAATGACCGGAAGTACGGTTTTCATAGAAATAGGTCTACTGGTGATTTGATGGCATGTTTTACCGTAAAGTGGAACCAAAGCGTACACCAATCTGGCGAAAGCAAGATACTCGTAGTTGCACTTGATATTTGAAAGGCATTTGACAGAGCTTGCCATCAGTCTTTTTTGTTGAATATGCATGCATTTAGGATCGACGACTCTCTTCTTCAATGGATTAGAAATTACTTTTCGGAACGTTCAATTCAAGTTGTCTTGGATGGTTTCAAGTCTGATATTCACAAAATAAATGCCCAGGGCTCCGTTCAGTCTCCGAGCGGAATTTAAAACTTCCAAAACACAATGCTGTCTACTGTTGTTAAAGCGAAATTTAAATATCCAGCCATTACCCATGAATTGGACTTGTATCGTCGAAACCGAAAAACTTTCCATTCTCGTTATGGGTGTCAATGACAACATACGTTGGAATGGCCACATATCCGATATAGTCAAAAAATGTTACTTTAAGCGATGTAAGATCTCTGCACCTCCTAGATAGTATTCAAAACCATGTGATATATCTCTTAGATGATGATAATACCGTAGATGATACAACGGGCACCCTCGAACATCGACGTAATGTCTCGTGTTTCACTTTGATCTATCTCTATTTCCTAGTCGTTACAACTTGCAAACATTTAGGACCTTTTCTTCCCCGCTAAGTTTGTTTCCTTCGCCGGATCTGTGTGCAAATATTTTAAGAATATAATAACTCCATTGCTGAGTAGAGCTGGCTTCATGACACGTACCATACATTTCACATGCCAAAAGTCTGTTTGGTATTTAATTTTGACGATAAGGGGAAAAAGGAAGTAAATACTCGACGTAGAAAATTCGCGCCTTCTAAACAGTAGTTATTCTATTATTTAAATAAAAGCTTGATTTTTTCATAAAACAGGTATTAGTCTGCTAAAAGTAGACATAAATGTCAGGTATACAATATTTTCTTTACAGCATCTCGGCCTATGAAGTTTTCATTAAAATGTTATGTCATCCCATACTGCTTAGAGAGAATATTGTCTCCAAAATTGTTTATAAACAAATTAATATCTGGGAATCACAGATGTCCAGGAATGTTATTGCCTAATGATCATTCATCTTTTAAAGGAATAAGCAAGACACGTGATAACTATGTATGATAAGACGCACTTAAAACATGTCCCAAAAGTGTAGTACGTATAACATTACCACCTGCTTCCTCATGCATACATACATCCTACGTATAGATACATACATACTCGTGTGTGTACCACATTGCTTTCTACTTTTCATCGAAATGGATAAATGACGAGGCGATAAATGGGAGCTCATCCTTTTTCTGTCGATGCCAGCATACGAGTTTTCGTTCCGTGGTAGTGAAGAGGTCATGATTTAATTTTGGCAGATGTCCCGAATCAAGTGATTTATGAGCGTGAAATTAATTCTCATAGGTAGAACAACAGTCAGGAGATGAATTATTCTCCCATTCGAATCGAATGAATACTCGTACATCATGCACTAGCTCTACCTGTTTTAATAATTGACTGTGAGTTGCATTAATCAATCAATTCAATTTGCGGGTCCTAGAAGCATTCTACTCAAATGCCTTCTGGCAAACTACGGTTTAACAAAATTATATGGGAGTAGGAAAACAATTAAATAACTTAGTTTTGCAACCTGGAATCGACTGCAGCAAAGAAGTCTGCTGAGGAAAACTCCAGGCTGTATAACCGTTTTCTTATTTGGCTTATTAGTAAGTAAGTAAGTAAGTTGACTCTTTATTTTCTTACAAAAAATAAGGTTTTACAATAATAATAGTACTAGACTACCGTCTACCAGATTGACAATGACATAATTTACAGAAATATTTACTTAAGATCAAAAAGTTAAAATTTTAATAAGAAAAAATAAAAAAAATAAATAAATAAAAAGTGGATAATATAAAAGGAGCATTTATATTGCTTTGGTATAAAGTTTTCAAAAATTTTCTTCGATAATTTGAAGGTCCCATCCTTAGTCACCATTAAGGATGTCCAGTGTTTGGTCCATCTCGTGTGTATAGGAACCAAAGTGTGCGTAACGGACTTCTTTAAGAATGGGACATCTCGCTAGGAAATGGGCCACATTCTCCCGTTCCCTCAGGTTGCAAAGACCGCATAAAATTGGGAGCTCCGGTCGGTGGGGTATATAATTGAGAAATAATAGTTCACCTCTTAATTTAAAAATTATACTTATTAGGTGCGAGCGGTTCTTGTTCGTAAAATATGTCCTTTCGTGTAGGTTGTACTGGAGTTGGCTATAGTGCTGCCTGTATTGTGATGAACGTGCTTCACTCACGAAACTGTCGTACATTTTCCCTTTTGTGTTAACAAAACCTTGAATTTTTCCTTTAAAGAAGCAAGTTTTTCATTGGACGCGATGGTTAAATTGAGGTTGCAGTCTGACGCTAGTTTTTCCCAATCTTGCATACAATAAACCCTAGTAGTCAGACTGTGCTTGAGGACTACGAGTATCTTCGGCAATCTTTCACTTTCCAAATCCAGAACTCTTACTATGTAGTCAAAGTGGAGTTTTAGAGTATCCAAGAACATGGGCGGTACGCCGGTTTCTAGGTGCAACATGTAGTTTAGAGATGTACCTGGTAAACTGAAGACCCTCTTGATAAAAAAAAGAAGAAATTTTTCTACTGCATCATGTGAGCGATATCCCCATACCTGAGCTCCATATAGGACGATCGACTTTATAGTTGTTTGAAAAATGTTAAGCTTCGAATTGTGGTTTACTTGCGCATTGTTAAGACAAGCACTCCAGACTGACCCCACTGCGCGTTTCGCTTCGGTTAATTTACTTTGAAGGTGTTTGGCCATATTGAGGTTTGAGGTTATCAGTACCCCGAGATATTTGTACTCTCGCACGATTTCAATGGAATTTCTGTTAAACGTCCACTTCTCATTACGAGCATACCTTCCACCTCCACTTCTAAATATCATTATTTTCGATTTACCTAAGTTAACTGACAAGTTCCATAGTTTGCAGAAGGCTTCAAGTCGGTTTATTGTGAGCTGTAAGGACTCCACCGTTTCAGGTAGGAAGACGTTGTCATCTGCAAATAATAGTGAAGGAATACTCACACCACTTAACTTAATTCCGCCTTTCGCCGTATCTGTTATATCATTTATAAATAAAATGAATAATAAAGTGCTCAGAATGTATCCTTGTTTAACTCCAAATGATGTTAAAAATTCTTCCAACAAAAATTGACCATCCCATACGCACGCTACATTGTTGTGATACATTGCCCTTAAAATGTTTATAATTTTCGTTTTGTAGTTTATAAAAAAGTTTCTCACGCGAGATAGTGTCAAAATCTGCACCGAAAACAACGAAGAAGGCGTAAAACTTTTGTTTCTTTTTTATAAATTCCAGCAATGTTGTAAAGCGTAAATATTTGGTCTAAGGTTGAGTATCCTTGACGGAAGCCGGCCTGGTACTCACATAAGATTTTTCTGTTTTTAACCCACTCGGTAAGCCTTCTAAAAATAACTGCACAAAACAATTTGGTCGCTGTGTACAAAAACGAAATTCCACGATAGTTTGCTAGATCGTTGTAAGCCCTTTTCTTGTGCAGTGGAAATATAACTGCTTTTTGAAAACTTTTGGGGCGTTCCCTGTCTCGAATATTCGGTTAAATTCAAACATAAGCGATAGCATTGGATTTTCCAATAAGGACCTGACAACTTTTTTTTTAAATAAAACCCAAACCATTTGAGATATTTCAAAAACAAAAGCTTGAAGTACAATCAAAACATTTATGAATGGAACTCGACTTCGTTCATATGGACACCGCGGGCACGTTTGCAGCGGTCGATTCGTTGGAACCAATGTTTAACGACTCGGCCACACATTTCGGCCGAAGTGGCCGCTATTTCGCGTTCAATGTTGGCTCTTAGCTCTTCCAACGTCGTCGGCGTGTTGGAATAAACCAATGACTTAACGTAGCCCCACAGAAAATAGTCAAGCGGCGTTAAATCGCACTAACGAGGCGGCCAATTGATTGGCCCATTTCTTGAGATAACACGCTCACCATACTTACTCTTCAATAAATCGATTGTAGCGTGTGCTGTGTGGCTTGTGGCATCATTCTGTTGAAACCACATGTCGTCCAAGTCCATATCTTCCAATAATCGGTGATCATGGCGCGATAACGCTGACCATTCACAGTAACGTGACGATCGTTATCGTCGACGAAAAAATATGGCCCAATAACGCCGCCGGCATGCAAACCGCACCAAACAGCAATTTTTTGTGGATCAAGTGGGGATTCATGAAGCACATGTGGATTTTCACCCGACCAATAACGCATATTTTGCTTGAGCCAAAAATGAGCTTCGTCACTGAAGATGATTTTGCGATGAAATTCATCATCTTGGCGCATCTTCTCCAGAACCCAATCGGAGAACGTACGTCGCTTCAAATGGTCCATCGGCTTCAGTTTTTGAGTCAGCTTGATCCTGTATGGGTGTAAACCAAGATCCTTATGCAAAATACGTCATAATGTGGTCTGAGCGATGCCCAATTCTTGATAACGCCGTGGAATTGACTTATTTGGATCGTTTGCTACGGACGCCTGAACGGCAGTGATATTTTCGACACTGCGACCAACCCGTTGTCTCACTGACACGGCAACATCACACAACGAATATGTAGACTCAAATTTTTGCACTAAACTTGTTATTGCCTGTCTACTAGGACGAGAATTACGACCGAAAATTGGAGTTAACGCTCTTAAAGTTGCAGTAACCGACTCCGAATTTCGGTAGAAAATTTTTATAATTTGCAGATGTTGCTCGTTGGTGTACTTTATCATGATGAAAATGTTGAGTTTACTGAATAAATTGACAATGACAGTTTGATGATTAGTGAAAGAGTGCGTTCACAAATTAAATTCAAAGTTGTCCAGTCCCTATTGGAAAACCCTTTAGAAATTCAGTCGTACAATTTTTATAAATTTCGTAGGGTATGCGATCATCACCTGGTGCTTTGTTACATTTGGAATTATCATTGACCGTTTGAATCTCCTCCACGGTTATCTGTGCAACTAAGTAGTCATCAAAAATCAAAGGGCTAGGATATTCGAACATCGGTGAGGTGTGCGCTGTGTTAAGAAGATTTTCGAAGTGATCCTTAAGTTGGTGTGCTTGTAAACCTGGAGCAATTGAGTTACCTCTCCCGTTTACTATCTTTACAGCTTTCCAGAAATCTGCAGAGGATTTCGATCTCTGCTCTGCAAAGATTTTTGTAATTACTGTTTGCTAGTGCGTAATAATGTCTGCAGGCGCTTGTGTTGCAGATTCTTAGTAGTCCCAGAAACCCAAACGAAATATCTCAAGCTTTCATACACTCCTTGTCAAACCGTTTATGTTTTCCAATTCTGACGTTGTTCGTGTCTGACGCGTTCTTAATTATATCCATTAGGTCAGCGATATTAGGTTGGGTGTTAAGTGCTGTGCATACTTCGAGCTTTTCGTTAAGTTTACGCTGATACATCTCCCTAAATCTATCATTGCATTTCACCTTTGGCAGAAGCTGTAGACGTGCTGTATTAGGATATTCCAAACCAGTGATTTGAAATGTAACTTCTAGTGGCATGTGGTCAGTGTATGTTAGTAAATCTATTCTAAAATCGCTGTAAAGATAATTCCAATTCCGGCCAAGAAACAGTAGTCGATGACTGAACATGATGTCCCGCGCACGAAAGTGTATTCGCCTATTTGACTTATTGTAGTTGATGAGGTTTCAAAAACACTGGAACATAATGGCTTTAGCGTGATGTCTTCGCTCATGAAGGTGTTGTTTAGGTTTTCATCAAGCGAAACACTTAATTATGCATTATACAATAATTTGAATATATGTGAGCCAAAAGTTGAGGTCTGGAAATATTAACTACACAAGAAAGAGATCGTTCATTTCGCTAAGAGCAGAGCAATCACAAAATTTAGAAGGAATGTGGTAGCTATATTAACTCTTCCGATATCTGAGTAATCCTACATTTTAAGCTAAGTTGGAAGGAGAACATTGCTGATCGAATGTGAAGTTCACACAGGTACAGACACGAAAAAGCTGGTGTAAAACCCATCTTAACGTATGTTTCGATAGTTAGAATGAGGACATCCGGTAAAAAATGCCATCTTAGGGCCAACAAGAATAATATACAATGGCGGTGGGGATCGCTTAGTCTTTAATAGAATAATACATTGGTTAAAACTACACCTAGACTGAGGGAATTGTCACTACAAAGTGACCAGCGGGATACGAGCTTCTATGGTATCCAGTTGCAGATAAAATAATAATAAAAAGTTAGTGCCTGTTCCCAATCGTGGGTTTTGACAAGGACTTAACTAATTTCCGACAGAACTGTATGGAAGGGCCAAATAATCATCAATGAGGAATAACTAGCTTTCTATATCGGATCCAAAATGGAGATAGGCACGGGACCCGGAGTTCAGGGTGAAATTACACCATTACACGTCAATTATTTAAATAAGTAATGCCTATAGCAGGACGTCCCTGAAGAAATTACAGCCATCACTGTACAGTTGAACATCGTCAGTATATAAGTTAACACGTAAAAGATTGACAATTCCTCAATCATGAGCCCATCAATTTAGTCCCAACAAAACAGTTTACCTGTGCACCTGAATAAATAATGCGACAATATTTAGCTGCCAACATATCATATCAACACTTCCCACATAGCTACTGACAATGACGTAACATCTAGCTGCCGACGTATCATATGAACACTTCCCAATCACCTCTGCCTCTAGCACTTGTTTGTAACTTACTATGAAAACTAGAAAATTGTAAGTTTTCCTTGGAGTTTGAATAAAGATTTAGTAACGGACGGTCATAAGTCCGAAAAAGATAATTTACAATACTTCACAAATCAGAAATTAACATGGCAATAGTATAGGGTGACCAGATAGCAATGATAGTTTTTCCAAATGTTATGTTTATCAGCAGCTGTCAAAGTTATCAATAATGTAAAAATATTCAGTACGGTTTGATTTTTAATCATGCATCGTTTTACGCTTGCTGAAAGTGCGGAAATTATTTAAAAAAATTATCGAAATTCCTTCTCAGTTGTAAATACGCAATGTGAATTTCGTCGTGAGGTCGATCGTTATCATGGCTTTAGTGTGCAGGCAATTTGTCGCACCGTGAAAAAGTACACTTTTTTGGAGTCACCAACCAAACAGAGATTGGTGCGCAATGAAGAAAACATAGCCGCCGTAGCGGATAGTATCGAAGAAGACCCAGAAATGTCGATTCGGCGCCCGGCTTATTTTGCGGTTGAATTTGAACCTACATCCGTATAAGATTGCGCTGACACAAGAATTGAAGCCGAACGTCCATAGACAATGCGTGAGTTCGCTAATTGGGCGCTGGAAATGTTGACCGGAGATCCGGATTTTGGTCAAAAAATTATCTTCTCAGATGAGGCCCATTTTTGGCTTAGCGGCTATGTCAACAAGAAAAGTTGCCATTATCGGAGCGAACACAATCTACAAGTGTTCGGGCAAGTATCAATTAATCCACGAAGATTGACTGTTTGGTGCGGTTTATGCCATGGTGGCAACATCGGACCTTATTTATTTCGAAATGAGGAAGGAGATACCGTTACCGTCAATGGTCTCGGGTATATAGCGATGTTAACCGACTTTATGTGGTCAAAGCTCGAGAAAAATCAATATATCCGAACTGTGGTTCCAACAAGACAGCGCTACACGCCGTACAAGCGACGACGTAACGGCGAGCTTTCATCAATTGGCCGCCGCGATCATGCGATTTGACACCACTCCATTATTTTCTCTTGTCTGGTCACCCATCCTTAAATAAGATATGAAATATAAGAAATTTATTTGAAATTCTGTATTTTTTATAAAATGTAATAAAAATAGTGTTAATGCCACTTAAATTTAATTTTAGACATTTCAAAATTAAGTTTATAAAAATTACGATATGCACTATGCGTACGGAAAGCATAGATGAAATAACATGCAATAGATGGCAAACTTTCCAGATATTGGAAAGCCCGCTTTCCACACATCGCCTCTATCCGTGACACCCTGTCTGGGAATACCTGTGGATTATCATCAATGTCAATCTCTTTCATTTTACTCAAAAAACGTCATCCACATTACACACACATAGTGAGCTTTACATGCAAATCGCTCTCATTCTAGCAACTTTACTTGTAAATTTTTCTCATTCTAGCAAATTCTGGCAGGTTATGGAGATGTACAATGTATTGGTAATTCACTTACAGTGTGTTTGAGCGAGGATTGAGGGTTTGCAGAATTATTAGCAGAGTTTGCCATCTAAGTTAGTTCATTTATGATGGAAATGAAGAAATAGGAGGAATAGTTACCACGTAGTTTATACGACTTCATAAAAATTGACTTTGACACCTTAAAACAATATAAATGACGAACAGGAAGAATTTTTAAGTCACAGAACAAAGGGTAACTAGGATGTCTCATAGGTTTATGGCATAAGGATATATTTCTGTATGAGCAATAAAGAATTTATTGTATTTTTAAAAGTAAAACCTCACCAAGTAATTCCGTATTATAATTTCGAATGAAAAATAGTATAATAAATAATTTTTAGCAATATACTTAAACAAACATTACGCAGGAATAGGAATTTTTCCAAACATAAAAAAAACTGTAAAACATAATCTTAGTCTTGGCACTTATAACCAAGTTGTGTTAAGTGAGCCAGTTTCTTAGAAGATGAAGGTCAAAATTTATGTCAGAAATTATGTCTAGGCGACTGTTTGAACTATATGCGAAGCCAACGTCATCCGCAAAAGCGGTGGGTGCGTCTTTAAAATTAAATGCGAGAAGAGGGTTAATATATGTAAATAAGAAAGAGAATAGGACCTAACACAGAGCAGTTAGGTACCCCTAAGTTGAAAAAAAGGTCGCTACTAATTTCGTCAATCTTCACTCTTTGTGACCTATTTTCAGGTACGAAGTTATAGCTAACGCTCCCACAAACATAATCTATGTTATTTCGTTGCATTTCTGATACGTTATATTCGACCTAAATTAACACTTGCAATGCCTTGTGCATTAGCTCCAGACAATTCAGTACATTCACACTGAATATTGCGTCAGCATAATTATCATGTGAGCTACCTGTGCAGGTAGTATTTTAATATTGTATATTGGTGTTTCCTTCTGGTGTTCCTTACGCGTGTTGCTCAGGCTCCGGCAATCACTTTTAATTAATTAAATAAATTCTTTAATAAAACTAGCTTCATGTTTTTTTTGTATATATGTTAAATAGAAGTTAAAACTGGTGCAGTCGGTATGATACGCGTTAAGTACAAGAGTACGTATTTTCTTAAAAATAATTAAAAAAAGGAGGCTAATTAAAGACAAAAGATTAATTAAGCGCATTGTGTGCGTATAAAGTTAACTAATGCGAATTATCTAGTGCCGCAATACAACAACGTCTACAAGAGACAACCAAGCAGCAAGATCAACATTTAAGAAGAGATGAATACAACCCAATAGAAACATCAATTAACCACATAGGAGATAGCAGCAACAACCAACGACTTCAGCATAAGCAAAAATTGACGGTGGTGTTACCAACAAACTGAACAACATAAGCAGTAATGTATATAATCTATAATGATTATGGTAAATACATTATTACTACTGATAGTAACGCTGTAAATTTTGAAGAAATAATAGATACAGAAACCTCTACTCTTCCAAATAACAATATAACCACTATGGCTGAATTGCCAATTGATCTACGTAGATATGTACATTGAAAAATTGCCAGATTTAATTAATGGTATTTTAAGGAATTACATAATTTCATCGATTTGATCGATAGAATTCATTCATTATTCTAAACATTCAATGTACAATCTCAACTGATTATTTCAGACATGATAAAATCTAAACTTAAGGGCAAGGCAAGAGAAATCATTGAAATAAATTACCACGTTAAGTCGTAGAATGAAATGAAAACTTCTAATTTTGGTGGTAGGAAAAGTGTTAGTGAATTATTCGATGAGATGAGATGCATTTCATTCTATACAAAAGTCAAGAACTCTATAATAGCATCAAAAATGTTGTTGAGAAGATTAAATATAAAAAACCACAAATACGCTTGGTGCAAATGCAGTAGATATTGAAAGACATATGTCCGCCAATATTGCTTCGGCATTACAAATTTTTATAGACAAACTGCCCGAACCAATGAGATCGATAATTTACTGTCGATCTCCAGACAACTTAGAAAAGCAATGGGCATCATATATGAAGCAGCGTTTTACAACCCATATAATAAACAAAACGCCCCAATAAACAGTAATAAGTGTAATGGTAGCCAATTAAAGAATATAGGGCAACCAAACCATTATCATAGCAACTAAACTACAGGTTGTCGTAATATTAATAATAATCCTAGACATAATCGTTCACATTTACCCCAGAAAAATCCGCAGTTTTCTTCACAAATACCAAGATATTCAATTGTTAGGGACTCTTACGCACGAAACGTCCATGGAAACCATCCCAATCAAATAATAGATTCTTAAATCAACAAGATCTAAATAATATGTACATTTTAAACGTTTCACATCAACCCATTCAGAACCCCAAAGTCCTACACATTTTGACAAAAAAGAACCTATGGATATAGGCCAAAATGAGGCTATTACTTAGACAGTAGTCGAAAATTTTCAAACACAAGCCTCAACGGCAAACTACCACATATAACAATTAAAACCAAGATAAAGCCACTCAAATTCATTATACCTATAGACACTGGTGCCACACATTCTATAATTAATGCTGGGTTGTGTCACCAGAAATGGCAAATACCTTTAACAAATGAAGTCACCTTAAGGACACTCAACCATCTTATTACAGTCAAAGATAAGGTAAGCATACCACTCTCCGAAGACCATGGTGAAATAGATACGAGTATGCTGGTCGTAAATTTTCACAACGAGCAGTAGAATAATATTCTACTACCACTCAAAGCTAAAATTGATTCCAGCACAGAACAGTTAATAATTGAATCCAAGTCCATTCCAATTCAATTCAACAACAAGCAAGAGTTAACACATTTCTATTTTGAAGAAAAAGGAGAATACGAGCTCAGCCTGCTAGTACTACAAACTGAAGGTTTAGGATAAATAGAAGAAAGGAAATCGTGTAACGGATTAATTTTTATTAACGAAGGAACTTGTAAAGTAAACCGTTATTAGTTTAGAACTAAAGTCAAGTTATTAGAGAACGTATATAAAGAAGTTAATTTTAACCCACCCTCAATATTAAAAGTCGATGAAGAAAATTTTAACATAATAGACCAACCAGAATATACTCGTACACCGCTATTAGGTCAATTGAGACTTGATCGTTTAAATGAAGAAGAGACGCCAATCAAGCAAAATTCAACAATTTTCTACCAAAAGGGTTCGGACTTAACTTTTACAAATGTTGAAGTTGAAGAACAAATTCAGCAAATGTTAAACAATAATATTATACGTCGGCATACTCGGCACCTATTCGGCTAGTACCTAAGAAGTTGGACGCTTCCAATAAACAGAGGTGGGGGATAGTCATCGATTACCGCAAATTAACTGAGGTAACGATTGATGGCAAATATCCGATCCCAAAAATGCCAGTATGTCAGTAAATCCTTTCGCCAAATCGAAATCCGAGAAAGGGATATCCAAGACGGCTTTCACAATTAAAAGTGGTGCACTTCTACGCATGCCATTTGGACTGAAAATAGCCCCAGCCACTTTTAAGCGGCTTATGAACAATGTGTTATAAGGATATATCAATAGGTGGTGTATTAAGTTAATTTAAAAATACAAATTGATAAGTCTGAGTTTTTAAAAAGGGAAACTGAATTTTTAGGGCATATCATAACTCAAGACGGCATAAAGCCTAATCCGAAGAAAATTTAATATGTTAAGAATTTCCCAATACCGAAGACTAAAATATCGGAAGTTCATAAAAGACTATTCCCAAATAGCTAAACCTATGACGCGATATATTAGAAGGATATGAAAATCGATATAAATAAAGACACCTTAGAAACCTTAAAAAGACTTATCGTTAGTGAACCAGTTTTGCTCTATCCAGATTTTTAACAGTTTCCGGCGATGCTAGCCAATATGCGATCGACAGCGTTCTTTGGCAGGATGATCACTCAAGTAGAATAATTAACGATCACGAACAGAACTATAGTCCATCGAGCAAGAACTTCTTGCCGTTGTCTGGCAATGAAGTACTTTCGACCATATATTTTTGGAAGAAAATTTACAATAGAAACCGTCCATAAACCTTTAGAATAGCTCTTCTCAGTAAAAGAACTCAGTTCGAAACTAGGTTAAAACTATCAGAATTTAATTTCGATACTAAATATAAAAAAGGTACAAAAAGTAGTAATGCAGATGCACTTTCACGCACTGAAGTTCGTTTTAACGTTAAAAATGAAAACAACCCAATACCTGTCAGCAAACGTCTTTAAAACACAAATTGGAATAAGACCATCAAATTCAGGCTCATTAAGAACAAAAACCCCTTACATTTTTAACAAAACTCGAATCTCCATTAATATAAAGAATTAAGACGAACAATTCGCATTTAATAAATAATTGTGAAATTTGTTGCTTGAAGGAATATGAAGGAAATGCCCCAAAACTTACATACAAAATCACAGAGACACCAGATATGCCTAACGACATCATTCAGATCGACGTATTTTATAGCCTCCAAAAACACCTATTCATGACCAGTAGGACTTGGACCGAATTCAAACGCCGTATCGTACTCGTATAATACAATAGTTCATTAGGAAAAATGTTAGGAAAATTGTTGAAAGAGAACAATATAGAAATTCACTAAACATCAAACAGTAATCACACATCTAACGCAGATATAGAAAAGTTGCACAACACGTTGAACGAACACCTTAGGCTTCTTAGATACGGAGAGATTAATGAAAGGGAAACAGTCGAAGAGAAAATTTTGAGAATAATTGGAATCTATAACAACACCATTCACTCCACAACAACAGAAAACCATTCCTAACAGGAAAATTTGACCAAAAATGAGTACACATAAATATATATATTAGCAAAAAAGGAGAAAATAATTAGAAGGCTTAATCGAAACAGAAAAGGCATATCAATAGACCCTGGTCCAAGTTATTAAGATATTAAGGAAATTCGTGGCGGTAAAAACCACTCTAAGTATAGGAAAATAGAAACGTAAAAATTTAGAAACTGTATTGTAGCATTCGTATAAAAAATCTTTTAATAATAAAAAATTTCTAATGCTCTGCACTGAATGCACATATTTAATTATGTAACGAGTACCTAAACAGAAATTTTAACTAGGGGTCGTTACCCAAATTATTGCGTTTACACTTGCTCGTTGCGCTTCCGCCAAGAAAACTTCCTCCTTTCGATCTGATCTTTCGAGGCGGTAAGACGTCTTCTTTTTCATCCTGACACGATTCATCCGTACGATTCTTTTAATGGGTCATTTTTTTATACGGTGTTTTCTAAGGTTGAGGAAAAAATTACCGAGCTACGAGTAGCTTTTCCTTTGCTCTCGTGCCTGGGATAAACTCCCACCCGAAAGAAAAACATATCAAGTTGATTTGATTACCAGAGAAGAGCAACGACGTAGTTGGCAAACCATCCGCCAAGATTATTGCTCGAACAAGCGCTCGAGAAGGTATATGATAAAACACCTGCCAACCGGAGTACCTGGAGCACGCGGAGCACAAGTCGCTACAACCTAAGGAAGAACTTTTCAGAGATCTCTGTTGTGCAACCTCCCAAGCATCCACGGCAGTCAAATCCTCTACTATCGCAACCTCGTGTCTTTTTTTTTCGCCCCTGTAAAAAGAAAAAAGCCAAAGTGCAAAATTTCATTCGAAAAAAAAGAGAAATAAAAAGCCTAAAGGAAGTGATCAAAAAGAAAGAAAATCAAAAGCCAAATGTCTTGTATATTTAAGTGACCTATGTTTAAAAAAAAATATATATTTAATGATAAGAATAATACTAAATTGTGAACCGTGATATATCTTGTGCTGCTAAAAAAAAGAGAATAGAAATAAGAATAGCTGGTTTTCTTCATATTTGGATAATCGGCAGCAAATGGTGAGATTAAACAATACTTATAGCTCTCTAAAAAATATTACGACCGGTGTTCCACAAGGATCAGTTCTAGGTCCCATTTTGTTTCTGATTTATGTGAATTCCTTGTTTTCTCTATCATTTAAAGGTAAAATAACTGCATTTGCTGATGATACCGCTATTTCATACTCATGCAAAAGTTTATTAAATGTAATTCTGGAGGTAAATCATGATCTTGATTTACTGAGAAAATGGTTTGCAGTTCATAAGCTCATTATCAGTGATAAAACAAAATTCATGATATTTAACACTAATAATATATATTTTGACGATTTGCCATTATGCTATCACTCTCAGGCTTGTACCCGCTTTCTGTTATCGAATATTGATGACGATTATCCTTCATTTGACTATAAAGGCTCCTGTTGTAGTAAGTGCTTCAAGATAGAATGTGTTGAAAGCTTTAAATACCTGGGCATAATCTTGGATAATAAGCTCAATTGGGACAAACATACACATAATCTAAGACAATATCTTAACAAAGTAGTAAAACAACTGTATCATCTTGGTCTTTATTGCCCCCATTCAACTCTAAAACTGGTGTACAATGGTTTACTAAAATCAAAATTAGAATATGGTATCACCTGTTGGGGCGGTGCTTACTTTACAAAAACCGAGCCTTTGTTGACTAAGCAAAAACATGCAATCAGAATTTTATATAAGGTAAACCGCAGAACTCCAAGTCTTAATCTGTTCAGCAACCTTAAAACTCTTCCGTTAAGGCATCTGTATTGTTATAAAGTACTAAAAATATTTTTTCAAAATTCGGGTTTTTACACAGTTCGAAACACTGATAATTATAATTTACGAGTTAACTTCAGGAATTTTGTTTTAGTACCACCAGTTCATAAAGTCAACTTTGGACGCTTTTATCTTGTTTCAGCACCCCGTCTGTTCAATCTACTTCCAAATTCCCTAAGATGTGAGAGAGCGAAAAATGTATTTATGAATGGTATTATGAAATGGCTCTTGTCTTTTGACTATTCTTATATTAATAAATTGTTCATTAATGAATTTTGTTCTTTTAATGCTTAATAATAGATTAATATTACTTGCACACTGAATTCTCCCCTAAACAACAATAATTTTATTTATTATGAATTTTTACCTTCTGTTTATAAACAGTACATTCACCACTTACCACTTAGGCAACAGAATGTACTTAACTATTTCTTTTTTTCAATTACTGAATTATTGTAATTTATAAAACTCAATATTTTGTATTGTAAATGAAATTGGAAAATTGAAATAAAGTTTATTAAAAAAAAAAAAAAAAAAAAAAAAAAAAAAAAAAAAAGATAACAAAAAGTCTCAAAAAAGGCAAAAAGGTGCAAATCAATCAACTGATCCTGACGTCTGACCAGCGAAATAGCACGAAATATATCCCGCGGTACCTAGTACGTTGTCTTTTACACATATTTCTTTAAGTTAACTTTTGTTTGAGTTCCTATTTTTTTGTTTGCTTTAATAAAATGATCATGTACTGAGCTTGATAAGAAGTTATTGTTATTAACGACGTCAGTCTTTCCCACTCATTGGAAAGACGCTAAAATTATTCCTATTCCAAAGAAATCGAATGGAAATGCAGTGGAATTCAGACCTATCTCAAATCGTATTCTCAAACAGATTCAAATCTATCTACAGTGTAAAGAACTGCTTTGTGAGAATCAATCTGGCTTCCGTCAAAAAGGAAGTTGCAAGACTGCGTTATTATTGGTAATTGACGAAATTAGGAAAGCTATTGATGACAACCATGCTACAATACTAACGTTACTTGACTTTTCGAAAGCATTCGACACCGTTAATCACACTATACTTTGCTTAAAGCTCAGAAAGGAGTTTAAATTTTCATTGCCCTCTACAAAACTTATATTTTCTTACTTAGAAGGAAGACGACAACAGGTTGTAGCGGGAAACCGATGTTCATGCTATTTGCCTATAAAGAGGGGAGTACCGCAAGGCTCCATTCTTGGACCATTGCTTTTTTCGCTCTACGTAAATGAACTGCCAAAGGTTGTCGTGCATTGTGCAATTCATATGTTCGCCGATGATGCCCAGATCCACTTAAGTTCTCCCATGAATTTGGTTCACGAAGCCACTGCGCAGGTGAATGAAGATCTCCAGCCTATACTTGGTTGGTCAGCTAAGAACGAACTGCGTCTTAATGCCCAGAAAACAAAAGCACTTGTGATCCATAAAGGAAAACTGGACCTTACTCACTTTCCACCAATTCAACTAGCCCAAAATCCAATAGAGTACGTCGACTGCGCCAACAACCTGGGCCTGATATTTAACCGGACCCTTACTTGGTCTACCCACATAAACGCCACTATAGGTAAGATATATGGTGGATTACGTGCTCTCTGGACTGCACATCGCTTTGTTCCTACTCGGACAAAGCTCTTGTTAGCGAAAACCCTCCTAATACCGATTCTGCTATATTTTTCTGAAATCTTTTGCTGCCCCGACTACGACTCCAGACGAAAGCTCAATGTCGTATATAATAATATTGCCCGATTTGTATTTCACCTAAAACGATATGACCATATTTCCTTTTACTCAAAGCAAATCAGCGGATGTACATTTGATAATGTGCTCAAATACAGAACGCTAAGTCTCTTGCATGGCATAATTCAAACTAAGCAACCAGCATACCTATTCAATAGGCTACGCTTCCTTCAGTCAGGTAGATCATGTATGCTTTTTCAAACGAGCTATGCCTGCTTGACGTCTGAACGCCAATTCTTCGTAAACTCCGTACGGCTGTGGAATTCTTTGCCCATAAATATTAGGAAAATTAGAAGCATAAAACAATTTAAAACCTCTCTTTTAAAATACCTGGCCAATGAAACTAATTAGATTTAGAATTTTAAACGCTTAAAATGTTCAATTTGATTGTAAAGCCAATTGTTCTTTTCTATCCTTTTCTCTCTTTTACTTTATCTTACTTACCTTATTTTATTTTATTTTGTTATCACTTCCTGAATTCTTATTGTTATATATACTTGCACATACTGGTATCTGATATTTGAAAAATTTAAGGCTTACACATTTAAAAGATTCCATTATCTTACCGTGTAAGCAATACTTAGTAATAAATAAATAAATAAGTTGAACTGGCAAAAAAAAAAAAAAAAAAAAAAAAGTCAAGTTGGTTTCATTTGCTCGGTTCCACCAGCCTACATACATATGTACACTAATACGTCACTATGTATAATTAATTAATCCGCTCTTCTATTAAATTGAGTTAAATAAATTCTCACACCATCTCGCATATCCGGATCCACGCAGGCTGAGCTGGGCCGGAATGACAAATGAGAGAGCCCAGGTACGCGTGTTGGGTGAGATCGGTAAGGTTAGCACGATATGGTCATCAGAAAACGCTCTCTTCAAGAACTGCTGTGGGAAATCAATATTGCATTTTGCACTGCAATATTGAACACGCTACAGTATACAAATATCATAAATCCCATGAAAGAAAACCCAAAAACTATCAATATATAATAACCCTACCATCAAAGCAAAACTTAAAGCTACAAGTAAACAAAAGATAAAAATGGAAAAACTTATTTCAAGTGATCAAGGTAACGATAACGATAACCTTTCTAGCCTGCCTCCTATCAGCAGACTCCCATCGAATTGTAATCCTGGATATAACAAATAATAAAGGCTACATAATCATAAAATTAGAAGACCTAAAATTGATTAACTACACTAATAAAGTAATGCATGAAATATGTAATTCCAAATCCGAGTCAATAGGCTCAATGTTTAATACAATAATGCATAACTTCAATATGGGTGGGCGTGCTGTAGTGGTACTAGCAATCGCTTCTCACTCTGAGGGTCCAAGGTTCGAATCCTGCCCATGGCCAGTCAGTTTTTCATTTGTGTAATGGGAACTCAGACAGAAAAATTCTGCGTGTGAAGGCATAACACTGACACGTAGATTTGGCTGTTGTAGAGTTTCAACCACAAAAAACTAGTGCGAATTATAACTTCGAATCACTCTGAGTGAAGAAAGAACTCTCGGTCCTATTCGGACTCCCACCCCTGGAGAGCTAATATAGAAACCAAATACACCTGAGTTTCAAACCACTACAAAACAATTTTCCTTTCTCCTCCTTCTACCTTTCCTCCCGCGCCCTGGCAACAGTAAAAGGGTAACCCCTTAGGCGCGCGTAAATTATATAAAAAAAAAAAATCTTAGCAAGTAAAATAAATAATATTAAACCACAATTCAAATCAAAAATAGGACTAGTAGACATACGAGTAGTAGTAAAATGACTCAAAATTCTAGCAGGGAGAATGGACGCAGATGACGAAAAAGAAATCAAATCCAATCTAGAAATTCTAACTAAAAACAATAAAAATATTAAAGTAACAGACCAGTTGAAATAAATAACCCACTGCATCATGAATTTTATCCAGAAAGCCAGACAGTAAACAAAGAGTATTTTTTGGGCTTGTGGAATTTGCACGTCGCACACTGGGGCCAAAGTAAGGCAAACTTGCCCAAAACAAATAAAATATAGTTTTATGTATTAAAATGAAAGAAAAATGTGTGGAGATATTCTATATTTTATATTTTAACTTCAAATATATTAATGACTTCACTATCAAACATTTTTTTGTCGTTTACTGGCAATTTTCTCTCAAAACAATACTTTTTTTTTATTAAAAGAACTTAACACTCAAGTATTAATACACTTAAAATGCCTGAGCATGTGTTAAGTTTTTAGGAAAATGGGACAGAGAGAGAAAGAAAGATTTTTGGGCTCAGTGGTTATTTCGCTCCATGGGTGGCATCCAACATTTAACATATTGTATTAGAGGCAACCATTCGTCTTACGTGAATTAAGTTGCCGGAAAAAAAGAATGTCTTTCGGACGAGGCTAGGATTCGAACACCGAACCTTCCGATTTGGAACCCAACACACTACCACTTGAGCCACGGCCACCCACTGTTCAAGTTTTTCTGAATTTACCTTAAATCCGCTTGAAATGGCTTGAAATAACATATTATAAATTCTTCTAATGAGTTCTGGATCGTTATTTGTTATATGAGAAGAAACAATGAGGCTTTTGATAAATTTTCGAGCTACATTGCCGTCATTAGAGTTTCCAAAGCCCGGCTTTGGTTCGTCCATAATCAGTGACTGTTGGTTCTTAAATTGTTCTTGTATATTCTTCTTTGTTTTCTCAACTAAATCATTATTTTCTTTTGATAAGCGCCAAGTGAGTGTAGGTAATTTATAGCTTAAGTGTAGCAATGACTCAAACAGTCTTATCCAGGCATGTAATAGAGAAATACCACATGAAACACAATTGGTTTTTGATAGGTCTCTGATTTTGTTTGAAAAAGTGTCTTACATATCTTTCCATCTACCTTAGCAAACATAGTTAGATGTGTAACAAAAAACTTTTGACCATCTAAAGTTATTTCTGTTGGTGTCAGCGCTCCTATTTGACGGTCTACATTTTCTTTTTTGGCCATTGTTAATTCAGTTGTTTCTTTTTGGTATTCAAGACTTATTGGCCGACAAAATCTTGGGGGAAAACGGTTTGGGGTTTTTGCCACAAAACTAAATTTTCTCCATTTGTTAGACTTAATAGAACAAGACAAGCCAAAAATATATATTTATCCTTTGCCACTTCAGACAAGAATTTTTGTTTATATTGAGTATGACTCAAACTGCCATCAAATCCCCATTTAGAAAATAAGACCACCTATTGGTGAGTTGTGACTGAATCACTGTTTTTTGGCTTTGCAACAAGCGCTTAGCTGTGTGGTCTAAAAGCGATTGCAGAGATATTTCGGCATTATATTCTGTGTCATGAAGATCCTAAAGGATACGTGTTCCGTTTTTCTTCTTGTACCAATTTATAAGATGGAAAAATATCTTTGGCGTAATTCCTGATTATATTGTACGGATTTCTACTCAGTTTAGCTGCAATTATAATTGAAAGTGCTTCACGGAGTGACATTTTCACTACTTTGGCAGAAGAGCTTAAATCCATGCAGTCTTTAGCATATGTTGAAACATTCATGGCTTTTTTTAACTGCATTTGCTGCAGCTATTTTACCTTCAGGCCTTAAATTCATTTGCGCCGCATATGCCAAAACATCGGCATTGAGTTCGGAACGAATATCTGCAGTTTTTCTGCGTTTCGATTGTGAATTCACAATTTTCGCCTAGCCATGAATAATCATTTGATAAAAGTCTCTCATGATGCCTTCCATGCTTGAGCTATTTCGATTTTAATTGGCCTTTGAGGTTTCGCAACACCTTTGATAAAATGTTCCTGTTAGCTGCTGAACAATTCGTTTTTTCGGTCAAAAACTCAATTGTAATAGCGAATAACGAATAGCGTTTTTCTATTAATCTGCAATATTGCGTCAGATTCTGGAACAAAATTCGAAAATTTACTTAAGACATGCACGAGAAAAAAATTGTTTAAAAAAATTCGCGCAACAGGCTTTCACTTTTGACTTCATATAAGTATAGAGGATATATTTTTGTATCAATTAGCATAACCAATTTCAAAAGCCTGTTGCGCAATTTTAGAATAAACTGCTTTGTATTAAAATTGGCTACTGTTTACTTCAATCTTCAATATATCGCGTTTTAAGTCCAACATATTTTCTAAAAATTGTATAAAATATTCCTCTTACCTCGGTCCATTGCCAATTACCTTTGCTTTTTTTATAAATAAAAAAATACACTCAAAAAAGTTATTAGAATAACATCAATATCACACCACTTTCTTTTCACAGTACCTAAGTTGACTACTTTGAACATGTTGATTGCACATAGTAGTTGATACTAAAATGATGTAATACCTACCAAATGAAGTAAGAGAACCTATAATAACGGAAAAATAAAATAAAATTGATAACAGTTTTAATTTTAAAATTTGAATTTTGGGCAGTCTGCCCATATAGGCGGCCCCAATGTGCGTCGCACAGTGCCATCATTATTCGTAATTTTTTAAATCCACCTGATTTGGCTCCTGTGACTTCTTTCTGTTCAATTGAGTTAAAAAACCCCTACGGGGAACGCGTTTCAGCAGCCAAGAGGAAGTAATGGAAAAATCGCATGAAGCACCGATGGACATACCGAAAACCGAATATAAAAAATGTTTCGAGGATTGGACCAAGCGCTGGCAGAAGTGTTTTGCAGTCGATGGGGACAATATAGATTTAGATGAATAAACTTGTATTTTTAATTTCCTGAATAAATTCCGGCATAAAGTAATCCTCCTTTTCAAACCCATAAATCCAGATTTCAGATACGACAACAAGATATGGAATGCACAGAAACGAATCAACAATTGTAACAGGAGCTGCAAAATTTTCTCTAAGAGTTCTGATATTCTGGTGCACAAGAAAGAATAAGTCTTTGCTTCAAGAACCATTAGTAAAATCAATATCAGAATTGGAATATCAGAAATTAGGAATATTAATGGAGGAAAAGTCATCGAATAAGTCATTATAATTAATCATTAACTTGCTGAGGAAGGATAAATAAGATAAATGCACTATGCATAATAAATAAGTGAAATATCACTAAAAGACCTAATAGAAATGACTTTGCGTCCCTCAATCTTTCTGACAATAATTTTATTATCTCTGAACCAGACGTATTTAACACCTTTCTGTTTCTTTCGTCTTCATAAAGACTAAAGAGAGCTTGTGTGTAATTTATGTAAACACGGGTTTCTTGCTGCTGCCGTGAACTCCATTGATCCCATTCATACTCGTGCTGAGTTTTTGTTTGCCATTCTTGCGCCCATTATTCCCTGCTTCGTCTGAAGAGCGGAAAATCTTACATACACAGATGACTGGTTTTGATACCCAAGATACCGCATTATTGTTTGTTTTAGTTTGCGTTTTCTTGATGTTGTATTTTTCGATTTTGTTATAAGGACAGAGCTTTGTTAAAGATATACATACTTTTTCTTTGGACATTCGTGTCGTTGAAGTTTGATACACCAACAATTTCAATACAATTGCTGAGAAGATGTAGTTGTTAACAATTCGGTTTGTTCTCCAAAAAATCAACTTACTTCTTGAGCTCCATGTTCTCAGTTAGCAGCAAAATTAATTGCTGTAGGCAACTACGGTTACTTTCCTCTAAGTTAGAGATAGATCATTTGAAGATCGCATTCATTCTCACTGTCATTAAACTTCTGTCATTAAGCGTTGCCGTTTTTATGTAGTTGTTTCCAACTTGATTTTTGTTGTTGTTTGATATTGGCACAGCTGATAGCAGCAAGTGTAAAGAGCGATGTCTAAGTAAGAGCAATCGTTACATTTTATTTTTGTCAAACAATTGCGATAAATTGTTTGCTAACACACGGATCAATGCATTATGCAGAAAAGGTTAGTTAAATGAGTTCTCAGATTCAAGATTGTCACCCTACGACTATCCAGAAAGAACTTAGGAACTTTTTGAATCCTCATGGCAAAACGACTCAAAATCCTAGCAGGGACAATGGACGCAGATGACGAAAAATATAAACTAGATAAACCCATGTTAGCGATTATCACAAAAAACGACTCAACTCCGCTTAAGAGTTCATCATAAAAATTTGGTAGCACAGATATATTTATCTATGACATTTAATGGCAGCTCATCTGTCGGTTGGTGAACAAATTTAATTTATTTTGAAAAACATGTTGTTGGCGTGATATTTCAAATATTTATCGTTTCTGAAAATTCATTGCAAAGAATTATCACAAGTGATGAAAATATGTAGTATGTGGGAGCACTGTTTTGTATCCGCTAAGTACAATAGACAGCGTATATAAAAAAAAAAAAAAAAAAGCACAGCTAATGATAGTAAAACTGAAGGTAAGTCATTTATGAGCACAGAGAATAGCAATGGACAAATAATAGATCCTTGGGGAACATCATTATTAACAAGTAGAAACGAAAACATGAATTAGAATTATTACATGAACGAGAGCTTGCTAGCGAGTTATCATGTATGAATAAATAAGTTTGTTAGAAGTCTTAGAAAGTTGAAATATGTTGTCAGCTTATTATAGAGATTAACACACTCAAATGCTTTAGAAAAATCAAGTAATTTTTCCTTCGTTCCTTAGGTGGCGCTACAGTTCGGAGTGAACCTGGACCTTAAATACCAATCCTCTCCAGTTAGTACGAGTATTTAGTTAACTGCCTCCAGTTGTGCACCCCAAGCCGCTTGAGGTCCTCTTCTACTTAAGCTCGCAACCTAAGGTGAGGTCTTCTTCTACTGTGTTGTACCTCCGGGTTAGATTCGTACACTCAGCCACAGGTCCTAGCCATCTCAGGCAACTGAATATGCAGTTTCCTGTATAGGTGCCGCTGTACCCCTTCCAAATCCCGTCACCGTAAACGGGATCGCATATTTTTCGAAGGATTTTTCTCCTGAAACGACTGAGGATATCTGCATCCGCTTTCGATGTTTCTGCACCATAAAGTAGGACGGGGATGATCAAGATCTAATATAGAGTCTCCTTGGTTTTTCGGGATAGGGGTTTACTACTCAATTGCCTTCTTAGCCCAAAGAAAACGCTATTGGCAAGAGTGATTTTTCCTTTTATTTCTGCTGATGTGTTGTTGGCAGAATCCATAGCAGAGACAAGGATGCCAATTGTGACGTTCTGTCCAATTCGTTAATGTTGTGTGTTCCTTCTTGTTTACAGCATATATGTATGTACTTGGTTTTGTCCTCTTTTACCGCTAAAACCTTTTTGGCAGCTTCAGTTTCAGTACTAGCGAACCGCTGTGTTCACCCAATTAGTTGTACATACTTTTGAAAGATTGTTCCTCGAGAGTGAGTTTCGCACAATTCTTTTAAGTATGATATTATAGTCACCTTGTCTAAAACCTTCTTTCATATCAAAGGTCTCGGTTAAGTCGTCATTCTGCACATATGAACGGGTTTATCAGGGAAGTCGAAAACTAGACCTACCTCTATATAGTTCGTCTTTATAAATGCTGTCATATTTGACCTTAAAATCGATGAGCACACCATTTTGGTCTGGATTTGGACTTTGTGAGTGTGAAGATTTGGTCGATTGTGGCCTTTCCTGATCTGAAACCGCACTGATATAACCAATCAGGTTGTTGGCGAAGAGTTTCAAATATTCAATAATATGTCAGATAAGATCTTGTATCCGATGTAGAGAAGACTTATACATTTACAGTTGGCGCAGTTGAGCATGTCTCCTATTTTGTGGGTTGGGCGTACATTGCTGAGATTCCACTCATCAGCCATACACTCTTCTAACCAGATCATTTCCAAAGACATTTCTAGCACTTCCAGCATAGCTCGTCCAGTACGCTGTGAGATCGAGCTGATTTGTTGGATTTTAGCCCAAATGTTGCGATCCTTATTTCGTTCTGGTCAGGTCAAAAACCAAAAACATTGCAAGTGTTGTCGTTGTTTTTTAATATTTTTTTTTCATGCTAAGCCATTTTTTTCTAAAATTTCCGGTACCTACTAAACGAGGCGAAATAGACCCCCTCCCATAGTAAAAAGTGCTTGTTTTTGACCCCTCTACAAAAAACCGTTATCAATTTTTGGCGCCAAAGTTATCGTTCTCCAGCCCTTTCAAGCGCTCAACATAGTTGAGCTACTATATACTCGTAAATACTTCAAAATCGTGTGCAAAACCAGACACACCACAAAGAACAAAAATTGTATACCACAATTTATGAAGCTTCTGTGGCAAGTATTGCTTCAAATAAAGTTTGGCTTTTGAAGCACAATTTAGTTCATCAACGGAAAGGTGTTCCTCCATTGGAGTTGACAAGCATCCACAAACATTCAATATGTGGACGAACCTTGTATAGCTTATCAAATGAAGATGAATTTCTGTCTGTTACTATTTTGAAATTATCGTTGAAGTGTAATATGGACGGAATTTTTTCAAAATTATTAAGTGTCATTGAATTCTTTATTATGTCAAGACCAATATTTCGTTCGCAATAATTTCTCACATTTGTGAACCTCGTAACAGATAATATAATTAAAATTCCAAGATTTCGTATTTTGTTACAGAATATGAATCATCAATTATCCGTCAATAGAAATTACTTTGCTCTACAATATTAGTAATAATATCATCCTCAAAAAAATAGCAAAAGAACTCGTATGGAGTTTTAAACTCTGTTACACAAGATGAAATAACGGAAGGTCCATTGAATCGGATCAGTCTCTGCGGACACCAATGGATTTCTTTTGCCAACGAAGATCTTTTTTAATAGATTCAAAATCCTCCGATTGAATATCGCTTGAATGATTGGTATCTGAAAGCTTTTCCATTTCACGACATTCAATTTCTATTTGGTTTTCATCCTCAAGAAGATTCTCCAACAGTTCTTCATTCAAGGTAGTACTTTCCATTTGGTTATGCAAAACACCTTCATGGCTTTCTAACTGTCACTTGGAATGTTATATACAATTTTAGCAATTTATTCTTCTCTAAGAGTGCAAGACATCTAGAAACGAAACAGAATTTATTTGAAATGTGCTAAATGCATACTGTGCCAGATGTGGCACAAACAAACAATTGCCAAAAACTGACGAAAAACTTACTCTGACTTTTTTTTATTTTATAATTATATTATATATTTTAATGTATTGAGTCACACTATAATCTCATTTTAAATTATTTTTATAATCGTTAGCTATTCAGAATAAGCGGAGCCTTGCGGTCTACCCCCTCTGCGGGGGTATCATTAGATATTCTGCTTCACTTGACACCCCTCGACATTTTTATCAAGCAAGTAGCTGCGACTGCAGCTATTCGCCTTAAAGCGAATAAACAGTGGACAAATAATTCATTTGGCCACGCCAACATTCTTAATACATTAGGAATCCTCACAGAGAACACCGATTACACCATACCTGAACTTTGGTTTGACAAAAACTTCCATGTAAGCTTCCCCTCTAGATCATTCTGGGAGGAGGATGCTTTCATGGAGGACAAGTCAATCCATCTCTACACAGATGGATCTAAAACCGACAGCGGAGTTGGTGGCGGTGTTTTCTCAGATAAGCTAAATCTAAGCCTCTCTTTCCGCCTTCCAAATCACTGTAGCGTGTTCCAGGTGGAAATTTTGGCGATTAAAGAAGCTCTGTCCTGGCTGAAGAAAAACGTGATATCTGCAAAGGATATCCGCATATTTTCGGATAGTCAGGCCGCCATCAAGTCCCTGGACTCGGTCTCATTATATTCTAAAACTGCCCTTGAATGCCGATCATCTCTCATGGAGATGGCAGAGCAGTTCAACATTCACCTTTGTTGGGTGCCGGGCCACAGAGACATTCCAGGGAACTGCAGAGCCGATGAACTCGCCAAAATTGGAACCACTCTACCTATCCTACCGGACAAAGGTAGTATAGGTATACCAATCGCTACGTGCAAACTAACACTAAAGCTATATGCCAATAAAAGAACGGACCTTAGGTGGACTGCTGGACAAACATGTCTAGCGACCAAACAGATCTGGCCAAGGCTGGATCTGAGTCGATCTAAGTGCCTGATCCTTTTAGATAGGAAACATCTCAGCGCCATAATAGGTGTCATTACCGGACACTGCCTCATAGGCAAGCACGCAAGAAGGTTTGGCGCCTTTACTAACGATTTCTGTAGAAGCTGCATGGACGAGGAAGAGGAGGAGACAATCCCCCACCTACTCTGCACATGCCCAGCTCTCTCTCAGAGAAGGAAGCTTCATCTAGGAGCTTTCTTCTACAACGACCCAAACGATCTAGAAAAAATAGACGTTAACAGTCTCCTACGCTTTATTATAAGCTCAAACTGGTTCCAGTAGTAAGAAGATCATAGATCCACGTGGCATCACAATGGGCCAATAGGCCTAAGTGGGTTGGTATTTCCAACAGCCACTCTTACCTAACCTTACCTAACCTAACCTAGCTATTCAGAAAAAATTGATAAATACGAGATTGGTTTGACCGAATCGAACAACAGGCTGCTTATTTGATTTACCGCTACTCAAATGTCAATTTTATGAAAACGGTTGATAGGGAAAAGAAAAGAAAGCATGCATGCGTCGGCAGAACATGCCAGATTTGCCACATCATGCATTTGAGCAATTATAATTTTCCCAACTTGAAATACTGACCAATGAATGGTTTGGGTCATATATGGAACACTATGCATCTTAGGGTTAAATGTTTAAATCTCCACATGGAATTCATTTTGGTGCGTTGAGCAATGCCAGCAAACTTCTAAATACCTAGCATAAATATTGTTTAAATAGATTAGTCTTGTCCACAAGAAAGTATTTAAAGATTGTTATTGGCGGAAGACTGATCCTTTAACAAAATATAACTACAAAACATCTTGCATACGTACTCGTAAGTGTTATTTGCTTTGCTAAAAAGTAGAAAGAACAAGTTATTGAAAGAACTTTTGAATGTGTGCCGCATACTTTTTGTTAGTTTGCTATTTGTAAGCTATTTTAAATTCTACAAATTCAAACAATTAGCTATTAAAATTGAGGAAAAAGATGTTAAGTATATCTTAATCTCCATAGGATTCTCATCAATCAAGTTAAAAAGCCCAAGTACAGAGAAAGGATCTTACCATCATCGCTTGAATGATGGTAATCACTATAATTGGAATCCAATTTACTAATGATTCATCGTCTTTCTCTTCAGAAAACATTTGCTTCCGATTTCCTCGGTCAACAACTTGCTAACATAAAACTAATTAATATTTATTTACCTGAAGCACACGAGCATTCTAATCGTAGTGCTTAATTAGGCAGTACCATTCAGAAAATCTAATAGTCTGGGTAAACAAATGGCTAAGCCCTCCCCCGCAGAAAGGATACAAATCATTTAAGATTCTCTCTTTCAAAACAAAAGCGCTTTTCACTTCATAGTGAAAACATGGCACGTCGGATAGAGGGGGAAACACCCTTCTTCCTTTTAACGTCTTACGAGTATTGTACGAGTATATTCCTATGTATTATGGAAAAAGCAGACAGCCGGCGTCATTGCTTAAAGGTTGTGAATAAATAAATATACATTTTTTCGAAAGCTTCTTGATTGCTTGTGGTTATATCACCCCAAACGAGGTTTCCTCTTTTCAAATCTGATACGAATCCATTAAGAGATAGCAGCTAGATACAATTATTTGCTTACAAGTTTCGCCATAGTTAGCAGTCCCGAACGTGCCATGAATAATTTTTCAGTTTTTATTTTTGACCGTTTTAACTGGCTTTTTTCATACATATGTATGTAGGGAAAGCGCTTCTTCTTCTTCAACAGCATTTCCTTCTTTGATGGTGTGTGGACTATAATTTGTTACAATTCAGCCCTTCTCTCTATCAGGAATCTTCTGCAAATAAAATCTTGGTAGACTTCTATGCGAGTGTGGTATCTTGTATCTATTTAAACTGTGGACCTATGAACTAGGTCGCATAAACACATTATTTTGTGGCATCTACAATTTTTGGAAAATTTGAGTTTTTTGGTCTTTTGAATTTCACAAATGCGTTTAAGTGTGCACAGACTTGAGGTATTTTCTGCAAAAATGAAGAGTATGCAATTAGTGAATTTCATTTATAAGTAACGTCGGTCAGAGCATTCATATCATAGAATAGAAAATCAAGAAGTATTTTTCATTAGAACTTCTCCGCAAAATGTCAGAAGATTCTTGTAGTTTCCTTTTACTTAGCTGAGTTTTTGCATTTGCACAGAATTGCACTTGAAAAGATACCAAAAGTTGAAATTGATGTCAAGGCTGAAGACTCTATGTTTACGGTCCTCATGGTGCCAGCTTTGATTTTAATAAAGTCGACGCATTTTTAATAAATGTAATTCAGAACTAGAAAAATGTTTAAGAGCAACTTAAATTATATTACTCGTATTTAACTTACTGTTAGCACAAAGAATGATATTTAAGTGAATGTGTAATTCATTTATGTGACAAAGGTTTAATCTAAGAAAATACATTTCTAATTGAAGAGCTTTGACTTATTTATTTCTTATATAGGTATAGCTTAAAATTCCTACTTATCGTTATTTTTATTTATTTATTTTATATATTGCATTTTATACAATACTTTTATTGAAATGGATTTTGTGTGTGATTCTTATTTTGGTTCATTTCGTTTTTATAGCGCCATGTCATACCTTGTGCTCTGTATACTCGTATAAGCTTATTACTAACTTATTCCTATCTGAACTTTGCAAGCCTCTGAAAGATAAGCAGCGCTGCAAATTCTAAATCCCCGGGAGGACAAGGTTATCAACATGTATGCCCCTGTAACGTAAGTCCCGGTAATAAGATTTCTCGTGGAGTTAATTGATTTGCTCTATTTCAAATACCTTTTTTGGATAGAATTGTATGTATTCAGGCTACAGAGGTTTGTAATTTTATGACAAACCCTTTCTGTTAACAACCCTGTTTCGTCACATAAGCCAACAAAAAAAATATATATATACCGATCTGTCAAACGACACGTTTGAATTCTTCCTTTTTGAATTAGAGGTTAACTGGGGAACACGCAGAAAAATTGCCAAGAGAGAGTCGTACTACATATATATATATATATATAAATAATTGAAATTTATTAAAAGTATGTATCAATATAAATAAAATTAACATAACTCATCGTATTATAATTTTAGGAATTTCGTAACCCACTAATGAATAAAGTCTGAAATAAATTGTTTCGTTTTATTTCTGGGTTCACAAAATCTGAAAACAACTTTTCAACATTTTTACAAAATTCTTTTATGGTGATCATCTGCCAAATAAAGCTTAAATGTTACCCAGAAGCCCACCTGTCACCCGAACAAATCCAAGAGCCAGACTCATCGCGCCAGGAAATGCAGCAAAAGAGTTTAATTGCAAAGCGTGTAGCGCGTTGGATTCATTCGATAATATGGAATTGTGTGACAATCCAACATGTGGTTCCTGGTTTCACTATAATTGTGTAGGTGTTGATAGTCTCGTTACTGATCAGCCATGGAAGTGCGCGACGTGCACTCAGATTTTCATTGAAGCTACAGGACCATATGCAACAGCGGCTATGGCGGCAGCGCCCGCAGCAAAACCATCAACTGTGGCATCTCATACGTCCAGGACTTCCAAAGCTTCAGCCAGCAAACGTCTCCAGCTTGAACTACAGAAGCTGAACGAAGAAAGACGTTTGACCAAGAAAAAGGAGCAAAGCGAACGCGAGTATATTAACAAAAAATACCAATTTCTCAGCCAATTAGAGGATTCCGATTCGGAGGACGTACTCTCTAATGCATCTGTCCAAGAGAGAACCTACAACTGGATAAACCATGCAAGAACTAACGTTCAAAGCCAAAGCACAAAATTAATTGATCGGCCATGTATGAACAAAGCGGAGCTTCAGCAGAAAACAGTTGTAGTGAGAAGTCTAGAAGAGCGACTACCAGAACGACCACCAGCGAATACTTCGGTCCAGAGGAAACTACAGCTGCACAACCACTCCTCTGAACATCAACAACAACCAGGTTATCCAGAACAGCACTCTTCGTTACCTCCGAACCACCTCCTGTGAACGACTTTGGGAACACTTATCCAATTCTCACTAAAAACCATTTGGCTGCTCGTCAATCAATATCCATAGAGCTAAAGAGTTTTAGTGGAGATCCTGATGAGTGGCCTCACTTTATAAGAAGCTTTGAAAGAAGCACAAAGTTATGTGGATTCTCGAGTGAAGAATATCACACGCGTCTCGAACAGTGCTTAAAAGGCAAGGCCCTAGAATCAGTAAAAAGCTTGCTCATCCAACCAGATTATGTCCCACGAGTGATATCCACACTAAAAATGCTGTTCGGAAGACCAGAATTCATAATAGAAACTCTTATGAATAAGATACATGCGACACCACCACCGAAAGCTGATAAACTGGAGAGTATCGTTAACTTCGCAATCGCCGTACAAAATCTCTGCGCAAATATAGAAGCAACTGAATGTGCCCTGTATCTCAACATTTTGTTGCGAGAACTAGTGAACAAATTACCATCAAAACTTCATTTGAACTGGGCTACGTATGCACAAAATCTTCCCGTCGCACCCTTTCAAAATTTAGCTCATGGTTGTACAAGATGGCAGAAGCCGTTAACCTGGTTAGTTTATCAAGCACACTTAGCAGTGATAAGCATACAAAATCAAATAAAGATAAAGGGCATTTACATGTGCATTCTTCTGACAATGAAGTGAATAAACATCGAGTAACTGAACGCAATTGTGCTATTTGTAGTGGATGTTGTGCATCCATTGTTGAATGCAAAGTGTTAAAAAATCTGAGTCTGTTACTCAAATGGGCGTTTGTGCGTGATCAAAGACTTTGTAGGTGTTGTCTGAGCAAACATGGGAGGCACAGATGTAGGGTTGAGACTGCATGTGGGAAAAATAATTGTATTTTCAAACATCATCCTTTGCTACACAATAACGAAAAGGATTCTCATGGACATACGAGGGGCGTTCAACATATTCTCGGTATCGGGGTGAAGCTGTGGTTGTATATATAAATTGACTTATTTATCAAGTAATACTATTATTTTAGTGCATTCGTGTAAAATTTCATATAAATGTGATTATTAATTCGCGTTTTATCTCTAGTTAAACAGAATCATAATGGCAACTGAGACGATGATGGTGAAAATTGAGCATCGCGCTGTAATTAAATTTCTCACTAAGCAAGGAAAAAGTCAAAAAACTATTCATGAAGAGATGGTGGCTGTTCACCAGGGTTCCGCACCTTCATTATCAACTGTGCAAAAGTGGTCAAGTGAGTTCAAGACAGGCAGAGAGAGCATTGAAGACGACCCCCGCTCCGGCGCCCAGGCTACTGCTTGTACGGGAGAAAGCATCAAAGAAGTCGAAAAACTTGTTCTTGAGGATGCCCGAATGAAGCTGAAAATGATGGCAGAGATCACCAAGCTTTCAATTGGTACCATTCACACCATTCTTCATGACCATCTTAACCTTTCAAAAGTCAGTGCAAGGTGGTTGCCACGAATGCTCACAGCGCCTCAGAAAAAAGTGAGAATCACATGCTGTAGAGAGCTTTTGGAGATGTGTAGTGAGAACGCGGACGGTGTTATGGATCGAATTGTTACTGGGGACGAAACATGGGTCCACCACTATGACCCTGAAAGCAAACATAACCCTGCAACTATGACCCTGCAGTGGCATAAAAAAGGAACAGACCCCCCGAAGAAGTTCAAAGTCACTCCGTCTGCCGGGAAGCTCATGGCCACAGTTTTTTGGGACTCAAAGGGAATCTTGCTCATTGAGTACAAAAAAAAGGTGAAACCATCAACGCCACATCCTACGCTTCCACTTTGCATAATTTGCGGGAGGAAATTAAAAAGAAAAGACGGGGTAAACTCGCAGCGGGTGTTTTGCTTCTTCATGGCAACGCTCCTGTTCACACGGCGCGAGTTTCCAAGGCTGCTGCGCGAGATTGTGGTTTCGAAGAAATCCAACACCCACCCTATAGTCCAGACCTTGCCCCTAGTGATTATTTCCTGTTTCCGGATTTGAAAAAATGTCTTCGTGGAAAAAGATTTTCGGATGATGAAGAACTCAAGTCGGCAATAAATGGGTATTTTGCAGAGAAAGAGGAAATTAATTTTTTGAGGGTTTAAAAAAGCTTATCTCAAGATGTAACAAATGCATTGATGTTAGGGGAGATTATATTGAAAAATAAAAACAATTTAAATTGAATTCGCATTTTCCTTCATAACGATACCGAGAATATATTGAACGGCCTTCGTACATCACAAGCTACATCCATACACCATAATTCCGAAGCAATTCTTTTTCGAGTATTACCGGTAACACTTTATGGAAAGGGAACTAAGGTCAATATCTGTGCACTCTTTGACGAAGGCTCGTCAGTGACGTTACTTTATGAGGTAGTAGCTCAACAACTACAAGTTAAAGGCACCGCTTGCCCATTGCGTTTGAAGTGGACCGCAGACCAACATCGATGTTAAAACGACTCCGAAATTATGGACCTAAAAATATCAGGTATTTCCTTTCAAAATAAAAAGTATACGATTGGAAAAGTCCACACAGTTAAAAGTTTACAACTGCCTCAGCAATCAGTCGACATGGAAAAGCTGCAAAGAGAATACGACTACCTGAAAGGTAGGTAGCTCTTTCATTAATCAAAGACCTCAGTTACTCATCGGCATCAATAATTGGAAGCTTAGGCTAGCTTTGAAGTACAGAGAAGGCAATATTGACCAACCCGTTGCTACAAAAACACGATTGGGGTGGACTGTTCATGGTTGTCTAAGGAGTACTTCTCGAGATCTTGTTCTGTCGACCAATAGTGGATATAACTTTCACGTTTGTGAGTGCGAAAATTGCGATGATGAAAATCTTCAAGACCTTGTGAAGCAATTCCTATATTACAAAAACCTTGGAGTGTCTAAACCTGAAAAGATGATCATGTCTGTAGAAGAGGAGCGTTCCTTAGCCTTTTTAATAAGGCTTACTTGTCAAAAAGAAGGATATTTTGAGACTGGACTTCTAACACGGTAACATCGAGCTGCCCGATAGTTTCGAAATGGCGTACAATCGTTTAAAGGGCTTACAGAAACGAATGAAAAAAGACCCGGAGCTAGCACAAGCTCTTCAAAATAAAATCGAAGAATATCTCTTGAAAGGCTATGTGCGAAAACTGAGTAGAGAAGAAGCTAAAGAAAAACATCAGCGGCTGTGGTATCTACCAATTTTCCCGGTGACGAACCCAAATAAGCCCTCTAAGCTGCGGATTGTGTGGGATGCTGCATCCAAGGTTCGTGGCGTATATTTAAATTCATTTCTTATGAAAGGTCCAGACCAACTTACTAGTTTAATATCAGTACTTTATAAGTTCCGAGAGAAGAAGTTTGCAGTTTGTGGTGATATCATGGAGATGTTCCACCAAGTAAGGATCCGAGCTGAAGACCAATACTCCCAGCTTTTTTTGTGGTGTGAAAACGAAAATGATTTTCGCGAGACTTACGCAATGACTGTCACTACGTTTGGGGCATCCTGCTTACCTGCCTGCGCTCAGTATGTAAAGAACGAAAACGCCAAAGAGTTTGCAAAAGATTATCCAGCGGCTGTAAAGGCTATTTTTGAGAACCACTACGTTGATGATCTACTTGTAAGCGCCGATACCGAACAGGAGGCAATAGAGCTTGCTAAAGATATCAGATTCGTTCACAGTCAAGGAGGTTTCTATATAAGAAACGGGGTATCTAACTCGTCTGAGGTATTAACAGCTCTTCAATCAAGCAATACTAATTTAAAGAATTTAAACATGAATCCTGAACTTATTTCAGAGAAAGTGCTGGTCATGTGGTGGAGTACCAATGACGACATGTTTATATTCAAGCCTACAGCTAAAACTAAACTTTCATCACATCTACGTGGGAATCGCGTCCTACTAAGCGAGAAGTATTGCGAGTGTTGATGACCATATTTGATCCATTGGGTCTTATCGCTCACTTTTTGATGTACTTAAAGGTCCTCCTTCAAGAGATCTGGAGGTCAGGTATTGGCTGGGATGAAGAAATTCAGGACCAACAAAATCGCAAATGGCTGAACTGGATTTATCTTCTGCCCGAGGTCGAAAATCTTCAAATACCCAGATGCTACATTATGCAGAAATTTGAAAACCAGCCTATGATGCAGCTGCATACGTTCGTCGAAGAAGGCTCTGCAGCAGTAGCATACTTGAGGTGTTCGGATGGATATTCTACCAAGGTATCTTTGATTGGAGCGAAGACACGGGTAGCGCCGTTAAAAAGTCTTTCAATACCTCGGTTAGAACTCCATGCAGCAATTCTTGGTGCCCGATTAGCTAGATCAATAATACAATCCCATTCAATTTCCTTCGCCAGCAAATTTTTTTTTGTTTAATTCAAAAAATGTATTGTCCTGGCTTCGTTCAGATCATCGGAAATATAAGCAGTATGTGGTGTTTCGCGTAAGCGAAATCCTAGATCTGTCCTATATATCGGAATGGAGGTGGGTCCCGACTAAAGAAAACGTAGCAGACGATGCCACAAAATGGTCAAAAACCACAAATTTCTGCTCGTCCAGTCGGTTGTTTGTTGGCCCATCGTTTTTGCTCGAGCCTCCAGAAACTTGGCCAGTGGAAAAAAGTAAAACAAAAAACATTTCCGAAGAATTGAAGACCCAATACCTAAGCATACATATAGTTGATCATGGAAATCTGTTTGAGAAGGAACGATTTTCGAAATGGAAAAAATTGCTTCGCAGCTGTGCCTATCTTCAGCGGTTTGTTGATAAGTTGCGGGCAAGAGCGAAACACAAGCTATGCCATCTGAAAAGTTTCGCTCCAACTGAACAACAATTATCTGAAACCAAACAAATGCTGTTCTTCTGTTCTTTTGTTCGCCGTTCTTGTCAAAACTGCAAAAATCGTGGAGCCCAGCCGAACCCCCCAATCATGGCTCCACTACCCCCTGCCAGGTTGGCCTCATTCAGTCGACCATTCTCATTTGTGGGTATAGACTACTTTGGACCGTTCTATTCACCGAAGGCTGGAAAAACGTTGGGGAGTTTTATTCACTTGTTTAACAACTCGAGGAATACACATCGAGATTGCCCACTCTTTATCCACTGATTCTTGTATTTTGGCGATAAGAAATTTCACTGCAAGACGAGGTATGCCAATAGAATTTGATTCTAACAATGGTACAAATTTCCACGGCGCAGAACGAGAGCTGAAGGAGGCTTACGAGAACGTCAACAAAGACAAGCTATGTATTAGAAACATTTACATCCGTAACGACCAAATGGGTTTTCATTCCACCAGGCTCCACCCATATGGGCGGAAGCTGGGAAAGCTGGTCAGATCTGTCAAATCATCATTAGCCAACACTCTGCATACACGCAACCCATCCGATGAGCTTTTACAAAGTTCACTAATTGAAGTAGATAACATCATAAATTCGCGCCCTCTCACATATCTGCCAATCACGAATGAATCGGGTCCTCTAATGGATTGAAGCCAACAGCAATCTTCAACGACAACACATCAGTGCTACGGAAAAACTGGATGATTAGCCAGCAATATGCAGAAAGTTTCTGGAAGCGGTGGGTGCTAGAATATCTCCCTACAATTACACGGCGCTCAAAGTGGTTCACTCCTACTAAACCAATTGAAATAGGCAACATCGTGATCATCGTAGACCCTGATAGTCCACGAAATTACTGGCCCAAAGGTAGAGTTATCGCCACCCGGCTTTCTAAAGATGGACAGGTACGGAGCGCTACTGTCCAAACAAATTCAGGAGTATACAATCGACCTGCCGTAAAGTTGGCTGTGTTCTGGATAAGTCCACTTCTCCTAGTGGCCATACCGGGGGGGAGTGTTAACAACCCTGTTTCGTAAATATAAAACAATATATGCCGATCTGTCAAACGACACATTTGACTTCTTCCTTTTTGAATTAGAGGTTAACTGGGGAACACGCAAAAAAATTGCCAAGAGAGAATCGTACTACATATGTATATATATATGAGTATATATTAATAATTGAAATTTATTAAAAGTATGCATCAATATAAATGAAATTAACATAACTAATCGAATTATAATTTTAGGAATTTCGTAACCCACTAATGTATAAAGTCTGAAATAAATTGTTTCGTTTTATTTCTGGGTTCACAAAATCTGAAAACAACTTTTCAACACATTCAAAAGTACCTCTAGATGCGAGTGGAGGTACTAGGTGAAGTGATCCGTGATACGCTTATCACATTTATTTGCTTCGCAATAGCAAAATACAACCGTCAGATGCCAATAAACAGTCTGCAAGTCTTTGTTACTAAGGAATAGGAGGAAAGTCGCAGAACTTTATCGGTTGTTATGCTTAAAAGAAACCCAATTGTCAGTGGAAGCTCCAGCCAAGGACGCAGACAGTCCTAATGCAGGTTCGTGTTTAAAACTCTCAAATATTGAATAGGGTGGCTAAATTTATAATACAGTTTAGAGCACCATAACCAACTTCATTGGGATATGCCATATATGTATACCAATTCTTGAAAAATATGCCTGTTTGATTTTTAAAGCATAAAGCCCATTCCTGCCAACAGATTGATTTTGATATCACTTAAAGATGACGTTCAAATTAAACGTGTGTACAAACTAAAGGCCTCAAGCTAGACTTGACAGTATTCTGGAGAGCAGTGTGAAAGAGAATAAACAGAACCCCGGATGCATCCAGTCTATTACGGCTACTTTTAATTAATCGATCTTTAGTCATTATAATTCATTCAACCTTTCTCTTACAGCGAAAGTGCGATGTGTCGGCACTTTGTTGACTATGAGAGTGACTTACGCTTTCTTATTGACCGATCTTTATCCGAATTATTCATTGATCTCTGTCTTTGGGGGGTGCTGGAGTTTTTAGTCTGTGCTGCATCTTTGGCATCAGTTAAGCGCGTTCGTTACTGCGCACGTTCGTCGACTGTTTTGTACATTGGCGGTTTACCTACTTTTGGATATAAAAGTTATCTTGATTTCTTTTGAGTTTAAGATACGGAGATCCTGAATAGATATCCTTCTTCTAACTCCATACACTGCAAGTTTATATTTTGTTAATTTTCAGCACCTGCAAAGCTCCTGCATAAAAGGGCGCGCATAATAAATTTGTGATGTATATAATAAAATGCACCCTGTACCGTTCACTATTCAGTATTCCAAATACTTGATTTTTGAGTTCTTTTTATATTATAGTAAACCTCTAAGAAGCCCGTGTTTTCCCAAAAAAAATTGTATATGCTCTTTCTGTTCTGTTAGGATGTAAACAAGTCTTTACGCATTCAGATGTTTATCAAACTCTTAAACGCTATCATTATTTTGAACTCCGGAATTGTTGATGTAGGATGAATGTATTCGGATTCTGGAGTTTTGTCACTCTATCGGATTGATTTCTATCATTCGGTTCTAATGAGAGATTTTCCGCCCTTCCCCTATCAACCAAACCCTTAAAAGTTATTAATTATAATTATTAATTATGGGTGGCCGCGGCTCAAGTGGTATTGGCTTCCCAATCGGATGGTCCGGGATTCAATACCAGTCTTGACCGAAAGACTTTTTTTCAGGCAACTAAAATCTCGTGAAATGAATGGTTGCCTAAATACAACATGAAGTCAATTTAAATTAATAATTTAGTCTACCAATTAAATGTTGGATGCCACCCATGGAGCGATATAGCGATATATAAATATCTTTCTTTTCCTTTCTGCCCCATTTTCTGAAAAACTTAACACATGCTTTAAAAAAAGAAAAAAAAGTTATACAACCTTCAGTTAAGATTATAGGTACTTCCACCAGTAGAGTAAGAGATGGTTAGAGTCATTGTATGAGCACAGCTTCTCACATACGAGTATTCTCGTGTATAATATTTAAAAAAAATATTCGAACAATATATAGTTTGGTCCGAACTAATTTAACTCATAAATTTATCCTTTTGTGTTTTTTTATACTTCTCGTTATGTATTGTCATGGTTTATGTTTTGTATTATAGCGACAAAACTACTTCAAGTCTCTCAGACTTTTAAAAGCTTAATCATGTTCATGCATATTGCATAGGGCGCGACACGACAACGAGCTCTTGGATTCGTTTTTCTAATTAAACTAAAGTACTAAAAGCAGATTTTTTAATCAAAGCAAAACATTGTTCTAACCGTTCGGAAAAGAATAATTGCACCACAAGTATTCGGGAGCACACGAAGCATATCAGAAAATAGCATGAGTGCTAGCTCCTATTCCTCGCCTGCCCATGCCAACCCATGGGGCAATATTACAAGCAGTGGTACTTTGGACAAACCAAACAAAAGCGCACCTTTTCTTAATTAAGCGTTTTATACTTATAAATGGTGCAAACAACGAATGGAATGATCAGGAGCAACAGGAAAAAATAACTTTGAGGGAGAGTGTAATACACAGCTGTTTCGCACGCAGCCTTCGTGTATTAGTCGTGGAGTATCTCTTAGGTGTATGCACATACTCGTATGTATGTATGTTCGTGAATTAAGAAGGAAACAACTTTTAGGGATATAAAACACTCAGCATTAAAACAAAAGACCCCATAAAAACTTCCCTAAATAGAGCAAATCGTAAACTTTTAATTCACACATTTATGACATCTTAAAGAAAAACAATTGGCATTTGTATATTTGTGTATGCTAGATGAGTAAGAAGGAAATAACACATATGGAAATTATTTATTTGAAATTCGTTGTATGTTTTCCATACACTTACTCGAATTATTTGTAAAATACCCTTCCATGCTTGAACATTCATTTAATGTCTATGCAGTCCAGTGCAGTAGAAATACATATATATTTCGCCTTTAGTTGACCTAAATAGTTTACGATTTATATCTGTGGCAATAAGACAGAGTAGTTTATGTTAAAAAAAATGTTTTTGAGATATTGACGTTTTTGTCTAAATTTGTTGTTATTGAGCTTGTTAATTTTTTTAATGCTCAAACATAGAGTACAGAATAAACGTTATATTTTCATTTAATTTGTAAAAATATATGAAGAACAATGTATTCAAAACGTGATTTTAGCAATTAATTTCTTTTGCTAAAATCAATTTGGTGATTATTAATGTCATATGTAACATAAGTTCTTCTGTCATACCCTCAGAAATTTTTATGATGTCCCTAAGTTGACTTAAGATTCCATGATGAATTGTGGATTACAAAAAAACAAAACATAAGGAAATTATTAGAAATTTTTATTAACTTATTTAATTATAAAAATATATTTAAAGGAACTCAAACCGTACAAAATTCAATAGGTTTTTCAAAATAAACATAAGATTTCAATTAAAACTGTATTTTTTTTAAACGTTAGGTTGTTAATCTTCGGTGAAATTGGGATGAAAGTCAGCCACTTTAATGCCATTTAAACTTTTATAAAAGGGATGAAAAATATTGTCAATGAATGGCAACATATCCAATAAATCTTTCCATTGATTTCAAGTGGTGAAGAATAACATTTCTGCAGGTCAGCTATTTTGATGGAATTGAACCCACGGCGTTCTTAATGAATTCTTCGATTTCATTCAGTGATGTTTTGAAATGTACTGTTCCAAACTCTTTTGTGAACCTCATCCACTTTACCTTTTGCCAACAAAATTTCTCTCCGTCATTGTCCACCTCTCGCCACATACATTTTTGTTCGGAAACAGCTGAGAAATTAAAAATCTCATCTTGATTTATTTCCTTAACTTTAAATTTCTTTTTTACGCCTACTGTTCTCACGAATTGATACCAATGGATGTGTTTTAATGGTTTTCAACTTTTCCTTATTTTCAATTAGGGCATGGTCCACGTCACATTCCATGCGAGTATGCTCCGGAAGAAGAAATTTGTGATCAATTGTTTCAACACTACTCGTATATTGCAGTTGCAAAAAAGTCTCGAACATTGAAGCAATAAAATAATTTTTATTCTGTCCCCGGCAACAATCACTGTACAAAATCACATGTCGAGTTTCAACTGGAAGGTTTTGAAGATGGTTAAATACACATAACGCGATCTCATTTCCTCCACGATTTGGTAATGCTTTCGATTTATACGCAGAATCTGCTTCAAGGTGGTGATCATTTTACTCCTTTTTAAGGTTCTCTCGTTCTTTCTCAGCAGCAACGTCAATTTTCATTTTTAAAACTTCACACTTATGGCAATTATCTAATTTTGGCTTTGTAAATTTCAAGTTCATAAATGTTGAAAATTTTCGAAAACTTAGAATGTGAAACTGGAACATACTTTTCTGAATAGTGCCGAAATAATTCTGCAATTGATAAATCGGTCGACAAATACCATTTGGAAGCATCGCATCTTGTGTAATTCGATTTTTAGGATGGGAAACTTTTTATAAACTCAATAATTTAATTTTATTTTTAAGGAGCGAGTTTCTTAGGACTAGGATGTTTTACACGAAAATTACTTGTGTCTCCAGATTTTTTTTTAACGACTGTTTTGATGAATTGTTCTGATTCACAAAAGGTGTATTTAAAACATTTCTGGCAAACAGAAACCCTTTCTCCACATATCTCCAATAAATATTTGGTGTTGGTGTATTTCCTTTATCTTGGCTTAGTAAGGCTCTTTTCTTTTCTTACAAATTTGGTATCGCCAACCAAATCAAGATCGCCAGGTGAATCGTTATCAAAATCTTTTGAATTTTCTCCTCAATTTTCTGCCTCCATATTTAAACTAGTGTTTTTTGGGTTTCGCCAGCATTGCCTCCGTTTTCTTTTAAATTCTGGAAATCTTGATTAAGCGATATGTCTTGCACTTTATTATTTGTGCCTCAGAAATGTATGATTCCATTTCCTATTTTATTTAAAACCTTATAATATGCACTTACTAGCTTTATCTGAATTGTTTTCATTGCCTGTAGATGTAGACCGTTCCAAATTTCTATCATTGTGCACGTTCCATTTTTGAGACTAGGTACTCGTAACAAACCTAATGTAGAAAACTTAAGCACACTTTTTGAAAGAGCAATATGCATACGCAACACACTTTACCGCGAAAAACTTTGAATAAGAAACTATTTTTGCTTAGACTGAAGAACACAACCTTTTCTCTTAAGTGAATAGAGCAAACTGGTATGCATTCAACAAAACTAACTTATGTTGACATAAGTAACGGGCATTTAAATACTGTGTTGCAACAGAATAGCTTATCTTCACTTAAGTTTTTCTGTCATACTCAAATTCTGTAAATAAAATTGTCTTAATTTTGATAGAACAACTTATGTTAACATAAGTGCCCATGAAATCAAATAAAGAATTTAACATAACATCTTAAGTGAAAATAAGATTTAAAAAAAAAACAAGAACCAAATAAATTAGAAATTCAGCCGACTTAAAACGACATAAGTGCTTAGGAAACCTACTATATTTCTTCAACGGAACACTGTTTTAAAATGGGGGTGAGATAGAATAGTTGTTCTCAAATCCTAACTGAAAATCTGAAAAGCCGCTTATGTCGACTTAACCTCTCCGCCCCTGAGTTTTTATTTGAGAACCAGAAACAATTATTGCAACTTTTGTGGAAATTCTGGAAGTATAATTGCAAGAAAAATGTTTGGTCTCTATTAGGATAACGTAGTATTTTTCGTTGTCCTGTGACATACTCGTATAATCCCAATAACATTTTAAGGTGGGACGTATATGTCCCAATAATGACTTTCCAAAAAAATAAATAAGACAAGGTTTTTAAAAAAAAATACATTGAATCAAGTTTTTATTGGTTTTATATTTGAAGTTACTTGTGAAAAGGAGCAAAGCATCTATAGCATAAGGCATTGTTGCATCCAGAACATACGAACTTGGTCCGAGTTTCCTTTTTTTGGAAAGTACAATTCACTCACCGACGACGAGAAGACTGTTGGTAAATGATCACCAATATTCAAACGCTCTGTGCGTGATTTCTTTGCTGGTCTTCCATCAAAATGACGAGTTGTAAGTTTTTTGTGTTTTATTCCTCCAGCTGTCAATGTTTCGGTCAGGGGTACTATAAATTGAATGAGAGGCGTCTTACGACGTTAACATTGTGCGAATAAAATCCACGAGTTTATTACGGCTAAAATCAAAATTTTGAAGAACACGTTTTTCCACTACTTTTGTGACTTTCGATTTATATCGTATATATCTGTCTTCTGATCTGCCAAATCGACGCCTCCTATGATTCGATTATAATCTGCAATAGCCAAAGGGCAATCAACTTCTAACTTTGAGCCACCTTTCCAAAGAAAGACCTTTGTTATGGCAGGCATATGACAATTTGAAGCAAGAAGGACCTCTTTTGAATCCATCCAATGCGCGACCATTTTCCGTCGGTCTGTATTTGAAATTGACTTTATGAAAGGTTCAAAGCACCCTTGAACGCCGGAGTTCCTTTGCGAGCTATTATGTATGTACCGATAGTCGGGTACGACAAACTCTTTAGCAATGTCATTGACGTGAAACAACATTTTCTTCTCGAATAGATGATGTTAAATTGCGTACAATTCTTTCTCCAAGAGTGCCGATTGAACTCGGAGATGTCTCTTTACCAGTATAAACATTCAAATCATATGTATACCCTGTTTCGGCATCACAACGCTATCATAGTTTACTACCTCGTTTGATGGGTTTCAGAGGCATATACTGCTAAAAACTCGAGCGACCTTTGAATTTTGCCATGCATTCATCTACGGATTGGGCACTACTTTCACTTCGTCCTGCTGGGAATGTTTTTTTTTTATACATGACACAACTTCCGATATATAGTAATCCTTTTGAGCATCATTAGGTTTACCGCAATCATTGAAATACATTTTCGATATCAATAGAGTAAAACGATCACGCGAAATGCTTGTTTTAATCATTTCATTGCCCAACGATGATTGTTTACTCCAATAATCAGCAATCAATGGTTAGTAGTTGTAATGCATTATCAGAGATACTCCAAGGACTACAAGAATTTCGTACTCATCGGTAAAGGCACGTTTCATTGATTTATCTCGGTTAATTTTTTTTGTTCTTTGATTAGTGCACTCTGCAATACGAATGCATAAACTTTTCGGGAAAATTTTTCGAAAAATATTAAACTCCTAAGCTCCGCGAGGAAGATCAAGAAGTACATCAGCCTTTTTCTTCAAGGGCATTTTGAATTTAGGTTCAAAATTGACATTTTCTCTATAATTGGTCCAAGCGCAATTATTTTTACCTGTTATCTATCCTCCATCCTCTGCCAGATTTTCCAATACAGATCTTTCGTCACCAATAGCCTGATCAACTATGTCATCAATTACCGATTCAGCAGAGGATTCATGAATAATTCCAGAATTTATTATTTCATCATCTTCTTCTATGGAATCTTCGTCATCATTCGATGGTAGATTCTGTATCATCAGATTCTGAAGCACTAAAATCGCCGCCGTAGCTTTCATCATTCAGCACATAGCCCAATATCTCCCAGACTTTTTCCAGACATCTAAATGTAAAATGTGAATAAATAGGACATATTTACATATTGAGATTATTTATCCAAACTAAAATCATTATTTGGATTATAGGTCCCAGTGTAACAAAGAAATTAAAAACTCACCCCTTCGGCTCCAATTTATCGAAGATTTACACAAAAATAACTTCCTTACTACAACTTACTTCGGATAGAGACTTGACAACTTTAAATTTAATTTGTGGACGCACTCTTTCACTAACTTTAACTCACAATTTATTCAGTAAACTCAACTCGGTGACTGCAACTTTAAGAGCGTTAACTCCAATTTTCGGTCGTAATTCTCGCCCTAGTAGACAGGCAATAACAAGTTTAGTGCAAAAACTTGAGTCTACGTATTCGTTGTGTGATGTTGCGTGTCAGTGAGACAACGGGTTGGTCGGAGTGTCGAAAATATCGCTGCCGTTCACGCGTCCGTAGCAAACGATCCAAATCAGTCAATTCCACGGCGTTCTCAAGAATTGGTCATCGCTCAGACCACAATATGGCGTATTTTGCATAAGGATCTTGGTTTATATCCATGCAAGATCAAGTTGACTCAAGAATTAAAGCCGATGGACCATTTGAACCGACGTACGTTCTCCGATTGCGTTCTGGAGAAGATGCGCCAAGATGATGAATTTCATCGCAAAATCATCTTCAGTGACGAAGCTCATTTTTGGCTCAAGCAAAATATGCGTTATTGCTCGGGTGAAAATCCACATGTGCTTCTTGAATCACCACTTGGTCCACAAAAAATAACTGTTTGGTGCGGTTTGCATGCCGGCGGCATTATTGGGCCATATTTTTTCGTCGACGATAACGATCGTAACTTTACTGTGAATAGTCAGCGTTATCGCGCCATGATCACCGATTATTTTTGGCTCGAATTAGAAGATATGGACTTGGACGACACGTGGTTTCAACAGGATGGTGCCACAAGCCACACAACACACGCTACAATCGATTTATTCAAGAGTAAGTATGGTGAGCGTGTTACCTCAAGAAATGGGCCAGTCGATTGGCCGCCTCGTTCGTGTGATTTAACGCCGCTTTCTCTGTGGGGCTACATTAAGTCATTGGTCTATGCCAACACGCCGACGACGTTGGAAGAGCTCAGAGCCAACATTGAACGCGAAATAGCGGCCGTTTCGGCCGAAATGTGTGGTCGAGTCCGCTGCAAACGTGCCAGCGGTGGCTATATGAACGAAGTCGAGTTCCATTCATAAATGTTTTGATTGTACTTCAAGCCAATAATAAAGTTTTTGAAATATCTCAAACGGTTTGCGTTTTATTTAAAAAAAGAGTTGTCAAGTCCTTATTGGAAAACCCTATAAATACCATATCTTTTAAAAAGTAGCTATTCCTAAAAAAACCGAGCAAATTGTACTTAGCGTGGATAAATGTGATGCGCCACTGCCGAAAATTAACGACACGCACATGCAAAACAAGGATACACGGTATATTTTTCCGAAAAAATAACGGGACGCTTAAGAAAACCATTGAAAAGCATTTAAACTTTTATTGGGACTTGTTAGGCCTTTTAGATTAGCATTTTCATTCAAAATAAAATTTATACACACTTTTCAGTTGTGCTGTGATGGGTCGTATTGCCCCAGTAGGGGCGAAGGGGTTAAGCAACTCTGTTTGCCACAGATATGTTTCAAGTACCTTTCTCAGGTATTGATGGAGCATTGGGTGAACGGCCGTCTTGTAACCGCTCTGATTGGGTTTCGGGTTTTCTTCAGTATTAAGCCCATAACCATGGAATCAATCGTCGTCAATTGGTCTTCCCCATCCCATTGTTTGACTACTGAAGCCTTTCTGCCTCACATAGATTATGTAGTTTTTCTAACAATGCTGGTTGTTGGTTAAAATGATATGAAAACTTATATGTACCTATATTGTATATAGACAGATGATGGCGCGATGTTTAGACGAGTCTTTCCCTGACGCTCCTTGCTATTTTTCGAGAGTATGTTATTTTATGAAATTGCTTTTTCTCTGGTCGGGGTCGGGTTTATACATTCCGTAATATCTTTGCAACATTTTCTAATTACAATATTTTTATTAATGTTTCAATTATTTCATCTCATTAAACATCTGATTGTGTCAACACGTCTTAATCAATTAACTTTGTTTATTTAATTTGATTCACATTCATTATGTTAATTAATCAATGTCAGTGTTAATCATTCATACGAGTATGAAAACATTTTTTTTTATCTTTGACGTGTAAATTCATTTTTATTATAAATTTCTAATAACGCCGAATAAAATCGATAGCAAACTTTCATATCAAATGAAAAGCTTAACGACCTCCTTTTAAATATGCATGCGTTTAGACATGTAATCGATAAAATGTACATTTTGGAATGACGTTCTATCATATATTCATCAAACTTTAACTCACCCCGCAATACAGGTGACAAAAGGAAACAAAGAACAACCAAAACATAGCCTTATTAACGTCGAGTATTATAAGAAATTCTATTTAATATCGAAAATTAATTTCAGAAATGTCCTTACGCACTTAGTGGACGCTGCCGTTGGACGCAAATCACGCGATAAAAGCCACTTAACGGGCTCGGTGACAACCACAGGATCGATATCACCGACCATTGTGGCGTCGACAGCTACTGCCAGCACGGCAGTAATAGTCCTGGGAGAAGAACTAAGATCGTCCATTTACATGACTAATTGTGTCAGTTTTCAAAGTGAAATTTTGACAATTGATGTAGATTCTGGGGAGATGGTTACCATTGACAGGTATAACAGCAGTGATATAATTACTACATATTGTTAGTAAATTTTAACTTGCACTATTCGAAAACAGAATGAAATCTGTTTGGTGCTCGTTCCTCATATTTTTAGAATACTATATAATAGTATAAGATATTTTTAATCCATCAATGTACAGCAATTAAAAAAATATGTTTGATATTTTGGAGTTCACATTAGTAAGTATGTCTGGAGGTAAAGATTAAAACAAGAATCCAAATTAATCCCCGAGGCCCCATAAGTTCGTTAATTCCGTAATTAGTCTAGCGGTTATTAGGGCAGGATCTAAGTTCATGGGGATTGGCATTAAAGGATATAAATTGCAGCAGAGTGGGGCAATCAATATTGGCTGCCAAGAGTTGCTACACAATAAAAACATGGGCAACTTTATAAGGGGTTTTGAGGGATTGTTAGTAAATTAATTTAAGGTAATCAGAATTGGTCGAAGGACTGCCTCAATGTGAAGACCATATTTGGTTAGAATATTTAAGAATATGCCTAATAAAGGTGATGTAAATCGATTTAGTGACATACAAGTCTGAAAATTAGTAGTTGGCTCCAGGAATGATGTTATATATATGGGACCAAAACTTTAGGTCGTTCTCGCAGACAACTCCTAGGTAGCGTGTTGAAGATACATTGGGAACAGGTACATCGTCGATAAAATAATCACGGAGAGTTGCGTATTGAAAATTGTTTATATTACATCGTAAACTATTGGGAATGGATGTAAGTTTAGCAATTGGTGAAAATTTTAAATAATTTTTTCAAAGTTTAGGGAAAGAGCCTAAGATAGAGTAACACAGATAGGAGACGAAAGACTGAAAAGTGTTCGAGTTATTTGTTATTTTTAACCAGCCACAGCTAATTTATGTGCAATATCGTCATCTCAAATTTCGTGATAAAGTATATTTAACAGAACCCAAGCACATAGGTTCGGAGGACTAGCAATGCAAATATTCTGTTTTTGTACTGTGTACGAGTACTATTGATTCGTAAACCGTAAGGCATTTATTTAATAAAAAAAGTTGTTTGAAGGGCTATCTTTTTGTTGCTTATTAGAGCGATGATTTTGACGAAAACATGTTACATATTGCGCAAAATTCATGTATAACTTTCCGGTCCTTTTTGCGATCATACCGCCGCCTATCTAAGGTTCGTAGCAACTCTGCTTTCTCCAAATAAAAAAATGCACTCTGATGTTTCTGAATCGTTATCTGTTAAATATGAATTGCCTTCTCAATTAACTTTTCCTAACATTGCATTGCCGTGTATCTAGAACTCGCTAGAATATACACATTTATGTTTATTTAAAATTTTACGTATTGTCTACGCCTTTATACAGTGGAATAAGAAAACTTTCTCTCCATCAGTTAGGCATCCTCTCACCAGTTTTCTTAATAAAATGGAGAAGCATTTAAATCAAAGTTTTTCGATTTTGTTCTACAAGTACATTTCAGAAGATATACGATCCGATCCGATTTTTTACAACATCGCTTAATACAAGTTCCGTAAAATCTGCTTTCTTTTCTCCTCATGGCCGTGTGATAGCAGAATTGTGAAACTTCTTTGCTGAGTGGTGCAATCAAATCATCCTTCCAAATTACAACGTTCTCGCTCATCCTACACAAGTGTACTCGTAAATAAATAAAATTATATGGTTATTTGTAACATATGTTATTAAAACACAAATAACCGTTGTCTGTCTGTCTATCTCTATGTGCTGGACTAAACAAAGTAGAAGACGATATCATCTGATATTAAGACAAAAAATCGATAGCTTAGCGCAACTTCACAGAAAATGTGAATGCGAATCAAATGAAAAATCAGAAAATCGTTTTGTTGCTGACGAACGAGAAGTGCAATGTGGGATATTGAAAGTAGTGACAACAGGCAACGACGACCGTACGATGACCAATTTAATTTTGACTTAATAAAAGCATAACCGAACGTAAAAACCAGGAATAAAAAACTAACAAAAATTCGTTCGTTTTTTTCCTTTGTCGAGTTGCACTCTTAAAAATATTAGCTTGTTTACTTATGTTTCTACATTGCACATGTTCTGAAACCTGTTGCCTGTGTATCGCTTGTGACGAAAGCTATTGTGAATCCCGAAACAAAGTTGCGTACTTTAGGACTTCCCTCATTTCACTTGGTCTATGTTTGAAAGACTTGCATTTGGCCTCAACCGCCTTTTCGTTTCATTGATTCACCATCATGTTTCTTTATTTAGGTGGAGCCAATCTTTCCAAACGCATACCAGAGTTTTCGCACTACTCTTATATTTTCTTTGAAATTGTTTATAGTATAATATTTTGTAGTCAAAATACTCACAACTACTGAGAATTGACTTCTGTCCATTTTAAAGTTGAGCTATTGTAGTTTATTTTTTCATCTTACGCTGGTTTGGTTTTCCTATGATTTCTTCACGAAAAGTCGTCTTTTAGCAAAATACCATGCTGACCCTTAAGTGGTTCTCCAAGACAATTTGTTGATCTTTTATTCGCTATTGAGTGTTATTCTAATCTACCTGAGTTTAATGTCCGTTACTGTAACAATAATGTAATTGCCACTCTTGATTAATCAACATATTATTTAGTATGGTCAAACCATGCGATCTACGTGGATTGGGTATGCTCGTATTTTCTCCTTATAAGTTTCATGCTCCAAAACCTTTTCCTTCTTGACGGTTTTCAACGTGTCCGTTTAAATTTCAACCAATCAATATTTTTTTCTGATAGGAACTGCCTATCCACATAGGTGTACCGCCACATGTACTGTGCCAAGTTTCTTTTTGAACTACCAGCTTTTGCGCATATATCGTTAACTGATTTTTGAAACACACACAAAAATAAATTTTTTGTTTTTAAGTTTAAAGCGGGAGCTGTTTTCAGGGATCCGCCCATTGGTTTCTTGGGCACACATCATACTGATTTTACGTTGCCATAATAACGTTTTTAGTGCGAAATTATTACTCATTACAGCCTATGATACGCCAATCCATTTTCTGAAAGCATTAATTGCTCGCCCCCAGAGCTCGTCCAGCTCTGATATGAATTCGCTCCGGGATCACTCTTCTATTGTGCAGTAAATAGAGATTCGTCTGGCAAGGTAATGACGACTACCAGCCGCCTTATTGTGAAAAAAATTCAATGTGGCAACTACCAGCCAATAAAATAAAAAATAAATTTAAAAATTAATAAACCCGACTGCGTAAAAAATGGACTTTATATATGAACAAAAAGGAAAAAAAAACAAGTCCAGTATAATAAATTCGAATTTTTTTTTTTTTTTTTTTAATAATTTACGCGCGCCTAAGGGGTTAGATACCCTTTTACTGTTGCCATGGCGCGGGCGGAAAGATAGAAGGAGGAGAAAGGAAAATTGTTTTTGTAGTGGTTTGAAACTCAGGTGTGTTTGGTTTCTATGTTTGCTCTCCAGGGGTTGGAGTCCGAATAGGACGGAGAGTTTTTCTTCACTCAGAGTGATTCGAGATATAATTCCCAGTATTTTTTTCATTGCTTGAAACTCTTATAACAGCCAAATCTACGTGTCAGTGTTATGCCTTCAGACGCAGAATTTTTTTGTCTGAGTTCCAATTACACAATGAAAAACTGATTTGCCATGGGCAGGATTCGAACCTGGACCCTCCGAGTGAGAAGCGTTTGCTACTACCACTACACCACGGTCACCCGGTTGCGGAACTTAGCAACTTAAACAGTCGGGATCCATTAGTATAAATATCTAGACCAGTTCAAATCTTCCCAATAATGGGAAGGGCTGGAATCGCCAACTATACGATATCATCGACTGTCGTCTAGGAATAAACATGTGTCTCAAATACGTGACAACGAATATCCAACAGTCCGATCACAAAGATTGTCGTCTATGAGGGCACATGTGTCTCAGATATGCGACGACAAATCACCAACATCAAGAGGTAATAGACTTACACGTTTAAGACTTCATTATCGGCAACAAATCTTCTCAGATGACTCATCAATATACAATTATTCTTTATCACAAATAACAAACCATGTATGTCACATTTGCAACAAATTTTGGAATAACATGAACTGGAACGTTTGAGTGAAATGGAAATACGTTTGATTTCAAGAATAAAACCATTTCTGAAAGTGGTCCGTTTAGGTCGCAGATTTGGGCAACAAGGCTTTAAGGGCCAGGCAGTTCTTTTTGCCCAGCATGTAGAAGAACTTGCTGAAAAATTGCCAATTTCAATTACGAGTGCTGGGGTGATAATAGGGATCATTATTGAGAAGATTTGAGCTGATCTAGATATTTAATCTGTCCCGACTATTTAAGTTGCTAAGTTCCGCATTAGAATTCATTATTTGTTTTATGTGTGTTTCCACCATGAAACAATTTCAATGGTGTGGTTATTGACTATTTCTAGGCTACTGGACATGTGTTTTTTCATTTTAGTTCATATTTAAAGTCCATTTTTTACGCAGTCCGGTTTTTTAATTTTATTAAATTAATTTTTTTAAAGATTTGAACGCTTGCTTGAAAGAGCACGCGTTGGGCATTTCCATCGGTAGTTAGGATGGTATTGACAATATAAGCCTTAATACTTTCTTAACTCTACGTTTGGGCATAAACTATAATACAGGTACTGAGGCAGATCATATCACAGTGTTTTCAGTTGTTATAAGCCTACCGACTTTAGAGCCGTAATTACTCAACACTTTTAAATATTAAACAATTAAAATGTTAAATGCGTAAGGCTTCAAAATTTACAAAAATAATGAAAAGTATTCCAAAATGGTTTAACCTGGGCTTCAACCATTAGCTCTCACAAGTGTGTAGTCCAAGTTTGTTGAACCTGTTTTGTGTCCTGCCTCCTCTGCTGTGTAGAACTTGTAGATCTGAAAAATATTTACTGAACCAGTTTCTGTTTTAACCGCTTTCGATAGTTTTCATGCAATATGTAGGGCCATAAAAAAAACTTCAGATATACCAAGCAGCGTTGCTGAAAGCATTTGATACGTCAATTTACCTTTCTGAATTTTACTTTAGGGTTAATGCCTTTAGCAAGCCTCTTTCATAGTTTTTTCCAAACTATTCTTCTCTTCTTAAAATATTTCTCATGAATCTCATAAGCAGATAATTATGCAATATACGAGGCTTGTCCGAAAAGTTTGCGCTCTGACATTGATGCGATGCTAGTATCGCTACAACCCGTCCAAACAGTACTTGTCGTCTTTCTTTGCAAAGTAGTTGTTTATGAAGGTCATGGCCTTATCATTCGACGAAAATGTCTGTCCTCCGAGCGCATCTTTTTCCCAAGGGAATAAAATTCGCTTGTGGCTATATCTCGTAAGTAAGGATGGTGGTCAAGGAGTTCGAACCGTAACTTTTCGCTAATGCAACCACTGAGGTGTGGGACGTATTGTCTCGGTGAAACTAACTTTTTTTTCTTCAAACAAGGTCATTGTTTTTGCAATTATTCTCTTCAGCTTATCAAGTAATGATACGTAGTATGCCCCTGCAATGGTTTTTTCTTTCACAAAATAATTAATCGATTAGGTCAGCTCCATGACAATCCCAGAAAATAGTCGCCATCATTTTCCCAGACGAAGGAACGGCCTTTTTAATTTTTGGAGCCAATTCCTGATTCGCAGTCTACTTTATTGACTGTGTTTTAATTTCTGGAGGATAATGGTGTATCCAAATTTCATCTACAGTAATTAGTCGCTCCTATACTGCCCCAAAAGGGCGGTGGATACGTTCATTAACGTTTTTGGTACAGAGTGAGAAAACGCGGTATCCATTACGAGGTCAGCTTTCTCATGCCTAAATCTTGATTCAACATGTGACAAGCACGTTCTTCGAACATATTCGTAGCTTCTACTATAGGGTTTTCCAATAAGGACTTGACAACTTTTTTTTGAAATAAAACGCAAATCATTTGAGATATTTCAAAAACTTTATTATCGGCTTGAAGTACAATCAAAACATTTATGAATGGAACTCGTTCATATGGCCACCGCGGACACGTTTGCATCGGTCGATTCGTTGGACCCAATTTTCAACGACTCGGCCGAAACGGCCGCTATTTCGCGTTCAATGTTGGCTCTGAGCTCTTCCAACGTCGTCGGCGTGTTGACATAAACCATTGACTTAACGTACTCGTAGGCCCACAGAAAATAGTCAAGCGGCGTTAAATCGCACGAACGAGGCGGCCAATCGACTGGCCCATTTCTTGAGATAACATGCTCACCATACTTACTCTTCAATAAATCGATTGTAGCGTGTGCTGTGTGGCTTGTGCCATCATCCTGTTAAAACCACATTTCGTCCAAGTCCATATCTTCCAATTCGGGCCAAAAATAATCGGTGATCATGGCGCGATAACGCTGACCATTCACAGTAACGTGACGATCGTTATCGTCGACGAAAAAATATGGCCCAATAACGCCGCCGGCATGCAAACCGCACCAAACAGTAATTTTTTGTGGATCAAGTGGTGATTCATGAAGCACATGTGGATTTTCACTCGACCAATAACGCATATTTTGCTTATTGACGAACCCATTGAGCCAAAAATGAGCTTCGTCACTGAAGATGATTTTGCGATGAAATTCATCATCTTGGCGCATCTTCTCCAGAACCCAATCGGATAACGTACGTCTCTTCAAATGGTCCATCGGCTTCAATTCTTGAGTCAGCTTGTTCATAATGTGGTCTGAGCGATGACCAATTCTTGAGAACGCCGTGGAATTGACTGATTTGGATCGTTTGCTACGGACGCCTGAATGGCAGCGATATTTTCGACACTTGGACTTCGTTGTCCCACTGACACGGCAACATCACACAACGAGTATGTAGACTCAAATTTTTGCACTAAACTTGTTATTGCCTGCCTATTAGGGCGAGAATTACGACCGAAAATTTTAGTTAACGCTCATAAAGTTACAGTCACCGACTCCGCTCGTTCGTGTACTTTACCATGATGAAAATGTTGAGTTTACTGAATAAATTGACAGTGACAGTTTGATGATTAGTGAAATAGTGCATTCACAAATTAAATTCAAAGTTGTCAAGTCCGTATTGGAAAGCCCTTTATATCTCTATAACGATTTGGTGAACTTGAGTGATGTTACCGTCAGTGGTTGCAATATTTGGCCGTTTCCAACGTTCATCGTCACCCAGGCTGGTGCGGCCACGAAGTGTAGAGTCCCTTAGATTGCTTTAAACTCATCTTAAATTCCCGTAGGCGTATTGCCTTGCGAGAACAAATATTTACGAGTAATATCAGTTCGATACTCGACTTTTTGCATTTTCACTTCCTTTCTTTCAAAGCATGCGCAAACACATTCCCATTTTTGCTGACTCAAGCTGCCATCTCCATGTAGACTTCGAAAACCAACTTTTCTGTCCATTTTAACGAAGAAGAAAGGTAGAAAGTATTCCTCTTTCAAAAGAATTATAAGATTTTTTGTTATGCGTTCATAACTTACTAGGCCAGTGCTTGAGTTCAAAGAGGATCTGCCGACAAGTCTTTCAAACTAATTTATCGCATTTCTCTGTTTGCTGCTAGTTGGGTTATGTCTGCCATCGAAAATCACTTGGTTTTTGTTGCAGAAAAACTAGTTATGTTTTTACTCGTATCCTTTCTTTTTCAGTGTCCAAATTCTATAGAGCAGATTAGGGTAACTGCATTTTCTTGGCCTATTCTTATCTTACTTTCAAAACCTTGTACGTAATGTTCTCAACAGTATGTCCTTATTGACAATCATAATATATGTAGAGCTCTGTGGATTAGAAAAAGACGCAAATATTATAATTGACGAGCATACTTTTATTTAACTAAATCATGAACATGAGTTATTGTATATCCTCTACTCCGATCTTCAAGGTTGCCTGAACTCTACATCTGAGTATGATTTGAGCTTGGAAATTACTTTCTGCGCTTAGTTTGTGACTCAAACATACTTTACTAGATGATTATTTTTTGTAAGGATGAGTCTTCAACGTTACTATAAAATGCCATTATTTTATAAAAATATTTAGTCTCTTCTAATGTTTTGTCTTAGTGACAGGATATGACTATTTTTTGTTAAATGCCTTCAGTTCTAGCTCCTTCTGTGTCCAGATTTACCTCAGATAGCAAATAAAATAACATCATGTGGTTCCACTTTCACCGCGTAGTCATAAGATAAAATTTTATTCCGCCCACTTGCAATCACAAATATAGTATGATGTACTATGTTATGGAATTTCGATAGCTATTTTTCATCTACAACGCAAAGCACTTGCCTCAAATTTTCAGTTCAAGGTGTTAAAGCAAAGTTGGCAATTTTCTAAAAAGGATAACATAACAGTTAACTCATACCCACTATTGCACTATGAGAAGGTCACAAGCAGTAAAACCCCTTGTGATGTAAATATTCAATTTCATTTCACCACATACTTGGCAACAGGAAGGTATTTCATCCAACAACCATTTAATTTAATGGAGCGTCCCCTTTTATCCTATGTAGTCTTTGTATTCCAACAAAAGGGACTACGTTTAAATGTGCTGTCTTATACCATCCGACTAATTGAATTTGATAATCTGCTCAAACTCGCATGTCCTGTAACTGGAAAGCTGAGCAAAGCTTGTCCTTTTAACAATAGCCCCTTATTTTCGTTTGGAGTGTGAAAACATTTTATTAAAGTTAAAAGAGTTTAAAAAAGGACTCGGACATTTGACGTAAACAGGTCATAAAGAGACCCACAAGGAATTCGATTAGTAGAACTAAATTGACCCTTTCACCTTTTCAAATAATAAGTTGAAACGCTGCCTTGATAGACGAGTTATTCTTATTTGAAATCGCCATGACCTGAGAGTCGATGTATTGCATTTGTTATGTGAAAGTTTTTCTCGGAGGTTGCAATATGCGATTAAAGAGCACTTAAATAGTTGTGCGCCTATACTCTACTTTAGATGGTGGCAAAAGCCATTAAGAATTCTTTCCACTTGTATGCCAGTTCACTGCGCTGTCCTTTCGAAGTGGATTCGAAGTTTCTTCGACCTGCATGCCCGAAAAACTTAACCCGTTGTATTTTGATTTTCATATGTCCCTCTATACCTTGCACAGTTTGCTATTGTATCTCTTGCTCCAATTACAATTTTCTCTCATCCTCAGATGAGAAATAGCGATTGACATCGCTGTCAGAGTTAATAGCGGAGTTGATATTCACGAAAGCGTTACTTACAACACTAGTCGTCCCGATGGGTCAATATTGTTGGCGTATACGAGTACCTGCTGTTGCCTTGTGAGTTTTGCACATATTTTTTAACATGCATTCTTCATTATACTGCGCAGGAATGCAAAAATTAACATTACTTTATACGTATAGCCAAACTTCATTAATACTATTATATGACCTGAATATCGATTAAAATGTGGTGTGTATCGATCTAAACTTAACAATTTTTCAGCGAAATCTATCGTAGAGTGATGATTGGTCTGTGCTACACTTTCCCGTCTTAGGGGAATTAAGCAATCAGCTGGAAGACCTATGTATCATATTTTGCAAATATTTTGGTGTTTGCTTCTTAACTTAAATTTTAATAAAGTTGTTGGTTATCATGATCCGGATTCAATGGTCTAGCAACAGCAAAATTTTGATCGTCCTTGCAGCTATACTTTTCATGGGAATGGTTCTTTCATATAAATACCCTCTGTTAGGGTTTTGTAGCCTTCGTTTTTGCCTGCAATAAGATCTCTCTCTTATCGACATTTTTCGTCGAACCAGAGATTTTATTATGGTTGTCGAGAGGAATTCAGCACGTCAGAGGAGGCATTACTAATTGATTTTTGACAATGCCTTTCACTTGCTTTCGTACTTGATGCTGAAAGCATATAACCTCTTAAAAGCCTAAGGGAAAGGATATTGCAATTCTTCACAGTACTTTGTTTTAGAGAACCTAGCTAGTACAAAGTTGTGCTCCGACTAAATATCCGCTGGTTCTAGCATACGTTACCTACATATTAGCCTGATGTTGGAAAGATTAGCTTTCATATGAATCATCATGAGGCGCTCGTGCAACTGAAGGCTTCACGTCTAAGTCTGGCTCCAATAAAAAGTCTACATCCATATAATAACTTCTTTTGTTGTTAGGAGCTAACGCCAGTATGTCGCAGTCTTTACACAGGGTATATCCGATGAAGTGTTGGAAATTTTAATTGTTGATCCTTTGACACGTTTTCTGAAAAAAATGTTATGGGTGGTAGGAAATGGATGATTTTGAGATATAGTGATTTTAAGCAAAGTCTTGGCTTGCGCAGTTTCATTTCCTATTGAATATCTCGAAATAACTTTTTTTTATGACTTTAAAACTTTAATTTCCTTAATCTTTCTTTCGAAAAAATATGTAATTAACTCCTATTTTCCAAACAAAAGTTATGTTACCGTTATTGTTAGTTTGTTCTGGAAAGCTTATTATTCAACATGTCTGCCCAAACGCGAAATATTGAGTTGGAAAACTGCTTGTTTCGTGGAGTGGGGGTTACTTTTAGGTCTTCTGGGCTCAGGAGCGAAAATTGTTAAAATGAATAATTCCATCTCTAGTTAATTGTATTTAATTCGTACGTTCACAAAACGTCTATTCAAATTGTAAGTGAAGAACTCCACACGTACCTCTGTATCCCTGGATTGTATCTCCGGTACTGGAGTGTGATAAAATGGATGTATGGCTTCTGAATGTGGAACAGTCCAAATAAAAATTGTTTTAGATAAAAAATTCTTGCTGCCTTTGGTATTTATATCATTTCTAACGTGGTGTTAAAAGTCATCGTAGCTTTGAGACTAGAAATCTTATGCCGTTTTCCGCGGTGATCCAATCCCCATCAACCTTGGTACACCCCTTTCTCTTTCTCTGTTCTACCAATCTCGCTTGTTCAACATTAACATTGCAAAAACCGTAAACACAAACTATGTTTTGTTTTTTTTATTTATTATTATTCATTTCATATTACAAATTTTTACCTTAAGTTTAACAATTTCATAATGATTTATAATATGTTGAATGAATGAATATAGTCATCGTTATATAATTTGATGAACAATTGTTCCAAATTAGTGTTAAGCGACACTTCAATAGATACAATACAATGAGCCTTAGGATGTGGTGTGAAATTTTATTTATTTATTTTTTTTTTTTAATTCAAAATAGTTCAAAGCAAGAATTCAAAAATAATAAGCTAATTACAAGAAAAAATAAAAACCGATTTAATACATACATTTTGTGTAACTTTAAAGCAGCAATTCAATGTTCGCCATATCAGTAGTAAATAACCACTTTTTAACTTTTTTTATGTAACCATTATAATTAATTGTTATTCGGATGGAGTATGGAAGTTTATTAAAATAGCTTGGGGCGGTAAATGTGAAACTATTTGAAAAGTGTGTTGTACGTGAAATTGGTGTATTAGCTAAAGCCATGCTGTTTACTTGTAAGTTGTAAATCTGATTGTGTCTGCTTGGAATGTTACCACTTTGCTTAAAAAATTCTCTTAGTACTTTAAAGATGTACAAATGCCTCAATGGTAAAATGCCAAGCTTTTTGAATAACGGCCAACTATGAGTATTACGATTTGCACTGGAGAGTAAGCGAGCTAAATATTTTTGTGCAGTTAAAACCGGTTTAATTGTGCTGAAGTAAGTTCAACCCCAACTACTGATTCCATATTGCAACTTCGAGTGTGCAAGACCACAGTAGACCTTACATAGAACTGTTTTGGAGCAGTAAGGTTTAATGAGATAAAGCTTACGAACAACTAGATTCATGTGGGATTTTAATGCCTGAATATGATCCTTCCAATTCAAATTGCTGTCTATCAAAACCCCAAGGTATTTAAATACTCATATACTAACGGAATCAATTTTAAAGCACTTTTTACCTTAGTAATTTTGAGTACCACAAGTATGCACTGGTAGCCCGTATTTCTTGCATTCAGGTGCATGAAAGTACAGATTAAGGTCAAATAAGTAATTGCCAGATAGTTTAAAATGAACTAATTTTGTTTTTTCACTTACAATTAGTTTATGAATAGCAAACCACAGTCTCAATTTTTTTAAGTCCTCCCCAATCTTAGCAACGCATTCAAAAACGTTTTCAAAATTATATATGAAGGTAATATCATCAGCGTATCCGTAGCTAACCCATTTAATCGTTGTTTAAAAATCGAATTTATATAGATCAAAAATAGAAGAGGTCCAAGCACCGAACCCTGTGGGACACCACACGTGGTTTACTGAAAATGTCGTTTAATTTAACACTTTGCACTCTGTCTTTCAGGTATGTTTTGAACCACATATAAATTGATCTTCTGAATCCAGCATTATATAATTTACTAAGCAGTAGCTTGTTATCAACCATGTCAAACGCTTTGGTCATATCTATGAATAATGCCATTGTAGATTGATTTCTATTTAGTCTTTCGTGTAACTGACTACATACTCTAAGAATGGCGTCCTCTGTGGATAAACCAGATCTAAAATCAAACTGGTTAACGGAGAAGAATTCATTACGTTCTAAAATTTTTTACATGCTGACTTTAATCATTTTTTCAAACAGTTTTGCAATAGTTGGTAGAAGAGATATAGGTCTGTAGTTGGATACATTTTTTCGATCCCCTTTTTTAAATAGTGGAATTACTTGTGCACATTTGAGAGCTTTAGGAAAACAACTACATGAAATGCTTAGGTTAAACAAATAACTCATTACATCAACTACTTGCCAAGCAATGTTTTTTAACAAGATGCTTGTTATACCATCACTTGTGCATGAGACCTTATTTTTTAATGACATTATGAGTTTCGAGAGTTCAAAATCTTTAACAGGATTATATACAAAACTATTTCTTTGCAGAGTATCTCCGATAATGTTGGTAGACAGGGTGCAGTTACAGGGGCAATGGGATATCAAAACAGGCTTTAGTTGTTCAGAGACTTCAGTAAAATGTTCGTTAAATATATTTGAGATGCTTACAGGGTCAGATACTTGGACCTCATCAACCTTTAATTCATTTATTTGAATGTACTGCTTTTGTTTCCCGAGAATATTATCCACAACCCTCTATTCATCTCTAATATTACAGTTTGCCCTTGTAAACATATCTAAGTAATACTTATTTCGTGTAGTTTGAACATTCGTATGTATTTTTTTACACAATTTTTTATAGTACAAATTTAATCTTCTATTTTGAGGATGCTTCCTGACCTTGACTTCGTGGTATTTCTTCTGCAATATTTGTCTAAAGAGTGCATTTGTCATCCATGACATGTAAAGATTCACTAGTGCAGTATTTCAAGTGCTTTTGCAAGATTGTAAAAAAATTTTCAAAGGCCATCGTGGGATCCAATTCAGAATAGATAGATTCCCAAAATTCGTAAGTAAGTGATTCTCTCAGCGCACTATAGTCTAATTGTTTACCTCGTTTTTTGTGATTACGATTGACTCTTTCATCAACCATTTGGATTCTTAAACTAATCATATGATGATCTGTTACTTTAAAGTTATAAGCTGAGCCACTAATAATATTTACAAAGTTTCTATGCATTCTTATAAATGTCTGCACGTTATTCTATTAAAACTCTGCCATATATGATTTTTATTTTAGTTAAAAGTAAATATCTTCCGTTTTTACATGTAATTCTTTGGACAAAGCGAGCAAAAGTCACAAATCCACTTACATATATCATATAAGAAGTTATGAATACATCTTCCCTATTTTTGAACCTTGATTAGTAATAAAAATTCTTATTGATCACAGCTACAAATGTTTAGCAAGCTAAGAATGCTTGGATAATTGATCGATCTGAAGTTCTATTGCAATTACAGCACTGCATATCGCTAGATCAGGGGCTACTTTATTCGTAATGTAACTCCCAAAGATTTGGAGGGTTTGATATGCCAGCGAGCTCATCACTTCGGTTCAACTACCGAATGCGTTATGTAAAAGCATCAAAAAGTTGTTTTAAAGCGGGAAAACGCAGACTCGGCATTAGCTCCTTTCGCTAATGCCCCGCCCAATTATCAAGGCTTCGCCCATCAATGACGTTGTCTAATAATGAACGGGGGCAGAGCAAAGTACTGGTTCAATCGTAAAAATCTTCAGATCACGTTACCGAAGGTTGCTACAAATTGATCAGTCACAAGTTGCCGGTCATAGGTCTTGTTGGCGGCCGAACCACCCGTAGTCCTTACCAGGACTTAAATCACGGTACCATGGGAGTCAGGAGCTCCCGGATCTCGGTCCTCACTTGAAGATGTAGGCCCCCTTGTTGGAGCGTCATGGTGGCTGTGGTTTAGACCCAAAGTCGCAGAAAGGGTATTCCTTTGGTTGACCCAATATAGAGTTGCAATAAGTACTGGGTGCTGCGACCCAAGAGCAGTAAGAGGTTTTAGGTCGGCCTCGACTCATACCAAGGGTGGAACTTGTGCCGCCAACACAGTTCCGATTTGGTATCTCAGGGAGGCGATGGCAAGGCGTATACTTTCCCCCATGGATGTATGAGCATCCCGTAAACATAAGTCTCCATGACAGGTGGTTTAAGTTAAAAAGTCAGACACTATTAGCTCCTTTAACTTTGGGAACAAGTCGTAGTCTAGTGAATGCATTACCTTCAAATGAAATCTTTGTTTTAATAGGTTCAAAGAGTCCACATTTTTCTTTTCTGCGAACCATATTTTTAAATGCGGCAAACAGGTGTTGCTCGACGATCTTCATAAAGAAAATCCAACAAAACCTTCACATTTCACTCATCAGTTGATGTTTTCTGCCTTCCTGATAGTGGATCATCTCTTGTGCTATTATGGCCTTAACGAAAGCCGATATCCCAACCATACACAGAACTATGGTCCATTGTCTGCTTACCACAAATCTTTCTTAAAGCCCAATGAATTTCTGTGGGTTTTTGAATCTTAAAGTTACAATTTCAACGAACGATTTTTAATCTTCGACCGTTAGATTACCCGGATACCTGCAGCTGCTAAATGGTGATTCATGAAACGTGTAGACATGTGAGTAAGCCCTAAATTAATTTTTCGACAAATTTTAGGTCTATCTATTTTGATTCAATTCAATATTAACCATGGCTTCGTAAACATTAGTTGAACGTTTGATTATCGTAAAGCCTTTCACAAAAATATCAAGTCGCCAGAATCAGCATTTCGTGTTTTACAAAAAATTTTCGGAGACCAAATAAGCGAATAATTGTGCCGCGATTTAAGGAGAATTCGTAGACCCTCGCTCTAAGCAGAAAATCGTGTTTTGATGCATAATTAAAAAAAAACTGTCTCTTTATTAAAATTCACAAAATTAAATAATATGATATCATTATTTCATATTTCCATTTCTTTTAGTTTCGTACCGAAAACACTTTTTCTCTGAAAATAACATACAATAGAATACTATATCTCACCAAACAATCGATTTTTGAAGAGAAAATTCAGAAATCGAATAATATTGCGTAATGGGCCATGAGTTGGCTTGTAAGATCGTGTGATCTAAAGCCTTGTGACTTCTTTCTTTGGGGTTCTCTGAAGGGTTGAACTACAGAAGCATTAAAAAATAATATTCGGGCCGTTGACTGATTACTGATTATACAAGAAATGTGCCAAAATATAGTAAACATTTCAATCATCGTTCGATTGGCTGTAAAACAGGTATGGGCACACATGCCCGAAGTTTTGTTTCACGTATTAATATTCACATAATAATATTAAATCAAACATGTAAAATAATAAATGGTACAGCTCATAAAATACACAATATGTGTTATTGTTTTTTCTTAAAGAAGTTTACATCCATGGGAGACTAAATTATTATTGGAAGTTGCTTTGTTGTTGATTTCTAGTCAACTACTCATATTACTTGATTTTCGTTAACTGAAAAAAAATTATTGTTTTTCGGGGGAACCTTCCGATTTGGAAGCCATTTCACTACCTCTTGAGCCACCGCCATACAAGCTTCATAAATCATGCTTTATTTATAGTTATAACCAAAAAAACTGCTAAGACTATGCAATCAGGCAAAAGTGTGCTCTCTTCAAAATATGTTTGGCAAATTTGTATTAAGATTGCACATCCACTAATCAGTGTTCCAAATGTTTTTTGATACAACCACCGGTTTACTTCACCTTCACAATTTGGAAATTGTGTTCTCTCATAAAACTGTGCGGAAGTATCTTTAAAACGGCTGCAAGCGTTCCCAAATCACTGTACATGCATCTTTTACGATTCCTCTAATAGTAGTTGCATCCAGAAGATATTGAAAGACCGGTTGCAAGATATCTGTAAAATTTAAAGATATGCATACACGAAGGGCGTTCAATATATTCTCGGTACCGATATGAAGGAAAATGCGAATTCAATTTAAATTGTTTTTATTTGTCAATATAATCTCCCGTAACATCAATGCATTTGTTACATCTTGAGATAAGCTTTTTTAAACCCTCAAAAAAATAAATTTCCTCTTTCTCTGCAAAATACCCATTTATTGCCGACTTGAGTTCTTCATCATCCGAAAATCTTTTTCCACGAAGACATTTTTTCAAATCCGGAAACAGGAAATAATCACTAGGGGCAAGGTCTGGACTATAGGGTGGGTGTTGGATTTCTTCGAAACCACAATCTCGCGCAGCAGCCTTGAAAACTCGCGCCGTGTGAACAGGAGCGTTGTCATGAAGAAGCAACACCCCGTCTTTTCTTTTTAATTTCCTCCCGCAAATTATGCAAAGTGGAAGCGTAGGATGTGGCGTTGATGGTTTCACCTTTTTTTTGTACTCAATGAGCAAGATTCCCTTTGAGTCCCAAAAAACTGTGGCCATGAGCTTCCCGGCAGACGGAGTGACTTTGAACTCCTTCGGGGGGTCTGTTCCTTTTTTATGCCACTGCATGGACTCTTGTTTGCTTTCAGGGTCATAGTGGTGGACCCATGTTTCGTCCCCAGTAACAATTCGATCCATAACACCGTCCGCGTTCTCACTACACATCTCCAAAAGCTCTCTACAGCATGCGATTCTCACTTTTTTCTGAGGCGCTGTGAGCATTCGTGGCACCCACCTTGCACTGACCTTTGAAAGGTTAAGATGGTCATGAAGAATGGTGTGAATGGTACCAATTGAAAGATTGGTGATCTCTGCCATCATTTTCACCTTTATTCGGGCATCCTCAAGAACAAGTTTTTCGACTTCTTTGATGCTTTCTCCCGTACAAGCAGTAGCCGGGGCGCCGGAGCGGGGGTCGTCTTCAATGCTCTCTCTGCCTCTCTTGAACTCACTTGACCAACTTATTATACAACCACAGCTTCACCCCGATACCGAGAATATGTTGAACGCCGCTCGTATGTTACTTCGATTCATTGCTTTTTCCAACTTCGTCTGTGATGACCGATGTAACTACTACCAGTAATTCAGTAGAACCTATCTGTTTGAAATTTATGATGTATTGAAATGAAAGAACAGAGTCAATGACGCTTACCTCGATGTCCTACGGAAAAAGCTTCAACTACTTAGGCCTACAAAATATGAAAGCCAATTACTTCAAATATTGGAAAACCATACGGATGAAATTAACAAATACAAAATTGTTGCTTCATGCTTGTTCTCATGTTGGAAAAGTTCAATGAAGAGCAAAAAGATTTTGCCAAAAATAAAATTTCTTACTTCTCTTTTTATTTTTGTTATGAAAAGAACAAGATTTAACTGTCTAACAATTTTCCTAGATCACTTTAAAATAACATAGCATCCACTAGAAATGCTGCGATTACTGACAAAACTACAATAGGTGCCTCACGGATCATTACAAGATCAGTTCGCTTCCATTCAAGTGAAACATTAACTTTTGCAAATGGCATACCCATAAACACTGTAATCGTATTATGATGTAGTGTTATGTCAAATCATAAAATTTATTAATTTTTGTAGGTTTAACTTTGAATAAAAAAAATATTTTTGAAGCGAAAAAGTTTGAAAATTTTATTTTGTTTTCCGCAGAGGGAAGTTGGAAATCTTCCTGGTCTTTCGGTGAACCCAAAGAAAAAAGATATACATATATATAACCCATAAGTTCAAACTTTAAGTCCGTAAAACAAAAAATGTTCTGTGTTCATAAACGTCTCGATCCCCTACAATAAATTAATAAAAACCTTTTTTTGTGTTTTATTTCATGGTTTATAATTTCTTTTATACAATTAGACCTTATAGTAATTTATAGAGAATTCCCTTTGGGAAATCCTCATTTTGAGACATTTCTTGAGTGTGGGTGATTTCACGTCCTATTGACCTCCTATTGACGTCATCGGAGACACTTCCATAGACACTATGAGTATGGCCAGCGCGTGCTCACAGAGGTGTGAGATTGTTGCTCACTAAAAACATTTCCCTTCTAAATCAATGTGTTTGTTACTGCAACTTACAAAAGTTTCGAGTTAATAAGCATTTTTCATATAATGAAATACATGTGTTTGACAAGTGTTTCAAATGAAAGTTCCTGCATGCCACGATACATGGGCAATTTATGGTAGTACTATATTTTGTAAAATATTGGCATTCGTTTTTTTGATACAGCCCCAGAGTTGTATACCACAGGCCCACACCGGCTTCAGCAATTGCTTATATACAATAATAGTAGCTTGTTCTCGACCATATGATTGGAATATTTTGCAAGTAATCAGTATAGTTCTCAACATTTGTTGAGCGTTTGAACGTTTGTTCAAGGTAAGTACCTGCTGCACGCTTTTTTAAATTTGTAACAGACTATTTTAACAGGTCAGGCGTGTTCTATGTTGTGGAGCGCATACCATTACCAATTCTTTTTTTCCTTTGACTGGGTGTGTTTTTCCACATTTCTTCAATTTCTTTCTTGAATTTAGTGTAACTACAAGTGGCAGTTATAAAGGCTTCGCCCATTAATGACGTTGTCTAATAAAAAGCGGCGGCAGAGCAAAGTATTGGTCTTATCATAAACTTCTGTAGATGACGCCACCGAAGGTTGCTACGATTTGACAAGTTAGGCCCCTTGTGAGAGCGTCATGGTGGCTGTGTTTTAAACCCAAATCGCGGGAAGAGTCGCGGCCCAATGCACAGTGGTTCAGGTTCCAAAGAAGGGCGGTCATAGGATTTTTTGGGCAGATTTACAATGAAATCATATAATTTTGGCCTGGAAAATGGTTGTTATGATTACTAGAGGGTTAGAACAAGACAAAAAAGCTATTTTTTTTAACAGAGTATATTCATGCATTGAATATTCATCATATATAAAAAACACAATCTCACAAAAAAATCGGGTTATAATAACAATAAAATTAGTTTTGTTTATCTTATCAAAACGTAGTATTTTACATGAAACAAGTGCTATTTACATAGTATTAAAAATGTCAAGTAATATAATACAGTAAAGTTACAATAAAGCTCAAAATCTTAAAAATCCAACACTTCTTTTACTAACGCAGACTTCTGTTTATACTGCAACTATCTTAAACTAGAAATAAGTGGATCTGAATTCAGAAGAGATCTATGTTAGTAACATCTCGGGAAAGTTTCCTAGTATTATCGCGTCTGAATAGTTTGACTAATTTATTACAAGACTCAGCGACCTCCTCAGATAATTCACCAATAGATAATAAAGAACTATCTATCACTTCTGCTCCGTGAATCAATACTTTATGTATTGATAAAGGTAAGTTATACCAAGGGTATTCCTCCACAAGCATCTTGGCAGTATCAAAAACATAACTCTTAAATTTTGCTGAATTTATTTTATAACCAGAAGAAAGGCTCTGCAGAAGGTGACTACATCTGTCAATAAGATCTTTTCTAATACCTGTTATTTCAGATGAAATATCAGAGTTATGGAAAAATGTACGTGCTGCGTTTCCATCATTGGATGTGCCACTTCCTCCACTTCGAGGTTTGTCTACAATTAGACCTAATTTTTCCTTAAACTGCCGTTGAACTAGCTCTTTTCTCTGAGCAAGACTATCTTTATCTTCTGCAGAACGCGTTTGCCACTTTTTAATATTAATTCGATACGAAACGTGAATAAAATACTCGAAAAATCGAATGTATGAATTTAGAGGAGATAAGCCAAACTCAAATTTACTAGTATCAGGGACCTCTTTTAAGCATATATTCAATTCGTTCATCTCTTTTGGTGTTGCACCACAAATGTAACACCTACTCGTATATAAGTCGCTAAGTGCAGAACAACTTTACCATCTACGCGATCGTCAATTGTAAGGAATGGGTGATTTTAATTTCGTGGCCATTAATAAGCACTGAAGTAGAAACTAACTGGTTAATTTGGCTTTTGATATAAACTTCTTTAATTGTATAAAATAAATTGAAAACGAATTGGTCTACTCCACCTAGTAGAGGAAGGGCGTGGGTTTTTCCAAATGATTAATTCATCACAGGTATTTGGTTTATAAACAAGTTGAAGAGGTACATAAGATGTGACAAATAAACTTGAATCTTCGATAGTTAAATCTGAAAATTTCTGCATTCACTATGGCCTGTGCTGCCACCAAAACCCCATTTACCAATTAAAACTAAGTCATCCTTAGGTTCGTGAAGACTTTTAAACACAGCTTTTTGAGATTCAACAATGCGACTTGATGTATGGTCTAACAATGATTGCAAATTGATTTCAGCAGAAGATTCTGTCACGCGAATATCAATTGGATAGCAACGTTTTTGGCTTCCAGCACTTTATGGAAAAACATTTGGTATTTTAGAATGAATCACTTCTCTTAATAATAAATATTGGTTTTTTGTAAGCTTAGCTTCATTAATAAATGAAACAACTTCATCCATGTTAAATTCCAAAGTACTTTCTGATTGATTTGAACTGCTAAGTAAAGTAGTTACAGCGGAATCATCCGTCTGTGATAAAACTGCTAATCTGCGACATTTGGTCCTTTTGCTGCAGTCTCCAAACTCCTTGCTGTATCGCGTTCCACTTGTAGATTGAAGAGATTCGTTTTACTCGTCGTTGTAGTTTCCACATACTTCTCCATCAGAGGCTTTAAGTATGCAAACTTCGGTCTCATTTAATCAGCTTTCGTATTTGGTCACTAGCTTAGCTTTTGATCTCCTAAATTGCTTCCAATATGCGGCAAACCGTTTACAGAGATTCAAAAGGAGATTTCTCAAGCAATCACTCTGGATATTTTCAGCATCCGGTAAAGAATTCGCAAGGGATCCAAACACTTCCCGAAACCTTTCTGCTTCATTTTGTTTATTTTTTGAAGCTATCCACGTATTTAAAACAAGCATTCGGGTAAAAGAACACGTAATGGTTGTACTTGCAAAAGAAAAATACAAAAAATTAAAAAAAATGTTTTTGTAATACTGGACCTAGTCTCCTCAATGACCTGTAACAACCCTCAGAGCACCTAGGAGCACCTAGACTTTGCGGTTATTAAAACTAGGAAAATAAGAGATTGTATTGATATATGACTCATTTATAGCGATTCGAGCCTTCATAAAAGCTTAGTTGAATAGGGAAAATGGTTACAAACAAAAAAAGTGGAATGTGTGTTTTGACGGAGCTAGTTATAAATAGTCGCATTGTTAAGGAAAAACATAATTGCTTTAGAAATATCGTATATACCTTCAATTTGAATATCCATTGCACAATTATATCACAAACAATAAATTTCTCGGAAAAACAACAGCAATTTATGTGAACAAATAAACTAATGAGCACTAATCAGATGTTACCACTTCCGGTGCACAAAATTAACTGTGCCGTGTTTTTAATTGCAATGTTTTTTATACCTGTGAATAGAAGGGTTTTTTTATATTTTCTCTAACGGTAAAATAACATCATATTTGCAACATCGGTATTACGGCCCTATGACCTACGGCTGAACCACTGTGCAAAGTGGAGTTGCAACAAGTACTGGGTGATGTGATCCTAAGATCAGTAAGGGGTTTAAGTTGGCCTCGACTCATACCAAGGGTGGAGCTTTGCCCCAACATAGTTCCGAATTGGTATCAAAGTGGAATGACGGAGAGCGATGGCAAGGCGTATCCTTGCTCCCATGGATGTATGGGCATCCCGTAAACTTATAGTCTACATAACAGGTACTTACGTAAAAAACTTGAAACTATGTAACTGCAAGTTAGTCTTAGTAGTTCTTCTTTTTTAATTGTCAAAATGACCTGAGAATGGTCAAAGCTTTCATCAAATTTTATGAGATCGGTAGATATTCCTTTTGAAGCGAAGAAATCTAAGCCTGTGGATTAGAAGCCAAAATAGTAGCTTCATACAGCATTCTAGCTTTTGTGAAATGCATCTTGAGTCCCAGTAGGTCTGTTTTACATTAAATTCACCGCATACCTCTAAGCTCGTCTGTGTTATATCAGCTAATTTCTGGCTAATTTCCTCGATAGCGATGTGAGTGCAGTTTCTGATAAGGATAACGGAGACTATTCTTTCTGGAATAAGATCCTTTATCTATCATTGGATGAAAAAAGAAAAGAAAAGGCGTGGTACGACTCGAACTATAAAGAGGCTGTCAGGATTAGGGAAATTTTTTTCTGCCCTACAAGATCGTATCGACAGAGGAAAACTGAAAAAGTTCAAACGAGCCGGGAATGACTCCAACGACCTTTTTAGCATGTGAAATTCGAATACAAAAAAAAAAAAAAACGATGCATAAAACAGTACAATGTCCCAAAGGTAGTAACAGTTTGTGGTCGTTCATCAAAAACATCAGAAATTCTGACTCATCTTCCATTCCAACGCTCATTTATAATGTCAGCTCTTCGAACAAGTCACTAAACACTCGTGTAGTAGAGTACTAAGAGTACTTAGAGGTTTTAATATAAATACACAAATCCTTTGGTTTAGATGATATATATTTCCCTCTTCGGTACAGATGTTCCTCCCCACTGGTAAAACCACTGCGAAAGTTATTCCATCATTCCTGCTCCTTAGGACTTTTTTTCGAGTAGATGAAAAAAAAAACATTGGTCCAGCCCGTTCCTAAATAAGGCGATTCTTCTTCTCTTTCCTCCTGCAGGTCCATTGCACTTTCTTTCCAAGATCATGAAGACGCCGATTCAGTTCATGAAATGAACGACACGAAAATTTCTCAATAACAGATCTCAGTAAATAGATGAAATGGTAAAAAAAATTATGTCTGCCTTTTAAGCCTTCATTACAAAACAACAGATGTTCTGTTAGTTCACAAAATAATCGATATAAAAATGTGATATACCACTGGATAGTATGCCTTCAAGCCCTCTTGCTGTATGAAAATGTTCATGTATTGTTCTTAGCTTTAGAAAAAGAGTATCATTTTCGCTTTTCAAAGTAACGTGCGTATTTGTATAATTCCACTCTCAATTTGCACGGATTCCGCGTACTTTCGCCTCGAACTTGAGCTATATGTTTTGACATCGCATAAATTGTGATCAATTTTATGAAATATTTCACATATGTATGGAATAGGTGATTCAACAATTTTATTTTGTTGATAAATCAATGCTTGCCATTTACTTTTTAAAGATTATTTTATGTAAATGTTGGCCACGTCTACGTTTTAAGTATTCCATATGAAGAGTTCAATATTGAATCACTTTTACGAGCATATTGGCTAATAGCACATGTAATGTTGTCTTCCAAGGCTACAATTTACTCTTGTTTATCGGCATAGGCGAGTGATTTGAGCTATCCCCAGTGTCAAATCACAAGATCTAGCCGGCCAATTCACCGGTCAAAAACGAGAGATAAATTGCTCGTGTATTTTAGGCAAAAGAAAGTTCGAAATTATTGAACAATAGTGAGCGCCATTGACGGTAACATTGTTCTCACGGTCATCTTTGAAAAAATACGGGCCAATGATTCCGGCAGAGCACAAACCGCACCAAATAGTGCGTTTTCCGGGTGATTTGACATCTCTTGTATTACCTAAGGTTGTTCATCGGACCAAATATGGTAGTTTTGTTTGTGAACATACCCATTCAACCTGAAATGAGCTTCGTTGCTGAAGACAATTTTTCGATAAAAAAGCGGACCTTCCTCCAGCTTTTCTAAGTCCAACTCACCGAAAATTCAACGCTATGGCAGGTCGTTCGGCTTCAGTTCTTGCACGAGCTGTATTTTGTGAGGTCTTAGATCAAGGTCCTTGCGTAAAATCTTCCACGTAGTCGAGTAACACAATCCCAATTGCTGCAAACGGCTACGTTTGAATCAAGGTGTTCCTTAACACTGACATATTCAGCAGCAATTTTCTCCTCTGTATGCACTCTAGGTATTATGTAGGTGCCTTGATGTCTAATAGCATTAAATTGGTGCAAAATTCATCATTATGGCTTGAATTGCTATCTCAGTATGACGACCGTAAAATGGTCGAAAAAATATTTTTCACAGAGCATGAATTTTGATAATAAAATTTAATAATTTGTAAATATTGCTCGGGTATAAGTCTTTCCATGATGAAATGGCAATGCTAACTGAACATGTTTGACTTTGACACAAGTCAGGAATCGCGCGTGAGCTGTCAAAAGCAGAACATTGAAAACCCAAAAAGCAAAAAAAAAACCACCCACTACAACAAACAATATTCTCTTTTTGGTTTTTTTTTCCAACATGAGAGCCACAGTGAGACATTTCTCTGTAAAATAAATTGTTACGAGTATACTACTAAGACTTCCATGAAACCGTCATAAGTACACGAAGGCTCATATTAATCTATATGACCGACGGCAAGAAAATCATAATCATAATCATAAAAAGGGGTACCCAAAGGAGACTGAAATTATGTTGCAGTGGGTGGAGTTTTGGTAATACCACGTTGTATATGATTGTCAGGAACAGGGCGGCCGTAAAGTTTTGCTTCTTGTTCGGAAAAGTTGGCTTAGAAACTTTTGAAATGTGAAATGAAATGTTTGAAATGGGAAAAATCAAGTGTTTGAGTGGTTTTCCTGTTTCAAAAGAGATGAAATGTCAATTGATGACAAACATCGCTCTGGTCGTTTTTCTTCTCGAGTGATTTGTTTTTATTTAAAGAAAACTTTTCCAAGTATGTTAATCACTCGAAATTAATATAAAAAAAAAACCTAAATGTTTAAGTGCGTACACCAATGTCATATAGGTATATGTTACTTCACAATAAGAGAGTCCACTACCCTACATCTATTTCGATGGTATGATGGACTTTAAAACATCCATTATGAGGAAGGAGGAAATAGGAACTTGGACATTTGGTATATTTCATCTCAACCGACTGTAATGCCTAGGTATGTTAATTCAATCCATTTACATTCACTTACTGTCGGCATAGTGAAACGAGTAATCTTACTGCGAGTATCCACAGGCACTTATTGTTGAAATACGTAGGTATCTAATGCAGGCTAATACTGCTGATGTGCACACAATGCTCCTTCTCAAGGGAAGGAAAATTTATTTCGTATATTGTAACCTGTCAGCAGTGGGGCTGTGAGGGCAGAATGTGTGTCTGTACACTAAGCTGAGATTTATGCTTACATTGATGATGATGGCTATGATGATATAATGATGTGGTGTCCTGTATATTCTATTCATCTTCCCATCTTCCGTCTTAAAGGAATTTTTCACCACTCGAAGTGTATCTGCCCTTTTGCTTTGTGTCATAGGTATGGGTATATGAAAAAGACAGGACTTACCATCCCTTAAAATCCCTTTTGGTTGACTTGGTACATACAATGTGGTTATAGCAATGCATACCGATACTGCTCATAATGCATATCAATCAACTATGATGTACTTATACATTTTTCCAATTAATTATGTGTTTGTGAAATGTAAGCCATTTTGTCGAATTTCTGAAAATTATATCAATTTGTCGATTACTAAACGATATAATACAACGTGTAAGTTTGTAGAAAATATATTGATATAAAAGCAGCATAATCTCAATGAAAGGGTGAGACGGGAAAGGAAATCGGAGGAACAACGCTCGCGAGATAATTATTTAATTAGAAATGTGAATAGATGCTTATGCGCAGAAGAAATTGAGTAACGGGGTATTAAAGTTATATGTAGAAATAATACAATAAAAACATACAAGATATTCATCGTTCATATGATGATTTGCAATATCCACTTATTTTCTGGGGATATCATATCAATATCAAAAAAGGTCAGCTGTATGAACTATTACGCATATTGAATGATGATAAGAAATAATAAAGAAACCACATGAAATGTTGTCAATTTTTTCATTAATGCATGTATGCAAAAATTGAAAGCGAACGTTTACAATATTTAATCAAGCAAAACTACGTTCGGAAGAATAATGATGTTATAATAATAAGATTGATGACAATTTCAATATCATTGAGATAGGAAATATGTACATACTATGTGCCGTCCTCATATACTTGTCCACATCAAATGCAAGCATATATAAAGCAGAAATGCTTGTGTTAGAGCCCGACGGATTCCGGGGGCGGGCAAAATGAAGTTTCTAAATTTTACCAAACTTCGGTTTGCAAGTTGGAACGTCGGAACGCAATCGGAAAAGGATAAATTTTGGTCAGATACCCATCGAGGAGATGCTTTTCGTAGGCGGAGATTTAAACGGCCACGTTGGAGAATCAAACGTAGAAATTGAAATTCTGCTGGTGAAGACATTCTTGCAGCATGTAAAGCCCACGGTCTCACTGTTTTAAATACGACGTTTATAAAACATCAACGACATCTTATCACCTATAACAGCGGAGGCCACGAAACACAAATATACTATCACCTTTGCAAAAGATAGATGAGAAACAGTGTCAAGGACTGCAAGGTAATCCTTGGAGAATCGCTAGTTACCCAACACCGGCTGCTCATTACAGAATTCTTCACAGCGGAACCACCAAAAACACGAGAGCCTGTTAGAAAGCCTAAAATCTGGTGGTATAACTTATCGAAAGAACGAGGCACAAGATTTATTGCACGCGCTAAAGAAGTACTTCTTAATATAAACGTTATCGCAGACTCACTTAGCCCTCAAGAAATGTGGAACAGCATGCACGAGGCATGCATGACACACGCAAAGTCCCTTCTAGGAACGATATCAGGACATCATCACATCGAGAAAGAAACATGGTGGTGGAATGACGAAACCAAACGAGTTGTGAAAGACAAGAAGCAAGCATTTCAAGCGTGGACAAAATGTGATCGGAGTAACGATATCGAAAAGTCTCGACTTGCACTTGAATATGAGCTACTTAAAAACGTTACAAAGAGAGTCCTGGCCCAAACCCGAGCAGCAGCAGCGAAAAACCTTTACCAGGACTTGGAACAAATATCCGCACGAGCGGCAGATAGAAGACAAGCTATTCAAGAAGTTCAAACGTCGTACAATAGTAAAGTGCCAAGTATTTTTAAACTCGCTGCGCAAAGGCGAAAAAATGCGATGCAAATAACGTCGCCAAAATACATTAAAGACTCCTACGGGCACTTACTAACAAACGAAAAGGACATCTGTGATAGGTGGCTTGAATATTGTAAGGGCCTGCTTAACAAACAGTTTCCACGTGATCGCGTCCCTGCAGCTGATCCATTCAAAGAAGAAGTTGCTGACTTTTCAACAGAAGAAATACGTATAGCTATCGGAAAAATGAAATGCGGAAAAGCGGCTGGACCAGACAACATCCCATCAGAGTTTTGGTCGAAGATGGAATGTATCGGCAGTGAATGGCTGTCGAAACTCTTGAATAAAATAAAATGCGGACAAACTATGCCGAATCAATGGAGAAGTAGCCTTTTGGTTCCGTTATACAAAGGCAAAGGCGATACGCGAGAATGCAACAACTACCGCTCAATCAAGCTGATGTCACACACGATGAAAATCGCTGAAAGAGTTTTAAACGAACGTCTTCGCAAAATCATAAAGCTCGACGATATCCAGTGTGGATTTGTGGAAGGAAGATCGACGGTGGACGCAATCCAAAGCTTACGAATATTAATGGAAAAACATCGGGATTCGTCAAAAGATCTGCACATGGTATTTATTGATCTAGAAAAAGCATTCGATCGTGTGCCTAGAGATCTCATATGGACCGCGTTGAGGTATCAAAAGGTACCGGAAACGTATATACGAATGATACAAGACATGTATGGAAACGTCAAAACTGCTGTAAATGTACCGCCGGACTTACGAGAGAATTTCCGGTAAATGTCGGAGTGCATCAAGGAAGCGTTCTTAGCCCTTTCCTCTTTAACGTGGTTCTAGACTATCTTTTGAAAGATTGCTTGCACGAAGCAAATGTAACATCGATTCTCTTCGCCGACGACGCAGTTATTCTAAGCGATAATGTCGTAGATTTACAAAACGTCCTAAGTAAATGGAAAGACGCGCTAGAGAAAAACGGGTTTAAAATAAGTCGCTCAAAGACGGAACATTTGACCTGCCCATTTTCGGATCCACTGCGACCTATTCCAGATATAATGTTGGACGGAATAGTTCTTCCGAAAACCACTAGGTTCAAGTACTTAGGATCAATCGTTAACGTAGAAGCGAAATGTGACGACGACGTAAGGCACAGAGTAAGCGTGGGGTGGATGAAATGGCGAGAAAATTCGGGAATCTTCTGTGACCGAAGATTTCCACTTAAATTGATGGGAAAACTTTACACCACGGTGGTTCGGCCAGCTCTTACGTATGGTTCGCAGTGCTGGACAATATACGAAGCGTTTAAAAATAAAACAACGGCAGCAGAGATGAAAATGTTAAGGATGTCGACTGGAGTTACGAAACGCGACTGCATTAGATCTACGCACATTAGAGGAAGTCTACACATAAAGAATTCGGTAATCGAACAACTTGAGTCGGATAGAATTAGCTGGTATTGCCACGTTCAAAGAAGATCTCCGGAAAATCCCGTTAAGAAGGCAATATCAACTACGGTCGCTCCTACTAAAAGAAAAGTAGGTAGGAAAAAGAATTCCTGGATTGCTCAGATGGCAAATGCACAACAACGCCTGGGGCTAACCGCCGAAGCGATACAGGACCGAGCAGTATGCAGACGCGTTCTGCGATCTGCGACATTAGCCAAGCCCATAAGCGGAGCAGTAGCGATGCAGTAAAAATGGGAAACTCGTTATGCATAAGTTCGTGTAGCGAGAAAAGGGCTAGTAAAAGAAAAAAAAGAAGTAAACTTGTGTTCGTGTTTATGATGGACCAGATTTGTTTACAACATTTACTTGCAAACGAAAATGGGATGAAATTCAAAAATTATTACTGCCAGGACATGAACATGTTACTGAACATGTCTTCAAACGAAAATTAAAATCTCTTATTGATTTCATTGTTAAGCATCATGTATTGGGCGAAAAACTCTGTTAAATGTACACTATTGAATGACAAGAACATGAACTACCTCATGTACGAGTATATATTTAAATTTGGTTAATTGCAAAAATTTTGACCAAAATTTAATAAAAATGTAAATCCGGAGTTGTTTGATATCGTAACAAGAGATATGATTCATGGTTCAATCCATGCGGTTCAGTGAATATAAATTATCTTTGCATGTCTAACGGTAAATGCACAAAGAGATTCTGGAAGGATTTACCAACAGATACCTACAATGACTGGTATCGATGGCTATCTTTTATACCATGACAGATCAATAGAAAATGGTGGAAAATCGTTTACAATATATGAGAAATATTGCAAATGATATTGAAATTGATAATATCATAGATGGGTAGTGGCATATTCGCCATTATTAACGAAAACATATGTAGCACGCCACATATGTACGAGTATATCATAAATGTAGAGTTTCGCAGCTACGTCAAATCTATGTATAAATTAAATTATTTTGAGTTATTTATTTAAAAAAAATAAATTTTATTGTTGAGCTTCTTAGAGCTGATTTAGAACTAAACTAACATTTCAAACAATACCCAACTCGAAGCGTTCCCAAATACGGTGCTACTGCAGCGAATGCTTTCTGATATCTCAGGTGTCGTTGGAGGTGTCAGCAGCGGATGTTTGCTGATAACTCAGGTGTCGTTGGATGTTTCCTCTGCTCGTGGGAACGATGTCACGAGCTGCTTGCATGTCTCAATCTTTGGAGCCGTGGGAACATGTGTGTTTTGCATTTTACATTTTTGTGGCGTTAACTCCTCCGCCCTTAAATACGAACGTCCTCGTGAGTTGCAATTGACGACACAAGGTGAGGAATATCTTTAATACCAATGGTGATGGATGTTGCATTATTGGTGTTTAAGACCGCTTCTCAACTTGGATTATGGCTTTTATTGCTTATTTTTCAGCATGCAAATATGATGATGGCAGAAATAATTATTATGAGGATGATGTTCACTGATAAGTTTAGGAGTAGTTCTATTTCTTCCGTACCGTTAACGTATAAGTCTTTAATCATTTCTAAGGGCAGCATTTCTTCTGTTTTGCTAGGTGCATATGCTGGTTGCAGTACTGCCGGTAGAGGTTGGTAATGAGTAATTTCTTTAGCCACAATTTTTCTTCCATTGATGTCGATGGTAGTATTGAAAAGTTTTAAGATATGGGTACCTTGAAGCATTAGGGTTTCGCTGTTTACTAAGATTAAGCCATTAAATTGATTAATCAACAGGCTACCAGGTGAAACCTCTTCTATATCCGGAACATGTTCGTAGTTTATGATGGTACAATCAGCTTTCTGACTTTTCACTAGTTTTGGGATACACGTCGAGTTTGCTAAATTAACTAAATTATTTTCACTAGAAATTGATAGGCTATTATAAGTTTTACATGTACTTGTAATGTCGTAAATATTGTTATTACATTCTAGGATGGAATTGTATTCTATTTTATTTCTAAATTTCTTAATTTTGACAGGTTTTAGTATTGAGATATTACAGATTTCTTGATTGTTGTTATTTCTAATTACATTGTTTATTCTGTTTGTAATAATTTCGAGATCGTGGTGGTCCGGGCTACCCGTGATCCATTTCCACGCACTGTCTAAGAACTCCAATGACCTCTTACATCTATTATTTATTCTTAATCTAGAAATGTAAATTTTTAACCGGAAAATTTCAAAGATAGGGATAGGATACAAGGGTTGATCTTTTTGAATTGATGACGCTAGCAAAGCTTCCAGTTGTTCTACTGCTACCTCATAGGGTTCAATCTCGATTATATAGATGTTCTTAAGCAATCGATTTTGTACTTTTGCACGACCAGTACTAATTTTAATAAGTTGCGAGTTGCTATAATTTAGTATTTGAGTTTCTACTCTGCATAATGGTAGCAGTACCCTGTTAAAAGATTAATTTTTGATGAGATTTGTGTGATTAATTTTTCCTGACTTAGTTTTTACTGTTGAATTGTTATCTTGTTATCAGCATAAATTTTAAGTGGACTTTTCTTTCAGCTTGCTGTTTTGCGTGTAATTTTTTCGTGTTTTCTTGACGTACAAGTTTTTTTTTTTTTTTTTTTTATAATCAGCGCGGGTGAGCGAATGTATACACAGCGCGGGCAAAGGAAATTTAGGGAGGAAGAAAAGAGAAGTACCGATGTACATTGTTTTTAAATGTTTGCAAGTTATAACGACCAGGAAATACAGAGATCGGCAGGGCATTCCATAAGCGAGTTGTACGGCTTAGGAACGAATCACGATATTTTAGAGTACGTCCGAAAATGGGCTTGAGGGTATACTGATGAGCATTGAGTTGAAAGTTTGAATGGGCGGAATGCTACTGGCGATTTCAGTGGAACACTGGTGGTGGAAATAGCGATAAAACAAAGTGAGACACGAGACATTTCGTCGGTGTTCGAGGGTGTCCATTGATTGACTGATATTAGTATCATCAATAAGTTTTATCGCACGGTTTTGAATCCTATCCAGCAGGTGCAGAGACGTTTTGGGCGGATGAATGCCTTATATATTGAGGCCAGATCAGAGGGGGTAAAATATTTCTTACATCGCTTGAGGAAACCTAGACATTTCGCAGCATTTTTGGCGACATCAAATATGTGGTCATTCCAACGTAAGTTTTCGTGGACACACATACCGAGAATGGAAAGTTTTTCGGTTTCGACCATGCAAGTGCCATTCATAGATAATGGCTGGGTGTTTAAATTTCGCTTTAAAGACAGCAGACAGCATTGTGTTTTGGAAGCATTAAATTCCACTCTGTTGATAGTTCCCCAATTGGTTATGCTGTTGATATCGGAATTTAATGAGCTTAGCATACGCTGCCGTTCTCGTTCTACAGCCGAAGAGCAGGGCCGTGAGTCCGGAAACGAATATGAAAAGCAGAGAGTACTGTCATCAGCAAAGGAATATATTGGATTAGAAGTAGCAGTCAAGAGATCATTAATGAAAATTAAAAAGAGTGTCGGAGACAGAACAGTGCCCTGGGCACACCAGCATTTATTTTGTGAATATCCGACTTGAAACCGTCCAAGACAACTTGAATTGAATTACCGAAAGGTAATTTCTAATCCATTGAAGAAGAGAGTCGTCGATCCCAAATGCACGCATTTTCGACAAAAGAGCCTGATGCCAAACTCTGTCAAATGCCTTAGAAATATCAAGTGCAACTATCTTGCTTTCGCCAGATTGATGTACGCTTTGATTCCACTTTTCGGTGAGACATGCCATCAAATCACCAGTGGACCTGGTGCTACGAAAACCGTACTGCCGGTCATTGAGAAGTTTTCGTGTTTCGAGATATTTCATGAGGTGACGATTTATCAGTGTTTGCATGACCTTGGAAAGAAGGGACGTAAGTGCAATGGGTCTGTAGGAGGAGAGAGAAGATGATTCACCTTTTTTAGGGACGGGCTGGACAAATGCTGTTTTCCATCTGCTCGGGAAGAGTCCTAAAGTGTAGGATTGATGAAAAAGCTTACGCAGTGGTTTTGCCAGCGAAAAAGAACACCTCTTCAGAAGAAGGGTAGATATACCACCTGGACCAGCGGATTTATGTATGTTGAGATCTTTAAGAACTCTTGCTACTACACGAGTGCGAAAGTAGATTCGTCCCATTGAAGATTCGACGCACTCAATTGTAGGCGGAGACAAAGAACAATCCGGGAGTGTTGAGCTGGCCGCAAAGTGTGCAGCAAGTAGATTGGCCTTGTCCAAAGAGCTGACAACTGGAATGTCATTGTAAATGAGCGTTGGGATGGAGGATGAGGCGGAATTTCTAATGTTTTTGACGAACGACCAAAAATTTTTACTGCCTTTGGGACATTGCAGTATTTTTTGCCTCAGTTTTTGCTCGTATTGGAATTTCACACGCTTAAGAAAGGCGTTGCAGTCATTTCTGGCTCGTTTTTTTCGGTTTTCCTCTGTCGGGTTGGTCTTGAAGTCTCAAAAAAATATTTCAAGTTTCTCTGGGTTATTTAGTAGTTGTTTACCATAAAATATACCTATCGGCTTTTTATTGGTTACGGAATGTAAGGACCGGTTGTACTCATAAGTACATTTGTCTAATAGTTCGGAAAAACGAGAGTGGGTGTTATCTGTTTTGAGATAGCGGATCAGTTCAGAAAGTGTCGAGTGAAATCTTTCGATTTGACCATTTACAGAATGATGATCATTCCACCTTACACAAGTTCTGTAAATGGTCAAATCGAAAGATTTCACTCGACATTGTCCGCTCTAAGGGGTTCCTTAATACCTGTCGCGGATATTGATTTTAATATTTTTGCTATGGCGTATTTCGAGAACTTGTCTATGGCAGTTAAAATATGTAGTATGTTTGTTAGTAAAATAAATGTCAATATGAATCATCTGACCAGGGTATGTAGGAATTGGGGTTGGTTGTAGTTCGGGTTTGTTAGGGTGCCTGCCATATTTATTCTTCTTACAGATTCTACAAATTTTGGTAATTTTCTCTATTTTTTGTTTCATGTGGGGAAAATAAAATGTTCGTAAAAGTTGAATTTTGTTTTCGCGAGCGTTACGGTGAGCCCGGTCATGTTTTTTTATAATTTCCGCTTCTTGTAGATTTTCATCAGTGAGATCAATGACTAAATTTCTGGCGTAACGCGTTCGGTATTGACGAAAGTGAGTGGGATATACAAATTTCCTGTATCTGGCCTAAAATTCGTTCTTCGGTTTTAATGGCATTAGTTACTGATGGATTTAGGTACTTTTTAAGTATGTTTATTAATTTTTCTTGGGTGTAGTTTGTTTCAATTATGGTGTGCCTATGATATGTAGGGAAGACAATTTGAAATTCGTATGAAGGAATATTTCCTATGGAAAGAAAGATTTGATTTTTAAAAACGTTGATTGGTACGTCGACAATCTGAATGAGCTCATGTCCTGAACTTTCATCGCTGTGTTGGTTGGCGGTAAGGGAATTTATCTGGGTATCTTTTGGAGTCTTGACAATGCATCTGCAACAACGTTGGCTCTTCCAGGCTTGTATTTTATTTCATAATTATACTCTTCGAGTATAGCCTTCCAACGTTTCATTTTGTTATTTGTATTTTTGTTGCTTAATGCGTATGTCAAAGGCTGGTGGTCTGTGAAAATTTTAATTTTTGTTTGTCCATAAAGGTAATTTCTCAATGACTTCAGAGCCCATACTATAGCCAGCATTTCTTTCTCATTAGCGGAATAGTGTTCTTCCGCTTTACTAAGAGTTCGAGAAATAAAGGTTGTCGTTACCGAGAATGGCGTGGAAGGATTTAAGAGATGGTAAAAGGAAAAATTTGATACCCTCGTTCAGACTGAAAAGTTTGAGAATTGTATGGTGTGTTATCTCAATATTACCATAGATAGAATTTGCTAGGAAGTTTTTTTTGGTTAGGAATGGGATTAGGGACGAGACTGGGTTGCACTTAATTTTTGTTGGAACCGGTGTCCACTAGAAATTTCAGAATTCTCTAAATATAGTAATTTTCAAAGCTCTGTTCCTTATACCTACTAACTGTTCAAAATCAGAGTTCATTTCATGCGTTAATTTACCGAAGTCAAGGTATGCTTCTTTCATTACCTGATTTTGTTTATTTAGAATATCTAAAATTTTTATTTTCTTTTGTTGACTTTTGTGGATGAACTCACTATTTTCGTTAGTAACTCAGATTGCTTCATCAGAATGTTCAGCTTCTGTTCTATCTAAAGTTCCGAACAACATTTTAAGACCTGAATCGACTGAATCTTCTTTCTAAAATTTATATTTTGGTTTTCTTAATAAATTCACCACATTCTGGAAGTTCTTGTAAGGAATCCTCACTCATATTGAATAACAAAAGAGAGAGTACGTTTACAGAGACGAATCCCAGTGTTAGTTAGAATTTACTCAAGTCATCGTGTATACTCGTAGTAAGGCAGTATATTGTTTTTTTGTTTTCTACATAGGGTCCAGTTAAATCCATTGTTACTTGTTCTAAACAGTGTTCGGACCACATTTCCGTATATATTCTATAACATACTTATTTAAGTTTGTCTAAGAGAACCTTTCTTTAATTCTAGCCATACGTCCTCCCATTACTCCGTTATGATGGTTCTCTATTATCTTCTGCTATTTTCCAGCATTACTAATGACTTTAATTTTCGTATTATCAACTTCGTTTGTTTCAATAATTTCTTCACTTTCGACTACTTCTTCTTGACGTATTATTTCTTCAGTACCATTATCTATAGGCGTTTCGCTACTACCAGAAACATTTTCGCATCATTTTTTCTCAATGTATTACTGTCTTCTTCATCTCTTCGCAGACTGATGAATCGCCCCGAAAGTTTCCTTAATATTATTTGCAACTTTTTGTTATATTTAGTTTCTTCTACGGAACATATTAAATTTCTACTTAACAACTTCAGCAACAGTTAAGAATCTATTGTATAATGTTACACAACCAGAAACAAGTTCGATGATCAGTTTTAATTTTAATGTGTATGGTTCATACTACGAGTATCACTAGCCGTCCTTTTTCTGTGGTACTGTAATTAACCTCCGCGCTGTTTAAAGTTCGGCTAATAAAAATGCATGGGTATATGATGCATAATGATGATTCCTGCGATAAAACTGCACTAATTTCTAGATTATTTGCATCCGTTGTAATTACAAATTACTGTTCAAAACCAATATGCACCAAAATAAAAGAAAAAAATAGGTTTTACTCAATGAATAGGAACAAGTTAAATGAATGAAAGAAAAGTACAAATAATTACAATTGCTGAACACAAGATAGAATACTATAGACATAAATTTGTGGATAACAGATCCAACCCCAAGGAGGCGTATAGTCAATAATATTCTAGGAAATGACCAGAAGATTGATAAACTAATAATCAAAAAACTTAGAGATAGGAATAATATTACCAATGAGGAATTGTGCGACGAATTGAACTCCTTCTTTAGAAATGCGGCTAAAAATGCTAAGCCAGATATTGCAGTGAAGCTAAATAAAACAAATGTGAAGTTCTTGATAGATAAAGCCACCTCATGTTCATTTTTCTTCAGTCCGATAACGAATGCAGAGCTGCTTTCCGCAATTAACATTCTTAAGCCAAAAAAATCATGTGGAATAGATGGAATAAGTAGTCTGGCGATTAAAAAGAGCGGAAAAGCTATTTTAAGTCCTTTGGCATTTTTAATAAACAAGAGCTTCGAAGACAGGAAATTTCCTGATGCTCTAAAAACAAGTATCTTTATTCCAATTTTTAAAAAGGGAGACCCTACTTAACCGAATAACTATAGGCCTATATCGTTACTATCTGTCTTCTCAAAAATATTTGAAAAAATAATTGTAAATAAAATGATAAGGTTCCTATCAAAAACTAGTTTTTTCAGTAAATCCCGTAAAAATATGAAGGACAAATGTATGGAGGACGCAATTACCCCCTTTATAAGCAGAATATATAGTGCATTAGATAAAAATCAAAAGTCAGTTGGCATATTTCTTGATCTAACAAAGGCCTTTGATTTAGTGAACCATGAAATATTGCTGCAAAAACTGTTCAACGCTGGATTCAGAGGAAACATTATTGAATAGTTCAAATCATTCTTGACTAGCAGAATACAAACGGTGAAGGTAAATGGAGTGATGAGTGGAGAAGGCAGGTGCCCGAATATTGGTGTTCCACAGGGATCGGTCCTTGGACCAATACTGTTTCTAATCTACATTAACTCCATTTTTAACCTACCTCTTAAGGGTCATTTAATAGGCTATTCGGATGACCTTGCTCTATCCTATTCAGGCAAAGATACGATGTATATAAAAAGGGAACTGACAGCTGATCTCCATCTGCTTGGAATTTGGCTGAACTATCACCAAATGGTCCTTAGTAATAAGTCCAAGGCTATGTGTTTTTCATTGTCTAATTGTCGCGTACAGATTGAGGATATTCGTTGTCATCACCCTAAATGCGATAGCGTGCGTTGTTCGGAAAAATGTTTTGTACTAGATTTTGTAGAAGAATTGAAATATTTTGGAGTTTTAATAGACAACAGATTGTGCTGGACGCCACATATTGCGTCAGTAAAAAAGCTGCTATATATCGCCATGAATAAAATGTACTATCTACGTAAACTTGTACCACATAGTCTGCTATTAACTATTTACTACTCACTGGTTCACTCACGCCTAGAGTATGGTCTTGTTTCTTGGGGTAGCGCGTATATAACAAACTTGATGCCCATTGTCATAGCACAAAAGAAAATTATGAGATTAATATTCCATAAAAATAAGTCCGAACACTTACTGCCCTTATTTCAATCAGGGAAAATACTCCCTCTACGGTATCTTTATATTTACAAAGTTCTAAAAGTGTTCTTCATTAGGAGTGGTAATATTGATTACAGAAGAGGTGATGTGTACTTGCTTAGAAATAGGAACACTGTGGTCGTCAAAATAGTCAACAAAGAGCATTGTAGGCGTTTTCTTAATTCCATTGCACCATTCATATTCAACAAACTGCCGTCGGAACTATCCAGTCAAATTAGACACGGTTTCAGTTCCTTAAAAAGCTCAAAATTTGGCTGCTATCTAGGTCTGAGGTGGAGACACTTTTACAAGTTACGATTTAGTCAACTGTACTAAATATTTCCATTGCAATTTTCATTCTCATTCATCATATCTCATTCAATTCATTTTTCTATTTCGACTCCCACCTCAACTTTTTCCACCACTTCGCTCAGTGAATGTCATAAACTGCGTTTTTTCTCCTTTTCTTTCGGCTTCTAAACTTAATTCCGTGATATAATCTTATTGCTAAACAACACTCTTGTCACTGGTCTCCTATTTGGCCACAAAGTGTGTTTTTTAAATATTTTAAATAGCTAGGTTTTCTCTTCTTTTTTTTTTCTAGAAGTAAATTTTGTGCAAAATAAAATTGTAAATTGTAGGTATTAATAATTATTTTTATATTATAGAATGTAAGAAACTGAATAAATTGAATTGAATTGAATTGAAAATCTGGGTATTGTAATAATGCAAATTGCTTCAGTAGTCTTTGTAATTAATTAAAGCTTTTAGAGTATTCTTCCTTCCACATAAACTCAACATTTTTCTTCAGTAATTTAAATAAAGATTATGCTACCATGCTCATATTCTTAATCAATTTCCTGTAATAGTCTATCATACCTGTAACCTGTCAATAGATTTTACTCTTTCTGTGTTAGGAAGTAAACTATTTCTTGTAATGAACGAACCTAGATATTCAACTTACACTTCCTCGTATATACTCGAAATGCATGTAAAGTGCTAAAAAAGTCGTTTTTTTTTCATACTATCCTAACTCAACGGTATTTGGTGAAATCCACATTTTAACTGTAGCATGTCGAGATATCTAGCACATCCTAACTGATTCAAGATTTCTGTAATATTTGGAATTGGATAGCTATCTGAGATAGTTATATCATTTAAATTTCTAAAATCAATAACCATTCTCCATTACTCTTATGGACTCGGCCATGGAGACATGCTAAGCCTGATTATATCTTCCTCTAAAAGTTGCTCTATTTATTTCTTTACTTTCATGATACGAGTACGTTTTCATATATCTTAGGATACCTATACGTTTTCCCATTAATTTGTACATCGCTTACCGTGCATATATGATGTTTTGTAACAAATGATTCTGTTAATTGTTCTTCCTCTAAATCAAATATTTCAGGGTTTTAACTCATTTTCTAAGTGATTAACTCTTAATTTTGTCCATAATTTTCCAAATCTTTCACTATTTCTTAACCTTTTATTTGAATTAAAACCTATTTCGTTTGCTTGTGTCATACATCATTGACTTATTCATCATCCTTGACAGTGTCATCAGTGTTGGAAATTTCATTTCCGAATTTAACGTCTTGGGTGACTATTACATACGATATCTTTTCGATCTCTATTGGTATGGTTCTTTTATAAGGGAACTTTAGACTTCTATTTACCTGGAATTCACCTTTATCTTCATTGAACATCAAATTTATTATGATAATTTTATTATTTTGCACGATTTTTGCTTTAAATTTGTACAAAATTCTGATTTCTTTAAGAAGTCAATATTGAGGATTCCATCATAAGTGTGGTGTTAACTCTTCCTCTCTAAATGTAAGAGTCATCGCGTTGCTTAAAAATATGGCAAATTATAGATATTTGGATATTCTATTATTTTTGAAGGTTTCCTTGTTTGATTTTCTGATTCGCCTAGGAGGGATATTGGGATGATTGTTGTTTCAGGAGTTCTTTTTGATCTTCGGCTTATTATTTGAAGGAGTAGTACGATAATGGCTATTATTATTAGGACAGAGTAATTGATCCATTGATGAATCACTTTCTCAGTTTTAATTAGATCGATTTGTTTTGTCGTATTAATATGAAGTTCTTTCATCCATTCAAGTGATAGAATTTGCTCAATTTCGGTTGCTTCGGATGATGGTTGGAAGAAAGGTGGAAGTGCATGTAATTGGGTTATTTGTTCAGATGTAAACTTTTGGTTATCTCTTGTGACTGTGGTATTCATGAACTTGATGAAATATGTTCCTTTTACCGCTTGCATGGTGCCATTTATACTCATTTCGCCTTGAAAGTTGTTCAGGGGTAAGGTTCCAGGACCTAGTTCTTCCACTCTCGGGATATGTTGGCTATTTGTCACACTACATGTCGCATTTTTACTACTTAACAAATTTGAAATACACTTATCATTAATTAGATCTACGACATCGTTTTCCTTACAAAGTAATAAGTTATTAATTGTTTTACAATCTTCTATTATGGCTAAAATTTCTTCATCTTTTCTTAAAATATTTTCGTATGGTGTCTTATATACATATCTCGTATAGTATTTTTATTTGTTTTAATAGGTTTTATTAACAATTTTTAATATATTTTTCCACTGGTTGTGGGAATATCTATTATATATAAAAGTTGAGTTGAATTTAAACCAATCTTAACACTAGCTAATGACAATGATTCTTCGGCATTTTCATATGGAATACTACTCTTATCTATTTTATTCAATATTAAATGAATTTCCGTTTTTGACAATACATTTGAGTCCGCAATGTTTGTTTTCGCTTACTCTATGGCATAAATTGTGTTTGTTAATTCTTCTTTAATCAATTTTATTTTTAAATGTAAACTTAAAGCTAATTTATTTGTAAATATTTTTATTACGTTAAGTAGGTCAGTTGTAACATTTGTTAGTTGATTAATTCTATCTTTAATTGCTTTGTTTATAAAAAATTTATTATTTGTATTTTCAATTACATTATTAATTTTGTTTTCCATAAGGATCTGATCATTGTGGTCGGGATTTCCCGCTATCCACTTCCAATCTGACCCGATGACCCGATTTAATGCTCTTTTCGTTCTGTGCGCTTTGATATTATCTATTAAATTTTGTACTAGAGATAATTCGTGTTCAAGGAATGGAAGGAAGGAATTGGCGTTGGGGATGTGCCCTGATATTAAAGATGAGGTGTGGGTTATGAAAGTCTCGTATTGATTTATTTCGACGAGGTTTCAGTTTCACGTGTCCCTTCTGGATTATTGCTGTTCTAGTTTGCGATGATAGAACATAGGAACTAGAGTAGTCTAGGATCTGGATATCCCCATAGGAGGAGTGGGTGAGTAGTAACCTGTGAATGAGATGAGAGGCTACTTACATCGAATATTACTTTTGTGTATGACCCTGCCTGATTTCGTTAAAACTGTTGTTGGTCAGTTTTCTTCAACGATTTCTTCTTTGGACCGTGGTGTAAGTTTTGAACCTAATCGTTTATTGTTTTTGACAAAAATTGTTTGACTTAGTGAGTACGTTTTTGGTTGCTTTATCTTATTATGGTAATTATTTTTATTATGGTAATTAAGATCTTTTACCTATTTTTCCTTCAACTGTTTTATGTTATCTAACCTAGATTTTTCAAATTGCTCAGGATCTGTAGTAACGTTTCTACCATAAAAAAGATCAATCGGTATTTTTCCGGTTCGAGGTTCGAGATCGTTCGAGTAATTCCTCGAATGAACGGTGTGTACCGTCGGTCTTTTCGACAGAGTTGAGTGACACCTCTGAAATTGGCCGTTGACTTCACTCTTGTAAGATGGGGTTTTGAAAATGTTAATTTTTAGCTGGTCTTCTATCATAAATGTGATGGAAGCTGAATTTAAAAATTTTTCGTTATCTATAACCAAGTATTTGGGGATTCCAAAGAAAATAATAGTTCTCTTAAATGGCTCGGGATTTAAGTGTTTTTGTTTGGGCTAGTTTTGTGAATTTGTCTATGGCTGGCAATAACAAATGTCGTTCTGTTGTGTAGATGTCTATGCGTAGTGCGTGTCCGGGATATTCAGGAATGGGAGTAGGTTTTATAACGGGGTTGTTTGGGTGGTGATCGTACTTGTTTCCTTTACAAATACCGCATTGATTAACTAATTTCTTTATTTTGGAGCTCATTTTCGGAAAAAAGTATCTTTCGATAATTTGAAATCTGTTTTCATTTGGGTTCCTATGTGCTCTTTTATGGCATTCTAAAATTATGTTTTCCTGTTCTGTTTCACTTTCTAAATCTTCTACTTTTATTCGAGTAAATCTGATTTTATAGTTGTGGAAATACAAGGGGTAAATTTCTTAGAAAATTCCAATAGTGGTTTCATCAGCCATAATTGCATTGATTGCATTAGGATTAAGAAATCTTTTAAATATACCTATTAAATTTTCCTTGGTGTATTGAGGTTCGGTAAAGGTATGTCTCCAGTTTATAGTGTGTTTTTTTCCCCCGTCTCGAGAATAAGTTGAGTTTTGAATAGGTGCCTTAACGAATGGGATAAGGTTTTGTGACAAACTTTCGTCGCTATGTTGGGTCAGAGTTATAGAGTTGGTGAAAGTTATAGGTGGGGGTCTAGATAGGGCATTAGGTACTACATTTCTAGTGCCAGGTTTGTAAATGATGTCGTGATCGTATTCCTCTAAGATGGCTTTCCACCTTTTCATCTTAGCATTATTGTTTCTATTGCTAAGTGCAGATGTTAACGGCTGGTGATCGGTGAAAATTTTTACTTTACTTGAACCGTAAAGGCAATTTCTCAGAGAGTTGAGTGCCCAGGTGATGGCGAGCATTTCCTTTTCGTTGGTTGCGTATTCTTCCTCAGTTTTATTTAATGTTCGGTTATCTGTTTGTTATTCTGGGATAATACCGCACCAATTGCATCATTCGAAGCATCGGTGGTGAGCTCGAAATCTTTTGACAAGTCTGGGTATGCTAATGGAACTTCTTGGGATACGAGTGCATTCTTAATTTTCCCGAATGCTTCTAATGCTTGCTGGTTCAAATAAATAGGAACTTTTTTGATATTTGTTTGGATAAGCGTCCACATTCTTCTTCCCGTCTTAAGAGAGTGGTAAGGCGATTTGTAAGTTTGGTATAACCAGGAAGCCTTTACCTTTCAGGATGGGTTCTGATACCATTTTCACAAACAAGAAATCCTAGAAATTCAACTGACGTTCGGAGAAATTCACACTTATCCATCTGGACTTTCATATTTGCTTTTTCTAATATCTCAAAGACTAATGTGAGATTTCTAAAGTGCTCTTCTTCGTTACGACCGAAGATGATTATGTCATCTATGTAGACATAGCACCTTATTCCTATATGTTCTCTGAGGATATCGTCGAGTTTGCGTTAGAATATCGTAGGGGCATTTTTCAGCCCAAAAGGAAGACGGGTAAACTCGTAATTACCGTGATTGACTGAAGAGGCAGTCTTTTCGATATCTGATTCCTTCAAAGGCATTTGGTGGAATCCGCTTTTTAAGTCAATAACTGTAAATAGTTTATTCTTTCCCAGATTGAACAGCACTTCATTAATTTCAGGTATTGGAAACCTATCGGGTATCGTGACTAAATTAGGTTTCCTATAGTCAATCACTAACCTTAACTTTTTCTCCCCTGAAGCGTCTAGCTTCTTCGGGACTACCCACACAGGTGCGTTATAGGGAGACCGTGAAGGTCGTATGATGCCGTCATCTAGCAATTTCTTAATTTCGTTATCCACAAATAGTTTTAGAGGCATTGGGTAAGGGTAGGACTTTGAGTAAACTGGGTTATCATCAGCAGTTCGAATTTCACCTCTTACTACTGTGGCACATGTCAATCTCTGATCCGGTTCTGCAAAAAGGTTAGGAAATTTTCTTAAAACGGTATTGAAATTTCCTATTTGATTTCGATTTAAATGAGAAATTCTTACACTTATGTTGTTAACTGATTCTGAAATGTGTTGTTTTATAGGAATTTTTGAATTTTGAAGGATGAGGAAACTTTTTGCGGTATGTATTACAGCATCTAATTCTTTGAGGCTATCATTGCCGATGAAGCCGTGAAGCGATTGTAGTGAAGGAAGGATAAAAAATTTAAGACCTACTTTAATGGGACCAAAAAGGTTTAGTATAGCGTGATGTGTTATTTTTATATTGCCACCAACAGAGTTGGCATAAATTGGGTTATCGTTAGGTATAAGGTTTCTTACACACTTCGGATGAATGTAGTTCTTGTTGGAACCTGTGTCTATCAAAAACCTTAAAACATTGCCACTCTCCATCTGGTATTCAAAATAGAGCAGCAAAGAGCTGTTTAGCTTAAAAAATGGATATCTTGAGATTGGTGGGAAACTTCAGTGTTACTAGGGGCACTAATTTCAGGCTCGTGGTGTTCCTGATGGTTGGCTTGCTCATATACGGAGGATCCAAGATAATCAATCAGGGTTTGATTGTTATTTGTTGATATTCTTGCAGTTCTCTATTCGGTACGCAGGCTGTAGTATAGAAATTTCTCTGCATTTTGATTAGATTCGGTCCTTGGGCTGGAAGGTTTGGTCTCTTCGGTGCAGGTGAAAAGTTAGTCTGGGGCCTGGGTTGGCTTGTATAGTTTACTGCTCGTGTCTGTATGGGGCTTGCATCCATTGGTTTCGGACGAGATTGGCCTTGTGGTGCACTGGCTTTGTTAGTTCCCTTGGTTTGGATAAGGATATTGATCACTGTGATGGACTTGAGGTCGACAACTTTGATTTTGCTGTTGGTTGTTAAAATTAGGATGAGGAACGTTATTATGTGGAACGGGTCTTTGGTTAAAGTTGTTAACCGGTTGTGGAAAGCAAGTGAGTTGTGAGAAGAAAGGAATATTATGATATGGGTTTTGGTTTTGTTTTCGGGGACAAAGTGAAAGAGGATTTTGATGGTGTGGCTTTCTGGACGACATTCCATGGTGTTGTTGGCGTAATTGGATACAAAGTTTTGATTCTCCAGTTTTAACCACACGTGGAGAGCGCCTGTGGAAGATCAACTGGTTCACGTATTCCCAGGAGTCTCCTTTTAGTCCTCTTACGAATGTGTCCAATGCTTTGTCTCTATATGTCTTTGTCAGCAGAGTTAAAGCTTCGGTACCGACGCCCATACTAGCGATCTTATTGAGGATCAATGACGGCTTGATAGAAACCTTGGATCGTGTCATTTTCTTGCACTAGGGAAGTCATCTAATATTCCAGAGTTACCAGGTCGCGCTTGTCGGCGTAGTGCATAGTCAGACAGCGTGATATGCAGTCCCAATCAAGGGGTGTATTGTAGGATTCCAATGCGATATCCGCATTTCCTACGATCTTGTTTCTTATCACGTTTAGAACGCCGAAATACTTTGGTGAGCCTTTCTTCTTCCAAGAGCTGAACTCGCCTGGCTGACCGGAGAATTCTCTCAGGCAGCGAACTACATCAGGGATCTTGTCAAGATCCGTCAAGTTTCCACGTAATTCAGATCTTATTGTTTAATCAACTGCCCTACAAAGATTGAGAATATTTTGGATTAAATTTTGACCCTGGCTATTCAGTATTTGACCGATTATTCCCTCTATAACTACTCGTAACTCGGGTGAGATTTGGGGTTGGTTAGCTGCATTTGGGGCATTGGGAATATTAATTACGGGGGGTCAAATCACATTGGTTAATTGAGGGCCATTTAGGTGGTTTCTCCAACTTTGATTTGTTCACTTATTCATTGTTTAGGAAACGCGATAGTACCGATAGTCGCGAGGACTCTGGCATTTGGTGCACTTCTATTTTCCGTACCTTTTCGGATTATAGTTATTTTGTACTACTTTGGGACTTTTAGTATTTTTAGTAATCGCATTAACACCTTTTTGACAGATTCCCTGCTCGGGCGCCAATGAAAAAAAGACTTTTATTCACTCAAGATACAATTCAAACTAAAAACTAAATATTACAGAAGTCAACTCATAACCTACTACGTTAAGGTGGAAACGGTGGATTGCAGCGGATCAGATTATTTGTTCGCATTGTCAGCATTACCTGTTGGGTTTTGGGTTTAGTGCATTTTTATGGAGATTTACATTTCCGTGGGAATTGATCATTTTCGCTTGATTCATTGGTTTGTTGCGTTTGGTGGGAATGGAATGTGGAATTAGAATTTGACCGGATGCAAGGGTGATTGACTGCACGTGTATGACATATAATATTTTATGGAAGTGTTGTGTTAACTTATACTTTGGGTTCATCAAATCGCTATTGAACTGCTGCTCATTTAGGGTGTTTATTGGAGTGTCGGATTACCATTGGATGTACGAGGGGCGTTCAACATATACTCGGTATCGGGGTGAAGCTGTGGTTGTATATATAAATTGACTTATTTTTCAAGTAATACTATTATTTTAGTGCATTCATGTAAAATTTCATATAAATGTGATTATTAATTTGCGTTTTATCTCTAGTTAAACAGAATCATAATGGCAACTGAGACGATGATGGTGAAAATTGAGCATCGCGCTGTAATTAAATTTCTGACTAAGCAAGGAAAAAGTCAGAAAACTATTCATGAAGAGATGGTGGCTGCTTACCAGGGTTCCGCACCTTCATTATCAACTGTGCAAAAGTGGTCAAGTGAGTTCAAGAGAGGCAGAGAGAGCATTGAAGACGACCCCCGCTCCGGCGCCCCGGCTACTGCTTGTACGGGAGAAAGCATCAAAGAAGTCGAAAAACTTGTTCTTGAGGATGCCCGAATAAAGGTGAAAATGATGGCAGAGATCACCAAGCTTTCAATTTGTACCATTCACACCATTCTCCATGACGTCAGTGCAAGGTGGGTGCCACGAATGCTCACAGCGCCTCAGAAAAATGTGAGAATCGCATGCTGTAGAGAGCTTTTGGAAATGTGTAGTGAGAACGCGGACGGTGTTATGGATCGAATTGTTACTGGGGACGAAACATGGGTCTTCCACTATGACTCTGAAAGCAAACAAGAGTCCATGCAGTGGCATAAAAAAGGAACAGACCCCCCGAAGAAGTTCAAAGTCACTCCGTCTGCCGGGAAGCTCATGGCCACATTTTTTTGGGACTCAAAGGGAATCTTGCTCATTGAGTACAAAAAAAAGGTGAAACCATCAACGCCACATCCTACGCTTCCACTTTGCATAATTTGCGGGAGGAAATTAAAAAGAAAAGACGGGGTAAACTCGCAGCGGGTGAGTTGCTTCTTCATGACAACGCTCCTGTTCACACGGCGCGAGTTTCCAGGGCTGCTGCGCGAGATTGTGGTTTCAAAGAAATCCAACACCCACCCTATAGTCCAGACCTTGCCCCTAGTGATTATTTCCTGTTTCCGGATTTGAAAAAATGTCTTCGTGGAAAAAGATTTTCGGATGATGAAGAACTCAAGTCGGCAATAAATGGGTATTTTGCAGAGAAAGAGGAAATTTATTTTTTTGAGGGTTTAAAAAAGCTTATCTCAAGATGTAACAAATGCATTGATGTTAGGGGAGATTATATTGAATTATATTATATTATATTATATTGAAAACAATTTAAATTGAATTCGCATTTTCCTTCATATCGATACCGAGAATATATTGAACGCCCCTCGTACGTTGGACACAAGAATGAACAAACGCAAACAACGTGATACTTAGGTCACACACTTTATATGTGATCATCAGTTTTTAATTAATGAACGGAAATGATAGGGTCATCCATATGCATAACAAAGGAATCTCCCCTTAAAGTCTTCGAAACTTTATCCGTAACACCTTGTATAATGAAGCATTAATTATGAGTGAAAACATTTGCTTGTTAATTTCGAATGAACCACTTAAAAATTTATGAATGCCAACTTTTTAATCGTGATATGCAACAACAGCAATCATATGATACTGAAGAATTATGTTCATACATTCATATGTATGTATGTTCAAATTAGTGAATCAAAATTGTTACAAAAACAAAAGGCTATTTACGATACAATTATGAATGTAGTTGATGCTCGAGACGGTGTTTTTTTCTTTGTTTTTGATACACCAGATGGAACTGTGAAAACATTTTTAATCTTACTTATGTTGACAAAAATACGTTCCCAAGGATGGTGTTAGAACACATTTCCATTAATCATATTGAACAAACTTGAAAAAAAAAATTCTGGTATGGCTAAAGTTTTTAAAAAACTAGTACTATTATATGGGATACGTATATTAAAAATATTGTAGAATGACCCATAAATATTTATTGGTAGCATAAAATAGAACTGTAAAGGATTTGAGAGTGGTTCACTCGTTTTATTGTCAGGGGACTGCAGACAAACATTACCGGTGATACCACGTTCGACTTATACGGATGAAATAAATGCATGTTTGAAATCATTTAACATATATTGTGGCGAAATATTACTAAATTCAAATTAACAAAAAATGTGCCTCGAACACTTCAAAATGCTCCATTAGCTGACACATTTTCAAAACAATTTCTACTGTAGATATTGGAAATGGTATAATATAATGGCTACTAATCTAAAAACTTAAAAAAATAATTTTGCTAACGAATTTTTACATTATCGTAAATACAGAGGATGAATTCATGGACAGTGTTTTTCCAAATATTCGAGAAAATTTCTTATGGTTAAGTGGATGTGCGATGATGGCTGAGAAAAATATTGATGTTGATGCCATAAATATAATAATACAAGATATGTTACAGTGTGAATCATATCTCATACAGAGTTAGATGAAAATGAAAGTGTCAATATTCCTATAGAATTTCTGAACTCGCTTAATTTACAAGGTTTACTACTGCACAATTTACAATTAGAAATTGGTTCACCGATCATTTTGTTACGTAACCTCGATGCACAAAGACTTTGTAAAGGAACACAATTATGGCGAGTGTTTTTTAGAGGAATAATTTCGAATGGAAAGTTCAAGGGAGAGTATGTTTTGTTACCACGTATACAAATTATACCCACTGATTCGCTAATTTCATTCAAACGATTAAAGCTACCTATCCATTTAGCTTTTTGCAATGACTGTAAACTACGACATATATTACGTCGATTGTTTTCGACGGCAAAAGCAGTGCCTATTTGTATGCGGATTTCTTGTTAGAGGCAGACTTAAACCACATTTACATCGCACACTTTATTGAAAGCAAGTCGATATGTTGTTTTCAGTTAAAACAGAAAAATGTCATTGAAAACCATTCAGTTTCATTGAATTAATTTCAATAATTGAAATTGACATCCTTGATGATTGCAAATTCCCAAATTAAGTGAAAACGTAGAAGACTTGTTGCAGAAATGGCTAACAAGATATATAAGAATAGAAGGAAGAAGTGGACAGAAAATGACGAGTGTTATTTATTTATCAATTCAATGCAAATTAAAGCACAATTTATTTATTTCTTTTTCATGTCCCACTTCTTCAAAAACAATTTTGATTTTAATATTTCGATAGTTATGACATATTGAAAACTTCGAAATGCTCTGTAAACGGCCAATATGTTTTCTGTAAACAGACACCGAAAACATGTGTTTTCGGAAATGTATTGTAGTATTAGGAAAGTAGTCTCGAGTTTCCGTCATCTTAACGAGCGCCTCGTAACAATCCATATCAAGGCTAAATTTGCCAACATTAGCCTTATATGCGTGCACGCCTCTACATGGTGGAAAGATGACAACACCAAAGATAGCTTCTATGAGCTTTTGGACAAGGCTTACGAGCCTAACTATGACATTAAAATTATCCTGCAAAGCTAATTAGAGCGGGCATCTGTGGTAGTGCTGTCGGAAAGTATAGCGTGCACGACACCACCTCCGATAACGGATGTTCCTTCATCCTGATATCCGTAACGGACTTGGGGAACTCCTGATCAATCAACCGTTAAACAGATTGATCACTTTGCGATCGATGTAAGGCACTGCTCCAGTATTATGAATGTCCGAACGTTCCGTTCGTTTGTTGTACCTACCCAAGGTAAAGTTACGGATATCTTGAGCATCGCAAAGGCAAGCTAATACTTTGAAGTTTGAAGTCGGATGGCTGCAATCGCAAGAGATCACCAAAACCTTCTCTGTTTCGACGCCTCTGATGTGCTGGGTTTCACTCGATCACCGCAACAAAACACCTGGTTTGACGACGAGTGCTGGCAAGCACATTCAACTAACCAAGAAATATATATAAAGCTGCAATACCGGAAATACTGGAGCTGCTCATGAGCAGCTTGAGAGCAAATTGAGAGATGCTACTCCTGGAGAGATTCAGAAGTTTTACCAACAGGTAAAATACACATCCCAAGTTCACAAACGCCGAACTGAAGACTATAGAGAAAAACAAAGGAACATAGTAGTAGAGTCGCAGTCGATGCTGAGGATTTGGAAGGAGCATTTCTGTAGACTGTATAATGGTGTTGAAGAACCAAATACCGCTATCACGCAGAACAAACCTTTCAACCTTGACAATGTAGACCATCATTTCCGTCCACCCGACCTGGATGAAGTAAAGATAGCTATATCTAAGCTTACAACGTATGCTTGTTGGACCAACAAAGCTGCTGGGGCGGATGGCCTGACTGCCGCGTTTTTCAAAGAGGCAAGGAGCATACACCAATATATGGTCGGACGAGAGTATGCTCGATCAATGGAACCTCAACATTGTTACTCCATGGAAACATCCTCGAATAAGGAGACCCTCTAAACTGCGCCAACTATAGAGGCATCAGTCTTCTTAACATCGCCTACCTATCCTATCTACCATATTGTGTAAACGCCTGAAGCCGTTTGTCAACAACTTGATTGGTCCATATCAGTGTGGCTTTAGGACGGAAAAGCCCACCATCGGCCAAATGTTAATACTAAAGTGGATCTTGAAAAAAACCCATGAGCTCGATTTGGAGCTCACCTATTCATCGATTTTAAGGCCGCGTGAATAACATAAACAGGATTTGAGCGGATTATAAAAAAAACAACAAAATCACTGGTAACTAGGAACGTTTATTATCAAAAAAAAAACTTATTGTAAGACTTAACACGGGATACTACACACATTTTGTGTAGTTCGCCTCTATTTATTACATTCAATTTTCTGGGTTGTTAATCGGCAGACGTAATGTCAGCGATTTTGCAATTGCACATATTTTCTGGGAATACACCGACCGAATTGAGGTGTTTCCAGGAAATTGTGAAATAATTAATTATTTTTTTGTAATCGACCGGATAAACGTGTCAAATTCATCGCCTGGTGCTGGCAATGGTGCTGGTGTTTGCACATATGTAACTCGTGTGAGAGCATCTATAGAGACAAGCTATACAAGGCAATGTCTAGTTTTGGCATCCTTGCCAAATTCGTCCATTTGTGCAGGATGGCTTCCAAATCGGAAGCATTAATTTTTTTTTAGTTAACGAAAATCAAGTAAGATGAGTAGTTAAGTAGAAATTGACACTAAGAATTTTGTCTCCCCATTAAATATTGGATGCCACCCATGGCCACGATGTAAATAGCCACTAAGTCCAAACATCTTTCTTTATCTTTCTGTCCCATTTTCTGAAAAACTTAACACATGCTTTGGCATCATAAGTATAGCCATACGCATACGGCTTTCATGCTGCTTCATCAAGGCCGGTAAAAACCTGACCGCGAATTTTGAAGCCAAAAGAGGGTTTAGAAAAGGCACAATCTCCGTCCAAGAAGAAAGTAGCGTAATGCCAGTGCCGCTTTCGCGAGTTTTGAGGCAGCTGCGGTTTAAGGGTCAATGAGCACTCGGGTATATGCTGTCAATAAGAAAAGTCACCCTTGATAGATATAGCTTTGAGGTAGTTAAGGACTTTTTCTACCTAGGCTCCGCTATCAATTCAGACAATGATACCAGCTCTGACATCAAACGAAGAATAACTCTTACCTATCGTGCTTCTTTGGGCTCTGAAGGCAATTGACTTCTAAGGTGTAGCGTAGGCGTGCGTTAAAATAAGGGGGAAAAAAGACACACAGTAGTTCTCTTCACGACAGTTTATTACAAAAAAGCCCCGTAACATCGATCGAGGGCCATATTTATTTCATTATAGAGCACGGTACATGTGTACTACTTTAGCGGGAGGATCATCCGATCATAAGACCACTATTCAAAACAAGTTTGTATATGTAATCACAGTGTGTTGCGCAAAAACGATGACACTGTCATTTGAATAAGAAATAATAGCCTACAAAGGTCCTCGCTCAAACAACAAAAGTAACCCTATATATGACCGTAATGATCCCGTCTCTGCTCTATGGTGCAGAGACATGGATTTAACAAAAATAAATGAGGGTACTCTTGGAATGAGACGGTGAGTGTAGTAGGAGATACAACGACGAACTGTACGGGCTGTACTGCGACATCTACTTAACTAGAAGAGATAAGGTCCAACGAATGAGATGGCTGAGCAGATGGACACTATGTTTCGGTGCGAAAAATCTTCGAATCCGCCCCCGAGGTACAGCGGGTCTAGAGGAAATCTGCGATTCAGGGGTCGCATGCAAGTGGATGGGGACCTCAACCAATTTAGCGTATGAAACTGGAGGCAGCTAAATAAAGATCGAATTAGCTGGAGAAGCATATTGTTTATGGCCTAGGTCCATCCCAGATTGTAGCGTCATTTATGTAAGTATGTACGTTCAAAAAACGAAAAAGTTCAAACAATGAACGCATGTGGCTTGACTTAGAAAATCCATGAACAATGAACAATTATATGCTGCCTGTTCACGTGTTCAAAAACCATCCAATCTACGTCTTAGTTTACACAAGAGATGCACGAAAAAAAAACTTTGTTCACGAATTGTCATTAAGATAAAAACATTATATTCTAGTATTAAACAATTCATAAAAATGTTGAATAAATTGTTTTATGTACCATCAAATATGATGGAAGTGCTAGATATCACTCTTGTCTTCGACAACATCACTCAAATGCTAACGAACTTGATGGTATCGTTTGAGCACTCATTTTCAGACTCCAGCCTGAGTGATGCTCCTCCCACCCAACCAGCATTCCAGAATTATCGGAAAACTGATTGACTAAAATACAGAGGACTACTGTTAAAAACACTATCCTCTGAGCTCTTAAGTCCCCCTCGTAACACCAACGAGCTTGCCATGAAAGTCAATCAGGCTATGGCTACTTACTACCCTCTTATTCAACCTAGAGGAAAGAAAAAGCCACACTGGTGGACATAAGAACTGGGGCCGCTTAGAAACGTTTGCAGAAAACTTTTCAACCTAGCAAAATGCATAAGAAAAGTGACTGACTTAGGCTCATACAAAGAATCCCTCAAAATATATAAAAAAGAACTGAGGAAGGCAAAGCGACAATCCTGGTGATCATTCTGTGACAAATTACCAGAAGACTCGGAGGCCCCGCGGCTAAGAAAAATCCTCTCTACAAATCCAATGCCTAGATATTTGAAAAAAAAATGATAGCTCTTGGACAATCTCAATTGCTGAATCGCTCAACCTGCTACTAGACACTCACTTTCCAGGTAGCTACCTATTCGCGGCCAGTAGCAGCCAAAACAGGACTACTGCAACCATGACTAAAATGCGTGGTCTGATTACAAGACACAAACTGCTTTGGGCGCTGCATAGCTTCAAACCACAAAAGTCTGCTGGTCTGGACGGTATAATACCTGGCGAGCTACAAAGGTCCTCAGTTATTATCCTGTCTACGTTAGAGAATATTATGAGGAGCTGTGTAGAATTGATCCACATTCCACTGTCATGGAGAGAAGTCAATGTGGTTTTCATTCCCAAAACCAGAAAATGGGCCCATGTTGTCTTAACGGACATCAGACCTATCATCTCTCCTTCTGTAAACTCTAAAACGACTGAGTGATATCCAAATACGAGCTACGATCGTAAATTTGATCCACGACTTCTATCAACGGCTCAACATGCCTACTGTAAAGGAAAGTCAGTGGAAACGGCTCTGTATTCACATCGAAGGATCTCTACAATGTAGAGAGTACGCAATTGTCGCTTTCCTGGTCATAAAGGGTGCCTTTAACAACGTAGACGACTCACTTGGGGAGTTGACCAATCTTATGCTAAATCGCAGGATAATCAACTCCAGATTGGGTGGGGCTTAAGCTAAAAGATGTGTCAGCAAAGGTATGCCACACGGTTAATTAACTTGTAATATACCTGGAAGCGGGTAGTAGCAGGGTGATTGCCTATAGGGATGACGTTGCTATAATCGTCTCAGGTAAACATCTTAATACCATTAAACCATAAAACTGATCTTATCGTCTTTTCCAGCAAATAGTGAGCCCTACTCACTACTTCCACGTCGGCACTGGATATTCTGTTTCACTTGATACCCCGCGATATCTTCAGGAGGCGAGTAGCTGCCTTAAAGCGAATACACCGTGGATAAATAATTTATTTGGCCATGATAATATTCTTAATATACTAGGAATCCTCCTAGAGATCATCGGTTACATAATACCCCGACATTGGTTTGACAAAGACTTTTATGTCAGAGCACTGTAGCGTTTTCCAGGCGGAATTCTTGGCGGTTAAAGAAGTTCTGCCCTGGCTGAATAAAAACGTGATATTTGCAAAGGACATCCGCATTTTTTCGGATAGTCAGGCCGCTATCAAGTCTCTGGACTCAGACTCACTAAATTCTAGAACTGCCCTTGACTGCCGATCATCTCTTAGGGCGATGGCATACCAACAATGACTTAAATGGTCTCCTACGCTTCATTATAAGCATAAATTGGCTCCAAGAGTAGGAGGATTACAGATCCACGTGGCAGCACAATGGGCCAATAGGCCTAAGTGGATAGAACTTTCCAACAATCACTTTTACCTAACCTAACCTAACCTAACCTATCAAATATATGAATATGATATTCAGATTGTGTGTATAAAATTCTTTTTTGTAATTAAATGAATGCTTCTTCTATTACAGCATTCTGAAATTTAATATTCAGAATGCCTTAAGGGTTTTAAACCTTAAGAAATAAATACATTAAAAAACAAATAATTAACAATTACATAAATTACAAATATGTACACTAAACCAAATACATTAGCTTAAAAATTGTTGCCGGGTCAGCTAGTAATAAATATTTTTCAATAGAATCTGAACACTCTGAATGTGTTTTAGCGGAAATTTCTCCTTAGTTTGGTATGGTGCCTACATGATTTGATTGGACCGAAACGCCATCGATATGGGGGGGAGGGGGGGGGGGGGAACGTGCCATTTCACCGTAAATGTATATAGATTAAAATATCACTAGGAAAATTTTCCCGGAATCCCTTGAAGATCTACTGATTTTGTTTTTGCGAACCTTAATTTATTTTGTTAACTGGAGTAAAACCCTCTTGTTTCAAGCGAATTTAAAAGCAGAATGAAATTTTCGTATTAAACAAGCATTAGGGATTTTGTATCTGGTATTAACGTAAGAAGATACAATTTTATAGCTCCCATATAAATTTGTTTGCGGCTCTTTTAAGTCGTCATGAGCTCGTATTGACTTATATTTATTTGCATTTTTGATACGAGTAGCATGCGACAAAAACTTTGTGGAAAATATATATATATCAGTAATGAAGAGAAAATGCCTTCTGAATTATGGAGTTACTCGTACCCATTCACACACCCATCCTTTATAAATGGAGGCTTTACCTATGGTTGGCATGTCGAAATGTTGGCGCGAGAGATAATATTATTACCAATGCTTACGATGAAAGGACTGCGTCATTTTAATCTATTCCTTCTATAAATCGTTGTAAGTTTCGAATTGTATTCAAGTCAAACGCCGACCGTTAATGAAGTCTAAATACTCAGTTGAAAAGTAGTAGTTCATTGCAATTCCTTGATTTGGCTTAGAAATGGAAGAAGCGTTACTTATATAGTTCTTTCTAGTAATGTTTTCCTCCCCATCATGAATTAAAATATGATAATATTACCATGATATTGGATGCTCTCTATTTTCCTCCCCATTTTATTGGAAATGTCGTATGCAGCTGAAAAGTTGCTTCTTCATAATTCAATTGCTTTATTTGCATTGCAAATTACTTCGATAAAGTCCACTAGTTTACCTTCAGAATAATCAAATACTTCGTCGTCGATAATGAACTTTAAAGTGCACTGCTGCTTAGCAAGAAAATATTACTGAGGAAATGCAATCTTGCTGAATCTAAAGTTACATCTTAAATTCCTCAGTCAACGTGGCTATTAAATCCTCATATTGTTCATTGTTCATCATAAGCGTTTTTTTAAAAAACGGTATTGAAATTTACAATAAGTGAAGAGACGACTAGACCCTCGTGTTTTAGGATTGTAGCGTAATGTCAACTGCTCAACCATGTAAAACATATTTTCGGTTATGCACGTGAAATTATCGGAAGCTTAATATGACAGTTTACATGCAGCTGAATACTAAGCGAGTGCATTTAACTACTATTGTACAAAACAGATCTCACTGGCATCCAGGAAATGAGATGGGATGAACTGATCAAAAGAAGGATGGAAAATTGTGACAACTTCTATAGTGATTGCTACAGAGACCAGAAGCAGTGCCCATTTACATATTGATTTGCCGTCAAAAAAAGACTTAAGGAATAAGCCTTAAGCTACAAGCGTCTGAGCGAACCCCTGATTCTGGATTAATACCAAATCTGCCAAAATATACCAGATATGCGATTGCGCTTTTATATAGGAAACATTCGGCTTTTACGAACTACTTAACCAGACTTATAAGCAATGCCCTAAGCATGAAGTAAAGGTCATCCTTGGTATTTTTAACATCAAATTTGGAAAAAAGTGCTTCTTTTGCGGAACAGTTGCAAAACAGCTCCGAAAATAATTTTTGACATTTGTTAGGTCTTTTGTCAAAAAAGATTCTGTGACAAATTCAAAATAAGTTATAACTTACATTGCCAATTATTTTGAATTTGTTTACCTTTTTAATTTTGACTAAAAACATTGTAAAATGTCAGTGGAAATGAAATTTCGAAAAATACAATCCGTATTGATAGATTTTCTCTTCCTAAGAAATAAAATCCATTCGTACATGAGCTTGGTAGCTGTCGTACGTGAATGGCACTCGATCACGGATGAAAGAATGTCAAATTACGACACTTGAAGCTCGACAACCTGAATGCAGTCACTAATGCATCTACAATAACGCGTTTTACAAAGCGAAATTTATAAAGGGTTTTCCAATAGGGACCCGACAACTTTGAATTTAATTTTTGAACCCACTCTTTCACTAATCATCAAACTGTCACTGTCAATTTATTCAGTAAACTCAACATTTTCATCATGGCTAAGTACACGAACGAGCAATGTCTGTAAATTATAAAAATTTTCTACCGAAATTCGGAGTCGGTGACTGCAACTTTAAGTTTAGTGCAAAAATTTCAGTATACATATTCGTTGTGTGATGTTGCCGTGTCAGTGAGACAACGAGTTGGTCGAAGTGTCGAAAATATCGCTGCCGTTCAGGCGTCCGTAGTAAACGATTCAAATCAGTCATTTCCACGGCGTTCTCAAGAATTGGGCATCGCTCAGACCACATTATGACGTATTTTGCGTAAGGATCTTGGTTTACACTCATACAAGATCAAGCTGACTCAAGAATTCAAGCCAATGGACAATTTGAAGCGATGTACGTTCTCCGATTGGGTTCTGGAGAAAATGCGCCAAAATGATGAATTTCATCGCAAAATCATCTTAAGTGACGAAGCTCATTTTTGGCTCAATGGGTTCGTCAATAAGCAAAATATACGTTATTGGTCGGGTGAAAATCCACATGTTCTTCATGAATCACCACTTCATTCACAAAAAATAACTGTTTGGTGCGGTTTGCATGCCGGCGGCGTTATTGGGCCATATTTTTTCGTCGACGTTACTGTGAATGGTCAACGTTATCGCGCCATGATCACCGATTATTTTTGGACCGAATTGGAAGATATGGACTTGGACGACATGTGGTTTAAACAGCCTGATACAGCACACGCTACAATCGATTTATTGAAGAGTAAGCATGGTGAGCGTGTTATCTCAAGAAATGGGCCAGTCGATTGGCCGCCTCATTCGTGCGATTTAACGCCGCTTGACTATTTTCTGTGGGGCTACGTTAAGTCATTGTTTTATTCCAACACGCCGACGACGTTGAAAGAGCTCAGAGCCAACATTGAAAGCGAAATAGCGGCCGTTTCGGCCGAGTCGTTGAAAATTGGGTCCAACGATTCGACCGCTGCAATCGTGCCCGCGGTGGCCATATATTGTTCCATTCATATATTGTTTTGATTGTACTTCAAGCTGATAATAAAGTTTTTGAAATATCTCAAATGGTTTGCGTTTTATATAAAAAAAAAAGTTGCCAAGTCCTTATTGGAAAACCCTATGGTTAAAATAATAGAAATGTATAAAAGGCAAAGTTCAATAAACTTATTTTTTAAGTACTTTACAGCTTGTTCTGTTAATCGACTAACATTTTGATCTATCGGAGCCGGATCTTTTGAACATTGTCCATATTTTAGTCTTTTTTTTAATTTTTTTTTGCCGAGTGTTTCTTGATTTTCGTGTGTGTTACATTAATTGCAAATACGACGATTTCCTGAAGGCCATATATTAGAAATTAATAAAAAAAAAAATTGCCACAGAAATAAATTTGCCTAATATAATTTTCATCACGAAGTGGAAAGGATAAGAGAACCTATTGAAGTTGTGCCAAATATTGACAGGCAGAGCACCTGCAAGACGTAGTAAAAGGAAAAGTCAAAGTAAGTGGCTCTTATTTTATCTTTAATTTTGTATTTTGTATTGTAAAAATGGAAAATAATAAACTACAAGAAATATTAAAACAATTGAAAAAAATATACTCGTAGAAAACTTTGCTAAGAGAGGCTTAAAAACTCGTACGGCTAATTATCTATCTGGTAGATTGTTCAGTTTAGAAACATTTCTGGATTTGTCTACAAAATTTTTTGCGGAGTACATAGGGGATGTAAAATTAAAGCAACATTTATATGAAATCGGAAAGACCGCGGCATACAGCTTATAGCAGGATCACTCAGTTTTATTTTAATAAATCTCTCAAGTGTTGCGGATGAGCTTGTTGATTTTCCCAAAAAAAGAACTTTTTCGATAAAAAAGGAGAAATAAAACCAAACGACTATCTTTCGGTAATTTTTACGTTATAATTCTTAAAACTGAAATCTTTATTTTAACTGCTAAAACCAATGTTATTTTTGTTCTGATTGACATTTGTGTCGTGACATTATTATGGTTCGTTTTAGTACATGTTTTGTTTGTTTTATAAACTACTTGTTAACATTTCTTTGTTTATACATCAGCATTAACTTATTTTTACAATTATTAAAAATTTAAAATTTATTTCGAATTTGTTGATTTCCGAACATTCTCCCCGGCCGTGAACAGCGTTCGCAATTGTAAATGTCTCTGGATGCTGCCGTCTTCAGATGTTCTGACCATTAATGGCAATTTGAATTCGAATTCAAGTTCATGTAAAAAAAGAAATGACATTAGAACAATTTACAATGCACACTAATGGACGTGAACGAGAGGACATGATAAACAAAAGAAAACTACTTTTGAGTAATGCAGATGCTACTCCCCATCTCCCTTTATAATTTTGTCAATACTACAGCTTCCGTAATTTGTGGTGACAAAAGTTGTTCTATTGAGTGGAAGTGAAGTGCGCGGTAGTAAATTCGCATATTTTTTTTTGTTTTCTGTTGATTTTGTGATTTTTTTTTTTTTTTTGTTAAAAGTTAGTTGCTGTATTTTCGGGTAAGTTGTTTTTTTGATTTTTAGTTGTGATAAAAATAAATAAATGTTATTAATTTTATTATTTCTGATGTTTTGGGTTGATTCGATGATTATTGTGTGTGTGTGTTGTTCCTGTTCTTCAATGGAGATTTGTGTTTGATCGAGTTGCATTATATTGTTGCATTCAGTATTATGAATGGGTGAGTGGACTGTATGAGTGGGTGTGTAATGATTAGTTGGTTTGAACGAATTGAGTATTTTGTGTGGTGTGTTATATTGATTTTGCGCATGTGTAGTACGGATAACCTTAGATTGCAATGAATGATGAGTGAATTTTGTGTTTGAGTGGTTTATGTCGGTTATCTTGCTGGAGTGATTTTTTTGTACTGGGAGTGTTGCCGTTGACTACACTACTCTAAATATTTGCCCCTTTTTCTAAATTAAAATGTTTTCGTTTTCCGATATTTATTTTAAATTATATTTTTATTTTTATTATTTTTTTTTTGTGTTGTTGTTTTTAGAGTCTTAAACTTTGCGGAGTATTTGCGGAATATTTGCGGAAGTGATTGCCTCCTGGAGATCCTACGATACTAGCGGTACGAGTACGGTCCAGGAGGGGCCATTTGGCGACACAATCACAGTTCCGCTTGAGTTGGTATGATCGTTATTATTTTCTTTGTTAATTTTAGAGTGTCGGTTCTGTGGATTTTTGTTCGAATCCTTGTGCGAGATCCCATATAGTTTTAGCGTTGTGTTGAACTTTTGTGGAATTTTGCGGACGTGATTGCCTCCCCGAGATCCTACGTTGCTGTTGGTCCGAGTACGGTCAAGGAGGGGCCATTTGGCGACACAATCACGTTTCCGCTTTATGTAGAAATTTTGTTGTGTTGGGTATTGGTATCTGTGTTATAAGTAAGTCGATAGGTGGTTATGTTTGTGATGTTGTATGCCTGTTTTAAATCTGTGTTGTGTCCGCGTTTGATGTGTTGCTCGGAAGTGGGCATATCTTCGTTACCGGTCTTTTTAGTTCCGCACTATCTGTTTTAAGTGTCACTACTCTGACCAGACCATCGGGACCAGGATGAAGCTTCTTTACTCTGGCCATTCTCCATTTCAGTGGTCGTAGCCTTTCATCTTTGACGAGAACTAAATCGCCTTCCTTGATTTGGCCGTGTATTGCCTTTATCCACTTTGGTCTCTGCTGCAGTCGTGACAAGTATTCCGAACTCCAACTTCTCCAGAACGATTGCAATAATGCCTGCACTCGTTTCCATCGCTTTAGGTAATTCATTTTCACCAGTTGATAGTGTTGTTGTGGTTTGTCCCACTCCGATCCCTTAAACCATAGTTTCTGCATTATCATCTTTGCCTTGACTATACATGGTGAAACCCAGCCCAACGGATCGTAGAGCTTGGCTATTGAAGACAAGATTGACCGTTTCGTGAAGTCTGCAGTACTTATCGATGCAACCTGGAAGGAAAAAACGTCAAGTGCTGGTAGCCACCTTACGCCCAAAGTTCTGACGTTGATATTTTCATCCATTGGAATGGTAAAGTCAATTCCACGCTGATCCAGTGGAATGTGCTGAAGTACTAAGTTGGAGTTGCTGACATGCTTTCGCAAGTGGAATCCTGCGGTCTCCAACAGTTCCTTAACAGCCTTCAACTTATCCTGTGTCTCTTCAATACTGTCTCCTCCGCTGATGACGTCATCAATATATGTTTCCTCCTTCAAAACCTGTGCTCCTGACGGAAATCTATGCGCCTCGTCGTCTGCCAACTGCTGGAAAACTCTTATAGCTAGGTACGGTGCCGAAGCTGTACCAAATGTCACCGTTCGCAGGCGAAAAATCTTTATATCCTCTTCCGGTTGTTCTCTCCAGTGTATGTGTTGGTAATTTGAGTCCTGGTTGCTGACTTGAATTTGACGGTACATCTTTTCAACATCTCCTGTAAATGTGTACTTGTATGACTTGTTCTTCTGCATCTTTGGTCCGATCATCAAGTGGTCGTTCAATGATTCTCCGCCGATTGGCTTAAACGTCGCATCAAAGACCACTCGCAGCTTCGTTGTCGTGCTGGACTCCTTGATGACCGCATGGTGAGGAATAAAATAATGGTATGGAGTTTGAAGAACCTGATCCGACTCATTTACAGGAGACATGTGACCGAGTTTGAGATATTCCTTCATGCAATTCGAATACTCCCTTAACAGTGTTGGGTTGCAGTGGAGTCTCCTTTCCAACTGTAAGAATCGTTTAAAGGCACCTTGACGTGTTGGTCCCATGGTCGGACGATTCTCACCCTTAAAGGGTAGGCAAACTTGATATCGACCACAAGGTAATCTTATCGTATTTTTTATAAAATGTACCTCACATTCTTTTTCTTCCTCAGCTTAATACCTTGGAAAGGGCTCTTCTTCGATCTCCCAAAATTTTCGGAGTGTTGTGTCGATGGTTGAGTCGAGTTGGCACGAAAAACTGCTTACTTGAGCGCTACTGGGTATCTTTCCAAATAGAATCCATCCTAACTGGGTTTTTTGAGCGACCGGACTGGAATTTCCCGCAATCCTGATGACCTCACCAAGAAGAATGTCGCTATAGACGTCACCACCCAACAGCATGTCCACCTTTGATGGTATATTGAACGTTGGATCCGCCAGAGGTAAGTTTTGAATACTGCTCCATTTATCGAAGTTAATGTGTTGGGCCGGAAGAAGCCCAGTCAGTGTCCTAAAGACCAATACATGCGCCTTGCCTGTATAGCTTGAGGTTAACGACTCAAGTTCCAGGTCGACGGCCTTTTGTGTGGTTCCACTGCTGACCAACCCCAGCCCATTAACCTTCATAAACGTCCTCTTTGGTTTCAGACCAAGTCGTTGGACCGCTGACTCAGTGATGAACGAAGCCTCAGATCCCGGATTTACTAACGCTCTCAAAACTAACCTGCCGCCATCTGAAGATCTAACCCTCAACAATGCTGTAGCTAACAAAACCCTGGTGTTCGTGTTGACATGGTAGCTGTTAAGATGACTGTTGTTTGTTGTGTGTGGTTGAAACTCGGACGCATTTGGATTGACAATGGAAGTCTGGTGTGGCTGATGGTTATTTGTGTGGTTAGACGTAAATGGATGAGGAACAACTTGTGTAGCTAAAGGTGCACTGTGTGTGATTTGACCTGTGTTGCATGTATTTTCGTGTAGCAAAGAATGGTGGCGCTGCTTACAGAAATGACAGCACTTCGCACTGGGGCATCTTGATTTGAAATGACTGTATGCCAAACAGTTTTCGCACACCTTTACCCTACGCACAGTTTGCCTCCTACGCTCCACATCCATTTGCAGAAACCGATCACACTTCCTAAGCGAATGCTGACCTCTTTGACACACGCTACAGTTGACCTGTCTTTTCGATTCCTGCTGGCTATAAAAAACATGGGTTCCTGGCCTACGCTGCTCGGATTTGCTACTCGAACCCTTGGGATCTACTGCTTCTAAGGTACGAAACCGACACTCTAAAAATTCTACAAACTCCTTGAATGATGGCAACTCCTTACTCGAACCTAGCTTTTCTTCCCATAACTGCTGTGTATTATTCGAAAGCTTTTGCAAAATAATAAAAATTAAAATAACATCCCAACTATCTACAGGCAGGCCTAAATTCTTCAATGCATGAATTATTTCTTGTGAAGTATCGAGGATTCTTTTGATGTTAGCCGATGAATCAGAGGTAATTGTATGTTGATTAAATAAAAGTTTCAGCTGAGTATTAACCAACACTCTTTTATGATCGTAGCGTTCTGTCAAGATCTTCCATGCTGGACCATAATTGCTTTGATCTATAGTCAAGTGCTGTAGAAGACGATCTGCTTCACCGCTAACCGACGACTTCAAATAATGAAGCTTCTGGACATCACTTAAAGATTGGTTGTTATGAATCAATGCCAGGAACATGTCATGAAACGACCTCCAGGTTTCATAACTGCCAGAAAACGTTGGAATGTTGATGACCGGCAATCGCAGCTCGTTGTGACCTCGTTCCTTGGTATCTGCTGTTAAGTGAGCTGCGCTTGAACCGTTCGTAGCAGCTTTAATAACCGGAATTTTGTCTAATGCATCTAACAAATCTGCTTTGTAATCCGCAAACAAATCGAGAATTTTATCAAATGTCTGCACTAACACACAAACCTGCTCGGAATCAATTTTGCCATCATCTACCATGATATGCTCATGGTATTTATTTGCCTGAACCATTTGCTCGTCTAATATTGAAATACGAGTTTGAATATAATTCGCCCTTTTCAAACGCGCACTGTCTGCCTTCCCAAAATTCTCATAATCCTTTTTGATACGTTCAAGGACGTTTAATTGTAATTTTCCGAACGACATGACGTGAAAATTTATACGAGATGTGGAAAATTATTACACAAAATAATATTATATTATATATATGTATATATGTTTTAAAATGTACAAAGATGTGGAGTAATAATCGTATTATATATATATATGTATATATCTATATGTAAATTTTTGTGTACAATGTAAGTACGAGTAATTATAATGGAAAGGACTCACTTGAACTTCCGACTGATGATTTCCTTTTAATTTCTTCCAGGTATGCACTTCTCCTGATGACTTTTCCTCTGCACACACACACTTTTGGAGCTTTTTTAAATTTTTGTTGAAGGCTGCAGCGATGGAATCCTTGATGAATTGCTGGTTGCAGGTTTTCTTCTTATGTTAAATTGTTGTGTTGATTTTGATAATTTATGTATAACTATAATAAAACTTCAGTGTTGATAATTTCGTTTATAAATATGTATGTACGAGTATATCTATATGTAGATCCTTGTGTTGACAAATGTACTTGTACAATTTTGTGTTGATTATATTAAAAATTCTTGATCCGGCTCGAAGGACCAAATGTTGATTTTCCCAAAAAAAGAACTTTTTCGATAAAAAAGGAGAAATAAAACCAAACGACTATCTTTCGGTAATTTTTACGTTATAATTCTTAAAACTGAAATCTTTATTTTAACTGCTAAAACCAATGTTATTTTTGTTCTGATTGACATTTGTGTCGTGACATTATTATGGTTCGTTTTAGTACATGTTTTGTTTGTTTTATAAACTACTTGTTAACATTTCTTTGTTTATACATCAGCATTAACTTATTTTTACAATTATTAAAAATTTAAAATTTATTTCGAATTTGTTGATTTCCGAACAGAGCTAGAGATGTCACCATCTCCAAAAGTCTTTGAGATGAGTGAGGTATTGGTGCGGTAAAAAGAGATACGTCAATTAAGAATTGTGGACGTGGGTCTACGAAGCTCTGGGGACGTTTATAATATGTGACATCATGTGTATCGGAATCATATGTTTCTGCCTTTACCATCTATACAATCAAAGAGCTATAGTGTGTGGTAGAGTGAGCATGCAACAATATTTATACTTTTTCAGTAGCTATCTTTTTTTATTATCACTTCTGTATTTAGATTTTTGTTAGAACATACCAAGATCCGCAACCATTTTCACGAGTTAAGCCGTACTTATGCCTCCGTTCCGCCCAACTACTTCAATGAAGGTCCATACATAACTAGACCTAAGGCTAATTATACACATTACAAGACTTGTGATTAAATAAGCGAGTAATATTTTGACTGTAGGTTAGATTTGCTGGATTGTATCGACAAGGTTCTTGAGTATTATGTCAAGAAGGGTAGACATCAAGCTACCCAAAATTAGTTTGCCAATCTTTTCCGGTAATTAAGAAGCTTAGGCTTTTCGATGCTTATTAATTTTCTTATTCACAATAATATTTCCCTATCAGAGACAGAAAAAATCCACTACCTCAAGATAAGTGTTGCAGGCGAGGCCGAAGAATTGTTAGTTCATTTGGGTATTGATAAGGGGAACCACGAGCGATTTTTGATTAATTCTCACTTGAAGTGTTTGTTCAATCAGGCAACAATTTCACAAGAGCGGTCTGAAGTAATCAAGGGACTTCTAGATAAATTTATCGGACCAAATTGTGCCTGTCCAACATTGGGATGCCATCATGATCTTCGTGCTTTTGTAGAAATTGCCAACGGATATTCTACACCTATGGGAAGAAAGCTTAGCAACGAAACCAAATATCAAGGAATTACTTACCTACCTTTACGGAGTTCAAACAATTTTTTGAAGGCAGGTTTCAAACACTAGAAGCCATCAACCAGCAGCAGTCGCAATTATGAGATTCAGGCCAATTTCAATCAGTTCATCTTCAAGATTTGTACAATAGTAAGGGTCTGCATGCACTTAGAAAATGTAATAGGTTTCTCAAACTAATGATACCTGATCGCAGTTAGTAGGTTAAGAAGTTCGGTTTAGGTGGAAATTGTCTAGCTTATAGCCATATCTCTGAACAATGTCCGAACAATCGCAGATGTTACTATTGTCAACACCCTCATCACTCATTGTTACACTTAGCTCAGTTAGCTTCAGGTGCACAACCTCGTGAATACGCTCAGACTCCAAACCCATCAGGAACACACAACTTTCTTACTTCCACAATGAATGCTAATGCTTTTCACTTCAAACTCCCTCAAATAGAGGCTTCCTCAAGTACAGGTCTGAAAAATTGTCATTGAAGACATCATAAGAATACTCAGGCTTTATTAGCCACAGCGATGGTCAAGGTTAGGGCATCGTTAGGTGAAATGATTTTGTTGCGAGCACTTCACGGAGTCAGCGGTACAGATGTTGCAGCTGAAATCAAGATTAACATACGTAGACGTCTACGGGTTGGGTTTGGTTAAGAGTAGCACATGTCAGAGAGTTGTAGAGCTTATATTCGACCCGCATTACTTTTCGTTTACTTCTACAACACATGCATTTTCAGGTCCGAACTTTTTCAAATGGGCCATCAAGAAGCACAAGCACGATTGCACAAAATGTTGCGGGCATCAAAGTAAAATAGCACAGCAGTTGATGGTAGTACTTCGTGCACCGAGAGTGAGAATCTCAAGACCATTCTCACATACAGGGGTTGATTATGCAGGACCCATCAACCTACGAACATGGAAATGTCGTGGAGAGAAGTGGCTCAAGGGGTATTTGGCTTGCAACTAAAGCTATCCACCTGGAAGCAGTAAGCGACTTAACGACGCAGGCGTTCTTGGTCGCATTTCAACGATTCGCGGCACGTAGGGAAGACTATGGTCAGATTTGTAGCAAATCTGGTGCCAATTTTGTGGGAGCAGAAGCAGAACTCAGTCGTCCTCTCAAAGAAGCTTCGCATGATTGGAAAGAAATAGCCACAGTGGTCCCAAACGAAGGAAGGAAGTGGAATTTATTCGCCCAGCTTCCCTTCACATCGGAGGGTTATGGAAAGCGGGAATCAAGAGCATCAAACAGCACTTCAGAAGGATTGTTAGGAATGCGACCCTCACGTACGAGGAGCTCGCTACGCTTCTTACCCAAATTGAAGCGTGTTTGAACTCCCCTTTGTCGCCTATCACGAAATCGGGGAATGACTATTAACTGTCCCGGAAGCAGATCTGACCACTGACAAAAGAGACTATCTCGAACGAAGGAAGTAACCACCAAGGAGGATATAAGAGCAGCAATTAAGTCGCATTTTAGACTGGAAGGAGTATCGCCAGAAGACGTACTATCTTTGCGAAAGCCGTGGTGGCACCCAATCGGCGGTAATAAGTGATACCACAGAAGATGCAAAAAGGCTGCTAGATGCGGGACGAATACAAATTGGCTGGATCATCTGCCGATTCCGTGAAAATGTATTGCCAAAAGAGTGTTTTAAGTGCCTGGAATTTGGTCATATGTATAGCAAATCAATGCTAGAACAAGGAAGACTGCTTCAAATTATGCAGAAGATGCGGATCCAAAGGACATAATGCAAAGGAGTGCAACAAGCACTCCTTTTTCATGTTTTGTAAGAAAGATTATCCGGAAGACGCAAAGTAGATGCCGGATTTTCATGAAGATCATACAGCTAAATCTCAATCATTGGAGACAGCTCACGATATTTTGAGACAGACAGCTAAAGATGAGGGAGCGGACATAATCCTGGTCAATGAACCATATAAGACCTTTGCCATCAACGTATGGATCTGCGACCAAACAAAGCTGACGGCCGCATGGATATGAGGCAAACAGGCATTCCAAGAAACCTACACTCATGGATATCGTTTTGTCCGCGGAAAAATCAATGGCATACACTTTTATAGCTGTTATGCTCGACCAAGGATAATGGGTGAATTTGAGGAAATACTAGATAACCCAGTTGAAGACGTGCTTGGAAAGTATTCAATTGTTATAGGAGGGGATTTCAATGCATGGATAATCGTGTGGGGCAGCAGGTTTACCAACCCCAGAGGTTGTTTTTAATGGAAGCACTCTCGTCCTTGGGAGGTAATGCAAACGTTGGCAAGTCAAACGCCTGTCGTAAGGTGGGTGTAGGCCCTATTGTCGATATTATTATTGTCCTTAGCACCTCTCTCCTGCCAAAAACAAAATGGAAAGTCCGCGAGGAAAATACGCACAGTGACCACTACGCTATATTGATAGACATAGAGGAGAGAAAACAAAGGATACAACCCAAACTTACAAGTCCTAAATGGAAGGACACAATCTTTGATAAGGGTACGTTTGAAGAAATAATTAATAGCTGAAATCTAGTCGAAAACACAACTGCTGAGGTTTTGGCGTCTCAGCTTACACGTATTGTTACTACAGCATGCGATATATGCGTGAGCGCTGTACTTTCGGTGGAATGATGAAATTAAGGTACTCAGGGCAATGTATATATACACTCGTCGAAGAATGCAGTGATCTAGAAGAAGGCCAGATTTTCAAGAAAACCCTAACTCTCTTAGTCGGGTAGGATGCCACTTAACATCAAAGAAAGTTAAGCGACATGCTTCAGGCGCCTGTGTAACGATGCTAATCTAAATCCCTGGGGTACTGCATATAGGATGGTAATGTCCAAAGTAAAGGGCTATAGGGATCCACAAATAACATGCCCCACTCTTCTAGCATGTATTGTACAGCATCTTTTCCCACAAAAACCACAACTTACATATTATATCTAGGAAGCGAACAGGGAGCAGAAATCCCATAGATACTCGTATCAACGGACGAACTGATCAAGGCACGCAGAAAAATAGTCGGAAATATGGCGCCTGGACCCGACGGAATTGCAAATAAGGGCGTAAAGCAGCTGTCCAGAAAAGACCAGACATGTTCATAACAACATACCAGAGATGTCTAAAGGAAGGAATTTTTCCTGATTCATGGAAAAGAGAGCATTTGGTACTCCTACCAAAGGGAAATACGCAACCAAGTAAACTATCTTCATATCGGCCAATATGTCTTCTAGATACCCTGGGCATGGTTCTGGAACGTATCATATACGAAAGACTATTGTCAGTAGCTGAGGAAAAAGAAGCTTTATCAAATGGCCAATTTGGTTTTAGAAAATCACGGTCTACCATAAATGCCATAAAAGCGGTAATAGACATTGCAACTAAAGCGACAGAAGGGAAAAGATGGCGATGGGGCACAAAGAAATATTGCGCAGTGGTAACACTTGATTCTAAGAATGCCTTTAACTCCGCAAGCTGCTTATCCATAACAAGAGCACTTTCTAGAAAGGATACATCACGCTTTTACTTAAGATAGTAAGAAGCTACCTCAACAATAGGCAGCTTCAATATCAAACAGAAGAAATGTTACAGTGTTTCTGCACGAGTACCACAGAGATCAGTCTAGGGCCATTATTGTGGAAAATTATGTACGACGGAGTACTGCGATTGGCGCGGCCACAAGGAGTTCATACAATTGGTTTCGCTGATGGCATTGCTATTGTTACGATCGCCAAACATATTCACGAAGTAGAATCTGCTACAAAACTGCTATTGCTATTGCGATTGGCTATGTTCAGCTGGACTTGCTGACCACAAAACTGAGGCAATTTTAATAACCAGTCATAAGAGCGTCGAATATGCAACCTTCCGGATTGGGAACCAAACAATTCAGTCGAAAAGAGCACTGAAATATCTGGAGTAATGTTAGATAATACGAGTAGACTGCAGTTTGCACCACACGACTTCTATGCCAGCGAGACGGCATCTTCACTACAAGCAGCATTATCACGAATTCTGCCAAATATCGATGGACCTGGTTACACTAGAAGGGTGTTACTTTCAAGAGCGAGTAGCTCGGTTCTGCTTTACGCCCGGTTTAGGCCATGGAACTAGTCAGACTGTCGTCGGCATACAGACTATGCGCATTAAGAACTATATGTGGCTTTCGAACGATATCGGATGAAGCAGCATATGTTATGTTGTAGCTGGAATGGTACCCATCAACATACTCGTGGATGAGATATTTAGGGTATACAACAAAATTGAGTCAAACCGCCACGTAGACACGAGTGGATTAAAAAGGAATAAAGAGTAGGAAAGGATGACCTCAATAACTAGGTGGCAAAATAAATGGCACAACACCACAAAAGGCCGATGAACCTACCAGTTAATTCCCTCTATAGAAGTGCGGAGTGGTTATATATATACATATGTATACATAAATGCACACACACATACGCATTCCTACTTGGAAAATGATAAATGCAGGGTGTGTGAAAGGGAACGTAGCCGCATTCATATATTAATAAATAAGGGTTATTGCGACGTTGCTTTGTCTTGTCTTCTTTGCCTTTATGTTCATTGGTAGTAATCCTTTGCTAATGCATTTATCTTTACATGTCCGAAACAATATCAGAAAGGGTTAACTACAGTGGTGTCAAAGAAACTTCTACCAACCCGAAATTTATAGTCAAAAGAATAGAAATGTGTAAAATGCATAGTTCAATAAACTTTAATTACTTTATAGCGTTTAAGGAAAAACAGTGTTTGTTTTATTTAGGTTTTTTAAATTCCACATTACAGTTTTTTTTTACACTGGGAAAAAACTATCTTTTCATACAAATACTCAGACTTTCGGTTGTAAATAATGCGCGCGAGTTGGAAGAGCCTTCGATATTCGAAAAGAGTTTTCAGACTGTATCCGACGATCTTTTGAGTGTATGCAGATATATGATCAAATTTTCGTATACGAGTATTATAGCAACTATAAGTGCATTGGCTAGTTTCAGCTTTACATCAAAGGGTAGGTAATCTCAAGTCAACGAGTAGTTAAATAAATTTTCTAGATCTTTTATTTCAGTCACAATTTCAACATCCGAGTTGTTTAAAACGATTGGTGGTAAATTACAAAATTTAATTTGGTGCCTAGACACAATATTTAATTTGGGCGGGTTTATAAATTATTTTTTACATAATTATATAAATATATTATAGGAGTTAAGTGTCGCCACCATATTTATGGAACTTACAATAAGACAAACACATTGGTAAATTATTTATAAACATTGAAAATAATAAGGGTCCAAGTTATGAGCCTTGAGGGAGACCTTTACAGACATAACATACGGAATAGAGTTTACTATTTAAAGACACGTGATGGACAGATTAAAGAGGTTAGAGAGTTTACTGCTTCAAAGGCTTTAGAAATGTCAAGTAGTGTCAGAAGTGTTATGTGGTTAAGATCAGTACCAACGCAGAGGTCATCTGTCACTTTATGTAGTGTAGTAATACAGCTATGGCCTCCATGGAAGTCTGATTGGAAGGGGGATATAAGTTTGTTTTGTTAGATTTAGATTTGAATTGCCTTGATAGGATTAATTCAAAGGCTTTTGAAAGAAAAGGTAGTATAGGTATTGGTCTGAAGTCTATGTTGCTGCCTTTTTTAGGAATTGGTATTATTCTAGCTTGTTTCCATGGATCGGGATATACATACTGAAGTTGTTATTGTTGTGTTAAATATATGCGTTGTATGATGGCTCACGAAGCGGAGGATAGCTTTAATAAAATCAGGGTTAATATCTTGTCATCCCGCGCATTTTGACTTGACTGCAAAGATAACCTCACAAACATCTAGAATGTTAATGGTCGACAGCGATAAGGCTTCTTCAGAATTACTAAGCGTTAGTAATTGAGAATAGCATTGGGCTATTTTCGGTATTGCATCAATATATTTCTTATTTATCTCTTCATGCTAATGGCATTAGCGCTAATGCTTGGTAATGTTTTGGTATTGTCAAGTTTTCGGACTTCGTTTCAGAGCTTCTCAGAGGGTTGAGGTGAAGTAAATTTGTTTGCAAAATAAAGACGTTTCTGCATTTCTTAAGATGATATCAACTCAATTTCATGTAGGATATTATTAGCCATCCAAGGACTTCTATCGTTCTTTATAAATTTATAATGGGTGTGGTATTGTAGATTGAGTAAAAGTCTAATTGATACAGTTCATTAGCAATATAGGTCAAATTAATATCTCGGAAGACGCGGTATAAATATGTATGCCTCACATCAGATTTTGTTTGTTAGTTACATGTCCAGGGAAACGAAAATAAGGTTGTGGTATGAAAAGGTAGAAACTGATAGCTTACTATAAATCTTTAAGCGGCTTGTATCACTCAGGGGTGCTACGAGTATGTCAATCAATGATTGTGATTTTTTGGGCATAGAATGTGCTGGGATGGTATGGTTTAAAAAAGATAAGTTGAGACTGTGGAGTCCTTAAGACGAGTACTAGAAGTGCTTAACAAATTAATATTAATATCACTACCCACAAAAAAGTTTGGAGACACATGACACATTTCTTCTAATACGTCTTTAAATAATTTGTAATTGGCAACATCAGGTGTACACTTATCGCTATTACTTAGTATATCGATAAAAATGTATTCAAACCGAGAAAACTCGTTTGATTTAATGAGAAAATTGGGTTTAGTTTTTGCTGTGGCGTATATTGCTGTCCCGCCTCCAATTCGATTTATTTGATTTGCCCGATACAGTCGGAAGCTATTAAGCGAAAATAGGTCATTTGACAGATCTTATCAATCTGGTTATGTTCGAAGATTTACTTGAATAAGTGATAGAGAAATAAAATAAGGAAGTGATAGGAAGAAACTGAAAAGAATAAAATAAGAAATAATAGAAGAAAAATTATGTAAAAATCAGAAATATTAAAAATAGAACAACTGCTTATGCTCTGATTTCCGTTTTGCGTCTGTCCGGTTGCACTTTTCAGATCTCCGTACTCAATTTTTTGTTTTCCAATTCGTCTAGGTTAATCTCCAGCCGATGATAATTCATGCTTCAATTTAGTTTCGTGCATGCAATGCGTTAAAATTCTGCTCAATTGCGGTCAATTTCTCGTTAAGCATTTGAGAGAGCTCCCATTTAAAATCAGTTTCCCATGCCTATAGTTTTTTCTTGATGCCTGTCCCACAGCCTGTCTGCGGTTGTGTTACTGATATCTCTCTCGGAGAGTATGAAACATTTTGTTGTTGTTAGCCGTGACGTATTGTAAAAAGAACGAATTTGATCACTATTGGAAAAACGAAAACTAAACTTGATTGCCTTCTAGTGGAATTGCGCTCTGAATATTAGTATACGCACTGGTATACAACGAGACCTACTACTTACTCGATCAATAAACCCTCAATCAGATAGACCCGAACGTTCTGCGGAGCCAATATCGATTCAGACTACTTGTCACCACGGTACAAAAGCGAATATCATGGACGGCTAAATACCAAAGAAGTGTTATGAAGAAATTTGGTGTCGAACGGCTTCTATTTTAAGAGAATGCTGGAGGCTTTTCTGATTGAGTCCTTTAACACATTTCGAGAAGCCATACGCCATACGCCACATTTGATGTGCTAGGTTTCACTCGACCACCGCAACGAAACCTAAGAGTTTTGTTAAGGGCATGCTGCGAAGCAAACCGCAGAAAAGGCAGTGCTCCATGAGCGGAAAGAAGCGGAGAAGTGTTCGATCGAGGCCAGGCTATTGGAATTTATACTAAAATATGAAACAGAAGAAGTGCTGAAAACTTGGAATTACGTTTGCATTACTTTTTGTATAAGGACGCAGATGGTCAACATTACGCTGTGAGGCAGAGTGAACCATTCAACATGGATGATGATCAAAAACTTCGATCACTGGGGCGAAAAAGTTTTGGATAGCGATGGCAAAGTGGCATTAGTTCAAATTACTAAATTGAGAATATCTATATATTTTTTTATTTTTCGATCATGTAATATCCACATTATTAAAAAATGCAAATGATTTCTTTTCAGACTTATCTGATTCATCACAGCGTTTGATTGAGGCTTGATTTTTTTCTCAGTTGACTCAGAAAAAAAAATTATGTTTTTTTCTTCTTTGTATGAAGCCCGAATTTTTGTTAATCTGCAAATAATTTTGAAATCTTGGTATGGAGTTTTCAACTTCGGGTATGTAATAATGTGTAAGGCACAAAACAAAAACAAATTGTAAAATAGAGGACACAGGACCACAGGACATCTGTGGTCAGTTTTTAAAAAAGTGTATTTTTAAGGATTTCCTAAATCCCGTAGACTTTTAGTTGGGTTCCGGGTTCGTTCGAGTTTTTATTGTTGTGTCATTTAAATGCGTGGATGTGTATTTTGTATTTTCGTCAAAAAATTCTGCCACTTTTCTGCACTTTTCGTGATATTTGGATTTTTGTATGGTGCCTTCGGTTTATATTTATATTATTTTTTTCGTTGTTTAGGACTTTCTTCAAATTTCATTCTCTCGGCAAGAAGTGAACTAGTTGGTATGATGAGAGGCTCTGGGAGTGTAATTGTTGAAGAACAGTTCAATTTCTTAAAAGAAGAACTTGTTAAAATTACAAAAAGCACAGAAAATACCCAAATAGAAGTTGTAAAGAAAACACTCTCGCATTTCAAAACTGATTTTAAGACTCGGTGGCTCAAAGTTTGCAAAATCGAAAAAATTTTTTTTTAAGCTAATGAAAATGGCTAAACATTTCTATTGCATTCTATAGAGCACCAGATTCAGCAAAGAAACGTGGTCGTCCGGAAGTGAGTTTTGAGACTTCTTCCGAACGAACAAAAAGGGTCAAAACGCAAGACTTGAGAGATCCGGTACCTGTTAATGTCCTCAATTATGCTACCCAAATGAGCTTAAGAGTTTTCGGACAGATTCAAACCTCCAAACTCCTAAAAGAAGCAACTGTAAGCTCCAATCGAGCTGAAAAATAAAGATCGGCCAACTTTCTTAGGAAGCGCAAGAAGCGCACTACAAAGATTTTAAAAATTTCCGCGAGAACTACTCAAGAAAATCTAGCCGTGAAAAAGCGAATGAAGATGTATTTAACTTCTTTTTACTGAGCTCGGATCCCATTAAAACATCCAAGCAAAAATTGCTTAAAAAAATCCAATCTTTCCCCAAAGAAGCACTCAACTTTCTAAAACCCCCAAGTGTCCAGGAATCAAACGCCCTTCCTGAGTCACCTGAGGCTGATGATTATGATGACAGTGATGATATCTATAACAATTTTTGGTTTTGTTTTGTATTTAATGGACAAATTTATTTTAATTGTTTTTTTTTTTATTTATATATTTTTTTTAATACCTATGAACAACTTAAAAAATGGTTTTGCTAATTTGTTTTTCTTCACGATAAAAGGGGGCGTAAAACTGGGTGGGGAAGGTAAGTGTAATTGATAAAAATTAGATCTTCAATAAAACTTCTTTAAGTTTTTAATATTGAAAAATAGGCACATTTCAGAAAAGTGGGCGTGTCGGGTGGGCGGTTTTAAATATATTTTGGGACTGGTCTCAGAAGCTATCCTGAAAAATTTCAGGTTCTTAGCTGTAACGGCTGATTTGATACCACATTTTAGAGTATTCTGCCCCACTGTGCGACGGTGAAAATCACTATGAGGATCACAAGCCCGTTCTCGTAGAGGTGTGAGATCCTAGCTCACTAAACGCATCTCTTTTCTAAGACAATGTATTTATTATTTTCAGCAACTGAGTATCGATTTATAAAGCAGCTTTTCAGTGATGAAATAAACTTGTTCGGCATGTGTTTTTCCAATGGAAATTCGAGCACATCAGCCATTTAGATGCGGTTAAATTTGATTGCTCTAGGTCGAAAGATTTGGTCCTTTGAATACTGCTCAACAGATTTCTTTGCATTATGGATGTATCTGTTTAGTTAAATATTGTACCTTTCTCTAAAAAAATCGTCATTTGCACCACAGTGCAAAAAAATTGCTCTAAGAACGTTATTTCCAAAAGTTTGTAAAATATTGGCATTGATTTTCTTGGTAGAACCCCAGAGTGGTATACCATAGGTCCACACCGGCTTCAGCACTTGCTCACTTGCTTGCAATAGCAGCTTGTTCTCGATGCTAAGATTGAAATATTTTAGATGTAACTAGTATATTTCTCTATATATACTCGTAATAAGTTTCCAGTTCTTTACGTTTCTCGTTCACTTGTGATTTCCATTTTAGCTTTAATGTCACTCGAGGTATGTAGCTTCATTTGTGAATGGAAAGTAGCCGAGTTTATGAATGTAGATAACCTGTTAGTTGTTCTAGATCAAAGTCCGCCAGACTTTTGTCCATTCATTTACACTATTAAAAGCCCCTTGTAGTTAGTTTAGTTGTTGTTTCTTTAATCGTTTACTTATTACTAGCGTAGTAGTGTCGTCACCGAACGTAGCTTAAACACTCCCCTCTTCTTGCGGCATATCACAGGTATGCATGAGTTAAAATTTCTTGAAATAGCGAAAATTCGTTTCCGTGTCTGACAAGGAAAAGTCTATTCTTGCTATATCTTGTCGGCAAATTATTATATATCGGCATAAAGGCAAACCTTCTTACAATTTGAATTTCAAGCCTTCATGCCACACCTTGTCAAGCCACGCGACACATCACATTCTGTCTTCAGGAGCTTTCTCAATTACGTCGGAGATTATATGCACCTGCTGGGATAATAGTTTTTCAGTCAATAACCGTGTTTGTGTTTGATATCGAACGGCCTAAAATTTGCTCCAGATTGGCAGAAAAGATGTTCACTTTCATTAATTGACTTCAGCATTTTTCCACTGACTAAGAACGCATTCTAACCTAATAGAAAAATTTGTTTAATGCTTTTCTAGGCAAGATTTTCAGGACTTCTCCGGCTATTATGTCGTAACTGGGTGCTTTCTGTGGTTTTAATTTATTTATTATGATTTATTTTACCTTACTGTATGAACGCTTGAAACCCTATATAAATAATCCGATCGGTCCTTATCAGTTTTGTTTTAAGCCGCATAAGTTCACAATTAACAAAATTATCATATTTCAAGTCGTCACATGGCAGTATCCATCGAGTCAAGCTATATACTCGTAGACCTACGCCTAGCTAGTTATCAAAGATTCTATAGAAAGAGCATAGAGAGCGTTCGCTACCGTAAAGGTAGGATATAATTTTACAGATATCGTTGATGTCGAAAAAAAGTTTCCACAAGATGATGAGGTAATATGTGACGTTTCTTACATCATACTTTCGAAAATTGTGCAAAACTAACAAGTCGACGCTGATGACATTAATTTGATTGGCAGAAGGCAGCAAACTGTCAATCGTGCATTCGTAACTATTGAAACAGAAGCGGGCTTAGCTATAAATGAGGGAAATACCAACTATACCCTGTCAACGAGAATCCCCTCCAATGCCTCCTATGGAAGTGGAATATTAATAAGTCCGTCTTTGGTGGACACCAGATCATAGTAGCATTAAAGATAATGAAATAGCTAACAAATAATCAAGATATAATCCTTGTTCCTGACTCTAAGTCTAGCAGTCTAACTAAAAGGATGGAAGAAACAGCAGCACCTAACATAATATAATAATTATTAAAGAATCACGTAAGCTAAAGGATACAATATTTTTTAAATAAAAACTTCAAGAATATTTTCAGCTATAATAGGAATAATACCGTGTACATATCTGTTTAACATCCTCTCCAGATATTGTGTGAGATATCACCTATATACAATTAACCTATCTATCGAAACGGATTGCCTTCTTTGCGAAGAAGTTGCTTTTTTTTTTGTTTTTAAAAATGAACTTAATACTCAAGAGGATAATTAATGCATCGTTTATAATTTTGCGACTTTCAGCCACTAAAGGAGGCTTAGTTTCTTCAAGAGCAGTGACTCGACTAGTGACTTTTTTAATTCAAAAGGAAAGTTGAGGAGTTCCTAGTTCAATTGACCTTCGCTAAAAAATATTCTAGAGGTCGCAATGCGTATTTGATATTTTGTAGGCAAAGCAAAATGAGGGACAGATAAATCACTCGATTTTCACAGGAGTTTTGCTATTATGAACATTTGAAACATCCACAGCATTATCTTGTGCCTAGGATTTCCTCATATGTGTTTACACTGGGTATTGAAAGATACAAACCACCGTTGAAGTCTTGGTGCCTCTCGTGTGATGAAAGAATTCCTGGCAAATATTGGAATAATCTGTATGCCCATATTCGTCTTGATCAATCTAAATCCGGATGACAAAAGTGTAAACTTAGAAAAAGGAGCTTGAGTATTCAAATTCAAATCGGAAGTATTGCGGCAACTACAATAGCTTTGAGCCGAAATTTCATGAAGTCATCTTTTATTGTCGCAGATTCAGAATCTCGAGACCTATTGGCAAAGATTATATTTGGCGCAAAAATCTCGAAAAAACAGATATAAGTCCAGGTATAAGTAGTAGCTAAGAAGGTGTCTTCCAAAGAACTTTCGACAGATTAGCATACCAATGCTTACAATGCACGTGCATACTAACGAAATTTGGATCAAACGATCCAATTAATTGTTTTGGCGTCTTCGTCAAAGCCGCAGTTCGTTAGAACAAGCATAACTATACTGTAAACAAAGCCTAGAGATTCAATAGCTTACGTTTTAACCATAGTTACCCGATTCTGCATGTACGAGTATATGCAACACTTTAAATTGTTGTCAGCTTCAATTTCTATTACTATCAACGCTTTGCATTGAATTGTATACCTTGTAATAGCATCAAATTCTTGACTATAAGTTCTTCATTTTAACAAGAGCACGTTTTTGAAAACTCTCTAGCAAAACTTTCGTTCATCAGGTTGCTAGGGAATGCTATTATCCTTTTATCGAAACCGCAAACGTTTCCTTGAACTCAGTTTTAATTGCACTTATCTGGCATCCTTGCACACCACAAAGTCTTAGTAAAACAGCATAAATCCTTTTACACTGCTTCTGCCTCCGTCTTCGCCCCCACGTTTTGTGTGACAGGAATTGTATGATATCAGGATTATTCTTAAATTAATTTCCTCTGCTGCCTTACTGGCCTTTGTCAGGAGTAACTTTTATTTCAAAAGACTACGAGAATTTATTTTCTTTTGGGGCCGACATAAGCGAAAGTTATCTCCATCGTGGACGTATCTACAATGAAATCCTCTTTTGATTGAAAGAGGAAAGGGAAAATTCTTGCAAAGATAACAATACCTGGCATATCTGCAGAGATTTTCAAATTTTTCACTGATGTGATGAATGAAATCCCCAAAAAATTAAACATAAACAATATCAATTCAATCCATTCAAAAAAGGAATGGAAAAGAAACGAGCAATATATTCCTTTGCAAACATTCACTCAGGAGGACCTTTGTAAATGATTATATTGTATAAAATATTACTTCCTTCTATACATAAAAGAAGCAAAAAAGGAAAATCTTCCAAAGTCTTCGTTCCTGTAGATTTTATTGAATATATCACATATAGGGTATAAAAAGACATTCGCCGTTTACCATGCTCGTATATTTTTTATCGGAAATCCTAAAAATAGGAATTTAAGAGGAAGCGGCTTCTTGCCCTGGTGTACTGTTACTCTTGCTTGTATGCTCTAAGGATGGTTACGCTTCGATGTAAAGTACTAAAGTTTAATTATCCTGCTAAAAGGAGTACAAGAGTGGATAGTGTGATTGGATGGCTATGGCTAATAACATGTTCATCATGATATCAGGTATTCTAAGTGAATACAGTGGGTTGTAACAGGGAAACATTGTTGAGCTTTTCAAAAAGGAAGCCAAATGGAATTAAGCGCGGAATGAAAAGTTGCAACGAATGTTGCAGGGTGCACGGAGATTCTCGTACTCTCATTTGTAAGGAGGGTGATTTCAACCCTCTCATCGCTTACGTTAGGATTACATTATTCGTTCTCTGTCCTCAGTGTGAGAAACTGGGTCGAGTTAAATCCAAGGGCTAAAAGAGAAAGGTAATTACAGAAAAATTCAAGGGAAAAATAGCGAGTTGAAGTTTAATATTCTGTAAAAATATAATAAAGAAGATGACTTTTCCATTTCAGTGCATTTGACCAACTTTCATATTACAGTATCTCTGGTCGGTTTCCATCGTAGTTCAAAGTTTACAAAAAGTCAGTGTTTCGTCAATAATGTAGTTATTGATCGTCGTCGTGATTGTGTCTCAAAGAGAAGAGTAAAAGTCAAATATGTTATTTATCCGGGCGGTATTCCAATAGAAGCCATCTATTAGAATCCATCCATCTATCAGAAGAGCTACTATAGCCAAATTCCACCTGGTTTGAAAAGGTTTTGTAGTTATTGTATTTTGATATAAGCATCAATTTACCATGCATCATTAACGATTCGTAAAGGCGTCTGAAATGTTGGCTTTCAATTCGAGTATGATTCACTAAATGCTACACGTGTTCACATGGTTGATGGTTGACCAATCGTTCTTACAAGTATTAAGGATACGAGTACAGTGCAACCTCGATATAACGAAACTGAAGAGAATTAGAGAATATTCGTTATACCAAGTAATTCGTTACTATGAGGTTAAATATATAGAAGTTAAGTTAATCTAAGATTCGCTTAAACGAGGTAAAAAATGTTTAATAATCTCAACTTTACATACATATGTAGGTACTAATCTGCATACCCGGTTATAGCGAACGATTTCTACTAATGCAAATACACTAAATATCATGTGAAATTGAGTGTGTATTATTTATAGGATTCGGTATGTAAAGTTTATAAGTAGGGTCCGGATTCTCATGCAAATGCATATTTTTTTAGGCTAACAAAAAACAGAAGCAATTGAATAACTTTATGAATCAACGAATTTGCTCTAAAATGACATCGATTTGTTAATGCATATTTTTGCATATTTGGTATTAAATACATATTTTTGTGGATATTTCGCTGCTTTCTTACCCCTTTTCTCAATCCTCTTTACCCAACATCTACCGACAAATAGGAGAACAGTCAATAATTTGCATCCGAGCTCTCGAACACGCGCTCAAATGTCAGCTGTCTTTTTCAAGTTTTGACATCAACGGCCAAAAAAAAAGAAAACTGCATTTGTTTTGGTGAGTAAATGTTGATGCAGAACAATAAACGACACTGTAAGTAAATTACAATCTTTCTTTAAAACTGCACACTCTTGTGTCTGATTATTCTTGTTTTTAGCAAAAATGCCAAAAGTTAAAACATCTGTAGCTGCTAGTCTAAGCAAATATGTGTGCGAGCATCCGAATGTTCTCAAGACTGATGGTAAAATTCTCTTCTGCAAAATTTGCAACAAGGCTTTAAATTGCGAAAAAGGAAATATCAGGTGGATCAACACATGCAAAGTAAAAATCACAAGGATCTGCATGAGCGTCATTCAGAAAAATCTAGTCAATCCTTGCTTCCTGGCTCATCTTCACTTTTGGTAGGTACAGGCAATACATTTAGTACGGAATTATGTGAAGCTTTTGTCGCCGCCGATATTCCGCTAAGCAAATTAAGCAATCCGTATTTAAGACAATTTTTAATAAAATATACGCAAGAAATCATACCAAGTGACTCAACCATTAGAAAAAACTATGCCCAAAAATTGTATAATTCTCAATTGACTGAAATTAAAAAGGTTTTAAGAAATAATTATTTGTGGGTGTCTATTGCCGAGACAATAGAAATTCAAGGGCGATATGTAGCAAACGTTATTTTTTGGAATATTGCATGAAGATGAAAACCTCAGCAAAAAGAAATATTTAATAAACGTGTTGAATTGGAACGAACTAATCACTTTATAATTGCGCGCACAATGATTCTATCAGCCTATTAGGAGAAGATTTTGATTAAATCAAAATTCTTTTATTTTTGACCGATTGTAAAGTCTGCCCGGGAATTGCAAGTTTTTTTTACCCAAAACTGACACATATAACCTGCTAACCTGCTCACGCAATGCACCGTGTTGCTGAAGAAATCAGAAGTTGTTTTAACGAAATTGATACTTTAATATCAAATGGCAAGAATATATTTTTGAAAGCACCTTCACGCGTAGAAATTTTTAGAGAAAAATTTCCTTACTGCCACTTCCACCACAGCCTATTGTTACTCGGTGGGGAACGTGGATTGAAACGGTTGGAAATTATACGACAAACTAAGAAGAATTCGAAGCAGTTATTAATGAGCTCATTGACTCCGATGCTTCTTCAATTAAAAGGACAAAAGAAGTACTTAATTTCCCATTACTTAAAAATCAATTAATATATATAAGTTCCAATTTTGGATTTCTAAGCGAGATTATAACTAAATTAGAAGGGTGGAACTCACTTAACACACAAGTTCAATTAGTTAACGATGCGGTTCGTAAAATACATGCTGTTGAAGGAGTCATCGCCCAGCAAATTCAAAAGAAGATGAATAATGTTTTAAAGAAAAATCAGGGCTTTGAAGGGGGAGAGTACGATAACTTTGGCACCAAGAATTGATAACGGTATTTTGTAGAGGGGTTACAAACCAGAATTTTTTACTATCGGAGGGGGGGGGGGGTCTATGTTGCCCCGTTTAGGAGTTAGGGGAAATTTTAGAAAAAAATGACTTAAAATGGGAAAGAAATTATTAAAAAAAACAACGGCAACATTTACAACAAAGTACTATACAGGATTTGAAAGCTTAAAATTTGATCTTTAATATAAAATTTACATTAAATTATTCGTGTGAATAGTTTTTGAATAATTCGCATTCAAACTTAAATTTTTGGTAAAAAATGAACAAAACATTTCTTTTAAATCAATATTATTCAAAATTGTAAGATGATGCTCCCAATTAGTTTTTTGTATTAATGCGCATATCAATTCTGAATTGAACGCAAAAAACCGGATGGCTATCTTCTAGTTTTTGAGAAAATTGAAAATTACTAAAACTATTTTTTATAACACGTGTTTTTTTGGTATTTATGGTGATCTCACTTTGAGGATTAATATTGATGATAGGGTCATCTTTGTAAGTAAAGTACAGCAAATCATTTAGCGTGACCCAGAATGCACCACGAAGAGGTAGATTTGCATTGCATTCCGCGCCCCAGTCAGTCAGTTTGTGAGTAAGTTAGGTGTTAGTTAAGAGTAGTCAATTAAATGTTCAATGTACGAGTACATATTAAAAAGGTATGTAAGTTTCGTCAATGAAGTCATCGTCCGTACTGGTGTCAATGTCGAGTTCGTTGAGTTCGCCGATGATGGTGAAGAGCCGATGTTGTTTTGGTGGTAAAATATCTTCTAGGTGCTCATTGTGAACGGTCGGAGGGTCGAAGTCCTTCAGTTGCAAACCAACACTTTCTTTACCTTTGACAAAACCTGGGTACACTTTTTTTACGTCAATTAAAAATTCCGTGATTTGGGAGCCCATGTCGTCCTTATAATATTTTTCAAGGCAGTATATCCGGTAAAAGAAAAGTGCCATATATTGGTGAAGGTGCTGCGTTGTAATTTTATGATGAGTACTGTGGATGAAGAGTATTGATGATATAGGCGCCTGCCTGACGAAAAGCACATACCCCGAGTGGAGCAACGAAGTTGCGTGAGCGGCACCTGCCGCCTGCAGAAAGAGAGTTGAAATCCCTTAATCCCGCGAAGCGAGTTACCCGTGTACTCTTAATTAAGAAAACTATTGATATAGCCGTCGGCTAGATGTTTAAATAATACTCATTAACTTATTCAAAGGAAGACTACGTACATACATGCCAAAAAACAAAACTAAAGTAGTAATTTCAATTTCAATTTGCTCAAAAACCAGAGGACATAAAGCCATGCCGTTTCTCGTGTTCGATTCAGAATTAATACGGGCATTGAATACAAAAAACCAATTTGGCACATTATTTCACAATTTTGAGTAATATTGTTAAAAAATTGTTTTTTTTTTTAATTTTTTACCAAGAATTTGAGTTTGAATGTGAATTATTCAAAAACTATTCACACGAATAATTTGATGTAAATTTTATATTAAAGAGCAAATTTTAGGCTTTCAAATCCTGTATAGTACTTTATTGTAAGTATTACCGTTGTTTTTTATTAATTTCTATCCCATTTTAAGTCATTTGTTTTTAAATTGCCCATAACTCCTAAACGGGACGAGATGGACTCCCCTCCCATAGTAAAAAATGCTAGTTTTTAACTCCTCTACAATATACCGTTATCAATCCTTGGCGCCAAAGTTATCGTACTCGTGCCCTTTGAAGACATTAAACAAATCGCCAACATTTTCAATTTGAGCACCAACGATCTAAACAATTTTAAAAGTAACTATACAGTAAAAGAACTGTATTCGTTTAAATATGCTCCCGTTACTTCTGTGGATGTCGAGAGGTATAATCATTTTTTAAATCCAAACAGCAAAATTTTACCTTTGAAAATTTCAAAATGAATTTTATAATACACGCCAGCAAGGCATTTTCATAAAAAAAATGTGATAGGTACCTACTTACATGTGCGACATGCAACCTGAATGTGCAAATGTCTTTTTTTTCTTTTGTTTTGTATCCTATTATAAATAAATGTTAAAAAAAGTGAATGACTGTTTTTTTTTAAAGCATTTTTGGGTGGTTTTAATGCATATTTTTCGATTTTGAATGTATATTTTATGTGCATATTTTTCATTTATTACTGCATGAAAATCCGGACCCTAGTTATAAGTATAAAATTCGTTAAATAGAGGTAAATAATAATTTCACTTTATATTTTGCAAAGATTGAAAATTCGTTATAAAAAGGTTTTTGACAAATGTATTCGTAATATAAAGGTATATATTGCATTAGCTCTTACGGACAGTACTAGGGGATTTCGAAGAATTCGTTAAATCGAGTAAATCGTTATATTGAGGTTCGTTATATTAAGATTACATTGTATTTAGTCTAGTGGTAAGCCAGCCAACTGCAGCATACTCCTAGCTTAAATATTAAAGTCTTTGTAGAAAATATATAAGACAACCATTTGATCTCAGTTTTTCTGTGATTTATGTATAATATGTACATTGATTGTATCTAGGTTTCTGGTTAATGTATTCAACTGAATCTAAAAATGTGGCTTGTTGTTTGAAAGATTTCGTTATTGCTTTGATTTTTTAACATGCATAGAAAGTGTCAAAAAGTAGTAAAGAGCATGACAGCATGACTTTTTTTTTCATCTTTACAAAACAAGACAAGATAGGAGTAATCATTTTTAAGAAAAATACTGCAATTAGAGCTCCAATCGATACAATGAAATAAATAAAGTCATGGCTGAGTGTTGCATCTTGGCTCTGGATTGCAAATAATGAAGGTCATTTGTTGAAGGTCGTTCGAACTACATGCGATACGTGTCACTGCCAGTTTGGAACAGTTTGGAAATTCAATATCCCTTAGATGAATTGCTCACAAGAAGAAAAATCTACAAAGATAGAAGAATTCATAAAACTATTGCATTACTACTTGCGCTCCTTTAGTGGCATTATCTAACTAAACATACAAATTCGTGAAGACCATATTTATTTAAAAAATACAGACAAAATTGTTATATTCGTGCGTCTACATATGTAAGTACCTATATAAAAATTTGAAGTTATAGGCGGAAGAAAAACGAGATATAATAAAATTAACACCGAGATATCATACTCTGACTACCATTTTTACAGAAAAGCCTTACTGCAGCTCTGCGGCCCGACTGTGGTACATCGGCAACAACGACGAGTACACCATCGAGTGCACAGTGAGACGTATCGGACAGAGCCAATAGGCATGGTTGCTTATCATCGATAGGCGGTTCAGTGAGTGATGGAGAAGCAAGTAAGTTCCCAACACTATCATCGACAGGCACAACATCTAATGGAAATAACATGGACATCTAATTAGCAACGCTACGGCAGAAATTGCACAATGTGCGACAAATGGACTTGTCATTGCTCACTCAATTGTGGGAATTCAATGAATCGATTCGGGAATTTCGTGCTCGATTAGAAGAGAATCAACCTTCACGCTCGCAACCAAATAATTTCTACTCCAAACAGAAAATGAATTTGGGAATTTTTCAGTAATAATCGATCTCAACAAGATGATAGCACACGAAGCGGAAATCCAAATTCAATTCCGGAAAAACCGCGAAGTGGTGCACAGGAATTCAATTTAATTGCTAATCATTTCCCGGAGAAGGTTATCCGTATACCCCACCATTAACGCAATCTCTACGATAATCCATTTAAGGAAAATCACCTTAAGTCTGGAGCAATTTATCATCAAACGAATATTTTTCAACGTGCTCAGGGTGCTCATATTATTCCACATCAAGTCTACCGCAATAACGATCTTCCACATTATCCAATCCTCATACTCTGCATACTGCAGTTTGAGGTGCTGCTCTTCAACAAAATCCTGTGCAATTTGCTCATCGCAGCTTTATAATACCAAGTATCCCGTTCAATGGACATCGGCAAAATGTTTAGCCTAAGACGTACAAGGGAGCCATTATTAATATTCTTTCCAAATTTCAGAGAAAGCAGCGAATGGTATTCGCAACCACCTATACCGCACAGCGCTGGCATATGGACTGATCATTCTTGCCAAAAAACTTCTTCTATTTTTTTCTTTTGCGTATTTTGTCTTATAAAATAGAATAGCTCTGATCAAAACGTGGTAAGACTTTTCCTTGCATCTTATTCAGCGGGGGCTTTTCCAAACGAGTTTGTTTTATTTAGATTGGTAGCACCCTAAGAGACATCTGTGTCAAAATTTTGTGATAATATGTATAGTAGTTAATAACATACATTTTTCGATTTTTAAAATGAGTGAAAAATTTCGCCAAAGAAATTGCATCAATTTTTGCTTCAAAAATGAAATTAGTATTACAAAACATTGGAAATGTTTTAAATAGGTTTCTGGACACAATGTACTGTCAGGAGCGAGCATTTTTGACTGGTATAAGTTGTTCAAATAGGGCAGAGAACGCGTTGAAGACGATAAACGTCCTGGTCGTCGTTCGACATCTACCGATGTACACCACGTCAAGGAAATCAAGGATTTGGTGCTCATGTAAATATCATTTGGGTCAATACAATCGATTTTGAAAGACAATTTGGACTTCAACTCATCTCATTTCTTTTACTTGGAAAATATGAACCAATGATTTCCGACTACCAGAACGCCATCAAATGCATTATTCTGGGAAATGAGATCTACCCATACCACCGGGAAACAGCCAACAATCAATTGAATATTTCAATATTATGATGAAAAAGATGAGCCAAGGTAGTAAAATCACTTCAAAGCAAATCGAAAATCAAGTTGATGTTGACAGTGTTTTTCGATTATTGTGGTGATGTGTATTATGAATTCATTTGCGTGAAGATATTCGACAGAAGCGGCCAGGATTATGGGCAGTCAACGTATTTGTATTACGATAATGGGCCGCCTCACACTTCATTTGTTGTACATGACCATTTAGTCATTAGCTCGTCATTAGCATTGACCGCATGTTAGGTCAACTTACTCCCATGCTCTATTAAATCAACATGAGAGCCATTGCATCTCCTCAAAGTGACTGCTTGGTGCGGTATTTGGAGTGAAAAAGTGATTGGCCCTTATTTTTCTTGCGGACGCCGACGGTACCACTAACCGTAATTAGTGAGCGCTGCAATCAGATGTTAAATGAGTTTTTTTTACCTCAACTTGCAGAATTTAGTATAGCAGGATGGAGCAAGCGCTCATGGAGGCTTTGGATCACCAATTTCCATGCCGTGTGATCTCCCGTTTTAGCGGGCAGATCGCCAGATCCCTAGACTTCTTCCTTCGCGCTTATTACAACAAACCACAAACCTTGCAAATCTTGAAAGCTAAAATTGAAGAGGTAACCACCAATTTGAAGCCAGATGTTTTGAGAGCAACAATTTAAAATACGTCAATCGAACATCAACTCAGGAGGTGATTATTTGACCGATATCATTTTTTCAACTTAATGCCATCAATTTCACACCTTCTAGAAAAGTTTTTGTGAAAACCGAGCTCGTTTCTTTAATTTTTAACAAAATGACAGCCAATTCACATTATCATATTACTTTTTCCCCATTTTGTATTTTATTTAAAAAAGCCATTCTACTTCTTGATCACAATTATAATGTAGTTGAACATTTGAAAGACGAAACTGGTGTGTGAGTTTTTTCCTAAAAGAATGCATTCTTAAGAATCTAAATCTGAATGTCTTTTAATGTCGAAAGCCAAAGGCCAGAACACAGTTCTTTTGACAAATGAAATTTGAAGTCGAACCATTTGGTAGTTCTTACAAAGACGAGGAGAACACTATTTTGGACCATCGTCCGTTATTTTCGAGAAAGAAATGATTTAAATAAATTTTTGGTTGGAGATAGCACAACAATTGCAGAGTGGTATCCTCCATGTTTTCGTCCCAATAGCTCCCGCAATCTTACAGTAGCAAGACGGTGATGCGTGTCCGGATGACCACTTTGCTTTTCAGATCCAGTTTAACCTTATCTGCCTGGCTAGGTTGTAGATTGTATTTTATGATCACCCGTTATTGGTTTTGTGATCGAATCTTGGTTGAGTATGAATTTAGAAGAAGTACGTGGGGAAGTTTTTACGTTTGCGGAATGAAGGGGAAGAAAAGTAAATAAAAGTACTAAATTATTTTTCTTTTCCAATATATGAAGTTTCTAATTTAGATCTATGAATTATTTTATGGATGCCTCAAAAAAAAAATGGTTTCTGCTTGTTGGCAAAATACTCAAGAATTACATCTTTCACTTCTTCATCGCTGGTAAATTCCTCTGCACGTAGTTCTTTTTTCATTTTAGGGAAGAGATAAAAATCGCTGGGGCCCAGATCCGGACTGTAGGGTGTGTGGTTCAATGCTTCGAAGCCCGTCTAGTGCAGGGTAGCTAGCCAGTGCATTTCGCTACTTGTGTACGGGTGCGTTGTCGTGCAGAAGCAGAACACTGTTGGCTAGTTTTCATGTTTGTTTTTTCTTAACGCTTCAGAATTGTAGCGTGGTATTTGCCCGTTATGAAAACATATTTTTCCCTCGGTATCCCAAAGAAATATTTGCCATAATTTTCCCGCCCTACTGAGATACCTTGAACATTTTGGCGCTGCTGAACGTTAGGTTGCCACTGCGAGACTCCAATAATAATGCATCAATACTTCGCCCGTTCCCAATCCCCCATTCCGTGAACTTAAAAACGTGGCATCCCTATAATTATTGTATAAAGATGTAGTGAATGTGTATCTTTGTGCTTTGAGAATTTTATAGCTGCCCGTCTGTTATTGGAATTGAGATACGAGTATATAGGTATGTTACATTTCGTAAATTAGTCATCACTTGACTCTTAAAATCTCTCCAAGACCTTTAGGGTTTCGCGAAAAATTTAATTGTACGGCATATTTACTAGCACCAATGATTTTGAATGAATCTTAAAGTATTTTCCTGAAGGTTATTTACGAGTAATTCGAAGAACCATGACTTTGAAATAAACATATCTGTGGTTTCTGATGTTTTAGCAGCGGTTTCAGTATATCTAGTGTATGGCGAGCAATTGGAAAGCTCACTATCTCAATTTGCTCTGGTTACAAAGTGTTTTTTTTAATTTTAGCTTAGTTGTAAAATTAAATAAATTGATTAAATGCAAAAAAATGGTAGGCTTAAATTAAAGTGCCTGCTTAGGGCCATTAAATTAAATAAAGATTTTTAAGGTAATTAAGTTTAGAACTAAGGTATTATTGAATAGAGATTAATAAAAATGCGTATGAATTGAAAGGAATGAATGGCTACCTTGGGTAATTTTGCAACCAAGAGTTAACTGCCCCAGATAAAAGTTATGAAACAAACGGAAACTTCCCCCACCAAAGGCAGTAGATGAATTCATTCAATACTGCAATTCCAGTAAGAAGCGACTTATTATATGCTGCGTTTCTAATGCTCAGATTACTCTTTGGAGTAGTAGCAAATGCAACGTGACAGACAATCATCTTCTGGATTTCATACTACTGTCTGACCTGGTTGTCAACAATGTTGACTCTCAGCCAATATTTGTTACGAAAGTGAAACAGCGATAATTAACAGGTTCGCTAATGTCATTACCCTTTTGGAAAGTACTATCGGAGGCCTCCATGTCAGACCATAAGTACATACATCGAATTCGGAATCGGATGCAATGTCTCGAAGAATCCAGGAAAAACTAGATACGCTCACCGTGAACTCAGAAAAAAATAAAAGTTACATAGATGAATCTACGTCTATGTTTAGACATATGCAGATGATGTGTCTGTTGGATGATGCTATGCGACTGTCATCTCTAAAGCGCAGGCAGCCCTAGATGTGGTACTTAGAAATGAGCTTTCAGACAATCCTTTGAAAATTGAGGTTGTTCTATTTTATTTACGAAAAGGCGGAAGTTGTCCGGTATGACTCATTTAGCGCTTAAAGACATCACCACCAAGTATTTTGGTGTCATCTTGGCTGACACTTCTTTGGACTTAACATGTTACAATATGTCGAAAACATCTAAGTCGCTGTCGGCTTCCTGACAGTGAAAAAACACTTTCAACCAGACATGGGGCTTGTTATCGAGGAGGGCTATTTGAACATACACGACTATGTTAATACCATTAAAATCCTATGCGTCAGTTGTCTGGCGGAACAAGCTTTCACGGAAACACGTCACTGCTGCTTTTACCAGACTTTAAAGAAGTGTCTCTATCCGCTGCTCCGTACAACACGCATTGGAGTTTTTATGAACAGGACAACTGTTTTTAACTCTTGTTTTACGGACATGCCGTCTGATGCAATGACACAAGAACTCCTGTTGCTGCAAAAGTATGAAATATGAAGGAATGAGAATTTTATTTATATTAATTACATTACATTTGTAGAGAAACAATGAATAAACCCCTCACATAGAAAAAAAAAATCGTTACTTATTAAAACGTTATATGGTATGTATTCACTTAAGAGAAAATTAAAAAGTGTAACAATAGCGTATAACAGTTAAATGGGCGAAATGCCTGCAATTATATTCAGCTAACTCGAATAGCTCTCCATTTTCGAACATGCATTTATTAAGTACCTAATATTAACTTTTGGCATATTTTTTAAGTAAATATTTTCAATATTGTGAAGACCATTGCATTTTTTGACTTTTATGCCCCAAAATAGCTTAGATGTTTTATCTAAATTATTTAGTTCGTTATTCCAGTCTGCATTACGTTTGTTTTGGATTTTGAAATTAAATTATTTAAATGCTTAACCTGGTGTTGAGAAGAAGGCTGTCTATATCTTTTCCAGTTTCGCCAATGTTTTATTAGTTCCAGCACATACGACGGAAGGCTAATGCAAAACAATTTTTTTTCCAATCATGCTCGGAGAACAATGGACCTATAGTAACACTATCTTTGCTTAAAATAATTTCAAGTCTAACAGGTCATTTTCTAAGCTTACTTTTAATATTTCATTTTTGAATCCCTGAATATATTGCACAATTTTTTCCCCTGAGCAAGGAAGCCGAAGAATGATCTGAGGCCAAGTCGTTTATGGAAACTGGCTTAAAATGATAGAAAAAAACAAATCAATTGCAGACGGACGACCACGGAAAGTAGCCGGAAAATACGTGGGACTACATGGAAAAAAATGCGAACTGGTAACATTGTAAGAAGGTTGAACGAAACACTACTCCATGAATTTGCTAGAAAACAGAACCTAATTCCTATGTCTACAATTGAGGTAACCTCCAATCAAAACCTCTCCACTTAAACTAAACAATTTTCGTAAATCGAACTTTAATCCTAATCTTCTATCACTTCGAGAAGTACCACCAGGGAAATACACACAAAATATTTTTACTGAATTTCCATTTCTTAACTTAACTTCTACACTTAACTTCAATATATCAATGAGTTGTCCTGTGTATTGGGGAGTCTTGACCGTTTGTATATATTGAATACATAAAGGGTTCTCCAATAGGGACTTGACAACTTTGAATTTACTTTGTGAACGCACTCTTTCACTAATCATCAAACTGTCACTGTCAATTTATTCAGTAAACTCAACATTTTTATCATGGTATAGTACACGAACGAGCAACGTCTGCAAATTATAAAAATTTTCTACCGAAATTCGGAGTCGGTGACTGCAACTTTAAGAGCGTTAACTCCAATTTTCGGTCGTAATTTTCGCCCTAGTAGACAGGCAGTAACAAGTTTAGTGCAAAAATTTGAGTCTACATATTCGTTGTGTGATGTTGCTCTGTCAGTGAGACAACGGGATGGTCGAAGTGTCGAAAATATCGCTGCCGTTCAGGCGTCCGTAGCAAACGATCCCAATCAGTCAATTCCACGGCGTTCTCGAGAATTGGGCATCGCTCAGATCACATTATGGCGTATTTTGCGTAAGGATCTTGGTTTACACCCATACAAAATCAAGCTGACTCAAGAATTGAAGCCGATGGACCATTTGAAGCGACGTACGTTCTCCGATTTGGTTCTGGAGAAGATGCGCCAAGATGATGAATTTCATCGCAAAATCATCTTCAGTGACGAGGCCCATTTTTTGGCTCAATGGGTTCGTCAATGAGCAAAATATGCGTTATTGGTCGGCTGAAAATTCACATGTGCTTCATGAATCACCACTTCATCCACAAAAAATAACTGTTTGGTGCGGTTTGCATGCCGGCGGCGTTATTGGGCCATATTTTTTCGTCGACGATAACGATCGTCACGTTACAGTGAATGATCAGCGTTATCGCGCCATGATCACCGATTATTTTTGGTCCAAGATATGGACTTGGACGATATGTGGTTTCAACAGGATGACACCACAAGCCACACAGCACACGCTACAATCGATTTATTGAAGAGTAAGTATGGTGAGCGTTCGTGCGATTTAACGCCGCTTGACTATTTTCTGTGCGGCTACGTTAAGTCATTAGTTTATGCCAACACGCCGACGACGTTGGAAGAGCCCAGAGCCAACATTGAACGCGAAATAGCGGCCGTTTCGGTCGAAATGTGTGACCGAGTCGTTGAAAATTGGGTCCAACGAATCGACCGCTGCAAACGTGCCCGTGGTGGCCATATGAACGAAGTCGAGTTCCATTCATAAATGTTTTGATTGTACTTCAAGCCGATAGTAAAGTTTTTGAAATATCTCAAATGGTTTGCGTTTTATTTAAAAAATTTGTCAAGTCCTTATTGGAAAACCCTATATATGTACGAGTAACACTAAGCTATCACGAGATCGAGAAAGCAGAAACAGAATAGTAAATACAAAGAGAATATAATAGAGTACTCGTACAATGGTAGGTAGTAACTGCGGAGACGATGTGTATAACTTTAAGGCTGCGGCCTAACTGATTGGGTCTCATAACGGCATAACTGCAGATGACATATCTTTTCAGGTTTCGGCAGACCAAACGAATGCTTCCCGACGTCTCTAAGGGCGGAAAAGACTACAGGCTGCAGTCGGGTGGCACTACGCTTTTGCCAAGCCCCGAAGTGACAATAAATCTTGCGTCGCTTACTGTGAAAGTGATGACGACAGTACTATCTCTGTGAGTGTACGGCCCACGCTCGCGTCAGGCTGCAGGTATTCAGTGCTGATGTGGTGCGTGGTATTACTGTAGGCACTTTGCCGCTGAAGCACTTACTTTTCAATCCGTTTTTCTAGTACATAATGGCTTCATAATAGTACATATGTAATAGCAGATGGCCCACTTCTTATAAGAAAAACTACTAATTTGTTATCCAATTTAACATTGAGTATTGTATGATTCCGTATATATGTTACATTTGAATGCGTTTTATATGTTTTCTTTATATTTTAGAAAATATGTACCAATAGTAGATTTAAAAGGAAAAATTCAAACTGTCTTCCTTTCATTCGTCTGTATTTTATTACGAAGAAAAACAAAAAAAAAGCAAACAAACTGACAAAGATATACTTGTATATTTTTTCTTGGAGAGGGATGTAGGGATGACTTGCATTCTGTTTATTTTTAATTAAAACATATTTAGAAATTTAAATTGAAAACAATGAATTGTGTGACGAATATATGTAAACACTCGTATATTATGTGGGCATTGTGACGTGCGGGAGATTACATAAACCAATAAACCGAATCGAAAGCACAAGGAAATTGCTTTTTGATTTCAATTTGGAATGTTTTTTTAAAGCATTATGTTTTACAATTGAATATACAGATGGTGAGATGATGGACACAGAGTAGAACACGGAATATAGCAAGTTTTTTTAACTTTCTACAATATAATCCTTTGAATGGAGACATGGAGTTTGTTCTCCATTTATTTTGATTTTTTGCATGCTGATCACATTCGTTAATAGCAGCTTATTAATTTAAAGAATCGTATTTCTAATTATGATAAAAGCGGGCTAGATTGTCATTAATGGAAAGAAAATCAAAATATAGAAGGGTATACACATAGTCATCCAAGTAATGCGCAAGATATTTTTAATGCATTCATTTGTAGCTCTTAAGCTTCCTCTTGACAGAATGTCATTATATTACCTTAACTTTTACGAGATGGATCACGGAAAACGTAAAACATTTGCGGGTTTGAAGATTTGCGACCACTCTCAGTTAGCCGATAAAATATTGCCATTTGACAATGTCAGACTTCAGCCTCTGGATTTTTTTCACCTACCTAAAAACACTTGACGCACTAACATAAGATCAACATTTGTCCACTTATGGCCATGATGGAGCAAAGAGCTTTTAACGAGGGGTAGAATATTTTATTTCATGTATAAATATAATATAAGTAACGTACTGTCATACAGAGCTAAAATATCTGAATCATTTTCTAAAATGAATGTGTTAAAAAAGATCAAGTACGTGCGCTCTAGCCAAGCAAACATCTTTTATTATTTCGAAGATGTTGTTTGAGTATGGATTTAGAGCAGGTCATTCTACTGAGGAGGCATTGTTAAATTACTGTTCCGCAATTCTAGAGGGGCTGGATCAGAAAAAGAGTTGTGCCGGGATTTTTGTTGATATTAAAAAAAACTTTCGACATGGTAAACCACAGCATCCTCCTAGATAAACTGTTTAAAGTGGGTTTTCGCAGTTTCATGTTTAAATGGTTTGAGTCCTGTTTAAAGGATAGAACTCAAATAGTCAAAACTGGAAACTGTGTAAGCAATTCCAGTGTAACTAATCTAGGTGTGCCTCAAGGATCTGTGCTTGGCCCAATACTGTTTTTAGTTTATGTTAATTCTTTATTTGCGCAACCGTTTGAGGGTAAAATCACAGCATTTGCAGATGACCTTGGAATTGCTTACACCTCGGCCGCCCATTGAATTTAATTGCAAACATAAACACTTATTGAGGTATTGGTTTGCTACACATAAATTAGTGATTAGTAATAAAACTAGGTTAATGTACTTTAGCATAGGTACGCAAGTACCCCCTGACCTGGATGTGATATTTCATGCACCTGATTGCGCTAGGTTTTCGTTAATTAATGATACGCTGTCTGAGCAAAGGTTTACACACTACAATTCCGAAGTTGGCTGTAGTGGAGATTGTTTTAAAATTGAGAGTGTTGTGGACTATAAATACCTAGGAGTTATTATTAACCAAAATATGCGTTGGTCCAAACACATTACCAATTTAAGACAGTGCCTTCTATCATCTATTCGTTGTTTGTATCGTCCCAAGAATTTATTTTCTATCAATACATTGAAAATGGTTTACTATGGTCTATTTCACTCGAAATTAGACCAAACTTCAGCAGCTAGTTGTCCTCCAAAAATGTGCTGTAAGAAACATGTGCAAAGTTAATCGATTAACACATTCTATGGATTTGTTTAAGACCATGAAAATACTGCCAGTGAGGCAATTATATTTTTTCAAAGTTTTAAAAATCTTTTTTATAAGAGGAGGATATCTTCAAAGTCCTACCTCTGATATGCATTACTTACGTAGCCAAACTAGTCATGTTGTTAGTATCCCTACGTTTCGCACTACATGTTTCAAAATTTTTTATACGATTGTCTCTGGTAAGCTTTTTAATATACTCCCTGAAGGAATTCGAATCATAAGGAATTTGTTCTCATTTTTAAAAAGTGTTAGGTCATGACTTCTTATATTTGATCACAACGAAATCGAAGTTTTTTTACGCTCTATTATTTAGATTTATAAAAAATTTGCTTGATATACATTTTGTACACCCATACATATTTGAAGTATTTATCTTTAATTTTGATGTGACATTTATTTCCATTTTTCCTTAAATATAAAATGTCACTGCTATTCTCTTTTGTTCTTGATAGTAGCTATATATACTGAAATTTCGATTGTTTTATATTATTATATTTTAAGAGAATAAGAAATAAACAAATAAAATAAATAAAATAAAAAATAAAATATAGGGTGGACCATAACGTAAGACCCTATCGAAAAGAAGCCATAGATTTTTCAAATGGCAGCGAATGTTAATTTGGTTTTAAAATTTGTGTCAAAACTAATCTGAAGAACGCGGAATAGATGTCACGATGTTTTCGATGAACACTTCGTCAATGATTTAGCGATGATTTTTTCATTCATCAAGTGGAAGATTTGGGGCTGGAGGACATGTGGTTTCAGCAGGACGGAGCAACGGCGAATACTGCACCAGCCACAACTCACATTCTAAAGTAAATAGTTTGAAGGTTCATACATTATGGCCCACCCCGTAATAAACTCGAGCTGAGTTTAAAGTTTTTCCGTCCATGATAATCTCCATTACGTAGTACGATTCGCAAGCTTAATACCAAGCAAGCTTTTCTTTCCTTTCTTTTTCTGCCAAAACGCGGTGCGTGTTTCCATGTTTCATTCTAAATTATCAGTTTTATGATCATTAATCGAAGACCGATTTTTTATATGTATGATATGTTCAGCTGTCAAGATTTTGGTGGGGGCGAATGACCCATTTATTCGGCTTAATACAAGCTATAACTTAAAAAATAAACTTAAACTAAAACTTAACACTAAGGTTGGTTGGAATGGTGAAGGAGAACAGATTTGAGGTAGGAAGTGGTGCGGTGAAAGTCAAAGACGGTAGGGTTTGAGTTGATTTGACGTAGCATACGGGAGATTGGTTCGTTCGCGCCATAAGAGGTGTGGTGGGTTGGTAGATAGAAGAGTCGAGGGGTACGTAGATTACGAGGGTTAGTGTTGAGGAAAATGGAGTTGAGAAGGGACGCGCATTCAACGTGACCTGAAAGGAGTCGATGAATGAAGAGAAAGTCTGCTGCATTTCTGCGATCTTCGAGGGTGTTTAAGTTGATAAGGTTGAGACGACTTTGATAGGGGGGCAGATTAAAAGAATCGTCCCAGGGCATACCTCGAAGAGCAAATCGAAGAAAACGACGCTGAATGCTTTCAATTCTCGAGATATGAACACGATGATATGGTGACCATACTTGACTGGCGTACTCTAGGAGGGGGCGAACAAAGGTAATATAGAGGGACCTGGTCACGTATGGGTTGGTGAATTCTTTGGACCACCGTTTTACAAAACCTAGTGCAGAGTTGGCTTTGAGGATTATCTCATCCATATGTAAACGGAAGTTGAGCTCGCTGTCACACAAAATGCCGAGGTCGCGAAGAGACTGTACGGAGGAGATAGGTTGGTTATGGAGAAGATAGAGTCGGGGAGGAGATTGGTTCCACTTATGTGAGAAGGTGATGGATTGGCATTTGGTGATGTTAAGTTCCAAAGAATTTTTGAGGCACCAGATCGAGAAACTATCGAGATCTTGTTGAAGGAGGAAAGAGTCATAGGGAGAGGAAATGGTTTTGAAAAATTTGGTATCGTCGGCGTAAAGGGAGACAGACGAGTGTTTGATGATCATATCGAGATCATTTATGGTTAATATAAAAAGAAGGCGACCGAGATGGCTGCCTTGTGGAACTCCAGAGGTGGCCAAAAATGGAGCGGACTGGGCTGACCTAAAACGAACACTGTATAAACGGTTTTCGAGGTAAGAGGATATCCATTTTAACAATATGGGTTCAAAGCCGAGGGCAGACAATTTAAAGATAATTAACCGATGAGAGATTTTATCGAAGGCTTTGCTAAAATCGGTTGCAACTACATCGACTTCATTGCCATTCTCTAGGGCAGAGAGGGCAAAGGATACGAATTCAACGAGATTTGTGGTGGTTGACCTACCCTATAAGAAGCCATGTTGTCTAGGGGAAATAAGTGATTTGCATTGGAAGCTTAGAGCTTCATACAAAATACTTTCGAAGAGTTTGGGTATATGGGAGAGTTTAGCGATGGGACGATAGTTGGTTATTTCATTCTTTGATCCTTTCTTGTGGATCGGGGTTATGAAGGAGGTTTTCCAAACCTGAGGAAATTCTCCTTGTGAAAGGGATAGACGGAAGAGATTAGAAAGGGCAAGGGAAAGAGAGGAAGAACATTTTTTAAGAAATATGGCAGGGAGGCCATCTGGGCCGGGTGTGAATTCGTCATTGAGTTGGTGTAATTTATATTCGATATAAGACGGGTCCAAAATATGAGAAAGAAGTGGGCCATTGGAGAAGTTCAGTAGGTAATTAAATTAGGATGGATCTGGTACAAAGGAGTCGTTGGTGAAGGATTGTTTAAAAAATGTGGCAAATAGGTTGGCAATGGTGAGTGGATAGGTTGATGACCTGTTGTTGAAAGAGAGGGAAGGAGGGTAACCATCGGACTTTCTTTTGTAGTTAACAAATTGGAAAAAGGACTTAGGGTGGTTTATAAGGTTGACTTGCGCATTGTTAAGGTAGCGCTGGTAAAGGGAATCGTAAAGTTCGGTGAAATGAAGATAAGCACCAAGATAGTTGGAATAGTCGGTAAAGGATCTGGTACGCAGGAAAACAGCCCATAACTTATTTCTCTTATTTCGTAAGGAACGAAGCTTGCGATTATACCAGGGAGGACTAGTAGATGATGTTTTAAGGCGGGAAAACGGAACGTAAAGGGAAAAAGAATTAAATATTTCTTTATAAAAAATGGGTTAGGCATCATTTATACTTAGGTTGTGAAAGTTAAAGAGGGATCTGCTGAGATATTCACTGATTTTGTGAAAGTTTGCTTTATGAAAGTCGTGGGATGAGAGAGTTGTGGGGGGAGTGGACTGGAATGAAGAGTTATGAAAAAATGAAAGTAGAAGGGGGGGATGGTAGTTATCGATTGTTGTGAGAGATAGGGGACAAAGTGAGACTGAGGAGTTAATTGGATCTGTTGTGAAAATAAGGTCTAATTGCCTGCCCATATAATTGGATATACCACTGACTTGGCATAGACTTGAGTCTGTTAAGCGATCTAAGAAGAGACATTCCTTAGCTGAGATGGCATTTGAAGCGATGAAAAACGATTGATCATCTGATGGAGTCCACTGTAGCTGAGGAAGATTAAAGTCGCCGAAAATAAGGATATCATCAATAGGGTCTGACAGGTCAATTAAATGATCGATCGCATCAATAACAAATTGGTAAGATTCGATAGGTTGAGCTGGTAGGATGTAGCAACATATAACGTAAAGGGACTTGAGAGGCAGTGATATTTTTATTGCGACAAAGTCGGCTTTAGAGGATGAAGAAATTGTAATGGGAGAAGAGTTAAGGCTGTTGTCCATCGCCAGTAGGACGCCTCGACAGGGGGAATCTTTATTTGTGCGGGTAGGATCGTCGTCGCGGAAAACATTAAAAGTAGGAGGGAACAATTCCTGGTTCTTTATGTCGGGAATCAAATTGGTTTCGGTCAGGGCGTAAATATCAAAGGGAAGATAATACATATATAATATTTTGTTAAATGTGATTTGCATTCTTGAATGAATACTAAATATATTGATTTACCATCGCCATACTACACTATTTAATTTTACACTATAATCCGTCATGCTGCCAGCATTATATTTTTCATCCCCGAGAACCCTCAAACTCTGAATATAAATAAATAAATAATAAATAAATATTTTTATCCGCGCCGTGATCAACCCTCCGCTGAGCGAAAAGATGTCCGATGGAGCAGTGTATTCATGTAAAATAAATATTGTACGTTCGTCTTCTCTTTATTGTATGGAAAAATTATAATGATAGCAACCCAGATATGTAATGGCTGTCAAATGTGATTCTATCGGGGAAAATGGCATTCCAGTGCGCTTCGTTAAACTCATTCTACCGCAAATTGTTTCGACTCTGACCCATGTAATTAATTGGTACATAATCACATCAACCTTCCCGAAATCGTGTAAAATTGCACGAGTTATGCCGATCGCTAAGAAAGCCCATCCAGTATCTTCTGCCGATTTTAGGCCAATAAGTATTCTGCTCTGCTTTTCGAAAGAGAAAACTATAGCAAAATAAATCACAGATTACTTAACTCTCCATAACCTTTTATACGACAAGCAATCAGGCTTTCGGACCAACTACGGCTGTTCTTCAGCCATGGTCAACTTGCTTGAAGAGGTTAGGCAATCTTTTGATAAGAAATATGTCTCACTACTCTGTCTGCTAGATTTCTCAAAAGGCTTTCGATAAAATCAACCACAAGATACTGTATTGGAAGCTAACACACTATTTTGGTTTTGGTAGTCGTGCGGTATGGTTGCTGGATAGTTTTCTCTCCGAAAGGTGCCAATGAGTTTTCTGCAATGGATGTAGTTCATCCCTTATGCAACTCAAGCAACGCGTTCCTCAAGGGTCGATATTGGTTCCAATTCTATTTTGTACATTATCAACGATCTACCGTCAGTATACAAGCATTCTTTTGTGCACATGTATGCTGATGATGTAAAATTACACCTAGCCAAACCATTTTGGAAGATCAACGAACTAACCCTACTGCTCAATGATGACTTGCAACGCGTCTATACTTGGTCAGTTACAAATGGACTACAACTGAATCCGACTAAAACTCTAGTAATTCCAATATCCAAAATAAAGTTTAACCTTTTTACTAGCCTTGGATTTGTTATTAGTCGAGATTTGTCGGGTTATAACCATACCAACATGGTCGTAGGTCGTATCTACGAATGCCTTCGTAAGCTTTGGGTTAGCGCATTTTTTACTCCACTTGAGACTCGACACAGACTAGTTATTGCCTTAATTCTGCCTGTGGTTGCATATGCCGAAGTAGTCCATAGTAGCTTGGACTCATTGTCCCAGCGCAAATTACAAGTCGCTTTTGATGATTGTGTGCGATATGTCTATGGCATTCGTAGGCACGAACATATTTCCTTCTACACCAGGGAACTGCTTGGGTGCAGCTTGCAATAATACCTCGATGGCAGGAACTGTGTTTTTTTACACAAAATTATTAATAAACGCTGTCCGCCGTATTTATTTAACCTACTCAATTTCACTCGATCTTCTCGAACAACTAACCTAATCTCTCACCATTGGAATTTTCTTAATTCCTCTCGTTTATTTTTCATTTACACTGTTAGGTTGTGGAACTCATTACCATCATCTATCAGATCCATACGTAATAATTCTCCGTTTAAAAGTGCAGTCCTACGACATTTCGCCATACACCCGCAATAAACCTATACCAATCTTCCATCAATCCTTATCATTTAATTTTAAGTATTAAATTATAATGTAGTAGCCGTAAGTCAACTTGAATTCCAATATTTAGTTACTAAGTGCTAAAAAAGATTTCTATCTTAATGTACCATTAATATATGAATAAATTGAATAGAATTGAATTGAACCCAAGGTTGAGGAGACTCTTTTTATTCTCAGTGTTAATCTGGGCACATAAGCAAATGTAGAATGATATAGACCAGTAGATTATTGTATGTGCAGAAAATCAACAACATTAAGTGCAACCTATCACACAAATAAATATACGTATAAAAATACGGTATCGTAAACAGTGTGCAACCACTGCAGAGTTGACTCAAGAAGGATTTAAAAATAAATCAGATTCGGAAACTGTTTTCACTAGGACTGTATCTGGAAGTACGAGACTTATCATTAGAACACTTTATGTAGGTTTAAATAATTTGGACGCATATAAATAATGCTTGCATACACCAAAAGTGATTCTGACATCCACAATACTGACCATAATTAGTTTAATCAAAATTTTTCAAACGGAAAAATAAACGAAATTCTTAAAAATTTTGTTGCCTGTTAAACATATAACATAGCTTTTAATTATAATGATCGGCATTATTCCGGAAGGATTAATAAGGCAAGCAAGAATACTCCCTGTTCACAAATCATGCTCTCCAAATAATACCGATTACAAGTCAATTGCTATTGTTCCTTTCCTCAGCAAAGTGTTTCAGAAAATCGATGGCCACCAAGCGAAGATCTTCCTCGCAGAAAATAATTTAATAACAAAGCACCAATCTGGTCTTAGATACGAGAACAACAGATATATGTACTTTCTACCACTGACGAAGATATGATGTCACTTTTTATTGACTTCTTAAAATCATTTGACTCAATAACGCATCAAATTAAGAAATTAAATTGCTTTTGATGGTCATGCATGTCAACTTGTGGCATCATATCTTAATAATCAGAACCAAGATGTGCATTACGGTGACAAAAAATCGTTGAGTCTGCTAGTAACTTCCTGTGTGCCCCAATAACCTGTCCTAGGCCCTCTTTTGATTACATTGCTTATAAATGGTATTTATAAAAGAATAATGTACTGCACTGTTGATATGTAATTACAACTTCGAAATTTTAAATTTGCCGCTATATGTTAACTATGAGCCTGTTGAATCTGCAACTAAAATCAAAAATCTAAGAATCCATTTCAACCGACATATTAACTGGAGCAATCATCTAAACAATATTATCATCCTTATTTTAACTATTTATCGAGCTTCACTTCTATCGCCTAACTTTCTAGTCTAACCATTTTATCTTATAAGATCTATTCGATTGCAAACCAATTTATTGCGTAAGATAGCATATCTATAAAACATGAGCCGAAGAATAAATTTCTCAGAAATTTAAATGTTTGATTGCTTCTTCGTTAAATGGAATTTTCACGACTTTTTATTCCACCCTCATATTGATAATGAGTTTAATTTTTAATAAATTTCCTCACATAACTTATTACTTGGCTTTCGGGGCATTATTTATTCTACTTTTCCAAGCTCCAGAAATCTTGCGACCTGTTGATTCGTCACTAAAGTTCTACCAATCAAAACACAATTCACAGGAAATAATTAATCACGTCGTCGTTAACATTGCCGAAATTTTTAGAATGGGACGGCCAATTTTTTCTCGCCTCCATAATTTCATAAATAAGGAGAAATGTGTAGTGAATAACATTCCTTTATTCCAGATTTCCCAATTGCCAGCAGCATGACGACCAACTCAAGATTGATCTGATAAATTAAGGCGTATACTGAGTAGCACATAATTTCTCCCAATTGAAATGTATTTGAAATTTTCCCAAAAATTGGCATGGTCATATCTTCAACAGCCATTAACTTTACCTTTGTGCAATTAACGAACTTTTAACGACCTTTTCCAAACCAACAGAAATTATGTGGTAGTTAGGGTTTGCCAGCACGAGTTCATTGAACTGACCCAGTTGTTTGGCTGTGGCATCAAATACCGTGTTAGTTCTGAGAGGAAATGGTCTTCTATTTTGTGTTTGAAACCTTGAGTTTGTTGTGATATACTATATACCTCGTGCCTGGTAGTTGATGCAGGAAAGTTCTAAAATCACTCATTTCCACCTCTTGCTTTAAAGGCTCAACAATTGGAGTATTGATTGATGTCGTATTTAGAGAGTCTGGATCGAACAGTGCTTGTGCCTTTATCCTGTGACCACTGGGGTAATTTTTTTTTTACAATTAAACCTTCCCCTTTACAGCCACTTAAACTACCTTAAATTACAAACTAACTTAATAGATTTTTTCTGCTTTCGAATTACTTACTTTAAACCGAGAAAATGGACCAAATAATGTATTATGGTTTAATTTTTTTGAAAGATTTTCATCCAGGTTGGTGTGAGAACTCATGCCATGGTAAATGGGAGCATCATCCCCATGTTTGGGTCTTGGCGTCAAGGTAGCGCGCACAGCTTCCGACTGGGGCGTCGTTTCTTATTTTATTCTTTTTCATAGGCATTTTCGCCGCGGTTCTCATTAAGGACATCTGATACAGCATGTGGAGATGTGCATGGTGAGAGCAGCGGAAAAATGGTCTGATCCATGGAATGGGCTAAGACCACAACAAGCCATATAACCTAATCCACGGCGAGGTGATGCTGTAGCTAGCTGAGGGAGATTTGAGAGGGTCAGTTGGTTCGAAACAGGCAGTTAGTCAAGTGGTTTTAAGAACGCAGTACAGTCAGCCAGTATAAACTTAATTAAAACCAGTTCGAGCAACGTAAGGTCTGTTTGGTTTTTTTGCTTTCTGACGAACGTTATCCCGGCAAAATCGTGGTTGGAGGTTCTTCTTTTGGGTCGCGTGAAACCCTGGACTTGGTGCTATTGGGCGATTCTTCCCCAAGTCAAACCCTAGTTGGAATTGGAGCGGGACGACCGAGTAGCAGAGCCCAGAGCCAGCTAAGTGCTTCTAAAGTTTGTTTTGTTATCCTTTTACAAAATTTACATATGTATGAATAAGCAAACCCTTATTCAACTTCAAAGATAAGGACGGTAACATTTTGGCGCCCAACGTGGGGCCCTTATTTAATCGGAATTAGCCATTTAATCAACCGTCGTTAGTCGTGTGCTGTTATTTTTTTATTTATTTTTTTTTTTTTGAATTTTTTTTTTGTTTAATTGTTTTTTTTTTAATTATTATTTTTTTATAAAGGCTCTTGTTTTCCCATCTGGAGAACTTTGAATATTTATTTTAGCAAAAAAAAGAATCTCTAATAAACTATTTTTCTTTTTTTTGGGATGGAGATTATTAGGTTAAGCTCGTAAGAGCTTCGATACGAGCTAGATATTAGGGGACTCATAGGTAGTGATGTAGATGAGATGAGATGAGGAAGGTATTACGCACGGCTTTAAGGAGGGACTCTAGTATCATTTTGCCTGAGTATCCGTTTAGCTTTTCAGAGGATCAAGCAGTCATAAAATCCAAATTAGAAGAAATTTTAAAGTTGACGAATGAGTTTGTTGGTGACGAAAACTCCACACAATTTAAGAAGATTTCTTCTAAATCTGAGTGGGTTTTGAGGCGGTTGAGTAGGTCGCAAGTTGGCACTTCCGAAGAGAAAGCCTTCGTTTTTGATGTCAGGCAGCAGGTGGTAGGGCTCCTCTCAAACCTAGACGTTAAGGCGGGCGTGGATGTTCCGAAGCAGAGAGTAAAAGCGATTCAGGGTGAAGAGGTATTGGGTATTTCGCCGCCGAACGAGGCGTCTCCCACCAATAGTATTCACTGCGGTGTACCTGTTGCCACTTCATCACCCTTGTTTACACCAGAAAAGAGGGTGCCCATTATGAAATAGGGCGTTAAGTTCAGCGTTGACCACACTCAGTCAATTAGCTGCTTCTTGGAAAAGGTAGAAGAGCTAAGGGAAGCTCGGGGTTTCACTAAGGCTGAGCTTTTTTCCGGGGCCTACGACTTTTCGAGGGGAAAGCGGCAATATGGTTCAGGGCCAATAAGCCATTTATCAGTTAAAAGCGAAGTTTCTGCCACCGGGGTACGATGATAGGCTCTGGAAGGAGATAAGATGTCGGACACAAGGCAGTTCCGAGACCATACGAATTTACGTCAGCGTAATGTTGGGACTGTTTTCAAGGCTAACTGAGACATGTACGGAGGAGATGAGTCGTGACAAGTGCGAGCTTTGTAAGCCAGAGCTAGGTACCTTGATTATGTCTAAAATGGGAAAGGCCTTTTAGTGGATCCGGAAAAGGTTAAATGTATGGTTGAGTACCCACGGCCAGTGACCGTATCTACAGTGAGAATATTTGTCGGTATGGTGTCGTGGTATAGGCGTTTTGTTTACAACTTCTCAGATTTGACAGCACCAATTACAGGGCTTCTCAAGAAGAAGCGCCGCTTTGAATGGAACGAGAGTTGCGAAAAAGCATTCTGCATGCTGAAAGAGAGGGGATAGGAGCCGTTCTCACTCAAGAACAACCTGGTGAAGGCGAAAATGTGATTAGCTATCTTAGCCGATCCCTGACCAGAACCGAAAGGAACTACTCCACTACGGAACGGGAATGTCTGGCTGTTATTTGGCCCTAATTAGAAGGTAGTAGTTTCACTGTTGTGATTGACCATCAGTCGTTACTGTGGCTGAACAATTGGAAGGACCCGCAGGGTAGGCTGGCTCGCTGGGCTGTCAAATTGCAGCAGTATGATTTTAAAATCATACACCGGAAAGGTAAGGATCTTCTGGTCCCAGATGTTTTATCGAGGGTAAATGAAGAGTTGTCTTTAATCTTCTTAGCTACGACGGATTCGTGGTACCTTAAGATATTGGAGGTGGTGAAAAGGAATGGGGAAAAATTTCCAGACTGGAGACTGGAAGAGGGTAATTTGTTCAGGCGAGTACGGACGAGATATCCGAAGTTGATGACCCAGGGTGGTGAGTGGAAGCGAGTAATTCCGAAGGAAAGTCGGTCCGAAGTACTAAGGCAATGCCACGATGACATTTTAAGTGGGCACGGTGGGGTACAAAAGACGCTAGACAAGGTGGCGAGAAGCAACTATTGGTCGAAGCTAAAAACAAGTGTCACAAAATACCTGACCTAAAACCTGACCTAAAACCTGACCTGCGGAAACCTGCAGGACTGATGGCTTCGAGGTGTGACGTCAGCAGACCTTGGGACCTGTTTTGCGTGGATTTTGTAGGACCGCTTCCTCGGTCTACTAAGGGGTATTGCTACATTTTGACGGTTGTCGACTTCTTCTCAAAATTTCCCTTGTTTTTCCCGGTTAGAACAGCAACTGCCAAATCCGTACGAGCTATCCTCGAGGAGCAAGTGTTCTTAGTGTTTGGAGCCCCTAAATGGATTGTGTGTGACAATGGAGTGCAGTTTAAGAGTAAGGAAATCCCGATTTGGCCGATGCCTACAAGGTCACCCTGAATTTAACTGCATTCGGCGCAGTGGTATAACCACACGCTAAAGACAAATCTTCGTGCCATGTTTCCGAGAATCACCGAAAATGGGATGAGCTTCTACCCAAAGTAGCGTGTGCCATTCGAACCTCAATACACGAAGTCCTCAAGGAGTCACCATATTTCGTTTTGTTTGAGAGGGAGATGCCAATTAGGGGTGATGGGTCTGAGGTTCCTTCAAATGGTTTTACAGCCGATCGCTCTTTGAGGTAGCAGAAGACGTAAGGAATAGAATGCGCGTCGCAGCTAGAAAATCGGCAAAATTGTACAACCTAAGGAGAAGAGACACTCAGTTCTTTCCGAAGGATTTAGTTTTGAGAAGGAATTTCGATCTGGAAATCCGATGCTGCGAATTATTTTACGGCAAAGCTTGCCTCCAAGTATGTAGGTCCCTTTGAGGTTGTCCAAAGACCATCTCCCTGGACGTACGAATTAGGGGACAAAAGCGGGAAAAAGGTAGGCGTTTGGCACTCAAAAGACTTAAAGCTATTTATAGATAAGGACGACCTACGGTAACTAGTCTGCTTAGGGTAGAAGTACGAAAATCTTTCAATAGAAAGGGGGTTTAATTATTATGGTTTAATTTTTTTGAAAGATTTTCATCCAGGTTGATGTGAGAACTCATGCCATGGTAAGTGGGAGCACCATCCCCATGTTTGGGGCTTGGCGTCAAGGTAGCGCGCACAGCTTCCGACTGGGGCGTCGTAGGTTCAATTCCCTCTCTAACCTTGTTATTTTTTTACTCTTTTTCATAGGCCATTTTCGACGCGATTCTCATTAAGGACATACTGTGATGTGCATGGTGAGAGCAGCGGAAAAATGGCCTGATCCGTGGAATGGGCTAAGACCGCAACAAGCCATATAACCTAATCAACGGCGAGGTGATTTATTCACCACACCTCCTTACCATTGTGTATTGTTTGACGAATTCCATGAATGTGTCAAACATTTCCCTTGAACAAGAAGGATCGTTCCCTCTGTTGCAGAATTTACCTGTATGTATATATTTTTATATACGTATATATTAAGCGGAGTTCTAATACTCATACGAAGTGCGCTCACTTTTAACCAACGGTGATCTCTCCGCCATGTGTCGCAACACACCGACGTCGTGAGCGCTCGGATACACACGACATTCAAACTCAAACTTTTCTAAATTCAAGCTCTGATCTACCCACAGCCTCTGTTTCATTGACCTTTGGTTTCCTCTCAGAAGATGTGGAGTAATTGTGATGTTTCTTTCTTTCCGGTTGAGAAAAGGGAACTTGCCAAGACAGCAGCCCCTCGCAGCATATCTCTTCCAGTCAATAGGCAGCCAGGTAAACTATTATAATCTGATTTGAACACTCCCGCTAAATTCGGCTAAAAATCTAATAACTAGCAATCCCTCATCTGATTATAAATAGTGGGGCAAGCTATCAATTCGACTGCGAAATTATGTCATAATCCCAGATGACTACAATTTTGATACCACAACGACGAAATACATGAAATACCGATTCCCCGCCATATCACAGAATTCCTAAAAAAAAATCTGAGTAGTGAAAAGGGCTATAATATAGGGTTTTCCAATAAGGACTCGACAACTTTTTTTTAAATAAAACGCAAACCATTTCAGATATTTCAAAAACTTTATTATTGCCTTGAAGTACAATCAAAACATTTATGAATGGAACTCAACTTCGTTCATATGGCCACTGCGGGCACATTTGCAGCGGTCGAACCGTTGGACCCAACGGAAAGCTATTTCGCTTTCAATGTTGGCTCTGAGCTGTTTCAACGTCGTCGGCGTGTTGGCATAAACCAATGACTTAACATAGCCCCACAGAAAATAGTCAAGCGGCGTTAAATCGCACGGACGAGGCGGCCAATCGACTGGCCCATGTCTTGAGATAACACGCTCACCATACTTGCTCTTCAATAAATCGATTGTAGCGTGTGCTGTGTGGCTTGTGGCACCATCTTGTTGAAACCACATGTCGTCCAAGTCCATATCTTCCAATTCGGGCCAAAAATAATCGGTGATCATGGCGCGATAACGCTGGCCATTCAAAGTAACGTGACGATCGTTATCGTCGACGAAAAAATATGGCCCAATAACGCCGCCGGCATGCAAACCGCACCAAACAGTTATTTTTTGTGGATGAAGTGGTGATTCATGAAGCACATGTGGATTTTCACCCAATTCTTGAGAACGCCGTGGAATTGACTGATTTGGATCGTTTGCTACGGACGCCTGAACGGCAGCGATATTTTCGACACTTCGACCAACCCATTATCTCACATCACACGATGAATATGTAGACTCAAATTTTTGCACTAAACTTGTTATTGACTGTCTAGGGCGAGAATTACGACCGAAAATTGGAGTTAACGCTCTTAAAGTTGCAGTCACCGACTCCGAATTTCGGTAGAAAATTTTTATAATTTGAGTGAGTTTCTTTTTTTGGTTTCACTCAACAAATGTGCAAAGCCAATCGATGTGCATTGGAGCAATGCGAAAGAAACGTCGGTAGATATTGATCTTTTCTTATGGATGGGCGAATGAGATACTCGTAGATACGTAAACAACATTTTTGTTTTAGTTTTTTTTTTGCCATAAAATAGAAGAGCAATACTTTATAAGTTGAGTTAAACTCTCGAAATTTTGAAGTTTTATAAAGCTATGCCATAATCGATCTATTAATTATAATTATTTTTTCTTATGATTTTTATGGGGAGCGATGCACATTCGTGTTTATAAATTTATATGGTAAATGGGGATTTTTAGTTTTTAGAATTAAATATGAATTTGAAACCACATTCTGTTTGGATGCTCGTAAAATACCTTTTTGTAATTTAAGCTAAGAAAACAAATGTAGAAATTCGAAATTAGACACAGTAGTAAGAATACTGATTTTCTTTCCTTTGAATTTCGTTAAAAAAGTTAACAGTAAGTCAGTTTGTTAAAAAAAATCCTTGCTAAAATAAGTCGTTCCATTTTGTAATATGTAACTCTTATATCAACATGTCAAAAATTGGGATGTCATTCATCGCCCTTATTAAAAAAAAATTATCGATCAACTGAAACAGGTGGAAACTTTAAAGTTTTCTCATTTACTGTGAAGCACCTTCTAGCCTAGCAATTGTTGAATTGGTTTACAAATTAAAGCTATTGGGACAAGTTAGTGATGTGAAGAATAAAATCATGCCCGTCGCGCAAAACAACTGAAAATATGTATGGGTTCTGTAGTTCGAAGTATGGCTGAAAACACAGGTTTGTCGATCTCAGGAATTGGGCATATCACAAATAACACCGCGCCGAATTTTACATAAAGCTTATAAGGTTGGCAAGCCTGCCGACTATCAGCAGCGTCGTAGCTTTCTCAACTGGGTGTTGAAAATGCATTGGAATCGATAATGATTTTAATTAAAAAATCATTTTAAGCTATGTGGCATATTCCGTCTTATCGATGAAATAGAAGCGCAAGTGTGCGAAAAAGTGATTCAACCCTTCTATCGATTAAAATAAAAATCAAATCTTATTTCATAAAAAGTCGCATTTTCTTGATAAATCAAAATGAAAGCCCTTTAATATTAAATGTGTACAATCCACCAGTTTTCTAGAGGTCGGTTTTTTTTTTTTTTTTTATAATTTACGCGCGCCTAAGGGGTTGATACCCTTTTACTGTTGCCAGGGCGCGGGCGGAAAGATAGAAGGAGGAGAAAGGAAAATTGTTTTTGTAGTGGTTTGAAACTCAGGTATGTTTGGTTTCTATGTTTGCTCTCCAGGGGTGGGAGTCCGAATAGGACGGAGAGTTTTTTCTTCACTCAGAGTGATTCGAGATATAATTCCCAGTATTTTTTTCATTGCTTGAAACTCTTATAACAGCCAAATCTACGTGTCAGTGTTATGCCTTCACACGCAGAATTTTTTTGTCTGAGTTCCAATTATACAATGAAAAACTGATTTTGCCATGGGCAGGATTCGAACCTGGACCCTCCGAGTGAGAAGCGTTTTCTACTACCACTACACCACGGCCACCCCAAGTTGGTTGCGAGTTTGTAATGTCTTTTTCGTCAATTTTGAAGAGATGGGCATATATTCATTCATTCCATTCATTCTAGCATATTCCAACTTAAAGAAATTTCTGTTAAGTCGTCCGATCAATAAAAATGCTTTATATGATATCTAATAATTTCTATGTTCTCCCAATTGCTGATGGCATAGACCCAATGAAGCAACATAAATTACGGAAAGACGATTACGGCTACGAGTGTTGTCAGACAGAAAATACATATATAAATTACTTGACAATAAATATTTTAAGTAGGGAGCACGACAAATTTCATCGAATACAAATGTATAGGCAGTAGGAACAGATACTTTTTATGTCAATACCAGAATGATGTGGGTTTTTTGAATGAGAGAGATAGGAAATGGTAGAAACGCTATGTACCTACTATTCAAAAAAGATTTTCTGTCGTATTGAATACTTCAATCGATATACTCTAGAATCGCGTTCGGCTTTTCCAACCTAAACCGTTTGCTGATTAGAAAATCTGAAACATATGGAGTTAGACCTATATAGTAGAATGGCAGAAAACAATCCCAATACAGAAGTGCCCACATAGACCCTATTATTCATACATTCATAAAAACGCTTTATTTGGTAAGTTCCAGCCTGATAGCATCATACGTCCGATTATCGCGCAGCAAACCAGAAATAATGAATTTCTCTTTTATGGATGATAATGATCTGATCAAGATATGGTTTTAAGAGTGTGGCGCTTCGTATCATACGGTATCCGAAACAGACTTATACATAGATTTATCAAAATCACAATTTGATAACTCATCATTTCTAAAAATGTTGGAATGATTTTTCGTCAAGCACTGCCCGTGAGGCCGTTTGCCCTCAATTGATTTCTACCATAAGTACTCATATTATGTACATGTGTAGTGCCTTTATATCATCTAACGAACTACGTAGTGTAAATAATTTCTAACAAGTGTGAGTGGCACCACTTGAGCTGCAGTTTCAAACCGATGTCAAATAATTATAACCCCGAGTTGTATTCATGTATCAGATTGAGCGATGGAAGCGGAGGTCTATGGACTATTTGCTCTTTCCAAAAGAGGAAATGTACCTACAGAGTTCAGGGTTCAACTCGATTGAGGTGTTTGTTTGTTAAACAGATTTAAATATACTCGTACTTATGTAAGTAGTTGTCGTGTTGGTACTTCCAACAGCCACTCTTACCTAACCTAACCTATGTAGTTGTCGTCGTGTCTGGAAAATTTTATCAAATCGATCCCCCTTTTCCTTATTTGTATACTCATTAGCATTTTAAGGCGTACATACATACTCGTATGAACGCGGGAAACGCCTCTAATTCGGTGAATTGAGAGCATTCTATGAGTCTAATAGATGTTTTAGGCGCACCTGACCAAATGTGGGCATTGCACTCCAATTTTGGGCGAATATATGCTTTATAGATTGAGGTCAGATCAGTTAGTTTTAGTTTTAAATGCATTTTATTTTCTTAATCACTAACTCTTACATACTAACAAAAAATGCTTAAATGCTAGCTTACAATTACTTAATAATCTTATACTAACTTACTGGCCCCACACAGGCACTCTAAGCTACTCTAAATTCTTATAACTATGTCTTTCGACTTTATTTACGTTTTCTTTACAAATATTTACTTACTATATTAAAGCTGAGAAAAAAAATTGCTAACAAAAACTTAACATATGGACATCATTTTTTATTTTTTATAAAAACTTAATATCTAACTTAAAATAAACTTTAGCCTACCTAACCTACATACACAATACACACAAACACACATATAGACATTATAAACAATTATATACATATATTAGTATATACCTTTGTATATACTAATATATGCATATATTTCTTAGATGCTAACCTAAACCTATGTAAGCTGGCCATCGCTCTTCACAGAGAAAACAGATTGGTCAGCTCTGCCTCATTAGTGAGGCTGGTCCGTAATTGACGGAAACGACGACGAAACATCTTCTCCATCATTCAACCACCAGAAATGCTGGTGCTGCCGAACGACATACCTCTTATCGCGATTCCCCACCGCTCTACTGAACCTGAGACGATCCACACTGCCGTGTGCCATCGTGTGGCCATCGCTCTTCACAGAGAAAACAGATTGGTCAGCTCTGCCTCATTAGTGAGGCTGGTCCGTAATTGACGGAAACGACGACGAAACATCTTCTCCATCATTCAACCACCAGAAATGCTGGTGCTGCCGAACGACATACCTCTTATCGCGATTCCCCACCGCTCTACTGAACCTGAGACGATCCACACTGCCGTGTGCAACGTCTCTGTTGTAGTTGAGTCGCCTGTCCCCAGCTTTCCGAGCGACATGGACGATTAACGGGACCGCTAATCTATCCTGGATCAACCCTGTCTGATCAAGGTAGAGGAATGCTTCCGGTGGAACGAAGCCGTCAGAGCGCACATTCTCGTGGTAAAGGTAATTGGGGTAGTAAGCCCCAGATATCAGGTTATTCGTCGAGGTCATTGCTCTTGCAATGTGCTTTCGAGTCAGCTTAATTACGAAGTTGTCCACTCGTATTAGGTTCGCCTTATTGTAAAGGACCTCATTGGTATAAAATTTATTGTACTCCGACTCTAGTTTTTTTTTTTTTTTTTTTTTTTATAATGAGCGCGCGCTCAAGGGGTTTGAGTACCCTTAAAGTGATTGTACACAGCGCGGGCAAAGGAAATTTAGGGAGGAAGAAAAGAGAGGTACCGATGTACATTGTTTTTAAATGTTTGCAAGTTATAACGACCAGGAAATACAGAGATCGGCAGGGCATTCCATAAGCGAGTTGTACGGCTTAGGAACGAATCACGATATTTTAGAGTACGTCCGAAAATGGGCTTGAGGGTATACTGATGAGCATTCATAGCGAGACGGGTGTTACGGTTGAAAGTTTGAATGGGCGGAATGCTACTGGCGATTTCAGTGGAGCACTGGTGGTGGTAGTAGCGATAAAACAAAGTGAGACACGAGACATTTCGTCGGTGTTCGAGGGTGTCCATTGATTGACTGATATTAGTATCGTCAATAAGTTTTATCGCACGGTTTTGAATCCTATCTAGCAGGTGCAGAGATGTTTTAGGAGCACCTGACCAGATGTGGGAGTTGTACTCCAATTTTGGGCGGATGAATGCCTTATATATTGAGGCCAGATCAGAGGGGGTAAAATATTTCTTACATCGCTTGAGGAAACCTAGACATTTCGCAGCATTTTTGACGACATCGAATATGTGGTCATTCCAACGTAAGTTGTCATTAACACACATACCGAGAATGGAAAGTTTTTCGGTTTCGACGATGCAAGTGCCATTCATGGATAATGGCTGGGTGTTTAAATTTCGCTTTAACGACAGCAGACAGCATTGTGTTTTGGAAGCATTAAATTCCACTCTGTTGATAGTTCCCCAATTGGTTATGCTGTTGATATCGGAATTTAATGAGCTTAGCATACGCTGCCGTTCTCGTACTACAGCCGAAGAGCAGGGCCGTGAGTCCGGGAACGAATATGAAAAGCAGAGAGTACTGTCATCAGCAAAGGAATATATTGGATTAGAAGTAGCAGACAAGAGATCGTTAATGAAAATTAGAAAGAGTGTCGGTGACAGAACAGAGCCCTGGGGCACACCAGCATTTATTTTGTGAATATCAGACTTGAAACCGTCCAAGACAACTTGAATTGAACGTTCCGAAAGGTAATTTCTAATCCATTGAAGAAGAGAGTCGTCGATCCCAAATGCACGCATTTTCGACAAAAGAGCCTGATGCCAAACTCTGTCAAATGCCTTAGAAATATCAAGTGCAACTATCTTGCTTTCGCCAGATTGATGTACGCTTTGGTTCCACTTTTCGGTGAGACATGCCATCAAATCACCAGTGGACCTGTTGCTACGAAAACCGTACTGCCGGTCATTGAGAAGTTTTCGTGTTTCGAGATATTTCATGAGCTGACGATTTATCAGTGTTTCCATGACCTTGGAAAGAAGGGACGTAAGTGCAATGGGTCTGTAGGAGGAGAGAGAAGATGATTCGCCTTTTTTAGGGACGGGCTGGACAAATGCTGTTTTCCATCTGCTCGGGAAGAGTCCTAAAGTGTAGGATTGATGAAAAAGCTTACGCAGTGGTTTTGCCAGCGAGGAAGAACACCTCTTCAGAAGAAGGGGAGATATACCATCTGGACCAGCGGATTTATGTATGTTGAGATCTTTAAGTACTCTTGCTACTACACGAGTGCGAAAGTAGATTCGTCCCATTGAAGATTCGACGCACTCAAGTGTAGGCGGAGATAAAGCACAATCTGGGAGTGTTGAGCTGGCCGCAAAATGTGCAGCAAGCAGATTGGCCTTATCCAAAGAGCTGACAGCTGGAATGTCATTGTAAATGAGCGTTGGGATGGAGGATGAGGCGGAATTTCTAATGTTTTTGACGAACGACCAAAAATTTTTACTGCCTTTGGGACATTGCAGTATTTTTTGCCTCAGTTTTTGGTCGTATAGGAATTTCACACGCTTAAGAAAGGCGTTGCAGTCATTTCTGGCTCGTTTGAACTTTTTTCGGTTTTCCTCTGTCGGGTTGGTCTTGTAGGACCGAAAAAACATTTCTCTAACCCTGACGGCCTCTTTACAGCTCGAGTCGTACCATGCCTTTTCTTTTGGTTTGATACTCTTCATCCGATGAGGAATAAAGGATCTCATTCCAAAGAGAATGGTGTCTGTAATCATATCAGCAGCGGCATCCACGTCGTTATCGAGGAAGCATAACGACCAGTTAAAATTCCTAAAGAAGCTGTTAAGACCGCTCCAGTTGGCTTTCTCGTATTGCCATACGGTTCTTTTAGGAATTTTTTCTCTAACTGTGTGGTCGGTGTACGAGAAATTAGCTGATATGACACAATGGTCCGACGAGCCTAGAGGGGAGAGCACATCAATGGTGTACTTATCAGGGTGAGAAGTTAAAAACAAGTCCAGAGTGTTGGCGGTATGACTATCAACGTCTGGTATTCGCGTGGGCTCATTTACAAGCTGCGTTAGGTTGTTTTCCGCAGCGAAGATCTCAACACACCGTCCTTCGGGTGTTGTCTGTCCAGAATGTCGAAGCCACCCAGAATTGTGTATATTGAAGTCGCCCGTAATAACGATTTCAGTATGAGGATACAGGGATACAATTCTTTGAATGGAGTCAGACAGCGCATCAAACTCGTTAAAGGTTGAATTGCTGTCCAGTTTGGGGCTTCTATAAATAAAGCAGTAGTGTATAATTTGCTTACGGAGATGGAATTTTAACCACATGAAGTTGAATTCCGGATTGGAACATGGATCACATTGTGGTGGAGTTTGGTAAGCTACATCACTACGCACATAAATGGCGAGACCGCGGTGAGAGAAGAATAATGGCACTAATTCGTAGCCAGGTAGCTTCAGATCAGAATGATCTGAGAGGTGTGGGCGGGGATCTACCTGTGTTTCACTAAGTGCCAAAACAGCTGGTCTGTACTTACAGACGTGGACGTACGCAGAAAAGTGATTGCTTTTTAGCCCGCGTATATTGGCTACGTCTACCCTGAATTCCCTAGTCATAATCACAGACAAACACAGAAAACACAAACACCGACGATACTAAGCAAGGCTGCGAAGTGGAAATTCTGACGTTGGCTTACCGAATCAAATTGTTGTAGGTGTTATGCCCTTACAACAATATGAAACAGTGCACCAACAAAATTTTCACTCACAACCCCGCTATCCATCAGTTGTTACATACACTCAGCCACTGCCCGTACCGTATGGTAAATACAGTAACGGCAGTGACTGAGTGCAAGCAACAGTACTTCGACGAGGAGCGGGTGAGGTGGGATACCCGCACTGTATATTTTTTTTTCTCACTGCACTGCACTTTTTGTTGTTTTTTTTTGCACACGCGCGCGGTGTTTTTTTTTTTTTTTGTTTTTTTTTTTTTTTGGACAGCACACAACAATATTGCGAGTGCACTGGTGGAGCTGTGCACTCGACGGTGGTCGACTCGGTACTCGGTGTGTTCTGTACAAGCGAAGCCCTAAGGCAAGCCGTCTCAAACACCCGAATCTTTTCCATTAAGCTTGCTCGTACATTGAACCACACGGGACACCCAAATACCAGCATGGGCCTGATAAGGGCCATGTAGCAGATTACCTTTACCCTAGCATCGAGTTGGCTGCTATAAAACAGTCTCTTTGTAGAGGCAAAAGCGCCTTTAGCTCTGGCCAGTGCGGCATCTCCATTTTTACCAAAATACAGAAACTGATCTAGCCAGATTCCAAGGTATCTGACTACATTTCGACAGGCAAGAGGCTGCCCGTGTTGTCCAATGATCGAGAACTTACGCCAATTTTTTCTGGTATCCCTAGAGGCTCCAGACAACGGCGTCCTAAAGAGAATAGTTTCCGACTTCTGAAAGTTGATTTTCAACTTCCAGTCATCGCAAAATCGTCTTATCTTATCGAAGTCACGCTGCAAGAGAGTGTTAATGACCTCGATTTTTGGACCTGTTCTGTACGCTACCAAATCGTCTGCGTACGCAATAGTATGGGGAAGTGAACCTATCAAGTCGCTTGCATAAATGTTGAATAGGATCGGCGAATTGACCGCGCCTTGCTGAAGACCATTTTTAATTTGAAATATTCCAACAGAAGTCACATCGCCATTTTTCACAATGAACTGTCTGTTGGTTAGCATATTATAAAGAATGTACAAGAGTGGTTTACTGATACCCAGCCTAGTCAGCTTATAGAAAAGACCCTCTAACCATACGGTGTCGAAGGCCTTCTCCAAGTCAACAAGGCAGGCACCAGTGCACTGTTTCTTGCCTTTGTTCCATTGGATATCGGACACCAGTTTAGACGCGGCATGTGAGATATCATGTCCCGCCTTAAAACCGAATTGATTATCCGGAACTATATGTTTGTCCTCAACCCTCCTAGACAGAGCTCTATTGATTACTTTTTCAAAAACCTTACTGATATTCGGAAGGAGACTTATCGACCAGAGATTCGCCGGATTGGATATATCCGTCCCCTTTTTGGGGATAGGTTGAACCACCGCCGTTTTCCAATGCGCTGGATAATGTGCATTATTAAACAGGGTGGTGTAAATGTCCACCGCTTCTAGAGGAAGATGTCGAAGCACGATGTTCGGAATACCATCAGTCCCCACTGATTTATTAGCCCTGATTGTGTCGAAGATCTCACGGAGTTCTTCCCTCGAAATGAATGGGGGTAGGTCGCCCTCTCTGGAAATGACATTATTTGCCATATTTTCGTCGCTGAACCGGGTGAAACCAGAGCCCTCGGATCGCCAGTTCTCTACTTCATTTCGAATGTAGAAGTCGTGCACCAAGACGCGATTATCCGGGTCATAATTAGGGCCAATGGTGTCAGTGACCTTGTATACTTCCTGGAAAGTCGCCCCTATGGCTTCAACTTTCTCCTGTGGATCCTCGATCACAAAGAAGTCGTCATCATCAGCGACCTCATTTGGATCGATACCTGCTATTTTCAGTAACCGCTCGTTGTCTCTTGTCCGGGCTATTTTAAGACACTGAAGGTCGTTTTGATTTTTTCTCCGAAATAGTTTATTTAATTGCGGGAACATATTCGGGTTGCTGGTGTTTATAGCCCGAACTTTGTTGTTCCAATACAAACTTACAGAAAGTCTGTAATTCTCTTTTATTAACGTTTGCACGTTTTAATCGACGACTTCAGTGTCCTAATCTCCGGGTTTTGTCTGTCAGTTAACTGTCTATACAAGTTTTTGAGTCTTGTCAGAAGTCTACTTTTCTGTCGGTGCAGTGCGTCAATAGTAGGATTGCGGAACAGGTCTTCGTTAGTTGTACGTCGATACCGCGGTATTGTAGTGTCCATAGTTTGTTTAATTGTCTCGTCCATTTGTTTTAGGTAATTGTCGATCTCCTCGTTTGACAAATTCCTATTGGACGATGGGTGGAGCGTGTTCGAGGAGAGCGCTCTTGTAGAAGTTGCGGAGAAGCGTGTCCATCGAGTCTTACTGTAGTTGTAAGAATATCTTTGGACAAACTCCTCCAATTCAGCAATTTCGTTGGGAACTGTAATTTCGGTGCTAAAACCGCAATGGTCGCTGTCATACACGAATGTGCGCAGACAGTTTAATGTTTGTAAATTCGTACCTGTCAGTCGTATACGTTCGTCGTACAGCAGTATATCCAAATAAGACCCGCATCTGGGAAACGACGGGTTATCCGTCGCTTTAAGACCGAGTCTGTACATGACATCGTGCTGGCCTCTAGTATTTGGCAAATTATTTCCCCAATCTCTGTGTTTAGCGTTGAAAATAATTCTCCCCCGATTCCAGCCTCAGAAGTCGAAAAAGCGTGTTGAGCTCTGTAATGAATAAAGTGGATTGTGAAGTCTCAGATGCATAAACAGAGGCCAAGTACAGCCGCTTTCCACTGCGGAGCGGTATGTAAATGACGACTGCCTCCAACACCCGGAACCTGCCATCTGCCCTTGGATTGCGAGCTAGATGGCTAGCATGTTGGGTGCAGCTTCCGTTGTTCTCAGCATCGGCGCCGGAGAAGCAACAGTCGCTTCCTGTACCGTAGCCTCCCTACCAGACGCCATTTGGGCGTAAGAAATTTGGGGCGTGACGGCTGGTGTTTGAAACCTCACATGTGAACGTTTGACCTCCACCTTCTGCTGTCGCGCCAATTTTGCTTTTTTACTGTCGGTGAACTTAGGACAACCCCGATAGTTTGCGGTGTGTCCCACGTTCCCACATAATACGCACGACAGCTGCGATCTGTCGGATGCTCCGTCAACACCCAGAGCACACTCCTCGGAACTGTGGTTCTTTGCGCACTTCACGCATCGCGGCTGCATTTGGCAGTTCAACGCTGCGTACCCGAACCTCTGGCATCGAACGCATTGTATAATGTGAGGTCAGATCAGACAGGGAAAAGTATTTCCTACATCGTTTGTGGAAACCTAGACATTTCGCAGTTTTTAAGTCGTCATTAACACACATACTGAGAATGGAAAGCTTTTCAGTTTAGTCGGTGCAAGTGTCATTCATGGATAATGGCTGGGTGTTTACATTTCGCAGCAGACAGTATTGTGTTTTGGAAGCATTGAATTCCACTCCCTTGATAGTTCTCCAATTGGTTATGCTAAATTAATATCGGGATTTAATGAGTTTAACATACGCTACCGTTGCCGTTGCCGTTCTACAGCCGAAGAGCAGGGACGTGAGCCCGGGAACGAAGGTAAAAATCATAGAGTACTGTTGTGAGCAAAGGAATGTATTGGATCTCATTGATGAAAATTAAAAAGAGTATCGGAGATAGAACGGAGCCCTGGGGCACACTAGCACTTACCCTGTGAATTTCAGACTTGAAACCATCTAAGACAACTTGAATTGAACGTTCCGAAAGGTAATTTCTAATTCATTGAAGCGAGTCGTCGATCCCAATTGCACGCAATGGGGTGGCCGTGGTGTAGTGGTACTAGCAATCGCTTCTCACTCGGAGGGTCAAGTTCAAGGTGGGTAGAATCCATTGACAAGTTTTTCAAGTTTCTCATTTGTGTAATTGGAACTCAGACAAAAAAATTCTGCGTGTGAAGGCATAACACTGACACGTAGATTTGGCTGTTGCAGAGTTTCAAGCACAAAAAACTAGTGTGAATTATAACCTTCGAATCCACTCTGAGTGAAGAGAAAACTCTCCGTCCTATTCGGACTCCCACCCCTGGAGAGCGAATATCGAAACCAAATACACCTGAGTTTCAAACCACTACAAAAAAAAACAATTTTCCTTTCTCCTCCTGCTACCTTTCCGCCCGCGCCTAGGCAACAGTAAAAGGGTATCTAACCCCTTCGGCGCGCGTAAATTATAAAAAAAAACGCGTTTTCGACAAAAGAGCAACTATGTTGCTTTCGCCACCTGTTGCTACGAAAACCGTATTGCAGGTCATTGAGAAGTTTTCGTGTTTCGATATATTTCACGAGCTGATGGTTTATCAGCGTTTCCATGACCTTGGAAAGAAGGGGTGTAAACGCAATTGGTCTGTAGGAGAATAGAGAAGAAGATTCGCCTCTTTTATGGACGGGCTGGATAAATGCTATTTTCTGTCTGCTCAGAAAGAGTCCTTAAGAGTAGGATGATGAAAAAGTTTACGCAGTGGTCTTGGCAGCGTGGAAGAACACTTTTTAGATATTTTTTTTTTTTTTTTTTTTTTTAGATTTAGATTTTTATTTCAAATAAATTAAAATACACAATTTACATTATTTAAATCAGATTTTTAGAAATAGTTTAATGACATTTTGTATTTTATATACTATACGTACTAAAATAGTGTCAAATGCCACTTCAATAGGCTTGATTAATATTTTTTGATAATTTGGTGGGGTAACCCTTAAATATTAATATACATATTTATATACAATAAAAATAATATGAATATATTTAAAAATTATAATTCAATATGAATCTTCAATATAAATTGTAGAAAGAAAAAAGGAAGAACAAAAAGAAGAAAGTTATACCAGAATGTCAGAAAGAATGGTTTCTAAATTATTGTAATTTAATTGTAAGAGCCACAGTTTGACGCATTTCACAAACTTTCCAGGAACGGTCTCTGATCTGATCGATTGAGGTAGTTTATTAAAAAGGCGGCACGATGAAACCAAATAAAAGTTACGAAAGGCGGTGGTACGGAAAAAAGGTACAGATACAACGTTAGAAAAATTTCTTCGTAAATTATAATCAGAAATTAATCTCAAGTTTCGATTCCCCGATCTATTAAAGAATGCTTTTAATACCTTAAAACAATACAAATGACGGACGGGAAGAATTTTCGTAACACGGAACAAAGGAAAACTTTGATGTCGACGGTGTTTTCGACAAATTTTTTTCAAAACATTTTTTTGCAAATTTAAAAGAGGTTGAATTTTATTCTTATATGCCCCGCCCCAGCAGGCAATTCCATATTGGAGCTTCGAATAAAAAATTCCATAGTAAATAATTCTTAATAATTTGTCAGAGCAAACACTTTTAAGGTAGAAAAAATGTCGGAGAGTGGAACGAAAATATGTTTTCAATGACTGCGTATGGTTTGCGAATGACATTTTAGAGTCAATAGTGAGTCCCAAGTACTTAAACTCTTCTACGTGCTCAATTAAAAAACACTCATTATTGCAATGTAGACTATTGTTAAAGGTAAGAGGAGAGGAAGCTGGTACATATGAGCGTACAAGTTTGAATTTTTGGCAATCCATGGAATGAATGTAAAACTCCGCATTAATGTCGGTTGCGTTCGATAGGTTAAAAAACATTAATTTAGTTTTTGAACTAATTTTCAATCTATGTTCAGCGAACCAGATCCTTAAAATGCTTAGATCCCAGTTAATATCAGAAACCAAGTTTAAAGCACTATCTGAACCGTAGGAGCAGCCCACATCATCTGCGAAAGCAGTAAGTGTACCTTTAAAATCGAGGTCAAAGAGTGAATTAATATATATGAGGAACATAATAGGTCCCAATACAGAGCCTTGAGGTACTCCCAAATTTAAAATTTTTACATCGCTCCTGGTTTCACCGTGCTTAACTCTTTGAGATCTATTTGCAAGATATGTTCTGAACCAATTGAGCATAAAATCGCGAAATCCAGCATTTTCTAGTTTCCTCAGCAATATAGTGTGGTTAACCATATCGAATGCTTTCGTAATATCCACAAATAGACCTGCAGTGAGCTTTTTTGCATCAAGGTTAGAGAAAACACTGGAACAAAAATTAAGTAGGGCGTCTTCAGTTGATTTTCCCTGCTGAAAGCCATACTGCACATTATTGAAAAAATTATTCTTGTTTAAAAACGATAAAATTCTTGTTTTAATAACTTTTTCGAAGAGTTTACTAAAAACAGGAAGAAGTGAAATAGGTCTATAGTTACTTACATCATCTGCTGAGCCTTTTTTTATAAAGCGGAACTACGTCTGCACATTTGAGAGCACTAGGAAAAACTCCAGAAAATATGCTAAGATTAAAAATGACTGCTAGTACATCTACTATGGAACATCCTATGCGTTTCAAAAGTATATTGGAGATACCGTCATAACCGCTAGCATTAGAACCGTTAAGTGTCCCAATAACTTTTACAAGTTCAAAAGCAGATATTGGCTCGAACGAAAAACTATTAATTTGAAAATTCTCATCACAGCTACCATAAGAAGAACCAAATTGTTGACCTATCTGTGAAGATGGATTGTTGGCTATTGAAAAAAAGTAATTGTTGAATGCATTAGCAACACCGAGTTGATCAGAAATGTCACAGTCATTAATTCGAATTGTTGTAGGTTTGGAAGTACACGAAGACTTTTTTAATATACTATTAACAACGTTCCATTCACTCTTTAAACTACCTTTAGCAAAAAAGAATCGATTTTTATAGTAATCATCACGGCTCTTACGAATTTCTTTTTTAAGTCGAGAACATAATTTTTTATATCGATCACTCAATCTAAAGTTATTGGGGTTTTTGGAACATTTGTTTCTTAACTTGTTTTTTGCCTGAACTTTTTTAATAAGAAGACTTGTAATCCAAGGTTTAAGTCTTTTGCAAGATTTTTTTAAAGGTACAGTGTAAGTACAGTCCTCTATGTGCTTTTTAAGACAATTCAAAAATAGTGAATACGATGCTGAGACATCACTTTCTGCGTAAACTTCATCCCAAAACTCATAAAAAAGATTTGTTTTCAGTTGAACGAAATCAATTTTCTTAACACTTTTAGGAACACTCACTCCAACATTTGCTTTTTGAAAAGTACCAGTGTCAACCAACAACGCTGTCATGCAGTGATCGGTAATATTTAGATCAAAAATGCCGCTTTCGCAGGAGCTCAATGAAATATTGGTCAATCGACCATAAAAGTGATCTAAACACCTTCCAGAGATCATCCTAGTTGGTTCATTGATAAAACTCGCAAGACCATGCGATGCCAGAATCGCCAAGTAATTAGAAATCAAATCGCTTTTATTTAATAAATTTAGGTTGAAATCTCCGGCAATTATTTGGTTATTTGATTTTATCTGATCTAACAAACGAGAAAATTCTTCCATGAACGACGCAACATTAAACATATGCAGCCTATAAACACATAAAACAACATACTCAACATGATTAATTTCAATTGAAATTTCAATAATATCTGCACTAAGGAAATCGATACTTTTCACTTCCTTTATAACGCAACCATTTTTTACAAAACATCCGACACCCCCTGCCGCATAACTTTCATTTCTTCAGAAAAAGGGGAGATATACCATCTGGGCTAGCGGACTTGCAACTACACGAGTTGAGGCAGAATTTCTAGCATTTTTGACGAACGACCAATCATTTTTACTACCTTTGGGACATTGTAGTATTTTCTGCCTCAGTTTTTGGTTGTATTGTAATTTCACACAATTAAAAAAGACGTTCCTGGGTCTTTTGAAATTTTTTCGGTTTACCTCTGTATGTTCTGTCTTATAGTATGGAAAAAACATTTCTCTAATCCTGGCAGCGTCTTTACAGCTCAAGTCGTAACACACATTTTCTTTTGGTTTGATAGTCTTCATCCGATAAGGGATAAGGGATTTCATTCCAAAGACAATAGTATATCAGCTGCGGCATCTATGTCATTTTCGAGGAAACATAACGACCAGATAATATTCCTAAAGAAGCTGTTAAGTCCGCTCCAACTGGTTTTCTCGTATTGCCTCGAAAGTGAAGTCATACGTACGTGTGGAGATAAACCCTTTCATTATTATATTTTGAACGATATTATGCTTAATGTATCAATTCTACATATCGACATATTGTTTAAAGAAATTAAAAAAAGCGGGATAATCGGAAAAAGCCGTGAAGTGAAGTGAAGAAAAAGAAAATATAAATAGATTTATATTATCGCAACCTCTTAACAACATTTGAATGAATATTACTCGTACTAATCAAAATTTACGGTTTTTTACGGGACGTGGCTGTCTGAAATATAATTTAAATACAGCCATGAAACCGTCTCTAACCGCCAATTATGTGGCACGTGTTCCTTGCTACAATATGAAATTGATTCCATTCCCGGTAATATCGTCATCGTCGTAAGATACGTAAAGTTTCGTATATTTAACGAACTTAAATATTCAGAACGCCATCGTGAAGTGCTATTTTGAGTAAATGAAATTGTTTTGACGCTAGAGAGAAATGCATATACAAGTACATAGAAGGAAAAACTCGAACAGAATCATATGTTTACCAGTCCCAAGGTTTATAATGAAAACTTGAGGAATTTAATTTTCGTCTTCAAGTCGTTACTATTACCACTGCCTAAAATAATTGTATTTATTATATGTTACTATTCTATTGGGGTCGCATGTTGTTTGTTAGACCAAATCTGGGAAGTAAATTTTTTTTATGGAATCTGAATTCACTATTCACGATGTTATAAACAGAGTGATAGAACTTTCGAAGAGATAACAGGCAAACGAGATATTTTTGCTTAGTACCTGTACTTAAGGAAATAATCGTGCGAAAACGCTTTCACCACGCTTCCTTGTTGATGAAAATTATTCCTGAAACTCGTTCGCTCATTCACTTTTTTTCAACAAAACATAGATAAATTAACGTTTACGTGTACATTACTTTATAATACCGATATCGTACAACCTCGCCGTGTGAGCGTGAAGAAAATCGTTCTTTTCATCGGTGTCATATTTTTTGTTTTTTAAATGAGGTCGGAACATCCGTTACAGTCAATCCATCACCAGACTATGTTAAATGAAAATATGGATGACATTGATCCAAATGAGGTAAGATTTTAACAGGATGGCCCTACGTTACATAAGAGGTGCAGGGTTTTAAAGGCCTATTGTTTTAGCTAATGCACGCAGAGTTGGCATATGATGACAGATGTAATTTATAAATTTGGAAATTTCAGATGAAACGCAAAAAAGTGAAAAGAAAAATCCGAATCGTTGAATTTTAATCATAATCCAAAAAGTCCACAAAATGTGAAGATGTAGAAACGTGTACGAACCGGACGTTCAAAGGAAAATATCGCTGCAATAAAGGAAACTGTTGAAAATTATCGAAACACCTCTATTCGTCACCGTCCGCAGTAGCTTAACCTCTCCACAGACACCCTGCATCAAATTTTGACGAAAGATTTGGATTTCCATGCGTGCAAGGTCCAATTAATGCAAAAACTGAAGCCGCTCGAAAACCAGAGCGCCGTACGTTCTCGAATTGGGTCCTGAAAAACATACATGCTGACATTAATTTTTGCAAGAAAATCGTGTTTTCGGAGCACCGAAAATCCACGAGTGATTGAAGGGATGACAATGCATCCAGAAGGAGTAACTATTTAGTGCAGTTTATGGGCCGGAAATGCCAGAGTTCCGTACTTTTTCGAAAATGAGGCCGGAAAAGCCATTACGGATTTAGAGTTTCGGGCAACCCATTGGCCGCCAATATCGTGCGACTTAACACCTTTAGACTTCTTTCTTACGTGTTATATTAAAAGCAAGGACTACGTCAAGTAACCACAAAAAATTCCAACTCTGAAATCGAACATTGAAGGCGCCATTGAAAAGGTGGCGGATCGCAGTTATGTGAAAGAGTGATTGCTAATTTTGAGAAAAGGATGAGGGTTTGCAAGGAGAGCCGCGGCGGTAAATTGGACTGCCAGAAATAATACCCATGAGTCTTTTTTATAAAATAAATAAGAGATATCTCAACATTTGTTCTCAATAAATCCACATATCTTGCTGAAACACCCTTTATTATAGTTTTGCGAAATGGATCTGTCAATTGGCCTTCCAGATCATGAGAAGATATAGCTCAACTATGTGTATTAGGGCCGCCCAAAAGACTATGGGTTATGCGGATAAACTTAAAACTATTGGTGAAGTTATCAAACACAAACCAGATTCGTCAGCATACGCACCAAACACCTGCATGCATATCCAGTGGATATGGATCATATATCTGTCTGGAATATTCTTGTATTTTAAGCATTAATGCTGACTTCATGTAATTATCAAAAATTGTATTTTCCCACAATGAAATGTTATAAATAGTACTGTACGACAAAATTGTATTCAGATTATTAAGTAGAGTGAATAAAGCGAGACATCTATCTGAATATAACTTTCTTTTATTTAATTTAAAATCAAAAGTTAAAAACTGTGACATGGAAGTGAATATTGTGATTTTTATTGAATCGTCATTTGCAACACGCAAAAAACGTTTCTATAAATCGTGGGATGATTAAGACTTTAGCCTTTCAATTATAAATTTGGAGTGTCCTTACTTCGGTTTTATGAATACCATTAGGTTGAAAGGACTTTATGCACTAAGACCAGTCGAAAGCGTAGATACGATAAATTGCTTCAGACCACTGTAATGGAAAACTTTAATATTAGTAAGGGCAGCTGAAGCATAGTGTTTAATCATATTGATAAACGTCTTAAAAGGCCCAATATTAGTGACAAGCAATCTTGTCACCGGAGGGTATCCCTTTCTTCAAAGATCCAGCCGGTCACAAAATATGGTAGTATAAAGCAAATACCTATCTAAAAATGAATGAAAGGCTCTTTATCATGTGATGTTAAAAGCGTAATATAAAAAGCATCAGACGAAGTTTCAATCACGTTAACATTTTCGGCAACACTCATTTGGCAAATCAAAGAAATTACAGTCTTTTCCTCAGTCGATTTGTTTTGGAAAATTTCTAAATCATCTTTTCCAAACAATTTGTTTTCGTTTACCAACAATGTTTGATTTTTGTAATATTTTTCCGTAATATAAAATTTTATTCTTTGTTACAAAACATAATCCTCTTTTATCACTTAATTCCACCAATCTTCAGAATGAATTTTTTGTGTAATGACGTGAAACAAAACCAATTTTTAATTCCATTCCTTAAATTGGAAAAGTACTCAAACTTTTTGCCACCAATTGAATTGGTCTAACTTTTGAAAACACCCCTCTTTTATTTCAGGCAACAGATGAAATCGCAGCCATCTCCAAAAGACGAAACAATCGGAACGCAGCGCGTTTATAAGAAGACTTCCCCCAATTGTACCATAACGCTGTATTTGCCAACGCGTGAAATCGTCCTCTCTGGGTCGAACCCAACAATTCTACGTGGAATTGTATTTGTTGATCCAAAAACAGTGCAGGGTTATAGGATTTATGCCCAGCTAACATTAACCTTCCGGTAAATATTTAAAATTTAAACCTAATTACCGTCGAATACTAAAGCCTTTACTGTGCTTCAAACTCCACCTCCATGCTTTTGTTCTCCAGAAGTGGTAGGAAACAAAGTGTATTTTAATGGATTTAAGTAAAGCCTTGGTATTTAGACAGTTAAGAATAATTTTGAAGTACTCAGTTGTATCGTGTTTTCTTTTACCACAGCTACGGACGAGAAGATGAAGAAGTAATGGGTCTTAGGTTTTGTAATGAAGCTATAATGTCACTTCACCAAGTGTGGCCACGAGCCGAGGAACCATCGAGGGAATCTCTTAGCCCCTTACAGGTAAATTAGCCCACCCTCACCTCATTTATTTTTATTTGTTGGCTTATTACGTGCCGACTTTTAGGTATTATATTGTAGAATGAATATATTTAAGCATTGTTCGAAACAGATGACATTATTTTATGTGATCACGTAAATGGGAAATCAATTTCATGGAATTTCCGGAACTGTCTATTTCCTTTTAATTAAAGTGACAGTATGGGACTCAACATTGACGTCAATGTTTGAGAAGTGTGACACAACATCTGTGGCGCTCTGGCTCTTATACATGCTATCTTGGCGAAAGTGCTAATTTCGTAGCTAATACAGCAACACGCGCTGTGAATTGTAATTTACTTGATTCTCTGAAGAGACCAACTTGATTGATTCCAAATTGAATTAGAGACCGCCTGGGGCATTAAATTTCTCACTAAATGACACCTTTGATTTGCAATTAGTTTTTTCCATTTAATGAGGAATAAGCTGCCTTAAAAATCGTCATTAGCTAATATGAGGCGGTGCCTTGTATTTTAATTAAAATAGTTCTTTAAACTAGGGAAATGTAATCAACTGCTGAAGCAGTTGGTCATATTTTGTACCTAGTTTGCAAGGTATGAGTTGGTGTAATTTGTAAACAGCAATAGTTTGCACCTAATGACTTGGGTTATTTACCTTATATGATTTTAGTATGACCATTCAAATCTATTGTTTCTCTTATAATCTGTTATTAGTTTTTTATGTGAAGGCGTGCATTTGTTTACAAAGAGGCTGTTATACTTCTCTTGATTTCCACTCTAGTATCAATTAAATGAACAGTTTGATTAAATTAAATGGACAGTTTCCACCAGAATGTAGAACTTTTTAACAATACTGTTTATACAAGGATAAAGGTTTATGGTCTAGTTCTAGCTCCACACAATTTGCAGCAAAAACCTGCAAAATAACGCCCTGTTTCAGCGATGACGATTTATCAGCCAGCCGTTTTTAATATTTGGGATGAAAAGAAAGTGGCAGGTTGGGAAACCCAGAGGATATGGTGAATCCGTCATTGATACAAATCTGGCATTCATCATACTGAAAACTTTCTCATGCCGATATGTTTCTGTAAGGCGTTCCGTACGAGTTGGTACGAAATGTTTACCAACACAATATTCCCTCTTAATTTCATTTTGCAAAAGATCAACAAAAAAATTAAGAATTAATAGAACATCGCCTTGGTAGTCTTGCAAACGAAGCTTTTACTGAGAAAGGAGTATTACTAGTAGTCGTTCGGCCACATTTTAAACCATTTAAGGGCCATACGTTCCGCTGAGTGCAGGTAAAATCAAAGTGAGTGTTTGATCAACAAGCGTATTTTCACTTTTAAGTAATTCCCTTTCTAAAACTCTACCTACTCTCGTTTTAAGGTGAACGCATAAGAGCTCCAAACCCAGGTGTTATGAGGATTACCAGGTCTCTGTTGGTTCTGCAACTTTTAGTTTAAGGCTTTTAATACCAATACTAATTAATATTCGTCGGTACGTACAGCAGTTTAAAGGATATACCTACTCATACATACCTAGTCTAGTCATAAATACTGATACAAAGAAAAAATTATACCAAATGAAAACTTGCTGATATTTTTAAAAACAAATTAATACTTTTTATTTGTCAAATCGCAAGCTACAAGTCATGGAAGAATTCATTCCAAATGGCCACAATTCATCAATCGCATTACGGAACTCATTCATCGGAAAGATGTCGACAGCGCGGACAAATGCTAGCTTAAAAGACTCAATGTTTCGGTGATGAGTAGGCCATCACCTAAAGCGGACCACAACTTGTAATCCAAAGGGTTGAGGTCTGGACTACCAGCTGGCCAATCATCCGGTGATATGAAGTCGGCTACATTTCTTTTTAGCCACTCTTGAGTGGTTTACGCCTTGTGGACTGGAGCGGAATCTTATTGGAATGTGCAGTGCTTCTTTGTGAACATTGTTCGACTTTGCGGCTTAACAACGTCTTCCAAAACAGTGATTTGGTAAACTTTCGCCGAAGTCTTGACTCCCTTCTCACAGAAATGGATGTTGGCTATGCCCTACACTCGATCATTTTGCTTATTAAAAGTTTCTTCAACGGTAAAAATTTTCTCGTCGGTGAATAGAATTTGTCTATGAGCTAAAAATTAGCTACGATCAAAATTAGCGTACCGATTTAAGAGAGCTTGTAATTTTTGCTTACGTTTTTGCTTCAATGCGACTGTTAGCAGATGTCCAGTGTGTCTTTTGTAGGCGCTAAGTCCCAAGTTTTTTTTTATTATGCGAGACATGGATTTTCGCAAAATGTTCATTTCCCGCGACAAGATCTCCTGCTTTCTCTGTGGTTTGCGTCTCATTCGAGCCTGCACGGCTTTGATGGCTCCGGGAGTCCTCACAGTGCGTGGACGGCCGGATGTGTGACGGTCACGTACTTTACCAGTATTGTCGAATAATTTAATAGTACGTAAGACAAAAGAGCTAGTGATTCGGTCACAAGGTCCGAAAGATATCATCTTTTGCCATATTACAACGACACGATTTTCGACGTCACCCCATTCTATGATTGTAAACCAACAACGGGTTAAATAAGGGTTAACATGAAAAGAGTGCAACTTTATTACTTTATTCAAAATGGCTGCAATTAAAATTGTGTGAACAATTATGACTAGACTAACATAGGTACATCGATAAGCAAACTTTTCAAGACTTCTTTCCAAAATTTTGATGCTATCGTCGATATTTCAGTTGGTTCGTCATAATGATTATTCAGTTAAGGACGGTTTATACCTACATATACATGTGTATCAATTTGATTAATTCTTGATATCGATTTTCTTCAAATTCAAGGCAATATTTTCAAAATTAAAAATAAATTATTCCTATAGCGACGGTGGTGCATTTCCATTTTGGAGTAACTGGAGTAATATGTCAAAGCACGCTGTCAAATATAATCAGAAAAGAAAGAAACATTAATAGGTACCAATGTCAATAGGGTAGGACATCAAATGACAACAGAGTAAATCTCTAACACGCAATATACCCTGAATAACACGTCTTGATTCCAATGATTTAATACAGTGGACGAAATTAGTTTATACGCACCCAACACTGCATCAAATAATTACAGAATTTCTGTCATTTAAGGTTTTTAAAAAAATCTATATTTGCACCACCGTTAGTTTTTAAGTGGTAGTGCAGATTTAAGGACCAGTTTTGATAACGGCATCTTTTTGTGATAAAGATAAGGCAAAGAAAATATTGGCATCTGTTTAAAGCACGAAATTCATATATACGCATTTGGTATTTCAGCGAAATTGATTGACTCCTGTGGAAAAATTTAAGTGAAAGTTAAAAAAGGTTAAATATTACATTTTTTTAAATAAAAAAATAATATCTTAGAACTGATTTTCATAAAAATTAATATTTAAATCCATAATGGGAAAAGGAAAATATTTAACAGCGGAAGAAAAGATTAAGATAACGGTCTTAAAAGAGCGCGGCATTTCCAATAGGGCAATTGCACGTGAATTCAATTGTTCTGAAGGGCTCATCAGAAATTTCCTTAAAAAAGGTGATTCGTATGGGAAGAACGGTGGTCGAAAAGGCTGGAGTAAAATAACTCAAAGAGAACGGAACCGAATTGTAATCGAAGCTAATCAAAACAAGATGACTTCTGGCCAAACTGTTGCTCATCTCGACTTGCCAATAACACAGCGTCAAGTTCAACAAATTTTATCGAGTACTCCGAACGTGGTTTACAAAAAACAGCTTAAAAAGCCACTTCTGAAAATCCATCATAAAACAGCTCGATTAGCATTTGCCAGAGAGCATATGACTTGGGACGAAAAATGGAATACAGTTATATTCTTTGACGAAAAGAAGTTTAACCTTGATGGACCAGATGGTTTCAGTTCTTAATGGCATGCCATGCTTATGCTTATGTCACAACAATCCACCAAGAATGAGCAGGAACTACCATGGAGGCAGTGTAATGATTTGGGGAGATTTTTATTCTTTCGAAAAAGCGCAATTGTGTTTTGTTCCAACTAAAATGAACTCGGAAACATATTGTGAAATGTTGGACACAGCGCTTATTACGTTTTTAAAAGTTGATGACCCTGCTTTTATTTTTCAACAGGACAACGCAGCTGTTTACTGTTCGAAATTCTCAGCGAAACATCCCAGTTGTGCGTTGGCTGTCATGCAGTCCTGACCTTAACCCCATAGAAAATCTGTGGAGTATAATGGCACGAGAGGTTTATAAAAACGGTCATCAGTTTGAAAACATCCGGGCTCTTAAGGACGAAATTAAGCACATATGGGACCTTGTAGGTTTTGACACCATCTACAAACTTATAAGTTCCATGCCGAATAGGATATTTACCGTTATCCAACAAAATGGAGGACACACAAAATACTGACAAGTTTTTTTTTAAATTAAAATGTGTTTTATTTATATTTTTTACTATTTTCTTAAAATGCGTATAAATGAATTTCGTAGTGAAGAATGTGATTTTGTTTAAATAAATAGTGTTTAATAGATTTAACTGATTATGATGGTTTTTTATTTAAAATACAGAATCATTATATGCACTTTTCTAAAAAAAAAAGTGTTACCAAAACAATTTTATATAAACAATCAAAAAAAAAGGTGCGTATAAATGAATTTCGCTTACTGTACCTAATAGCAAACAACTAGCTTTATAATCAGGACAAAAAGACCAGTGCATTTTATGAAAAATGTATTTTGTGAATCGCCTTTAGTTCCTTTCAAGTCTATCGACATAAACTTTACAGGCATGGCTCCAAATCGCATCAGCGTATTCTAACAAAGACCTAACGAGTAAAAAGTAATATAAGAGCAGACGGATCACTGAAGTCTTAGTGCTTAGTGCTTAATAAAACCCACCATTTAGTTAGCTTTAGGGACAATGTAGTCAATATGACATTTAAAAGAAAGAATTGATTCAAGTTATTGCCTAAATATTTAATATTCAAAACACGAAGATTCCGAGAAGATATAGTATATACGAGTAGTTTTAAGTAATTGGCAGTAATCAATTATAAAGCGAGTTCAAGTCATTCTGAATAAGATGACAATCGCCTATACTTTTCATTTTTGAGAATAACTTAAGATCATCTGCGTATAAAAGACATTTGCAGTACTCCATTTTAGGAATAATATTATCAATAAAGATTATAGAAAGTAGAGGGCCTAAATGACTACCTTGGAACCTGATGAACATTTAATAGACGTGTTATCAATTCTTGAAGATTTAATTTTTTCAATAGAATTTTTTGGTTTACAGAATCAAAGCTTATCTCAAGTCCGTGTAAACCGCATCGACTTGCAAGCCACATTAAGTATCTAACAAGAATTCACTAGTTAAAAATGCAAGCGTATTTTTGACTAAACTTTCTAGGAGCTTGGGAATAATTGAAAGTTTGCAAATTCCACTGCAGTTTTCATTACCATTTTTGGGTCCCAACTTATGGATAGGAACCAAATGAGAAACATTCCATTCACTAAGGACATCTTCATACAGAGATGCATTAAATATTTTTAGCAACTGTGAACAAAGTGAGTAAAAGCATTGCTTTTACGCCTCCAGGCTTATAACCTGGCTTGAGTGATTGAAGTCATAGAAACCTCTGCAGTACTCAGCTGAATATGTCCAATATCAACCTTTGTAGCAATATTGTAAAATGCGTCATTATTAAATTGAGAGTCTGAGTAAAAAGATTGGAAAAAAATTAGCGAACAAATTGAGAGTTGAGTCAATATTTGAAGACTTAACATTCTTCAAGAACATGGAATTTGGAATACATGTAGATTTTCTTTTAGAGTTAACAAATATATATTATATAATATATAATATTATAAATATGGAATAAGCCTTACGTTTAAGTCTTTTTAACTTTATTAACTCATGATCACCCCATAGAGGAGCAGAAAATTTTCTTTTATAAGTTCGAGCAACATATACAATAAATCGAAATCAATAAATAAAATTTCAATAAAGCGTGCATACATATACTTAAGTTTACAATTTTTGAATTCATCATACCAATTTAACGCACGATGTTAATTGTAAATAAAACAAAAAGTTTTCAGAGAATTATGATAGAAGGATCTATGACAATTATGTGTGAAACAAAATATCGGAAAATTGCTCGCCACGGCTTCGGAGGCATACCTCTGTCCGATGGTCCATATTGTCAATGACTCTGAGACATAATTGGGGTGCAATGACGTTAATGTACCGAATTATCTCATCCTGTAGCTCTTGAATTGTTCTTGGCTTATTGACGTACACTTTTTCTTTTAAATATCCCCAAAGAAAGAAGTCCAACGGTGTGAAATCACATGACCGTGGCGGCCATCGCCACGACGTGAGATAACACGGCCGTTGAATTTCTCGCGCAAAAGATCCATTGTTTCGTTGGCTGTGTGACAAGTGGCACCATCCTGTTGGAAGCACATATCGTCCAGGTCCATATCCTCAATTTTTGGCCACTAGAAGTCCGTTATCATCTCACGTTAGCGAACACCATTCGTGGTAACTGCTTGGACGACCTCATTTTCGAAGAAGTACGGCCCGATGACGCCGCCAGCCCATCCACTCTTTGTGGATGCATCGGCTTTTCAACAATCACTCGTTGATTCTCATTTGCCCAAATGCGGCAATTCTGCTTGTTAACGAATCCACTGAGGTGAAAGTGTGCCTCGTCGCTGAAGATGATTTTCTTTATAAGTCACCATTCAATTCTGTCTGTTTAACCAACCATTCGGCGTATTGACGACGCTTGAAATAGTCAGTAGGCTTCAGAACTGGGCAATCGTGCACAGGTATTTTCACATTTCCTACAGACCCGGTTTGCTGACATTTGCGCACAATTCTCCCGATTGTGGACACATTTGGTCGATTATGTTGACCATTTTGATTTGAACGCCCATTTTCGTAAAAGGCTTCAACAATCTTAACGCGCTGCTCCATTGTGTACCTCTCCATGGTTGAATTTGTCAAACACTGAAACAAAAAGATGTCAAATGAAGTTGGGCAAAAAACTTGACGTTAAGGTGTGACTCACAATTAACATCGTGCATTATGGTTGGACCACCCGATATAAAAAAAATGTATTCAACTCAAAAAAATTATACGGTTTTTCAATTTTGTTACCATTGGGTATAGAGTAAGCATACCATTCGATTTCCAACAACTCACGGCAACAAAGGAGAACAGGGACCATTAGATAAGCTTACTTTCAATTCATCGCAAGAAATAAAAACAAGGTCAAGTATTCTCGTTAAGGTATTTAAGATATTATTTACTGGAACAAAATTTAACGAATAAAAAAAGTCAATAAGCAACAATTCATAATCTTCCACTATATTAAACGGAATTAACATTTTATCGGATTCGGACCACCTCAACATTAAATTGCACATATTCACATAGTCTAATATAGACATGTTGTCATTTTCAGAGCAAATATTGTTGACAAATTCTACATTACAAATATGTTTATGATAAATGTCAAACTTACTATTTGGTGGATCATAACTAGAAATCAAAAATAATTTAGCTTTATTTAAGTCACATATATTTATAGAGATGCATATTTGTTCAGCATCCTTGATTGGAAAATCATTCTTCACTCGTTAGTGTCGAACGCGCGGCAACAATAACTCCACCACCCCGTTCAGCCTATGTTTTACAACGACTAGAGCGATAATCATTGTAGAGATTGACGTCAAATAAATCAGAAGAAGTTATATCGCAATATAACTACGATTCAGCTATGATAATGACGTCATAGTATAAATGGCTCGAGTTAATAAAAAGTTTATTTACTTTAGTACGTAGGCCGCTGGTATTATGAAAGTAAACCTTCATCGACGAATCACGACTAGATGGATAATGAATATTGCAATTAGAAAATGGTTGTTATGTTGACTAATGTTATTTTTTGACTTGAAAAGGAATGGACGAATTTTAACTCCATTGATTGGGCCAAAAAGAAGCAGTAAAAATAGTTTTAGCAAATTCAACTGGAACTTCAATGTAAAGTTGACCAAGTTGGACATTTTATTAATATCTTCGAGTTTAACCAATCTGTGGCACAATATTAGCGATGTGTTAATTCCCAGACTCGAAGATATAAAAGATTTAATATCATCAGTCGTAGAAACGAAAACTAGCAATGTAAAACCATTTAATTTTTCTGGCAACAAGAAGGTGGCATCTTTGCGAGTCCGATGATCATTGCCAATATTCTTTTCAATAAGCCTGCATTTTCCATAACATTGTATAAAGGATACAAATAGAAAGTAAAATCGTACCTTGGTCGTTTTTGTTAAACTATACGGCCTTAATCTAGCTATCATTTCAAAAATAAGGAAACTATGCATCAACAGTATTCCCTCACCATATTCAGACGATGGTGTCATCAGACAACTTTATATGAGCTACTTCAATGTTTTTTTGGAGTTGAGAAACGGGTTGGCTCGACAAATTAAGGATTTATCCGCTCACGCAAAAATACTTCTGTTGCAAGCAATAGTAGCCTTGGATAAGAAATCGGCAAAGCGAAAAAAAACAGACTACCTGCAACCGAGAATGTTTGCATTCAAACAGAGGGCTACGATATGGAAAATGGAACTCTTAGAATAAAGTGCTCCACGCGCCATACTCTTTGAATGGATCAACAAGTCTGTGTCGAAAATCCCACCTCTGGAAACTGCGTCTTTCGAGTCTCTCAGGACACAGAAATTGATGCTCCCCATCTTCTATGTTCTGGGATCACTCAGAGAACGAGGGATGTACTGACGCGTCTTCATTCCCACTACCTTGGACTCGACACTGAAAATCTACTCTCGCAGGGAGAGAAAGTATCGGGAAAACAAGGACAGCACTTCTCGTGTTATGAGCCTAGACAGAGCTTCTGTCGAAACCATTAAATCTAAGTATGACTCACGTCCCTATCTGCACCTTGGAAGGGTTAATTTCCACTTTGTTTCCAAATGAGTGCAGATAAGTGAAAACCAATACGTTCACTCACATCTATTTTGTGTACTCTGATCACTCTTTAACATTCCAAGTCTGTTACTGCATATGTAGGCGACTTTCCGTGGTGAATATAAAACCTCACATAAATATCCATACAGGAACCATGGGTGTGGAGTAAACTACTTCATTAGTTAATTTTAAAGGGCTATTGTAAAAGAATAGCCTATATTTAAATTTTGTAGTTTGAACAATTTGGGTCGTCTCGTAAAAAGACTTGAGATGAAACGATCTGACAGTTTTATTTAATTGTAAATTTTAGATACACTTTGCAAATTTAGGGTTAATAAGACATACAAGGAATCTCCCCTTTATGTCTTCCACACAATATCCGGAACACCCTGTATAAAAAAAGAAGTCTAAATGAACATACATACATCCCTCAATTTGTTGAGTACATAATAAACCTGGTCACACTCGTCTTGAGCCGTAAAAACGCAGTACGCGTAATTTTGCACAGAAAAGAAAGTTTTTACGTACGCAACTTCAGATGTACTTTTATCGTATGTACTCTAATATAATACAAATCACGAATAAAGTAGGTGCTTCCGAAATTTTGCAGGAGACACTCGATACACACAACTTATTCATACGTTAGGACGAACACGCTGACCACAATGTAATGTATATACCGATTACCGAAGTCGTTTTGGATTTTTTAATTTTAGAAACGTTGTTGTTTAATACACGAGTAAATAAATTATACTGCGCTGTTAGCTACCGCTTGCAAGTCTCTCTTTATAATCCAGAAATACCAGCTTTTGGTCTGCTGGTATTTGTGGGAAACACTCTATAAAATCTGGGTCAACTTGTGGTATTTCAATTGGAAGGGCACTTCCGTATGTGCAATTAAAGATGATTTGCCGTAAGATATAGAAAGTTATTGGTAGCTTTTACAAAAAGTCTATGGGATTTTAAATATGTAATAAAGGGTGAACTTTTTCCTGCCTGATTTTTCAGTATTCTTTCTTGACAGCTCACGCGTGATTCGTGACATTTGTCGTGACATGCCACTTCACCACGGAAAGGATTATTTATATCCGAACAATGCTTACAAATTATTGAATTTTATTATCAAAATTCGTGCTCTGTGAAAAATGTTTTACGCGCACTTCATTCATTTTACGGTCGTCATAATCGACCTACTGAGTAATCGATTCAAGCCATAGTGACCAAATTTCATGTAATTGGACATTAAGCCTACATCAACCTACCCGTATGCGTAGAGTGGAAATATTGCTGCTGTATCCGCCAGTGTTAATGAAGACCGTCATTTGTCCATTGGTCGTCATTCGGAGTAATTGGGATTGTGTTACTCGACTACGTGGAAGATTTTAAACAAGGATCTACAGCTCGTGCAAGAACTGAAGCCAAACGACCTGCCACAGTGCCGAATTTTCGGTGAGTGGGTCTTAGAAAAGTTGGAGGAAGATCCGATTTTTTTTATCGAAAAATTGTCTTCAGCGATGAAGCTCATCTCTGGTTGTATGGGTTTGTTAATAAATGAGGTTGCCGTATTTGGTCCGATGAGTAACCTCAGGCAATACAAGAGCCAATGCACCTGGAAAAATGCACTGCTTGGTGCGGTTTAAGGTCCGGCTGAATCATTGGCCCGTACTTTTCAAAGATGGTCGTGAGAACAACGTTACCGTCAATGACGCCCACTATCGTTCAATGATTTCGAACTTCTTTTTGTACTGGCTGGACCTGGTCGGAATGTGGTTCCAACAAGACGGCACTATTTGCCACACAGCACGCGAATCGATGGAGAAATGAGTTCGGTGAACAATTTATCTCTCGTTTTAGACCGGTGAATTGGCCGGAAAGTGATTCAAAAGTGATTCAAAATTGAACTCTCTGTATGGACCACTTAAGACGTAGTCGTGGTCAATATTTACATGAAATAATCTTTAAAAAGTAAATGGCAAGCACTGCAAATTTCCCTGTGTTTTTTTTTTTGACAATTAAAAACCAAACGCTTAAAAAATCACCCATTACAATGATATGTATATAAGAACCATGGTGTGAAATAAATGCATCAGTGGTTTTGGATGTTTAAGAGGTTTCGCACCACTATATGACGAGTGATCGGAAAGTCTAAGAACTTGCCTTTTTGCCGAATTCACTCTCAACATGAGCAATTCTGCGACTATTATTTAGTTGGTGCAGACATAAGCTACGAAACGAATGGAGAGTGGCACAAATTCGACGTTGCGTCAGCTTATTTTTCGAATGATTAAGGCTGTGGATGAAATTATTGAATACGGCAATTCCAGGAAGATGGAACTAATCATGTGCTGCGATGCTAATGCTTAGAATACTTTTTGGGGCAGTAGCAAGGGCAACGTGAGAGGCCATCATCTCCTGCATTTCATACTGTCGTCTGTTTACCAACAATGTTGGCTGTCAGCCAACTTTTGTTATGAGCTATGCTAAGGAGATTACTGACTGGAAAGTACTATTGCAGATCTCCATGCCAGACCGTAGGAACGCCAAACTAAGAATCGGATGCGATGTCTCGATTTTGTTGAAGAGGAAGGTTCCGCAGAAAACCAATTGGACACCATTTTAGGGGGGAGCTCGGCAAGTCAAACGATGCTCCCCTAAGTTCAGGACACAACAAAAGCTAGAGGAAGCTATTCAGAACCTAAAGAGTTCCCTAACCAATTGTTTTTAAAAGGCATGTCCAACTTGAAGTGACTTCAAGTCGCCGGGCATGCCATAGGTGTTGCATAATAAAAAGGTATAGATCACCTGCTAATAACTCTGGCATACATGCTGAAAACCTGGCAAACTGTGAGAGTAGCCTTTAGTTTTTAATCGCCAAGAGCTTCAAATGCATAAGTAGGACTCCTTTCATGTTGAAGAGAGAATGGTCGAGCACTATGTGCGGGTTATGTACCATATAAAGCATAAAGGTGTTCAATTTTCTCTTCTCAGTATCAAGAGAACAATTTGATTTTCCCACACTTTTCGAGGTAAATCAATAAACGTATAGCGACAACAATGTTGCAACGGATCCAATTTCCAGAACAAGTCACCACGTGCAATTGCAACACAAGTAAATATAAGGGAGTGACAATTCGTCACTCAGTTAGTTCAAATCCGTGGAATATAAAACAGAATAACAGATAAACAGAAAACACATATGTTTCGCAGTCAGTAGGATTCTTCCAAACGGGAAGAAGGTGAGTTAAAAATCAGCTTAATTCGAACGCAGGAATGGACTCACTCAAATAAAAAAATAAAATAACAAAAGCTTCAAGATTAATCGTTAAGATAAAATTTCAGAGTTCTTCAAACAACGAATTGAGCAAGAGATGGAAGCAGCGCTAGTAGAAAGACTTACGGCGTCACTTGCCAACGAAATCCGGCACAAAGTTGATCTGTTACTACCATGAAAGAAATAGCGTACATATCCGTATTCGATGGTGACCGCAACTATCTGACACAATTCATTAACCTTGTAAAAACACATCTGAACGGAGTGGGCGCAGATACAAAGAGGGAACTGTGGTAGGCAATCTGCAATACAAAAGTTGGTGAACAAGCAAAAGAGCTTTTACTTAACAATCAACTAATAAGTTGGGAACATGTAAAAATAACTACTTAAAAAACACTTTAGGGCGGCAGTCAACTATCAGGACCCTCTTAGTCAACAGAATCAAACATATCGTGAGAGGGAATCTATCACGAGAAATTAAAGATACATTTTTATTACACGACATCAAGGACATACTGTACACATACTGAATTTTTAATAAACGACCGATTAAATACAAAAAATCAACAATAATTTCCAGACAAATAATCAAAATAGGAAAAATTAATAATAATAATAACAAAAACAGTGCGGATAGAATAAATATCGATCAAATGCAAACCAAAACACTGGTCAGCACACACAAACAAGTTTGTAATAGGTCAATTAATGAAATGCTCAACAGCACGTACATTAAATGGAGGTAGAACAAATCTCTAATGAGGATAACGGAGAAGCAGAATCCATTGAAGCACAATATCGAGCCAGAGTTTTTAACAAACTACGCCTCGGAAACAAAATTTTTGTAGGATGTTACAACCGATAAAAAAAGTTTAAAGCTTTATTTACATACAGTCGTACACGTTCTATGATAAAATGAGTATTATTAACTCAGATAGTGTAGATTGAATTGTAGTAGGTATAAGGTATTTGAAAAAATAAAGATGAAATTACAACCGATCAATAACATAACAACTAAAATGGTATACAGAGTAATAACCAAGATACCCAAGGAGTTTAATTATGACACCAGAGGGGCCATCATATGGTATAAAAGAAATTTAGGTAAAAACCATACGATCTCCAAAAAATGTCAAAGAACTTGACTTTGACAAGAAATGTCTCATATTAAACAACAGTATTGAAATCCCCTGGTACGAGTACATTTCCGTTAACGAAACAACTATCGATTTTTTTAAATTAACCTCAGGCAAAATCGAGATAGACTTAAGTCATCTAAATGTGGAAGAACGCAACAAAATACAAACTCTTTTAGTAAATCTAGTTTACCATGAAGGAGACCAACTGACAAATACAGGCTCTATAACTCCTCAAGTAAAAACGACAACTGGTCAACAGATTAATTTTTAGTTGTTCGTTATACGCAACATTCTGGATATGGGTTCAAAGTGACCGTAGTTGGTGCGGTGAGTTCGGATCAGGAAGAGTGGGGCAGATCTTAGATTACGGGGATTGGGAGTGAATGCAATATTTTGCGTTATTGTCGAGCAGTCGATATTTCCAGTCAGTAACTTGTGGATAAAAAGTACATCAGCGACTTCACGACGTTTTTTTAGGGTATGCATGCTAATTAGTTTTAGCCTATTTTCATACCGGAGTAACCCATATGGATCGGCCCAAGGTAGACCACGAAGTGCAAAACGGATAAGCCTGCGTTGGACTGCTTCTATTCTTTGAATGTGGGTTAGTTTATAGGGTGACCAAACTTGGCTGCAATATTCGAGAAGAGGCCTTACAAAAGTAATGTACAGGGACTTTGAAACGTAAGGGTTGGAAAATTCTTTTGACCAGCGTTTGATAAAGCCGAGTGAAGAGTTAGCTTTATTTATAATTCCGTCAATATGTGAGTCGAAATTCAATTCTCTATCACAAATTATACCTAGATCCCGTACTTGGGTAGTGGAAGGAATAGGCTCATCACAGATGAAGTAGTTTCTTGGAGGGGGAGGTAGACGTTTACGGGAATAGGTTATCGCTTGGCATTTGCTGACATTAAGCTCCAAAAAGTTTTGCTTGCACCATACCGAAAACTTATTCAAGTCATCTTGCAGGCAATGGGAGTCAGAAGGCAATGAGATGACTTTGGAAATTCTCATGTCATCAGCGAAAATAGAAAGATTAGAGTTCGTTAAAATGAGATTTATATCATTAATTGTGAGGATAAAGATGATTGGACCAAGGTGACTACCCTGAGGGACACCAGATGTTGCTTTAATGGGTTCGGATATTGAAGATCTGAAGATGACCCTGTATTCTCGGTCTTCTAAATAGGATTTGGTCCATGCCACAAAATGAGGGGAAAAGCCAAGTTTTTTTTAGTTTAAAGATGATAAGTTGGTGAGAAATTTTATCAAATGCCTTGCTGAAATCTGTGGAAATTGAATCGACTTCGTCACCGTCTTCTAAAGCATGAAGAGTCCTAGAGACGAACTCTGTTAGGTTAGTGGCCGTTGATTTACCTTTCATGAAGCCGTGCTGATTTGTGCAGATAGTTGGCCTACAGTACGGAAGCAGTTGTTGATAGACTATGTTTTCAAAAAGTTTGAGTATGCAAGAGAGTTTTGCTATGGGCCTATAAGTATTGACTTCGGCCTTACTTTCTTTTTTATGAATAGGGATAATGTAAGATTCCTTCCATAGGAAAGGGAAAGTACCTGTTGAAACAGACAAGTTAAATAGGGCAGCAAGAGGAGGACCGTGATGGGTAACACACTCTTTTATTACAATAGCCGGAATTCCATCAGGGCCGGACGAGAAATCATCTTTAAGTTTGGTAATGTTTTCAGATACCAAAGTTGTTGTTATATTTAGTGAAATGGCTGACGTCTCAGGATAGTTTCTCATATAGCTAAAGTAGCTAGGATCGGGTTCAGCTGTTTTCTTAGAAAAGGATTTGTTAAAATGAGAGGCATAGAAATTTGCAATGGTTTTTGGGTCGGCAGAAGATTCACTAAGAAATTTAAGAGTAGATGGGTAGCCGTCTGACTTTCTTTTGGTATTAATAAACTGGTAGAAGTGGTTAGGGTCCGAGACTAAGCTAAATTGCTTGCGGTAGAGGTACTCAAGGTAAAGAGACTCACAAAGTTCAGAAAAACGATTATATACCGATCGATAATTACTGTAGTCGGAATCAGATCGAGTTCTTAAGAATTTGTGCCACAACTTGTTTCTGTTATTACGGAGAAACAACTCATTGTTGTACCAGGGAGGAGCAGATATGCAGTCCTTTCGGAAGGTATACGGAACCGATTGGGAAAAGCAGGAGAAAATTAACGAATAGAACGTTGATAGGGCAAGATCAATGTTAGTTGTCTCACCAATAAAGTCAAAGTTAATCTTGCTGATGAGGTTTTTAAGTTTGTTAAAGTCGGTTCTACGGAAGTCAAATGAGAATGAATTTTCCGAATCGACACATGTGTTGCCATTTTGATATGAATATATAATTGACAAGGGGGGATGAAGGCGGTCTAGGTTAGAAAGAAGATGATCACTCCTATAAACGACACAGTTATCTGAATCGGATGTGAAGACAAGGTCGAGTTGTCTGTTCATTGTATTAGGTATTCCACTAATCTGATGCAGACTTGAGTTGGTTAGGCAGTCCACCATCAATATTTCTATTTCAGATGTCGAATTACGAGAGACAAAATGAGACGAATCATCGGAAGCCTCCCATATAAGGTGAGGGAGGTTGAAATCTCCTACTAGAACAATGCAATCTTCAGGTTGTGCATCCTCAGTCAAAAAATCAGCTGCGTGAACTACAGGTTGATAAGACTCAATGGGTTGAGATGGGTGAATGTAGCAACAAAGTACGTAAAGACATCGTTTGGGGAGCGTAATGTTGGCACATACTAACTCAAAGTTGTCAGTGTGGGGAATATCGACAGGAGTTGCGTGAAAGCAGTTCCGGATTGCTAGTAAAACACCGCGGCCATAAGGATTATCAGCTCTTTCAAATCCATCTTTTCGAAAAACGTTGAAATTTGGAGGAAACAGCTCATGGTTTTTAATGTCTGGAATTAGATTTGTTTCAGTAAGAGCAATTAGGTCATAGGGAAACTTTTGAGAATTGAGATATACAGAGGAGACTTTAGAGCGCAAACCTCTTTCATTTTGGTAGTAAATGGACAGGCATTGTGGACTGGAGGATACAGATTTCAGTTTGTTAGGAACTGTAATAGTTTTTAAAATTTGAACGAGTTCTTTGCAAATGGGAAAGACGTTTGGAGCTGACATGCGAAGACAACGTAGGAAGATCATTATGAACTTCGTCGGAATTCTAAGCTGTATAGACTTAAAAGCCTAAGCATTAAGAAGAAGTTAGGCCAGAGCTACTAGAAATGGAAACACAGGGTATAATAGCAAATTCGAATAATATTGTAGATACGCGTCACCAATCGTAGTAGTAGCTAAAAAGGTAGATAATTAAAGGCGTCAACAATTTAGAATATGCGTATACTATAGGAAATTAAATGAAATAACCATCGACGATATACATAAATAGATTGGGAAGAGCACAGTATTTTTCCTCATTAGATTTCGGTATCATCAAACAAAGACGTGTCCCCTCGATGCACCAAATGGATTGTACGAATCCGTTAGAATATCATTTGGCCTAAAAAACGCCCCTGCACACATTCAAATATTGATGAACGTGATACTTAGAGAATACATTAATATTTACGAGATGATGACATACTGATTTATTCAACCAGTTTACAGGAGCATTGAAGACTATCATTTATCTAAAACAGAAAGACAATTAAAATGCTTTCTGGGCGTCACTGGCTACTAAGAAAATTCGTTAAGCACTGTGCTAAGATTTTTTTTTTTTTTTGTTATAATGGGTGCGCGCTCAAGGGGTTTGTATACCCTTAAGGTGATTGTTCACAGCGCGGGCAAAGGAAATTTAGGGAGGAAGAAAAGAGAGGTACCGATGTACATTGCTTTTAAATGTTTGCAAGTTATAACGATCAGGAAATACAGAGATCGGCAGGGCATTCCATAAGCGAATTGTACGGGTTAGGAACGAATCACGATATTTTAGAGTACGTCCGAAAATGGGCTTGAGGGTATACTGGTGGGCATTCATAGCGAGACGGGTGTTATGGTTGAAAGTTTGAATGGGCGGAATGCTGCTGGCGATTTCAGGAGCACTGGTGGTGAAAATAGCGATAAAACAAAGTGAGATACGAGACATTTCGTCGGTGTTCGAGAGTGTACATTGACTGATTTTAGTATCATCAATAAGTTTTATCGCACGGTTTTGAATCCTATCTAGGAGGTGCAGAGATGTTTTAGGAGCACCTGACCAGATGTGGGCGTTGTACTCCAATTTTGGGCGGATGAATGCCTTATATATTGAGGCCAGATCAGAGGGGGTAAAATATTTCTTACATCGCTTGAGGAAACCTAGACACTTCGGAGCATTTTTAGCGACATCAAATATGTGGTCATTCCAACGTAAGTTGTCATTGACACACATACCGAGAATGGTTTCGACGATGCAAGTGCCATTCATAGATAATGGCTGGGTGTTTAAATTTCGCTTTAAAGACAGCAGACAGCATTGTGTTTTGGAAGCATTAAATTCCACTCTGTTGATAGTTCCCCAATTGGTTATGCTGTTGATATCGGAATTTAATGAGCTTAGCATACGCTACCGTTCTCGCTCTACAGCCGAAAAGCAGGGCCGTGAGTCCGGAAACGAATGTGAAAAGCAGAGAGTACTGCCATCAACAAAGGAATATAATGGATTAGAAGTAGCAGACAAGAGATCATTAATGAAAATTAAAAAGAGTGTCGGAGACAGAACAGAGCCCCGGGGCACACCAGCATTTATTTTGTGAATATCAGACCTGAAACCGTCCAAGCCAACTTGAATTTAACGTTCCGAAAGGTAATTTCTAATCCATTGAAGAAGAGAGTCGTCGATCCCAAATGCACGCATTTTCGACAAAAGAGCCTGATGCCAAACTCTGTCAAATGCCTTAGAAATATCAAGTGCAATTATCTTGCTTTCGCCAGATTGATGTACGCTTTGGTTCCACTTTTCGGTGAGACATGCCATCAAATCACCAGTGGACCTGTTGCTACGAAAACCGTACTGCCGGTCATTGAAAAGTTTTCGTGTTTCGAGATATTTCATGAGCTGACGATTTATCAGTGTTTTCATGACCTTGGAAAGAAGGGACGTAAGTGCAATGGGTCTGTAGGAGGAGAGAGAAGATGATTCGCCTTTTTTAGGGACGGGCTGGACAAATGCTGTTTTCCATCTGCTCGGGAAGAGTCCTAAAGAGTAGGATTGATGAAAAAGCTTACGCATTGGTTTTGCCAGTGAGGAAGAACACCTCTTCAGAAGAAGGGGAGATATACCACCTGGACCAGCGGATTTATGTATGTTGAGATCTTTAAGTACTCTTGCTACTACACGAGTGCGAAAGTAGATTCGTGACATTGAAGATTCGACGCACTCAAGTGTAGGCGGAGACAAAGCACAATCTGGGAGTATTGAGCTGGCCGCAAAGTGAGCAGCAAGTAGATTGGCCTTATCCAAAGAGCTGACAGCTGGAATGTCATTGTAAATGAGCGTTGGGATGGAGGATGAGGCGGAATTTCTAATGTTTTTGACGAACGACCAAAAATTTTTACTGCCTTTGGGACATTGCAGTTTTTTTTGCTTAGTTTTTTATCGTATTGGAATTTCACACGCTTAAGAAGGGCGTTGCAGTCATTTCTGGCTCGTTTGAACTTTTTTCGGTTTTCCTCTGTCGGGTTGGTCTTGTAGGAGCGAAAAACCATTTCTCTAACCCTGACGGCCTCTTTACAGCTCGAGTCGTACCATGCCTTTTCTTTTGGTTTGATATGCTTCATCCGATGAGGAATAAAGGATCTCATTCCAAAGATGTGGTGTCTGTAATCATATCAGCAGCGGCATCCACGTCGTTATCGAGGAAGCATAACGACCAGTTAAAATTCCTAAAGAAGCTGTTAAGACCGCTCCAGTTGGCTTTCTCGTATTACCATTCGGTTCTTTTAGGAATTTTTTCTCTAACTGTGTGGTCGGTGTACGAGAAATTAGCTGATATGACAGAATGGTCTGACGAGCCTAGAGGGGAGAGCACATCAATGGTGTACTTATCAGGGTGAGAATTTAGAAACAAGTCCAGGGTGTTGGCGGTATGACTATCAACGTCTGGTATTCGCGTGGGCTCATTTACAAGCTGCGTTGCGTTGTTTTCCGCAGCGAAGATCTCAACACACTGTCCTTCGGGTGTTGTCTGTTAAGAATGTCGAAGCCACCCAGAATTGTGTATATTGAAATCGCCCGTAATAACGATTTCAGTATGAGGATACAGGGATACAATTCTTTGAATGGAGTCAGACAGCGCATCAAACTCGTTAAAAGTCGAATTGCTGTCCAGTTTGGGGCTTCTGTAAATAAAGCAGTAGTGGATAATTTGCTTACGGAGATGGAATTTTAACCACATGAAGTTGAATTCCGGATTGGATCATGGATCACATTGTGGTGGAGTTTGGTAAGCTACATCACTACGCACATAAATGGCGAGACCGCGGTGAGAGAAGAATAATGGCACTAGTTCGTAGCCAGGTAGCTTCAGATCAGAATGATCTGAGAAGTGTGGGCGGGGATCTACCTGTGTTTCACTAGGTGCCAAAACAGCTGGTCTGTACTTACAGACGTGAACGTACGCAGAAAAGTGATTACTTTTTAGCCCGCGTATATTGGCTACGTCTACCCTGAATTCCCTAGTCATAATCACAGACAAACACAGAAAACACAAACACCGACGATAGCAAGCAAGGCTGCGAAGTGAAAATTCTGACATTGATTTACCGGATCAAATTGTTGTAGGTGTTATGCCCTTACAACAATATGAAACAGTGCACCAACAAAATTTTCACTCACAACCCGCTATCCATCAGTTGTTACATACACTCAGCCACTGCCCGTACCGTATGGTAAATACAGTAACGGCAGTGATTGAGTGCAAGCAACAGTACTTCGACTAGGAGCGGGAGAGGTGGGATAACCGCACTGTATATTTTTTTTTCTCACTGCACTGCACTTTTTGATTTTTTTTTGCACACGCGCGCTGTGCTTTTTTTTGTTTTTTTTTTTGGACAGCACACAATAATATTGCGAGTGCACTGGTTAAGTTGTGCACTCGACGGTGGTCGACTCGGTACATACTGTAGTCCAATGATCAAGTATTTGCAAAAAGTTAAAAACATAAACATTAATGATCCAGAGTATATTCAGGCACTGAGACACTAAAAATAAACATTACAAAGCACTCGATTCTCAAATTCCCTGATTTCACCAATGGAACGATTTTAATGCACGAAGGACAGCCAGTGTGTTACGTTCCCTATCTTTGAACAATCACGAAAAAAAACTTTTCGATAACAGACAAAAAGTTGTTTGCAATTGTATGGGCAGTATCCTATTTTAGGCCATACATATGGTGAATAAGGTTCAAAATATATAGTAACTAAATGAAAGATATAGTAGAAAAGAAATTATTCAAGGAAACCAACGATGGCTACTGATACTACAAGAGTATCAATTCGACATCGAGCAAAATGTATGCAGAATTCAATCATAATAATAATTCAATCAATAAATAATATGACATGCAACAGTTCACTCGCAACAAGAACAGCAGCTAGATCAAATGCCAAATATAGCCAATGTTTATAAAGCCCAACGAATACTAACTAACCATGCTAATAAAGAAATAGAAGTTATTCACAATAGAATAATTATTTTTGTAGACCGACGCAGTTATGTTAAGCCAGGTCTTATTGGAATCTATACTGAACTGTCGTACCACGAATATAACAGTATACCGCTACTTTCAATTGAACTCTTTAGCCATGATAAAAAAATAAAATTTGTAAAAGCAGCCATTAGGACCAGTGAAGTAAATAGTCTAGAAGAAGCTCATAAACGAAATGCCAATATACCACACATCAGAAAGCCTACACAGTGTTATTATTTAAAAGTACCAAAGTTTAAATAATGAATTCTATTACCCGCAATTAGTAAAAGAAATACCAAAAATAAGCAATATCTTTAAGGCATGTCTTAAAACTAAATATGAAAGAAAACCAATTAAACCCAAATATGAGATAAGTGAAACGCCCTCTAGACCAAATCAAATCCTCCACATGGATGTTTACTATTTAATGAAATAGTCATTTCTCACACTTAGAGATAAATTAACAAAGAAAGCATACGTGTATTATTTACCAAATAGAAATTGGACAAAGAAGATAGTAATTTCGGAAGAACATTTTTCGAAATTTGGCTAACCTGCAATACCTACAAAAATAATAACAGACAATAAATTCAAATCCGAAAACGTTAAAGGATATTTAATTGAACAACAGTTAAACTTACACTTAACCAAATCAAATACGCATACAGGTAATAGTGATATTGAAAAGTTTCACTCAACACTTCAGGAAAAATTAGTTACAATGAGGAAGGACGAGTTAACATCAATTCAGAAAATTCGTTGGGCAGTTAGCAACTACAACAACAGTTATCATTCAACAATACAGATTATGCGATTGCGGACTGTCAACAGAATAACACTTCAAAAAGAAAAACATATAAATAAACTAAACCAGACTAGGCAAGGTTATAAAGAAAAGAGGAAAATATGGTACTATAGGGTTTTCCAATAAGGACTTGACAAATTTTTTTTTAAATAAAACACAAACCATTTGAGATATTTCAAAAACTTTATTATCGGCTTGAAGTACAATAAAAAAATTTATGAATGGAATTCGACTTCGTTCATATGGCCACCGCGGGCACGTTTGCAGCGGTCGATTTGTTGGACCCAATTTTCAACGACTCGGCCACACATTTCGGCCGCTATTTCGCGTTCAATGTTGGCTCTGAGCTCTTCAACGTCGTCGGCGTGTTGGCATAAACCAATGACTTAACGCAGCCCCACAGAAAATAGTCCAGCGGCGTTAAATCGCACGAACGAGGCGGCCAATCGACTGGCCCATTTCTTGAAATAACACGCTCACCACACTTACTCTTCAATAAATCGTTTGTAGCGTGTGCTCTGTGGCTTGTGGCATCATCCTGTTGAAACCACATGTCGTCCAAGTCCATATCTTCCAATTCGGGCCAAAAATAATCGATGATCATGGCGCGATAACGCTGACCATTCACAGTAACGTGACGATCGTTATCGTCGACGAAAAAATATGGCCCAATAACGCCGCCGGCATGCAAACCGCACCAAACACTTATTTTTTGTGGATGAAGTGGTGATTCATGAAGCACATGTGAATTTTCACCCGACCAATAACGCATATTTTGCTTATTGACGAACCCATTGAGCTAAAAATGAGCTTCGTCACTGAAGATGATTTTGCGATGAAATTCATCATTTTGGCGCATTTTCTCCAGAACCCAATTGGAAAACGTACATCGCTTCAAATTGTTCATTGGCTTGAATTCTTGAGTCAGCTTGATCTTGTATGGGTGTAAACCAAGATCCTTACGCAAAATACGCCATAATGTGGTCTGACGGATGCCCAATTCTTGAGAACGCCGTGGAATTGACTGATTTGGATCGTTTGCTACGGACGCCTGAACGGCAGCGATATTTTCGACACTTCGACCAACCGTTGTCTCACTGACACGGCAATATCACACAACGAATATGTAGACTCAAATTTTTGCACTAAACTTGTTATTGCCTGTCTACTAGGGCGAGAATTACGACCGAAAATTGGAGTTAACGCTCTTAAAGTTGCAGTCACCGACTCCGAATTTCGGTAGAAAATTTTTATAATTTGCAGACGTTGCTCGTTCGTGTACTTTACCATGATGAATATGTTGAGTTTACTGAATAAATTGACAGTTTGATGATTAATGAAAGAGTGCGTTCACAAATTAAATTCAAAGTTGTCAAGTCCCTATTGGAAAACACTTTACAACATCTTCCTCTTTTCTATTGTAGTACCATATTTTTCTCTTTTCTTAGCTAAGAATTATAAGAGGGTATTATACAAGTATTAATATTATTATTAGATATAGGTTAAAACAAATGGAAGGAGAATATCCATTAATATTAAAAGACCCTGTATACTTGCTAGTGATGACATTAGCGTTTCTCACACTAATAATAATGACGGAACAAATAATATCAACACTAACGATTGATAGAATTACAACAGTCAACGGATACATTGAAATACCAAGCCAAACGGAGATAATACAGAACACGAGGACGATATTACATATTATAAATATCTACGAACTAAGCCAAACAGCTGACGCTATTAGGGGCAGTATTGAAAACTTACAGGCAGGCAATAACCCAAAATAAGAAAAGAACTATACCCTGTTCAACAAAAATCTGCAATACTTACATGGAAGATGGGAATGTTTGCATTTCACTCTGGTTACAATGAAAGGCATAAGCACTTCACTCTTGAAGGCTCTCATAGGGATTCCATGGTATGCGTATTTATCGACAGGAATTTCTGAAGATAAATGCCGTAGGGCCTGTTTTTATAATACTGTGTGTGTTTGAGAAAACAATAAATAAATTGCATAAACTTCACTTTTTATTTATTTATATTTATTGCACCAAACAGTGTATAGCGTTACATAATAATATTATGTAATAAAAGCAAACTAATTCGTAGAAAATTCACTGCTGTTGCCGTTCTCATCATTTAAAGTTAGAACAATCTCCTCTGCTACTATTTCGGCGAAAACATCTACATCCGACATCTTATGCACAATTTTTAGTTCAACCTGTTCTAAAAATATTACTCATTGTATACATCCTCATAAAAAGGGCTTTTCAACATTATATACCATTATTTCCATATTTAACGTTCATATAAAAAATTGTAACCAAATAAACGTATGGTACATTCACATATGGGAACACGTTAATTTCGATTAAAAACAGCTTTTAAAAGCAACAAGAACCAAAAGAGCTTGTGAAAATACAAGCGAGAAAACAATATCGCTTTCTTAAAATGCGTACTGATAACTCTGATCCTGTTAGAAAATCCAGAGGATACCAATGGTTGATACGCATGCAATTGATGATTCTGTCTCCGGCTTCGGGCAGACTGGTGGCACTGGGGTTGTAAAGGAATTTTAGAGGAGTTACTACAATAATTTTAACTTAAACCAGTGGCAATTTGTAGTATTTTGAACCGAAAACTGAACCTGTGTTCTCCCATAAGGCATGCAGGTTTTTGTCCAACCAGGTATATAAACAATTTATGCAAAAATAACAGCAATCAAATCAGGTAAAAACTTAAAACAAAAAAGAGAACTAATAAACATTGTAGAAACAGCACAAAACTGGTTATTTGGGAACGTGGACGACAATGACAGGGTAGAAATAACAGACCACATGAAAATAATGGAAGAAAAAAATAACAACGCAATCAATAACCTAAACAAACAGATTGAAATTAACTCCCATTTCAATAAAACAATAATCAACCTCAAAAACATAATAGAGACAGATAGGAAGTAGTTAGGAAGCAGTTATGAAGAACTAACAGTTAATGAAAAACGACTAATAACGCAACAGCCTAAAACAGATCAAATGTACTTTTGGGTCCTCCTATGCTTTCTTCAATTACACGTACTGAAGTACTAGGGTCTTGGGCAACTACTTGTAAGACTTCGTCCTCGTAGGGTATGACGGGTCTTCCCTCACTAACAATTAGATTTGGAAAGCGCCACTCTGAGAATAACCGGTGCACATTTACAAACACACGATGATCCGGATGACGCTGAGCACTTGGGTATCTTTCATGATAAAGTCTGGCTGCAGCACTAGTATTACACCTTCATTCCCCATAAATAAGATGCATGTTAGCATATTCCTGAGCAGTGTATTGAGATGGCATGATGGCATTCGCAATACACAATCACGGGATCAACGATCAACACTAGTCCAGAAGAAATCCAGGTTCGACAGAAACGATCAAAGTCGCAGTGCAATGAAGTCTAATAAAGGAAGCCAAAATTGTAAGCACGAAATCAACACGAATACAGAATAATCCGCTGTAAGCGAAGGAGCGTAACTTACGGCAGTATTGCACGATGTGCCTATGCGTCACTACTTAAGAAGGGTGGCATCTCTATCTGTTTCACTCACACTAGTCGAAATGGAGTGTTTATCCGTCTCAATCACGGCCGCACTGTCTGTCTCGCTCACACTTGGTACTCATTTTAACTTACTAAAAAGAATTAACTATGAATCGGGTTTCTGTATCAAAATATTTTGTTTGTCCTCAATTAAGCGTTAGTCTAGCAAGTGTCATACTATTTTGAAATCCAGACTAAATACGTCATCTTTTAAAGTTACTTGCCAAAATGGCATAGTACATTTTTTGTCAGTACAGTCAGTTCAATTTGGGTGATTAATGATTTTCAGATACATGGATGGAAAAAAGCAATAATTTAGTTAAAACCGATATGGTTATATTTCAATTTTGGACCGTAATTTACAGAAGAGTTACTCAAGGTTACGGGACAAAACAAATCGAAGAAAAGTAAAGATTTGCGGTCACAGCACTTGAAATATCGTCACACTTATATTTTTTTTTTATAATTTTGTGATAACAGATACCACTTGACCTATCACCCGTTTCCGGCTTCACGGTGATTTTTGGGACACCCTGTATAGAGGATTTAGAACCATTAAGTAATTCTATTACAAAAAAAAACAATTGTAAAATTAAAGAAAATAATTAATAGTAGTTAAGAAACTTGATGATAGCACAACAATATGTTAAAACGTGCAAAACGTAACTAAAAGAAACCAATGTGACGTAAGAAAGATAAGATTAATTAGAAATTATTTGGCAATCATTAATAACTGTACAATTGAAATACTAAACCGAAAATTTATATAGTAACGACAATTTTGAATTTATGGATAGGTTTTTTTACACCGAAATTTTAAACAGCATCCTTAAATACAAAAAACACAAAATCTTAAGCATTCAATTAAAAATTGCCGTAATGAAACTGCCAAATGTAGTAAAATTTAGAAGAATTTCAAATACGGGGGAGAGGTTATGTACCCAATAAAGTATATCAGTTATCAGTATATCAGTTTTCTGTCTTCAATAATAAGACAACAATTGTATTTTCCCACACTTTTCAAGGTAAATCAATAAACACATAGCGACAGCAATGCTGCAACGGATCCAATATCGCAGAACAAGTTGTCACGCGCTATTGCAAAAACCTGAGTTAACAACATAAGTAGATATAGGGGAGTGACAAATCGTCACTCAGTTAGTTAGGTGGGTACGTTCAAGTACGTGAAATAAATATAATTTCTAAACAAATTTAAACATTGTGTTTGTTTTTTACTCCCGATAAACAGAAAATACATAAGTTGCGCAAAACTGCTTTGCGGATGCATCCTCTATCTGAAATGCAACATGTTCACCAAAGCGGAAGACATTGCGAGATTGCGCTTCAAAATCTGGTAGTTAGATTAGATTAGTAGAAATACGCGCTGAGCATTTTAATCCCCATTGGGGGTGCTTTGATGACATGTGCAACTCGGCCAGACAGACGCGGCATTGACGAATTACTAGTTTTGTAGATAAAAGCAATTCTGGTCAGTAGGACATTGATTTTTGGAATGTTACGTCGAAAGCCTGTAACGCGCTGTCGGCCTTCTGGCAGTGGAAATGAGCTGTCGGCAAGGCACGGGGCTTGATACCGAGAAGATTCCTCTGGATCTACACGGCTATGACAAGGCCAATTACATCCTATATCGGTTGTCTGGTGGAATAAACTTTCACGAAAGAACGTCATTGCTGTTTTTACCACACTCCGAAACGCGGTCTATCTCGGCTGAATGAGGCTTTCTATAGTGGGGTAGGTCGCTGTGGATCAAATGGTAATCTATTGGCTTCCTATTCAGGCGGTCGGAGGTTCAATTGCAGCCGTGCTCGAAAGACTTTTTTTCAGGCAACTAAGAGCTCGTGAGATGAATGGTTGCCTAAATATAACATCAAGTCAATTTGCACTAAAATTTAGTCTCCCCCTTAAATGTTGGATGCCACCCATGGAGCGAAATAACCGCTGAGCCCAAACATCTCTCTCTGTCCCAAACATCTCTTTAAGAGTAGTCACATCCTCTTGAGTTTTAAGTTCTTGAAAAAAAAATAGCATGCCTGGCTTCACTCTAGATGCATTGTTGAATCCCTTTCAATTGAGATTCATATCATGTGCTGTACCATCAAAGCCATCTTCCGTTTAAAAAGGAGTGGTCTTTGGTAAAACTCGCACTGCAGCTTTGATCACGTTGCGCCCCGACAATCTTATGACGCTGGTCTTATGTATGTACATGCCGTCTGATGCAAGGACACCAGAACTCTTGCTGCGGAAAAAATACGAAATCGACTTTCCTTGTTCCCAAGACTGGTTTCGGTCAGAAGATGAGCCAGAAAGGCAACGTAGTCTTGTCTTCACGGATGGCTTCAAACGAGAATGTAAGACTTCCCTGAACGAAGTCTGAAAGCTAAATTCACTAAGTGTTGCCTGGGTTCTAGGTCACAATGGGACTACGGGAAATGGAATCGCTGATGAACATGCTAAGCAAGGCTCAGAGGAGAGTTTGTCAGTAACCGAACCTACGTTAGGTCTGCCTTCTTCTTCGGTTAGCGCTTCCATTGACAGTTGGGTTTCATATGAGTACAACTGCAGATGGCATGACTTTCCAGATTGCCGGCAGACCAAACGAATGCTTTCTGACGTGTCTATGAGGTCAGCGGCTTTTTGCTGTCCGTCAGTTAGAAAGACTGAAGGCTGCTGACTGGCGTCGTGACGCAGGACTACACTTTTGCTAAACACTTAAATCTGGTGGTCGTAAGTGGAAGAACATTCTGCGACTCGGTTTTTTTCTGTTGGAACAGTTGTTATTATCAATTTCTGAGCTTAGGTGATACAACATCTTGCGGAGCATGATGTCACTTTCATGACACTTCATCATAGGAGAGCTTTCTCGTCTTTCTTCGAAACATTATGAAAGTCCATTAAAACGAATTTATATGGATTACAATAGACCAGTTCTTTATCTGAGTGCTCTGTTCCGACAGAAAATCTTTTAACGTGCCTTGGTATACCTCATATGCAATTAACTGTGAGGAGATTTGAACTTGGGCGTCTGCAATAGCAAGAAACCGCTAAAACGAAATGAAAACAGTAATATCTTAACTTAGGCATACCTAGACCGCCGTCCCTGAGGAACTACTGGCCAAGCTGTTTAAGGCGACAGTAGATAGCTTGATAGAGAGTATAAAATCACATATTTGAACGATTTGGTTTTAGAAAGTTTCTTTGATGAGCGGAACCTTATACGATTCCACTAAGAACGGTCTTCTGGAAGGATAGATTAAGACATAGTTACATTTCATCCCTTTGAAATGTTTTTGATAGAATTGTCTTACTCTGGTAAAAAGTTAAAAGTTTACAATGCATATCAAATGATTTGAATTTTGGCTTTGAAAATAAATTTTTCCTTGCGACCTTACTTCTAAACTGCTCATATAAAAGATAGCACACATTCAATATCGTTTTTAACATATTTTAGACAACTTTTTGAGTGAAATAAAATAAAAGAGTAATTTGGTAGGTCAAAGACTTTGATAGTTTTCAACTTCGTAGTAATATTATATGTCCAGGACAGAGCAGGTAAAGCAAGTATGACATATCTATCCAAAGTCATGAAGGACTATATAGTTTACTCGTACTTATATTTTATACAATAGAAAACGAAAATTGAATACTTCACCTGATACTCCAAACTTCGGAAGCAGTTACCTTATCCTAAATATCAAGCTCTTTAAATACGAGGGCGGGTCAATAAGTCCGTGACTTTTGGAATAAAACACAGATTTTTTGATAAAAAAATAATTTTATTTTTCAACGTAGTCTCCCTTGAGCTCTATACACTTTGTCCAACGCTTCTCCAATTTTTTTATCCCTTCCAAAAAAAATGATTTGTCGAGGTCCTCAAAATAGGCCTTTGTTTGCGAGATGACTTCATCATTGGAGTCAAATCTTTTTCCACCAAGCCATTTCTTCAGGTTTGGGAACAAGAAGTAGTCGCTCGGAGCCAAATTCAGTTTCAGTTTTCAATGCATTTTATTTACTTAATCACTAACTCTTACATACTAACAAAAAATGCTTAAATGCTAGCTTACAATTACTTAACAATCTTATACTAACTTACTGGCATGACTCGGAGCCAAATCTGGAGAATAGGGTGGATGAGGGAGCAATTCATAGCCCAATTCATGGATTTTTGCCATGGCAACTGCACATGTGTGTACCCTTCCATTGGCTTGGTGGAAAAGAACTTTTTTCTTGGCCAAATGAGGTCGGTTTTTTTTCAAATCGTCATTGAATCGGTCCAATAAGTTGGCATAATATTCCCCATTGATTGTTCTTCCCTTTTGAAGGTAGTCAATGTGGATTATCCCGCGTGCATCCCAAAAAACAGTCGCCATAACTTTATTGGCTGACAAACCCACCTTGGCCTTCTTTGGCGTCGATTCACCCTTAGAAACGCACTGTTTTGACTGTTGTTTGTTGTCTGGTGTGTTGTGATGGATCCATGTTTCGTCCACGGTTACAAAACGGCGCAAAAACTCCTCCATATTGCGATTAAACAACCCAAACCTTCCTGTGAAGTTGTTACACGAAATTCACTTTTTTCCATTTTCTCCTCAAATTAGTGAGTAGTCTGATAAAAATAGCTGTCAAACACAAACCAACTGACGCAGCAAGTTTAAATTTTGACAGGAGTCAACTGACAGATGCTTGTTGACAGGAGCAGTGTTGCTGTTTCAGTAAAGAGGTCAGAAATTCAAAAAGTCGAGAGATTTAAAAGGCGTAGTGAAAAAACTTAATACAGAAAAAGTTGCAGGATATGAACACGTATCTATTGTATGTTTATCTATTGTAACTATTGTTTTTTTTTATATGTCTACGTTAATGTATTTAGATTTTTTTCTCTCGTTTTTTCCCATTTGCTATCATTTGCTTTTTTGTTGTTGCCTTTTTTACAGGATGCCCTTGTGAAACGATTAGGAGAGGGTGCTCATCCCTTTACGTTGAACTTAACTCCACAAGCACCACCTAGTGTTCAATTAGTGCCAGCCAAGCGCTATTATGGTGCTCCTATTGGTACGAGCTATGATGTCCGATGCTTCATTGGTAAGTTATTTAAATGAAATTAATTGATTGCTGTAGTTGAGTTGGAATGGTGGTGAATATTTCATCAGGTCACTTCAATTATCGTAATTGCGTAAAAGAGGAATAGAATTTACGGAAAACTACAGTATTACATGCGTCGACCTTCATTCAAAGGTACTAGTAACCCGGAGTAGTCGGGTTGAATGAATAAGATAAATGTCCATATATTGGAAGGCTTCATAGTCATTGAGTAGACACCATATTCAACCTTGGTAAAATAAATACGGTGATGGTACACAGTGTAGTTGTTGATGTACTCTACAAACCTATGTACAAATAAATTAATATCTCTACTGTCTCGAAAAACAACATTCGGCATCCCGATATTTAATTTTTCATCACTGAAAAGGCAAATGAACTTAAGTTCTGCCTTTTTATGTTCGATTAAATATCGAAATAACGAAGAATTTACCTATAGGGTTTTCCAATAAGGACTTGACAACGCAAACCATTTGAGATATTTCATATTGTACTTCAAGCGGTGTTAAATCGCACGAATGAGGCGGCCAATCGTCTGGCGCATTTCTTGAGATAACACGCTCACCATACTTACTCTTCAATAAATCGTTTGTAGCGTGTGCTCTGTGGCTTGTGGCATCATCCTGTTGAAACCACATGTCGTCCAAGTCCATATCTTCCAATTCGGGCCAAAAATAATCGTTGATCATGGCGCGATAACGCTGACCATTCACAGTAACGTCGACGAAAAAATATGGCCCAATAACGCCGCCGGCATGCAAACCGCACCAAACAGTTATTTTTTGTGGATGAAGTGGTGATTCATGAAGCACATGTGGATTTTCACCCTGAAGATGATTTTGCGATGAAATTCATCATCTTGGCGCATCTTCTCCAGAACCCAATCGGAGAACGTACGTCGCTTCAAATGGTCCACCGGCTTCAATTCTTGAGTCAACTTGATCTTGTATGGGTGCAAACCAAGATCCTTACGCAAAATACGCCATAATGAGGTCTGAGCGATGCCCAATTCTTGAGAACGCCGTGGAATTGACTGATTTGGATCGTTTGCTACGGACGCCTGAACGGCAGCGATATTTTCGACACTTCGACCAAGCCGTTGTCTCACTGACACGGTAACATCAGACAACGAATATGTAGACTCAAATTTTTGCACTAAACTTGTTATTGCATGTCTACTAGGGCGAGAATTACGACCGAAAATTTGAGTTAACGCTCTTAAAGTTGCAGTCACCGACTCCGAATTTCGGTAGAAAATTTTTATAATTTGCAGACGTTGCTCGTTCGTGTACTTTACCATGACGAAAATGTTGAGTTTACTTAATAAATTGACAGCGACAGTTTGATGATTAGTGAAAGACTGCGTTCACAAATTAAATTCAAAGTTGTCAAGTCCCTATTGGAAAACCCTTTATTTCGAAAAAAACACAAGGTTTTTGTTACGGTGGGTGCTTATTTAATTCATTACAAAATACATACGTATTTACGCGACAAGACTTTGTTCTCTTACAAGGTTTTTAACTAAGACTTGAGATCTGAATAATAATTGAAAAGGGGGAAAAAACCAAATGGGATCCGATCCGCATGACTAAATATTTTCGTACATTTTTTATTACAATTATTAATTAATGTAGTAATTGGACTAATTTACATGAAATCAGGGCTTTTTTGTTTAATACGTATAATAAGCTGACGCTCATAGAAGTTAATAAACTTGATAATCTTTGCACACAACGCGCACGAAGGAAAACTTGGGGAGAAAGAAAGAGAGGTACCAGCATACGTTGGTTTTAAATGATTGTAGGTTACAATAACTGAGAAATAAAGAGCTCCGCAGGGCATTCTATAAGCGGGTTGTACGGCTTGAGAAAGGTTCACGAAATTTCAGAATACGTCCGAAAGTACAATACGTAAAAGGTCAATTGACCATGAAATATTAGCACCACCTATGAGTTTTATCTCACAATTTTGAATCTTATCTATCAAGTGCAGGAATATCTTATGAACCTCTGACCATATGTGGGCATTGTACTTCAAGTTTTTGCTGATAAATGCCTTGTTTATTGTGGCCATAATACCCCAGAGCGGGTAAAGAATTTCTTACATTGCATTGCAGCATTTTTGGGGCCATCGATCATGTGGTCATTAGTTTTAGTTTACTTTTAAATGCATTTTATTTTCTTAAACATTAACTCTTACATACAAACAAAAAATGCTTATATGCTGCCTTAAAATTACTTAACAATCTTATACTAACTTACTGGCCCCACACAGGCACTCTAAGCTACTCTAAATTCGTATATCTATGTCTTTCGACTATATTTACATTTCGTTTAGAAATATTTGCTTAGTATACATGTGGTCATTTCGGCACACAGAATTGGCCCTAATTAGGTATGCTATAATATTGGAATTGAATGCGCTTAACATACTCTGCCGTTCGTGTTCTACGGCCGTAGAGCAAGGGCGTGAGTCTGCGAAGGAATATTAAAAGCAGAGAGTACTGTTATCAGCAAAAAGAGTATACCATATTTCATTAGAGTATCGGAGATAGAACGGAGCCTTAGGGCACACAAGCATTTATATTGTGAGTTTCAGACTTGAGGAGAAGAGATTCTTTGAACCCAAATGAATGCATTGTCGACAAAAGAGGCTAATTCCAAATTTTGTCAAATGTCTTGCTTTCGCCAGATTGGTGCAGACTTTTTCGATGAGCCATGCCGTTAAGTAACCAGTAGATTTGTTGCTACGGAAACCATATTGCCGGTCATTTAAAAGTTTTCCTGATCCGAGATACTTCTTGAGTTGACGGTTTATCAGCTTGGAAAGAAGGAACGCAAGTGCAATGGGAATACAGAAAAGGAGATGATAAGATTCGCCTCTCTCGAGGACGTGTTGCACAAATGCTTCTTTTTACAATAGGTTATGGGCCTATTGGCCCATTTTGATACCACTTCGATCTGTGATCCTCCTACTCTTGGAATTAATGAATTAATTTGAGCTTCTGACGAAGCGTAGGAGACTGCTAACGTCTATATTGTTTAGATCGCTTAAGTCATTGGAGAAAAAACTCCTAAATGGAATTTCCTTCTATCACGTTTTTCTTCAGCTAGGACGGGACTTTTTTAATCGTCAACATTTTCACCTGGAACACGCTACAGTGAGTCGGAAGTCAGAAGGAGATTCTTAGATTCTCAAACCAATGTTGGGGCATAGTATAGTTGATGTTCTCTGGAAAGATTCCTATTGCGTTAAGAATATCAGAGTGGCCAAATAATTCATTTTTCCACTATGTAGTCGCTTTAAGGCGAATAGCTGCATTGTAAACATTATACAATAGAGCTACTCGTACTGTGTACTTCCTTTACTAGTTTTTGAATATTAGTTTCCAGTTTAGTTTCTTATCAAAAATAAGACCCAGATATTTCGCAGTATCGGAAAGGACTAAGTTGGTACAGTTGATTGAGGGAGGGTCTACGATTGGAATTTTATATTTACTGGAAAAGGTGGAAAGATCAGTTTTATGGCTCCTCATAATATTCTCAAGCGTAGGATAATATCTGAGAACCTTTTTGGATCGGCGGGTATTGTACCGTCCAGACAGCAGATTTGTGTGGTTTGAAGCTATGCAGCACACAAAGCTGTTTGTCTCTTGTAATCAGACCACGCATTTTAGTCATGGTTGCAGTAGTCCTGTTTTGTTTGCTACTGGACGCGAATAGGGAGCGATGCCTCAGAGGTTTCTGGTAATTTGTCACAGATGACCTCCAGGATTGTCGCTTTGGCTTCCTCAGTTCTTTTTTATATATTTTGAGGGATTCTTCATACAAACCAGATGCTAGTTGTCTGGGAAAAGCATAACTCAGGCTAAAGTACTATCTATAGTACTTATAATATAATCAAAAAGTGGCACACCTGATTCGTTATCATCGCAAGAGGATTTCTGTGTATTGCGATCTTGGAATGCTCTTCCTACTACACGATTGTAAAAGTGCATTTGTCTCATTGAAGATTGTAGTCGGAGACATGACACAACCTGAAGGATTTGCCGTGTCCAAAGAGCTGACAGCTTGAATGCTATTAAAAGCAACTATTGGGATGGAGGATATGGCAGAATTTCTAATACTTTTGACAAACGACCAAAGTTTTTAATACTTTTGGTCTTATTCGAATTATACGCTTTTAAGAAAGGCATTGCAGTCATTTCGGTCTCCTTTGAACTTTTTTTTGTACGGTTTTTCTCTGCTGGGTTAGTCTTGTGAGTCCAAAAAAATAGTTCTCCAACCCTGGGAGCACTTTTCTTTTTTTATAATCAGCGCGCGCTCAAGAGGTTTGAGTACCCTTAAGGTGATTGTACACAGCGCGGGCAAAGGAAATTTAGGGAGGAAGAAAAGAGACGTACCGATGTATATTGTTTTTAAATGCTTGCAAGTTATAACGACCAGGAAATACAGAGATCGGCAGGGCATTCCATAAGCGAGTTGTACGGGTTAGGAACGAATCACGATATTTTAGAGTACGTCCGAAAATGGGCTGGAGGGTATACTGGTGAGCATTCATAGCGAGACGGGTGTTATGGTTGAAAGTTTGAATGGGCTAGCGATTTCAGTGGAGCACTGGTGGCGGAAATAGCGATAAAACAAAGTGAGATACGAGACATTTCGTCGGTGTTCGAGGGTGTCCATTGACTGATTTTAGTATCATCAATAAGTTTTATCGCACGGTTTTGAATCCTATCTAGCAGGTGCAGAGATGTTTTAGGAGCACCTGACCAGATGTGGGCGTTGTACTCCAATTTTGGGCGGATTAATGCCTTATAAATATATTGAGGCCAGATCAGAGGGGGTAAAATATTTCTTACATCGCTTGAGGAAACCTAGACATTTCGCAGCATTTTTGGCGACATCAAATATGTGGTCATTCTAACGTAAGTTGTCATTGAGACACATACCGAGAATGGAAAGTTTTTCCGTTTCGACGATGCAAGTGCCATTCATGGATAATGGCTGGGTGTTTAAATTTCGCTTTAAAGACAGCAGACAGCATTGTGTTTTGGAAGCATTAAATTCCACTCTGTTGATAGTTCCCCAATTGGTTATGCTGTTGATATCGGAATTTAATGAGCTTAGCATACGCTACCGTTCTCGTTCTACAGCCGAAGAGCAGGGCCGTGAGTCCGGAAACGAATATGAAAAGAAGAGAGTACTGTCATCAGCAAAGGAATATAATGGATTAGAAGTAGCAGACAAGAGATGATTAATGAAAATTAAAAAGAGTGTCGGAGACAGAACAGAGCCCTGGGGCACACCAGCATTTATTTTGTGAATATCAGACTTGAAACCGTCCAAAACAACTTGAATTGAACGTTCGGAATGGTAATTTCTAATCCGTTGAAGAAGAGATTCGTCGATCCCAAATGCACGCATTTTCGACAAAAGAGCCTGATGCCAAACTCTGTCAAATGGCTTAGAAATATCAAGTGCAACTATCTTGCCCTTTTATAGGTCAAGAGATAGAGGAATGAAAATACTTCCATCAGACTACCTAACTAACTTATAGTAACGTATTCCAAGCTAAGATCATGACACAAGCTGATAAAAAGGTTGCACTGATGTAACTTTCACACGCTGATGCTTGTCTTTCCATCAATAGCCAAGCGACAATAAATGTAATATCTGTCATCGAAATAATTTTTAGTCATTGTCGCGAAAGTCTACGGCTCCTCTCCTAGCAGCATATCGTATGGCTCTGGGTTCTCACTGAGCTGGTAATATATACAATACATAAAATAAATATCAAATAAACCAGAGATTAGGGGTATTAAACCTTTTGGTCTATTACACCGGACATAGCATGTTAAAATCGGTACAAGTGACTTGCGTAGAAAATGTGGTGTTGTGTGTAGGATACTCCTCACTTTCTGTATTTTGCCAAACACTATCACATTTGAAATAAAATCTTTTGAAGAGATTGTAGGATTTAGGATTTTATGACCGTTTTTCAATTGTCAACCTGTGCGGACGTGTTTTTCTTTTTCTCCCGTATACCTAGTTCAGTTATTATTTTCCACTTTTTTTTCAAAGTCCCGTAAACTGCCGACTCAGTATATCTACCGTTGTTCGTCGACCTAGTTTTGTCTGCCGATTCCTCAAACTCAACTGTGCCAGTTTTGACCCCAAAACAAAACAAAACCAAAACGAAAACAAAACAACAAAAAAAAACAAATCCAAACAATAATTAACCTCAATAAACTAATAATGGAAAAGTGCTGTGCTAGTGTTTTGTGCTCAATTGTTGACCCCAACGCCGAATGGGTAGCATGCAATGGTCTCTGTGGAAAATCTTTCCATGCCATATGCATCAGACTAACCCGGAGATCCATAACCTACCTCAAGGAGTATTGCAGTCTTTTCAATTTTTACTGCGACGAGTGCAAAGAGATCACCTTGGCTCACGTTCTGTTGGCAATTAAATGCAACAACGAGTCTATCAATGCGATGCTAACCGATAATGCTCATATTAGCAGAACTATTTTGGACAGAATAGAAAAGATTGAAGACTCAATAAACTGCATTGATAGTAATGTGAATGCTTACAAGTCCACAGGAAGAATGATCGAAAAGCAACTGGCAGCGATCCAAAACCTATCGAAAAGCAAATCTAACCACGACAACGAGAGCGAAGTGATCAAATATCACTTCGACGGAATTAAAGCTTTCCTCAAAACAAATTTTGCCAACCTCCTTAAGTCCAACGAACTCACACACATAAACGACTCTATCAACCTTCTCCGTACTGATCTCGACTTGCTTTTTTAATCATCCTCCAAAACAACACATCACATCCCGCATCCATCAGATTCTACGCTCGATGACCTGACCCTAAAAATGATTGATGTCAGTGAGGAACTCATAGCAACTCGGTTGACCGTTGCCGAAATCGGTAAAGAAGTGAGATTGGCTTCCAACAAAATCGATGGAATACCCGATCAAATTCAGTTCCAGGCTAGTTCCCCGTACAATGTCTCAATTCATAATGAATTAGTAGACACGGAGTCTCATTTGCCATCATTCTCTAATACTCCTCCCGCCACCCTAACAACAGAAACCGAAACCGTCTTGCCTTTACCAACTAAAATCCCGCCCGTCGCCGCTCCACGCAAACTGCTCAATCAATTTGGAACTTCATGGACCCCTTCCGAATGGAAAAACAGACTCGAAAAGCTGAAACAGGGAAACCATACGGCATTCTTCGTTGAAGGGGCCCCTCAACACGCTGATGTTTCTTGGGTGCGGAATTTCTTTCACCGAAGTTACGCTATCACTATTAGCGAATGCCAGATGATTTCCCCCTCTGACTCCAACAGTTCCTGCAGCTTCAAAGTCAACATCCCAACCAAATATTCGTGGTTGTTCCCTACTCCTCCTGGTAAGACAACTAAACCTGGGAAGATAAGAATTACAAAATGCTCTGAAGAACGAGAAAAGGCACATCTCGAGAGTAATAAAAGTGTTAAAAATAATCGTAGTGTTAACAATAAAATTAAAAAAAGACCCCTGTCCAACTCCCTTCCAAATAAAAAATATGCTTCTAAAAAACGAAGCTCTAATCTCGACCCCAACTGGAGCTTCAAAACAAACTTATTCCCCAATTTTAGTCCTCCCTCCTCACTTATCCGACACAAAGCCCTTACACACCAATCTTCTAATCCCCCAATTCCCCCCGTTCCACCGAAGTCCCCGCGCCAACGCGTCTCTTTCAACTTAACCCCAACCACCCATATTATTCCTTCTCAACCTTCTACCCCACCAAACCCAGCTAGCAGCCCAATTCCCAACTTCGACCTTAAAACTGGAGCTAAGTACCCTAACTTCATTAACTCCCATACCTTAAACCCCACATCTCATCCCTCGTCCAACTCCATATCCAATCATTTATCTCTATCTCCCTCCTCCAATGCTCCTATTCTTGATCCCCTTTTTCCCCCCTGTTAGATCTCTTTTGATCTAAAGTTAGACAACACGGTTGGATTGCGAGTGACTCTTTATTAAAAATTTTAGTTCCTTAAATACTACTTAACAAACAAAATGTAATTCTATGGGTGTATTCTGTTACGTCTGGGCATTGCTACCTAATACTGCATTTGATATTGCAGGTGCGAGCAAAACCCATACGTCAGCAGAATATTCGGTGGGAACAGAACTTAGACTGGTAAAATTGTTTATTTAGCAGAATAGAGTGTGGGAACGGATAATATGGATAGGAGCCATAGGAATTTACAGTATGTATGTAAAGAAAGGAAATATAGTGAGGCTTACAAGAAAAATACTTTTTAATTAAATTAAGATTTAAACATCCTCCCCGGCCTTGAGATCCTGAAGCTCAAAGACATTTTCTTGAATTGGACATCGTTGTTTCCTTATTCTTTTTTGGTGGATGACGAAGATGATGATCAGGATAAGTACGCCAAACAGTGACAGGTAGCTAATGGAATATTGGTGCACATCATGATGAGTGATAGGTTTCGATAGTATTTGTTTAGGTTTTAAGTCTGCAATTTCCCTTTGGATTGCTACCAGGTCTTCGTCTCCGCGGATAAGGAACTCATTGGTCTCAGATGTTTCATGAGATATTTCTGGCATAGAGTTCCTCAATAGCTGGGTTAAATTTAAGGCTGGCACAAAAGATGAAGTAGCATTCGTTAAGTAAAAATTATGGGCATTAATCGTCATCGTCGGTTGTTTAATGACGCAATTCGAAGCTAATTTTAGTAATCCAACTCCATTAAGTTTGGTATTCGAAATATTAGCGCCACAGACTATAGAAAGCGTTTCTTCTTCTTTAAAAGCAAAAATCCAGTAGTTTGGGTTATGTAATTGGATCCACATTTTCCCTGGTTTTGATGTTTTAAGCAGGCATCGCGCTGATAACTGTTTCTCGTGGTTAAGTAGATAGATCTCACACTGATGTTCCGTCGAGTGAGTGTTGAAGATAGGATGGCGTTGCTTACACAGGTATTTATCATCGTCGGTTTGCAAGCATTCCTTATACTCATCCTGAGATAATGGAAAATATTGGTCTCGATACGGGCTTATGGCCAGAAACGCTGTCGATGGCTGAATGAATATGAAGGAATCACTATGCTGGACCGGTAGTGGAATAAGCTTGAAGATCTGGAACCTTTGACTACTTAATAGTGGTAGTTTGACGAGAAATAGAATCGCGGATGTGGTTACTCGCGTTTTAACTCTAAGTAACTCATAAAGTTTAGGTAGATTATGCTCGTCATATCCCGGCAGAGTTAAAGTGGGTGGTATGTGCTTATGTATGTTGTCGATTTCTTTCAGTAGTTGTCTTGGTGATAGAAGAAGGGAGCTGATTCTTCCTTGATGGGTATCAGTAATGGTCTCAAGGATAGCTAGTTGAGTCCGCTGGAAACTGCCCATTATTTGAGATATATATATTGCAATGTAGTTAAACGTTTCTGCTTCGATTGTTGCGTAGTTAAGCTCGTTGACGGACTGATAGACCTTTGTTAATTGATTATTTACCAAAACGAATTGTTCCTTAATTGAGGACATTGATTTGTTAAGAACGTTAACGGTTGATTCTACTATCGATGTTTGTTTTTTGTTTAGTTGAAGTAGATATTTTTCGTTTCTGTTGACTTCTTCAATTGTGTTTTCGATGTATTGTGCGTAGTCTTGGTCGAGAATACCAAAAAGTTTGTTTGCAATTGTCCCAATGATATCAAACGGAGATCTCTTTTTTCGTATTGCGATTCCATTTCTATGCTTTAAAATTTCATTCAGCCTTTCTGTTTCCAGGAGTTGGTGTTCTAGTTGCTTCACTACTGCCTTACAAAAGTTGTTTGGGTTCTGTCTCAGCATTTCACACTTTTTTCTTAGCCCCTGAATGCCTTCCTTTAATCCTTGATACTCATTCCAATAGTTTGACATGTTGAAGTATACAAAGAGATTCCATTCGTCCGTTATTAAATTAACCTTACCCAAATCTTCAAAGTACATCCCCGGATTATTTGTGAATTTTTCAACTTCTACCAAACTTTGAGTTGCTGCTTGTCCAAATGCTGTGCCAATGATTATTAAACCGATCATAAGAGAGGAGACAGGATTAATTTTTATTTTTCGCTTCGGTTGTGGTGAGTTGAAGGACTTCCTCTTTGCTGGCCGACTTGGTAATTTTAAGGGTTCCTCAAGCCTTGAAGTCTGCTGTGTTCCGGATGGTAGTGGACATATCTTGAAGATAGATCGCCTAATCACTCCATTGGATGTCTTGATGTCCACAACTCTAGTCAGCTTGTCCTGTCCTGGTATTGTTTGCAATACCCTTCCCATTCGCCATCTGAGTGGAGGTAAGTTATCATCTTTAATCAACACTAGAGATCCTGGTTTAACATCTTCTTGAGGGTGTTTCCATTTGTAACGGTTTTGGATTTCTTGTAAGTATTCCTTGCTCCATCTGCGCCAGAATTCTCGATGTATGGATGTTACTAAATTCCATCTTGCTGCAGTTGACAGGTTTGTCGGTTTCGAATCGGGATCATTTATTGCTGTTAATGGTGCGCCGGTTAAAAAATGTCCCGGTGTAATAGCTTCTAAATCGTTGGGGTTTGATGATATCGGTGTTAGTGGTCGCGAATTAAGTACAGCCTCAATTTGAGCTAATGCAGTGGAAAGTTCTTCTTGAGTTAATGTGGTTCCCGAAAATATGCGTTTCATATGATATTTTGCGGACTTTACTGCAGCTTCCCATAGTCCTCCAAAATGAGGTGATTGTGGTGGTATGGGTTTACATTCAATACCCTTTTCTGTACAGTGAGCGGATATAGTATTGTGACCTTCTTCATCATATATTTTCGCATGCAGTTCATTGAGTTCGTTCGGAGCTCCCATGAAGTTTGTAGCGTTGTCCGAGAAAATTTTGGCGGGTAAGCCACGGCGAGCCACGAACCTTTTTAGGGCACCAATAAACGATTGGGTTGTCAGATCTGATACTAACTCCAGATGCACAGCCTTCGTTGCAAAGCATACGAATACCGATACATAAGCCTTTGTTGGCTGTTTTCCCCTGATCCTATAGTGAATATACACTGGACCCAGGAAGTCGACTCCTACGTTGGTGAATGGTCTTGAAGGTTGTACTCGTTCTGGCGGTAGATTTCCCATAAATTGTTCAATATTCCTTGGCTTTGCCTTAAAACATCGTATGCAGTTGTGTACGATTGTTTGAGCGAGTTGTTTTCCTCTCACTATCCAATAGTCTTGCCTTGCGAAAGCTAACAATGCTTGTGGCGCTGCGTGGAGGTTTGTATGGTGCAGATGTGTCATCAATAATTTCGTAAATAAATGTGAGCTGGGCAAGATGATCTGGTGTTTTGCCTCGTATGGCAATTTAGAAGCCTCCAGTTGACCACCTACACGTACAACACCTCTATTGTCGATAAATGGAGACAATGGACTTAATCGGCTTTTCTCAGGTACTTGTCCAAATTTTTTGAGTGCTTTAATATCGTCTGAGAATGTGGTTTCCTGAATGTATTTGGCTATGATTATATTGGCTGTCTTTAATTCTGGTGCGGAGATAACCGTCCCCTTTATCCGATAGGCCTTCGCTCTTTTCAGATTGCTGATGAAACGTACGATGTATGCTGTTATTCGCCTTAGAGTGGCGAACGAGCTTCGATGATTAATCTCTTCAAGGAAGTGGGTCTTTTTGCTTGTGGCTAGTAAGACTGTTTTTATCGCTTTTACTTCTGGAAGATGTTCGCTTTTCGTTAGTGATGATTGCACTGGCCATGTTGATTGAGATCGGTAAAGGAATGTAGGTCCCTTGAACCAAGAAAGGGTCTTGAGAAATTGGTCGGGAAATACTCCCCGAGACAAAATATCAGCTGGATTTATTTCTGTATTGATGTACTTCCATTGCCCCTTTTTGGTTTCTTCGTTTATGAACGAGATACGGTTGGCGACAAAGGCTTGTAACGGTGATTGGGTGTTTATCCAAGCTAAGACGATTTGAGAGTCAGTCCAGAACGTTGTTTTGTGGATTTCGAGAGGTAGACTCGTTTTGACCACGTTGGCTAGTTGTACCATTAATTTTGCAGCACAAAGTTCTAATCGTGGGATCGTCAGTTGTTTTATTGGTGCAACTCTACATTTTGAACAGACCAGTTGTACTTTAATTTCTCCCGCCTAGTTTGATGATGTCATGTATATAGCCGCTCCATACGCCCGTTGTGAGGCATCTGAAAAACAATGAAGCTGGATATCAGTTGCGGATGGCACTACTACCTGCCTAGGTATTTTTAGGCTGTTTAGGTGTTGAAGTTCTGTCCTGAAGTGCAGCCATTTGGTGTGTATTTCCATTGGAACTGCAGCATCCCAATCCAGTTTAGATCGCCACAATTCTTGTAAAAAGATTTTTGCCAGAATGATTACCGGACTCACAAATCCTAAGGGGTCGAAGATGTGAGCGATATCCGCAAGAATTGTCCGTTTAGTGACCTTTACAGCACTTCTCCATTTAGTTTTGATTATGAATTGATCGGGTGTTGGAAGCCAGGTTAGTCCAAGAGTTTTAACTGATGCTTCGGATTGATCGGATAGTATCGTCTCAACTTCACAGTCTTCTTTAGCTAATCCTTTTAGTAGTGCTGGTGTGTTGGCGCACCATTTTCGTAACGGGAATTGCCCCTGTTTGAGCAAATTAATTAATTCGGTCTTCATTTGGCATGCTTCTTGTAAATCGTCGCTTCCCGTTAAAATGTCATCCATGTATATATCACGTCTGATAATGGTAGCTCCTAATGAATATTGACTCGTTGCAGTTAGAGCCAAATCTTGAAGACACTTGATTGCTAAGTATGGTGCCGATTTTGTACCATAAGTTACTGTGTTTAAATGATATACCCTAATAGGTTGACTGCGGGACTCCCTCCAAAGGATGAGCTGGAACTTCTTGCTGTCATTGTCAACAAGTATTTGGCGATACATCTTGGAAATATCGGCTGTGAATACGTAAGCAGGAATTCTGAAGCGTAATAGAATTGAGAACAAATCGTTTTGCAATGACGGGCCAGCGTGTAATACATCGTTTAGCGATATATTCGTAGATGTTCTTGCAGATCCATCGAAAACCACCCGCAGTTTGGTTGAACTGCTCTCCGGTCGCAAAACGCAGTGGTGTGGCAGAAAGTAATGCGGTCCGCTGATTGATTCTGCTCGGCTGTTTATTTCTGTCATATGGTTGAGGTGAATATATTCCTTCATGAACTGAATATATTGCTGCTGTAATTCTGGATTTCTGTATAATTTCCTTTCCAAGCTAAGAAATCGTTTAGTAGCAATTTCTTTTGATTCTCCCAAGCTAGCTGGATTGTTGGCGAAAGGTAGTTTTACGATATAACGACCGTTTTCTGCCCTGTTTGTTGTGCTGATGAAGATCTCTTCGCATCTTCGTTCTTGCGGGGTCAATTGTATTTCTTGAGATGATTTTGTCGATTGTACTTCCTCTATTTTCCAGAACCTTTCTACTATCTTCTCTAACGTACTTGTTTCCGAGGCAATACCGCAAAAGAGGTTTGAAGTCGATTTTTGAAGTGTAGCCTTTCCCATTACGACCCATCCAAGTAGAGTGTTTTGGAGTGCTGGCAAGTTCTGCTGAATTTTGATCTGTCCAATTGAAATAAGCTCGGGGAATAACTCTGCTCCAATTAGTAGGTCAATCTCCTGAGGTTGGTTGAATGCATTGTCTGCGAGCTGGATATTCTTTGGTAAATTCCATCTGCTCGTATTAATAAATTGACTGGGTTGACGTGACGTTATAGTATCTAGAATGTATACTTCCAGATCCGTACTGAACCCAGTAATTCGGGATTGAAGGCATAGGTTGACCTTCTTGTCGATTTTAAGATGGTTGCCTCCTACACCGGAAATCTCCAGTAGTTCTTCCTTTGGTCTTAGCTTCAATTTGTTGGCTAATTTACTGGTTATGAAGCTCATCTGAGAGCCTGAGTCTAGCAGTGCCCTCGCCTTCATTGGACTATTAGTTTTGTTAAGCACGTTAACCATAGCTGTTCCTAAAAGCACATAGTTAGTACCAGCGTTGTCTCCGTTGATTGCTGATAGACTCGTTTTGTTATTGATCTGTAGAGTCTGAGTCTCGGGCTTCGGTTTGAACTCTGTTATGTGGAGCAAAGTATGATGAAATTTGTTGCATTTGATGCAATGCCCTGCTTTACAATTTGAAACCGTATGCCCAAATCGTAAGCAGTTTAAACATCTTTTTAATGCTTTAACCTTTTTAAGCCTCTCCGTGACTGAAAGCTGCAAAAAGGTTGGACATTTGTAAATGGGATGGTTCGGCTGCTCGCAGAGAAAACACTTGTTATTTTCTTGCGTGGTAGTCAGAGTGACTCTGCTTGATCGTTTAGATTCACCCTTTTCTTTCGTTCCTAGTGCCTCCAACATTTGAAACCGATTCTCTAAGAACGCAAGTAACCCTGTTACTGTCTGAAGCTCACGTGGGTTGTCCAGCGATTGCTCATAAAGTCTATGAGTTTCCTTGTCGATCTTCGGAAGAATCAGATGAATCAATAATGGGTCCCAATCCTGGATAGGAATGCCCAGGTTGCTTATTCCGAAGAGGCACTCCCTTGAAGTGTCGTGTAGTCGTTTGATTGCCGTGGCCGAGTCTCCTATAATGACTGGTTGTCCTAAGAGCTTATTGAGTAATGCTGCAAGTAGTAATCGCTTATTGTTGTAGCGATGTTCGAGGGTTGACCAGGCAGAATGATAGTTGTCTTCTGATACCTGAAGGTGTTGAATTAGCTTGGCCGCTTCTCCAGACAAATTAGCCTTCAGATAGAACATTTTCTCTGCCTTACTCATCGGTTGTTGGTGTATAAGCTGGAGGTAGAGATCGTGAAACTCCTTCCATTGGAGATAGTTCCCGCTAAATACAGGCAGCGTTATCTCCGGTAGTTTCAGCTTGTTGAACCGCTTGGCCTCTGAAGTCGCTGCCGGTGACGTCTTGTCCAACTGTTGATCCAAGTGTTCCTGCAGTTCGATAAGTCGCGATTGACAGCGTTCTTCTAGCTTCTGAATGCTATCAATCGAATAATCTAAGGTCTCTTCTTCTGCCATGATTTGGAGGTGTAGACCAGAGATAATTGACCATTGCTGTGTAAGACTCGCTAGTTTTTGTTTGTAGTATGCAGCTGAACGGTGTTCCATGTTGTCATCGGTGGAGGCAAGTAAATGATCCATTGAGCTGACTGAGGCCTTTTGCTGCCTTATCAGCTTCTGAATGATGTTCCCGCTTTCGATTTTAGTATTGGTGTAAGTGGACATCTCAAGATCGGTTTGTGCTTGTAGTATAGCTGCCTTGTACTCAGTGTACACAGCCTCAACTTGTGCATAGTACTTCCTTTCGAAGTAGCTGCTATCTGGCCGTTCTGTCCGGTATGCTTCTAACTTGATGTCCCTGCTTTCGAATTCACTCCATTCGAAGTCAAGCCGCTCCAGCCGGGACTCCAAGTATGATTTAGTCCGCCTGCCTGGTCCGTCCTTCTTAAAGTTGGAGAATAACTTTGTTATTTTCTCGGCTGAGGTTGCCTGTTCTTTGATGAGGGCTTCCATTGGTTTTTTTTTTTTTTTTTTCTTTTCAGCGGGATCACGTTGTCGATTGGTACCAGTGTTTGACGCCCTGGTAACGCGTGTGCCAATAATTTTAGCTTGCAAGTGATTTACCCCTTACCGCTGGTGGGGGGAAGCAAGATCACGTCGGGGTCACCAAAATGTTAGATCTCTTTTGATCTAAAGTTAGACAACACGGTTGGATTGCGAGTGACTCTTTATTAAAAATTTTAGTTCCTTAAATACTACTTAACAAACAAAATGTAATTCTATGGGTGTATTCTGTTACGTCTGGGCATTGCTACCTAATACTGCATTTGATATTGCAGGTGCGAGCAAAACCCATACGTCAGCAGAATATTCGGTGGGAACAGAACTTAGACTGGTAAAATTGTTTATTTAGCAGAATAGAGTGTGGGAACGGATAATATGGATAGGAGCCATAGGAATTTACAGTATGTATGTAAAGAAAGGAAATATAGTGAGGCTTACAAGAAAAATACTTTTTAATTAAATTAAGATTTAAACACCCCCACTGTTAAACTAACACAACAAACCAATGGCACTACAGAAAGTCGATATGCTCTCTCTAGGCTCAGAGAACGAAAGATATACGAAAACATTCGTCTCTTTCTTGCCTATTTACATGACAAATCTGACTCGGTCTGCTACGAAGGGAAAACCAAAACCAGCGTCATGGTTTCCATCCAGCAGGAAGGCCTCCCTACCGACCCTATCAGTCTCAGGAACCTTTATGTCAGGTACCACGAGATATTTAACATGTCCCCTCAGAAAGTAGCAGACGACCTTGCTGCATTCGGCAACTATGTTCACTCTAAACGAGTATCACACCTACAACGAAGCCGAGCCGACCACGACAAATTTTTTCGTCCATAACGTGCCTCCCTTGCCAGCGCTTAAACCATTCTGCCTCACACCTCCACTCCACAACATCCCTCTTACATTTTACTACCAGAATGTAAGAGGTCTTCGCTCTAAAACCAATGCTGTCCTACGTCAATCGCATGCTCTTCCCTTTGATATTTACGCCTTGACCGAAACCAATTTGATTCCCGACATAAAGAACCAGGAATTGTTCCCTCCTACTTTTAATGTTTTCCGCGACGACGATCCTACCCGCACAAATAAAGATTCCCCCTGTCGAGGCGTCCTACTGGCGATGGACAACAGCCTTAACTCTTCTCCCATTACAATTTCTTCATCCTCTAAAGCCGACTTTGTCGCAATAAAAATATCACTGCCTCTCAAGTCCCTTTACGTTATATGTTGCTTCATCCTACCAGCTCAACCTATCGAATCTTACCAATTTGTTATTGATGCGATCGATCATTTAATTGACCTGTCAGACCCTACTGATGATATCCTTATTTTCGGCGACTTTAATCTTCCTCAGCTACAGTGGACTCCATCAGATGATCAATCGTTTTTCATCGCTTCAAATGCCATCTCAGCTAAGGAATGTCTCTTCTTAGATCGCTTAACAGACTCAAGTCTATGCCAAGTCAGTGGTATATCCAATTATATGGGCAGGCAATTAGACCTTATTTTCACAACAGATCCAATTAACTCCTCAGTCTCACTTTGTCCCCTATCTCTCTCAACAATCGATAACTACCATCCCCCCCTTCTACTTTCATTTTTTCATAACTGTTCATTCCAGTCCACTCCCCCCACAACTCTCTCATCCCACGACTTTCATAAAGCAAACTTTCACAAAATCAGTGAATATCTCAGCAGATCCCACTTTAACTTTCACAACTTAAGTATAAATGATGCCTTATCCATTTTTTATAAAGAAATATTTAATTCTTTTTCCCTTTAGGTTCCGTTTTCCCGCCTTAAAACATCATCTACTAGTCCTCCCTGGTATAATCGCAAGCTTCGTTCCTTACGAAATAAGAGAAATAAGTTATGGGCTGTTTTCCTGCGTACCAGATCCTTTACCGACTATTCCAACTATCTTGGTGCTTATCTTCATTTCACCGAACTTTACGATTCCCTTTACCAGCGCTACCTTAACAATGCGCAAGTCAACCTTATAAACCACCCTAAGTCCTTTTTCCAATTTGTTAACTACAAAAGAAAGTCCGATGATTACCCTCCTTCCCTCTCTTTCAACAACAGGTCATCAACCGATCCACTCACCATTGCCAACCTATTTGCCACATTTTTTAAACAATCCTTCACCAACGACTCCTTTGTACCAGATCCATCCTATTTTAGTTACCTACTGAACTTCTCTAATGGCCCACTTCTCTCTCATATTTTTGATCCGTCTTATATCGAACATAAATTACACCAACTCAATGACGAATTCACACCCGGCCCAGATGGCCTCCCTGCCATATTTCTTAAAAAATGTTCTTCCTCTCTTTCCCTTGCCCTTTCTAATCTCTTCCGTCTATCCCTTTCACAAGGAGAATTTCCTCAGGTTTGGAAAACCTCCTTCATAACCCCGATCCACAAGAAAGGATCAAAGAATGAAATAACCAACTATCGTCCCATCGCTAAACTCTCCCATATACCCAAACTCTTCGAAAGTATTTTGTATGAAGCTCTAAGCTTCCAATGCAAATCACTTATTTCCCCTAGACAACATGGCTTCTTAAAGGGTAGGTCAACCACCACAAATCTCGTTGAATTCGTATCCTTTGCCCTCTCTGCCCTAAGGAATGGCAATGAAGTCGATGTAGTTGCAACCGATTTTAGCAAAGCCTTCGATAAAATCTCTCATCGGTTAATTATCTTTAAATTGTCTGCCCTCGGCTTTGAACCCATATTGTTAAAATGGATATCCTCTTACCTCGAAAACCGTTTTTACAGTGTTCGTTTTAGGTCAGCCCAGTCCGCTCCATTTTTGGCCACCTCTGGAGTTCCACAAGGCAGCCATCTCGGTCCTCTTCTTTTTATATTAACCATAAATGATCTCGATATGATCATCAAACACTCGTCTGTCTCCCTTTACGCCGACGATACCAAATTTTTCAAAACCATTTCCTCTCCCCATGACTCTTTCCTCCTTCAACAAGATCTTGATAGTTTCTCGATCTGGTGCCTCAAAAATTCTTTGGAACTTAACATCGCCAAATGCCAATCCATCACCTTCTCACATAAGCGGAACCAATCTCCTCTCCGACTCTATCTTCTCCATAACCAACCTATATCCTCCGTACAGTCTCTTCGCGACCTCGGCATTTTGTGTGACAGCGAGCTCAACTTCCGTTTACATATGGATGAGATAATCCTCAAAGCCAACTCTGCACTAGGTTTTGTAAAACGGTGGTCCAAAGAATTCACCAACCCATACGTGACCAGGTCCCTCTATATTACCTTTGTTCGGCCCCTCCTAGAGTACGCCAGTCAAGTATGGTCCCCATATCATCGTGTTCATATCTCGAGAATTGAAAGCATTCGGCGTCGTTTTCTTCGATTTGCTCTTCGAGGTATGCCCTGGGACGATCCTTTTAATCTGCCCCCCTATCAAAATCGTCTCAACCTTATCAACTTAAACACCCTCGAAGATCGCAGAGATGCTGCAGACTTTCTCTTCATTCATCGACTCCTTTCAGGTCACGTTGAATGCGCGTCCCTTCACAACTCCATTTTCCTCAACACTAACCCTCGTAATCTACGTACCCCTCGACTCTTCTATCTACCAACCCACCACACCTCCTATGGCGCGAACGAACCAATCTACCGTATGCTACGTCAAATCAACTCAAACCCTACCGTCTTTGACTTTCACCGCACCACTTCCTACCTCAAATCTGTTCCCCTTCACCGCTCCAACCAACCTTAGTTTTAAGTTTTAGTTTAAGTTTATTTTTTAAGTTATAGCTTGTATTAAGCCGAATAAATGGGGGCGTTCGCCCCCACCAAAAATTTACGGAACTATTTGGAAAATCTGTATATAATTTGCACGGTTTCGAAAACGTTTCGGGATGCCGTAAAAATCCTTAGTTTTCAATTGATTCAAAAGTAAAGGTATCCAGTTCCTACGGCATCAACATGTACGAGTAGATTAATCTAAGTGTGACCGGGTTCCGGGCTTTAACTAACCTAACCATTCAAAATATTCTGCTTTCTTTTCTGAAGTATTTTATTTGAAGGAAAAAATCATTTTATTATGCAAATAGAGAGAAATCAACACATTTGGCTCAGGTTGTAAAGTAATGTTCAATGAATTTTAAAAAAAACAGCTAATTTTAGGGGAGATGGTCGAAACCGGTAACTGCTCGAAGTATGAGTACAAATGGACATACTGAATTTAATTCTCTATTTTGTTCAATAAAGGTGATTGGACGTCAAAGTACTGGAGTAATACGACGGTTGTGTACAAGCTCTACATGGCAGTCGCACGTCATATTCTATTATACGCATCTCTATGAACGATGAATACTATTATACATGTTAGATGATGTGTGACAAGTGATGGATATATTTTTTAGGAGTTCATTTTAAAATGAAATAGAACACAGAAAAATTAATTATTTGAATGAACAATGACTGGCATTTAATGTTCAAATACAATTTAATACAGACCACGTGCTCCAAAGGTCATCCCTTCTGTACATACTTTGATAACTTCTCTCAAATAAAATAAATCGTTACAAAAACAAGGAAAATAGTCGAAAGTTACTCCCAAACTGTCCATATTAAGAAACTGTCGGATCGCGGAATACGTATTATTTTAATGTCCGTGATATGAAACCGAGAAGAGATCCCAACGGAACAAATATAATAAATATCGTTGCGCACATGCTTCAAAACGAGGAAAACAGGACTATTGTTAGTAATATTGCTGTGCATATACTCAGCGACCTTAGACGGATTGAGCGTCAACGTAAGGTTAACAAGTAAAATAATCCAATCGTATGAAATTCATAATATTAGATTTTTAACCGACCCCCGGGAAGGAATGCGTTTAGGTAATACCACGGGGGGTACTAATCGATCATTCAGGTGGAAGTGGTTTGATCCGGTAAAAATCTAGCACTATTAATATGCGTCGACCCCTTGGCGCCTCTTTCAGAGTTTGCACCTCCTAGAGCCTAAAAAAACCTCTACAGTTAATCATTTTTATGTTGGTTATCGGTTCCTATATATTGTTTTTAGATAAAATACTCGTATAGAATAGCTGTTGCCCCTAAGTGATACACCTAATAGATAACTGAAATGATCACGTTGGATATGAAAATCCAGTTGTAAGAATAGTTTAAAGAAAAACAAAAAAGACAACAAATGCGAGCGTTATAATCCGTTTTAATGAGTGCCGCTTCTGAGTTGGCAGATCTTTTATACACTTGTTATATACAAAAATGAGTGAGAGTTCTCAGACCGTTCACCTGATCGGATGATCGAACACACATAGGCAATTGCAGCTAGTTAATTGAGTTACAATATGCCTCCAATATGCAAAACAATTGTGCACAAAAGTGCGCGTCTCAAATTTCCCTACACAGTGAACTTGCTCTTTTTCGTCACATAAACATTTTTTTTGAGTATGTATCTAACACTCTAACCATTGTGTTGTTTTTAAGTCACCGATGTCGACCTCTGAAAGGAAATTATCATCACCCCAGATGTAAGACCATTTTATAATACAAGTTTCTAGGTCACAAATGACAGTAACCTCAACTCGGAAGTAATAAATTTATGTTTTAAGGTTAATTTCTAATTTTACAGTATAAAAAGATTCATAGAAATCTGCATATTGATCCTAGCCAACTATTTATATGCGGATCAGACTTCTGTACCCTGAGATATACGAGTACAACTGGCAGCTAAAAAATTTAAAACAGAGTCTAAATACAAATACTTGTGGTTCCGTAATTCTCGTATTTTGATGAGAAAATGTGATAATAGTGAGGCTGTTGTCATAAGATCATTTGAGGATATTAATGCTCTTCAAGCACAATAATATGAACGATAGCTGTGATCTTATGTGCGACAGCTCCACTACCAAAACCATACGTAAAAAAACCATACGCTATTTTAAATGTAAATCAGATGGCAAATCATTTTTCGTTTTACATCAAAACATACGTAGTTTACCCCAAACTTCGACTTACTGATGGTGAATCTAGAAGCTCTCGTTAACCTGCCTGACATAGTATTTGTTTCTGAAATTTAGATCTACTCTTGCGAGAGTGGAGATTACCATATTCCGAACTATAATTTTTTTCCTAATACGAATGATACGTACTCTGCCGGTGGAGTAGGAGTTTTTATATCAAACTTCTATGAGTGTGATGTAAAAACTTTTAATTTAAAAAGCGCGGACGTCATTAAAGTTTGTTGCAATATTCACAATGAATGCTTTAATTTTATCTGTGTATACAGACTTCATTCTTCTTCTCCGAATTTGTTTTTGGGTGAATTTTCAAATTTGTTAGCCAATGAACGATCTGGAAAACTTGTTATCCTAGGTGATTTTAATCTAGATATCTTATGTTCTAACTCCGTTTCTAATTCCTACTAAGCGATCATGGCTGAATATGGTTTTTTATCTTTTATTGCTGAGCCTACTAGACTAATTTCAGGCTCCTGCCTCGACCATGTTTTTGCTCGGTTTGAGAATATTGCTTTGGATTCCCTTGCTGGTTTTAACTTGGATCTACATATAAATGATCATTGTATGACGGGAATCCTTTTTGAAAATATAATATGCAGGAAATCAAACGCATCATCTCAAACCAGCTTTGATAAAATTAAATTTCCTGAATGGAACAATAGGCTACGTTATGAATACTGGGAAAGTGTTTAAGTTGAAAGAAATGCTTCCTCAGCATATAGTATATTTTTTAGTATTCTGAAAAATTACATAAGCACATCTATTTACATTATAACATGCAAAAAATCGGAGTGTCGCCTTAAGCCTTGGATAACTCGTACCCTTATCAAAAAAATAAATATCAAAAACAAATTAAGAAAAAAATGTTGGAAACATCCTTTGAATACCAATTTAAATAATCGTTTTGATAAATTCTGCACAAAAGTGACAAAAGAAGTTAAGAAAGCTCGGGATGACTATTTTCGTTCGAAAATACAAGCGGCAAGTGGAAATCTTAAGAAAGAGTGGCAAGTATTGTACTTAAAAATGGAAGTATTAACATTTCAAATCCCGTACAAGCAGTAGCGCCGGAGCGGGGGTCGTCTTCGATGCTCTCTCTGCCTCTCTTTAACTCACTTGACCACTTTTGCACAGTTTATAATGAAGGTGCGGAACCCTGGTAAACAGCCACCATCTCTTCATGAATAGTTTTTTTACTTTTTCCTTGCTTAGTGAGAAATTTAATTACAGCGCGATGCTCAATTTTCACCATCATCGTCTCAGTTGCCATTATGATTCTGTTTAACTAGAGATAAAACGCGAATTAATAATCACATTTATATGAAATTGTACATGAATGCACTAAAATAATAATATTACTTGATAAATAAGTCACTCTATATATACAACCACAGCTTCACCCCGATACCGAGAATATGTTGAACGCCCCTCGTAGCTAACGAGTTCAACAATTACTTTGCTTCCATTGGACAAACTTCCTATCCAAGTAATTCGCAAATTTGGTGTAACTGTTGCCCTAAGGCTGGCTCTCAAAACAACTGTTCTAGAAACAGCTTCATGTTTAAGTTCATTACGGGATTTGAGGTACTAAAAACTATTAATTCCCTTCCTAATTCTAATTCACATGGAAATGATAAAATATCGAATTTGGTACTCAAGTACATTGGACCCAACTTAGTAGATATTTTGACTTACCTTTTTAATTTTAGTGGTGCCTGGTGCCTTTCCATCTGAACTTAAATGCGCTGTAGTGATTCCGTTATTTAAGAAGGGCAGCAGGACAGATGAATCAAACTACAGACCAATTTCTTTACTGCCATCAATTTCAGAAGTTTTGAGAAAATAATTAAAACGAGAATATTAACTTATCTCAATCATTATAATTTTTTCTCTCCTATGCAGTTTGGCTTCAGAACTGGCCTCTCAACTGAGGATGCTCTATTGGACTTTTGCTCCTTCTTACTAGATAAAAAACATTTTTGTTCAGGCCTTTTTGTGGATATAACCAAGGCGTTTGACATGGTTGACCACGTCATACTATTAGATAAACTATAAAAGGTCGGATTCAGAGGATTCATACACAATTGGTTTGAGTCTTATCTTAAAGATAGAATGCAATATGTAAAAATTGGAAGCAATATAAGCAGTTCAAAAACCAGCAACCTGGGGGTACCCTAAGGTACTGTACTTGGCCCAATTTTATTCCTAACATACATAAATTCCTTATTTTCTCTCTCATTCGTAGGTAAAATTACAGCTTTTGCCGACGACCTTGGAGTTGCATATTGTTCAGCCAGTCCACTGATATAAACCATGATGTTTTCCTACTTAGATGCTGGTTTGCTAATCACAAACTTATTGTTAGTAGTAAAACTAAGTTGATGTTTATCAGTCTTACTGAGCAAGAGTACGCCGACTTAGACATAATATTTCATTCTAAAGTCTGCCCGTGTCACGACTTGCTATACAGGCAATGCAGAATCCAACCTTCAACAGGAATACTAATTGCAGTATTGATTGCTTCAAAATAGAAGGTGTAGATAATTTCAAGTATCTTGGTGTTACAATACTTGAACTGGTCCAAGCACATTTCTGCCTTAAAAAATATCTTCTTTCTGCTACTCGTTGCCTTTTCCGCCTTAGAAAGTATTGCTCTATTAACACGTTGAAAAGGGTTTATTATGGTGTATTCCAATCAAGATTGCAATATGGGATTTGTAGTTGGGGTGGTGCTAATATTAATAAACTGCAGCAATTAACTCTCCCTCAAAAATTTGCAATTCATAGTGTTTGTGGTTTCATCGTTATGCGCACACAATGGACCTTTTCACATTCTCCCTTTGCGCCATCTATTCTATTTTAAAGTCCTTAAGGTCTTTTTCATGAGAGGCGGGTATCTAGAGAGTCCAATTTCTGACTTTCGCAGCTTACGCAGCCACTTAAACTTTGTTGTAAATGTCCCTGCTTTTCGCACTACAAATTACAGAAACTTCTACTCCATTTCATGCAAACTATTTAACACTTTGCCCTTAGAAATTCGATCCATAAGAAATTTGTCCGCATTCACTAAAGTAGTTAAATCATGGCTTCTTAGTTTTAATCATCATGAAATCGAAACTCTACTAAGTTATCCAATTTAAAATATAGTAAAGTAAATAAATAAAAATGATTTGCTCATTTGATCAACTATATATTTACCTATTTCTGCCATTTACATTAGATTTTGTATGTAAACGCTTTTAATTTGTTAAAGATTATTTTTTTCTTCTTTCCTCTTTTTCTTGAATTGAACTTCTGTTTTTCTACCTTTGTACACCCTACACAAAGTAAATTTTTTATTTTTTTTATAATGTGGCATCGTCTCTATTTTTCATAAATAAAGGTGTCACTAACTATTCTATATGTACATATCAAATGCATGTAAAATCGTATTTTAAATTTGTAACTTTTGTATATACATATGAATAAAGAAATTTGAATTGAATTGAATGGAATTGAATTGACAACTGCCTATTAATATCAAAACCGTACCAGCTATTAATAGAAAGTAAGTGAAATTGGCGAACTATAGAATTTATTCTCGTGAACCGTTGCCAAAAGGAATAGGGCGACATAAAAAAAAATTAAAACTGCAGAGCTAGCCATCTTCTGCAACTATAGCAATACGATGGCTTGTTCATGACTTTTTATCTAAGCAGATTTTCCGAGATAAATTCGAATCGTAAATTATTCAGCGTTCTACGAGTATCATATAAAGCGTAAAATAAAGGCAGCATATACTTCTTCGAAGTATCTTTCTAACTCAGCAATTAATTTGGTCATATTGTATAATACAAGAGGACGCTTTCTATTGTAGATTTTGAGTATATCTTGGAGCAACAAGTGGAAGACGCATTAGAAGATGTGAGCACTTTATTGAATACAAGTAATTTCGATTTAAAGCAAAGTAATTGCTGAAAATTAATATTCGTTTTAAGATGAGAGAGGAACCTTTCTTAATTAATTCTTATTGCTGGTATTTTTCACTTAATAAATTTCGCAATATTTTCATTGAGAAATTATTGATTTTTTTGGAAATTCCTTGAACATTGTTCGTATATACACATTGTACCTACTTCAACTTCAAAGCAAACAATTCACACAAACCAAGGAAACTCAACTTTGTCTTTTCTAGCACTAAGACAACAAATCAATAAATACTTCATTCCAGTTCTAATAACTTATTAGATAAAATTGAATTTAACCAAGTTGAGATGGATGAGGAATTAAGCTCGGTATGGCATCCAACATTTGGCAGTTAATTATAGTAACCACTGGGTTGAATTGGCTCGAGATATTAATTAACGTAGTTTCCAAAGTGTCCATGAAGAAAGTGTTGGAAGTATTCATATCACACACATAAAGTGAACATCTGAAAAATAGTTCGGGAACAACGTTGCCTCGTTATTATGTACAGTTAATAAATATTAAACGAAGTAATACATATCCTTGCACCTGAGACGTAGGAAAATGAACGCTTCCGGAGTGTATGTTTTTTTTTTAACGTACACCTTATGTTATTGTGGGATTAGTCTTCCGAGATATGACGGAATGTGAAGCATCAAGCGAAAGGTAAAAGCGGATATGTTGGAACCATCAGTGAATAGCCTTTCGCACAAAAGAAAAATATATCGTATCATCATCTGGTATTTGTTTTGTTCGTGGTTGGGTTTTATTTTCTAGAGATATGGATAGGAAGGATATGTATTCATCATGTATGTGTATAGGTAGGTACTTATGTATGAAGTCATGGGTTTATCTCTTTCTGTATTCTTTAAGAAGCAACAGAGAAGAACCTGTTAACAAGAGAAAACCTAAGATACTGCCGTATTTTTTCGGTATTAGGGAATTCTTTAAAACATTTACAAGTAAGATACTGATACTGGGTTCCATTTTCCTTTTTCGTGAAAGAATCTCTGTGGCTAGGGTTGTGCAATAAGAAAATGACACTTCTTCTATAATTTATGTACGACACATGTTAAGAGGGGAATCTATTCTTTTGAAAAGTGTATAAAAGAAAAAAATTTTGATTCATACAATATTATTCTCGGGAGCAAAACAAATCCCATCGGTTTTCAAAAATTTTATTTGGAACATTTATATTTTCGGATGCGGAAAGTCCTATTAATGGCTATATCACCATAAATACTAAGTTGCGGTTAAATCATTTAGTTTTGGAATCATCAACTTGATCCACTTAAGACATGAAAAAAGATATAAGATATACAGTTCATAAACGTAGTAATAGGGTATATGTATAATCAGTTATTTAACTGAAAACATGCAGGGTTATTCTCAACAGCTTTTATCTCATGAATTTCGCGTCTTTTTGTACCTACTATACGTGCACTTTTCAATATTTGACATTATCTCATGGCTGATAAAATAAACGGTATAAACATTTTGAATGATATGAGGGTATTGAACACCTGGTGCGTGCGTGTTGAGAACATTTTTTTCATTTAAAAACTCAAGCATAACCTTGCTCGAAAATGATGTGATTTGTTCATTGAAATATAATTATGTAAAAGAATGTCAAGTGACTAGACATATTTTTCATCGCTTTGTCTGAATCTGAATTATTTATCCAACTTTATATAAGTGATTCCCAGAGGAACGTTGTTGAAATAGAACCAACTTAATTTGCCTTGTTATCATTCAATTTTCTTATGCAAAATCGTTCTCAAGAAACATTTTAGTCACTTTGGTTTTCATCTACATATGTTCAGTGCGATTTCGATCCTGGTTTTTTTTCTTTGTCCGCTTTTACACGTCGCATGTTTTGAAAGATTCAAATGAGTGCAAAAGAGAGGGGTAATGAAACAAAAAATACCCAATTAACCCCCTGCATGTGTGTAAGATTTTCATTGCATTTTTTTTTCTCTTTCTTTTTCTCCTTCTTCTTTCTTTTTCGCATTTACTACATTATTTCCTTGGCTGTTGTTACGAGCACAACATTTCAGTATGGCGGATGAACTTAAATGGACAACAGAATTAACAAGTGGGCTCATTTTCAATTATGAAATACTGAGCGCCAAAGATGAAATGAAAGAGTGCTGCCAAATAACATAAAAAAACCAAAGAAGGGGAAAAGGCTTCGTGGAAAAATGCGCGCATCACTTAATGACAGTTCAAAAGAAAATAACCAAAACATGCGCATTACACTCATGCGCTGTGTAAAAGCGGACTTTCTAAAATATCAACTACTCGTACTATTTTTATATCAAAATTCTACCTGTGAAAATATCGGATAACAAAGTATCCCAATCTGACTAACTAACTACGTGATTTGGAATACGGTCTTATAGATAAATTTAAATCTTTACTAGATGGGGCTATTGGTGCTCTAAAATTTACACCGAAATTTTGTTATTTGCAACTACATTTCTTACGAAACTGAAAAGAGTGCTCCAACAAATTTTTCCAAAAACATTATTTTTAATCAAAATTCTTTAATTTTTACGGGAAAGATATTGAAGGATGGTAAAAAAAATACTATTCACCGGTTATTTATGAAAGTTTGAAAAAAATCGATTCAATGCAAAATTATGTTAGACGCATTCTTTTAAAATTTTAAATTTAAATATTTTAGAAGAATAACATTCCTTGAATTTTACTTAATAGGTAGTTTGACCTACATTTTTCCTGATTACTTCAAAAACTCTTTCCGGAAGTGAGTTAATTAGCTCTTGAAGCATTTCTGTTCAAGCTGTTGTTGTGTACGGTTTGTATAGAAAGCGTTTACAATTATACCTCATAGGCTTTCTATGGAGCCTAGGTCGGGATTTCTTGCAGGTCGTTTAAGCAGTTGTATAGAACGGTACGAAAAAAGGTTTTAGATGCTTTCCAAATGTGAATGTTGGCGTTATCTTGGTGGAAAGTAGGTTCTTTATTTGCATTTGTCTCTAAATAATATATAAAGACATCATCTAACATTTCAATACAATGCTCCGAACTCATTCGCGTTGTTATAAAGCGAGCCTCCTGCAAAGATTTTGATCATCCTTGGCGGATCATTGCGGCACAGACCATGCTAGTAATAGCTGAACCCATCAGTGTCATCTATGTTGAATTTTTTCTCATCTGAAAAAATAAAGTTATGCCAGCAAGTTTTCCAATTCATATGTGTCGTTGCAAATTCTAATCTGGTCGTTTAGCAGTTTTATTCCGGTTGATATTTTTTTTCGCCCTTAAATTGTTGCTGTACTTGCCGTTTTCCAATTGGTAGTTCTAGTTTGGAATCAATTTGTGACGAACTAAGCTTTCCATTCCATTTATTGTCAATTTTTTTTTAAATGCCATGATGGTTTCATAATTTGAGATTAGTTTCCAACTAAGTGTTCAGATCTTTTTATTTGGCGAGCTATTTCTCGGTTTGGTATCTCGAGGTATCTTTGGTATTTTTTAACAAAATGATTTTTTTCTTTTCCCACTTTATCTAAGAACTTAGAATTGTGTACCTTTTGCCATTATGACTTCTGTGTAAATTCCGATGAATAAAACTACTGTTATATATTTCCTTTTGTCAACTTAAGCGACCTCTGTAGTTCTGCAAAATGTGATTTTTTATAAAAATTGTGAAGTTGGCAGGACTTGAAAAGGGTCCGCCATATTTTCCGGCACTTTTTTTGTAAGATAAAGCGAAGAGAAAAGGAATAAACAGAAAAAACAAAAAAAAATAAAATCCACTGTTTTCTTCCAAACCAAACACCAGTTTACAATTCAGGTTTTCACTTTACAATTCACAAAATTAAAGTAATTCGCGAAATAATATACGAGTATATTTAAAAAAAAAAAAAAACTTAAATTCGTCACAATGAGCCGCCGATTAACTCGACAGGTAATAGTTGATGCCCTTCTGGCAGCAAACATTGATTTCCCGCAAAACACCACACTTACGCAATTACGAAGGCTGCATAACGAATTGTCGACTAGTGTTGACTGCGGTGAGTATCCCGATGACTTCGAGGACGATGATTTTGCAGCTGTTGAGACACATGTTGCTGCTGAAGATGTCGGGGTTAATTTCGTTGACGATGAAGAGCCCGCTGTTACGCCTGATGTTATCCCTGCTAAGTCCGCTGTCGAAACTGCTGCCAATCCCGCTGCTAAATCTGCTGCCAAACCCGCTGTCATTCTTGTTCAATCTGCTGCCACAATCGCTGCTCAACTTTCTGCTACTACCATGCCCGCTGTCAAATCTGCCGCTGCCCCTGCTGTCAAACCCGCTGTCACGGATACTACAAGTGCCACTTGCGGTGTACCTAGTGCCGAAATATGTAAGTTACAAGAGCAACTAGATATATTGCGAATGCGTCGTGAAGTACTCGAGTTAGAAAAACAAATTCAGCTTATGGAAGGAACTCAAGTGACTACTAAACAACGTGTGCACTTCGAAGAACTAGATGCCACAGTCCTATTGTTTTCTGGCGACGATCACAATGATATTATCATGTGGTTTGCTCAGTTTGAGGATCATGCCTCTGCATGTTCCTATAGTGAAAGAGAGAAGTGTTTGGGTATTTGGCGCCGGCTGGATGGAACAGCAAAGATGTACGTGTCAAACCTGGGGCTGGTCGATTACGATATCATGAAATCTATCGGCAATTGAGAGCGCGCACACTAAAGCAGTCGGAGTCTTGTTTAAGATATGTGGTAACCATGTAGTCGATCGCAGCAAAATCTAACATAGATAAACAAGAGTTAGTCGACCTAATTATTGATGGGATTCCTGACAATACCAATAACGTCACCCTGTTATATGGAGCGAACACCATAGATGACTTGATTCACCGAATGGACCGATATGAGCAACGCCGTACAAGCAATAGAAAGCTAAATGTCAGTATTAGTGCTCCGAGGTCGAGGACCGCCGCTGTTACTTCTGGAAAAGAAGCAATCCGATGTTTTAATTGTTCCCAGTTTGGGCATTTTCAAAGTTCCTGTCCGAAGCCACAAAGGCCTCCTGGCTCCTGTTTTACTTGCCACCAGATGGGTCATCAGCACAAAGACTGCCTGAAGTCCAGACGCCACCAGATAGTTGCTGCCCTGGAATCCTCAGGAGTAAATTCCAACGATAATGTTGACGAAGATGTTTCAGGAGCAGTACGTGCAATGCAAATGGTAAGGTTGGCTTCCAATTTTAATTATCAAAGCTCTTGTAAAGACAGATGCACCAAGTTCATATATTTCTTTTCTCTCATTGACTCCGGTAGTCCGATTAGTTTAATTCAACAATCAAGTGTCCCAGGATTTGTTAAACTGTCAGACGTTTTGATGCCAACTAATTTCCTCGGCCTTGGCAAACATAAGATATGTACATACGGTACTATTTCATGCTTAGTCAACTTCCGAAATGAATCGAAAATTATTTCTTTTGTAGTTATACCTAATGAAGTGATGACAATTCCGGTAATCCTGGGACGAGACTTCATGAAAATATTTAATATACTCGTATATATATTTATATATATTTATTTCAACATAAACTGAATTCAAATAAATTTAAAAGACATATATGTCCTAATGCTAGTCTATTAAGTTAAGAAAAGAAATTAGTGATTTTAGCAAACAAGTGTGCCCATTACCTGCTGCGAAGAAACCAGTTGGGGTTGTTTCAATTGATAGGAAAACGCGAGTCTCTGTGCCACTGCCTGGGTGTGCCTTGGGTGCTGATTGTGTCGAGGATTTTGTTAGGAGATTATGTGCTATTGACATACGAGTAGATAGACCAACACAGATTGATATTTGATATTTGGATAAATACCATTCTGAGGTGTTAAGTAAATTATAACAGATTCTTATTTAAAACCAAAGAAAATTATACAGACACCATACGATTATACAATGAAGATAAGATTAACTGATGATACCCCACATCACAGGTTCAGAAAATAACTGATAACTTAATTATTATACGGACTAGAAAAATTATACGGCCAAGCCTTATGCGTCTGCTATCGTAAAGAAAAAAGATGGCAGAACAGGAATGTGTGTTGATTGCTGAGCACTAAACAAAAAGACTATTCGTGATAATTTTCCGCTGCCATTGATAGGAGACTGCATCGAGTACATGGCTAATAAATGTTGGTTCACTTTAATTGATTTGAAAGACGGATTTAATCAGTGCGCGATGCATAATGATTCCATCCCATTAACTTCTTTCGTTACGCCTCATGGCCAATTTGAGTACTTAAAGATGCCCTTTGGATTAAAAAATGCACCTTCAAACTTTCAGCGTTTACTTTATAATATTTTTCGTGATTTGATTAATGCAGGCAAAATTATAATTTACATTGATGACATTTTGATTGCGTCCGTTGATTTTGAATCACATGTACAGGTAGTTGCAGAGGTATTGCAAAGGACTTATAAGAGGTTCTAGAAGTAAAATTAAGTAAATGTAAATTTGGTTACGACGAAATTGAATATTTAGGTTATTTGGTGAACCGGTCGGGTATTCAACTAAGCGCGGCACATATTAAAGATATTAAACATTATCCGATTCCAAAGAACCAAAACGAACTGCACTCTTGTATAGGTCTGTTTTCGTATTTTAGAAGGTTTGTACCATCTTTTTCCAGATCGCTAGACCACTATTGGACCTGTTACGCAAGGAGTCTGCTTTTAACATCTCTGAAACTTGTAAAAAAGTTTTCAATGAATTGCGAAATAGATTGGTGGCCGCACCGATCCTTGCAATTTATTGCCCGAAACCTGCGACAGAACTTCACTGCGATGCCAGTAGTCACGGATTTGGTGCAGCATTGATGCAGCGACAGGATGATGGAAAATTTCATCTGATTGCATACTTTTCGAAATCTACATCCGCATAGTTTTGAGTTAGATACCCTTTCCATTATCTATGCACTTCAACGATTTCGTGTGTACTTGGAGGGAATTCCATTTTAAATAATTACTGATTGTAATTTACTTACAATGACTTTGAATTAGAAAACTTTAATTATTCAATTCAGCATCGAAGTGGAATATCTATGGGACAAGTCGATGCATTGAGTCGGTGTCATCCCAAGCAACCTTTGTGTGAGGATGCCCTTGACCACGATAAAGATAAAATCGATTGCCAAATTATTGCTGCTGTAGACAGTGCCGAATTGGACTTTCACATACAGGTGAAAATCGTGATGACAGAATAAGGGCAATACGAGAGAAGCTAGAGTTTGGTTTTGTTGATGGATTCGAGTTGCATGACGGGTTGGTTTTTAGAAAATGTGACTCCGATTTTTTATTATATGTGCCACAGGAAATGGAAGAGAATGTCATCCGAATTATACATGAAAATACATACATGCTATGATCAAATTAAAAAGAATTATTGGTTTGCTAACATGAAAGATAAAATTAGTCAGTTTATACGAAATTTTATAAAATGTATCCTAAATTCTGCACCAGCTTACATAAACGAACATAACTTGTTTAATATACCTAAAAACCCAATTCCCTTTGATACAGTTCATGTAGATCACTTTAGCGCCCTGCCTTCAATCGTTTCGAAACGTAAACATGTGCTTGTCGTTATTGATGCATTTACAAAGTTTGTTCTCTTATGTCCAGTTAATTCGACAAGCATTAAGGAAGTGTGTTGCGCACTGCAAAAATACTTTAGTTACGATTTCTGACCTCGGTTCTTGGTTTACTTCTAACGAGTTCAGTAATTTTCTACTTAAGAATAATGTTGACCATGTCAAAGTCGCAGTAGCTTCCCCTCAGGCCAATGGCCAAGTGGAACGGGTGAATCGTGTCCTTAGAGCAATGATTAGTAAGCTAACGGAGTCGGTTCAACATAGTACAACGAAAGAGCACACAGTCAATTGTTGTTTGGAATAAATCAAAGGGGTTGAATAAAGACTAAGCCTAGTGTTAAGCCAACCCCCAAGCCTCACAACCAAACCAGCATACATAATTCTGACCCAAATTGGAGTCTTAAAGTAGGAACATTCCCCTCCTTTTCCCAAGCGATTCGTTCCACATCTCCTTTCCCTTCCCCCAATAATTCTAAGCTAAATAATTCGATCGTAGAATTTACGAAAACGTTCGCCTTTATCTAGCTTATCTACACGATAAGCCTGATTCCATTTGCATTGATGGCACAACCAAAACAAATATTATAGTTTCCATACAGCAAGAAGGACTTCCTACAAACCCAAAAGACCTACGTCAGATTTTCATACGGTTTCACGAAGCCTTTAATATCACGCCTACCGACGTTGCAAGCGACCTCTCCTCTTATGCCACCCATGTCAGCTCAAAGCGACTCTGGCACCTTCAAAGAACGCGTTCTAGTTTTAAGACCTATTTTCGCTCCTAACCAACCTCTACCTCTATTTGCACTCCCTGATTTCCTCAGCATATCAAAATGTTAGAGGACTTCGCACAAAAACATCTGAAGTCTATATTACTTCGCAAAAACTGCCGTATGATATCTTCGCTCTTACTGAGACCAACCTTTCCTCTAATTTTAAGAATAGCGAGTTATTTACCCATGATTATGATGTCCACCGAAACGATGGCCTTATGAATAACGACGAATCAACTGGCCGCGGAGTACTTTTGGCTGTACCTACTCGCCTTAATTCTAAATTATTTAAGCAACTATCTACAGTTTGCTTTGAATTTGTCTGCGTAAGAATTCCTATTTCTAAGCGCAATCTCTTTATTTGCTGTTGCTACATTCGCCCATCGCAACCAACCTGCAGCTACCAACTAGCTATTGACGAATTCGATGCCTGTTTGCCAAAGCTGACGCAAATGACACTGTTGTCGTTATGGGTGACTTTAACTTACCACGACTCAAATGGATATGCACTGATGATTCATACTACACCGCCAGAAATGCAAGTTCGGAGAAAGAAATTCTTTTTATTGACTGTCTCGTGGACTCCGGACTTTTTCAGTTAAGTGACATAACCAACTATCTTGGTAGACAACTCGATCTTATCTTCTCCACTGACGTAGATAACAGCATAGTCTCAGCCAGCAAGCACCTCCTTACCACTCTAGATTCTCACCACCCGCCTCTTTCTATGACGTTTTCGTCCAACGTTTCAAAACCTTTTTGCTTTGAACACGTGTACAACTTTAATTTTCGAAGAGCCAACTTTTCTAAATTAAACAATCTTCTTTCTAAAGCTAATTTCAATTTTCTCTTCAACTCTAGTATTCCCGTTGATGATGCACTTACCTCTTTTTACAATATCATCTTCGATTGTTTTTCCCAGTCTGTTCCTTTTGTACCGCAAAAAAATCCATCGTTATCCCCACCTTGGTATAACAAGGAACTCCGGTCAATACGAAATAAGAGAAATAAACTTGGCACACCTATCTTAGTACACGTTCTGAAGCGGATTATAATAAATACCACCTTACTTATACCCAATTTTCAGATCTATGTGAATCACTATATTCCAGTTATTTAAGCCGCATGCATAATAGTCTTATTTCTGATCCCAAACGCTTTTTCCAGTTTATCAACTCTTTCTTTGATCCGCAAAGAATAGCAAACTTCTTTGCCGAATTCTTTAGCTAATCGTTTGCTTGCCACATCCAAAACCCCGATCTATCTTATTTCTCATACTTGAACAGCTGTCCACAAACATCCTTTACTTCGGTGGATATCTCAATGGCATTAGTAGATGAAAAGATAGGTAATCTAAAAAGTGAATATTCCGCTGGACCTGATGGTGTACCCCCCATAGTTATAAAAAAGTGCGCCGCCTACTTGGTAAAACCTCTCACTGCCTTGTTCAGACTTTCCTTATCTCAATGCGCCCTTGGATTTCGATCAGATTTCGTTACGTGGATTTCCTCATACTTAAATGATAGACACTACAGTGTCCTGTTTAGGTCTACATTATCTAAACCTTTCAAAGCCACCTCGGGTGTTCCCCAAGGAAGTCATCTTGGTCCCTTGTTATTTATATTAACAATTAATGATGTTGATACCATCGTTAACAATTCTTTTATCTCCATCTATGCTGACGACATCAAAATCTTCCGTCACATATTGTCTCCCTCTGACTGTTCTCTGTTGCAAGATGATCTCAATCGATTTTCCACTTGGTGTCTTCATAATTTTCTTGAGTTAAATGTTAACAAATGTCAAACTTTAACTTTCACTAGAAAACGTCATACAACTCTTTCTCGTGCATATTTCATCAATAACGAGCTTGTTCCTAATGTGACCGAAATGCGCGATTTAGGCATTATCTATGATAGCGAACTGAACTTTCGCTCTCACCTAGATAGCATTATTAGTAAAGCCAATTCGACTCTTGGCTTCATTAAGCGCTGGTATAAGGAATTTGACGACCCATATGTGGCTAAAGCACTCTACAACACGTTTGTTCGGCCCCTCCTCGAGTATGCAAGTCCAGTCTGGTCACCATATTATTCTGCGCAAATTGCACGTATTGAATCGGTACAGCGTAGGTTCCTTCGGTTCGCATTACGGGGACTTCCTTGGTCTGACCCATTCAATTTACCCCCCTATCATAATCGACTGAAACTTATTAACTTACAACCCCTCATTACACGACGAGAAGTTTGTGATATAGTTTTTGTCCATCAGCTTTTAAATGGTAACATTGACTCTGAGGCTCTGCTCGAACGCATCTCCTTAAATGTTAATCCACGTAATCTAAGAACTCTACCTCTCTTCCGAGTTAATTCCCACCGAACTAATTACGGATACCATGAACCGTTATCTCGAAGCCTTCGCGAAGCGAACAAATTCCAGTCAATCTTTGACTATCACCTGAACAAACACTCCCTTAAGATTGCCCTTTATTCCCCTCGCTCTCTACCGCCACTCCACAGCTCTAACAATTAAATTTTTATTAGTTTTATAAGTATAATATTTAAGTTCAATGCTTGTATTAAGCACAATAAAACTGTCCGGGGTTTACCCGGGCCTAAATTAAATTAGTGAGTTTAAGCAACGCGATTTCGATAAAAATAGGTCAAGGGCATTAAGTGCCTTAGAAAAGTCCCAAGATTATAGTTTGCAGTATTTCCTAAGGCACAGTCGGCCAGCAGAGCAATATTCAGTTGGCGACTATGTTGTCATAAGACATATTGATACAACCGTAGGGCAAAACAAGAAGTTTGTACCGAAATACCGCGGCCCGTATGTAGTTCATAAGGTACGAGTATTACCTAACGACCGGTATGTGGTTAGAGACGTGCAAAACTGTCAGTTGTCTCAGCTTCCATATGATGGTGTTGTGGAAGCTAATAAAATACGTAAATGGTTAGAACCAAAGGGGTAACCGAATGCATTAATATCTGTCAGCCACCTGACACCGAATTAAAGTACATCTCAGAGGAGCAACTAAATCATCTATTTTAAATTATCTTGATCGAGGTCAATCAAGTGTCAGATTGGCCGAGCTGTTATATATTTCCTTTTGTCAACTTAAGCGACCTCTGTAGTTTTGCAAAATGTCATTTTTTATAAAAATTGTGTAGTTGGCAGGACTTGAAGAGGGTCCGCCATATTTTCCGGCGAAGAGAAAAGGAATAAACAGAAAAAACAAAAAAATTAAATCCGCTGTTTTCTTCCAAATCAAACACCAGTTTACACTACTGAAAATGTGGATAAGATAACTACGAGACGTATTGCTGCTGAGCTGGATCACAAACCTTGCCCTCACTTCGACGCATTCATTTCGATTGCGAGGCAGCTTCGGCAATAGTAACACCCCGCTACTGATCAGACTCTCTTACTGCTTTTCAGGCAAACAATGTCCTTACTCTCACTCAGCTGGTAATTGAATCACTCCTTTGTGGCCAGGACAGAGCTTGACCAAAGAGAATAATTCTTTGCTTAACCATGCTCTAAAACTGCATCAAGAGTGTTTACTGTTTTCCGCCAGAACGCGCAATGACTTTTTATTTGTTCTTCATTACTATACTTTATACTTTATTGCCTATCTTTTGTTTCTATCTTTCCCTCTTTTCCATTCCACATAGACTACTCGTACTTACTGGTTGTTTTATTTTTATTGCGCTGCTGTTTTTTGCTCGCGGTGATTTAGATAAATATGGTCCTTAATGTATCAGGTTCGTCAAATAAGGTTGAGGTGCAAACGTTAATCAACATTTTAGCCAATGCCAAATAAGGATTTAAGGTCTGCCACTTTAACGCGAGAAGCTTTAGTTTATCGAGACTTGATTATATTTGACATAAAAAAAATGAAATAAATAAATAAATAAAAAGTAAAAAAAAAACCTCTATATGTAAATCTGTAAATCATAAATCCATGCTCTCGTTAAGAATTTCACAATAATGTTCTATTCCATTTCATTTTCATTCTCACCTCCTCCTCACATTTGTCTATTGTTTTCCTTCAAACCACATTTTCAATAAAGACATTTAATTTTGATCGAGTCTTTTTCCCGACATCCATGTAATTTTAAAAGGTCATGGGCCCAGTTTTGACTTAAGTTAGATTAGATTAAGTTAGAACTAAACTGGATTATTTTATTTCACAAATTGAATTTATAAAAAAATGTAAATATGTTTCTACAATAAATCTATAGCCTATATGCCATCTATCAGAGATCGGATTTAGTATTAAGTTAATTTTTTGAAAAATAATATTTTTATATAATGGCATCGTTATCGGGAAAAATTCCACTATTTAATAGGATGGAGGCAATTCTATATAAAAAACGATTTTTGAAGTACGTAAAGGAAGAGGAGACAAAAGCATTTGAAGTAGCTAACCAGGATGAATGGAATAAAATGGATTTGGATTCAAGAATTACCATCTCAATGATTCCAGAACAGGTATCACTAGTTCATGGAAATTCATATGGGGTTTTGTAGAGAAAACAAATACGAGTAACCCGCAAAGAAAGAATTTCGTAAGTTGTTGAATTTTAGAATGCATGAAAACCAAAAAAAAAAGGAATAATGGACCTTGAATGACGTTAGAAAAAAGTTATAGATACTAACGGTTCATTTTTGATTAAATAAAAAATTATAAAAAAAGTTGGTTTTTCAATGTTTACCTTAAAATCGGACATTTCATGTGGTACAACCTAATATGTTTTTTTTTTTGGTAACTAAAGATTTTTGTTTAATTTTTACAAAGAAACTGTGAAGGTAGAACTGTCAGGTAGAAAATGAAACGGTAATGAGTTTGCGACATTCTTAAATGCTCATGGAATCAGACATCAACTAACTGCAGAATATACTCCGCAGCAAAACCGAGTTTCCGAACGAATGAATCGCACGCCAGTTGAAATTACACGCTGTGTTTTGCTTGATGGACGTTATCCAAAAATGTTGTTGGCAGAGCTAATTCACACATCAGCCTACATTCGCAATCGTTGTCCAACTAATCTAAATGTTGACCGAACAAATTTGGACAGGAAGAATACCAATTATAAGCCACTTACGTCAAATTGGGTGCACAGCATTTGTTTTAAATAAATCTCGAAATAGATCAAAGTTAGATCCTAAAAATAAGAAATACGTCCCAGTAGGGTATCGAAGTCATATCGATTGTGGAAGAGAGGCTGTAAAATTATAAAAAAAAGGCAGAGGTGATCGCTTTATAGAAGAAGCAGTTAAAGATGTAGAGAATTTATAAAGGGATTATTTTAAATTCTAGAATAAAGGAAGTGAAATAGTTTTGAAAAGTAATATAATAAAATAAAAGAAAATGATGATGAATTATTAGAAACTGAAAGAAATGAAGAAGATAAAGATGAATTTTTGGAAGCCGAACGGTACTTAAATGAAGTCAGGAACGAAAACTTAAAAAGCGAAAAGGATGAATTAAATTTTGAATATTGAAGAAATCAAGGCCAATGAGAGAGACAATATTTCAGGCCTGTTAGCGCTAACTCACCATTCAAAATGTGTCCTCGAAAAAGTCTTCAATGCATACCATTATAATGATTCAACCAACTACCAAGATTCAAAAATTTCACTGGATGCAGAAGAGTGGCATTCGGCAATAAATGATGAATATATTTGTTTAGTCAAGCATAACACTTGGAGGCTATGTGATTTACCTCCAGGGCAAAACGCACTTGGATGTCGATGGGTTTTGAAAAGCAAATATTCATCGGATGGAAGTGTGGGTCGCCGAATGGCAGGACTTATTTCACAGGGATACCATCAAAAATATGGAATTGATTATATGAATACGTATTCACCCGTCATACTTCAAAGTTCTTTGTGATTTATTTATGCCGTGTCTGTAGAATATGAGTTGCATTTATATATATCAACAGCTACTTTCGAGAACATTTTTGTAAAATAAATTTTGATTTAATGCCGACGGTGCAGTAGGGATTTCGGACCCATTATAGCTGTTCTACAGCTGTGGTGAAAGCGTTTTGACGATATAAGAATCCAATATGATAAGCATTACCTCATTCTTCTCTTCTCTTACTCGACTTCTCAAAGACCTTCGATACAATTAATCATACAGTTAACCTGCTCATGTTCGTTTGAGCTATCTAACAAATCATTTTTAAAGGGTTGTAGTAGATAGAAAATCTTCTCAGTTAAGAAGTTTACCTGCGGGGGCTCTTCAAGGTTGCATTCTCAGCCCACTCCTATTTAATCTGTTTATTAATGACCTGCCATACGTTTTCCAGAGCTCAAGACAAAGTCTGCATATACTGATTTCAAAAAGCATACTCGATACTGATAGTATTCCGCCAATTCATTAGAATCCCACGAGGTTGGTTACGCAAATTTTGACTATTTTCTGGTTTCACGAATCTTAAACCTAAGCTGAGGTTAGTTAAGTTCCTTCTTAACATTATTTGATAATTTCATAGTCGTTTACTGCAAATTGGATTCACGTTCTCAGCATAAAATACTCGTTGCGTTCCATGCTATGGATCGTTGTGTTTTTGGAATAGGCAGATTCAACCACATATCTAAAGGGTCCGCCATCTAACGTTTTTTTTTTTCAACTAGTACTTTTTTCGTGAATGGTAACACCTACCTCATATCTGATTTGACAGATAATTAGTTTTATCCTTCCGCTGAATGAATATGGTTGTGTATACGCTTGAACAACTCTGGGAAATATTGCGACATTACTTTGAAAATCATGGTAATGTTGCAGAATGTGTGCGAAAATTGCGTACGGATTTTGGAAGAAGAGAAGCACCGTCAGCTCCGTATGTTCTTGTGAAAAAAGTGAAAGAAACTGGCATCCTCATCGATAAACCAAAAACAGTGCGTACACCCGAGAATATTGCTGCTGTGGCAGAAAGTGTGCGTGAAGCGCCATCAACAGCAATTCACCGTCGTTCTCAACAATTGAACATTTCGGAGACATCATTGAGACGAATTTTGCATAAAGACCTTGGTATGACGCCATACAAAGTCCAATTGGTTCAGGAGTTGAAGCTAACTGACCATCCAATACGTTTTCGCTTCGCTAAGTGGGCCTGCGAGCGACTTAGAGAAGATGCCGATTTTGCCAAAAAAATCATCTTTTCAGATGAAGCTCATTTTGATCTTGGCGGGTATGTAAACAAGCAAAATTGTCGCATTTGGGGCACAGAAAACACGCACGCATACATTGAAAAGCCGATACACCCAAAACGAGTCACTGTTTGGTGCGGATTTTGGTCCAGAGGCATAATTGGGCCATTTTTCTTCGAAAATGAGCAAGGAGTCACCGTTACAGTCAATGGCGATCGTTATCGGGCCATGTTGAATGAATTTTTGTTCACAAAAATTGAAGAGGAGGATATTGGCAACATTTGGTTTCGATAGGACGGCGCTACGTGCCACAAAGCCGAAGCTACACTCGATGTTTTGCGCCCTGTTTTTGAAGATCGCATTATCAGCCGCAGAGCTGATGTCGTTTGGCCACCTCGGAGCTGCGATTTGACACCGTTGGACTATTATTTGTGGGGTGCCGTACATTTTTGACATTAATTTTGGTGGGGGCTAACGCCGCCATTTATTATGCTTAATACAAGCTTAAAAACTAAGACTTAAACTAATACTAGGGCTTAAAGCTAAGGATGGTGAAGGAGATCGAATTTGAGGGAAAGTGTGCTGCGATTAAAATCGAAAACGGAAAGGTTGGAGTTTACTTTACGCAGCATACGGGAGATTGGTTCGTTAGAGCGATATGTGGTGCGGTGGATAGGTAGATAAAAGAGACGGGTGGAACGTAGATTACGAGGGTTAGTGTTAAAGAAAATGGAGTTGCAAAGAGGCAAGCAATCGACGGAGCCTGAGAGGAGTCGGTGAATGAACAAAATGTCTGCTGCGTCCCTTCGTTCCTCAAGGGTATTCAGGTTAATGAGTTTGAGACGGTCTCGATAGGGAGGTAAGATTAGAGGATCGTTCCAAGGTAGACCTCGAAGAGCAAAGCGAAGAAAACGACGCTGGATCCTCTCAATATGAGATACATGAACTCGTTGAAAGGGACACCACGCTTGGCTAGGGTACTCGAGAAGGGGGCGAACGTAAGTGATGTATAGTGATCTAGTCACGTACGGGTTGCAGAATTCTTTGGACCATCTTTTAACGAAGCCGAGTGATGAGTTTGCTTTAGAAATTATCTCATCAATATGCGAGCGGAAATTAAGCTGCCTGTCGCATAATATACCAAGGTCGCAGGTCGCGGATAGATTCAACAAGGAGTCTAGGTTGGCCGTCGAGATGGTAAATTCGTTGAGGAGACTTCTTGCACTTACGTGAGAAAGTAATCGATTGACATTTGGAGACATTGAGTTCTAAGCAGTTCTTGATGCACCAGGTGGAAAAACTATTTAGATCTATTTGAAGGAGGGTGGAGTCTTGTTGTGAGGAAATGGGTTTAAAAAATTTGGTATCGTCAGCATAGAAAGAAAGTGTTGAGTGTTGAATGAGCCTTTGAAGGTCGTTAATAGTTAGGATGAAGAGGAGTGGACCTAGGTGACTACCTTGAGGCACACCTGAAGTGGCCAAGAAAGGGGCCGATAGGACAGATCTGAAACGAACATTATAAAAACGATTATCCAGGTAAGAAGATATCCATTTAAGCAAAATGGGTTCAAAGCCCAGGACGGACAATTTGAACAGGATTAGCTTATGAGATATCTTGTCGAAAGCTTTACTGAAATCAGTTTTTATAACGTCAACTTCTTTACCCTTTTCTAAGGCTGAGAGAACAGAGGACACGAATTCTACGAGGTTAGTGGTAGTTGATCTACCCTTCAGAAAGCCGTGTTGATTGGGGGAAATAAAAGATTTACACTGAAAGCTTAAGGCTTCATGCAAAATACTTTCGAGGAGTTTGGGTATATAGGAAAGTTTAGCTATGGGGCGGTAATTAGTGACTTCGCTCTTTTATCCCTTTTTGTGTATGGGTGTTATGAATGGGTGTAATCAGAAGAGATTAGCAAGGGGGCGTGAAAGAGTTGAAGAACACCTTTTAAGAAATATGGATGGAAGGCCATCTGGGCCGGGTAAGTATTCATCATTAAGTTGTTGTAATTTGTTTTCTATTACTGTATGATCAAAGCTATGAGAAATAGTAGGGCCAATAGGGAAGTTAAGTAGGTATTTGAAATAAGAGGGATCCGGTACGAAGGAATTATCGGCAAAAGATTGCTTAAAAAAAGTAGCAAAAAAGTTAGCTATGGTATGCGGATCGGTTGATGATATATTTTCGTATGAGAGGGATGGAGGAAAACCGTCGGATATTTTTTTGTAATTAACGAATTGATAGAAAGACTTAGGATCATTTATAAGCCTTGATTGCGCACTATCAAGGTATCGCTGATAGAGAAACTTATAGAGCTGGGCGAATTGAAGGTATGACCCGAGATAGTTTGAATAGTCAACAAAAGAGTTGGACCGGAGGAAAACTGTCCATAATTTGTTTCTTTTGTTACGTAAAGAGCGAAGTTTACGATTATACCACGGGGGGCTCGTAGAAGAGGTCCTATTACGCGAAAAGGGGACATAGAGAGAAATAGAATTAAGTAATTCTCTGTAGAAAATAGAGAGAGCACTTTTTAGGGGCATATTGGCGAAATCAAAAGAACACTTACTAAGATATGCGTTAATTTTGCGGAAATTCGCTTTATTAAAGTCGTAAGAAGTGGTAGCTGCAGATGGGGTGGGGCGGAAAGTAGAGTGGTGGAAAAGAGAAAGAAGAAGTGGTGGGTGAAAGTTATCAATGGTCAATAGTGAAAGGGGACAGAGCGACACAGAGGAGTTTATGGGGTCAGTGGTGAAAATGAGGTCTAATTGCCTTCCCATATAGTTGGAGACTCCACTAACTTGGCATAAGCTAGAGTCTGTGAGCTCATCCAAGAAGAGACATTCTTTACTCGAGATAGGGTAAGCGATAAAAAAAGATTTATCATCTGATTGAGTCCAGTGCAGCTGAGGTAGATTGAAATCGCCAAATACGATGATATCATCGAGAGGATCAGATAAGTTAATTATTTGATCAATTGCATCGATAGCGAGTTGGTAGCATTCGATTGGTTGGGCCGGTAGGATGTAAAAACACATAATGTACAGGGACCTGCAGGGGAGTGTTATCTTTATTGAAACGTAGTCAAGTTTAGAGGAAGTAGAAACAGCGATTGGTGAAGAGTTTAGATCATTGCGGACGCCCAGTAGGACACCTCGACACGGAGCATCATCATCTGGGCGGGTAAGATCGTCGTCTCGGAAACATTGAAACTTGGGGGGAATAATTCCTGATTCTTTATATCGGGAATTAGATTAGTTTCGGTCAGAGCGTAGACCTCAAATGGGAGAGCGTGAGATTGGCGCAAGACGGCACGGGTCTTAGATCGCAGTCCTCTTACGTTTTGATAGTAAAAGGTAAGAGGAAGGTTATTACGAGAGGGCGTAGGAGTGGATGGTCGAAACACTGGCAATGGTAGCACGTTAGGGACGAAAAACTTTGTCGTTGTCAGCTCTGCTTCGTTGGAGGTGTGAGATCCTTTTTGAGTGCACATAGTTACCGATAAGATAAGTGTTACGCCGACAAGCTAAAGACAATTGACGCTTTAAAGGACAATATTCGTGAAGCCATTGGTGAAATACAGCTGCACACAATCGATAATGTGCTTAAAAATTAGACCGATCGTGTAGGCTACTGCATGGCCAGCGGAGGCAGCCATTTGAATGAAATTATTTTCGATTATTAACCGGAAGGATAAAACTAATTATCTGTCAAATCAGACATGAGCTAAGTCTTACCATTCACGAAATAAGTACTAGTTGAAAAAAAAACGTTAAATGGCGGACCCTTTATATTTAACTACAATTCGTTCGATCACTGCAAACCAATAGTCTCATAACTCCTTCTTACAAATATCTCATCCTACCTGTTCCAGGCTCTGGAACTCATTACCCACCGCCGCAGTCAGACAAATAGCAGGAGCTAAGCAATTTAAAAGTGAATTTAATATACATACGAGTATGTATGTATTTTCTTTATTTTCTTGTTTCACATTCACGCTTTTCTGGCGGTTTAGCCTTTAATCTCTCCCTTCTTTTTCTCCTTCTTTTCTTCCTTTGACACCTTGTTTTCCTGTCTATGTCCTTTCCCTCCCCTATGTCTTATTAACTAATTGATTATATACAATATTTATATATTTTTATAAAGCCTTGAATTTATTTCTTCTTTTTGATTATTTTTTTTATACATTTCTTTTTTTACTTATTTTAATTCGTAAAGTGAACATTTTTAATTGTACTGATTACTAATTAAGGCGGATTATTATGTAAATAGAATAGTTCCTTCGAGCCTTATTTTGTACCATAAAAGACTTTTGTTCTTATTTGTACTAAGCCAATAAATCAAATGAAATTGCTATCCTATTCAATCCCCCCCCAACATTTTTTTCAATCCAACTTTAACTGTTTGAACCGCTCGTTCCGCAAGTTCATTTGACGGCGGATAATAATGGGTGAACAACTCTCTTCTTAATAAAATAAAATATAAAAATAAACTCCGTCAAAAATGCTATAGACATCCTACGAATTCTAGGTTAAAAAATAGATATAAACGTATTTGTAAATCAACAAACATGGAAATTCGGATTTGCCGCGATAATTAATATCTCAACCTTATGAAAAAATCCCAAGCAAACTTGAAACAAGAGTGAAAAGCTGTAAACAGCATTATGAATAGCAGTGATAAAGACCAGCATATATCTGTAGAACTTAATAGCAGTGTTTGTAATATCATTGATCCCCTAGCAGTAGCGAATGAGTTGCAATTGGAGATAACCACTTTCCCTGAAATTCTACTGTTCATTGTAGCTGTTGCAATAGTACTGCTGATATCCATTTGTATAGGAATAGCTTCTTTTTTGCACCAATTACTGGCCTTGAGATCCTAAAAATTATTAATTCCTTGAGAAATTCATATTCTTGTGGTAGTGATGATGTTTCTAACACTTTGCTGAAAAATATTGCCTTCTACATGCTGACATTTTAGCACATCTCTTTAATCTGAGTGTTATGTCCGGAGCTTTCCCCGAAAAACTTAAACGTACCCTTGTGCACTTTTTAAGAAAGAGGATAGAAAAGAGAAAAATAATTACAGACCAGTTTCACTTCTGTCTTCGATTTGGAATATTCAGGTAAAACCAATTTTTTTAGTCCAATGCAGTTTGGGTTTAGGACAGGCTTTTCCACTGGACTTTTGCTCGTTTATACAGAAAGGTTTGGATGACAAAAAATCTTGCGCTGGGTTCTTTGTTGATATAACTAAAGCGTTTGACATGGTTGATCACAGCATCCTTTTGTATAAATTAGATAATGCAGGATTTCGCGGATTTATGTATAATTAGTTTGCGTCGTATCTCAAAGACATGATCCAACAGGTTAAAGTCGGGACGAGTAAGACTCTTCATCTTGGAGTTCCTCAAGGGTCTGTCCTTGGACCTATCTTGTTTTTGATTTAGCTTATGCTGATGATCTGGGAATCGCATATGGCTCTGTCAACCCTCTGAATCTAATTGCTGATATCAACCACGATGCGCATTTACTGAGGACCTGGTTCGCTGAATATAAGCTAATAGTTAGCAACAAAACAAAGCGCATGTTCTTTAGACTAAGTCCACAGGAATTTCCCGACATAGATGTCATATTTCATGCCCCTAACTGCCGGAGGTATATATTGTCATTGTGCTCTGCTCTAAACGTTGAGAAAATTTTTGATGTTAATTTCTCTTGTCATACCACATGCTTTAAAGTTGAAACTGCAAATCACTTTAAATACCTTGGAGTGACAATTGATCGAAATTTGAATTGGTCCGAACACATTTCAATCTTAAAGCAATATCTCCTTTCTACCATTCGATGCTTCTATCGCCTCAACAAGTTTTGCTCCAGCGATATTTTAAAAACCATTTATTTTGCGATTTTCAACTCAAAGCCGCAATATGGCATAAGCTGTTGGGGGGTGTCTACTTAAATAAAATGCAGCAGTTGAACATCCTGCAAAAGTGTGCCATAAGAAAAGTCTGCAAGTTCACTCGCAGAGCCCATTCTTTAGAACTTTTTAGGCTGATGGGAATTCTATCAGAGAGGCACTTGTATTATTATAGGGTGCTAAAAATGTTCTATATGAGATGCGGCTACACGCAGAGTACAATCTCTGACGTTTATAGCTTGCGTAGGAATCTACTTTCTATAATTCGTATCCCTGCCTTTCGTACCACTAACTTCAGGCACTCGTACAGTGTTTTATCATGTAAATTGTTTGACAGTCTCCCTGCAGATATACGATCCATTAGATCCTTCTTAAACAAAGTAAAACTGTGGCTTCTTGATTTCGATCATGATTTTTATTTTTCTATGTATGCATTCGCTTGTTTTTGCATCCTATAATAATTTTTCTTTTTATATTGGTCTCTTTTTGTAGTTAGTTAATTGTAGTTTTCTTTTTTAATGTGTCCACCCCACAACATAAATAACTATTTGAAGTGGCATTACCACTATTCTTTTAAAACATCGTATGCCACTAACTATTCTTTATATTATTGTTAGGTTACGTTTATATCTGGAATTACTAATACCATTGTGATAGAGAATAATGAATAAAAATAATAAATAAAAAAAAATAATAAAAATGACTTTTCAGGAACTTTATGCTATTTTATTGCAAAAACAGAGAAGAGCTTCTGAATTATGCGGTGGGCCATTATCCGACAAAATTGTCGTTGGTAAACCAAAATATGATAAGTTTGTTCTTAAGTTAATAATGACACTCTCTGCGTTAGTATTTTACATTAGTTTTACGTCAATCCATTTCGAGACACTATTCACTAAAATAAGAAAATTTATGTTTTTGAAAAAAAAAATCCAAGTGAATCCTTTCAAAAATAAACGAAGATTTTGGCCATGCCTTTTAAATGGAAGAACAAGATTTATTGTTCAGCCAGTTACAAACTTCACATCTTTGCACATAACCTTCTATTTATATACTTTTCAATACCATCCCACCAAAGGTAATTCCGTGACAACATTTTCATGCGTACAATACCTATATGCGTATCGTGCAGCACTTCTAAAATTTTCGGTACTTAGTTTTGAGGTATGACGATTCTGTTTTTGTAATAAAGGCACTCATTTTCAAAGTTTAAATCATTTGTCCTAACAAAATAAGCTTTCAAATCCGAAGTTACATTCCCTTCCAACCCTTCAAATTATTGTCCTGAACTCGGTGCAATATTTTGTCTTTTTCTGTCTCATTTTGAATTAAATTAATGTCACAATTGTCTGATACAAATGGTTTTAATAAATTTAGCGCAAAATGTTTCAAGTTTGTTGAATTTGCTGGTGACAATCTCGATAGCCCATCAGCATTTGTCATTTGAGACCCTTTTCTATACATAAGTGTTTATTGGTACATAATCAGGAATATCGCCATCTACACAGTCTCCCTGCAGCTACTGGCGGAGGTACTTTAGTTGAGCTGAATAGTTCTTTAAGTGGTTGATGATCACTGTATATGGAAAAATTTCTTATCGTATATCTGTATATCTATGGAACTTGTTCACGGTCAAGACTATGGCTAGCCCTACTCTATGAAGCTGAGAATAAATTTTTTTGACTGCACTTTGACTGGACGCTCCACTCTATCAAGAACATGCGACAAAATACCTCCTACGTCATAAGGACTGTAATCACAGTGAAGGACTATTTCCCTTTTTAGAACATCATGTACCAAAAGGCTGTTCCTCAAAATCAGAGTTTTGCCTCTTTCGAAAGCTTCTATTCTGCTTTTGTTAACCCGTGTAATACACAAAGTTTGATAGATAAGTTGGAAATAAATCGAGAATAATAGTTAATTAATCCTCAACATGATTTAAGCTGATCGATATGCTGTGGTGCTAGAGCCTTCTGAATTGCATCTAAATTAGACAAACTAGGTTTTATACCTTCTTTCGTTACAATCTTCATTAATGACCTCAATCTTTGGACCTGATCTGTACGCGTATATGTCGTCTGCGTACGCTCTGGAATGGTGAAGTGAACCTATCAGATCACTCGTGTAAATGTTGAATAGGATCGACGAATTTACCGCACTTTGTTGCAGACCGTTTTTAATGTTAAATGTTCCAGCAGAAATCACCTCGCCATTCTTCACGATGAACTGTCTACTGGAGAGCATATCATAAAGACTATACAGCAGTGGTTTACTAATGCCCAACCTGTCCAGCTTGAAAAAGAGTCCTTCTAACCATACGGTATCGAAGGCCTTCTCCAAGTCAATCAGGCAGGCACCAGTGCACTGGTTCTTGCCTTTGTTCCATTGGATATCAGAAACCAGTTCAGACGCAGCATGAACGATATCATTCCCCGCCTTGAAACCAAACTGATTATCCGGAACTATATTTTTGTCCTCAACCCACTTAGTCCAGACTCTATTGATCACCTTCTCGAAAACCTTACTGATGTTTGGAAGAAGACTGATCGGGCGGAGATTCGCCGGATTGGAAGTGTCTTTAGCCCTTTTGGGGATGGGGTGTACCACCGCAGTTTTCCAATGCGCTGGATAATGTGCATTATTCATTGTATTATTAAACAGGGTGGTATAAATGTTCAGCGCTTCTAGAGGGAGATGTCGAAGCACAATGTTCGGTATTTCATCGGTTCCCACTGATTTCTTACTTCTAAGTGATTCGAAGATCGTTTGGAGCTCTTCCTTCGAAATGGACGGGGGTAGTACCCTATCGGTGGTGATGACATTATTTGCCATATTCTCGCCACTGAACTGGGTGAAACCCGAGCTCTCGAATCGCCAATTCGCAATTTCATTTCGAAAGTAGAAATTGTGCACATGGACTCGATTCTCCAGATCGTGGTTCGGGCTAATAATAAAATTCGCCTTGTATACTTCCTGGAAAGTCGCTCCTATAACCTCTACCTGCTCCTGCGGATCCTCGATCACAAAGAAGCTGTCATCATCAACAGCCTCATTTGGATCTATGGCTGCTGCTACAAGTATTTATTCGTTGTTCGTTGTTCGTCGTTCGGGCGATTTTAAGACATGGAAGGTCGTTCTAATTATTTCTCCGAAATATTTTATTTATTTGCGGGAACATATCCGGGTTGCTGTTGTTTTCAGTCCGAATTTCATTGTTCCAATACAAACTTTCAGATGCTCTGTAATTTTCCTTTATTCAGTGTCATGATCTCCGGGTTATGTCTGTCGGTAAACTGTCTGTACGAGGTTTTTAGTCTTGACAGCCGTCTACTTTTATGTCGGTGCAGTGCGTCAATAGTTGCGTTGCGGAATAGGTTTTCTTCGTCAGTGTGTTGGTACCGAGGTATAGTTTTGTCCATTGTTCGTTTGATTGCCTCGTCCATTAGTCTTAGCTACCAGTCAATCTCCTCGTTTGACAGATTTCTGTTTGACGGTGGGTAGAGCGAATTCGAGTAGAGTGCTCTAGTCAGTGTTCTGGTGAAGTGTGTCCAACGCACCCTACTATAATTTAAAGAATACCTTTGGACAAACTCATCCATTTCCGCAATTTCGTTGGGAACAGTTATTTCGGTGCTGAGACCGCAATGCTCACTGTCATACACGAAAGTGCGTAGACAGTTTGTAGTTTGTTGGTTGTCAGTTGTATTTGTGAGTCGAACAGCAGAAGATCCAAATAGGGAAACGACAGACTATCCGTCGCCTTAAGCTCGAGTCGATACATCACACTGTGCTGACTCCACCAATTGAATAGTAGGTTCCCTCTAGTATTTGGTGTATTATTTCCCCAATCACTATGTTTGGCGTTGAAATCTCTGCCGATAATAAAATAGTTGTCTTCCAATTCGAGCCTCAGAAATCGAAAAAGTGTCTCGAGCTCTGAGATAAATAAGGTGGATTGAGTAGCCTTAGGCGCATAGACAGACACCATGTACAACCGCTTTCCACTACGGAGAGGGATATACACGATGCATGCTTCCAGCACCTGGAACCTACGTACATACAACACGACTGTATACTCTTATAACCGTATACCTTTTCGTACGAAAATTGCAACGCCACTTCCCTGAATGGAGTTGGGTCGATTTCTCCGTACTATTTTGTATCTTCTGTGCCTCATTTTGTGTCTCTTGGTAAGCTTAGTTTCGCTAACTAACAGCATATCAGGGGCTTGGTCTTTAAGCAACTTAAATAGTGTGGCTCGTCGTTCGAACCTAATCAGTGAATTTACATTCACAGCAAGAACCTTCAGGGTTTGCTCCGCCACGTACGTACCCATTACGGCAAAAGGTGCGTTAAGCCAGGCAGCAGCGCGTTTACTTGATCCACCCGCGCGGTCTGTTCAGTTAAATGACATTGTAGCTGAGCCATCTGCCCCTGGATAGAGAGCAAGATAGCTAGCATGTCAGGTACTGGTGCCGGTTCTCTGCGCGCTGGGGTCTGAGAAGCAACCTTCACTTGCTGTACCGTATTTCCCATACCTGCCGCCATTTGGGCGTAGGTAACATGGGGAGTAACGGCTGGAGTTTGCAAATGCACGGGTGGACGTTTCACTTCCACTTTCATGTTCCTACATAAAGCACAGAGAGTTAGCTTTTTTCACATGCTCCGTCCTTACCCAGAGCGCATTCCTCGGACTTGTGGTTCTTTCCGCACTTCACACATCGAGGCTGCATTTCGCAGTTCGACGCAGCGTGCCCGAACCTTTGGCAGCGAACACATTGTAAAATGTTTTTGCTCCTCTTTAATTTTTCCCAATGGACAACCTGGTAGTCTAGTACTTTAATACTCCTTAGACCATCCAGATTGCTGGTGGGACTTAGCTGAACCAGGAAAATCGGCAGTTGCCGCTTCTCCCTTTTGGCTCTGGCTGTGGTGAATGGCTTGAACCCCACGAATTGGAGCCCTTCGCACTTCTACTTTTTCAGCAGTGCAAGGAGCTCCTCTGGATCAGTCAACGGTTCTAATCCCCTCAGCAGCATTGTTTGCAGCTTGTTCCCCTTCGGGGTGTAGGAGAAGAACTCCGTCGTCGAATCCTTCAGTAAATTCTTTATTTTATAATAGCGCTCCACTGAATTGCAGTGGATCGTGTGCCTATCTACACTTAATCTTTTTATAAAAAAATTACAGCCTATGGCCGACTTACGCAATTCTATAGTCTCCGTGAGTTCCATCTTATAAGTTGATAAGTTTTTTTGTTGTTGTGGTTGTTGTTGTTGTGGTTGCTGTTGTTTCCATTGTTATTGTTGCGGTGTCTGCTGATTGATTTTTTGGGCCTGTGTGTGTTTAAACTGCTGTTTTGGTTTTTGTTGTTGCTGCTGAGTAGCTATGTGCTGCTTTTTTTCTGCTGCAAGTTGTTGCTGTTGCTGTGGCTCTTGAGATACGAGAAGTTCTCCTAGCTGGTCTTTCTCCCTCCTTGCTATTTGTTTAGCCTTAATAGCTAGCACTCTTTGCTGGAGAAGCTCTATGCTACTTATAATTTCCTCTACCTCCTCCTCTTCGTCATCTGACTCAGAGGCCGCCAGAGATGCAAACATATTACCATCTTCAATACATTGGCCTTCTCCACCATCGGACACATATGGGAAATGACCTTTTAGTGCCTTTTGCCAGGTTTGCTGCCGCCCTTGTTAATATTGTTGGCGCCGCTTCCCTCGTTCCGCCAGGCAGTTTTTCTGTTGATGCTGACAGGGAAGGGCGCTTCATTAGGTCCGGAGCAGGCTTCAGCTTCCTCCTCTACATCTTTGGTTCAGGTTGGATTGATGCACTTGAAGCATCGCCTGACTTATCGCCGCTGGTCTCGCTACTGGCTTAGCGGACCGCTCCCCGGAATGCATCGCGTGATGGTGTTTGCGCACTTTTTATTTTTTTTTTATCTTTATTAAACAACTTTTTGTTCCACTACTTGGAGTGGACTCGAACCCACGACCTGTGATTTGTCAACTGCGTTCGAACACCACTTCCACCGTGCTGATTGACCTTTTGCAAAACGTCGTCACTTTATATATATACTTTTTTTTTTTTTTTTCCTCCACGTCGGTCTGCGAACGACTCTGAAGATACCTCAATATACAGTCGGTAATTGTCTAATTTCAAAAAATGTAGATAGTCTTACTTTCGTTTACTGTAAATTCGTTATCATGCATATTATAACTATTCAAACTAACATTGCTTATAAAATTAAAACTTGGTTAGTATTAATATTTTTAATATACGAGTATTTGTTATTTCTATAATATCATAGTCATATTTCTTATTATAGGAGTACCCTTTGCTTGTATTTAAAAATTGCTCTTTAGTTTGCTTCTGTGTGTTTTATAAATTTTTTTTACCAACTGACCCCAATCTTTACAGTAGTAACATTGATAATTTCTACGTTCATGCCTATATATATTCCACAATCTACCCCTTGAAAACTGTCCATCGCTTTCCACTGAACTGCTCCTAGTCTGGAATCGCCTTCGCTCCTGTTAACCATCTGGTGATCTTCATTTGTGCCCGCCATATTATCTGACTCCTGTTGAACCATTTCTATAATTTCTATATTTAATGCAATTTCACAACACTCCTGAAATGTGTTGGGTGCTACATCAATTAATTACGATTGTATTCTTTTGTTACGAATACCCATCAAAAAACGATTCATGAGCGCTTCGTCCACCAAAGTCATATGAAGAGGTCTCCCCCAAGCTTTTGATTGTCACGATGTAATCAGCTAACGTTTCATCCGCGCTAAAAATTTATAACATTCCGCAATCACATTCCATTTGGGTAAATTAATTTTATTAAGTTTTAGCAGTTTGAAAGAGTTTAATCTTGTTGCGGAAATCAAAGATATTTGTGTTTTTTTTATTTTTTAGAATATTAGAAACTGCCAGCCTTCTTTCATGAGAGATGATTGAATTGATATTCATTGATATTATTTTGAGTTTATTTGTTTCTATCATGACCATTAAACTAATATATTATTGAAGCAACAAAATCAAGGTGGGCGTTTGCCTTTGTTGTAGTTTTTGGTATACAGCCTGTTAATAGCACTGGGTGCTATTCCTGAGTGTAAATGCACTTCAGATATATGTAGATACACCCTATGCTTAAGATCGTATTTCCCATCCTTACTTTCCCACCTGTCATCTCCCACTTGTCAATTTTCCACTTGCCTTTTACTATTGCATACCATATTAAGTACCCAATAGTCTCATAAATTGGCTAAGTATAAAATCACAAAATTTAATACTAATTGTGAATTAATTGTGAATTACAAAAGAAGACTAAATTGTAAGTAATTAAATTTGTGGAAGTCCTATGTAATTAATTGATACAATTTAAAATAACGGTTTTGAAGCTGCTTTGAAAAGCTGCTACGAAAATTAGTCTGGTTGTCGCCGAATCGCGCCAACAATCTTCAAAACAATTTAAGGAGCAATTTGATCTTGCTGGGGGAAAATGCCGCCCAAGAGGATATCTGTTCCACAGGCTTTCACAAGTTCTGGGAAAGTAACTAGATCTCCACTAAGACGTTCGAATCCATCACCATCAGAGAGCTACAACTGCTGCGCTTGTGATGAACCGGACTCCGCGGGAAATATGGTTCAGTGTGACCAGTGCGACGCCTGGAGCCACTTCGCTTGTGCTGGAGTAGATAGCTTCATCCGAGAAGAAGAATGGATCTGCAGAAAGTGTTCGGCAGGTAAGAATATTCCCTATCCATGGTTTTCAGAAGTGACACCAGCAGCAACTGCTAAATCTGCTAGCGCCCATAATATTAGCGCAGTGATTGCAACCGCGAACGCTGCTCAAACCACTGCCACTGCACATACCACAACCACTGCAGACATACGCTCCTTGCCATCTACCATTTCCAATGTCACATGCACGTCCAAAGTAACAACTGCATGTGGTGCATCATCTCCAGCTGTATGTGCCGCCCGAACCACTTCCTTGTTTGCTACAACTGCTGCTAACACCGCAACGTCTTCAGCTAGAGTATTCGCCTCCGATAAACCGGGCACAAACCAAGGCAGAAGTTCTAAGTGCTCAACAAGTTCCCGATCTTCCAAGAAGTCTATTGCTAAACATCTACAAATAGAGCTACAAATGTTGGAGGAAGAAAGAACATTAAAAGAAAAACGTGAAAAGGAACAACAGGAACGTAAAGAAAGGGAAGATAGTGAGTACCTTGCTAAAAAATATCAACTCCTAGCTCAGTTGGCTGATCAATCCTCAGGGAGTGAGGATGGGGATTCTGTAGTGTCAAGGGCAAAAGTAAGTAATTGGTTGGATATAAGTCAAAATCAAAACTGCCCACAATCAACAAAGATGACATCAGAAACCTGCCTCCGATCCCACGAAGTCGAAAAATCCTGCCAGCAACATGAGGCTTCAGAGACAGTTGTAATACAACAACCCACGCTCAATACTCGCACGTCCCATCGTCTGATGACTGAAACTCGACAACAACAACAACATATGAACCCTATTCCGTCATACTCTCCACCCGGACAGCGTCATCCACCTGACACAACTCTTCCCTCAAGCCGCGGCTTATCAAGAAGCAATATAGCTGCGCGCCATCTAATGTCTCGCGATCTGCAGAGTTTTGCAGGTAATCCTGAAGAATGGCCGCTTTTTATTTCAAATTTTAAACGAAGTACTGAGCTGTGTGGATTTTCAGATGAGGAAAATCTGATGCGCTTACAAAAGGCATTGAAGGGAAAAGCTTTAGATGCTGTAAGAAGTCTGCTTATGCATCCCGATTGCGTACGTCATGTGATTGCTACCCTCAAAATGCTGTACGGTAGGCCAGAAATGATTGTCCAAGCGGTGCTTCAAAAAATTCACTCAACGCCACCACCAAAAGCTGACAGGTTCGACTCAATTGTTTGCTTTGCACTGGCAGTTCAAAATCTTTGTGCGACGATAGAAGCGTCTGGATTGGTTTATCACTTAAACAACCGAACGCTTTTACAAGAACTTGAGAGTAAGCTGCCCCATGATATTCGTCTCAACTGGGCAATTTACAAGCAAACGCTTTCAGAGTGCAGTCTCTCGCATTTCAGTGGATGGATGTATCGAATTGCTGAAGCTGCTAACGGGGTCATTACTCCGCTTAATATCCCATCAACATGAACCACCAAGAGCTACAGGAACAGCGGAAGGGATAGAGGATTCGTTAATGCACACGCTGCTGAACTTGATGCGAACAAGAGAGAACTATCATCCGTGAAGAGAAAATGCTATATTTGCAGCGGCAGTTGTACCTCCATCGCTGAATGCAAACAATTTCAGCAATCTAGTCGAACATCAAAATGGCTAGCAGTGAGAGAGCATCAGCTATGCCGCCGGTGTTTGAGCAAACATATCAACAGCAAATGCGTTTCGACGTCGGTTTGCGGAGTAAACAACTGCACATTCAAACATCACAGATTACTTCACAATTATGGAATGGAGAATGAAAAGAAAGAAGAACAAAAACATCAGAAACACTACTGCAATAGCCACCGAAACGATTCCAAGTCCACTTTGTTCCGCGTAGTTCCTGTGGTTTTATATGGAAACAACACTCAACTCCACACGTTCGCGTTTTTAGATGACTTTTCCTCCTTGACGCTGCTGGATGAAGATATCGCACGACAACTTGATATTAAAGGGAAACCACAGCCAATCTGCTTAAAGTGGACAGGAAGCACCCATAGGTATGAGAATAAGTCCGAAGTTATGACACTGGAAATCTCGGGCGTGTCTCCAAATGCTGTCAAATATTCCCTAACAGATGTTCACACCGTTGACAATTTACAACTACCTCTGCAGTCAATTAACTCAAAGGTATTGCAAAAACGATACGAGCACCTTAAAGGACTGGAAATCGAATCCTATTCCAACGCGATGCCTCGTTTACTCATAGGTCTAAACAACACCAAACTAGGACTGCCTCTTAAAAGCTATGCACGCAAACTCTCGTCCAAAGAAATTTGTGGAAGAAGTAATCGTTCTTGGTATTTGCCGATTTTTCCCATATACAATAAAAATAAGCCGGGAAAGTTAAGAATCGTTTGGGATGCCGCAGCCAAAGTCCAAGGTGTCTCTCTAAATTCATTGTTACTGAAGGGCCCGGATCAACTTACATCGCTAACATCTGTAATTTATAAATTTAGGGAGGAACAAATAGCTATATGCGGGGACATCCAGGAAATGTTCCATCAAGTCTTAATTCGGAAGGAAGATCAACACTTTCAAAGATTCCTGTGGAGCGATCAAGCTGATCGGTTGTCGCCGAATCGCGCCAACACAGCCCTTATTACTCGTAATAAGTCTTTGAATGAAATTTTGAATAGATTTTCGATTCGCTTAAGAAATTTGCTGAAGTCGCTTATTTCATATTTCTCTGAGTTGGTTATAGCAGCCTTGCCGATAATGGGAGTATTTATACTCGTATTCAACACTATTTGTTGGTTTCTTCAGTGGCTCTTGACTGCAGATTTTACGTTTTCTGCATAAGAAACACCCAGCCTTAATTTGATCTACTACTTCAACAAATTATTTGATTCTGAAATTATTGCACCGTTTTTTTTTTTTTACAGTTGATAGTTTTTGCCATCTACAAGAAAGCGACAGAAGTTTTCCAACACTACAAATGCGTTACACTACTTTGTATATTAGCAAATATTTTAACACAAATACTGCAAGGAAGTGTTCTCAGTCTAATTGTGTTTTTACTGTCTATTGACAATGTCACTAATATTTGACATACGAGTATATACCTTCCGAAGAATAATTTTCTTGTAACAATCGTTGGCATCTTTAACCGTATTCGATAGAGTTTATTATTCGGCTCTATGGTGATTTAGCATGACTATCTTGTTGTTCAAGATAGGACCTTGTTACATAGCCGCCTTCTCATGTCATGTTAAAATTCATTACTGTCATGTGCGATATATTGTATAATTCGTCGTTGAAGGGTGTTCCTTCGTATTGACAGTCTGTCACCGTTGAAGCTTTTTCGGTCACTTTTGGTTCTTTACTTGGAAACGAGCAACTCGCTGAGTTGAGTCAATTACTTTTATCTTGTTATGTTGTGGAGTTGAAGAATATTTCTCGAAAGTAGATTTATGAACATTTCTTTTAATATTGCAGCAACTATGTATATGGTAAATCGCTATAAGCAATTACTTAATTGAATGGCGCTACAGTCCGTGATAGACCTGGACCTCAATTATTAAGTCTCTAATTATTAGCGCCGTCTTTAGCCATGTCCAAGTTGGTTGACGTTCCTTTGCATTAGTGCATCCTACCTGACGCGAGGTCTTTCTCTACTGCGTTGTCCCTCCTGGTTCAAATCGAAAACACATTTGAAAAATCCTTTGAATCTACATCTTAGATAGTTGATGCGGAGTCGAATAATTTTGCATTCAAAACGACAAGAATATATTTATCCACCTGCGCTTAGGTCTTCCAAAGATCCGAGCGGGGAGGACTTATATCAATGCCCTTAGTCTTCCTGGATAAGGTCATATTGCTTAGCATACTACTTTAGATAAAGAAACAGCTTGCAGGTGTAACATGTTGTTCGATTTCTGACGACGTGCCATTACCAGAGTTAATAGCATAATCTACGTCTTCACTTCACACCTTAACAAACCACATTTATTTCATTGGGTATATTCGTGTCATGTACCACAAAAGTATATATTTTAACATATAATTTAACAAAAAAAAACTGTAAATTCATTTAAAACTCTTCTTTCTTTTAGCCGATAAGACCGACGAAAAATTCCATCGACGTGCATCTGTTAAAATGGGCGTTCGTGTGATTTACCGCACAGATGTGCATCATGCCACAGCGCCAGAAAATTTTGCAGCTTTAATCAATAGTCAGGCATCACCTCCGGTTTCTAGTGATCAACTTCTTTCACCCCCACCGGCAAAAGACTTCCAGCACCAACAATTACAATCGATAAATCCAACTGACATGCGTTCCACCAAAACTGCATCTGGAGATGGTCATTCCTCGACGATTGGTCCTTCGGGCATAGCCAGTCCCGCTAACACAAGTTCTACAACTCATAGTGCCGTGAAACCTCGTAAATCGGAACGTGGGGACTCATTCCCAAAATTAAGACTATCGCCAAAATCGTTTCGCTTTAGTGGTCGCTTCGGACGGAGCAAAAGCGAAGTTGAAAAGTATCCCAACGATCCATTTTACAATTATAGTAAATCTTTTCAAGAGGTAAATTGCAAAAGAATTTCTCTTCAATGTGCATATTACAATTTTTTATTTCAGTATGAAATGGGTGGTCCTCAAGGTGCTGTGGATAAGCCCTTCCTCTTACAAGAAGGACGAGTTAGTCTTCGGGCGAGTTTAGACAAAGCTTGGTATACACACGGCGAAGATGTCATTGTCAATGTCAACATTCGTAATGATAGCAGGAAAACAGTCCGGAAAATCCGGGTAAGTGGTACCTCTATAGGAACATTAAACCTCTATATACGATATAAGTCCAAAATGCTCACCAAAGTTTCCTGATTCACTCCTCAAATGGAGGAGTAAGTAAACTTTTCTTCTTATAAAAATCATCTGTTTTGGGTTTTTCGTTGGCTTATCGAATTTCATTTTTCAAAGAAAGATTTCACCAAAGCATGGCCTTCTGAACGGATTTCTTTGTGACAGGCAGTCCTTTACAAACTCTACGCAATATGATGACAAAGAGACAATAGAGACAAAGATTCAAGAGCAGTTCGATTTTTGAAACACAAATGGCAAAGGGGACTGCACGGCAGAGGCCCTTGATTAATATCACGCAGATATCACCGACATCTAGAAAGTACGATTTGATGGACCAAATGACAGATTGTCTTATATAGGGTCCGCCAAAAAAATTTTTTTTGAAAATGCTATAAAAAAAAACTACTGAATATTTTCTCAAATTTCTTTTTTTATTTGAAAGTACAATCCTTCCGGTTAATAATGGAAAATAATTTCATTCAAATAGCTGCCTCGGCTGGCCATACAGTAGCCTACACGATCGGTCCAATTTTTAAGCACATTATCGATTGTATGCAGCTGTATTTCACCAAGCGTCAATTGTCTCTGGCTTGTCGGCGTAACACTTATCTTTTACGGCACCCCACAAATAATAGTCCAACGGTGTCAAATCGCAGCTCCGAGGTGGCCAAACGACATCAGCTCTGCGGCTGATAATGCGATCTTCAAAAACAGGGCGCAAAACATCGAGTGTAGCTTCGGCTGTGTGGCACGTAGCGCCGTCCTGTTGAAATTAAATGTTGCCAATATCCTCCTCTTCAATTTTGTGAACAAAAATTCGTTCAACATGGCCCGATAACGATCGCCATTGACTGAACGGCCACTCCTTGCTCATTTTCGAAGAAAAATGGCCCAATTATGCCTCTGGACCAAAATCCGCACCAAACAGTGACTCGTTTTGGGTGTATCGGCTTTTCAATGTATGCGTGCGGGTTTTCTATGCCCCAAATGCGACAATTTTGCTTGTTTACATACCCGCCAAGATCAAAATGAACTTCATCTGAAAAGATGATTTTTTTTGGAAAAGTCGATCGCAGGCTCACGTTCCCAGCATTGTTCAAGCGTATACATAACAATATTCGTTCAGCGGAAGGATAAAACTAATTATTTGTCGAATCAGACATGAGCTAAGTGTTACCATTCAGGAAATAAGCACTAGTTGAAAAAAAAAAACGTTAGATGGCGGACCCTATATATAGGTACCATTGTGATTGTTATAGGGAAAAGAAACAGCGCTTATTCGGATGTGGATTTACCTTATGCGGCAGACTTAGTCATGAAGTCTTAAGCTTCCGACACGTAACTGAAAGTCATAAATAAAATCGTTAACATAAGCTTAATATGCGCCCATGCCCCTTCAGAACATGAATGTTCTGACGTTAAAATAACCTAGTGCGATATGAAAGGATTACATCTTTGGTAGGACAATTATTAGGTATACCCTCCATGACACCAGGTCTTGAAACGGACTTAGGTTTATTGACTTTTCGGGGGGACAAAAATATGACTACAGTAAGCACCCGGTTTCCTCATTTCATTATACATGGTGGTCTCCGGATCATGAAACACCGAGTCAAATTGATCACAGTGGGATAGACTTAAGGCATGCCTCTAGTATTCTACACGTCCGAACCTTCCGGACAGTAAACATTGACTCGGATCGCCACCTTGTTGAAGCCAAAGTACGAATGCGGATTTATCAAGTGTTACAACAAAGAAGAACTACTGTGAGAAGATACAAGTATAACGTAAAAAAGATGCAATCGCAATCAAATCTCTCGGCAACTCGGCGCCGTAACTGATGTGCTGGGCTTTACCCGACCACCACCCATAAATCTCCGGTTTGGTGAAAAACGCAGGCAAGCACATGCAGTTAAACTAAAAACGTACAAAGCGGCGCTGCAACGAAGGATGAGAGCTGCTCGCCAACAACCTGATTGAGCCCTATCAGTGCGACCCATGATCGACCAAATCTTCACACCCCGGCTGATCCTGGAAAACACTCCAGAAGTCAATACCCACTATATTTTCATCGATTTTAAAGCCGCATATGACAGCATTTATAGGGTCAAGCTACATAGGACCATTTCAAGTTTTGGCATCACTGCCTGACGGACGAGTATTCTGTTCAGAATGCCGATTGAGAACGCTCTGTAACGGCTTAACCGAGCCCTTTAGTCTCTAGACAAAGTGGCGTGCTCTCACGTGATATCTTTACGAGTAACATCATATTCGAAAGAATTGGAGGAGGCACAATCTTTCAAAAGTCTGTGCCGTTGATATCAACATAATTGGGAGAAAACAGCGGGCTGTCACCGGTGCGTTCGCTAGTATTGAAACGGAAGCTTCAAAAATAGATTTAGCAGTAAATGAGAGCAAAACCAGGTATGTGCTGTCAACAAGTAGGGACACACAACATCGACGAATCGGACCTTTGTCACCGCCGACAGCTATAATTTCGAGGTAGTAAGTCTAGCTTGGCTCTGCTATAAATTCTGCTAAGAAGGCTCTATCCCAAAAAACTACGGAGACTCTATATAGGACCTATCGAAAGCAGATGAAGATGTCCTCAGTCGTTACTAGAGAAAAATCCTTCGAAAAATATTCGGTCTCGTTTGCGTTGACGGGCTTTGAAGGAGATAATTCAACTGCGAACTAAATGAGCTGAACCTCAACTGACTTTATGTGCGCAACTGGAGGAGGTTAGGTAAAGACCTGACTAATTGGAGAGATTTAATAGTTGAGGTCGAGTTTTACCCCGAACTATAGCGCCACCTAAATAAGTAAGTAAGTATCATAGATGACAAGGATGTTGAATATTAAAACGAAATTGCTTGAATTTCTGTACCGAATTTTTCAAATTTTAAAATTATTTGTTTCAAAAATGCCTAAAATTGTAAATTTTTTCAAAGGTTTAAATTAGGTTGTTACTATGATATATTCTGGGTCGTTACATATCAAAGTAATGGTCGTTTATAAAGTGATGGTTATGGGTAATTTTCCTTTCCAATTAAAAAAAAGTGTATTGGGGTGATTGGTAATAAAGAACTTGCAGCAGCTATAGACGAAAATCCATATACGAGTGTCGCTTAATTAAGTGTCAACTGCAACCATAAGTCTTTACAGTAGTGAAAATTCCAAGATGTGTGAAAGTTGCAATACCTTTGAGCAACAGTCACCACTGGGATTCTTTTTTGCATCGAGTCGTAACCTGGGACAAAATGTTCACCCTTTTAGACGAAAGTTGGGCTCTAGTTGAAACAGCCAAACTATTCACTAGTATGGTCCCATACTAACTACCATCTTTTCTGAAATTTTGGAAAAAGCTTGCTTACAGTTGAGCTGAGCTGAGTAGACAAAGCGTTTTACCGCCTCAAAGTTATAGTTTACTTCTGCTATGCTCCAGTAACAGCTCGCTAATCCTCGCTCTTCAAAAATATAATACATATTAATTTTTTGCATATAAGTGATCTAATTTTTTTTGTCTTCTTCTTCGCACCTTGGCTGAAATTTAGGTTTCTGTTGCATCTCGTAATCATACAAGACAATACCAGCTGATGCGTTACGGAAACTTCGCTGTCACTCTACCTTAATATTTCTTGTGCATTATCCAATACTGTAGTGTAAACCAAACATTTGACCTTAAATAGTATGTTCATGTCAGAACATGAATACAATGTCGATATCGCAATTCTTCTGGTCTTATATGACTTAACCCAAGCACAATACTCGTGTTTAAACTTTTTCGCAGTTCGGGACGAAAATTAAATAAATAGATATTGTAGATGTCGAGAGTTAGATTCCTGGGATTGCAGATTCGTTGATTTGACTGATTCGTCAAAAATAGCATCTAATGCTCTAACCTGTGTAATTACTGAGTATTGCCTTTCACGTCGTTACTTATTCTAGCACCGTCGTCCGCGAATAAAGGGGAAATCGTACCGGATTCGTTGGTGTGTTTCTTCAAATTATTTGGTTATTACATTAAAGAATAGAATTTACAGATAAAACTTATAAAGCTGGCAAACAACTGTCGCTTAAAAAATATCTCTCTCTTCCTAAAAGGGGTGATTTACCATCTGGACCATTTATACGTGTTAAGATCTTTAAGTACTATATTATTATAAAAGTGCAAAAGTGCATTGGTCTCATAGAAAATTCGAAGCGCTCTAGTGTAATGACAGAGCGAAACATTTCCTGGAAGCCTTGAGCTCGCTGCTTACTGCGCAGATTGTGTTTGTCCAAAAAGGAGAGTTGGGGTGTCATTGAAAATGATGTGTTGAAAGTGAATTATATCGAGCGACTCAGTGTACACACGTATTAATAAATACTTTGTCTTTGGCATCTGCATGTGCACGTTGAGTACCTGCCCAAATTGGTGTAGGGTAAACTATAACTTCCCTTATGAAAATAAGACTAAATATCCTTACAACCTAACAACATGTTTCAATAGAATTTATGTATTGTACATAACAACAACTTCCAAGTATGTTAAAATACATTAACTACCGGCCGTACGTGATGTTGTAATAATTTAACTTTTTCACATCAAAAATACGAGTATATCTTTCGTTACAAGTCATTAATTGTATATACTTACGAGTATATATAATGTATATTAGAAACAAAAGTCAAACATCTGAGTAATAGAAAAAAAGTCTATGGAATTCTCAGATATCTCAATTTCTGAATAAATGTATATTTCGATAGATGTACGTATAGCCACATAACATGCATAGTTTGAATATGTGCACATTTGTTCAACAAGTACATATGGACTATGGTATACAGTCCCCAATCTTCTCGGGTTAAGTGCTTACGGAAATAAACAAGAGCCCAAGAATCATTAAGGTATTTGCCACCATTGTTCGGTGGTGAGATACGAGTATACCGTCAACACTTAACTAACATCCACCACCACCGTTAAGTAGAGTTACACCTACAATGTGCCCCGAGTTTCATTATAACATCCCTTATTCACTTAAAATGTGATGTAGACAAAGTGGTGTAATGGTGTAATCAAACATGCGAATTCCCACTGGTATGTTGCCAAATTATCATAGGGATCGGCTTTCTACTCCTAATGGCACATATTGAGAAGGTGTGCCATAAAAAATCGATTCACTCTAGTCATATTGACCTTCAGCCAAAAGTCTGCCTCCTGTTATCATATATATATTTCTGTAATGTTGAATAGAAATTTCAAATTGTTTTTCTACGTGCGTACCTTAAAAATAATAAAAATAAAAGATCTACGTAAATGTCTGACAACATCTTTGACATGATGAGGAAAATTATTCTTGCCACAAACTGTCAATACATTGTAATAGAAGTCTTTTGTTTTAGATATGTTCTTCCTCAGAGTAAATTCAATTTAAACGCATTTTTCTTTTCTATCATTCCATAGGAGAGCCTGCGATTCAAGTAGCACAATCTTAGCTACATAAATATTTAACCTGATGTATTGTGGTAAAAGTTCGTTCCGGTATTTATAGTGACAACATTAACCTGATTTCTGTTTTCTATTCACTCGTGAGAAAAATGTGTTTCCAAATCACGTGTGTTGGTAATCATGTTAGATCAGTCTTCTCTCCGGCTATGTTGATATCGCTATACAGTTCATCGTTCGTCGTAGGCCGAATTTCAATTTTTGATGGTTTTACTTCTCAATTGTCAATTGATTCAAGAGTCTTCCATATTTCCTTGTGATTATTGAGAGGCGGGAAACTCGTGGTGTATGACTACTTTAATTTCATCAAAATCCTATAAAAAATTGTTCCGACTTTAACGAATTTTGACCATTATTATTTCAACATTACCATAAAAAAAATACTTAAAAAATTCGCCAAGAGATGCCAGTTTTTCATGGCTAGTTTTCTCAAAAATACGAATGACTTTACCTCAAACACTCTGGCAGGCAATGATTTTAATCTAATTAAATTGATTATGGTCGGAATTTAAAAATAAATAAAATGTAAGACAAGTGAAAGTTAACAATGAAACACTTAAGTCGCGTCCTAATCCAAATCCAAATCCATAACACATTTCCATTATTCTTTCCACAGTTCTGTTATACTTATCCTCCCTTATCCACGGAACCTTTAAACTCCATGATCTAAAAAATACTCTTAACTGTCTCTTCAATAAATCAAACTAAACCTCCTAATAGTGTTTAACAAATGTTATCAGCTATTATAAAGGGTTTTTCAAAAGACGTTATAGCCAAGATATTAGTAGTGAATAATTTCTGAACGCTTTGACATTTGAGAAGCAGACATGTGTACAATACTCGTACAATTAACACAAGAATTAAAGCCATCAGATCAATCAATTGTTGAAGTAAGTCGTCGAATAATTGCAGAAAAATCATTACATCTACAAAAATGAACTGTTTGGTGTTCACTTTAACATCATTAGATTACTTTTTTGTTTTTTTTATTTTTTGAAAAGTAAAGCTATGCGCAACTGAAAAACAACATTTGGACCGAATTGATGAACTTAATGTGGTAATGTGTGAGGGAGTTCTTGAAGATTTTGATGTTGCTATGACAGCCTGTATCCGTGCTCTTTGTGGACATTTAAATGATGTTATTTTTCAAAATAAAAACACAAAAAAAAATCTAAGTATTTATGTGTTTTATTTAAAAAACAAAAAACATATGACTTTTGAAAGACCGTTTACGAGTATTTTAAATCTCTTTTCATCGTCTTTATCTGATAAGCCTAACACCCATACTAATGTCTCGTTTACATGGTGGCAAAAAATAAACTTTATGGTTTGATTTCGATAAAACTTATTTTATTTTTTATTATTATTTTTTATTTTATAGAAAAACAACTTTATTATTTTACGAAATGGGCTCTGGTTTATTGGCGTAGACACTTTCTTTCAAATAGGCTCAAAGAAAATCGTTGGGAGCGTTTGAATCTGTTAATCCTGGGCAACCAATTGAATTCGCTACTTCACGAAATATTATAATGAACTCGTCGAAAAGATCAGTGTGTGGCAGTGGCTCAGCGACACAGTACATTACGTACATATATTTGGTTCTTAATGCCAAAATGTATAATGAGTAATTGCTTAGAATAGAACAACAAGCCTCATTACACTAATAATAAACACTAAGCCACTTCTCCCTCTTATGGAGTCATAGGAACTTTCTCCATAATCTGAAAGAGTTTATGTATTTATTGACTGTCCCGCGTACGTTGGTTCTTTGAGAATCTTTTTCTATTGCAATGTAATCTTTATATAGATTTCTTACGAATAAATCTGAAACCACTAACCTAAGAGAATAAATCTAGAATGTGGGAATTAAGTCGATGCGATATCCACTGATTCATCAAAGTATTCGATAAAATTTTCTATAAAATTATTCTCCCAGAATTAGAGGCTCTTGACTTCCAGTCTATCATCATAAAGAGGATCGAATCATGTTTCAAAGATCGAATTACAATAAATATTTAGGTCGACGGTTTCTAACCCTATTAAAGTATCTTCTGTGTCACTCCAGGATATCAAATATTGTCTTTTAGTATTTATTCTTATTACAATAAAATCTTCAGACACATTTCGTTTTCTCCCGACTTTACTACAGAAAGACTTGACCAGATTATCTACTTAAGCTTGACTACTATTAAGTAGTAACATATTCTCGTAAGCGTCTTCCAACCAGACTTCGTATTGTAAATATTTGATCTTTAATGGTAAGTTTTTGGTTGATCGATTAGTAACTTATGTATGCCATTCAGATGCTACTTGTCGCTGAAAAATATACAATTTGATCGCGTTGTGATGGGAGTTGAGATGTACTCTTACGAGTATGTGTACTATAGGGTTTTCCAATAAGGACTTGACAACTTTTTTTAAATAAAACGCAAACCATTTGAGATATTTCAAAAACTTTATTATCAGTTTGAAGTACAATAAAAAAATTTATGAATGGAACTCGACTTCGTTCATATGGCCACCGCGGGCACGTTTGCAGCGGTCGATTCGTTGGACCCAATTTTCAACGACTCGGCCACACATTTCGGCCGAAACGGCCGCTATTTCGCTTTCAATGTTGGCTCTGAGCTCTTCCAACGTCGTCGGCGTGTTGGCATAAACCAATGACTTAACGTAGCCCCACAGACAATAGTCAAGCAGCGTTAAATCGCACGAACGAGGCGGCCAATCGACTAGCCCATGTCTTGAGATAACACGCTCACCATACTTGCTCTTCAATAAATCGATTGTAGCGTGTGCTGTGTGGCTTGTGGCACCATCCTGTTGAAACCACATGTCGTCTAAGTCCATTTCTTCCAATTCGGGCCAAAAATAATCGGTGATCATGGCGTGATAGCGGTGACTATTCACAGTAACGTGACGATTGTTATCGTCGACGAAAAAATATGGCCCAATAACGCCGCGGGCATGCAAACCGCACCAAACAGTTATTTTTTGTGGATGAACTGGTGTTTCATGATTCACCCGACCAATAACGCATATTTTGCTTATTGACGAACCCATTGAGCCAAAAATGAGCTTCGTCACTGAAGATGATTTTGCGATGAAATTCAGCATCCTGGCGCATCTTCTCCAGAACCCAATCGGAGAACGTACGTCACTTCAAATGGTCCATCGGCTTCAATTCATGGGTCAGCTTGATCTTGTATGGGTGTAAACCAATATACGCCATAATGTGGTCTGAGCGATGTCCAATTCTTGAGAACGCCGTGGAATTGACTGATTTGGATCATTTGCTACGGATCGCCTGGCAGCGATATTTTCGACGCTTCGACCAACCCGTTGTCTCACTAACACGGCAACATCACACAACGAATATTTAGACTCAAATTTTTGCACTAAACTTGTTATTGCCTGTCTACTAGGGCGAGAATTACGACCGAAAATTGGTGCTAACGCTCTTAAAGTTGCAGTCACCGACTCGGAATTTCGGTAGAAAATTTTTATAATTTGTAGACGTTGCTCGTTGGTGTACTTTACCATGATGAAAATGTTGAGTTTACTGAATAAATTGACAGTAACAGTTTGATGATTAGTGAAAGAGTGCGTTCACAAATTAAGTTCAAAGTTGTCAAGTCATTATTGGAAAACCCTTTACATAATGATAACGTTAGAGACTATGGGGTTAAAACCAGTTTGAATGCTTTTATCAAAGATCGTGTTGAACCCACCGGCAACTTTCTGTGACATGTGCTGTAGACTCAATTGATCATATCGGGGGACAAGAAAGATTTTTTACGTGTCACGATAGCGATTACGAGTTACTGTTATAGCATTGCTTCTGGCATACTCAAAGGGATATGGCTTAATGACGGTCCGGCAGTCTACGAAGACATAATAGTATTTGGTATATCCACTGAATACAAGTGTGCACCAAAAATAACTATTGTATGTATCAATAAGACCCCCGGAGGGTTCCTATACCTGGGAGGGTTGATGTGAAGTTAGTCTGTTAGAAAAAGGGGAGAAGTGATCCCAATAGTCTTGGGTCCCTTTAGCGTGGAGCAGCGGATTACCAACAAGTTTTTGGCCAAGGAGGGGGTGAACGTAACCGAAATTTTGCGCCGATTACATACATGCACAGTTCGGGAACAAAACCCTGTCAAAAACCCGTTTGTCTGCTTGGCACGAATAATTTTCTGTAGGGGGTGAAAAGGACGGGAACGAGAATTACGATCGACGCTCAAGGGCGAGTGTCACCCGATCGAGCCCGAAATTTTAAAGAGGAAAATCCGTAGATAACTCTCTTCGAAATCGTTGAGCAAGTGAACACCAGTTATGGGAGTACCCAACGGATCGTGAAAGATGAATTGGGGTTGTTGGTTCTGGGACTGACATTATTTGTGTGTCGGAAACATGGTTTCTGACTTAATCGATGAAGAAGTTATTCAGTTGAACCAAAACTTATATCAAATGGAAGGTTATCAAATTGTTCAGGGTGATAGAGTTCAGCGGACCGGAGGTGGGGTTGCAATTTATGTTCGCAACGGTATCTTCAGGGATATAAAAGTCATATGTAAATCTTAGGGTACATGTCCTATCTACTACTTGTTTGTAGAGTTATCTACAGCTGTGGAATCGATTCTACTTGGTGTGGTCTATAGACCCAATAAGAATACAAGTTTGTGCCAACTTACCTCGTTGCTCGAAGACATTTCCCTCCCCGCTCCTGATTTTATCCTGTGTGGTGATTTAAATAATGTCCTTCTTAATGAGCGCGTGTTAATAGATTATATGAGATCTCTTAACTTGTTTCCAGTCAACTCAGTTATCCAAATCCATTTTGGTACAACATCAAACACCCTACTCGACGTTATATTTCTTAGTGATCTAAAAAAGGTGCTATTCTATGACCAGTTATCAGCTGCCGGTTTTTCTAAACATGGCTTTTTTCACCTGACGTTTGACTTCAAGTTTACTATACCAAACAGAATAACTCAGCTCAGGGACTTTAGAAACATTGACTACGCAGTGCTTGAAAGAGATATGTATAATATTAACTGGGAACAAATTTCCTACATGTCTTCACCTAAGCAGCAAGTTAAACCAAAGTGATTGAACTTTTCGAGACTCATGTGCCCATACTTAACAAAACAATTAGACCAAGCCACCATTCCTGGTTCACTCAAGAAATTCACCACCTAATGCAAAAACGGGATGAAGCTTTCTTTAAATGAAAACGTTTCAGAGTTGATGAGTTCCGTAGAATGTATTGCTCTCTTCGCAATAAGGTTGTTTGCAAAATACGGGCCGCCAACTCACAGTTGTCAACGACATAAAGCAGAAGCTTGATCTCGGTCATATTACTTTTCTAGTACTTCTTGACTTCTCTAAGGCGTTTGACACAGTTAATCACGAAATTTTATATAGTAAACTCTACAAGCCTGTACAATTTTTCCTATTCGTTTCGTTTTCTTTAATTGAAATGTGCGCACTAAATAAATAAGGTATTTTATTACCAACATTCTCAACGAGTCTGATTCTAACAATTGGCAATACTGACTGTCGAATTGTTCTTTTGACTACTACGGCAACTTCGCCTCCATCACTATTTGGTATATCATATCGGTAAAATTTGTAGATATTATTTGTCAAATTAACATTATTAGACAGCCAACTTTCAGATATCAACATCATGCTTGCACTTGACGGCAAATCATTTTAATTTCTTATTTCGAATGCTTCTTGCTTCCCAAGTGATTATGTTCAGGTTTGTATTCATTTTACTTAATACTCGAATTATACACATACTACTGAAACCTACTTCTTTATTTCCATAAAATGATGTCAACTCATTTGTAAGAGCGTTAATTTCTTCAAGAGAGAAGAAAACTTTGGGAGAATTGAGAACTATCATAATCTAATTTTTTCCATGGTTATTACGAGTACTTATGTTTACATACGGTAGTTGTTGTTGTTATAGTTGTATAGAAGAGTATGCTTAAGATGGGTTTCTACGATTTTGGTGATTGTTGTTTTCTGGAAAAGATTCGCTGTCGAACATGAAGGATTGGTTGGCCTTCTTGACAGGTTATACTAGAGTTTCCTCGACAAATTTCTTCCTCCAAACAGGAAAAGGCAGATATCACAGATATGGAAGAGGTCTAGATGAGGTGGTTTCGCTATTGAGTTCAGTGGTGCGCTCCTGAATAACCTGTATGTAGTTCCATACTACACTCTGCTCAGATTAACGTAGAGTAAATGAAAGGAAATGAAAAGGATTAAGTTAAACACCATAAAAATGGTCGGTTCATCAAGAGCTCCGAGGCTGTTTGAAGCTTTCTAATTTGTCTCTTCTCAATATATAAAAAATGGATTTGGATTCAAGCAGATTCCAAGACCACAGTCAAAATTTACTCGTATACGGTATAAATGGAAACGATAGCTTGACCCAAGAAACGATAATTTTGCTTATTCACATATTCACAGAGATTGAAATGGGCCTCGTCGCTCAGGATGATTTTCGACGAAAAGTTGACTCCCTTATGGTCAACATTCAGGATGGCTTAATCGTAGGTTACGCGCGCTTGGTAGTCAACAGCTAACACTTGAAGCACTGTCTGCACTTTGTAAGGGAACATCTTACAGTCTTTCACCAAAATTATATGTAAAGACCGCCGATTGATGCCCAATTGCGTGGACCGTCGATACTCTGGGGTCCTCTGTGACATTTTCAACCACAGTTGCGATATTCTCAGCAAAACGACTGCTCTGGGGCCGGCCAGACCTGGTAGCATCTCGTGTTGTCCCACACTCTACTAGGCGAGCGGCCAAACGTCGTAGTCTTAGCCCAATTGGTGTCGGACGTCGACCGACGAATTATTCCGCAAAAAAATCGTGACAATTATTCCGCATCCTTTAGGAGTATAGCGATTCATGTCTTGTTGACGTGTATTTGGTATCTGTTTACTTCAAAAATGTCAAAGTAGAATTAACATTCCCGCCATTTACAAAAATTATAGCATCTTCAGATAGGGTGATGACTTTTGCGCCACCTAGAAGTACTTAAAATTATGGAGTACATTTTTAGTGAGACGTAGATTTAAGATCTGTGTCGATTTGAATCATTAGTAGTGTACGAAAGGGAAAAATTTGTATATCATACTTTCTAATTTATCTTATTATTAATAATATTTTCAATGAAATTTATTGACAGTCTTCTTTGAGCTCAATATATTTTACACAACGTTAGAGGACCTCAAAAGAAGTGTTTGTTTGATCAACGATTTCATCGTGGAGCTCTTTCCACCGAGCTATTTCTTCAGGTATCAAATTAGAGAGAAATTTGTAGATCAATTCATTTCACCAATACTAATACGCTCGTGTGCACCTGCACATTGCCCTGATGGAAAAGCACTTTCTTTTCAGTCAAATGCTGTAGTTTCTCGCCGTTGATTGTTTTTCCTTTTTTTAAGTTAATGAATGAATTATGCCGTGGTTATTCAAAAAAATAAAACTTTTTAGCACATACTCGTATACCCACCTTGGTTTTTTTTTGGCGCTGATTCGTTGATTGAACAACGCTAAACACTCGTTCGTAGTGGCCGTGGTGTAGTGGTAGTAGCAAACGCTTCTCTCTCGGAGGGTCCAGGTTCGAATCCTGCCCATGGCAAAATCAGTTTTTCATTGTATAATCGGAACTCAGACAAAAAAAATTCTGCGTGTGAAGGCATAACACTGACACGTAGATTTGGCTGTTATAAGAGTTTCAAGCAATGGAAAAAATACTGGGAATTATATCTCGAATCACTGAGTGAAGAAAAACTCTCCGTCCTATTCGGACTCCCACCCCTGGAGAGCAAACATAGAAACCAAACACACCTGAGTTTCAAACCACTACAAAAACAATTTTCCTTTCTCCTCCTTCTATCTTTCCGCCCGCGCCCGGGCAACAGTAAAAGGGTATCAACCCCTTAGGCGCGCGTAAATTATAAAAAAAAAAAAAAAAAGTTGTCACTCGAAATTCACTTTTTACCATTTTCACCAAAATTCACACAGCTTTATGGTTTTAATCGCTGTCATACACTAAAAGACGTAGCTTGCTCAAAATTTGAAATAAGTCTATTCCATGATGAGGGCGGTAAATTCAAAAAGTCAAAGAGTTATTGATCCACCCACGTAATTTCGAAAACTTATTTAAAACAAAAAATTGAGGAATTTAGTTAAGTACATAGAAATAACTATAATATTTCAAGAGAATATAAGATCCAAAGAGCAGGCACCCACTAGTGTATCTATACTCGTAAATGGTTTGAATTATGTAAGAAATGTACACTTCATGTAATACGGTACGAAGAGCGAATTAAACAAAAAAAATAGGGAAAATCAGTGTGGAGTATATATTGAATATATTGACTTCATTGCGCGAAAATTTAATTGGTCCTAAAATAACAGAAAGGTTGAGTGTACCTCATCAAACAGTGGCATCGAATTCGAAAATAGATCGAAAGAAAGGCTAAGAAAAACAACGTATGTTGAAGATTGTTTTAAGTAGAAGTCTTTAGCCTTCAGATTCGATTTAAAACTTGACGTAAGCAACGATCTTCAATGAGTAATAGATCTTCAATAATTCGACAACCGTATTGAGAGGACGACTAGTTCTCTCGTAAGTGTTGTAGGGTACGCATGTGCTGAGAAGATAATTCTTTTTAATAGACTATATAAAACTATTTAAAAATTTGATCTTGCTGTTGAGTAAGCTTAGGATGCCAAAGCATGTGTTAAGTTTTTCGGAAAGTGGGACGGAAATAGAAAGAAAGATATTTGAGCTCAGTGGCTATTTCGCTCCATGGGTGACATCCAACATTTAATGAGGAGACTAAATTATTAGAGTAAATTGACTTGATGTCATATTTAGGCATCCATTCATCTCACAAGATTTTAGTTGCCGGAAAAAAAAGTCTTTCGGTCAATACATTACCACTTGCGCCACGGCCACCTATGCATATTCCCCGTTTTCCGGGATTTTTTAACCCTAAAAGAACAAAGGGGAAATTATCACAGAAAACGAAGAAAATTCACTAAATTCTAACACGCTTATAATTCGCATTTAGATTTTTTATTCGCTCTTGCAATGTCTCAAAAGAAATGCCGTGGCTATTACGTACCAAAAATAATTAATTTTCTTTTCATCTTATTTTATTTAAAAAAAAAATATTTGGACCATCCTGTACTTATCAATAATCCACTGCCATTCCATGAACTTAAAACTTTTGATATTGTCTTTTGATATACCCCATCTTAAACCAACCACACTATGTATGTATTTTACCTCGAGTTCTTACATTTCTTTTTGCCACTTTTCAGTAAATTTAATTTGCAAATGCTGTCGGAAGATGTACAGGTACATACTCGTACATACGAGTAAGCTTTTTGAAAAATTACTTCTAACGCTGAATACACTTCTCGACTGCTTTATGAAGTACTCGTAGATATTGCTTTTAAGAAAAATTTTCGAGTATATTGGATGTAATTTTTGATAATGAAAGTAATTTCGAAATAAGTTTGTTTAGAAAAAGTTGTAGAAGTTGTTTCATAACAGGATCTCAGAAAATTGTTAACCCAAATTTATAAATCCAATTTCTATAAAAAATAAAACTATTTCTGCGCTCATTCCGTTTTGCAGGCATTTTCCTCATTTTTGTATTTGCCAAATCCGAGATTAGTGATCTGGATACTCGCATATCAGATATATCCGAAAATATTCAGGAATTTTGGAATAATCTCATACTCCTATTAATGAAACCTCCTGATATGGATGAAATATTCCTAAATATTACATTTTTTTTTAATCTTCCATATAGTGAAGCAGGCGCTAAAAGGGCCTTAAACAAAACCAAACTAAGGAATCAACTTGATAATCGTACGCTCTGTGGAATTCGTCGTACTAAATTTTTTGATGATATGCCACAATTGTGTAGAACTGATCGCGGTCAAATGGTACCTACCTTACCTTTAAAGTGCTTGCACACAGCGAAGGAAAGTTAGGGCGGGAAAAAAGCGAGATAACGATGCACGTTGGCCTTAAATGTTTGCAAGTTGTAATGACTTGGAAATAAAGAGCTCGGCAGGACATTCCATAAAGTAGTTGTACGACTTATAGTAAGGTAGGCGATCGTAAGATTACCTACCTCATCGGGTCAATGGAAAATTCGTTCACTACCTGGTAGTAAATGGTGAAACATTTACAGAACTGCTGGTTGAACTACATACGTGAAACATTTGTGATCTACTGTCAAAAACACTTTCTTATTTCCAAGAACTGGAACTAGAGATCTAGCCTGCCAATGGACTCCAAGAAATCTAACTAAGGCTTCCTTCAATTTTGGATTTGTTAGACATTTAATGAAGTCGTCAGTTCTGTTTTGTAATGGCCCAAGAATTGTATAGTTGATGGCCTCTTATTCATTATGAACGCAATGTTGAGCATCTTTTATGGATGGATGTAAAAACTAAGTACACTTCCGAAGCTTCCGTTGAGCATATTCTTTTCAAAATCATTTCCTAGATCTTATTAAAAGTTGGCACTAAAGATCCCAAGAGATGAAGAAAATAGAACCCATCTATAAAATCTATATCATTATCGATTGGTTTAGATAAAGGAATTCGAGACTTGAGTTTTTTTTTCCAAAACAGATTTGTCGGTTTTGAGAATTTCACCAGTGCAGTGACAAAGAGCTGCAGGAGCATGCGATAGTGGATAAGACAAACATTCTTCCATGTCAATATTTTTTTCTAAAGCTATGGCTAGACATTTTGCAAAGGTATCTCGCTCCATTTTTATTAAGGCCTGCTTTTAAATGCTTTTCAAATCGGTCAGAATTTGTGGAGCATTTTTCAATGAATGTTATTTTTTGTTTGTGACCTAGCTTATTACCATTTAAAAGAAAGTCAGTTGTCTGTTGAGATGTAGCTCTCCCCGTTGTTATTTTCGAAAGGATCGATGTTTTGTTTAAAAGCATTAACAATTTCAACTAACAATTTTTTGTCTTTTTCAATTCGGTTGTTTGCAAGCTCATAATATATATCATCTGTTTATCCAATTTTTATTTCAGCCAGCATTTTGGAAATAATTTTTGTACGCATATTACGGCATATTACGCATTTGTAGTCTGCTCAAGAGTAAGATCAACAGGAGCTCTTGCAAGACTTTTTTTTGTACGTTTTACACCAAAGGCACCGCGTTTAAATTCGTTTATTAAATCCGAATTATTTATCTTCAAATCCACTAAATTAGAGTGGTATTTCAATATCCACCTTGCGTAGTTTGGTTTACTCGTATTGAAGGCAAAAAAAAATTAGAAAGGTCGAAAATTGATTCTACAAATTACTAGTTCTTATACTTCTTGAAAACTTGAAAAACACGTTCATGAACTCGACGTACTGCATAAAGAACTGGGGGGTTTTTCCATGATCTCCTTTAAGGGTAAGATCGATATAGCTATGGTATTTCTTTAACGTATCATGTAACAATGGACTTAAAATAAGGGCTTCATTTTGTTCTAATGGGTTATGAAATATACATTTTAAGTCTTCAATTAAATCTTCTGAGATATCAACCTCATTTTCTAAACAGAACCGTTCAAAATGCAATGTCTAAATGGCACCAGACAGTAAGGGATGGATTCTCTTACATCTATTGAAATGTTTACAGCCAATACATCCGTTCACTGAACCTCCGGCTAAGACTTCACATTGATCTAAAGTATTATCTATCCCAGAACCATCAATGCATTTTCCAAGCGCTTTGAAAAACGCCATTTGTTTATGAAACGATCCCAAATTTATGAAGACATTATTGAAGGTTGGACTCTCAGTCATTTGGATCTGCATTGCCAATTTGGCAATTGCAAAATCATATGTCAAAATTATTTCTTTTTGATGGCATTCATTGGCAATCATTTGAGCATATTTAAGAGTTTCAAAAATAACAGTGTAGGATGAAAGCGACAAATTAATTTGAGCTACGAGTAGATTTGGAGAAACTTCGGATCATCATTAGGCATTGGCATCAACGACCCAATCCTATGGTACACCTGGCCTTGTATTTTACGAGTAAATGTAGTTTCAAAATTACGTCCATCGGATGTGAGATCGCAAATTTTGGTTGCCGCAAATGACGTCATTTGGAAGCAAGAATTGAATGTTCGTGTCTTGCGCAAAAATAATTTCGAATGGTTTGATTCGCCAGGAAGAAGTGATTGTAAGGTTCTGGCGGAGTGGGAAGAGGTAACAGTACAACTTTTCCTGATGAGCAACAAATGATTGCGGAATTTTAACTCCTGACAATATTGGCATACTTTGTCCATTGCACCGATGGCAATTTTAGAATGCGCAGAGTAATTAATATCTGGTGCATATTCGAACGCAAGACGAATAAATGATGCACGTGTTGATGTCTCTCTCGTTCTCGTGCTCTAATTGTGGCTATGCGCTGTTCACGCGCCGCTCTTCTCCTCGATATACGAGTATCTTATAGTAGACATTCGTCATGCTGTTCTCGAGATTCTTGTGCACGACTCCTTGCTTTCCTGATTCTTCATTTTCATTTCTTGCCGTGATTTGTTCTGCCAATTGATGACTTCTTTTTGGTGGCATTTTACTGAAAATAATAATTAAAACTATTAAAATAAAATTGGAATAATGAAATGATAAGCAGGCAGGTAATACTTACACGTTTTTAAATTTATTGGCACGTCTTATTAAATGTAGTAATCAAGGTACTCGTATACCAACACTTAAACAAAGATGTACGAATAATGCACGAAAAAATAAAAAAGCAAGGTCTCGGAAAGAAAACCAACGATTTTAACACAACCTTATTATTTGTTTTTTTTTAATTATAGCAGTTACCGTGGTCGTCGTTCACAATTGAATGGACGTCGTAACTCACGTGTGACGTAAATAAATTGAAGCATCAAGTAAACCTTTGAAATTTTAATACAGAATCTTCTATTGGATGCTTACCCAACCAAGATAACAAAAAATGTTGAGGTATTGTATCTGTTTTGTATACAACGTATACGTATACGAAGTAGCATGCTTGGAAACATTTCTGGCAAAATCACCAATATCACAAAGCCGAAAGTATGCCAGCAAAAGTGTTTGCGTGGGATCTTCTCACCAATCTGTAACATTTTCAGGGTTCAAATGTGTATATTCGCTGTCCAGTTTTAAGGTGAACATTAGATGAGTTACAGGCGGTAACTTTCGTAAATAGGGAAGTTGCGACATGGCTGAAACCCTGGCTCCGTAGAGTAATAGATTTAATGCTATTAGGCATTTTAACTCTTATGTATCAGCGAAAGCTGTACGAACCATCGATCATGACCAGTAAACTCAATAAATTTGTTTTTCCTAATCAAGAACTCAAATACAAATAAAATTTGTCGAACGAAAGAATAGTAATTTCGTTAAGTCGTCTATAATTTCCAAATAATAAAGTAAAAACATTGGGTAACAGAAGATAATGCAGTGTTATGTCAAATAAATAATTTAGACCGCCATGTAGTGGTAAGTAGCGGAACTTACTACATAATTAATTTAATTTGCACCACGGGTGGCCGTGGTGTAGTGGTAGTAGCAAACGCTTCTCACTCGGAGGGTCCAGGTTCGAATCCTGCCCATGGCAAGTAAGTTTTTCATTGTGTAATTGGAACTCAGACAGAAAAATTCTGCGTGTGAAGGCATAACACTGACACGTAGATTTGGCTGTTGTAGAGTTTCAAGCACAGAAAAGAAAAATACTGTGGTATACCTCGAATCACTCTGAGTGAAGAAAAACTCTCCGTCCTATTCGGACTCCCACCCCTGGAGAGCAAACATAGAAACCAAACACACCTGAGTTTCTTCAAACCACTACAAAAACAACTTTCCTTTCTCCTCCTTCTATCCTTAGGCGCGCGTAAATTATAAAAAAAAAACAAAAAAAAAAAACAAATGATTAAGCTCATACATCGAGATAAAAGCTATCCTATCTGGTAAGTTTGACCAATTAGACACAGTGGCCAAAATATTATTACGAGTAAGATCGGCTAAGTAGTTTTAGAGTTCATTCCCAACGGACAGTGTTGAGACGACTCGTGGGGCTTCAATTCAGATAGCAGAAAGAACTCCTTTTCAGCTTTCACAATTATCAATTTATTACGACAGAATTACAAATTAAAGCTTATTAAAATAATTAAAAAATAAAACCTAAATTTACTCTAGATTCAATTGATTTTAGTGGATGCAAAACTACCGCGTGTGTAACAATCTCATGAACGAAGTAAGAGAGAAAAAAAAGGAAATGTCAAAAAAAGGAACAAAAAAAATGGCTGAATGCCAATGAAAAGATTTTATGTGGCGATTACATTTTGTATTTGGTGTTTGCAACATCCTCCCCCGGATAATCTATTGCGAATAGATTATGATGAAATGCTGAAACGAGAGTACATGTTCAAAGTAGAAAGTTAGCCGAGCCCTGGAGACCCCGATGCCGTATCTTTTATTGGTAGCACGCTGATTTTCGTAACCGGTCTTTTGAAGGTACCATTAGCCGTTTTTACGGTTACAACTCGTACCAAGTTGTCTGAACCAGGTTGAACATCGACAATGCGTCCCAGCTGCCATTGGTTGGGAGGAAGTCGTTCGTCCTTGAGAAGGACAAGCTGATTATTATGAACATTTGGCTTTTATTTTCTCCACCCCTTTGGACGATTCTGTAGTCGGGATAAATATTCACCGCTCCAGCGGCGCCAAAATTGCTGCAGGATGCTTTGACATATTAATAGTAATCTATAGTCTGGATCTCACTTTTGTCAATTGTCGTTTTACTATTAAATCCTATCCACATTGGTATTTCAGGATCGCTCATGATAAATAGATTAGCTTATCAGTAGTGGAGTAGTATATTTTAAGGAAACGGTAAAACTATAAGTATGAAAGGCGAGCACATGATCGACACAAGAAAAAAATTTTAAAAGAGTTCAGCTTAATTTATCTTAATCCATTTTCATTCATCAATAGCAGTGATTTTTACCTGTTGTAAGTTTTGTTTTTAGGTTAATTATCAAGATTTTAAAAGAAATGTTAAAGCACAGCTTAGAGTATTATTAAACGTTTTTTTAATTCGGTTGGTTTGTCGGTAAGAATTTTTGATACAGAAAACTTGATACTACTTTGAGGGGCTTTTTTACACCCAACTTATATATTTCGTATAGTAGAAACTCAAGGCTATGATTTAGTACTACCTTCATAGTGTTTTAACTTAAAAAAAACCGATTTTCAGCTTCAAAAAAATCAACGTAGTGACGAGAAGTTTTTTTGGTAAAAGTGGTCGGACACATGATTTGGCCCAGGTAATGTTTGTCCGACTACTGGATTCTTAAAGAGGGCAGTCTAAACTTTAATTTCATACCCCTTTTATCTATTGACCTGATGAGGTAGGTTAACATCAAAAATACCGTACAAAACACGGTATCGGAAGTAACCCTTTTTTCGGCAAACGGCCCAAAAACATCTGTCCGATCAGCAGTTCTGTAAATATTTCACCATTTACTACCAGGTAGTGAACGAATTTTCGATTGACCCAATAAGGTAGGTAATCCTACGGTCGCCTCCTGGACTATTAGGAAAGAATCATGATATTTCAGAGTACGTCCGAAAGTGGGCTTGAGGGTATACTGATGATCATTCATATCTAGACGGGTCTTACGATTAAAGGTTTGAAAGGGCGGAACACTATTGGTTATTTCGGCGGAGCATTGGTGGTGGAAATAGCTATAGAACAAGGTGAAGCAAGTGTCATTACGATGGTGTTCAAGGGTGTCAGATAAAGAATGTTTGCATTTATATACAAGCAATATGCAGAATGATGAGCTAACCTTGGACTTATTTTTTATTTATGATGTAAATGTGTAACTTTGAATTAAAATATTTCTCTTTGTTTGTAAGGATTCTTTTTCTTTATTATTTATTAACTAAAATAAGTTTGTTTTATTTCTGCGATTTTTTTTTAATAAATGAGTTATAAATTTAATAATATGTTGATTCATAATTATCTGCCGTTTTTTGTTAGCGAAAATTGGCGCTTCGTTTACTTTTTTTCATACATATAATCTCTCTGTTTAGTTCCTGAAAATGCGTGTTGAAAATCATATTCATATTAGTTATATTGTGCTTGGATAAAGGGTGGAAAGCAGAACAGTCATTTCGCAATCTCAACGAACTTTTGGCGAAGAAACAATTGCCAACAGAAAATATCGAGAATCAGGTGATACCCGCTCTAAGGACAATCCAGGAAGAGGGCGAAAGCATGGCAATTCGAATCCTGGCCAAACACTTCAATGTAGGCCAATCAACTATTGTACGTCGTCTTAAAAAGCTTAGTAAAATGTGGAAATTGGCTGGATGGCTCCCACACTAACTCTTTGACCACAACGAAACCAAATGTCTCCGAATTTTCACCGATCTTCTTCAGGTAGACGACCAAACTCCGTTCCTGAAGAATCTTGTCACTGTGAATGAATCGATGTGGATGAAAACCTGAAATGAATTTTCGTCCATTGTAAGAAGGCAATGTGGTGTGTTTGATGGGACAAAAGTTATATGTGGAACGAAGATAATGAACGGCAACAGTTGCGGACTCCGTACAAAAATGGTAAACGGCAATTCATCAGTAACTTGATCGCCGCCATGCGACAATACGGGTGAAAAAAACAAAAATTCTCTTCCACTACGATAATGCAGCTCCACATGTCGAGAGGCATACTCTCCCAAAGAGGCGCCTTCGAACTACCACGTTAATCGCTCACTGAAAAATTAGCAAACAAACAAAATTTATAAAGATTTGGATAACTTGGTGACCGATGTCAAAGGGTTGATTGCCTCTAAGAACCGCGACTAATTTGCTCGTGGAATCGATTCTCTGCCCAGCAAATTGGAAGCAGTTATTGAAGGAGAGGCTGATTGTACTCCAGAATAATCACTTAGGCATGTTTCTGTTATATTTTTTTAAAAATTGTTTAAAAAACGGGGGAAAATTATGAATCAACAAAATATTTTTTGTTAAAAACGAAAGCACATACTCGCATAAAATCGTATATTTATTCTTAGCATACTAAAAAAATGGAAAATGGGATTCTTTTTAAAATTTGATAAAAAAAAAGGGAATCGACATGACAAAAGTCTTTCAACACTGCTCGTAGAACAAGCTAAATTCTCTAATACTATTAAAATCGGCAATGTCTCAAATGAAAGCAATGAACGTGGAATATTAGCAACACCACTACACCGTGATTCTGTAGGTGTAGAAATAAATGAGTCAGACATCGACGATTGCGTATTGTAAAATAAAAGAGGAAAGTGCTAAACAAAATTCTAAAACCGATAATGACATCAATATTTTGGTTGTAAATTTTACTTATCGACAAGTGAAAGAAAATATTACTAAAATTAAAACTTCAAACAAAAGCGAAATGAACACAAACATTTTCGGAGATCATCATGATAGTGCAGCAATATAATATGTACGAGTATATAAATAACAGCTTGACTCCTCGAACTCGCGACCTCTTCAAAGCAGCCAAGATTAAATTAATAGGATATTGTTGCGTAAGAAGGAAGGAGACGATGCAATGAAAGTGATGTGCTCTGCTAATCTTCTTAAACTATGTTGAAAATTAAAAACTCTTTCTCCAATTATGCCTCAATGTATGTCTAATTTGGCATACCCTACTTAACTTTGTACTTAACTAAATAATGTATTTATCTCTTTATATTAACGTCATATATAATGACTTTTAATATACATTTGCCTATAAAATGCGAATACAACGCCTGATTGTGACACAGTTAACGATTTTCTGAGACCCGATATAATTCAGTTTTTGTTCCATAGAGCACCAGTAATAAAATACTTATTAATATTCGACCTGAGTCTTTTTTTATTCTTCCCGCGTTATTTTTTCATCAAATTCTCTTACTTCCAATTTCGCAAAAAATTATCCAAATGCCTTCCAAAATGTATATTTTTTATCGTCTTTTTGTATCCACCAAAATTTACGCAGAATGAGAAAAAACTTTGATTTACTTTTAGCACACATTAATACCGTAAACCTGATGACTGAATTAATCATTTTATCTGAAATTTGGCTGTACATTCATATGGCACCTGTAAAGATTTTTGTAGTGCATGTGTTATCGGAATGTTTACTGAAAAACCCTTTTCGTACCAGTGTGAAGCTACAATAAGTCTATAAATCTAAATAGTACTGATATTGTTCAAATAAATTGCAATCTAAACAATTAGCTCTTAATAACTCTATGCGTATACAGTTTGTTAAAAGTACATTTCATCATCTAAAGGATAAAAATACCAAGAGCTTACTGATAATAAGAGACTTAAACATTGATATGTTTAAAATAATGGTAATTCTGATAATTACTTACTATTCATGTTATCGTTTGGGTTAGAGTCAAAAATAAATAAACCAACTCTCATTACAGAAAGCACTCAAACTTGTATCGACCATGCTTTCATAAGATTGCATAACAATTCCTTTTACAGGATGCCTGCTGAGGTATTACAATAGATTACAAAATCACTGATCACCGCATGATAATGTTGAGCATGGAACACTTAAACTGAAACAAAGCTTGTATTATACATACCCTCTCCTATTAAATAAAAATTAAGCTATGAAAAACAAATTGAATTTTTTAAATGTAAGCCTTGGGAACAGGTATATGAAAAAAAAATCATCCTTCACTAGCTTACGACACTTTTTAAGAATCTTACAAAGACTCTGGGTGAAAAATGTTTTGCAAGTGAATTTTTGTATGCCATTCTCATGACATGGGGTTGAAACAAAAATATACTCGTAGTAAATTCAGTAAGAACGTGAAAAAACAGGTAGAGGAATTTCGGGATTAGTATTATATATTGATAAGATTGAGAAGTGTAAAAGTTGTAAATACATAGTATCGTAAATAGAGAAAAGAGTAGAGAGTGTCTCTCGAAATTGAAGTTGAAAATAATTTAGTCTCGAATACGAAGGATATAACAAATTTTTTAACAACTTTAACAATTATTTCTTTTCTGTTGCCGCTAGTTTGAAACCTTGTGCTCCTGAAAGTAATTACTTGCGCGATCGGTATCCGGACTGCCAGAGTAATAGTTTTGCTTTTAAGTCTATAACAGCGTTTGAAATTTATAAAAAAATAAACAGTCTCGCCAATAAATGTTCCTGTATATCTGATGGCATCACCAATATTCTCTCTAATTGAATTGCTCCAAATTTTGTTAGATCTCAGTATTCATAATGAATTTGAGTCTAGACTGTAGTATTTTTCCCTCTGCGTTAAAAGTTGCTGAGGTCATACCGTATACAAAAAAGGGTAATCCAAAATTCATGACTCTACACAGACCTATTTCATTATTTTCAACATTCTTAAAACTTTATGAAGGATAGTTTTATATCTTTTGTGAAGAGAAATAAATATTTTAGTAAAGACCTATTCGGATTTCGTGAAGTAAAATCCATTAAAGATGTCATATTAAAATTATGTAGCGAAATATGTGTATGATGATTTTAATGATAGCAATAGCGCTATAACTTTATTTTTTGATATGACCAAAACCTTTGATATCGTCAATCATAACCTTTTGTTGGATAAACTACACAATGTTGGTCATAAAGAGTTAAGCTTGATAGTACTTTTAGTGAAGTTATGGAAATAACTATATTTGTACCACAGGGCTCTATTTAGGTTCAAGTATGGTAGGTTCGGCATTTAAGCAAATATTTTGCTGTAGCATTACAGCTTTTACTGCTGATATGGCGTTACCATTTATTAGTAGGGCTTTATTCAAATCGGCAATAAATCTCCATTATGACATCAAGACAATGTTTGCGAACCTTGGTGAACTTTGTTTAAGATGCTTCTTGTACTGCAAATAATTTTAAAATAAAAACTGTTGACACTTTCAAATATAAAAATATAGGATAGCTAGCAGCTGGCCCTTGTTCTATAGACCTCGTGTTTTGCGTTTGAGCAACTACAAGTACTCGTATATGTATAAAAGATGTTCTTTTTGCGCAGCGGCTATAGCATAGCTCTTAGAAGTTCCGATATTTTTAATCTGAGAGTTAGTCATCAAGCTTTTCATTATAATTATTACGAGCTAAACTGTTATGCCAAAAACAGTATTTTAAAAAAATGACCTAGGCTACTAGATTTTTTTGAAATAAGTTCTGTTTAAAAAAAGATACAGTCATAAAAAAAGATTAAGTGGAAGTAGATTTAAACATGCTGAACACGATGGTGCCCTTAGCTTAGTTTTATCCTAACTTGAGTTAAGCGGTTATGGTTTGCGGCCACTGATTTACTACTACAACTTTACGTAACTAACTTGACTAAATTTAAGTAATTTACTCCACTAAAGATCAAAGAATACTTCCATTTTTTCTTCTGTAATCCGCTCGATTGTCGACTTCTGACCCAGCCAATTCCAAAGACCAATCGAATCCAACAATTTATGCCAAGTCCACAGCTTTATGACGAATGTCAGAGGCATCCCTCCGCAGCACACACAAAGTACGACCAATGCTAACCCAATGGAGTCATTGCATTGCTAAAATAACGATGCTCACATCATCTTTGCTTTTATGCGCTCAAAATTAGGTCAACACATGCATTCCTTCATGATGAATCAAATACGTAAACGATATCCATGCCTCCGCAGTTGCGATTCAGCGAGAAAACAAACTTGGATCGTAAGGGTTGACGAACGAGTGGATGACCGCGACGTCTTATCATGGTAATTAGAGCTCGAAACATTAACAAACGCGGCAGACGGTCGACGATCCTAAGACGATCTGAGAATGAAAACCAATTAAAAGGAATCAAAAAAAAAAATACAAACTTGCGTGGATGGATTTATGCATTCCTACATATACATAAGTGTTGGATTTCCCAAAAGAAAAGACAACGCCTTTTATTTAGACTTCACAAATTTTATTTAATAGAAAAAAAAATTAATATGCCAATGAGTAGTTTTACGTCGTCGGGTGGAAAGAAGCAAATCTGAAGTTGGTTCACTCAACTCATCGCCGGCTAGCTATCGTCTTACTGCAGCTTTGCAGATTGAGTGGAATCGTCTGTCTGCTTTGGTTAGGAGGCACAGTAGTGGCTCACAATTTTCCCACAAACGGCCGTCCTGGTTGTTTCTCGCCCTCGAGAAACCGTCTTGAGAATATCGTCTTATCGTCTTAGGATCACGTCTTGAATGTTCTTGGAACCGTCTTCATTTAACTTCTTCTTTCTTTGATTAGCCATTTATCGCTCATTAACGTCTAATTTTCCGAGGCGTTGCCAACACTTCCAATAGTTTCGTCATTTTCGTCCTCTTCCTCTGTTGTACTTGCATAAATGTCGCCCCATGGCATCATATTATCCGCGCTTGTCGTCGTTGCCCGCGGACCCTCGTGAATCCCTACCCTTCTTACTTCATAGCGATCACTTGGAGACATCTTTGTAACAATTTGTTTGATTAGCACCGAATTGAGTTTTCTTAATAGCGTCTAGATCGTTAGTTTTATACCTTAAGGATGGTTTTCTATTTGAATTGTAGGTCTTGCGATTTTCTTCCTGTACGGCTTTGATCGCAATTTTCGCATTTTCGCGAACGGCGTCTCTGTTTTCTTCGAATACAACCCTACGAGTAATCTGCTCTTCAACGGTGTCGCCTAAGTCAATGTCCTCGTTCCGTCGCATTTTTATTCCGAATAATAGTTCAAATGGAGTACGCTTTATACTTCTACTCCAGGTCGAGTTAAGACACTGCTGCAGCTGGTTTGTATAGCTGTATCATTTACGCACAGCTTTGCCAAAGCCGAAATGATTATTCGGTTTATTCTCTCCACCTGACCATTTCCTCTAGGCACGCCTGTTGTAACCAATGTGTGTTCAATATTCTCTTCCTCACAATATTCTTTAAATGCGTTTGAGGTGAAAGCCACTCCTCTATCAGAGATTATGCGGTAAGGGTTCCCAAAACAGACTTTCTGTAATTGAAGTTTGGCAAGCACTTCGGAAACTCCGGTAGATTTCACCGAGTAGATCCAAACATATTTTGTGAACGCGTCAACGACGCAGAAGATATAGGCATACTGCTTCCCGGTGGCTGAAAGGGGACCAAGGTGGTCTACGTGGTATGTGTGCAGTGGTTCCTCCTCCTTGCATATCGGATTCAAATATCCTTCCTGCTTCCCGGCCTTACGTTCACTGACAATACATGGGATGCAGTTTCTCCTACACATCTCGATTTTCTGGTTCAGCTTAGGAATGTAATAATCACGACAAATTACCTCTTCCATTTTCCGCAGTCCAAAATGTCCTTGTGCGTGAACAGATCTTATGACCGCCTCTTGCATACCTTTTGGAATGCAAAGCAACTTGTTTCCGTTGCCATTGGCCTTGTCAAGAATACCCTGTTCTGTGAAGAAATCCTCATAAGGGCTACTTGCTAAAGCCTTTTTAATAGCTCGCATAAACTCATCTTTATCTTGCGCGTTCCTTACCCTGGCTAAAAACTCTGAATCCAAAATCATAACCATTGAATTTCGACTCAAAGCATCCTCATGTTTCATACTTACGCCTGGGCGGTGTTCAAGTACAAAGTCGAATTCTTCTAAGGTCAACGCTCAACCGGCTATTCTGGATGAGATTTCTTTCCTCTCCATTGTGCCCTTGAATGCCAGGCAATCGGTAATAATTTTGAACTTCAATCCCTATAGATACACTCTGAATTTCTTTATGACTCTTATTACTGCGAGGACCTCTAACTCGTAGCTACAATATCTCTGTTCCGCACACGTTTTTTTCTTACTGTAATAGTAAACGGGATGCAATTTGCCATCGTCACTTCTTTGAAGTAGAACATAGCCAAATTTGCTCGCGTCGGTGTGGACTTCGGTTTCTGCTTCCGGACACTACAGTTTTAATACGGGCTCATTAACCAAACAATCCTTCAAGGTCTGGAAGGCTACATTCTTAGCAGCCCCAAACTGGAAAATGGACTCCTTTTTAAGAAGAGCTGTCAACGGCCTAGCGATCAGAGAATAGTTCGGAATAAACTTCCGAAAATACCCGGTGAGACCAAGGAAACTTTGGACTTTCTTAGCGGTTGTTGGCTAGCGGTTGTTGGCTGCGGAAACTTCCTTACCGCTAAAGTTTTGAAGTGCGAGGGCTTTATAAAACCAAGCGCAATTACGTAGCCCAAGTACTCTCCTCACATAGGAATTCGCACTTCTTCCATTTTATCCGGAGGCCAAAAGCGGAGGCTAGTTCAAAGACCTTCTTTAAATTTTGAACTGCTTCATCGTTCGAGTTTGCTAGTACTACCACGTCATCCATGTAGAGCAAAACGATTCCCTCAGCTATCAATGGCTTAAATATTTGGTTTATGTGTTTTTGAAAAATCGCAGGCGATGTACATAAACCAAAAGGCACTTTATTGAACTCGTATTGTCCACTAGGTGTAACGAATGCGGTATACGTGTGACTTCCCTCTTCAACTTCAACATGAAAAAATCCATTCTCCAAATCAAGTGTCGAAAAAACCCTTGCTTTGCTTAAGGCATCTACTTGATCCTCGATTAGCGGTAGTGGATACCGATCGCGAACTATGACTCTATTTAGGCGACGGTAGTCTACGCACAGCCTTTTTGTTCCGTCCCGTTTATTGACTAAGACTATCGGACTTGCGAACTCTGAGCAACTTGGTCTGATTACGTCGCTCTTTAGCCAGTCATTTACCTGAGCGTCAACAATTTGTTTCTCCAGGGGTGCCAGCCTTCGAGGATTTTGCCAGATAGGCTGTTCGTCCTTGAGAACGATGCACATTTTAACATTTGTTGATTTTTCATTTCGAGGCTTATAGTCATTAACTAAACTTTCTATAGCATTGGCATAAGCAGGAGCGCCCACGTTAGGCCTCGATTCTTCGATTGTATTTAACAAACTATACGGTTCTAAATTCATTTTGGTGATGGTAGCTACGCCCTCTGTAGAAAGATTTATATTTGTACCATTGAGTATATCCCTGCCTACGATAAAAGGTTGGGGTGGCCGTGGTGTAGTGGTAGTAGCAAACGCTTCTCACTCGGAGGGTCCAGGTTCGAATCCTGCCCATGGCAAGTCAGTTTTTCATTGTGTAATTGGAACTCAGACAGAAAAATTCTGCGTGTGAAGGCATAACACTGACACGTAGATTTGGCTGTTGTAGAGTTTCAAGCACAGAAAAGAAAAATACTGTGATATACCTCGAATCACTCTGAGTGAAGAAAAAACTCTCCGTCCTATTCGGAGCAAACATAGAAACCAAACACACCTGATTTTCAAACCACTACAAAAACAATTTTCCTTTCTCCTCCTTCTATCTTTCCGCCCGCGCCCTGGCAACAGTAAAAGGGTATCTAACCCCTTAGGCGCGCGTAAATTATAAAAAAAAAAAAAGGTAATTTTAAAACTTCTCCTGACATTACATAGACTGACGTTTGGAAAAGACAACCGTCGATTTCTATTGTTGCCAGAAATGAACCTAAAGCCTGATAAGCCCTGTACCTCCATTCTCTGCGATTTTAATGCTGGCGCACCTAGCTTAACATAATCTTCGCACCGTATAATGAATAAGTCACTCCCTGAGTAAATTAAAGCAGCGATTTCTTGATCATTGACCTTAATCATTTTTCTCGCGTTGCCCTCTTCTATATTGACACAATTTGTTGATCTTGGCTTGGCACAAGTCGAAGATTTGTGCCCAAATTCATTGCAGCGAAAACATTTGATACCACTAGTGCAATTTGAGCTCTTATGACCAAATTTCCCGCAATTGTAACACCTTTTGACGTCTGTATACGAGTGCGTCCTACTGCTCGTTGACTGATCTTTATTTAGAGAAGACAGTTCCCTTTTCGGCTGTTCTTTCATTCGCGAACTGGCTAAATCTTCTTTGAATATGGAGTACAAAGCTATATTTTCTCTGAATTCTTTCATCGTGTTAGCTCCGTACAAAATAACTTTGTTCGTAGTTGCATCGCTAATGCCATTGATCGTGTGTTGAATGATAGACCTATCATCGAGGGGCCCTAAAGCACCAAGTTCCCTCATCTTCAGAAGGTAATCCTGACAACTTTCACCTTTACCCTGCTTTCTTTTATTCATCATTTGGTGGATCTCTGCTGGTGTGACATCATTAGCGAACTCTTCGACTAAAAATTCTTTTAAACAAGCAAATGTTAATAAATTTGTTCTTGATCGTAAAGCCAGCTTTGCCGATCCAACGAGTAGACGTTTAGCGAACAAAAGCTTCTCCAACTCTGACCACCCCATGGAAATAGCCGCACCTTCGACGTCTTGTATCCAGTTTCTAACATCGTATGTCGCATTTCCGCTCAATTCTGGAATAATGTTCATTGCATCCTGAAATGATGAAGCCCCATACCTAGTCCTATTGTCTAATGTACCTAATTCACTTCTTAAAAGAGAGATTTCCAAAACTTTCCTCAAGTTGTCTTCACGAGCCTTCAGCAAGTTTTCTCTTAGTTCTAATTCTCTAGCGAACTCCGAAACTCTTCGAACGTCTTCTCTATCCACTTTTGCACCTATACCAGCATTTGCAGTAGCTCCACTCGCGCCCACTTCACCCGAAACCAACCCAACCGTCTTTGCTACGTCCCCTTTCATCGTATTACTATCTACGAGTAGATTGCTTCCCGCGGTATTTTTGACTACATTGATATTTCGCGGATTATTCGGGTGTCCTGATTTAATCACTTCATCCTGTCTTCTCAATTTAACGTGTTAGTAGTAATTTCGTATCTACTCACGATCTGTCCGTATTATACGAGTACTTATGGATTTCAGGTTAGATGGTTTCTTCCTTTACGAATGACAGTTTCTGACAATAGTTGTGTGGGCTCTTAGGTTTAACGGGGCCGTAAATCTTCCTTGGTTTTGGTTTTTTCCTCCTTTTTTTTCTTCTTCTTTTTATTTTGACCAAATTTCTTCAGTCGAATCCCACTTCTGACACCAGTTCTGTAGGATTTCCCAAAAGAAAAGACAACGCCTTTTATTTAGACTTCACAAATTTTATTTAATAGAAAAAAAAATTAATATGCCAATGGGTAGTTTTACGTCGTCGGGTGGAAAGAAGCAATCTGAAGTTGGTTCACTCAACTCATCGCCGGCTAGCTATCGTCTTACTGCAGCTTTGCAGATTGAGTGGAATCGTCTGTCTGCTTTGGTTAGGAGGCACAGTAGAGGCTCACAATTTCACAATTTGCCCACATAAGTATACATTCCATACTCGTACCTATATATATAAGCAGGTATTATAAGAAGTTTTTCATTCAGTAGGATAATTTTTGAAAATCAATAAATAAAAAGAGTTATCATTATCATTGACAGAATACTTAGTTATCACAGGAAGTATGAACGATTGTTACTCACCTCAGATTTCCTACCTCGTCTAGATGGTGAGGATTAAGTACCATCGCTAAGAGAAAGAAATTTGAAGGAATACCAAGAGGCATCAAAATCTAGGTGATAGATATAACTAGATGATTTTCTGCATGTCTGAGGATATCCAACTTCAACTTCGTTTCGTTTTATAAGGGGAGAGTGCAGATGAATCCTCCTTCCCTCACACTCGTGGGAACAAGACACGAAAATACACAAACAAATGAAACAAAGGAGACTAAGATGCATAGATGGGGGAATTTAGAAATCGTAAATATCAACATCGATCCCAAATCAGATTAATGACAGAAAAAGAAGAAATTTATTTCCTCAACCCATTTGTCCATATCGGAATATGGGATGGAGCAAGCTGTCGATGTCAGCGACTGTTGCCCCATCGCTAGAATATCGACCTACTCCAAATGAAACAAGATACTCATACATAATTGCAGGACGACAGTCAATAGCTAAGGAAATAAAAGATCGGACGAACTGACGGAGAGGAATGGCAAATGGCTTCATTATGCAGCACCTTATGGAGAAAAATCCTACTGCTCGTTTACCGGTGAGAGTTACATTTGCAAGTGGAGGCTACTGTGTGGTCTATGTACGAGAAATTAGCTGATATGATACCCTAGTCTCATTAGCCTAGAGATAAAGAAACCGAAATCGAAACCCTGTGTGTATACACAGATTGCCTTGGTAAGACTTTTCTTGGAGTATTCGAGCAAAGTACTCTATTTTTAAATCTATATTCAATGTATGGGAGCCGTTCAACGTAGATAAATTCCTTTCGTACTTCGTGGTCTACTATAGGTCGATACTTATTTGCTAAGCTCTTACGAAAATCGCACACAAAATAATTAACACGCATTCTATAAAAATAAATCTCATGAAGTCAGGTTAATACTTTTTATTCGTATATAACGTCGGTACTCCTTCAAAGCCACCGTAAAAATTATGGTCATTAATAACCAATATCAAGAATGATGCGTACGGTAAATAGTAATTAACATTTAACCTTGGACTGAAGCAGCAAATGCTCAATCGGAAAAGCAATGCTTAACATGCCTCTCTTAATTACCTCCTGACCTCCTCCCTTTCCTAGCACTTTGATTTAGCAAAACATTGGTTTAAGTACGTTTTTATTAGTTTACAAATCTAGTTTTTAAATTGTTTGCTTATTAATAAGCTCAATAAAGTTAACCAGTAAAATGTTGTTTGGAAAATAAATTCCCATTATTGTTATTCAACCTCGTGGGGTATAGTTCCTTTAAGTCTACGAATATTATACATCTACTACCTTGAGGATAATGGGTATCTGCACTCGAAAGTTTTGTCGTATTGCGTGCTTTTTAATTACTTTTGTTATTTGGTCTCTCTCACTCAAGTCTTAATTACAATACTTGCATATCGCGGCGCAATAACTGAGAAGCGAAGTACTTTCTTTGAAAAAGTTTGTTTTACTTGGAAATTTGTCCAGTCAGCGTAGTATTTGAAATGTGACAAATTGTATTTTATTTTATTTTAAAACTTCAATACTCAACGGCATACAAACAGAAGAAAATACAAATGAAATACGCTTTACACATATGTTGCACGTATGCATGCCCACTGTCAAACCCTGCACGCACTCGTAATACATTTTTTAATTCTCGTGGTATTCCTATAGCCTGCATATATTATATAGCTTTTGCTATATCCCAGATCCTACTTTGAGGTTAAGCGTGTGAGACGGTAGACCAGTTGAGTTGAGTATTTCGGAACTCCATAGGATAGAGTATAGCATCATCTGTATGCACTATAGTATCCACAGATTTGTACTGGTATTCTGCACCCTTGAACGATTTCAACAAAGTGTCATTAATGACCCTTAAAGCCTGGTGGTTATTAGGCATCAGAGTCTCACGTATGTTGCGGACATCTGGATATATTCGGGCTATTAGGTCGTCGACGGTCGACACAACTGAGGCAAGATCTGATGGGATTATAATCTCGTCCTCAGTTTCCGTACATTCTCCGGTTCCTATTTTAAGTAGGATATCGGAGAATTGTCCGGCGCAAACATCGCTCTTCAAGTGCACCAGCATGTTTTTCTTAAGATGGAGTTTTTTGATTAAGGGGCCTCGGCATTATCGGCAGAATTCGATGGAAGTCTCCAGCTAACAATACGGTGACTCCACCCATCAGGTCATTGTTCCCTCTGATAGCTGTTAGATCTCTATATAGTGCTTCGGAACCCCTTTATGCGCCATTGTGCTTTCGTTCAAAACTATAAGTTTACAAACGCGCATCACTTGAGTTGAATTACTCTGTTTTAAAGAAGTGTTGCAGAGTAGAAATTCGACATGAATGAGATTTAACAGCAGCTTGAAGGCAGCGTGAGCTGCGATTACTGACGCTTCGATGGCTAAGGCGATTATGCTATTACTCCTTACTTTTTGCAATATCAAATTGATTAAGAAGGTTTTTCCAGTGCCACCAGGAGCATCCAGAAAAAATATTTGCCCAATTCACCACGTATTGTACCGAGTTTTGTCCTGCCTGTGCCAAAACTGCATCCTCGATCAATATCAAACATCTATTGTACACTTCGTCTAAGAGCAGTTACGCTCTATCCTGCAATTCTCTTTGCAGTTACCGTTTAATGCCCTCCGAGTCACTGCCTTTGTATTTCTTCCAAAGGCTTAAAGAATCAGAGAGTAGACAGAAAATTAACATATTGTAAATAGCTCTCGCAGCTTCAAAGGAGAATCGCACAATGCAGCTTCCTCTAAAGTACTGTCCTAATGCTTTTCGTCTTCGAGGAATCCAAGAGTCTTACATGCAGACTAAAATGTTGGATGGAGGATACCATTCACAGACTTTAAGTCTTCAGGAGATGTCGGTCCTCTAACCTCATGGAGCAGCATGCGTAGGTGATAGCACTCCGTGTTTTTTGGATGAATAATGTAGACCCTACCCAGAACATGGTATTTTTTCACTCCGGGCCAGCCCTCTACAACTTCCTCCCTTTTCCTTCTACAAAATTGTTTTTTGTTTTAAACAAAGTACAAAGTATAGCAGCGTCTTAGCATAATTTGGCAGTTTGGCAAATTTCAAAAAAAGCTAGCACCGTTGTCTGATTTTCTGACTCTTAATTTTTTCTAACAGGTTATTGGAGGTGGAGTATACACTCTGGCCGATTTCAAGATGAAAAGCGAGATGTTAGACGGAGGGAACCTTGCATGATTCTCATTAAGATCCTCTAAACTGCTTCGGGACTGCTTGTGTACCGGCCGGTTTCGTAGATTTTTACCTCATTTTTCTTATTCTCTATAGTAAATGCCGCTTGATGACTATTCGTGTTTACATACTTACAAATATATTTGATAGATTTAACAGAGATGCAGTACTTCACAGTAACATGAGCATTGAAAGTACGTAACAGGACAGAATTGTAACGTTTGTCTAATTAAATTTCACTATTTTTTATTATGTAACGTGGAACGGAAATGCACCAGGTGATTATCTTCTCCTTGTCTAGTATTATACGAAAAGAATAGAAACTCTCAGAGGAGAGTGATTGGTTTGATTGGTTTCGGGATGGAGGGTAAAGAAATCGAGTACCTATTCTCGCCACGTAAAACAAAAGCGGATACTGCTACACGAACGGTGGATGCGCTGCAACGAGTTATAGTAGCTCTCAAGAATAATGTCTCGTTGCTCAAATTGCTGATTTTTTTTATTTTTATAATTTACGCGCGCCTAAGGGGTTGATACCTGGTCGGGCGGAAAGGAAGAAGGAGGAGAAAGGAAAATTGTTTTTTTTTTTTTTTTGTAGTGGTTTGAAACTCAGGTGTGTTTGGTTTCGATATCCAGGGGTGGGAGTCCGAATAGGATGGTGAGTTTTTACTTCACTCAGAGTGATTTAGTTTTTTTGGTTTTAAACGCATTTTATTTTCTAATCAATAACTCTTACATACTAACAAAAAATGCTTAAATGCTAGCTTAAAATTACTTAACAAACTTATACTAACTTACTGACCCCACACAGGCACTCTAAGCTACTCTAAATTCTTATACTATGTCTTTCGACTTTATTAACATTTTCTTTATGGATATTTATTTACTATACTTAAAGCTAAGAAAAAATATTGTTAACAAAAAACTTAGCCTATGATACTCAGAGTGATTCCAAGGTTATAATTCACAGCCAAATCTACGTGTCAGTGTTATGTTTGGTCGCCGTGAACCTTCAAGTCTCCTACATAGGCATTAAACTTATCTAACATTCCCTGTAATTGTCTGACTAAGGCAGGTTTCACATAAGAATAGTTATTGCACCTCAATTGTCTTCCCTGTCATCTTCACCACCAAAATATATTTGTAAGAATTGTGGTTCCCTTTGAGGCGCTGGCAACAAACCTGGTGTACCTGGCCCTGAACTTTAATAATAAACATAAAACCGACCTTTATTATCTGTTCAGCACCGAATGAAGTCATTTGAAATGAACTATTATATTTACGAATATTCATTATCAGCTTGGGTAGCTGTTCATAAGGCGGGAGTTGCACTTTACCAATGCTACAGCACATGCCGTGTGCCTCCATCTTCCACTTGAGAGCATTGAAACACCGGCATTTTTTGGTCATGGAACCCAAGGCCACGGTGCTGTTGCTTTCTTCTTAGTCCGTATCAGTATCATATGCCTACTTGTCTACCAGGATTATTTTGCTCATATCGAGACTGTGATGCCCTAAACACCTCAGGGTGAATCCGCTGGTACCGCGCCACAGCTTCTCTATTCATCTCAGGTTGATCTTACCTGTACCTAGCCACTGCTTCTCGGTTCACATTTGTATTAATTTGTTGATATTTGGACACAGCCGCACTGTGAACTGCTGTGTATTTTTGCACGTACTTTTTAGAAGCGTTTTAAAGTTGTTTTCTTCCGAGTACATCATCTTTCGGTACATCTGGCACGACGTTTTCTAGAGCATTTGATAGAAACGGTAAGAGATGATGATTGATATTGCACATAGATGAGTCATAATCTGGTTCTGATGGCCAGATAGTAGTCGACTCGAAATACATCGAAATGGCCACGTGATAGATTATGAGAAAAAAGTTGCCGTCCCATTGGATTACCTGCAGTACCAGAACTTACATACAGCTCACCATTACGGTAAACTCCGAAGACCCAGACCCATGAAAAGAGTTTCGCTGCCGCTTCCAGCTCACATACGCTACCATATGTAAGAGGGCGTGACATGTCAATGCAGGGTTCGCCCGCACTGGAGTAGAGTAATTGTCCCCGTTAATGGCGTGGGATATTACTTCCGTTAGTTTTCAATGATTCAACAGTCATTATGATAAATGAAAACCATATCTAGAATATGTATCTAATATTTTGGACTAAAAAATTACCTAAATAAATTGTATCTGAAACTAAGTCAGGGTAAAGAAAAAAAAAGATTAGAAAAACTATTTAGTAAAGATTATAAAAACAGCTGAAAAAAAAGAAATAATTGCGCTAAAAAGCAAACTTTATAAAAAATATAGAAAGGAAATAGAAACTTAGAATAATCATTTTCGAAATTCGGAAAACAAAGACAGTTTTGGACTAGAAAGTACTGTTCAAATGTACCGTAAACGATCGCAGCGTTTGCGCTAAACGTGTTATCGATACAAATTCTGCATTTATAATGAGCAGACCCGCCTTCTCGCGTTACTTATATACTGTCCGGAAAGCAACGCGTGCGACTCTGGTGGATGATAATGACTCCATAACTTTGAAGTAATGGTTTAGTGATTCTAAAACGTTGCGACGTCAAGTGGAAGAGTGCCGTACCAACTTGGAGAATGGTCGTGGAGAGCGATGGTATATGGGCGCCACGCAATTGCCGTTCGACCTACCACTGGTCAGAACCGCGACTAACTACCGGAATTCGCGATCGCAACCCTCTCAATAAAAAAGACCGATCTGTACGCAACCCTCCTTCTTACTATGTGTATAATATATATTTTATAAAGTGCTTTACTTAGTCTACGTAATACAAAAGATCTTAAAAATTAACTTTTATCTAAACTCCAAAAATAAATGCAAAAGACGACAATTCCAAATAAAGAAAAGATGATTGTTCGAATCGGGATTAGAACCTCTTAGTCTAATACAAAAGATCTTAAAAACTAACTTATATCTAAACTCGAAAAACAAATGCAAGAAAAAATAAAATAATAACGCCAATTCCGAAAAAAAAGGTGATTGTTCGAATCGGGATTAGAACCTGAGCATACACGACCACCGACATTTTGCTGCGGACCTTGCCACGCCGAAACTGATTCTTGAAAGTTTTTGTAATTCGATCCGGACCGTACTGTTAAACTATTCCATAGCCACTAATATTATTTTCTTTTCACTAATTTTTGATTTCTATTTTATATTCATGTTAAATGTACTATATGCCCGATTTTATATATTCGTATAGATACATCAAATGATACCTTTAAATATGTACAGTATTGTGCAAAACATTTGCAAGTTTTTTTTCATTACCAAACTCTTGTGATTCTGTTATTCAATGTATACTCTTTATTGGGAAACAAAGACATCCGCGTTATGTCCTGTTAGGTGATTGCGGGAAAGAAAGAAAATTGAGAACTCGCATATGCAGCTGTGCAAAACATATGCAAGTTTTTTAATAGCGGCTCATTCCCAGCTTAACTTTTGAGTAGTTCAGAACTTTTAGATTCCAAACTTATAAAAATAATATCTTTCAATAGTTTTACGACTTTAAGTTTATATTTTTGCAAAAAAAACTGATTTTTTTGATATGGCTGGGAATAAGTATAATAACCACACAAAAAATTTAATTATCGAGGCATTTAAGAGTGACATTAGGCAAAGAGAAATTGCAAAACAATTTAAATTGCACGAATCCACAGTTTCTAGGCTTATTTCGAAATACCGAAATAATTTGCCACTAGACGCGGTACATTCTGGTGGCCGTGCACGGAAAACTGATCATCGCATGGACCAAAAGATAGCGAATCTGATTCGACGGGAACAATTTAGCACCTCCACATCCATCGTTAAGGATCTCAATTTGACAATTCATTCAAGCACTGTGCGTAGACGTGTCAAAGAAGCAAATTTGAGGGCATATCGAACAGTGAACAAGCCGTTGTTAACTTTAAAACATGGTCAGAAAAGGTAAAGCTTGTGCAGTATTCGTGAATGTTGCTCATTTCCTAAAATTCAGGTTGGAATTTGCGCATAAATATGCTAACTGGTCTTTGCAATAATGGAAGACCGTATTATTTAGCGAGGAGAGCAAATTCAATGTTCTTTCTTCGGACGGCATTATCTACGTAAAGCGAGAACCAGGTACTTAATACAAGCTTCAACACGTGCGAGCTACATTGAAGCACGGAGAAGGTTCTACAATAGTGTGGGGTTGTTTTTCGGCTCAAGGATGTGGTCCTCTACATAAGATTACAGGCATTATGGATCGTTTTGGCTACAAAAACATTTTGGAAACAGTCATGCTTCCATATGCTGAGGAAGAGTTGTTGTGGAGGTTCCAACATGACAACGACCCAAGACACACGTCAAAATATGTTAAAGAGTTCTTGGAGATGCAACATGTGAAGATGTTAGATTGGCCTGCACAATCCCCCGACCTGAACCCCATAAAAAATTTGTGGCGAATTTTAAAACAAAGGGTAATAGGGCAGCAGTTCTCGTCGTCAAAAGCCCTTTTTGACGCACTCAAAGTTGAATGGCTGAGTATTCCAATGGACACAATAAACGCGCTAATTGAATCCATGTGAAAAAGATGTGGAGAAATAATAAAAAACAAAGGCTATTGAACCAAATATTGAAAAAGAGGAAAACTTGCAAATGTTTTGCACACTACTATATGTATATGTCTATATGCTTTTTCGTTTTTTTTTTTCTCTTATACACTCGTTCTAATATGTTTTCCTTCTGCCTTTTGATCGACTGCTTTGGTGCGGTGTGACTCCTTTTATCTTATGTGTGCGTTGGCCTGTTCTCTTCCTTAGCCTCTTTTCTTTTCTTTAACTAGGATATACTTTGTCCTTTTACCTTAAATTTTTTTTTTCTCTAATTTGTTAACTCAATGGACGTCTATTCCTTACGCTAGTCCTAACTCAAGAAAAAACCGCCCTCGCCCGGAAACATACATAACAACTTACATGCCGAATTATTATATATTATATTAGATATATTAAATATATAATTATCCCTTTCATTCACTATTCTAAGTGGTCGATTTTAGGAAAATAACTCCTACCAAGGTTCGAATTGAAAAGTATGTTTAATATTGTTTCCCAATACAAACTCTGAAACCCCGTTCCACCATTATAGGGTTTTAATTTTATGTCATGTCCACCGTCTTAGACTTCAAAATTCATGTTATTTTCGCTGTTAATGTTTCAAAAACCAAATAACGATACCCATATCCATTTTTAGGTTTATTTACCCCATTAGAGGGTGATAAGGGGTTGGTTTTCGGAAAAACACGAAATACGACTTTGTTTATTTGTTTTTAGGAGTACTCCTACGAAGTTTTAAGTCGAAATATCTATTTAATATTATTTTCCCACACAAAATTTGAACCCCCAATTTACCTCTCTATGGGGTTGAATTCTGAAATTCCTTCTTCCTTATATACATCATAAAGGAAATCTCAACTTTCTAGGTTCAAGGGTTTGGGCTGGGCGTTGATGAATCAGTGAGTGAGTCAAGACTTTAATTTTTATGTATATATTGAGATTTTTGTGTGAATTTATGACCACATATTAAGCTACATTAGGAAATAGTACTGCGTGATGATGATAGGAAGCTGACTCCATACAAAGGATTATCTCTTATGCCTGATACTGAAGTAGATATTACTGTGATTTCAGTATTCACAATTATAGGTGATTTCAACATTGTGGGCTTACACCACGTTGAGATCTTCGCTGCGGAAAACATCCAGCTTGTAGGTGAGCCCTCGCAAATATTTGAGGCTGGCAGTCATACCGCTAACACCCTGGACTTGTTTTTCCTTCTCACCCTGATAAGTACACCATCGATGTGGTTTCCCCTCTAAGTTCGTCGAACCACTGTGTCAGCTAAAAAATATCAGCTATTTTCTCATATACTGATCTCGCAGTTGGATTCCTAAAAAAAACGTATGGCAATGAAAGAAAGTCAATTGGAGCGGACTTAAAAGCTTTTTTAGGAATTTTAACTGCTCTGCAGCAGATATGTATATTTCTAGATTGTGCTATGTCTGCTCTAAACTTGGGTACATTGAATGTTCAATGGGACGAATCCAATTTCTCACGAGTGTAATAGCAAGAGCAGTTAACAATTTTAATGTACTCGTACACAAATCCGCTAGTGCGGACGAAGAGGTGTTATTCCACACTGGCAAAACTAATGCGTAAGCTTTTTCATCAATCCCGCTCTTTAGAACTCTTTCCAAACAGGTGGAAAACAGCATTTCTCCAGCGCACGCCCAAAAAAAGCCGAATCTTCTTCTCTTTCCTCCGACAGACTCATTGCAAAAGAAAGGGCTAATAAACCGTCAGCTATTGAAATATCTCGGGACTTTAGTAGCAGCTTTAACTGTATTTTTGTCAAAAGCTTGAATTTTAGTCGGTTCTACAATGGTAGCAATCATGCTGTTATTGTCAGGTAGTAAAACGTTAGCATAAAGTAAGTACTTCCCCGGGGAACACTTACTTCATTTAGTTATCCATATGTGTAGCGTACTTTGAAATGTTGATACGCTTTAGTATTATACTCGTACATACTATTTAATTGAGGTAATTTTCTATGTGATTTGAACTCTAGCCCTTCATGGCACAACTTGTCAAAGACATGTGCCTTTCCATTTTTATATTAGTAACATGACGCACCTGGTCAATTAGTCTGATGATTCGGGATAACATTTCTTTCTAAAATAATTCTATGCAGCTGTTTTAGAAGTAGTTTCACAGAAATTGCTGTTACCAGGGCGGTCAGCGATATTAAATTAAAGAATGTAACATCTGTAGGTTTGCCTTATTTCGGTGTTACAATTAACTCAATTATTTTACATGTCTTAGCTTAAACCAGGCATTAATTTTACGGCTGAATTATCCATTGCTAGCCAGTTGTCTCACAATTTGTGCAAGGAGAAGATCATATCCTGCTTCTTTTTTTTTAGTCAGTTTATGTTACACATCTAGTAAATATAAACATTCACTTCTTAGAAGAGAACGTAATGATTCGCCAACAGATAAGCTTTCTACTTAAAATTTCCAATTCATATCCCATTTTTAAATAAAATTTTCTATTAAGATAATAATTCCTCTAATATCCTTCCGATTTTTTCAAGCATTCTTATGTACCTGTTGTACTTCTAAAGAATATTTTTTGTATAATCTTTCCGCGACAGGTATGCGCAATTCAACACGTTGATGTTTGCATGTTCAACAATGGAAAATTTAAAAACATCGTCGCCGATTCGGAAAGCAATACCTCGGTTGACCGAACCGTTAGTCCTGGTGGAACGCTAAATTCGACATTCATTTTAAAACCCCGAAGGGGTGAGTATCTATAAACCATTTATTGTTATCCTTTATTTTTTTTACTATATTTTCATAGGACCAACAAAGAATTGGATAGCTTTGGAGGATACACTGCAGCGCAGCACTGAACCAGACGAGATAACTGGGGCTATAGCAGCATCAGCTATTCGGTCGCCAACTGTTGTAATCCCATCTTCAATTACATCAGCGAATCCGGATGATCGAAATGTTTTTGCCATTTACGTGTCCTACTATGTGAAGGTAAAGCTAACCTTAAGTGGAATGGGTGGAGAATTATCCTTGAAATTGCCATTTGTACTGGTGCATGTTGATGAGCCTCACCGTAAGGCAGCCTCTTCAGCAGCTGCGGGCAGTGGTAGTAATGTGCTAGTTCACGAAGAGCATAAATTAGCCTTAGATGACGTACCTCCACCGAGGAAGAACCATCACAATTACGCGTTAAAAATGATGACACCCCACGAAGTTCTGCGAGAAATAGCTCCCAACTTAAATCGCATTGAATCCATTGAAGATGAAATACAGATCCCCATACCGGAGGGAAAGCCAAAGACGCCTCAACTTGGAAGCGGTAAGAGAAAGCTATTACGTAGTGAGACTGTCGCTAAAGATTTATCTGACGACGACGAATATGGAGTTGGTCGAGAACAGAGTACTATTGACACGCAAGTGACTGCTGATTCATTGGATTACACAAAGGACGTCGTAAGCCTTCAAGATGATAATCAACCTGGCAGCGACGATGAGGAAAAGTCAAATCACGACGAACGGGCAACTATGGGGCACCAACAAATTATTTGCGCCCAAGTTCACTCCGAGGTGTGATGTTAAACTGTACTTTCGTTAATTGTGGCTATTGTCTTCAGAGAATCTTTGTCCTGCACTGTAGATTTTTCCTGGAGAAAACCGAATAAAGTCAAATTGGATTACCTTGAAAACGATGAAAAAGAAAGCCTTTAACGAGAATTTACGAGTATGTACGTATTCGCATTTACGAATATTTCGATTGTTTTACATATACGAGTACTCTACGGTTTCCTACAAATGCCTGTACAGAACGATTTTCTATTTTTACTCTGGATCCTTAAAAGGAGCTGGCCTCCCTTGTGCGAAGGATTTATTTTGTTGCAAGTATCAAAAATGAAGTATTACTAAAAGATATTAACTATTGTACTACTATTATTAATACAAATGAATTGTATTTGTTGAAATAAAAAAATCAAAGTTAATCAATTTACTCTGTATTCCTAGTTTTGCTATTTTTTTTGTTTTTAAAAAAATATGTAAAAGTTATATGGGTTCTTCAATTCTCGACGAACAATATCACCACTTCTTCACGCGACCTGCTGCATTGCTATCTTGTAGGCAGCAATTTGTGTGATGTTGAATTAAAATTAATTGTACATGTGTATTTGGAGTAGGAACACACTCATTGTTGCAGCGGATATGTTCCTTATAAAAGGTACTCTGATATGTTTTCAAAGCTAAGATATTTCTAAAAATGTGATATAGGCAGGTAAAGCCTTCATGAGGCATTAACTTGGCATATTACACTGTAATTAAATTTATTCCGTTTGCTTTAATTATACAATATTTTTCTTTATAGCATTTTTCTTTTTCTTTTTGCTTTTCTATTTTATTTATTTTTTTTGTTGGTTTTTTGTTTTTTCTCTAGAATAAGAATTATGTTGTATTTTACAGCATTTTTTAATAAGAAAAGGATGGTTCTTTGTTGGATGGTGAAGGATTGGTTTTGTGCTGCGCTTAGTGGCGGGAATCTCTTGGGTAGAATTCCGCGAGGATGGAAGCTGGAATTCGCTTAAGCATTTCCTTGGGGAAGATACGCAGCAACTGCCAGCCGATGTCGAGCGACTCAAATACTGTGCGGTTTTCATAATTACCCTGAGAGATAAAGTTCTTTTCGAACTTGCTCAAGAACTCCAAGTATAGCAAATCATCAGGGGTGAGAGCTTCCTCACCGACGACAGCCTTCATTGCACAGGCTTGCACATCCTTACCGATGGCGTAACAAGCATACAGCTGATTTGATACATCAGAGTGATCTTTCCTGGTCATGCCTTCAACGATGGCAGACTTCATTAAACGCGACAGAGATGGCAACACGTTGACTGGTGGATAAATTTGTCTGTTGTGCAACTGACGATCAACGTAGATTTGTCCCTCAGTAATGTAACCTGTCAAATCGGGAATTGGATGGGTAATATCGTCGTTAGGCATAGTAAGAATGGGAATCTGTGTAATGGATCCGTTACGGCCCTCAACACGTCCGGCACGTTCATAAATTGTAGCCAAATCTGTGTACATGTAACCAAGGAAACCACGGCGACCGGGCACTTCTTCACGGGCGGCTGATACCTCACGCAAAGCTTCAGCATATGATGACATATCGGTAAGAATGACCAACACGTGTTTCTCACATTGGTAGGCCAAGAATTCAGCTGCAGTTAAAGCTAAGCGTGGTGTAATAATACGTTCGATAGTTGGATCGTTGGCCAAGTTCAAGAACAAACACACATTCTCCATGGAACCGTTCTCCTCAAAGTCCTGCTTGAAGAAACGAGCAGTTTCCATGTTAACACCCATAGCAGCGAACACAATAGCAAAGTTATCTTCATGATCATCAAGCACTGATTTGCCGGGAACCTTAACCAAACCAGCTTGACGACAAATTTGAGCAGCAATTTCGTTGTGTGGGAGACCAGCAGCAGAGAATATGGGAATCTTCTGACCACGGGCAATTGAGTTCATCACATCAATAGCAGAGATACCAGTTTGGATCATTTCCTCAGGGTAAATACGTGACCATGGGTTAATGGGTTGACCTTGGATATCAAGGAAATCTTCTACCAAAATTGGGGGTCCTTTGTCGATGGGCTTGCCGGATCCGTTGAACACACGTCCCAACATATCTTCTGATACAGGTGTACGCAAAATATCACCAGTGAACTCGCAAAGTGTGTTCTTGGCATCAATACCCGGTGTGCCCTCGAACACCTGAACGACAGCTTTGGAGCCGCTCACTTCAAGAACCTGTCCCGAACGTATGGTGCCATCGTTCAAACGAAGTTGCACAATTTCGGCGAACTTGGGGAATTTCACCTCATCCAAGATGAACAGAGGTCTATTGACACCAGACACGGTTTTGTATGTTAGTCGTGGCTGAGAGATGAAATCCCTGGAAACGGCAAGGACATGCTCCTTGCTGGCTTGCTGAGCCCTAAGACGGGACATCTTTTGTGTGAATTCAAAATTCTGTTGTTTCTTATTGGATTTTAACTGTTAACGTAAACACTATTGGTTAAATCACAAAGGTGGTGCTGCGGGTGAAATTGAAGAAGTTTTCGGTTTTTATTCTTTTTTTTTCTTTACCAGAAGAGAAAATTCTCGCCAGTCAGCTGAATAAGAGAAGGCAACGAAGAACGACGAAGATTTCACACTGCAACAGCAGCATTCACACGTTTGAAGTAGTAGATGACTGGCATCAATGATTTGACGCTTTGGGGATTGTTTTCTGAAGTAGATTTGTGAAATAGGAAATAGATTCTTAACCAAGTACCTTATAAGAGATACCCACTGACAAGTTTGATCACGTATAGTATAGTATAGCATAGTCAGCCATAGTATTAAAACGTAGTTTAGGTTGTTGGATTAGGTTTATGAGCCGGTTGTTGTTGCTGATTCTTGTTTTTAGTTCCATAACTATTATAAATAAATAAAAATTATATAATTAATGTTAATGAGTGTTTCGACAAGAGGTCTAGAATTTGTTTTTTGAATAAAACAAACAATTGTAGAGATATCTCTAAATTCTTTATTGCTTTATAAAGCAGACACATGGGAATTATTTATGGAACACAATATCTTCCAAATAATCGCCTCGACTCTGATTGCAAATCCTCGTCCTTTTCTAGAAAATTTCCATTTTCAATCACTCCTCCCTGAATCAGTCGTGGATTTTCGGTACGCCAGATGAGGCAATTCTGCTTACTAACATAGTCGCCAATGTAGAAATGTGCCTCATCCGAAAACACGATTTTTTCTTCAAAAATCTTTTCCAGGACCTAATCCGAGAACGTACGGTGCTTCTGGTGGCCGGCCGGCTTCAGTTCATGCTTTAATTGGTCCTTGGACTTATGGAGACCGAAATCTTTCGTCAAAATTCGGTGCAATGTTACTGTGGACAGATCAGGTTCCTAAAAACGGTGACGAACAGGGTCGAAAGTGGGTCGTTTTCGACACTTATCTTTACTGCTCGATATTTTTTTTTAACGTCCGAAACAAATACGTTCCGGCATCTTCATGTATTGAGCCCGTCCCTGGGAATTTTTTGATTATGTTGCGCACATACGTCTCAGACAAGTACACAAGGTTGCGCAAAATTAATCACCCTATCGGATGTTGGTATAATTTTTGCAAATGGCGTCGTACGTCAATCATATTTGACATTTGTGAACTAGACAGCTACAGTATATAAACAGATAAGTACGCAAGAGCGTGGAATAATTATGTGGATGTTTTTGACCAACAACGGGTCGATGGTGTTAGCGCAGAGTGAATTTCACGTCAATTTCCTAATCGTGTAGCGCCAACTGGGCAAACATTCCGGCGCTCGAACAGAGTGGATCTATAGGAGACCATGCAGGGCGTATCCGCGGTTACTTTTATGTGCGAACGCTACAGGGCCATGATAAATGGCTTCTTTGGGGCTACTTGAAGTAGCGGGTTTATGCCACCAAGCCCCAGACAATCGCAGCCTTTAAGGAGAATATTTGACAAGAATGTGAACGGTTATCACCGGAAATCTTGCGGAAAGTCATGGAAAATGCGATAAAATGGGCACAAATGTGCATAGACGCTGGAGGCAGCGACTTGGCGTATATCATCTTTACAACTTAACAGAAACAATTTCTTTATTAGATAAATTAATTATCTGTGCTTGTAGTTTGGCACATAGTTGTACATACGAACATCAAAACATTGAAGTAAATTCTTGGCTTGAATTTCTTTCCTTGCAGACTGAGTGGTGTAGGCTATGACGTCGCCAGCAGAAGTTGGATGCAACCACTGTTCCCAAGGAATTTCCCAAATCCACCAAAATTTCAAACCAAGGGAATTTTGTTATAGACTAAATTTTTGTATTGTATAAAATCAAAGAGCAATAAACGGATTTATCACATATTTCTTTATAACGGTATAAGAGTAAAAAAGGAGTAATTTTAATTCGGAATTTCTTACAGTTGTTTTTTTTATTTTCATATACCGTATTCGTTAATCATCTACATGTTGGGCCTTCGAGCCGGATCTTTTGAAAAAAATTTTAATTTTCTGTTCGTTGTTTACATTTTTTTATTTTCGTGCGTGTAACAAATTGAGTTTACAACAACAAAAAAATATATAATAAAAATTAATCACAAAATTGCGACGAGTGATCGCAAAAATAAATTAACATTAAATAAACATAGCACCCGCTGGATGTGTGTAAAGTGGAACGGATAAGAGAACCCGTTGAAGGGTAGACATCAAATTACCCAAAAATTATTTTGTCAACCTTTACCGGTAGCTACGAAACTTGGCGAGCTTTTCGAGACTTGTTCATTTCGCTTATTCATACTAATAATTCCTTATCAGAGACAGTAAAAATCCACTACCTCAAGACAAGTGTTGCAGGCGAGGCCGAGAAATTAGCAGCGCATCTGGGTATTGATAGGGGGAACTACACTAAGGCAAAAACCACGAGCGGTATTTGGTTAATTCCTACGTAAGGTGTTTGTTCAATCAGGCAACCATTTCACAAGATCAGTCCGAGTCCATCAAGGGACTTCTCGACACATCAACGGAGGTAATGCACAGTTTGTCGAACTTGAATGTGCCGGTTCAACACTGGGATGTCCTGATAATCTTCGTGGTTTTGCAAGAAATTGCCGACAAAAACTCAACAGCTATAGGAAGAAAGGTTAGGAACCAAACCAAATAGCAAGGAACTACCTATCTTTGCAGAGGTCAAACAATTTCTTGAAGACAGGTTTCGAACACTAGAAGCCATCAACCAGGAGCAGTCGCGATCATCAGATTCATCACGTAATTGTTCCAATAAGACTAATTTTCATGTCCATGCCAGATAGTCCAAAAAACAAAACTTGGCTTGATCCTATTTGGAAGAGCACCCATCGGACTCCAACGTATGAGGACATTTTTAGTAACAAGTGATGTCGACGCAAAACTCCGAAAGTTTTGGGAAGTCGAGGAAATACCCTTTCAGCATCAGGAAAAAATTGGAGATACACAATGCGAAGAACATTTGAGGCGAAATAATAAACGCACAACAGATGGCAGATATCAAGTAGCGCTTCCCTTTAAAGGAGGTATTTATCCAACTCTGCGTAGGTCTAGGGAAGGAGCTCTTCAACGCTTTTTGTCTCTCGAACGTCGTCTTTCAGTAAATCAGGAACTTCATCAGCAGTATTTCCAATGCATTGACGAGTACTTAACAACAGGACACATGGATGAGATTGAGGAGCCGTCTGTAGGCAGCTCAAACCACTATTTTTTGCCACATCATGCAGTTCTTAAAGAAGAAAGTTCCACGACAAATCTCCGCGTTATATTTGACGCATCGTTTAAAACAGCGGACTTACGTGAGACGGCTATAGCAACGTCATCCGCATAGGCAATTACCCTGCTACCACGCGTTGCGGCGTACGTCTGCTGACACATCTTTTAGCAGAAGTCTCACCCAGTTTGGAGTTGATTTTCCTGTTTTTTTTAGCATAAGACTGATCAACTCCCCAAGTGAGTCCTCTACCTGCAGAGTTGACAGCGCAGTCGTGATTGCGGATGTGTTGACGTTGTTAAAGGCGCCCTCTAATACTACATTGACTTCTCTCCATGACAGTGGAATGTGGATACACAGCTCCTCATAATATTTTCGAGCACAGGTAGAATAATATCTGCGGACCTCTGTAGCTCGCAGGTATTATACCGTCCGGACCAGCGGACTTGTATGCTTTGAAGCTATGCAGCGCCCAGAGCAGTTTGTCTCTTGTAATGAATTTTGGCCCGGATTGCAGTAGGTCTGTTTGGGCTACTACTGCCCGCGAATTGGGAGCTACTTGGAAAGTGGGTGTCCAGTAGCAGGTTGAGTGATTTATCACTTGAGGTTGTCAAGGAGCCATCGGTTTTTTTCAAAGGACTTGTAGAGAGGATTTTTCTTAGCCGCGATGCCTCAGAATTTTCTGTCACAGAACGACCTCCAGGATTGTCGCTATGAGTTCCTCAGTTCGTTTTTGTATAATTTGAGGGATTCTTTGTATGAGTCCCAGTCAGTCACGATTTTTGTGCTTTTTGCTCCATTGAAAAGTTTTCTACAAGTGTTTCTGAGCAGTCCCAGTGCTGATGCTCACCAATGTGGCTTTTTCGTGCCTCTAGGTTGAATAAGAGGGCAGGAAGCGTCCATAGTTGAGAGCCAGAGTAAATTCCTTGAATTTCATGTCAAGCTCATTGGTGTCACGCGGGGGAATTGATAGTTCAAAGGATAGCGTTTCGCACAATATTCCTCTGTCAGGCCAATCAGTTTTCCGGTAGTTCCGGAGTGCTGGTTGGCTGGGGGGAGCAACACTCAGGCTGAATTGGATGTAGTGGATGGATGGAATGTTGTCTGAAAATGAAAAAGAGTGTTCAGACGATAACGTCCAGTTCGTTAGCCTTTGAGTGATGCTGTCGGAGACAAGAGTGATATCTAGCACTTCATGCCGGTTTCTAGTTATAAAAGTGGGCTCATTGCCAATGTTGCAAATAAAGAGGTTAGTACTTAAAATAAAGCTAAAATGTGACTCACCTCTATCATTGATGTCGGTACTGCCTCAAACCGTGTGATGAGGGGTAGCGTAGCATCCGATCATGAGGCCAGTTTTTTGCCTTCCAGCTTCCAGTACCACCCTTTCTAGGTTATCACCAGGGAGAGGGTCCACATGATTGTGGCCAAGGTAAGCCGATGCCAGCTAGAAGGAGCCTTTTGCAGTCTCTAGTCTGGCAAAGGTTGTCGGTGTCGTTGAGGTTAGGAAGTAAAAATACATTAAGGCTATGTTTCATTAATATACAAGTTCTGATCTTACCTTTGTCTCTTGTATAGAGCGGAGTGTATACGGGTGTCCTATGTCCACAAACCACGCCTTCTACAATCCATGGTTCCTGGATTAGGATAATGTCTTCTGCGTTTTTTGAAAGGCGCAGAATGAGTGCGGCCGAAGCCTTTTTTGAGTGATCTAGATTAATGTGGAGAAACCGTATCATTTTTACAGTCTTCCAGAGTAGCCTCCACCACGGTGCTGTTGAGGTTCTCCGATTCTGAAGATGTGCACAAGAGCTCATCTTCTTCCTCTGATCGTATAAGATCTCTTTTTCCTTCGTCATCGGTTTCCATTTCCAACAGGTTGTCAGAAGAGGAGACCGATTGTCACCTCGGATAGATTGGAGTCGTTGCTATCCATTTCTCGAAAGGATATCGACGCTCCAAGATCAAAGGTTGTGTTTTGTGGTGTCTCCGCTAAAGGAGGAGGAGTTTGCTTATCAGCATCCAGCTCATCCTTTTGATAATGTGATGGCGGGCTAACCTGTGTTTGTTCAGAAGTTGGGGTTCTTTCTCCTGTGCTATGATGCACCTTGGTCGGCTAACTGGTTAATACTCGCAATAGTTCTAACGTCTGTGGTCAGGCATATGCATATGATGTATCTGTACTGTTTATTAGATCGACGTTATCTGACTGATCTAGTGCTTAAAGGCATCACCATCCAATTCCTCAAAGAAGCTTAGTATTCGAGTGTCATCCTGGATATCAAAGCTCTTTGGTCTAAACATATCATGTCGAAAATCTCCAAGGTGCTATCGGGCTACCGGTAGTGTAAGGTAGCTTTCGGCCAGGCATGGGACTAATCACCGAGGAGGGCCCTCTGGATCTACATGGGTATTATACGGCCAATTATAACCTATGCGTCAGTTGTCTGAAAATATGTCACTGCTGTTATCAGCAGACTGAGCCAGGAATGTAGTCGGGTCTTCACGGATGGCTACAAAACCGACTTTGGACGAGGCAAAGAGTAGCTCACTTTGACTCTTAAACGAATAAATATATCGTGACAGGTGTCTTTTCTGATTAAAGAAAATTTCCATTACTATAAAATTAGTGAATTTTGAGGAAAATTCTTTACAGGGTATTTCAAAATCTTCGGCTGAAATAACACTTTTTCACGACAGGGGATAACATAATATTATGCTTTAAAAATACTCAAAAGTCCATGATTGAAGTAATAAGAGGGGGTATAAAAGCTAATCTTTTGTAAACAGCAAGAAGGCCTTAGGGCATGCCACATTAATGCAGAAAGTTTATCGGGGAAAATTGACGAATTTAGATATCTGTTTGTTGGTTCCTGCGTTGATGTTGTGTGTGTATCTGAGACGTGGTTTGATCCGAGGGTAACTGACGATCCATACTCCATGTGCGGTTATAAGATCTTTCGCGCTGACAGGAAAATTAGAATCGGTGGTGGCGTTGCTATTTATGTTCGTGATAGTTTAACTGTAAATCCTCTGTTTGAGTCACCCCCCGATTTGTGATTTTCAGTATTACTTTATAGAAATTGAAAAAAGGAAATGCCTGTTTGGTGTCGTTTATAGACCCTACAATAATATTGACCTGTCACCCCTCTTTGACTTATTAGAAAATTATTCGTCGTTATACTTGCGAACTATTGTGTGTGGTGATTTTAATTGTAATATACTTGAATATATGAGATCGTCACTTTTTATTGATTCCATTAAAATGCTTGGTCTTGATGTTGTAAATTCGACTATTCCCACGCACTTTACTGGTTCCAACAGCACACTCTTGGACATCTTTATTACTAGTGACTGTCAAGAAGTGTTCTTTACCCAGGTTTCCGCACCTGTTTTTTCTAAACATGACCTCATCTTTGCCACTTTTAATTTAGTCACCAGTAACAAACAATCGATTTATACATTCAGGGAATTTAAAAATCTAAATGTGGAGCAACTTGAACAAGACCTTATTTGCCTTGATTGGCATAACGTATTTTTCGAAACATCGGTTGATGCCCAAGTTGAATTTCTCCATCACGTAGTTTTACAGCTCTTCGATAAACATGTTCCTCTAAAAAGGAAAGCTGTCAAATATAATAAAATCAAGTGGTTTACCTCTGAAATTGTTGAGCTAAGAAACAAGCGTGATGCTGAATTCAAAAAATGGAAACGATTTCGAATTCCCGAATACTATGACAGCTATCGGTTGTTACGTAACATAGTTAACTCGAAGATTAAAGAAGCCAAACGTCGCTATTATGCTAAGCACTTCGATCATAAACTTCTAACCAAAACACTTTGGACAAATTTACGTGAATTTGGTGTAGGTAGTAACTTGAAGTCCATGGTAGACCAGGTCGATCCTAACGAACTAAACAAAGAATTCGCTAAAGTTCAATCGAAATTGCGCCCAAATGGAAACAATATTCAAACGCCACACGCTGGCTTATTCGAATTTGGCCGAGTAGAACAAATCGACGTTGCTTGAGCTGTGCTAAAAATTAAATCTAACGCTGTTGGTGTCGATAACATCCACCCAACTTTTATTAAATTAATATTACCCTATATACTTCCAGCTTTAACATATATTTTCAATAATATAATAACAAGATCCACTTTTCCGTGTGCTTGGAAGAAAGCTAAGATTATACCAATCCCAAAAAGGAAAGCAGTAGGCAACTCGTCAACTGAATATAGATCTATCGCTATACTTCCATATTCGTCAAAAGTATTTGAAAAAGTAATACACCATGAAATATCAAGTTTTCTTCAACAAGAACAAGTTCTTTGCGCCTACCAGTCTGGATTTCGGAAACACCACAGCTGCACATCAGCGCTTCTAAAAGTATCCGACGACATAAGAGTTGCAATAGACAAAAAACAAATCACCCTTATTGCTCTCCTTGATTTTTCTAAGGCCTTTGACACCGTTGATCATGAACTACTTGTATCAAAATTGATGAACTCCTATAATTTCTCTGCATCAGCCGCTAATCTCATACGGTCCTATCTGGTTGAAAGAAAACAGTTCATGTAAGCAATGCTGTGTCAGATTACATTGCAATTTCAGTTGGTGTTCCACAAGGATCCATTTTGGGTCCCCTACTTTTCGCAATTTTTATAAACGACCTTCCTAAAAGCATTAAAAGTTCTAATTTTCACATGTTTGCTGACGATATCCAGCTCTATTTAAGCTTTGAGAATGATCTTATTGATCATGCTGCTTTGAAATTTAATGATGACCTAAAACGTATCCATTGCTGGGCAGATGAAAACCTTCTGCAGCTTAACCCAAGAAAAACGAAGTGTCTTCTCATAAATAGAAACCCCTTATCTTTTATCAACGTTCCTTCAGTATACCTTGGTAATGAACCTATCGAATTTGTAAACAAAGCCAAAAATCTTGGTATTTGGTTCAATACAAAATTAACCTGGGACGACCACGTTTGCTCAGTTGTGGGAAAAATATACGGATGTCTTAGAAATCTCTCCCAAACTCAAAGCTTCACACCAATAAATACGAAGCTTATGTTGGTCAAGGCCGTGCTCATTCATCTGATAACATATGCCTGCGAAGTTTTTTGTTGCACCGGCGCCTTTGCCAGACGTAAGCTCAACATTGCTTTTAACAATGTTGTGCGATACGTATAAGGCCTAAATCGTTTTGCTCATGTGTCGGCTTATACCAAAAATATTCTTGGTTGCACACTTGACCGATATTTTGACTACTGCACAATCAAATATCTACACAGGATCATAATCAACCAACAGCCCCAATACTTATATGATAAACTAAGGTTTTCGCATTCAAGTAGATCTTTAAGTTTAATTGTACCTCGTGTTGCTTATCAAGTTACCGAACGACAGTTTTTCGTTCACGCCATTCGCCTTTGGAATTCACTCCCCCTTAATATAAGACGACTCTATAATACAAATAGCTTTAGTGAAACTCTCTTTCGGCATATAGCAGACAACTAGCAGGAATACTGAACATAATTTCACATCATACAAATATTTTATTTAAATTGTTCAAGAAAGCTTATAAATTTATTTTTTTTTATTTTTATTTTTTTTTTTTTCTCTCTCTTTATACTCAAATTTATTTCAATCAGATGTTAATATTTTTAAGTTTAACTTATTGAGAAAGAATTATAATTTTAGTTTAATCTTAAATCACTTATTAATTGTATCACATTTATAGCTTAAAGATCTGTATGGTCTATTATAAATGTCGTTGTTATACTGTAATAAAAATACTGAAATACTGAAAATACTAATCCGAGCAGGAATAATTGTATATAATAAAATATTTCACTGATTCGTTTCAAGTCAAACAGTGAAGAAAGACCAGCAATTTTAATAAAAAATATCCGATTTCTAGGAAACTTTTATCAACATCCAGAATAATGTCTAATAAGCTATAATTACAGGAGAGTATTGTGCTTAGAGATCATTTTCGGTTCTGACATGCCTTAACGAAGAAATAAGTGGGTCCGATGAGGCTGCAAGCATCTTCATTCTGCATATCCTTACACGTATTTTGATATTTGTATTTTTTGATTTTTGAGTTTCTTCGAATAATTCTCCAAGTGTTGACGATTGGTAATCGATCACATTTTGGCTATAAGCGAACATTTTATGAAAAGTAAGTTTAAGTTGCTAATTTTTTTTTAATAGCTCTGTTGTTTTCTTGATATACTTCAAGACGCGTTATTACCTCTCTACTGACCCCAGTTATGTATAGCTCGTATGCATGCCTCTGATTCTTGAAAAACTCTCCTCAAAGTATTTCCATCATTAGTACTTCAAGATCCGTGTTTTGGTCTATCCACATCGAGCCAATGTTTTTGGATCTCATGTTTTCTTCTGTTTTCTGCCTCCTTGGTTCCAATAGATTGATCAATATCCTATCCCTCTTGTCAAAGTGTGTATGCAAGTTTCAAAATAAATTCCATGCATATGATTCTCGCATGTAATGGAGACATCCCATATTCGTAGTTATGCTCGTCATCCTCGTGATCGTTGAAGTTTTTTTGTGTTCTTTTGCACATGGAACATGACCACTTTGACTTTGTATCTGTTATTTCATTCAAACTTTTCCATCAAAAAAAGAAGTCGTGGTTGACATTAACCTTATATTCAGTTTGTTGAAGATTAGTAATTTGACTTTTAATATGATTGGCCGCACTTTTTATGTGATTATGTAAGTTTGCTTTACATATAGGTCGGCAAAAATGATGTTCACTATTTGAACTTTTAATCCTCAATGGAACAACTGAGGCCATAAATATGTTTGCATCTGTTTCACCATCTGGTGTATGTATTTATTTTTTGCTTGCAGACACCTTGTAATGTAATGTAAAATTCTAAAAGCCGACTTGCGATATGATCCATCATGTCTTGAAGTTTTACTCTGGCTGATATTTCCGTGATTTCGTAATTTCCTGATACTGTCCCCTTTTTGGCGTTATAACGCTGTAGGATGGAAGAACATCTATTATACGTTGTATTTTCTCAAGGAACTTCTCAAAATCTCATATTTTAATATGGACAAACCCAAATCAATGAACAAAGCCTATTAATCTAAGAGCCCACAGCAATTTTTGGACTGAAGGTATAACCGAAAATAATTTATGTTATTATAAAGTCTATACATAAATGAAGTCAAATCCCGTAGTCTGGCTGCATCTCGTTGGGGCAGAGGTTAGTAATAGTATGACAAAAATGTGTTTTTTTTTCTAATTCTGGATCTTAAGTATAACCACTTTAAAGTATCAACAAACTATAGAACTGGGTGCTCTGAGTATAAAAATATGGGTCCCAGACGGGTTATATGGGGCAAAACCCCTGCCAGACGTACTAATAGTATACCAAAAACAAGATGTACATACATACATAGTGATGTACTTATGTCATCAACATGGTCCGAATTCCAACCAGTCCACATAGGAGTATTTTCTCTATCACAAAACAAAGAAATCATCCACAAGTAATCGAGCTTTCTTGCCTTCTGTAGTGACGATTTATAGAGATCTATATTCGTCGTAATCGAGTGGGATAAAGTTGAACAAATTCTTGTTTTTCTATAGTAAGGCTCGATTTTAATATTTGTTGGCACATAAGCTCTTCTTTTCCGTCCAGTCGAAAATGTGAGTACGTCTTGTCTATGAATTGTACCTATGGGTTTGATTAATTGTTTAATTTTGTATATAGTTAACTATTTAGTACTTTTACTTTGAGATGGATTCATAATTTGGTAAGCTATTCCCACAGTAGTGTCATGAAGTGTGTTTTTCCCACTGCTTGTTTCAACAAATCGGTTGTAGTTGTCGAAAGCTACACCGGTGCACACATTTTCCTCATTTAGCATTCCTTGAGGAAGAATATGTGACTACAATGTGAAAAGGCAAGCTCGGTCTCTAGTTCCTCAACGAAGTAGTAATAAGCACAATGGCCAATTGAACATTTTTTTTTTGGTTTAACCCGACCTCTTGTAATGCAATAAATAGAGTCTTTGCAAAGACATCGTTCGTTTTCCCATAACGTATGTTGGGACCAATTAGAAGACATTCAAAAAATTCCTTAAGTATCTCGGGCACATTCACTTCATTCGCACCGTTATCACAGATTTTATAGTCAAAATATCTGGAAGAGTTGAACTTTCAAGTTTAACAACCTATTCCTTTAGTTTATAAGCAATATTCCTATTTAAAACATTAAAACAAATTCTTATTTATAATATGTATAATACTATTTGTAATTAATAAGTCGCACCTTATCGCAGATTTTAAATTTAAAGTGGTAAGGGTATCGTTAAGCAAACCCTCGTTGTATTCATAGGTAGCTGCATTTAAGATTACCAAATTTTTTTGAACTTTTTTCATAACAATTTTGCCTTTGAATAGCGCCAATAATTTTTTTTTTTAGACATGATTTGGAATAAACCATTGACTGCTCTATTTATTTTAGTTTCTATTCATATACAATACATCAGCAATATCATTAAATAGTTGAATTTCTTTCAAATTCAAAATGTGGTCTTCCACAAAGGCACACACTGTTGAGAAGGCGCATTTATGTGCATGTTTATACCCTGCTTTACTTTTAGCTAATTTTTTTCTAGATTATTGGCCTCTTGAAGAAATGAATGAATCTAAGTTCATCGTCTTTGTAACTATTAATTAATTTTTGGTACACCACATCATTCCCAAGAAGTATTGATTTACACAAAATATCGTCTAAAGTGGATCGCCGGCCACATACTCGTACAGTAAACATCGTTTGTTTTGTTTTTAGATGTTATCAATTTTGTGGATATCTATCTATCACACTATCGATACCTGTTGGAAGGTTTATATCCGAGTACTTAAATTTTCGATTTTGTCTGCATTTTAAAATGTCGACACATTTTTTCAATGATTTACAGAAAACAAAATATTTCTTGGCATAAGTACATCCCTATGTATGTACCTATTTTTTTTTGGTATACTATTAGTACGTCTGGCAGAGGTTTTGTCCCATATAAGTCATCTGGGACCCATATTTTCGGAATCAAGACACTTTCACCGTTATATTTATGTATCGAATATCTGATTATACCTGTTATTTAAAAAACTGAGTTTTCGCCTACTATTAGTATGTCTGGCAGGGGGTTTTGCCCCATATGAACCGTCTGGGACCCATATTTTTATACTCAGAGCACCCAGTTTTATAGTTTGTTGATACTTTAAAGTGGTTATACTTAAGATCCAGAATTAGAAAAAAAATCGCATTTTTGGCATACTATTACTAACCTCTGCCCCAACGAAATGCTGCCAGACTACGGGAATTGACTTCATTTATGTATAGACTTTATAATAACATAAATTATTTTCGGTTATACCTTCAGTCCCAAAAATTGCTGTGGGCTCTTGGTCTATATGCATTATCTCTATTATACTCGATAAGATCATTTTGTTGAGTGGAAATGCTTTCTTTTGTTCTTTTGATTCGCAGTGGACTTGCGGCAGAGACTGTGTTGCTTACATCAGCTTTAATCATTTTATGATCCTTATTAGAGTTTATTGCTAAGGCTTTATAAAGATTGTGGGTGGTTATATTTTCGGTAGCATTTAATTTCCTTGGCCTTCCTCTTGATTACTTGGATGTACTCGGTAAATCACACGTTTCTTCTGTTCCTTCGGTATCGATACCGAGACAACAAGCCCTTGTTTTTTTTTTTAATTATTTCTCGATCTATAGGCAGCGACCCATTTTTATTGAAAATACGCATAAATTTATGATAATTTTTTTCCAATTTCTGACACCTTTCCTCTTGATAAATTATCATCGGACAGCTGGTAATCAGTCTTTTACGGCACACATGAATTAGGTCTGACTCTTTCGGGACTTTTTTTAGACTCAATCTAAATTCTACAAATTGTGCCGGAAATAGTGTTTTAAAAAACATTAAATTAAATAGATTTGAAAAAATTATAAAAAAAACAGCATTCATTTTACAAATGATATATTCTTATATATCACACAAAATGAAAAGAAATGATTTATTGAAACCTTTTAAATTAAATTAATTAAAAAAAATAAATTTTTAGGTGACCTTAAAAATTATTCAAATTTGACTGGCTCTAGCAGCAAAACTATTGATCCAAAAGAAATAAATTTTTCGATTACCAGTGAATTTAAAAAATTAAATTTGCAAACACTGACCGTTGATAAACTCTCTCATGACTTCCAAGCCAGTTCGAGAATGCAAGACTTAACTGAACGAAGTGGCTGTAGCTAAAGTGGTATTGTATTGGGTTCCCAATCGGATGATTCCGTGTTCAATTCAATGGTTGCCTAAAATACAGCAACAAGTCAATTGGTACTGATAATTTAGTCTTTTCATTAAGTTTTGGATGCCACCCATGGAGCGAAATAGGCACTGAGCCCAAATATTTTTCTCTCTCTCTCTCTATCCAATTTTCGGAAAAACTTAACACATGCTCCGGCATTTTAACACTCTTGAGTGTTAAGTTATTTTATAAAAAAATCCCCTGAATCTTGTTTGGGTTCCAGCTCACAATGGGATCACTGGAAATTAAATCGCCTATGAACTTGCTAGGGAGGAGAGTTTTGAACCCGAACCTGCGATAGGACTGCCTGGAGTGACATAACATCCTGCTACGCTTGCTGTGCACTACTTCTGTGAATGTCTGTCACTGTAGCGCTAGCTCATCTTTCTACGAAGTTCTGAGAAATATCACTACGATGAATATACAAAGAGTACAATGGATGATATATTCTAGACAGAAAACAAAATAAATAAATGAAAGTAGATATACGAGTATCACGCATATTGACTTAGCGAGTAAGATTGCTTACATGAACAAATAGTGCATTTTTAGCAAATGCTAGAGAATTATTCACTAAAAGGTATTAGATGCAATGAGAAAGCAACCATGTTCTCGACATTTAAGAATGTAGCTTTATTATCTGTGATACGATGACAACTTTCAGTCGAATGCAGACTAATAGGCGCTTCTTCTTGCAAGAATTGTCATTGCATACGAGAGTATGTGGTAGATGTAATTTTTATTATTTTATTTAATGTACTGTGCGACCATCTCCATAGAATGTGAGTAGAGACTCAACAGCAAAGTATAGAATTTAACCGCAATTTTCTAATCACCAAGTAATGATACAGTTGCAAGATCTATGAACTGGAGCAAAATACAGATTTAATGAAAAAGCTTAAACACTGTGAATGCAATAGTTTGAAGCATTTTCAAGTTTTTACTATATCCAGTTATCCTGCATTTTCAACTATTGTATTTTTAATGTGAATGTTTGTCTAATGTTGTAAAGACTTTTTCTTTCGTAGATTAGATAAAACTATTAAATTTTATCAAAGTAAAGGTTGATATCATTAATTGAACCTTCTACAATTTGACTCAATCGAATAAATCTTAGTTATCGTGAATTATTTCACCTTTTTGCAGTTGACAAATAGATCGCTGTTAACCATCCCCATCCCCAAAGGAGTGTTCCGAAGTGAATTCCTTCAGGAAGAAATGCTTCGGAGGAATACGAAGCGCAATTACTTACTTTTCGATATACTAGGTGGGTTGCTTCTAAGTTCTTTTAGGTTTCTGTTTCTAGTATTGTAATTTTTTATGGAGGGGCTAAAACATTTAACTTGGCCAATAAAAGCCAAGATTTCCATCAAGATGGCCAAGTGCTGGGAAGAGAGAAGAAATAAAAAGAAGTTAGAGGAAAGTGTGCATAGTAAAAATAACCTCTTTGCTCAATCCCCAAGAAATGAAACCCCCTAAAATACTGATTGACATCGTTCTCCTTAATATTTCATATATGATGTCATGGGAACACCTTAAACCATTTATGAACACTCATATCACTGCGGCTGTTTGCCGGATAAATCCATAATTGACCAAATATTCTTACTACAGATTGATAATCTGGCATCTATAAAGGCGGGTTATACCCAGCAATGTCTTGTCCGGCAAGTGAATTCTTTAACATCAGCCTTGAGAAAATTATGTAAAACTCAAAAAGCAGCATTCTGCAGCTAACCACTATCAAAGTCAGCGGTAGATTCCAGACTGGGCTTCTCTGGAGAAATGACAACATTAAGTTGCCTGATAGCTTTGCCATGGCTAAGAGGAGGCTAGTCGTGATGGAGCGCAAGATGAAGCGTGACGAAGCATTTGCTGTCGCCTATAAGGCAATTATTGGGAGTTACGTCGTCAAAGGCTACGCCCGTTAGCTGCAGCCAGCAGAAGCCGCCGTCGTTGGACCAAGGACGTGGTACCTCCCACATTTTGCCACAATGAATCCTAACAAGCCGGACAAGTTGCGCCTTGTATTTGATGCCGCCGCCAAAGTAGATGGTATTTCTTTAAATTCATGTTTACTGAAAGGACCGCAGGAGTATCAGCCGATGGCGTCAATTCTCTTCAACTCTCGTGTGGGTGCAGTTGCCGTGTGTGGAGACATTCGGGAAATGTTCCACCAAGTGTTGGTTAAGCCGGAAGACAGATGCTCACAAAGGTTTCTCTTGCGTGATGGCAACGTCAATAAGCCACCAGACATCTATGAGATGTTGGTTATGACATTCGGAGCCGCTTGCTCGCCATGCGCGGCCCAATATGTCAAGACCGCAAATGCCCTGGAATATCGCAATCACGACCCCCGAGCTGTTGAAGCCATCATGCAGCATCACTACGTTGACGACATCGTGGACAGCTTCGAGACAGTGGAGCAAGCCATCAACATAGCGAAGCAGGTGAGAGAAATCCATAAAAATGCCGGATTCGAACTACGTCACTTCGTCTCAAACTCTTCGGAGATTACAACAGCGTTGACCGATGCCAAAGAACCCGCAACAGTTAAAGTCAGCTGCCCTGTTGAAGGCCGCTCTATTGAAGTATGCCTAGCGACGGAGAAGGTATTAGACATGTACTGGCATCCATTAAGTGGCACCTTCAGGTTACAATTGAAATTCAATCGAGTGGATGCGGAAATCATCGCGGGGGTTCGATGCCCTAGTAAAAGAGAATTGCTGAACATCGTTATGTCAGTTTTTGACTCACTGGGATTCTTATGTCACTTTCTAATGATGTGAGAAGTGTGGAGGCACGATACACGCTGGGATGAGCCATTGCCCAACGGTATCAACGCAGCATGGACTAGATGGTGTCAGCACATAAACCGTGTGGTCGAGTTTCAAATCCCTCGATATTATTTTGGAGACGTTGTGCCGAAGCAGCTCCAGCTCCACGTATTCGTAGACACCAGCGAGGAAGCCTTTGCCGCCGTAGCGTATTGGAGAGCTTTCAACGCCAACGGACAGCCATCAGTCGTATATGCGTTCGTATGTGCCAAGACGAAATGCGCCCTATTGAAACCGATGACCATCCCACGCCTGGAGCTTCAGGGGGCAGTCCATGGAACTCGTCTGATGCAGATGGTTACAACACAGCGTACAATTGATGACGTCGATTGTGTTCTCTGGAGTGAATAGAAAACAGTTCCATCAGGAAGCCGCCGGTACAAGCCCTTCGTGGAACACAGAGTTGCAGAAATCCTAGCTGCTACCAAAGTTGGATACCGACTCAGGACAACGTCGCCGACGAGGCCACTAGGTCAAGCAGCCACATCGACTTCAGCCCTTCATCACGCTGGATAAAGGGCCCCGAGTTCCTGTGGAAAGAGAAAAAGTTGTGGCCTATTGGCCCTACCTACGACAACCGCCACGAAGAAGATGATGAAGAGCTTCGCTCTAAGTTTGCCCTGTTTGCCGTAAGTTTGAACTTCATTGACTTTAATCGATTTTCTTCTTTCATTAAGCTAAGGCGCGCTATTGCGTGGGTTACTCGCTTTGTTGCTCGATGTCGCGGAGAAGATGGCTCCGGAGAGGGGTAAATTTTGAGCGTCGCTGAGCTTGATAATGCGGAAGGAGTCTTATGCCGCCAAGTACAAGCTGAGATTTATGCTGCCGCTCGGCAGCAAAATTAAGAGCGGACAAAGCCTAACTAGAGATAGTCCCTTACATAAACTACTGCCGTACCTTAATGAGAAGGGCGTTTTGCGTGTAAACAATAATACTGCCGCCTGATCACGTACTTACCGACTTGCTTGTGAGTTACCACCATCGCCAGAAGAAACATCAGAACGTCGAGGCGATGATCTGCGAAATTCGCCGTAAATACTGGATTCCGTGCTTGAGGCAAGTTATGCGCAAAGTAATTGTGTGCTGCTACGTGTGCCGGATAGCGCGAGTCGTACCTTTTGCGCCTTTAATGGGGCCCCTACCCGAAGACCGTCTGACGCCGTTTGTGGGGCCGTTTTCCTACTTGGGCTTGAACTACTTCGGCCCCTTGCAGTAACAATCGGTCGGCGTACGGAGAAGCGGTGGGTGGCATTATTTACCTGTCTTGTCGTCCGGGCCATCCACCTTGAAGTCGCCTGCGATTTGTCAACAGATGCCTGCATCTTAGTTATCCGCAATTTAATGAATCGTTGTGGAAGGCCAGTTAAAATTCGCAGTGACAACGGCAAGAACTTCGTTGGCGTCGATCAGGAATCGAAACGCTTCTCTGAGGTATTCGACTGTGACCGTGTCCAGAACGATATGTCATCAAAGGGCGTCGAATGGGTATTCAACAACCCATCTGAAGAAGATGTATGGGAGCGCATGGTCCAATGTGTGAAGAAGGTTCTGCGTCACACACTAAAAGAGGTTGCGCCCAGTGAACATACGCTGCAATGTTTTTTAATTGAGGCCGAAAACGTTGTCAACTCACGACCCTTGATGCATCTACCAGCTTCAGTCGACCAAGAGGAGCCGCTCACTCCGAATCACTTTTTTCTCGGTTCAGCTAGTACCGCGCAGACGCCTGGTGTATGTGAGCCCTTGGGGAGGTCGTGCACTCTGCGAAAGCAATGGCGAATTGCACGACAGCTAAGGGATCAGTTCTGGAAGCGCTGGGTGGCCGAATACCTTCCAACTTTAACGCGTCGAAGCAAATGGTGCCAAAGGACAAGACAAGACAAGAGAAGTACGAAGAGCTGACGTCCGCACATCTAAAGGAATGTTCAAACACCCTGCATCGAAGTTAGCCGTTCTCGCCGTAGAGTCTGGTGAATCAGAGCCGGTCCATGTGGGTGCGGATGTCGCAGAATGCCCATCAAAACAATAACTTTAATACACATTCTGCTTGTGAACGCAGTCTTATCTTCTCTTACTGACATTTTTTTAGTTTTCTTTGGCTGTCACTTTCGATCGAGCTGCCTTTCATTAATTTAATTGTCATTTTGCTTTCAAAGAGAAAGGGAGTAAACTGCGGTAAGTTCGCCACATAATTAAAATTGTAAAACTTAACCCATATCTATATCAACAGAAATAAATGTATTTTATCGTTAAAATCGCATCCCTTTCAATCAAGCCAAAACAGCAACAGTTTGATGATTAGTGAAAGAGTGCGTTCACAAATTAAATTCAAAGTTGTCAAGTCCCTTTTAGAAAACCCTTTATTATTCATACATAACCCTATACTATATACTTTATTGATCAATAAAAAAAATTACAATTTTTAATTAACAACCTGGGTTTCCTATCAAAATTATTTCTCGCTTGAATTTTGGGACACCCTCTATTACCCACCGGAGTCTAGTAATAAATTTAGTCTTTAATATTTTATTTAATCGACATCTAGGTAAATATTGAACAAACAACTATTTACTACAGAACAGATATTTATTTTTAAAATAGATTTTTCCCGGAGAATTTTAATGAAACGTATTTCTACTAAAGTACCATATGAGTAGATTGCCAAACAACTAGAAATACCACCGACATGCAATTAAATTGTTTATCTTCCAACCTCATCATATGATATCAAATATTTTATTAGTTAAACAGCGAAGTTAAATAAAAAGCAATGGCAAGCTATGTGCCCATGTACTCGTATGATATATGTATATAAATTTATCAATGTAGACTTGTGTGAGGATAGAAGTATCCACAAAATCCATTTAACAATTTGTACGAACATAATGGGGACAGGATTTTCGTAATTAATTATTTGCTATCCTCTTTTGGACATAGGAAGTGATTTAAATTTTGCTAAATGATGCATTTTCCCGCCCAAGTTACGAGTATATTGTTATGGTTGCTATTATGGTTTTAAAATGACACACTTGTTAATCGGACAAGAATGTTTATTAATTAAGACAATGAATTGATAGCAAGCTTGTAAAAGGGAAATCACAATATAGAATTTGACTACAGTTGTAGCTACAATTATGTTTAGGTTTAATTTTGCTTCAGAAAATAAGTTCAAAATTTATTGGAAGAAATTGATATTAATACATTTTTGGTGAGCATACGAAATATATGATGTAAAAAAGCAAACTAACACCGGATCCGTCAATTTTTTGTTCATTGTGGCCCAAAAGTTGACAAAGCCCAATATTTTTGTATCATTATTCATCATACAGATGCCAAATATCAGTTCTCTTTGCTTTAATTGTCCCCGCTTTCCTATTCCGTACCATCTTAATGCCTTTCTCGATAAGTCTTGTGTGCTTTTGTATGCCAGCAACATCATGCACATGACTTGATTTCAGCATTTAATTTAATATTATTAGCAAATACCTTTGTTTTGTTGTGCTTCAAGCTAAGTTTAGCCGCAAGGGGACATAGTTTTCCATATTAGTTAAAGTACATATTTTCAGTATATCTTAATCCTTTTTTTAACATATAAATAGAAAATCCTAAAAAGAGCTCGCGGGACTCACATTTATTTGGAGACAGATTTATTTATTTTGCAAACGCACAAATAATTGATAATTCCTACTTCCTTCTAGGTGACGGCGTAATCCTGTAGTTAGATTAGATTAGATAGATATTTTATTTTCATAATATTACGCAGCTTGAAAAATTTTATAAACATTTTAAGATAATTTGAATTATAGAATACATTTAAAGGAAAACAATGAACAAAACCTTCATTTAATATGATTTTAATAATACTTAACTTAATAATTTAATAAATAAATAAATATGTTAAAAATGTTTATTATATATATTGTGTACAAAATTTCGTGAGTATAAAGAAATTATATAAGGAACATTTTTATTGATCTATTAAATTTTGTATTAATAAATTCTTTGAATCACTACATCTTAGATTGAATCTTTCGTTGAGAATTTCAATTTTTCTTACAACTTGATGTACTCCGGTTTGCTCATGTAAGAGTTGGGTTGAAAAAAGCCAAGGTAGATCTGTCATCATTTTCAAAGTTTTATTTTGTGAGATTTGTATTTTTTTAATGTGTGATTTAGCACAAGTTCCCCATACTGGACATGCATACACGATTATAGCTTGAAATATTACTTTACATATTATAATCTTATTAAATTTACTCAGGGATGATTTCCTACATATAAGAGGGTATAGCATTTTAGTAGCAATGCTTATTTTGTTGAGGGTATTTGTAATATGGTCTCGGAAAGATAACGTCTTGTCTAAATATACACCTAGATATTTGACAGAATTAACCCACGGGACATCACAATTGTTCATTTTAAGCTGACCAAATGGTAAGGCACAGGCTTTCCTTTTTCTAGTGAAAAATATGGCCTGTGTTTTGTCAGCGTTGAGTTTGACTTTCCACGATTTAAAATAATCGTAGATTTTGTTTAACGCATGTTGTAAATCGTTCTCAATTTCATGGCCAAAGTTATTTGAGCTGTAAATTGCGGTGTCATCTGCAAACATTGCTACTTCACAGTTCCATATTTCCGGAAAATCAGCAACGTAGATTATGTACAACAATGGAGCCAATACTGATCCATGAGGTACACCCGATGTTATATTTTTTAAAGATGAATGTATGTTATTTAAATTTACTTGAAATTTTCTGTTCCCGAGAAAACTTTGTATTATTTTTATGAGATATAAAGGACAACCAAATAACTTCAATTTAGGCAGAATACCTTCATGCCATATGCTATCAAAATCCAATTCAACATCCAAAAGGACAAGACCCGTAGACTGTTTTACTCTCATTTTCTCTTTAATATGTTTGCAGATTCTTAAAACCTATGCTATGCCCCTGTCTGAAACCAAATTGTTGGTCTGGCACGACATTTGAGGACCCAAGAAAATCCAGAAGTTTTATTTTTATGACTTTTTCTAAGATTTTGCTTAAGTTACTAAGCAGGCTTATTGGGCGGTAACTATTGGGATTTTTAGGTGGTTTTCCTAGTTTGGGAATTGGTATAACCTTCGCCGTTTTCCATTTGCTTGGAAAGTATTGTAACTTCATACAAGCGTTAATAATAAAGCATATAAAAGTTACTCCAATGATTGGTAGCTGTTTGAAGTATATATTTTTAAGAGAATCTACGTAAATTTTGAATAATATCTTTGATCTCTTCGTTGCAAATGAAAACGTCTGCTGCTAAGGATTCATTAGTATTATTTATAACATTTATAGTCTCAACTACTATGCTGTCAATTGAGCTGGTTTCATTTATCAACGGATTATTACAATTTTTTTCAAAGGAATCTGCAAAAACTTCTGCCTTTTCTTCACTAGTTATTAGCAAGGAATTATTGTGTTCTAAGTGAGGAATCAATTTGTTTTTGTTTTTAAGCACTTTTGCAATTTTCCAAAATGGTTTTGAATTTAGATCAAGAGTACAAAGTTTCTCGTTCCACTTTTTGTTTCTGAAATTTGAAATTTCGAAAGCTATTTGTTTTGTGTATATGTTCATTTCATTGAAATCATATACCTGTCTATATCTTTTCCACTGACTTCTAAATCTATTTCTTTGTTTGATTAAATTTAGAATGTACTGTGGAAGAGCAGTTGTTCTTATTGCTTTTGATTTTTTGGGAATGGACTCATCAACACTTTCCAGTAAGGAATTTGTAAAAAATTCAATTTTTTCATCAATTTGATGGGAACTATTTATATTATCTATATCACAGGGTATGTTTCTAAGGCGTTGTTTAATTTTTGTCCTATATCTATCCCAATTTGCGTTTTTAATATCTAGGTATTGAACATCTTTTATTTTACTACTAAGGAGAATATCACAATATCACAATTTATTGGAATATGATCTGAACTCAAAGCGTTAATTGCCAAAGGCTGGGTAACGATTTCAGGCGAGTTCGTTATTATCATGTCCAAAGTTAATGGCGAAGACTTTTTGTTGGTTGGGAAATATGTTGGCCCATTTGGATACAGCAAGGTTACTGGATACAGCAAGGTTACTGGATACTTCATAATAATGTCCAGTAGCAAATTTCCCCACTTGTTTGCTCTTTTGCAACCCCAATTACGATGCCGGCTGTTGAAATCACCGCCGAGTAAAAATTTTTCATTATTTCTGATAAGCTTTCTAAGATCACTCTTATAAAAGCCAATCACTTCAGCATTTGAAACTCCCCCGGGAAAGTAAACGGAAACTATTTTAAATTTAGTATTATCATTTAATGTTGATTCAACACCAAATGTTTCAAAAATAACCGTTTTTACATTTGGTACTAAATTATATACAAAATTTTTTTTGACTACGATGGCAACTCCACCCCCTATTTCATCATCCCTACGATCAAATCTGTGACAGTAATAATCATTGTGTGAGACGGAGATGCTACTATTAAGCCACGTTTCTAACGTTTATAACATTAAATTGGTCATATTTAGATTTACATGTACTTAACTTAGTTATCATATCCATGGTAAGAGAGCAAAGTTCATCTTGAGTGAAGAGATCACTCTCATTGACGACAGCATTTTGATTGTATGCAGTTGCATTTTGGCTCCATTGATGTTGCGGTGCACGTGCTTGGAGAGCGGCTGGTGATGTTGATGGTGTAGGCCCAGAAGGCCTGTTTTGCCTCGGGAGGCTAGGAAAGTCGCTTGTGCTCATGAAGTTTGGAACATTTCTTTTATGAAGTTTTGGCTGAGCGTGAGTCATTGCTGGATTTTTGTTATTATTTGTTTTACGTCTTATCTCGAGGTATTTTTCTCTTCGGGGACAGTTGGTATCAGTTGATTTGTGATTGCCCTGGGAATTTGCGCATTTAGAAATGCCTGCGGCAGTGCAGTCGGCAGTTTTATGGGGTTGAGAGCAATTTGCACAGTAGGTTTTGACACTGCAATTTCTCTCGCCATGCCCATACATTTGGCAGTTATGGCATTGAGTTATTTTATTTTTTAGTCTCCGTTGAAACTCCCAACGCACTTGAGTATGGAGGACGTACCGAATGTTTTTTCTTAAGTCTGAAATTTTAACACTTTGTTTTTCGAGGAAAACTATATAGAAAACTTCAGAATAGTGTTCATAGTTCTTTTTTATCATTTTAATGTCCTTGCACTGTAAACCGAGTTTAGATAGTTCGCCTTTGAGAAGATCGATTTTTACTTCGTCTAATCCAAAGAGAACAACTTTAAACGCTCTTTCACTTTTGAGGTCGTGACTGAAATATTGACACATTTTGGTTTTTAATGCCGCGCACACTAAATTATATGAGGTTATGCACTCACAAAAAATTTTTATCCTTATGGATATTTTTTTTTAGTTGAATAATTTTCAATTTTAAGTTCTTTCATCAAAGTATGAACAAACTCTGCTGATTTTTGAATTAACTTAATGGGAGGGGCAATGGCTTTAGAGATATTTTCCGTCGTGGACATATCATCATCATTTCCACCGGTGTCACTTAAAACTTGCAGGGGTTGCCAGTAATTGCTACTGGATTAATTACCTTGCTTTGACATAATTATGCTTTTCTTTTGCACTTTCGCCATTGAAGATCTAAGATCTTCGTTGCTTATGTTGCGTACTCGCTTCGTTTTGCTTTTTTTTTTTTTATCGGTTTAACTCGCTAGAAAAGGGAAAAAACGTCTTACTCATCTAAGAGCGCAACGACAACTCAAATCCTGTAGTTAACTTCGTCGACGACTGCACTAGAGAATTCTAGAAAATTGTTCGGTGGACAATAGAAGGTCTTTATGCCTATAAAAAAGTCTCTCATTTATTATTCGTTAGGAATAAATACTTAAAATGCAAAAAGAACACCATAGTGATTGGGAGATATTAATACTAATTTGTAATTGTTATCTCCTTATTTTTGACCGGCACTACAACCGACGCTCGCTCTATAATTGATTTATATTTAACTATCCTGCTCATTCAATTAATTTTTTCTTTGCATAACCCGACATTGACCCGGTTTAATTTAGCAAACTAGTTCTGGTATGGTTAACGTTATCGAAACATATTTTTGATAAAGAAGACGTGACTGTGCACTGCTTTCATCGTTATTACTATAGGCTGAGGATTTGCTTCTTTAGATTAACAATCAAAACACTGGAGCTGTGTTTTCTGGCGATGCGTAGTAAACATACTATATCACCATGAAAACATTGCGCTCTGTCACAAAATGATGGCAGGCAGCCCGTCAGGATCCGGAGTGTACGGTTTATTTTCCACATTACATGTGCAATATTAATATCTACTGATGTAAGTAAAGTTTTGGCACAGCTACTCGTGTAAGAAAAATAGTTGACATCAGGCGTAGCAAACGATTGGCTAAAGAATTTAAGAATAATCTCAGGGTAAGTGGTAATATCACATTTTCGTTTAGTGTTTATGAAGTGAAAAAAGAGTTTAGGATTAGAGATAAGTTCAGATTGCATTCGGCTTAAGTAATCGTAATAGAGTGATCCACAGAGCTGAGAAAAAAGGTTATACGCTTGCTGGTAAGCGAAGAAGTCAGTGCGCCATAGCTAATTATCATACCAGAATGGACCTTAGTTGAAAAAAGGCGGAAACAGAGAGGCAATCGATAAAAAAGATTTCTTTGCCTGAAGTGGGGTTCCTGAAGTTCCGTCATCAGTACATACCCATTGAAGGTGAGTTGAATTTTCCCAAAACTATTAACATATCTCCGGGGTCTACAATATCTAGTATGGAATCAATAGTGTCTACAAGCTGATAACTGTGAATTGGTTGGGATGGACGGATATAGAAGCGTATTATGAAAAGATTGCACTTTAAGACTGTAATTTTTGAACAAAAGTATTCTAAGAGTCCCGAATGAGAGGTTTTAATAGGTTTAGGGTCAAGACTAGTATGAATTGCCAACAAAACGCCCCGACCATAAAAATCATTTATGTTATTGAGGCCGTTGTTACGAAGAACTTCGAAGTTTGAAGTGAAAATTTCATTATTTTTAATATCGGAATGCAAATTTGTTTCAGTAAGGGCAAAGATTTCGTAGGGAAGCTTTGGTGAGTTAAAGAATATGGTGGAGATCTAAGAGCGCATTTATTACGTTTTAGTAATAGCGAGAAATGAGGTGAGCAGCCGTTAAGTGGGGGGTTAAAGAGTGGTTAGGAACAGTAGTAATTGAAGTTGTGTTAAAAGATGTGTTTTGAGTTCACATGGGAGGCAAATGCGGATAGATGATTTACCACATCGGATGGAGAGACATTGAAAGCCTCTTGAAAACGAAGGAAAATTTGCTTCAACCCTTTTGGGTTAGTTGAGAGAATAGAGATGTATATGTACTCCGATAAATTTATTTTAAAATATTTGCCCGTTTGGCTGTTTGTCTGTTTGACAAACAAACTACTAAACCGATCCTAACCGGGATTTCACCATTCGATAGTCCATTTCTCAGCTTAAAAACTGTGATATATTTCCTTACGATCGGTGGAATAAAGCCCGAGCTGCAATAAAAAAAACATAGGAATATTTTAAAAATGTTAAATAATCGCGTACATGTATATGTATGTATGTACAAAACACAATTCAGAACCAAAGAGATGCAGTCGCCGAGCTTGTGAAAACATAAACATCAAACATCATAGACATGTGCACGCTGAAAACAAAGGAAATAAAACAACAGAGCAAGTTTTTTTGTTTTCAATGCTCATTGGTGTATAATCGGTTTCAATGATTTTCGCTGGGCTGTAATTAGATTTTGTAAAGTAAATAAATCTACTATACCTTATCCAACAAAACATGTCAGTACAGGGCTTATGGGAAAGCTTTTTTTTCTAACAGTGGTGCCTGTAGGTGGACTCAATGGCACATTACCACTGAAACACAAAGGAAGCCACTGAACTTTGTGTACAATTGTTGTTGTAATTATTTTCAGATTTAACCACAACCACCCTATGACTTGCTTGCCCGATAGCCGTGGGCAGAATCATAGATAAACTAAACTAGATGTCAAACTCTACTAATCCTTATGCAAACCCTTAACTTTCGCACAGACACACTGTAAGTGAATCCAACACTTTTGCATCTCTATAACTTTGTCAAAATTAGCTACAATGAGAGCAATTTACAAGTAAAATTGCTAGAATGAGAGCGATTTGCACGAGTGTGTGTAATGTGGATGACGTTTTTTGGTTAAAATGGGCGTGGTTTGTACAAAAAAGGAGGGAAATTGCCATTGATCATAATTCACATGTATTCACAGACAGAGTCACACGGTAGTGACGATCAGTAGAAAACCGGTTTTGATTTTCCAATATCTGGAAAGTTTGATATCTAGGTATAGTTAGTCTATGGGCAGAATGAACATAAATAAAATCACCATTCGCCATTACTGCTGGATGTGCATTGAAAATAATCTCATCAAAGCAGTGTTACCATTCTCAAATGTTAGCTCATCGTTACTGATTTTTCAATGTTATTGTTACAGATTTGAAGCTTTTGAGAACACAAAAATGAATTTGTGTGTAATAATATGTGTGGTGGTGTTGTCATTTGCATTTTTTTCTCCTCTTTTTGAGAAACCGTTAAAATGTAGTCAAAACATTTTTTTCGACTTTGTATTTTAAATTTTATTCGCGCGCTGTTTTAATGCATTGCAACAAAGCAGTGCAATAAGTGATCATATTATTGTTGGACTATGTGCGTTTTAGTGATATTGTGTTAAATAATAGTGGTTCAAATTGCTGTGTTGTGTCGGTGTTAATGTTGTTTTTAAGAAAAAAGGATTATTTCCGCGGTGTTTTGAAACTAGAATTCATTGACTCTGCAATTCGTGATCATATTTAATAGCGTAAGTATTAGTAGTGATATTGTGTCAAATTAATAGTGATTAATTAGTTTTAAGCAACTATGTTGTGGCTAAATAGAAAAATGGCTACAAAGTCTTCAAAGGAATTAAGTGCAGAAAAGAAACAACAAATTGTTAATGCAACTAACAAATTGTATGGCCTTCTTAAAAGAAAAACGGAATCCGTGAGAAAAGCAGCTGATGTCTTTTCTGTTGCGGAACGAACTGTATATAGGCTTTTAAAGGAAAATAAAATTAAAGGCCACAATAAGCCTTCAAAGAAGAAAAATAATTCTGGTCGCAAAAGCAGGGTCGATGATTTTGACAAATGTGCCGTTAGGCGCATAGCCCATCAGTTTTTCATGCCCAACAAAATGCAAATATTACAAAAATAAGCAGATCAACTTTACATGCAATCTTAAAAGAAGATCTTATATTTAAATTCGTCAGATGTGGGATATGGACGTTTTCGCCGAGGAAGCAGTAGAAAGATTAGTAATAAATATAAATGCCGATATTAACAGCACTAACTTTTCATCAGACTAATAGATTTTAATATTATTAATTAATGAAGTTATTTTTACTTTAAATTAATGAAATTGTATATATTTTTCCAACGGGCGTTCGATCGTTTCAACCCAGGGCTTGATCCTTCTAATATTGCGCTATTGGGCCCTGTCCCGGACCGGAAATCAATTCCTTTGTAGGTCACAAAGTTCAAGGATACTGGATACTGTGCAGAAAAGAAGAACTGGAGACACACGTGCCATCGGAAAACCTGAGATCATCAAAGGTGGCTTCTAGTCTTGCGATCTCCGAGGAGTTCGGCGCGCAAATATGCGTCTGCTCGTAGAGTTTCCGATCTTTCCGTAAAGCGAATTCAGCATGATGAACTTCATTTCCATTTGTACAAGTTGGCCGGACCCCCGGAGAATTATCAAGGCATCGCGACGTTGTATAATAAAAAGCGGGGGCAGGGCAAAGCACTGGTTTTATCCTAACGGTTTTCAGATGACGCCACCGAACGTTGCTACGATTTACGATCAGTTACAAGCAGCCGGTCATAGGTCTTCTTGGCGGCAGTCCCTACCAGGACTTAAATTTCGGAACCATGGGAGTCAGGAGCCGCCTGGATCTCGGTCCGGGCGTGACTTGTTGAGGTAGGCTTGTTGTGGAAACGTCATGGTGACTCTGGTTTAAACCCAGGGAAGGGTCTTCGATCCAATCTAGAGTTGCAAAAAGTACTGGGTGCTGTGACACTAAGATCAGCAAGAGGATGGAACTCGTGCCTCCAACACAAGTACTCGTATATCTGATTTGGTATCAAAGTGAATTGACGGAGCGCGATTACAAGGTGTATGCTTGCTCCCATGGATGTATCGGCATCCCGCGGACAGGTGTCTCACGTAAAATCCAAGACTCTATGTACAAGTTGGCCTTTGTGCAGGAACTTCCGAGCGCGACTTTAACGCTGGAAGAAATGCGTGTGTGATTGTTAGTGGCCAGCGCGCTCAGCCGATTTGAGCCCTTGTGACTTCTTTTTGTGGGGGTATTTGAAATCCTGTATCTATACCAACCGCCCAAGACTCTGGACGACCTGAAAAGTAACATCCAGGAAGAAACGGTCAACATACTGAAGAGAGTGGTAAGAAACAAGAGAATTCAGTTCAACCAGTGTATCGACAATTTGAGCGTCACTTACCCGATACGATTTTAAAAACGATGTAAACCACAACTTTAAATGTTTAACTTTTTCATAATAATAAAAAATTAATTATATCTTTACTACTTTTTGTTTTATTGTATTATGAAATAAGGAAATTATCTTGCCAGACCTTGTATAATGCTCAGGCACAACTTGGATCCCCAAAGCTATGCAGTGTGACTCAGCGTCAAAAAAAAAATAAGGAACGTCAAAAAAGTCACAAAAACGAATGTGGATGCGGTTTTTATCATACGTTTTCATCTTAAGAAATCCGCTGATTCCTCCTAACTCCTCTTTTCAGTTCAAACTACACCAGTTCCCCGTCAGCCATCGCCATGGCGAATAATTCGGGGGCTAAATTCTAAAGACGATCATCGTAGACTCCCGATCGCCTTGCATCACTACCGGCCAATTCTTCGGCGCCTCCGTCAATTAAATGCCGGACGGTCCGTATGAGAAGCTAATATACTACCACTTGCGTCACGACCATCCACTAAATGTCTTATTCATCAAAAGCTTCTTTAATATTCTAAACCGTGTGTAATATTACATATGTGTAATATTTAACCATTAGGGACCTTTTATCAAATACTCACTATACCAACGCGAACGAAATTGTGGGGATAAGCTACTATGAAGTATGGTATAAGCACCTTATCGAAAATATTACCCGAACAGCTCTAAGTTGTCTGTGGTCTAACAAAAACATGAATATTTGATTTTTTTTTTCGTGTTAAACTTTCACACCTTAATGCACAAAAATACTCAGCAATTATAATAAATTGATTACACTTACCAAAAGGAAATCTACAGATTGCTTAAGCAAGAAAACTGAGAGCATATGTACTCGTATAACATATGTAAGTAGTATAAAGTATCATGCTCATTTCAAATATGAAAAACTGTGCTTATGCTGCGAGGTTCGCAAAGCTCGCATCAGGAAACTTAATCCCCTTTTATCCTTTTATCAGTTATCATGGGCTTAGGAAAAAGACACATAGGGACACACACACACATCTAGATTTTCTTAAAAGCTCTCTAAAAATATTATAGACACGTAAAGATATCACAAAATTTCCAGTGTTGATTTTCGAGATGAATACAAGACCTATTAATAAGTTAAAAATATTTACTCCCGAGGATATGGGTACTAGTTGTACTGTTAAGTGAAAAGTTTGCCGTCAACGCAACAGGCGAAGAATCCTTTAATGAAGAGCTTAGTTGAGATTTACGGGCTCAATGACATACTTAAGTGAACTCATAAATATTTGTACTCATGTGCGATACATATCATACAATATACGGGTATGGGGACTACAAAACTAGGAGGATATTACCTACAGGTGTCCAAGCTTTCGGTTACGAATAAATCGTATATACATGTGTTTGTATGTAAATATGGGGAATTCTACATACCTACGTATGTATATAACTTAGAAGTGCACAATATTCGTATTACTCCATTGACGACAGTCATTTAATCATTTATTTAGTAATAGTTGACATTGAGCTACATTACCAAGGACCTGTTGAAAATTCATTTCATTCATTTGTTTACTGGTAAGTACGTTAAGATTACATCTTTTTGGTGCTTAGATTTAATATAATTATAGGATTTATATGTAAAGTTGAAAATACAATTCATTCAAATTCAATTAGCGGCTGTTATTAACTTTTGGTCCTTGTTTAAAAGTGGAACCACATGGTTTTCGTTAAAGAATCATGGGAATTACTGACCGTTATTTCAGATAATTTTGTGAGATTTTTTAAATAATTCCCCAAGTTGAGGTTCTTTTCTGGTAAGAAGAGCAGGGTAGTTGCACAGCAGCGCCCACCTGTCATGATGACGATATGTGACCGTAACAGAAGCAGACTGTTTGTGCGCCCAGGTTAGGCCAAATCCGTCTTGTTAAGTTCCTGGTTGTGACATCTGCCCATCTAGAATTAGATTAGTCTTTTTCACCCAATTTAAACATAAGTTTTTATGTCTACAAAGACAAACACCGCAACCCACTCTAGTAAAAAGAGAGCAAATTCCTAAAATGTTCACATAAAATACGCAACATTGTTTTTTTTCTTTTGTTTTTAAAGGAACTTAAAACTCAAGTGGTTAGGCTACGGTTATGATGCCAAAGCATGTGTTAAGTTTTTCGGAAAATGGGTCAGAAAGAGGAAGAGAAAGATGTTTGGGCTCAATGGCTATTTCGCTCCACGGGTGGAACCCTAATGGGGAGACTAAATTATTACTGTAAATTGACTGGATATTGTATTCAGGCTGTTCTTCCCAAAATATTTGAGTTGCCTGAAAAAAAGTCTTTCGGTCACTGCTTAATTTGAACCCCGGAACCGTCCGATTGGGAATCCAATATATTACCACTTGAGCCACCGTGGTATATTGCTATTCAGTTCGCCAAGCTTCTACGCAGGCCTCTTAAATTTGCTACCACAAAAATTTAACTTTTGTAGAGCGTCTTCCCTCGATGAAGAAAAAAACTAATCTCTGGTTGAGCTTATAATTGTCCTTTGCCACAAGTCATAGGAATTGCCAAGACTATATCGCAAAAATTAAATTGCACTGAAGTTGATTACACTAGTCCTCCTAGGAAAACCTTAGAGTTTCCAGTCTAACAACCTCAAAGCGAAAAAGAAAAAAGAAAATTGCATGATCTGTGTTAGGCTTTACTCGTATATAGTGCGAAATTTAAGCTTTTACAAATATTGTTTACATTTTAGCTTTCAAAGCTTTTCTTATTTCATGAAAATATAGAGTACTTGAACATTTCAATATAGGTTAATTGAACATATGTTTAAAAAATGTGTAAATAAAACGATTAAGAAATTCATTGAATTCATTTGGGGGAAAAAAAAATAGTGGATGCTGATTGCTACACTTTTCTAAAAAAAATTGAAAAAAAAATGGAAAAGGCCGTGCACACCCATGCATTTTCATTCTCTTACACCCTCATCCGTTTTTGAGTTATATGTGTATGTTTATGGGCTCGCTAATAACCCTGCTGAAACTCCTTTCCGAAATGAGTCGTGATGTAGTCAATATTTGAGTCGATTTTCTTTTTCGATGTTAGGATGGACCAGCGCTCTGTTTGAAGACTGATCTACTGCAAGGTAGATTCAGACAACTGGCAGTACAATGTCGTTATCTGCTACCAAAAATGTGCAGAGGAACAATGGGAGAAAGTGTGCATTATAGCAGTGAAGGTAGATCCTTTATGTTTATTACTTCTTGCATTGTAATAGGGACATAGATATTTGCCGCCAATTCAATTTACTGTTTCAGATTGCTCCTAGAAATATTACCTATTTAAACAAATGTAGTTGGATGCCGGTTAGTATGAGTTAAATTGTAGATAAAAGGTGTCCTAAAATTCACGCAAGTTTTGAATTTTGCCCCATTTGTGCGGTAAAGTGTTGCCAATCCAAAAAAAAAAAAAACAGCGTGACAGCTGACAGCTCAGCTTTTTGATCAGGGAGACTGGATCAATTAGTGATCTTAGACACTCTGAATTAGGCATTTCGAGAAGCTCTCTATAGCCAGCGTATTCTCATCAATACAAACTACAATTGACTCAAGAACTGAAGCTTACTGACCACGAATAGCGAAGAGAGTTCGTTGAATGGATCATGGAACGAATACAGGTGGGTCCTGATTTTTCAAACAAATTCATCCTCACCGATGAGGCTAATTTTCATCGTGATAGCCTTTTTAATCGTCAAAATGGTCGAATTTGATGTTCGGAAAATCCACGAGTACGAGTAAGTGTTGAGAAGCAAATGCATCCACAACGTGTCACCTTTTTATTGCGTATTTTGGGCTGGGGACATCATCGGAACATTCTTCCTTGAAAATGCGGTTGGTCAGGTAATAACAGTTAATGGTGCTCGCTACCGCGACATAATAATCCAGTTTTTTGTTGCTAAATTCCAATATATGGATGTGGGCGACATGTGGTATCCACAAGATGGTGCCACATGCATACAGACCAGCATGACAGCAAATTAAATTGCTGTCATTTTCTGGTCGCGCAATTTCCCGTTTTGGTGATCACAATTGATCGCCCCGATCATGCGATTTAATGCCGTTGGACTTCTTCTTTGGATTTTTTGAAGTCTAAGGTTTGTGCGAATAAGCGCACGACCACCCACGTCTTGAAAAAGCAAATTAATCGTTGTATCAACGAAATTCAGCCACATTTATGCAAAACTGTCATGGAAAATTTCGACAAAAGACTATGTATGTGCCAGAAAAGATATGGCGGCCATTTACCCGATATACATAACCTATACTGTTTGCTTTATGAATCAATAAAAAACTTACAATTTTTAATTATAAACCTCTTCTTCTATCAAAATTACTTCTTGTGTGAATTTTGGGACACCCCTTATTTCGTAGTGAAGAGGAATAATTCAGTTATGCTTGGCATGGCACTCAAACAACACTTTTGGGTTCAGCTGGAGAGTCTGGTTAGAGCTCTTGGAGTGTCCAGGTGTTTCCCAGTAATAAAAATACGACCTACAATGACATCCGCATAAGCGAACAGTTTATGACTTTACCAACTGACATGTTTTACCTTGCGGTATGATGGTATTCTCAGTGTCTTTTTTTTTTCTGATACACTATTAAGCGTTAAAGTGCTGAGTTCTACTGACTTACCGACGCATACTATTGCAAACATGTGTTCTGCATAAGTAAACCTCAACTTTTAATGAATGGCATAGACCATGCATTGGCCTTTTTCACAATTCACACGTATTCACGGATAATAGATGATTACACCTGACATTAGCACATACACAACAACAGCCCTGATGAATAGTGAGGGTAGCTTTTACTCCAAAAATCACTAAATATGATTACGAGTACTTAGTCACAAGAACCATCAGTTCCCTTAAAATCCAGTGAGCCTAACCGACGAGAAGAAGTACACATGTTTCGCATATTTAAATCGACATAGTGAGACGCTAGGACTACGCGACTTATGAAGCCATATACAGTGAAAACTCTCCTAACAGACACCTCTAATAGGCGGACACTCCTCTTAGACGGACACTTTCTCTTTAACTATTGTTTTTTAATACTTTTTTAAACATTTTTGCCTCTCTTAAACGGACCGCCTTTTAACCGGACGCGGACAACATATTATTAAAAATTGTGACAAAATACTTCTCTTAGTCGGATGCGAACGCCTCAGCAATGGACGTGAAGCACTGAAAAACGTTATAAAATACATATACATAGGTTAGGTTAGGTAAGAGTGGCTGTTGGAAATACCAACCCACTTAGGCCTATTGGCCCATTGTGATGCCACGTGGATCTGTGATCTTCTTACTACTGGAACCAGTTTGAGCTTTTAATAAAGCGTATGAGACTGTTAACGTCTATTTTTTCTAGATCGTTTAGGTCGTTGTAGAAGAAAGCTCCTAGGTGAAGCTTCCTTCTCTGAGAGAGAGCTGGGCATGTGCAGAGTAAGTGGGGGATTGTCTCCTCCTCTTCCTCGTCCATGCAGCTTCTACAGAAATCGTTAGTAAAAGCGCCAAGCCTTCTTGCGTGCTTGCCTATGAGGCAGTGTCCGGTAATGACACCTATTATGGCGCTGAGATGTTTCCTATCTAAAAGGATCAGACACTTAGATCGACTCAGATCCAGCCTTGGCCAGATCTGTTTGGTCGCTAGACATGTTTGTCCAGCAGTCCACCTGAGGTCCGTTCTTTTATTGGCATCTAGCTTTAGTGTTAGTTTGCACGTAGCGATTGGTATACCTATACTACCTTTGTCTGGTAGGATAGGTAGAGTGGTTCCAATTTTGGCGAGTTCATCGGCTCTGCAGTTCCCTGGAATGTCTCTGTGGCCCGGCACCCAACAGAGGTGAATGTTGAACTGCTCTGCCATCTCCATGAGAGATGATCGGCATTCAAGGGCAGTTTTCGAACACAATGAGACCGAGTCCAGGGACTTGATGGCGGCCTGACTATCCGAAAATATGCGGATATCCTTTGCAGATATCACGTTTTTCTTCAGCCAGGACAGAGCTTCTTTAATCGCCAAAATTTCCGCCTGGAACACGCTACAGTGATTTGGAAGGCGGAAAGAGAGGCTTAGATTTAGCTTATCTGAGAAAACACCGCCACCAACTCCGCTGTCGGTTTTAGATCCATTTGTGTAGAGATGGATTGACTTGTCCTCCATGAAAGCATCCTCCTCCCAGAATGATCTAGAGGGGAAGCTTACATGGAAGTTTTTGTCAAACCAAAGTTCAGGTATGGTGTAATCGGTGTTCTCTGTGAGGATTCCTAATGTATTAAGAATGTTGGCGTGGCCAAATGAATTATTTGTCCACTGTTTAGTCGCTTTAAGGCGAATAGCTGCAGTCGCAGCTACTTGCTTGCTAAAAATGTCGAGGGGTGTCAAGTGAAGCAGAATATCTAATGCCGCAAAGGGGGTAGACCGCAAAGCTCCGCTTGTGCATAGACATGCTGTTCTTTGGACTCTGCTTAATTTAATGCGGTTGACTGCATTTTCCAAGGCCGTCCACCAGACAACCACCCCGTAAGTAAGTATAGGTCTTATGACCGAGATGTATAGCCAGTGGGTTATGCGAGGTTGAAGGCCCCATTTGTTCCCAATGGCTTTCTTGCAAGAGAATAAAGCTATTGTAGCTTTATTGACTCTTTCTTGAATGTTAGGTTTCCAGTTTAGTTTCCTGTCAAAAATGAGACCCAGATATTTTGCTGTATCGGAGAAAGCTAAACTGGTACCGTTTATTGAAGGAGGGTCTATGATTGGAATTTTATATTTCATCAGTTTTATGGGGGTTTATTCCCAATCCACAGCGATCTGCCCAGCGGATTAATCTGTTGAGATTTACTTGGAGGAGTTCTTTAATGGTATTTAGATGTTTTCCTGAGACGGCTATGGCAACGTCATCCGCATAGGCAATCACTCTGCTACCACCCGCTTCCAGGTATATCAGTAGTTCGTTAACCACTAAGTTCCAGAGAAGGGGGGAGAGGACACCGCCTTGCGGCGTACCCCTACTGACATATCTTTTAGCAGAAGCCTCACCCAGTTTGGAGTTGATTATCCTGCTTGTTAGCATTAGATTAATCAGCTCCCCAAGTGAGCCGTCTACCTGTAGAGTTGACAGCGCAGTCGTGATTGCGGATGTGTTGACGTTGTTAAAGGCGCTCTCTATGTCTAGGAAAGCAACCATTGTGTACTCCTTATATTGTAGGGATCGTTCGATGTGGCTAGTCAGAGAGTGCAAAGCCGTTTCCACCGACTTTCCTTTACAGTAGGCATGTTGAGCCGCAGACAGAAGTCTTGGATCAACTTTAGCTCGAATATGGATATCAATCAGTCGTTCTAAAGTTTTCAGAAGGAATGATGATAGACTTATAGGTCTGAGGTCCTTTGGGACCACATGAGAACATTTTCCAGCTTTGGGAATGAATACTACATTGACTTCTCTCCATAACAGTGGAATGTGGATAAGTTCTACACAGCTCCTCATAATATTTTCCAACACTGGTAGAATAATATCTGAGGATCTCTGTAGCTCGGCAGGTATAATACCGTCCGGACCAGCAGACTTGTATGGTTTGAAGCTATGCAGCGCCCAGAGCAGTTTGTCTCTCGTAATCAGACTATGAATTTTGGTCACGGTTGCAGTAGGCTTGTTTGGGCTGCTACTGGCCGCGAGATGGGAGCTACCTGGAAAGTGGGTGTCCAGAAGCAGGTTGAGTGATTCATCACTTGAGGTTGTCCAAGAGCCATCGGTTTTTTTCAAACAGCTGGGCACCATAGGATTTGTGGAGAGGATTTTTCTTAGCCGCGAGGCCTCAGAGGTTTCTGTGATTTTGTCGCAGAATGACCTCCAGGATTGTCGCTTTGCCTTCCTCAGTTCTTTTTTGTATAATTTGAGGGATTCTTTATATGAGTCCCAGTCGGTCACTTTTCTTGTGCTTTTTGCTGCGTTGAAAAGTTTTCTGCAGGTGTTTCTGCGCAGTCCTAGTGTCGATGACCACCAATGTGGCTTTTTCTTGCCTCTTGGTTGAATAAGAGGGCAGGAAGCGGCCATAGCCTTATTGAGAGTCAGAGTAAATTCCCTGACTTTCATGTCGAGCTCATTGGTGTCACGCGGGGGACTTGATAGTTTAGAGGATATCGTTTCCGACAGTATTCCTCTATATTTTGTATACATATACATAGAAACAAAACAAATTAAATTGGGGATTTCTCCGAATGAAATGTTTGCGGTTTTGCGTTACATTTCGTTCGAACATTTAAAAAATTTAGAAAGCCATGTGCAAAATAGACTCTTGGAAGAGAAACCAAAAAGTTTACGTCAATCGACCATTTCAGAATTGCTTAAACTATGAATTATGTACATATAATGTTTAAACTAAGTAATTCATACTGAAGATATTGTTCCTCTTTTTTGAAAGGTTTTGTCAAGAGGCTAAGTAATGTAGTCTTTTTATTTCGCGTTATTTTTATGTAAAATTTTGCATATACATATCTACATATATGTATGTACCAATCATGAAAAAAAATTTTCGTTTGTTAAATACATTTAAAAACTTCAATCAAATATAAAATCGTACTATTTACTAAGAAATTGGATCTCTTAAATTAATAAATTAATTTAAAAAAAAATTAAAGCAGGTCCCCTCCATTAGGCGCACACTCCTCTTGAGCGGACAAAAAATGCCCGACGGTCGCTGTCCGCCCAAGAGAGTTTTCACCGTACATATGATATAACTCGGCTACATACCATGAACCATATTGCCTTAGTTGCGAATGACTTCTACTGTCAATATGTGATGAAGGGAGCTATGTAATAGGAGCTATTACGCCTCACTCTGTTTTGAATTGTTGATGAATATACTTGCTTCGATATTCATAGCATGAACAATAGCCTCAAATCTATCTTCCCCATAAAAAAGCAGTACTATTTTCGTACAATTGGCACATGAATTTTAAGTCATTACGGGCAGAAGGTCTTTTAGTTATGGTTTTGGATTTGCCATCTGGAGCAAAGATATCATAGCCCCATTGCATTTCTGCGAAAAATTGACATTCTCTGTGCTTAGGAATGGATTTGAAATGAAAACTTTTACTACGCGCTCTTAAGATTTCAAAGTTATTTTGGCTTCTCTAGACGCAATCAGAAGACCAAATTGACAAAATATTTTCTGGGTTCGATATCTTATTGGGATGTGTGAATACGCACGCCTTTAACCTGTGTTATGTCTGCCCGTTTCGTTGGTAAGGCCTCTTATGGGAATAGGTGGCAGAACACAAAAATATATCCAGAAAATGCAAAATATAGGCTTTTCACTCGTTGTTAGCATAGATTGTACCAGCTCACCATTCTTCGAATATTTTCAGTTGGTCTTCAAGTTTAAGGACGCTTTTTACTAAGCCAATGACTGTTTTCTTATCCAATCATAGTCACTAATCAACAGCTAATATTGTAGTTTATTAGGCCGTTTTCTGTGACGAATTGAATTGTGACTCTTGAAGTTGCGACTAGCGTGGCCATATATGAGTACCAACTTTATTTTGCAATTTATGAAGATGAGTTATTTAGGCTACTAGTAAATGCAAACTGTTCAATGTTTATGCCAGTTAAGATAGCAAAATATACGATATAAGCCAAACCAGTTCGAGTGCAACCAGAGGAACAGTGTGACAAGGAAGGGCACATGCATGTAAATCGTTTAAGGGACTGAAGCAACTGCACAGATTTGGTTATTGTCCAGATCTGAAATAGGGTTATCTGTCAAAAGTTTACCTTAGTTTCGATCGTGACATAAATACCAACATAATCTGAACATCAGATACTCAAAAGGAATCCCTCATCGTCACCACCCTGGTATAATATAATAAAGAGCTGCGATCTCTTCGTAACAAGAGAAATAAGCTCTGGTATTCTTACTTAAAATCGCATTCCGACACCGATTTCTTCTACTACCAGTCTGCCCAAATTAATTTCTCTGTACTTTGCCAAACTCTCTATAACAACTATTTAAACCGAATGGACCACACACTCATTTCCGACCCCAAAAGATTCTTTCAGTTCATCAAAACTAAAAGCAAATCGGATAACTATCCATCATCCCTAAATTTTCTTGATAGGTCCTCGGGCGATCCCCAAATTATTGCAAATCTCTTCGCAATCTTTTTTGGCCAAGCGTTCGCCATCCATTCCCAAGAGCCAGACCATTCTTACTTTTCCTACTTAAACAGCTGCCCACAAACAACTTTGGAATCGGTGTCTATAACTTTAGAGCAAGTTAGGGATAAAATAATAAAACTCAAAGATGATTATTCTGCTGGCCCTGATGACCTTCCCCCTATACTTTTAAAGAAATGTCAAATGCATCTAGCCCAACCTCTTACAGCTCTCTTTCAGCTTTCTATCACCCAGGGATTATATCCATCAACCTGGAAAAGGTCGTTTATTATTCCCCTACATAAAAAAGGTAGAAAAGACTATATTTCCAACTATCGACCAATTGCTAAGTTGTCCTGCATACCTAAGCTTTTTGAGAGCATTATCTATGACATAATGCTTTTCCATTGTAAATCTATTGTTTCCCCAAACCAGCACGGATTTTTTAAAGGCAGATCTACGACCACCAACTTAACGGAATTCGTATCAAGCACTTTATGTGCACTGGAATCTGGAAATGAAGTTGATGTGATTGCCACCGATTTCAGCAAAGCCTTTGATAGAATTGCTCATGACATAATCCTTCTAAAATTAAAGGCTCTTGGTTTCCAGATAAACTTTATAACTTGGGTTCAATCCTATTTAAATGAACGACTTTACTATGTTCTATTTAGGTCCATGGTTTCTAACCCAATTAAAGCCTCCTCTGGTGTCCCCCAAGGTAGCCACCTTGGTCCCTTATTATTTATTCTGACCATTAATGATGTTGCTTGTATCATTAAAAATTCATACATATCTGTTTACGCAGATGATATGAAAATATTTAGATATATATCATCTTCCTCAGACAGCCTACTTCTGCAGCAAGATCTAGACAGTTTTTGTACTTGGTGTCAGAAGAATTTTCTTGAGCTTAACGTCAATAAGTGTCAGGCTATAACATATACCCGTAAACGCCTCCCTACTTCACCTCGTTGCTATCTAATCTTTAATCTGCCTGTTCCCTTAGTGAATGAGTTGCGTGATTTAGGTGTTATCTGCGACAAGGAACTCAATTTCCGTTCTCACATTGATAGTATAATAAAAAAAGCCAACTCTGCCCTTGGTTTTATCGAGCGCTGGTCTAAGGAGTTTTCCAATCCTTATGTTACCAAATCTCTTCACATAACCTTTGTTAGGCCTCTTCTGGAATATGCCAGCCAAGTTTGGTCACCCTACTACAGAACTCACATCCTCCGGATAGAAGCTGTTCAACGCAGGTTTTTACGCTTCGCTTTACGTGGTCTTCCCTGGGATGATAGCCAAAACTTACCACCTTACACTGACCGGCTGAAACTTATAAATTTACAACCCCTTTCTATATGCCGAAAAGTTGCCGACATTCTCTTTATTCATCAAATTTTAGTAGGTAATATCGACTGTCCTTCCTTACTTCAAATTATTTCTTTTAACACCAATCCCCGCAATCTTAGGTCTGTGCTACTTTTCCGGCTCAATCTTCACAGAACGAATTACGGACACCTGGAGCCAACGATGTACTGCCTCTCTTCGACTACCATCTCAGCAAACTCTCCCTCAAGAACATACTTATTTCCACCTATGCCTCACGTCCTTATTTTCTTTAACCGCTCCCACCCTTTAGTTTTTAAGTGAAAATGTTAGTTTTAAGTATATGTTTGCTTGCAATAAGCTTAATAAATCTGTCCGGGATTGACCCGGGCCGCAAAAGTAAAAAGTAAAGCAAAAGTTTCTTTCTGGCATACATGCAAACCATAACAGACAAAAACAAATCTTTTACCCATCGCGTCTGTTAAAAATGTACCGAGTATCTACTAATTCAATATGCCAATTAAATTATCCAATATTGGATTCGATATGCTGTCAAATGTAATAATTTACGCAAATTGTAATTAATTTCCATAATTAGGATAATGATAATGGAATCCAGGTTTAGCTAATCTTAATTTTGTATTACCACGCATGTGCCCCACTTAAAGTATCCTGCAACTTACCCTGTGAGGCGTCAATTTGCTGGTTGCAAATTAATGATAGCAGTAATTGTTTCATGTAATTCATCCGCAGTGCTCCAAATAGGAGTATAATTTACATAATAGGGAGATTTAATTTAGGAATACAATATTTTTGATTTGGGTATTTCTACTTTATATGCATTACGATAATTTGTAAATAAATAAATAAATCGACATAGGCCATTTTATTAAAAAATGAAGTTCTTTGTGTAGAAAAACAACCTTGTTAGATAAACTAAAGAAGAAACGATGTAATTTTGGGAAAAAATATTAATAATACATGAGAAACTAAACGTTTAGAGAAAATTAAAAAAAGGGTTACCCATGATAGATTCTAAAATGTTACTTTAAAATATGTATTGATTTTTGGTTATTTTGGGATAGTTAGTAGACTATCTACGGTGGTTTAATTCTTCTACCAATTAAACGACTTGGAAACATGTGTGTTGGAAGAAATCTTTCTATAGGCTGGCGGATCGAGCTTATTTTTCGCTGATTGCAGCAATTTAATTTATTTTCTAATAACTAATAATCATTGTAATTGATAGGACTTCGTTAATATTTCATTTACTACTGAGCCATGTGTCAACCCTATTGGTGAGCTAGTATAAAGCTATACGCCGTCAATAATAATACAGCAAAGGTATATCATCTATGGGCACTGAGAAGAACAACGGTCCGAATAATTATTCTTGCATTCTAAACGGAAAAGATAAATGACTAAAGGCGCGGCTTGCCGGTAATCACTCAGATAGGACTGAATAAGTTTAACGGTTGAGTCATTTAGAAAGTTTATTGCACAAAGTAATTAGAATAACAGAGTCAAGAATTTTGAAGAGGCCAAGTGTCAGTAGTATAAATTAAGCAATTAAAAGTTTATATTATTTAAAAAAAAAAATATTTATTTCAACATGCCAATGCAGGCCAATGCAGTCAGATGCCAGGTCAGCAGCGGACGTCCGTTGATAGCTAAGGTGTCTTCCTGCTGTCGATGTCTCACATGTCCGTGGGAAGTGAATTCGTTGCAGCCGATCATGCTTAAAGCTGATGTTGCTGCTTATGGGAACTGTATCATGCGTTGGGCGCATAATGTAATGTTTTTGGAGCGCTTAAAATTGAACGGCCTCGTGAGATGTTGTTGCTGTCACGAGATGAGGGATGTCTTGAAGGCCTATGGTTAAGACTGTAACCATTAAGATGATGCTCACGGATAAGTCGATTTTGTGTTTCGCTTATTCCAGGTAAGGGTTGATGACTTTCGACTTCTTTGGACATAATTGTTCTTCCCCTGACTTCAATGGTGATGTTGAAGTGTTTAATAATGATGGAAATGGAACAAGATGCTTTTTGGCTTTTTATAAGCATTGGGATGCACGACGAACTCCTTAAACTAAAAATGTTATATTTATTACAAATTGAAATATTATTATATGTTTTACATGTGTTTTCTTTATTACATTCTAATATCGAATCATATTTAATTTTATTTATTTTAACAGGTCTTAGTGATAGATTACATGTTTCTTTAGTCGTTGTTGGAATACTTAAAATGTATATTAAATTAAATAATACTTAAAATGTAATTCATTTGACGCAATTCTTATTTCAGCGAATTCTAGTGCTTCGTCTACATTAATGTTGGGAATATTCCTTTAAAATTGTTTCGGTTATGTTTATTTCAGTATTTGATAAGATAAATGAATTTATGTGTCTGCTTTTGCCCAATGAATGGCTTAAACTACATTGACTATTTCTTCTTTAATTATGTCAAATTTATATTTAATTTTCCTGATTATTTCACTATTATTATGTTCATTTTCCTTAAATACATTAATAATTTCATTTGAAGTATTTGTTAGTTCGTTAATCTTATCTTAATCTTAGTTCGTAGTGATGTAGCTTACCAAACTCCACCACAATGTGATCCATGATCCAATCCGGAATTCAACTTCATGTGGTTAAAATTCCATCTCCGTAAGCAAATTATCCACTACTGCTTTATTTACAGAAGCCCCAAACTGGACAGCAATTCGACTTTTAACGAGTTTGATGCACTGTCTGACTCCATTCAAAGAATTGTATCCCTGTATCCTCATACTGAAATCGTTATTACGGGCGACTTCAATATACAAAATTCTGGGTGGCTTCGACATTCTGGACAGACAACACCCGAAGGACGGTGTGTTGAGATCTTCGCTGCGGAAAACAACTTAACGCAGCTTGTAAATGGGCCCACGCGAATACCAGACGTTGATAGCCATACCGCCAACACCCTGGACTTGTTTTTAACTTCTCACCCTGATAAGTACACCATTGATGTGCTCTCCCCTCTAGGCTCGTCGGACCATTGTGTCATATCAGCTAATTTCTCGTACACCGACCACACAGTTAGAGAAAAAAGAACCGTATGATAATACGAGAAAGCCAACTGGAGGCAAAAAATACTGCAATGTCCCAAAGGCAGTAGTCGTTCGTCGTTCGTCGTTAGTGGTCGTTCGTCAAAAACATTAGAAATTCCGCCTCATCCTCCATCCCAACACTCATTTACAATGACATTCCAGCTGTCAGCTCTTTGGATAAGGCCAATCTGCTTGCTGCACACTTTGCGGCCAGCTCAACACTCCAGATTGTGCTTTGTCTCCGCCTACACTTGAGTGCGTCGAATCTTCAATGGGACGAATCTACTTTCGCACTCGTGTAGTAGCAAGAGTACTTAAAGATCTCAACATACATAAATCCGCTGGTCCAGATGGTATATCTCCCCTTCTTCTGAAGAGGTGTTCTTCCTCGCTGGCAAAACCACTGCGTAAGCTTTTTCATCAATCCTACACTTTAGGACTCTTCCCGAGCAGATGGAAAACAGCATTTGTCCAGCCCGTCCCTAAAAAAGGCGAATCATCTTCTCTTTCCTCCTACAGACCCATTGCACTTACGTCAGTTCTTTCCAAAGTCATGGAAACACTGATAAATAGTCAGCTCATGAAATATCTCGAAACACGAAAACTACTCAATGACCGACAGTACGGTTTTCGTAGCAACAGATCCACTGGTGATTTGATGGCATGTCTCACCGAAAAGTGGAACCAAAGCGTACATCAATCTGGCGAAAGCAAGATAGTTTCACTTGATATTTCTAAGGCATTTGACAGAGTTTGGCATCAGGCTCTTTTATCGAAAATGCGTGCATTTGGGATCGACGACTCTCTTCTTCAATGGATTGGAAATTACCTTTCGGAACGTTCAATTCAAGTTGTCTTGGATGGTTTCAAGTCTGATATTCACAAAATAAATGCTGGTGTGCCCCAGGGCTCTGTTCTGTCACCGACACTCTTTTTAATTTTCATTAATGATCTCTTGTCTGCTACTTCTAATCCAATATATTCCTTTGCTGATGACAGTACTCTCTGCTTTTCATATTCGTTGCCGGACTCACGGCCCTGCTCTTCGGTTGCAGAATGCTAAGCTCATTAAATTCCGATATCAACAGCATAACCAATTGGGGAACTATCAACAGAGTGGAATTTAATGCTTCCAAAACACAATGCTGTCTGCTGTCGTTAAAGCGAAATTTAAACACCCAACCATTATCCATGAATGGCACTTGCATCGTCGAAACCGAAAAACTTTCCATTCTCGGTATGTGTCCACGACAACTTACGTTGGAATGACCACATATTTGATGTCGCTAAAAATGCTGCGAAATGTCTAGGTTTCCTCAAGCGATATAAGAAGTATTTTACCCCCTCTGATCTGGCCTCAATATATAAGGCATTCATCCGCCCAAAATTGGAGTACAACTCCCACATCTGGTCAGGTGCTCCTAAAACAAATCTGCACCTACTAGATAGGATTCAAAACGTGCGATAAAACTTATTGATGATACTAATATCAGTCAATCAATGGACACCCTCGAACACCGACGAAATGTCTCGTGTCTCACTTTGTTTTATCGCTATTTCCACCACCAGTGCTCCACTGAAATCGCCAGTAGCATTCCGCCCATTCAAACTTTCAACCGTAACACCCCTCTCGCTATGAATGCTCATCAGTATACCCTCAAGCCCATTTTCGGACGTACTCTAAAATATCGTGATTCGTTCCTAAGCCGTACAACTCGCTTATGGAATGCCCTGCCCATCTCTGTATTTCCTGGTCGGTATAACTTGCAAACATTTAAAAACAATGTACATCGGTACCTCTCTTTTCTTCCTCCCTAAATTTCCTTTGCCCGCGCTGTGTACAATCACCTTAAGGGTACTCAAACCCCTGAGCGCGCGCTCATTATAAAAAAAAATCTATTGACATTTTTTTGATTATGATTTGATTATTGCTATTTGTTAAAACAGTTTTCATAGGATTTAGGATATGATTATTGGTAATGGATGTCTTGAACGTAGCTTCCAAGTTGTTTAGTTGTGTCTCGTAAGTCTCAATTTCGATCAAGTGTATGATCTTAAATGATCCGTTTTGCAAATTTGACCGATGTTTCCTATTCTTTTATTAGTTTTAACGTATATAATTTCGTCAGTAGAATATGTTTTTAGAGAGCTTTTCTTTGCGTTGTTGGATTTTAAGTCTGCTTGTTGTTTGTGGCGTGTTTGATGTTTTCCTGTCTTCTTAGTTCAAATGGTTTTGGGGTGTTTAGTAGCTGTCTACCGAAAAATGTGTATGGGCTTTTTACCTGTAGTTGAATGAATGGATCGGTTGTATTCATAGATGGATCATGGATCGACTTCGTAATTCCGAGAATGTACTGTGAATATTATCTGTATTAAGGCAACGGATTAGTTCTGAAAGAGTTGAGTGAAAATTCTCCACTTTACCGTTAACAGAACTTGTGTAGAGAGGTGCTTTGAAAATTTCAATGTTGAACATGTTGTCTATTATGAATGTTATAGAATTAGAAACCAAGGATTTTTTCATTATCCATGACTATTGTTAGGGGTACCCCAAAAGCCAGTATCAGTTCTCTAAGAGGTTGCTTAATATTCTCTGAGGCTCTTGATTTCAGTATTTTGTCTAGGACTTACTTGGAAAACTCGTCAATTGCAGTTAGGATTATTTTTTTATCAGTGAAATAAATGTCAATATGTATTGTCTGGTCGGAATATTCAGGAATAGGAATGGGTTGTAGTTCGGGTTTGTTCGGCTGCCTATCGTACTTATGTCCATTACAAATTTTACACTGTTTCGTGATTTTTTTCTATTTTGGATTTCATTTGGGGAAAATACAAATTTTGAATAATCTGGGTTCTCGCGGGAATTTCGATGAGCTCTGTTATGTTCTTTTATCATCTCATCGTCTTGTCGATTCTGGTCTGTTAGGTCAATAACTATACATAATATATATTATATATAAAGATACTCGTATCTACCAATTTCTCTGGGGAGTTTTCTTGTCTATGATAGGTGGGAAAGATAATCTGAAACTCATGTGAGGGGATGTCTCCAACAAGAAGGAAAATCTGATTCTAGTCAAATGAATGTCCTTGCTAAAGTCGGGAAAGGTAAGGATAACGTCGTCAGAAACCAGTGAATTTTTGAGCTTGCTAAATGCTTCCATTCCTGCATCTGTCAAATTAATAATTTTCTTACTTGAGGTCGTTTTGGACACACGCCCATACTCCCCGCTTAAAAGGGCTGTAAGGGGTTTTGCCAGCTTTGCATAATCTTTAATGAATGTGCGGAAAAATCCCGACAGACCAAGAAATGATGGTAGATCTTTCTACAATACATGGATGGAAGAAGAATACAACGAAAGAATGGAATTATATGGAGAATACAATATACGATGTATCGCAGCCTTGAACACTTATTACGAAAGCAAGTAACCGACCTAACGTTATGCAGCAGTTACGTGCTATTGGAGATCTCCGTGGCAGACCATAGGCACATCTAATTTAGAATCGGATGCGAAGTTGAAGAGGAGGAATCCGCGGAGCACCAACTGGACACGATTTAAGGAGGAGCTCGGCAAGTCCGAGAGCGCTTAATATAAAATCACGACAAAACAAAAGCTGGAGAAAGCTGTTTAGAATCTGAATAGTACCATCACCAAGTGTTTTGAACTGACAAATCCAGCTAGAAAACATTCCTGAAGATGGCCTGGAGCTTGGTGGAACTTAGTGTAGCGTAAAGAAACCGGAAAATTTTTGAACACGTTATCATAGTTAAGACTACTTTGAAAAAAAACTGGAGTCTGTATATATCGAAGCAGAAATAATATGAAACAGCTAATTCAGATTTTGAAGAGTGTCTTTGCGAAAAGGTCGAAACTGACAGTGAAACCAGTAGGCTAGTCAAAGTTCTCAAAAGGGAAAAATCAACCAGGCTGAAATTACTTAGAAAATATGATAGTGCTTCAGACTCACTTCATAGGTAATCTAATCAGACCCAACCTACAACCAGCCACTATTAACGAAGCTGCTAGTGAGTAGAATAATTCAGCCTGCCGCTGGCATACATGCCCAAACTCTGGAAAGTGAGAATAGCCTTTACACCGAAAATCGAAACAGAGGACTACACGGTCACCAAGAGCTTCAGTGCCTTTGGGAATACATCCTCTGCCTATGATACAAAAGGCTTACTAACGCGGAACATCATGTGAGAGTGCGTTTCAAAATCTGATAGGCAGAATTAAAGGCGCGACAAGAAGGAATATGCACAAGGGGATTTTTATCGACATTAAAGGTGCTTTCGACAACGCAACTTTTGACGGCATGTGTATCTCTGGAGGTGGTCCGCAAGGCTGCGTCCTCTCTCCATGTGATCAACGATTAGTGCACTAGAAATGGGTTTTAAGTCAATCTTCTCAAAACGGAAGTTGTTGTCTTTACGAGAAAGAGAAATCTGACTAGTCTGACCCATCCAGTGCTTAAAGGCATCACCATCCGATCCTCTAAAAATGCTAAGTATTTTAGTGTCATTCTGCTATCCAGAACATAAGACTTTAAGGCGCTGTGAACCTTCTGGAAGTCCAAAACTGCAGAAACTCTGTCACTGAGAAGAGTTTTTTGGATCTTATGATAAGACACATTACATCCTTTGCGCCTGGTCTGGTGGAACAAGCTCCCACGACAATACGTTCTGTTGCTTTTATCAGACTCCAAAGAACGGTCTGTCTTGGCTGTATCGCACCTTTTCCTGCTCTAGGCGCACTGTATCCACTCTCAAGTCGTGTTCCATTTAAAGAGAAGTCGGTCCTTGGTACAACATGGAGCTCTAATAACCTTGCACACCGACTGTCTTTTAACTCTAGACTTATGGACATATCGTCTGATGCACTGACACCAGTGCTTCCTGTGTGGAAAAAATATGAAATCGACTTTCCCTGCGGCCAGGAATGGATTCGGATTTATTATCTGTGCTTAAAGTGCCTGAGCACGTGTTAAGTTTTTTTGAAAATGGGATAGAGAGAGAAAGAAAGATGTTTGGGCTCAGTGGTTATTTCGCTCCATGAGTGGCATCCAACATTTAATGGGGAGACTAAATTCTTAGAGGAAGTTGGCTTGTTGTTGATTTCTAGTCATCTACTCATCTTACTTGATTTTCGTTAACTGAAAAAAATTAATGTTTTTCGGACGAGGCTGGGATTCGAACACCGAACCTTCCGATTTGGAAGCCAGTCCACTACCACTTGAGCCACGGCCATGGTTGTATTAGAATATGTATACATAATAAATGGCAGCGACGGAAATGAAAATGATACAAATGTCAGCGGGCGTAACATAACTTAATCTAACAACATATGTACTTCTATATTCTATTGTTCAAGAGGTAAAAAAAAATCCAAAAACAATAGTAGGCTCTTGAGCTCCATAATAATGTTATCAAAAATAAGGGCTTGTACAAGGTTATACACTTCATGTGTTGTAATGTTAGTTAGTCGGTCAGTCTGACCATTAGTCAGTTTGGTTTTTACAAAGGGCAATATTTTCCCATTTCTCTTTGCGTATTTTCGATAATTTTTTCCTACTCTATAAAGATATTAATTACTGCGATGAACTTGATATTACTCACTCTTTTTATTACCAGATACTGCATCCGAACTAATTTGTAACCCAACACTAAAATTCACTGATAATGGGAAAACTATTTTCTATGCCATTTCTCTCTAGCTCCACCCCAGCTCCCCTTCTCGTATATGTACGAGTAAATATTATATGACTATATTTGTATATGTACGATGTGTTGCACTTTGGTGGTCCTAGCTCGCACTCAAAAGTAAGCACTGAATACATCTCCAGCTGCTTGAAGTCAGTATACCGATGTGTTGAAACATTGACAGAATTATTTCATAATTAAAGCTCTTGCTCCAGGTCACAGCCCGTAAGGTACGTCTTGGGAACTTGAAAATGGTTATGTATTCGTAGTCTACTCGTATGTGGGTCCCTGGTTATTACCAAACTTATAAGCAATAATAAGTCTGGAGCAGACAAGAACGCATACAACAAAGTTTTGTATGTATAAATTAAGTTAAGTTAGAATACTGAAGCAATTTTTCCAGAAAATTTGATGCACAATTTCGGGCCGCGACTGTATTCAGTTAAAATCGTCAAAGGTTTCTCATCAATTATTCACCAAATGATATGACTATTTCATAACGGTCGGTAGTGAATATATAAAATAAAATAAATAAAATAGTGAATATATTGCCAATGTTATCCATCGGAACAATCTCAGCTGAGCGCACACAGCCGCTGACCCATATTTCAGAAATTGACAAATTAGAGGATTCAAGCACTTCTTCTCTAGCCACCGTCTTAACTCATGACAAACTACCTCAATCAATCACTTTCCGCTTTGTGTTTACTCTTCCTTTGTCTTCCCTTTTCCTTGTCTCCGTTTTTATAACGGTAATATAATAAAATCTCATATCCGATTGAAAATCACTGCATATGTCACTGCCACTACCACAGTTTCGAATCGTGTGCGAAAACCCTCAATGAAGTTTTTGAAAAATCACGTCGAATCTGTCACGAACGTGCAATCTAACCCATCAGTCGCTTCAAGGCTATTCAAGTGCAAACAGAACTTTATGGAATGTTCAGTGTTACGTTCAGTACTTATTTTTATTTTTAAGAAAACTTTTCCGGAGTAATGTGAAAATTTCTTGAAAAACTATTTGAAAACTTGTGCGGTAAATATTATTGAGAGAAGGCGCTCGGACTCAAAAACCACAGGAGTAAAGTTCGTCTTTAATTTTTTTCATTTTATTTGTACAAAAGTTAACTTATAAGGGTTAAATGACAGGAAGCTGAAAATGACTAATAAGAAAAAAGTTGGATAGCCTTTGTAATCAGTTACAGATATCTGAATATCTACAGTATATTCTTAAAGCCAATATATGTAATTGACAGCAATTCTTTAGTATATTTATTTTTTCACGTCTTATTTAATATTCGTATTCGTTATACAATACTATTATACGAGTATATACGAGTAGATACTACACAGTGTCAAATTTTTCGAGATACTCGCTTCCTTATTTTGCTCTCAGATATTCTGCTTTACCATTCACCTCATTATATCTATTAGAAAACGGCATCCTCACAGTATCCTCGAATGCTATTCATCACCAGCATGCTTCGCTTACATTCGAATGCCAATTTTCTATGTATGCCATCCGTTAATTCAACTCCTTGCCGTTCTTTATAAGAGAAATAGAAGACGATACGAGCCTGAAGAGCAAAATACACGTGTTTTTGCCTTAATGAAGTAAATTTATGTGTATGTAAAATACATAATTTTTTTTTTCCTTTTCATCCTTTAATGTAATGTTGTCATATTTTTTTTCAATTTTTTTGTATTAACATTGTTTGTTCTTTTACACTTTCTTGTAACAAACTCATGATACTTCAATACACTCTTTAAGATATTGTTGTTAAATTATGCACTTCTATGGTATACATAGTTTTCATAAGTAAAGGGTTTTCCAATAAGAGGTTTCATTTAGATAACACTTATTTTTTATCGAATAACATTTGATTTTTATTGTAATCGATAGAAAAATTGCACTAGTCGAGTGATCTCAATGACTTTTGTTGCACATTTAGGCCTGTTTGTTTAATTCGTATTTGTAATTGTATTTCATTGATAATATGTCGGAAGCTTGCATTGCTTTAAGTGTGCTTCAATTAACTGGAGAGGTTTGGCACTACATTTATGGTGTATATGGCCAAACGGTGTTAAAACGCGTGATTTCAGCGGCTAATTTTCATCAGCATTTCGAAAAATGACAATAGTTTCGCCATTTTACGGCATATAGCGCAGTCACAGTAACAACCACATCTATTTTATTTTCGAGCAAGTAAGGTGCAATAATGTCCATGCCCAGAGACCGCGCCGAATAGCAAAACGTTGTGGATAGAAAGGCTTCACGACAACCATTTTTGGATTTTATAAGGCTTCTAAGGCGGCGATTTTACATATTATCCACGCCTTGAAGATGGATTTCAACTGGGGGCTCAGCTATACGAAAGTATTTCCTGTGAAAGTGTTTCGGACAAAAAGACCATGAGAGATACCGAAGCCCTTTGCATTATAAAACTTTGAACTATTCACCCTACCAGATGAATTCTAGTTTATGGATGAAGTCAAGGATTATTTTTAAATCTTTATTTGATTGGAAGACAGACCATTTAAATGATACCGAGCTCTGAGAAGTTCGTCTGCAGCTTCATTGGCACTCCTGACTGGAGACCTATATTACCAATATGGAGTAAATTATTAAATTAATTTGTGTGCCCTAGTCTCCCCCACTCACTGTATTGTTAATTTTTTCCTTAAGTTTTAAGTTAAGTTTTAGAAGAGCTTCAAGATGATGAGAAAAGCATCAGTGATTTGCATTATGCGAATTAGAATGTTATCACAAACTTACGAATTCGGCACATTTCTTGATGAAGCCTTATGGATAAATTAGTAACAGCTTTAGAAAATGAGAAAATCCAGGAGGCATTGTTAAATAGAGAAATCAAAGAGATCGAGAATTCATTTGAAAAGTATTATGTTATGAGTTAGTACTTAATATAGAATTATTCGAGCAGTCAACGAGGTGTATGATCATAAGGTGCTGTGCATCATAAAAAAAGCAATGTAGAAAATTACACTTCATGGGAAAGAACGGCAGCAAAACACGGAGCCTCTAACCAAAAATGTCGCAGCGGGCACAAGAATAGTCATGCTGGTGAGAGTCATCAAAATTAACGTCAGCTTACTAGAAACAAGGGAAGTTGCAGGAGGTGCGAAAGAAATCACAAATTTTGGACCTGCTATCAGTGTGGGAGGCAGAGTTTGTCAACATAGAAATCTCAAGTAGTAATCATAAACTCGATTGCAAGTTTTAGTCCCTCACTAGGATTGGAAGTGGAAATATCTGGGAGTAGGATGCCAGTTGAAGTCGACACTGGATCAGCGGTTTCTGTGATAAGTAAAAGTAGGGAGTATAGATCTAAATTTTCTGAGTTAAATTTAGTCAAATCTGAGTGCGATTTGGGAATCACTGCAGACGTTTGGATCCCGTGGTAATGAAAGACGAACAGTCAAAGAAACTGCTTATGGGAAGGGCATGGTTGGACGGAATTTTACCAAATTAGAGACACAGTTGTGTGCAGTCAAATGCCATTCCTAGTGTGCATGACAGGTCTAAAGGAATTGTAAGTAAATATTCCTCAATAATGAATCAAAAGGGTAACTATTGAATCACGTTTAAGGCGGTTATAGTTCTGGAAAAAAATTTGCAGCCCATTTTTCATGCCGCATATTCGGTACATTTTAAGTTAAGTGAAAAGTTGAAACTGAGTTAGATCGGTTAGTCCCGTGCGTGGATTTTTTTTAGATTTATCGGAGTGTATCATCAGTAAAAGTTACCTAAGAATACCGTGAATATTTGGCTATTAAGAGCCATAAAGGCTAGTTTGGATTTTCATCGTTACTTGTTTTTTTTTTTCTTAAAAAAAAAAGAAGTTAACACTCAAGAGGGTATGAATACACTTATAATGCCTCAACATGAGTCAAGTTTTTTGGAAAATGGGATAGAGAGAAAAAGAAAGATGTTCAGTGGTTATTCGCTCCATGGGTGGCATCTAACATTTAATGAATGGGGAGACTAAATTCTTAGTGGAAGTTGGCTTGTTGTTGACTTCTAGTCAACTACTCATCTTACTTGATTTTCGTTAACTGAAAAAAATGAATGTCTTTCGGGCGAGGTTGGGATTTGGACACCGAACCTTCCTATTTGGAATCCAGTCCACTATCACTTGATCCACGGCCACATTTGAGTTTGCTGATGCACCAAACCAATTTCAGTCAGTCAACGACCGAATCTTGGCCAACTTACTTCAAGCATTTGTGTTTATTTGTGATATTGTCATCGGAGTAGCTACTCTCGAAGAGTATAGGAACAATTTATTTATGGTTCTTGACTGACTTAAAATTCATCAGGTCTGCATAAATCTTTAAAAGTGTTAGTTTTTCAATCAGATCAGATTAAATTAGATTAGACCTAACCCTGACAAACTCAAGATAATTCAGGCCGCTCCTCCTCCCCAAGACGTACAACAACTTCAGTCCTACTTAGACCTTATAAATTATTACCGGAAATTTATTTCCGAATTGTCTTGGGAATTATGCATGTTCTACGAGTATAGCTTGTTGCGGAAAGGTTTGAAATGCAGTTGGTCTGAAGAATGTCAGTAGAGTTTTGAAAAAAGTTGTTTAATAGCCCCTCATTAAATTTTAGAGGTAACGACCCTAATAAGCGAATTGTAATTTCCATCTACCCCTACGATGTAGGTGCCATGTTGGCTCATAAAGTAAATGATAGTTTAATATCCGTGTTTTATTCATCCAGTTCCCTTTCGGATTCTAAAAAGAACTAGTCGCAGTTACACCGCGAAGCTTTGGCCATTGTGTTTGATCCTAGGAAATTCCATAAATATATTCAAAATAATAACTGACCACCAGGCGCTGAAAGAAGTCTGTAATCCTAAGAAAGGTTGCAAAGATGGTCTATTATTTTGTGAATGTACGATTAAAAAAATTCTCGAATCGTGGTAAAGAAAATACTGAGGCAAATTTCCTATCAAGAATGCATTTAATAGCGCCCAATGAGGTTAAACAAATCGGTATTTTTTATGTTCAGTCCAAAAGAATATTGATTTAGAACAATTAATAAGTTGCGCAAGAAAATGTTTTGCAGTATCAAAGGTTTATGAGTATTTGTTGTCAGTTTGGCCAAAGGATAGACTTTTACCGGAATCTGTGTCACGTTTTCAGAAGTTTAAATGTAGTTTAAGTACAGATCAGGGTGCTATATATTATGGAAATACAACTGTCATTCCAGAAAAACTAAGAAGTAGTGTATTGGGAATGTTTCATAAAAATCATTGCGGAATAGTAAAAAAGAAAATGCTAGCGCGTTCATGTGCTTGGTGGCCGGGTCTTGATGCAGAGATACAACTTTATGTTGGAGAGCGTGAAATTTACCAAAGACTATCTATTTGATCGAATATACCATATGTATTTGGATTTTATGGATTTTTTGGGGAAAACATACTGATTTTGTTATACATCTATTCTTGAAATAGTTTTACCGACTTGGAAGGCGCAAAGATTTCTTGAACAGCTAATGAAAACATTTTTAATGTTCGGTTTACCAACGTAAATTGTTTCTGATAATGGCCCACTTTTTAATGCCTCTTATTTTCGAAATTTTTGTGAAGGAAATAAAATAAAGTTTACAAAAAGTCAGGTAGGTATACCACACACAATCCAATGGTTCAGCTAGTTTAACAAACTATCGCTGAAATGTCTTAATCAGATGAGATAGATTTGTTCCACCATGACTAATAAATCGCCATCCGATATGATGTTTAGTTTAAAACCAAAATGTGTATATTTCCAAAAAATGAAAAGTAATAACGAAGTATTAACGGAGACATCAAACTTCTCTATCGTAATCAATTAAAGAAATCTCATTTAGATCTACGAACTAACAATCCAAGTAAAGATTTAGCAGCCTTAACAAGTGAAATGAAAGTTAAAGAAAATGTAAATCAAAATCTCTCTGTCCCACAAAACTAAAGAAGAAATAAATTTGAAAATGTTAAAGTCAGACGACCTGTGAGACCTAGAAAACAAGAACTAAAAGGTTGAAACTTAGTGATATTGTAAAATTGTAACTCTAGCATATTGAAGAAAACAGCCATTGTACAATATTTATTTGTAAGAACCTATTTAATAAAGAGAAGATGTTATATTCCCTATATTGTAAATTCCTTTTATGAAACCAATCTGGTATCTTTATCACTAAATTAAGATAACTAGAACTAGATTATGCATTGTATGTACATATGTATGAAAATAGGATCTGGAATGCAGTAGACTGTGAATTGAATTCGATGATTCCAATGGCAGTTGCCCACGACCTTAAATCTCGTTGATCGCTCGATCATTTCATCCAATTAGAGTTGTAGTAGAGCTGTTCTGGTCTCTTTTATTCCAAGAAATTGACACAACCCCTAAAAGACTTTCGATAATAAATTTCGTTTTTGGTCGGAATGCTCACTCAGTTCTTGGTAATCGTCTCTTCTTCGGTGTTAGCCGAATGACAACGTAGTTGCTGTAGAAAAAATAGAAAAATGCCACTAAATAAAACGCGCTTGACTTCGTTATAATAATTTAAACTTTGTAGAGAGAGTTGGTTCGTTAGAACGGGTATGAAGGCTGTTTATTGTCTCGGAAATTAGGATTGGGTTGCGTTTTATATGGGAGCATGAATATAATTCTGGGGAAATTGTTTTTAATATGGCACAATGAGTCAATTGTTATTTGGCGCGAACAGTTGCCCTTTATTTTTTAGCAAACAGGCTAGTGATTTTACTTGCGCTCAATCTCTGCATCTTGCCCTAACCTTTTACTATCAAACCCTTGCTAGCAGCATGCCTAGCGCCATTTCTGTATCAACCCACGATATCTTGTTTTACGCTGGGCACACAAAAGGTTTTAGACCAAGAGCCCGCAGCAATTTTTAGGCGTGAGAGGTAACCAAAAAATAACCAGATGAGTTGAAGGCTGGTGTAAGCATTATGTTAAAAACAAAAGTCTTGCAGGAAATGGTCGCGGCTTTAGTGAGTAATAGTGTGCTGAAAACTCATTTATTTTCCAAAATTGAGATAATTGATATAACCAGTGAATGCTAATTTCATTGTATAGTGTATTTTTATTTGCTTGCAGAAATGTTGGTCCAAGACGTTTCGAGTGTGTCAACGCTGTTGCCAGATGAATTTAAAATTACAAAAAAAAATGTTTTCTTAATATATGACATACCCAAGTATTAATCGATACTAAAGGTAGGAAAGTAATGCCTCATAAAAGGTATGAAGGTCCAAGACCATTTGAACGTGGCATACACTCTGCCAGACTGTTTCGAAATTCTAAAAATATCAATTTTTGAAATAATTTTTATAACCAAAATTGGAGTATACCATAACATTAATAATACTCCCCTGATTACAAATTGGTGGGTCCAAGACCATTTGAACGTGGATTACGCTCTCCCAGATCATTTTAAGATTCTGAAAAAAATTGGTTTTCGAAATACGTACAACCAATCTTTATATTATCATTTTTGAAATAACGCGACCATATAACCAAACAAAATACACACCAAAATATAGGCTAACGATACCTAAATGCGTATCTGTAAGTCAAAGATGATTCGGGCAGGTTTTCCCAACAACAGACCAGCCTAAAAGTTTTCAACCCAAAAAAAAGAAATTAATTGTTGTATATACATACATGTTTTTTAAGGTTTGAATGTGTGGGTACAATATAATTATAGGTATGTTAGTATAAGTTATCACTTTCACCAGAAGAATCACAAGATGTACAAGTAAGCAGATCTTCCTCACTTTCAACAAGGCCGTCGTCATTATTGACCAGCATTTCCTGCAGTGTATCCGGTGACTCCTTGCCATCAAACCATTTAACTTGGAATAAATTTACTTATATGTTTCATAAGATGCTCTTACAGCCTTCGTAAGCTGTGAAATCACTATAGCAGCCGGTATGATATCCGGTTAAAGCATCCACAGCATCTGGTAGAGCAATATCACTACATTTAAACCCATAGACCTTTCTAATATTTAGTATTTCAACACATTTTTCTAAAGTTTTTTCTGTGAAACATATCACTTTACTACTGTGTTTTGGGTTACCACTATAGCCAAGAATGCACTTTGCACTTAAATTTGAAGCACTCATTATTACACAGAGAAAACGAAAGTGTAACTAGTCATCAGAATAGATTATGGACTTACTTACTGACTTGTTTACTTGTGATTTCATTAACTCATAACGGCAAGAACAGTAAAACGTAATTTTTTTTATATTTTGTTTGTGACGTGAGCTAATGTTGTCTACGTGTTTGGGAGTTTGCATTGATAAGAAAAATCGAAGACACATTTTTCGCGAAGAGGTAAATTTAAGATCAATCTCTCCCTGATATGTTGGTCATAGTTGATTAATCTTATTATAATTATTATTATTATATATTTCCATTCATGACTTCGTGAAAGAGCAATAGTCATTCACATCTATACAGGCGTTTTCCTTCCATTCATAATTCTCCCGATAGATCTCGCAAATATCCATTTTAATACAATCCTCCTATCGCTGCCTCGGGTTTGATATAGTTACATTTCCATCCGGCTTGCTGATAAAGGTTCTGTGAGCAGCCCATTCCCAATTATTTAGTGTTTCCTATTATACGCACTTGTATTATAGATAACAAATAGTTCTTTTTTTTTTTTGGTTGAAAACTTTTAGGCTGGTCTGTTGTTGGGAAAGCCGGCCCGAATCATCTTTGACTTACAGATACGCATTTAGGTGTCGTTAGCCTATATTTTGGTGTGTATTTTGTTTGGTTATATGGTCGCGTTATTTCAAAAATGATAATATAAAGATTGGTTGTACGTATTTCGAAAACCAATTTTTTTCAGAATCTTAAAATGATCTGGCAGAGCGTAATCCACGTTCAAATGGTCTTGGACCCACCAATTTGTAATCAGGGGGGTATTATTAATGTTATTTTGGTTATAAAAATAATATTAATGTCCAATTTTGGTTATAAAAATTATTTCAAAAATTGATATTTTTAGAATTTCGAAACAGTCTGGCAGAGTGTATGCCACGTTCAAATGGTCTTGGACCTTCATATCTTTTATGAGGCATTACTTTCCTACCTTTAGTATCGATTAATACTTGGGTATGTCATATATTAAGAAAACATTTTTTTTGTAATTTTAAATTCATCTGGCAACAGCGTTGACACACTCGAAACGTCTTGGACCAACATTTCTGCGATCAAATAAAAATACACTATACAATGAAATTAGCATTCACTGGTTATATCAATTATCTCAATTTTGGAAAATAAATGAGTTTTCAGCACACTATTACTCACTAAAGCCGCGACCATTTCCTGCAAGACTTTTGTTTTTAACATAATACTTACACCAGCTTTCAACTCATCTGGTTATTTTTTGGTTACCTCTCACACCTAAAAATTGCTGCGAGCTCTTAGACTATTTGCCTTGTCCAATAGCGTGTTGCTTCCTAAATGGCCTACTTCTGTTCCACTGGAAATTTTCAAGTGCATCTCGCTTATCTTGGACTGTGGTCTGATCAGTACCATTGGAAATAATATTTGTCTTGCTCTTTCTCTACCGTCTACAATACACTTTCGCGCTATGCAGAATGTCGCAGTGCGCCAAATATGCGTTTAAAGTTCGGTTTCGGTGCATTATATCTTGCAAGCTCGATCTTCCCTAATAAAATTGTGGGTGGCCGTGGCTCAAGTGGTAGTGTGTTGGCTTCCAAATCGGAAGGTCCGGTGTTGGAATACCAGCCTCGTCCGAAAGACATTCTTTTTTTCAGGCAACTTAATTCACGTAAGACGAATGGTTGCCTCTAATACAACAACAAGTCCAATTACACTAATAATTTAGTCTCCCCATTAAATGTTGGATGCCACCCATGGAGCGATTACACTGCGGTGGTTACACTGCGCTCAAAAATCTTTCTTTCTCTCTCTGTCCTATTTTCCTTAAACACTTAACACGTGCTCTGGCATTTTAAGTGTATTAATACCCACTTGAGTGTTAAGTTCTTTAAAAAAAAAAAAAATTCATTCCAACCCATATAAGTTCGATATTCTATTCTTCTTGGTTCGAGCTACTGTTTAAGGGCTTACTTCACCCCGGACTGTGCCCTCACTTAAAGAGACTTTAAAATACCAATACATTACAATTTGTCTCTCAATTATAAACATATTTTAGCTTTCTCTACATTGACCATATGAATGCTACAACATATTAACATATATCATAGGATAAAGTCGGCCGATACATTAATCATTATTAATCAAATTTGTTAAATTACGTATGTAAATTACTAATCATAAAATTACTAATTATGTTTAGGAATGAACTAATCAAATTTTTTTGCGACGACGAAAAGACGGATTAGCACTCAAAGTGAAAAAAAAAAGACAAAGATAAATGACGATAAATTACTACTTATCACTGTGCTTGCAAAAATCCAAGTGAACGAGTGTTCGGTCTTGAACCGCAATTTACATGACAATTAGTATACAATATTAATGAGGAAATTAAGAGTAAACGATTAACATGATAGAAATTGAAATTAGTGTGTTGCAGATTTGTTTGCTATGTTGTAAGTTATCAACAATCAGAAATTTTTTAGCGATTATATAAAGAAATGTAGAATATGAAAAGATTCTTAAACACATAGCTTGAATTCATCAATTCAATATTAACTGCTTCACCTTTGAAGATATTCTCTTATTGAAAGATACATATACACAAAAGTAAAAGATATACATGCAAAACTCAAAAGTGAATTTATCTTTGAAAGAAATTGAAGAAGTTGGTTGCTTGAAAGTTCATTTTCTGCTTTTTCAACGGAATCATTGTCTTCTGTCTGCATCATTAGAATCTATTTCTCAAGTACCTTCAACATAATTTGATCCAGATCATTAAAAATGTCATCTACATTATACACGATTCTTTATGCCTAACTAAGCATAACAATGGGAAAGAATTTGTTGACTCCCTCTTTTCAATAATTACGAGTACGTAAGGACATCTGTTTTTCGTACATTCTTTCAATATCCCGCAGTTGGTATTTTTTTCTTTTATTCGTCTTTAGATTATAATTTTATCTTCAACCGCTTGACAGCAAAAAGCGAATAATGACAAAATGACAGCCAAGTACTACGAAAGAGACAAATAATGAAGCGCTGTATTCACAAAATTTAATAAAAATTCGTCAATTCATTCGAAAATAAGGATGTGACAGCAAAAAGGCAATTTAGAGTGTCCCGTCAAATGAGGCGATTATTAAGTTATATCGTCATGAGATCTGAGATGTACATACATAATATAGGGAATTTTTCTTTATATGAGTAAAATTATAATGGCATTTAAATATACTCGTATACATGCATACACTTGTACGACATAATTTGTGTGCATAATTGCGTAAGGTGGTGTTTTGTTGAATTTAACAGCAGAGAGTTGGTAAAACCGATACTAACTTGGTTGAAAAAAAGTTGAAAAAACAACTTTAACTGCACTTAATGTATTCATTCAAAAACTAAGATCATCAATTCGGAAACAAAATACATCATTTTCAGATTGATGGATGGAGTTGATTCTATATATTTAAGAGCTTACCCAAGTCACCGAAGCCAAAAACAAAGTCTACACGAACCAACGACCATTGCCATTTGTAGAAGTACAATACCTAAAGTAGTGCGAAAATCTACCGATATGTTAAAATAAGAGCATCTGCATTCGAGCATCTTGGAGCCCTTTTACACGACTCTCACCGTATTGTTTGAGAATGAATTCCTCAGAGATGTTTGTCAAAAAAAAGGATATGCGTCAATTGGTTATGACCCATCAAATTGCACCTTTAAACCCTACTTTATCCAAGATGAGAATCAACGCCTCTGATACGGATTTTCATTATCGAACATCAGAAACGGATTCTGGAACTCTCCTCGAAAAAGGTGTTGAAAACTAACCATGAGCAATACATTACTCTGCTTTGGCAAGTCAGTTGAAAACGTGCGAGCGGCAGTTCAAATTCGAAAGACGTCGTTCAAACAATTCGGCGACGGTTAGAGTAGCGTTGTCAGACTCTAGAGTAGCGTTAGAAATATCAACATCTTTATGTACCGACTATGTCCTCAACAAAGGATAAAAGGGGCTGCAATAATGATTAAGTAAGTGCCGCTTACAACTCAACTTTTTATACAGTGGGCGATTTAAGCCCAGTGGTAGGAAGCAATAATAGTCCGCCGAAATAATTGATTTATGTACACGGTACTTGTTAATTTTTGCAATTTCAAAAGCCTAACAATGTCCGAGCACCGATTAGCGGAGTCTTAGATGAAGCTACAGACCGGACTCAACTTCTGTCTTAACCAATGAGCCTCTCCAGACTCGATTTCATATTGGTTGAAGTTTCTTTTTACATTTAGCGCCCCATCTATTGGAAGGTTTTCCAATGCTGCGTTAATTTTCTGGACTGGAATCGAAGAATCCAAACATTGTCATAGCAAGCACGCTGTTCCTACATCAATATCCACAAGGGGACTTGGAAAGCTCCTGATCAATATACCGTCAACCAGATTGACCACGATCGATGCAAGGCCCTCCTCCAGTATTATTGATATCCTACCCTTCCGAGGGGCTAACATCGACTCAGACTATTACTTTGTTATATTACTATTACTTTGTTATGTGTATAGTTGCGGATATTCCGAACATCGCAAAGGCAGGCTAATACTGCGAGGAAGTTAGACGTCGGTCTTCCTATGAGTCCTATGCCAGCAGCATCAAGTATCGCAGACCAGTGGCAAGATTGCCAAAAGCCTTCAGAGATACCGCCTCTGATGTGCTATTCTAACTCGATCCCCATAACGAAGCCCATGGTTTGAAGACGAGTTCCGGCAAGCTCATGCAGCTAAACAAAAAGTATATAAAGCGACGCTGCATAGAAGGACCAGAGCTACTCACAAGTTCCACGAACAGAAGAGGAGAGACGAATACCGGCTTCTCAGGAGGGAAAAAATAAGGGCATAAGAAGCGCGCAGTCGAGGAAATTGAGACATGCTACTCCAGGAATGAATTCGAAAGTGTTACCAAAAGGTAAAAAAATCATTCCAAACTGAAGCCTACAGATATGATCAAGGAAACATCGTAGTAAAATCGCAATCGTTGCTGAGGATTTGGAAAGAGCATTTCTATACACAGTAAAACGGCGATGATGGACCAAATACCACTATCAGGCCCGACCTGGATGAAGTGAAGGTATGTATATCCAAGCTTAAGTTCAACAAAGCTGCTTGAGCGGACGGCCTGACTGCCGAGCTCTTCAAAACGGCAAGCGATGACTTGGTAAGGAGCATATACCAATTCATCTGTAAAATATGGTCGGATAAAGTATGCCCTATAAATGGAACATCAGCATTGTTTGTCCGATCTTCAAGAAAGGAGACCTTCTGACCCGCGCCAACTATACAGTTATCAGTCTTCTTAACATCGATTACAAGATCATATTGGTCCATATCAGTGTGGCTCTAAGCTCCACCGTCAACTAAATATTCACACTACGGCAGATCTTAGAAAAAAAACCCATGAGCTCCAAATCGATACACACCACCTATTCATCGATTTTAAGGCCGCTCATGGCAACCTCTATAGAGACGAGCTAGTCTAGTCTAGTTGTGGCTAGACTGAGGTAGTTGGGTCATGTAGAATGGATGGACACCAATGATCCGGTCCGAAATGTCTTCGAATCCGCCCCTGATAAACAGCTTAGTAGAGGTGGTGCACGCAAGTGGAATGTGAACTCAACTAGAACTTGCGTGAGCTTGCGAAACTGGAGGCACCTGTTAAGATCGAGCTAGCTGGAGACGCTTGTTGGTCCAGTTGTTGTTGTCTCAGGTCCACTCCACACTGTAGCGCCACCTTAATTAAAGTAAGTAAGTCTTCGCTAACTTTCTCGCATCTGCGCCACATAGCATTCGTACTTTTGTCCGAAAGAAAAAGTCAGTGATCAGTAAAAGTTATTTTTAAAATGATTTCAGCGCTTGTGTCGTTCTTAGGATTCGTGAATAAAAAGAGAAGGTTAGACTGACAAAGTTTCTAACCACATTTAAGTTAGAGAATTAAAGTAAGGGAGTTATAAGACGATCCCACTAAGAGTGAGCGCTATTGGTCACCTAAAGTTTAAACATGACATGTTTAGTCCAAAAAAAATTGTTTTCAGGAAGACACGCAAATAGTTGGCTTTAGTGGAGAAATGAATAGTGAGGAATTTAAACTCTTGATGAGTCAGACTAATCAGCTTCCTTCATAAAGAAAACAACCTCAGTTTTGAAAAATTGGACTGAAAGCCCATATATATTGTAACAATCTTCGATCATGTCCGAGTTGCTTTAGACCAGACAGTTACTAGGCATGATCTAACAGAAAGTACAGCTACATTCTCATTACATTTATCTGAGCGTAGGCGTTAGAACTACTGAAAGCGTTAAGTAGTGAGTCCACTAACATACACCACAGCAGCGGAGATAGGACGTAGGCCTGCGGCCAGCATCCGCAATCAGTGTCCTTATCAACAAAACAAGTGATTCGTCTACACCGTGTTGTCTGGCCGAGTTGCTCACGCCGTCAAACGTTGCCTTGTCGAATCACCCTCAATGTCGATGAAAATACCCAGAGAGTACTCCTTTAAAGGCGCAATTCTGCTCACCAGTTTGAATAGCAATTTCGTAGTATCTTCTCGGTGATGGACATTTTTCATCTTTGACGGCGGAGGCATTAGCAAATCAGTTTTGCACACATGAAGCTAAACCTAGCTGTCCATGCTCTTCAACGTGAAGCTTTTACTTTCGTAATAAAGGCTACTCTTACTGTTCGTCAGCTATTCGATATATATGCCAGTTCCTTGCTTCAGGGTTACAGAAGTTGGCTCATACATTTTTGTAGCCACCGATTTTTCTCCAACCGTTTTTAGAACTTCTCGGGTTTCCTTAGGTAGTCGCTACAAATGTTCGTTCCACAATGGACCGGACAATCTGCAGAGTTTTCTTGACTGGACACAGCAACTCAAAAAAATTGGCGAAGGCACCGTTCAGGGCCATTTACCTTATGTTTTAATTTGAGTTTGGATGGAGCATTGACAGGCTTTCCAACCTCCACTTAACTCCAAGATCTCGATGTACTTATGGTCTGGCATGGAAGTATACTATACCTGTGCAACAAGTACAGTTCATTTCTGTATTACAACAAAAACCGTAACACTTGTTGAACAAGTCATTCTCAAACGATTAGTCGAAAAATAAGTGAAAAATAGAAAATAATAATATTATTAAAAATTAGAGAAACAGACACATTTTGTTTGGTGCTTTCTCTGATTTATTAACAAAATCAAATAAAGTTGATAAATGGCGGGAGATACATTTATTATCACTAAGTTTGAATATAGTTCCTGTGCTAAAAGCCTGGGCGTATATCAGAGATGTGTTTTGGCAGAATTGTAGAAAATATGTCATGGTTAGCATTGACTGCAAAATTTGTTTCAAATACTTTCAGAATATTGGCATGCCAAATTAGACAACTCCAAAAAACGGGATGAGCAGATGGTAAGTTCCTGTGATAATATCATGCTTGATAGTATTGGACGAGAGTTAACAGTTGTAATTTGCCTCGGAGTTGAAGAGTCTATGGACCCTGGCTATAATGTTTAGTGAAATAAAAAAAAAAATTATTGGTTTTTTATTTACATAAAATTCGTAACCTAAAAATTTACATTTTTTATATAGATTCTCGTCCTAGTGGAAGTACTCGTATGTATGTTAGAAGAATTCACAAATTCTGAATCTTACTCTAACCCTATGCGAAACGTACCAGTTATATTACATATAAATATAATGATGTAGGCTTAATATGACTTATTACATAACTAGCCTACCCTTCAACGCCTTACTGTTGCAAGATTTGGCATATTATTTCGATGGAGACATATTATTTCAAATTCAAATTGTTTCGGTACCTGCAAAAAATATAAATCAAACTATTATAATATGCAACCTGGCAGCGATCTTTTACATTTTATTCATCTCATATTCAAGTACAGTTTGTTCTAAATAAGTAATTTAGAAAGTTCTTAATTGATAACATATAAAAATTAAATTTTCTTTATAAATGAGGTAGATATAATCTTAATACGTACTCGTATGTGTAGGTTGAATTATAACAATTTATAATTTGAATTTAATTAATTGGTTAAGTTGTTTTTTGATAACACAAATAAATTCGACGATTTTCCCACACGTGAGCATGCAACATATAGTTGCCCATGGGAGAGACATGGATTTTCCAAGTCCAATCCGTAAATGGACTTTGTTTGGCCTTGAGAGTTGTTTATAGTCATCGCGAATGCCAAGCGAATAGGGAAATGAAGCCTTTTGAATGATATTGGAGATTCTGACGGTATCATTGGAATACGTGGCAACAGGACGATTTCTGTTTTAAACGCTCCAGGCAAAATGGTTGCTTCAATGACATTTCCAGTGATCCTTTTGATGCCCAAACATGTACCGTTGCATAATCTAGGTGGATTCAAATTATGCAGAAGAATAATCGGTGAACCAATCTTCAACCGAAGATTGTGTGGTGACATTCCTGGTATATCCAGAGAATTTAAAAACTCAGTTGGATAATTTACGGCCTCGTTTTCATTAAAAATGGCGCCGATTGATTTAAAAGACATCAGACAGCCTGGCAGCAACTGTTGTATCTGGAAGTTAATTTCATCAACATCGACATTTTTTGCTGCCAAAATAGCACGATTTTTAAGCCAATTATGATCCAAGTAATTATTGAGTATATCCCGGAAGACACTCTCAATTACGAGTAGTTCATTTTTTGTCAGAACTACAGTGCAGAAATCGTCTGGCAATTTGATGTATTGCGTATTTGGATGCAGTTCTATTTCACCATTTCGAATAGCCAATAATTGTTCAGAAAATATTTGTGCCGATAGATCATTTTGCAATTGTACTCGCATGTTTATGGTCGATAGAAGTGTTTCGACATTTCGCCATATGGTATAAAAGATTGTTTTAAGCATGCGTTAGTCTCATCGGCAAAAGTAGAGCGAGGAATGACTGGCAATGTCTGTCGGAAATCACCAGACAGTTATAGCACAGTACCACCAAAAACTTTATAGTTGCATAGTTCGATGTAATGCTTCGAATGAATGTTTATAAGCCATAGTGCACCCATCCCAAATTATGATGGAACTCTTTTGCAACCCTGCAGCCATTCCGCTTTTTTTTAATGTTTCATATTGCGTTTGGCTTCTTATGAATGTGTAATGGCAGCTTGAATACTGAATGGGCCGTTCGCTCACCATCTAACAAAGTGGAAATAATGCCTGACGTTGCAATTACCAATGTAATTTTTTGTTGCGACCGTATCTTTGCAAGGATCAAAGATATTAAAAATGTCTTACCGGTTCCACAAGGTGCGTCCAAGTAAAAAAAGCCACTTTGTTTAGCATCAGCAGTCAGCACAATCCGATTATAAATATTTTTTTGTTCAGCTGTCAGTAATGGCTCATTATTCGTAATAACGGTAGCAAAGTCAGCTGTCAGTAATGGCTCATTATTCGTAATAACGGTAGCTAAGTCAACGTCGTTATATTGTTTTCTCGTTGCAAATCACTGTTAACTGAGTGAGTATTAAACTTGAAATTAAAACGAATAAATCCTCGATCAGCATTTAAGCTTCATTATACATCTCTGGCGTGTAATCTATATTTGGACATTGGTCTGTTTGTCTAACTCGGTGAAATATGTCTTCAGTCATATGATTCTTGTATTTTTCCCACAAAGTGGACGATTGTGTTGGATGACATGTCGTAAAAATAATTGCAAATAGTTGACGAATGTTATTCGTCTTGGATGTCAACGCTGCATCAGCAAGTGTCAGGCCCCAATGATTGTCGTCTTCCAGCAATTGCAACTCGCGGCATGCATCTTGATATGTATTGAACACTCGGCTATTAACTAATCGCAAAAAATTCGAAAGACGTTGGTCCGGGAACATTCACCAACAACAAACGCAAAAAAAGCACTCACGTTGTTTTGGATGTACTGCGTAAAAACGTCCCAATGTCTTGGACAGAAGGGTCTCTTTCGTGTATAGAAAAGCTTAGAATATGCCAAATCCCTTCGTTGCTGCTTATGTATCTACCCATTTAGTATCGTGCTATTTCGTAATTTTTATCGATGTCATGTACTTCAACTACGGCCAAATCACTGCCTTTATTAACATATTTGCAAATGTACTTCATGGATTTTACGGAACTGCAAAGCTCGACATTAATATGAGCCTTATAGTTTTTGAAAGCAATGGTGAGTATGGTACCAGCCACTGATTGTCAATTTCAATTAGATTTGTAGAATTCGGTATTCGCATTGTGAATGTTTGGCCATTCTCAGCGTTTCTGCGGCGATACAACGGTTAACCGTCGATGTCCGTGGTAGTATCATTAATACATTGCTTTGGGAAACGCTTCTTGCATTTTATATTTTCCATGCACAGCGATGTCATGTTTAAAATATCGCACGGTCGATGGATCATGTGACTGGTAACAATATTAAACAATTATTGATCAATTGATGGATCCGGAATTTCGGCTGAAATTACCTGATTGATTTCTTCTGGATGGATTTTAATTTTAAGCCAAATTAAAATGTGAGCGTGAGGCAAGAAACGCTTTTGCCACTCAATCGAATACAGCCAACATCCGAAAACCGAATGTTTTACAATTAAATCAATCAATGATTTTAATTTTTGTTTAAACACACGTGCAGTGAATATAATGGCGATGTATTGATTGTTGGCCTGGTAATAGCAAAGTTTGTATTTCCTCCCAATTTGGATTACATGTAAATGTAATAAAAAAATCAGGACGACCGTAATGACGCATGTAAGTCATCGCATGTTGTATGTATTCCTGCATGTTCCGTGGACTCCCGATGTAGCTGGAAGGTGAAATAAATGCGTTTCCGATGTCATTGGCGTTTAAATTTCCATCGATGTTTCCGACAATAGAATCCCGTAAGTGCATGTACTCCTCCGACCGTAATTTAGCCTGATTGTATCGAATAAATCGCAAACGTTCGCTTTCGATCTTAGCGTACATATCCACAACGTATTGATGTTACAGCTGGCGATATCGAATGATATAGTTGTCCTGATTATGTCTAATCATGAATCGCTGCGCGTAGTAGTTCATTGAACTAACTTTTTTGTTTGTTTCATTACCTGAAAAAAAATCGAAATGAAATTGGAAAAAAAATAATGAAATTTATTAATAAATTAAATAGATAATTATCAAATTTACCAGTAACTGGATCACGCTGTTTGATATTGATGTGATATCAATCCTGTCCTTGCCAGAATATTAGTGGATATTGGAATGCGTCGTACGAACGGTGTAGGTCCGAAATCGTACTCACAGTGCTGTCTCGACGTGTAATTTTGATGACTCTATTGTCAACTAGATCACCGACCATAATAATAACAACTTCATCTACGGTGGCCGCGTTGACCTTCCAGCATTTTCTCCTGATGGTACTTTTTCAGCTTTGATGACGATTTGATATTTGTCATTTCTTAATTGCGGCGAGACCCTTTTAAACAATTGAATAAGTTGATTACGATTTTCCAAAAAAATTTCTAACAATATTCCAATTGCTTTCTCTTCCGCTTGTTCAATGAAATTATACTGGCACCGAGTTGACGCAAGTTCTTCGCAACTGCCCATAAAATAGATTTGGAGAAACTTCGGATCATCATTAGGCATTGGCATCAACGACCCAATCCTATGGTACACCTGGCCTTGTATTTTACGAGTAAATGTAGTTTCAAAATTACGTCCATCGGATGTGAGATCGCAAATTTTGGTTGCCGCAAATGACGTCATTTGGAAGCAAGAATTGAATGTTCGTGTCTTGCGCAAAAATAATTTCGGATTGGTTTGATTCGCCAGGAAGAAGTGATTGTAAAGGTTCTGGCGGAGTGGGAAGAGGTAACAGTACAACTTTTCCTGATGAGCAACAAATGATTGCGGAATTTTAACTCCTGACAATATTGGCATACTTTGTCCATTGCACCGATGGCAATTTTAGAATGCGCAGAGTAATTAATGTCTGGTGCATATTCGAACGCAAGACGAATAAATGATGCACGTGTTAATGCGCGGCTGGTTTGATGTCTCTCTCGTTCTCGTGCTCTAATTGTGGCTATGCGCTGTTCACGCGCCGCTCTTCTCCTCGATATATCTTATAGTAAACATTCGTCACGCTGTTCTCGAGATTCTTGTGCACGACTCCTTGCTTTCCTGATTCTTCATTTTCATTTCTTGCCGTGATTTGTTCTGCCAATTGATGACTTCTTTTTGGTGGCATTTTACTGAAAATAATAATTAAAACTATTAAAATAAAATTGGAATAATGAAATAATAAGCAGGCAGGTAATACTTACACGTTTTTAAATTAATTGTCACGTCTTATTAAATGTAGTAATCAAGGTATACCAACACTTAAACAAAGATGTACGAATAATGCACGAAAAAATAAAAAAGCAAGGTCTCGGAAAGAAAACCAACGATTTTAACACAACCTTATTATTTGTTTTTTTTTAATTATAGCAGTTACCGTGGTCGTCGTTCACAATTGAATGGACGTCGTAACTCACGTGTGACGTAAATAAATTGAAGCATCAAGTAAACCTTTGAAATTTTAATACAGAATCTTCTATTGGATGCTTACCCAACCAAGATAACAAAAAATGTTGAGGTATTGTATCTGTTTTGTATACAACGTATACGTATACGAAGTAGCATGCTTGGAAACATTTCTGGCAAAATCACCAATATCACAAAGCCGAAAGTATGCCAGCAAAAGTGTTTGCGTGGGATCTTCTCACCAATCTGTAACATTTTCAGGGTTCAAATGTGTATATTCGCTGTCCAGTTTTAAGGTGAACATTAGATGAGTTACAGGCGGTAACTTTCGTAAATAGGGAAGTTGCGGCCTGGCTGAAACCCTGGCTTCGTAGAGTAATAGATTTAATGCTATTAGGCATTTTAACTCTTATGTATCAGCGAAAGAGGTACGAACCATCGATCATGACCAGTAAACTCAATAAATTTGTTTTCCCTAATCAAGAACTCAAATACAAATAAAATTTGTCGAACGAAAGAATAGTAATTTCGTTAAGTCGTCTTTAATTTCCAAATAATAAAGTAAAAACATTGGATAACAAAATATAATGCAGTGTTATGTCAAATAAATAATTTAGACCGCCATGTAGTGGTAAGTAGCGGAACTTACTACATAATTAATTTAATTTGCAATAACAAATGATTAAGCTCATACATCGAGATAAAAACTATCCTATCTGGTAAGTTTGACCAATTAGACACAGTGGGCAAAATATTATTAAGATCGGTTAAGTAGTTTCGGAGTTCATTCCCAACGGACAGTGTGACACGGGATTTTATATACATATATACATAGATTTGCAGTCAGAAAGCGACTAGCCAGGAAGGAGTGTCCAATGATTGTAAAAAAACGAAAACTGATGATAGAACACTTCGAGTTGGTAAATTATAAAACTAGATTGGAGATTGCTTTGTTGTTCGACTTTTACCAAAAGTTTAGCGGATGGGGGAGCTGACAAAATTGGTGCTCAAGACACGTCTGGTAATTCTAACACAGAAAATAGATTTGTTTTAAATTTAATTAAATTTGTATTTCATTGAAATACAAGGAAGTGAATAAATATTTTCTATATGCATATGTACATATTTTGTTTTTATTTTAGTTTTTGTTTTGTTGTTATTTTGTTTTTATATTGTTAATTTTGAAAAAAGGTGAAAAGCTGCTTTCTGTGCATCTTGGGACGGCGCACAGTGGGGCAGAATGCCCTAAAATGTGGTATCAAATCAGCCGTTACAGCTAAGAACTTGAAATTTTTCAGGACAGCTTCTGAGACCAGTCCCAAAATATATTTAAGCCCGCATATCCGACACGCCCACTTTTCTTAACTGTGCCTAATTTTTCAATATTAAAAACTTAAAGAAGATTTATTGAAGATCTAATTTATATCAACTACACTAACCTTCCCCACCCAGTTTTACGCCCCCTTTTATCGTGAAGAAAAACAAATTAGTAAAACCATTTTTTAAATTGTTCATAGGTATTTATTGAGATTTATAAATTAAAAAACAAAAAAATTAAATTAAATTTGTCCATTAAATACAAAACAAAACCAAAAATTTTTATTATATTGTAAAATGTTTGTGTGGGTACAAATGATAGAACTTATTCTTTTCAATACAAATCCCTTTATTCAGTACAGTTACAATTCACTATTTAATTGTTTCTCTCAATAAAATCCAATTTCTCAACCGCTTATACTTTTCTTATCTTTTACCTAAGCCACTTAATCACTTCTCCTAATTAACACTTCAAATTCAACTGATGAACTGACTTGCATACCTTGGGGATGCTGGTATTTATACTCGAATGACATACTTCGAGAACAATCTTCGCCATTCAGCGTCCCATACAATTTCCAATTTGCTAGAAAATTCGATTCCACTCTCCAGTCGTCAATGGTCGAGACTTTGTTATTCAAGTATCGAAATCTTCTGGTCTTAGAGTATCGACATCTGCTCTGTGAATCTAGATGTCGCTGTTCACATTTAAGTGGTTATCACAACATCCTTAGATATCATCATTGTCATCACTGTCATCATTATTATCATCAGCCTCGTCAGACGGAGGAAGAGCGTTTGATTCCTGGACACTTGGGGGTTTTAGCAAGTTGAGTGCTTTGGGAAACGATTGGATTTTTTTTTAGCAATTTTTGCTTTGATGTTTTAATGGGATCCGAGCACAGTAAAAAGAAGTTAAATACATCTTCATTCGTTTTTTCACGGCTTGATTTTCTTGCGCTTCCTCCGAAAGTTGACCGATTTGTATTTTTCAGCTCGATATCTCGTAAGCTCCAGTTGCTTCTTTTAGGAGTTTCGAGGCTAGAATCTGTCCGGAAGGTCTTAAGCTCATTTGGGTAGCATAATTGACTACATTAACAGGTACCGAATCTCTCAAGTCTTGCATTTTGACCCTTTTTGTTCGTTCGGAAGAAGTCTCAAAACTCACTTCCGGACGACCACGTTTCTTTGCTGAATCTCTATAGAATGCAATATAAATGTTTAGCCATTTTCATTAGCTTTAACAAATTTTTTTTCGATTCTGCAAGCTTTGAGCCACAGTGTCTTAAAATCAGTTTTGAAATGCGAGAGTGTTTTCTTTACAACTTCTATTTGGGTATTTTCTGTGCTTTTTGTAATTTTAACAAGTTCTTCTTTTAAGAAATTGAACTGTTCTTCAACAATTACACTCCCAGAGCCTCTCACCATACCAACTAGTTCACTTCTTTGCCAAAAGAATGAAATTTAAAAAAAAGTCCTAAACAACGAAAGAAATGTATAAACCGAAGCCACCATACAAAAATCCAAATATCACAAAAAATGCAGAAAAGTAGCAGGATTTTTTGATGAAAATACAAAACACACATCACGCACATTTAAATGACACAAAAATAAAAACTCGGACGAACCCGGAACCCAAGTAAAAGTCTACGGGATTTAGAAAATCCCTAAAAATACACTTTTTTAAAAACTGACCTCTATTTTACAATTTGTTTTTTTTTTTTTTTTTTTTTTTGGTTTTGTGCTTTACACATTGTTACATACCCGAAGTTGAAAACTCCATACCAAGATTTCAAAATTATTTGCAGATTAACAAAAATTCGGGCTTCATACAAAGAAGAAAAAAACATAATTTTTTTTTTCTGAGTCAACTGAGAAAAAAATCAAGCCTCAATCAAGCGCTGTGATGAATCATATAAGTCTAAGAAGAAATCATTTGCATTTTTTAATAATGTGGATATTACTTGATCGAAAAATAAAAATAAAATATTCTCAATTTAGTAATTTGAATTAATGTCAGCTTTTGGGCCATTTTGCCCCACTGTGCGGCGATGGGAATAAAATTTCCACTTCATCGATTATTTCCTATTGCTGTTCTGTATTTTCTTCCTCTAAGGTGTAGGTTACAAAACTGCGAGACGTGTTTCATAAAGTAATACACCTTTTGAAAATATTTTTGCAGCAAATACGGGATCAAGTCGCAGGAGATTCAAGCACGGAAACGTTGCTTTCAAAACTCCGAATGCACACTCAATCAAACGCCGTGTTTTCTTATGTGCCCTGTTGTATCGGATAACAGATACCGTGTTTGCAGATGATGATTTAATGGGTAAGCGCTGTCACCTAATATTACGGCATCCGTAAAGGCTCCATCCATTTTCCATTTTTTGAAATAGCGTACTATTTCGCCGGTTAGCACTTATATAATAGAATCTAATGTCGGGCAACTTACTGCCATACAATTAATTGAATGTCTGCCATGTCGGTCAAGGAAAACTGATTCATTATTTAATGGTGTATCAATGTTAATTAAAATACCATCGATTGCACCACACACTTCCGGCATACCACCTTTCTCATGAAAGTCCTGAATCGTAAAGTCGTACACTTTCGGACCAACACACTTGCTTTTGAAATTCAACTTTGCAGAAGTGACTTCTTTTATACACAGGCACACTGTCATTTTATTAACACCATGATCGTCACTTATAACATGGTACTAACATCGTGTCCCAAACCATTGCAACGCTATTAGTATTTTCTGCCTAACACTTAGCGCTTTGCTTTTATTAGTTGGCGAACGTAATCTTTGGGAAAGTCTCTCCGCAAGGTAATCAACAACATTTGTTGGTACACGAAATTTTTCGATGAACAAATTAGTCTCTATTTCGAAATTAGTTATTTCTTTATATATTTTTTTTATTTCCTTGATTCTCCCTGTCACTGTCCAATTCAGAATCAATAAAAAACATTTTGAAATAACTTTCCTATTATTATCACTTGGTAAACGCTATTGCAAGTACATTATATTTAATTCAATCTTGTTGATTTCCAACAAGTCCGACAATGTCAGTTAGAATTTATTAACTTTTCAACAAGTAGAGACTCTCTTCCTCCAACACTTGCTGTTTCCAGTTACAGAAAAAGTAGATTTATTAAATTTCCCACTTGTCGAGAGATTCTAAAACAAGTGTTGCAACGCTCTCAGACTTGTTGTTACGTGTTACGCACGAATTTTCAACAGTTGTTAAATTTTACTTGTTTAACAAGCACTTGTTGTATTGTGTTACAAGCCCCTCTTCTCTCTCTTTCGTAACAAATGTTGGGTGGGAGCCAACCAGGTCAAACGATATTGTGATGATTGTCCCTCACGTTTGAATTTGTTACTGCCACAAAAAGTATTGTGAGCATTAGCATCACAGCATATGATATCCCATCTTCCTGGAATTCAATGAGTTCGCTTTTGGTGATGAACGTAGTACCTAATCATGCGAAAAATAAGCTGACGTAACGACGAATGTTTACACCATAGAAGTACTAACTAACTAACTCTACTAATACTTTTGCAAACCCTTAAGCTACGCACAGACACACTGTAAGTGAACTACCAGCACATTGTACAAACCAGTAAATTGCTAGAATTTGCTAGAATGGGAGCAATTTACAAGTAAAGTTGCAATTTGCATGTAAAGTTCACTACCAGTGTGTAATGTGGATGAGGTTTTTATGTAAAATGGGCGGGTTCTGTGTAAAATGAGAGGGAAATTGACATTGAGGACCGTTCACACAGATAGAGGTGATCAGTGGAAACCGGGTTTTGAATTTCCAATATCTGGAAAGTTTGCCATCTATATTCATTCACCTATGAACTAAATCTCACCTATAAAATTGCTCATGTTGAGAGTGAATTTGGCATTTATTTCACACCCATGGTTCTTTTACGGATATTATTAATACGAGTTCACAAACAAACATACAAATTTCTTATGTGACTGAAAAATGAAAATTGTATTACATATTTCAAACCTCATAGAAATTTTTTGTAAAAGCTACCATTAACTTTCTCTGTCTTACGAAAAATATCATTGCACACATGAGTAACATCTTCAATTGCATATACGGAAGTGCCCTTCCAATTTAAATACCACCAGTTGACCCAGGTTTTATAGAGCGCTCCCCACAAGAATCAGCAGACCAAAGACCGATATTTCAACCGATAACAACATAGAGCATACATCAAGCGTGGCACTAAGCAGATCAACCGCGAATAGTCGGGCCAATAATTATGGATTATAAAGAGATACTTTCAAGGGGTAGCTAACAAGGCAGTATAATATATATATTGGGTGGCCGTGGCTCAAGTGGTAGAGGACTGACTTCCAAATCGGAAGGTTCGGTGTTCGAATCTCAGCCTTACCCGAAAGACATATTAATTTTTTCAGTTAAGGAAAATCAAGTAAGATGAGTAGTTGACTAGAAATCAACAACAAAGCCAACTTCCACTAGGAATTTAATCTCCCCATTAAATGTTGGATGCCACCCATGGAGCGAAATAACCACTGAGCCTAAACATTTTTCTATCTCTCTCTATCCCACTTTCGAAAAAACTTAACACATACTGAGACATTATAAGTGTATTCATGCCCATTTGAGTGTTAAGTTCTTTTTTTTAAAAAAATGTGTATGTGTAGTATATATAATATATTTTATAAAACAACTTCGGTTATACATTGTTGCCAGCGTGTTCGCCCTGACGTATGAATAAGTCAAGTGCGATTTTCGATAGAACCTTACTTCATTCGTGATGTGTACAATAGATTATATAGTACACACGATAAAAGTGTATCTGAATATGTGTACGTAAAAACTTAAAACGCGTGTTACCAGACAGTCTTATTATGTACTCAACAAGTTTTTAGTTTAGTTTTCAATGCATTTTATTTTCTTACTAATTAACTCTTACATACTAACAAAAAATGCTTAAATGCTAGCTTACAATTACTTAACAGTCTTATACTAACTTACTGGCCCCACACAGGCACTCTAAGCTACTCTAAATACTTATATCTATGTCTTTCGACTTTACTTACATTTTATTTAGAATTATTTATATTGTATACTTAAGGCTAAGAAAAAATATTCGTTAAGAAAAAACTTAGCATATGGACTTTTTTTTATTTTTTTTATAAAAACTTAATATCTACTCAACAAATTGCGGTACGTATGTACATTTAGATTTTAAAACTAGCCTTAAAAATAAAGGCTTAAAAATAATCGACGCCGTTAATATATTTGCGCAAAAACAGCGCAGTTTTGAAGGCGAGAGGACGACCTCGAGGCTGATTCCCCAATGTACCCGTTGTCAGGGATTCAGCCTTACACAGGCCTACTGCCAGAAGGAGCCTCACTGTGTGAAATGCGCCGGAAAACATCTGACGCCGCGAGAGTGCAGTGCCGCGAAAGAGTCCACAGCGATATGCATCCACTGCAGGGGAAAACATCCAGCTAACTATCGAGGCTGCGAAGTTGCGAAAGAGTTGCAAAAACGACGGGATCAATCCTTCTAAAAACGCAGGGCCAGCGAAAACAAGAAATCGCCGTGATGGTCGCTAAAATAACCAATAACAACAACGTCAAAAATAACAATGCGCAAGTGAAAAGTTGAAAAACTCACGCGCAAATAGCGGCGCGAGCAATTACAACCAACTGTGAATCACCTGATTCTGCCTCAAATGTTTTCTCAGTAATTCTCGAGAGACTAGAAGAACTGACTAAAATAAATAAGATAATAGTCGAACGGCTTCTCACCCTCGAAGCAGATCTGTGTAACTAATCATGACAAAGAAGCGCAATATTCTTGTGTGGAATGCCAACGGCCTACGGGAAAGGCTTGATGAACTAAATATTTTCATTCAGGAAAAAGCAGTTGGTATATGTTTAATTTCTGATACTCACCTGACGAAACAATCAAGCGTAAAACTAAAAGGTTACCGCGACTACCACGCTCATCATACATCAGGAAACGCAAGAGGCGGTTCGTCCCTATTTATAAAGACTGCATTGAACACTCTCTGGTAGCAAATTTGAACTTGACAAATTCAAATGACTACGGTGCACGATAAAATAAAAATTACTCTTTTAGTATATCCTCAATCTATTGCCAATCGCGATGCAACATAGAAAAACACGAACTCATTGACGTATTTAACTCTCTTGGACCAATCTTTACTATTGGTGGCGACTTTAATGCGAAGCACATCTTTTGGGGCTCAAGATGTATTACACAAAAAGGCAAAACTCTCTACATGGCTGGCATGGAATGTGGCTGGTAATTTTACTCAACAGGCAGACCGACGTACTGGACCTCGGATGTCGCCAAAACACCCGATCTGATAGACTTCTTTATCAGAAAGCTTCGATCTTTCCTCCGATCATTCTCCAATTATCCTTTCATTGTGCGAATCCTTGGTTAAGAAACAAAGACCACCCGGATTATCCAACAAAAAAACCCACTGGGAAGATTTCCGAATAGAGGTTTTCGAAAATACTGAATTAAACGTACCGCTTAGAACGCCATATAAACTTAAAATAGGAGTTGAACGGTTTGTTGAAGTCATACAGCAAGCGGCCTGGAGTAACATTCCACGCGAATCGAACAAATTTGCCAATATCTTCGAAAGCCCCAAATACCAAAAGGAAGAAACCAGAATGAATTAGAGAAAGAAGATAAAGAAAAAGCTAAAGTTTTCGCCGACCATCTTGCAGAAACGTTCAAACCATTCGACGGGGAAGTGTTTCCAGAGAATGTCAATACGCTAGACGTGACGAGCCTTCCAATTGAAAAGGCTACACTTAGGGAACACGCTTAAGCCGAATAAAACCCCCGGATATGACTTAACTACGGAAGAGATACTTAAAGCGCTACCGAAAAAAGGTCCTCTATCTTATAAATGCCACCATAAGACTAGAGCATGTACCGCATCAGTGGAAAGTTGCTGAAGTTATTATGGTTCCGAAACCCGGTAAACCGCTGACTGAAATCAAGTCATACAGGCCACTTATTTGTCTCACTTAATTGTCTTAAACCGATTATTGACACAAATCGCCTCTTGCCAGATCATCAATTTTGATTTAAAAGCCAACACTCTACTGTTGACCAAGTGCATAGAATAACCGATATAAGTGAACGAACAATGGAGTATAAGTTACGAGTAGTCTGCTCAAGCGCATTCCTTCACGTTTCGCAAGCTTGTGATAAGGCATGGCACGAGGGCCTGAAATATAAACTTTGACAAGTCCTACCCGAGTAATTATCTCATATTTTAAGTTCATACCTAGATGACCGACTTTTCCGTGTCAGACACGGAAACGAATATTCCAATTTTATGACAAGGCGTAGGTTCCGCAAGGAAGTGCCCTGGTCCCTCTGCTATATTTGGTTTTTACTCGCGACATACCGCAAATGGACGATACTGATAACACCACCATCTTAGCAACAGCTAAAACCGTCGAAAAAGCAACTGCTAAATTGCAACGCGCCGTTACACGGATTAACAATTGTACAAAGACTTGGCGAATCGCGCTTAATGGAAACAAGTCTGTCCATGTGAACTTCACAGAAAACTGACAATCTGCCTGTGTTTATAAACGCAGTACAAATTCTTTCGCGAACGAGGCCAAATATCTTGTTATCAACGCTAAACTTGAATGGAAAACTTAAACGTTAAGAAAAAACGGGAAGAGCTTGATATTAAGTATAGAGACATGTACTGGCTTCTTGGAAAGTATTCCAAGCTCAGTTTAGAAAACAAATTGCTGCTATACAAGTGCTAAAACCGGTCTGGACATATGGTACACAGCTTTGGGGTTGTACCAAATTAGTAGCGTTAACGTCTTATAGACATTCCAAAACAAAGTTCTCCGAGGGTTTGTTAATGCACCGTGGTACATTAGAAACGATGATATCCACAGAGACCTAGGAGTCGAAAACGTTCAGAACGAAATTAAAATGTTTGCGCGAAAACACAAAATTGACTACAAGGATCCTTGATCCTTGACGAGACAAATTTATTGCGCCGTCTGAAAAGGACTAATCCTCTCGATCTAGCGCGGTGATCAACAGGGCTTAATTTTAAAGTACGTAGAACACATCAATGGAAAATTGCCTGCAAAATATCTTATTAAAGCAAAATGAAACGCGAAAGAAGAACTGCTTGTTGAGTGTAAACTCAGTCGTAGTCTGTATAAGGGAGGTGTTTTTTAGTGAGAAAGAATCTCACACTACTATAAGCACTGGGCTTATAGTGTCGTATTACCTACTCAAAACCAAAAAAAAAAAAAAACAATTATAATAATGTGTCGAAGATCTACTCGTATTTTGTCAAAAAATTGTATGTGTGGCGGGTCGGAAATGCATCCACTCCAAGAGACAGAGGTTTTAAGCAAAGCCTTACGCCGCCCTATTTTAATTCCCATTGAAAATAACATATTTCAAATTTTTGCGTGTATGGTAATGATGGGACATCGTTGAACTTTTAATTATGAGTACTTTATTTTTTTTGAAGTAAATGTGGCACTAAAATTAATGTGTCAAAAGTTATTGAAGATACAAAGGATTTTGTTTTATAATCCCATCCCATCTCAAGGCAGTGGTTTTCAAGATACGACCCAACTTATTGCAACAAGTAAGCATTAAATTAAAAATTTTAAGAAAAAAAAATACAAATAATAATTGCAAATTTTTACTTTTCTTATCAAACCTGTGTAATATTTCAAAGTGCAAATCTTTAATTTGTATGTCCATTCCTTCCAGTTCTTTTCGGACTTTCGCAGTTGGCTCGTCAATCCTATGGTTCAAGTAATTCAATGTTGATATTTCTCATGAGTAAATCTTTTATCTTTTATCCGTCCCCATAAATAAGAGTTCATTGTGGTCAAATCCAGAGACCTTGCGGGCACAACCCATCCTTACATATCCAAGAATTTTCATACACGCGATCTAACCACTTTCTGGCCATAATATGCGGGGCACCATCCTGCTGTTACACAATAACTGTTCTTTGTTGCAGTGGTGTTTTATCTAATAGTTCTGGAAGCCGATAGAATCCGATCAGCTTGTTACCCAACTTGGGTAATGTATGTAAATTGGGGAAATTAGTGATTCCATTCATCCGTCTCTGCCATTTAGGGCAGTCCTATAGGGGTATCGTCTCGGATCTTGCTCGTTGACCATTACCATTGCAGAAACTATAGACATAAACCATGTCTGCTTATTTTTGCGTTGAAAACTCCATCATTGAGGATATTTTGAATTAAGGAGGTTCGGAGGGGTACAACTTACGTTCTAATGAAAATTTTTACTTGAAATTTGATTCACATACTCTTGAAATAGTAATAAATAAATAATGTAAAACTCATTTTCATAAAACGTCAAAAAAATTTGTAAAAAATGCTTAAAAAACAGGCCGTCACACGGGGGAACCCCCGTAAACGTCAATATCTCGGCTAAAAACTACAGACTGGTTATGAAAATAATTTAGTGTTCTTCTTATATTATTTCATAACAGATCTGCTTGGTTTATTTTTTTTAGAAAAAGGACCAGTCATTATTTTTTTACCTGAAAAAATGTACTCGGGTAACTAGGTGCTATTTTTTCCCCCTTTTAGGAATCAAAAACTTAATATTTTTCGAACAAAATTTCATAGAATTTGCATTGCGTAATAATAAACTTATATTACAGGAAAAAAATTCCAAAGCAGATGTTACATAGTTAATTTTAAAGGGAAGTTGTAAAAGAATACACTATATTTGAGTTTTAGAGTTTGTACAAGTTGGGTCTTGAATACTACTGACTTGAGATGTAACGACCTGACATTCATTTATTGTAAATTGTAAATTGTAGGTACACGTTTTCCGAAAAAATATTATGAAAATAAGTTAAAAAAAAGCAAATCATTTTGATCATCAATAACTTTTGACACATTAATTTTAGGGCAACATTTACTCGTACTTTACCTGTATATTTAGTTGAAAATATCTCTTAAAAGGCAACTCTAATTGCATTTTTTTTCAGTGCTTTAATTTTAAATGCTGCAATAATGTATTTACTTGGAAATCGATTTTCCAGGATAAGCATTGGTGCTCATCTCTCTTGACCTACTTCATAAATGAAGAAAGAAAAGAAATACCTAATTCGCAAAAAGTAAATATTGGAATAAATCATTCCCAAGTAAACAAAAGGAATTCTGTCCTTAAACCCATTAACTCACTTTTACACCTGAGTTGCGCGTACGGTAGCAAAGATCTTTCCCACGATACGCGTGCTTTATATAATTTATGTGTTTCTGGCAGCAGATGTATGTATGTATTGCAAGTAAGCAAACGCGACGCACAGTCATTGGGTGTCTCTTCCAACTGATATACAAGCATCAAGGGGATTTCCAAATTCAAAATTGCGAAAAGGTCTACTACCTACCTATACGCAAATGGTTTTGGAAGAAATGTTAAAAAGATTTACTCTTGGCATTAACCTTATGTACATACGCGCTTTTTGATGAAGTCACAAAATCTCTGGGGGGGGATTTGGAAATGTACAGACATTTGCTTTAAAAATTAATAAAAAATCGATTTTATGGTGAAGAAGTTATTGCTTTCGCCTCATGAGAATTTTGATTTGATAGAGTTTCATGTTTTCATATTGAATTCTAAAGTTCGTGTCGTACCTTATCAAACATGGCTTAGATATGTGTTACACAAAAAAAAAGCAGAAACAGTGATATTATCTATTTTGTATTCTAATTTATAATTACCTTCAGAGAAGCATTCGACAAGGTGGAAGGCAAAGCTCTAATGTACTAATTATTATTCAGTATGAGCATGTTGCGGATCTTCAGTGGTGATACTCAGGTAGCAATAAGGGATAAAATTGAGAAATTATAGTGGTTCGAAGCAGCATTAGGTGTGAGACAATGTTATGCAATGAATGTTTGTTTCCTCTTTCCCATAGCGGACTTTCCTAATTTTCTATCTGGACGCATTGAAAATTTAGTCGTCAGAGCCCTACTCATTGCTAATGACAGTGTGATGTTTGCATATTCGACGGTGACTCTTTAATTTATGATAAACCAGTTGCAAACATATATATCAATACAGAAGATTATGAAGTCCTGTAGTCAACCTGGAAAAATCAAAGAAAATGCTCTTCAAGAAAGTTGGATACAGAATTTGTTTTAATGGAAAATAAGTTTACTATGCACAGTAGTTCTAATATACAGGGTGTCCCCTAATTCGTCAAGGCTAATTTGGGAAATGATTTTTGGGTATATTCTAGAACACAAATCTTTCCACCCTTATACACCCTCATATCTGCACTGTTGACATCATTTATCGAGAATTTAAAAAAGGCTTACATTGGTGTACCCTGACCCATGTTAATGGAAATCACTCTGTTAATACTAATGGTAGAAACTTATTTTATAACATTATTTTTAGAAGATATAAAAGCCTTTGTAACAGCGTTTAAATAAAGATGATAGCTTGTCTGAGTATTCAGATATTCAATTTCTAAGGCTGTTCCACTTGCCCATGATAATTTTTAAATTTGAGGTCACTTTTCTCCAGAAAATCAGTAATAAATATAACGTTTTACTATTATTTTTTTTATATATGCAACAGTAATAAAAAATAGTCATTAAGAAGTTTACAGAAAGGCCCATAGATTTTATGATACTTGGGAAAACATGCAGCAGGTAAAATTTAAAAAAGGGTTTTGTTGCTTTAAGCTCCAAAGGCTATGAATAAAAATTGATTTTGTGGGGTTTCAGATAATTTTTATTTTATGTGTGTACTAAACCAGTTATAACAGGTGCTCAAAGTGTCCTCCTTGGTTTTGTATATATACTAGAGCCCGTTTTTGGATTTCACTGCGAATATATTGATGCAAACTGCTGCCTCACTTTTGATGACGCTTCGAGAATACGCTCTTCCAATTCACTTAAAGTTGAATAAACAAAGTTGTAGGTGGCCGTGGCTCAAGTGGTAGTGGACTGGTGTTCGAATCCCAATCGCGCCCGAAAGACGAAATCAATTAAGATGAATAGTTGACTAGAAATTAACAACAAGTAGTCCAATGACACTAATAATTTATTCCCCCCTTTAAATGTATTCACTTGAGTGTTAAGTTCTTAGTAAAAAAATATAAAATTCTTTCATTCATCCCCTTACCAGTGCACTGGTCCAGTTCTTCCTATCCAGCGATTACCACACTCTTCATCTAGCCAATTTTTAATCACACGACCAGAGGAGCTCAGGACCACCATCCTGTTGGAAATACCAGGTGGGGTGAAAAGTAACCTCCTTGGGAGTGAAAAAAAATTTTTTTTAAATGTTTTTTTATTTTATTCAATATAGTCCCTTTTTAGCTTGATACACTTATTCCAGCCATTTTCCAACTTCTTGATACCGTCCGAAAAGTAATTTTCCGGAAGGTCTGCAAAATACTCCTTCGTGGCGTCGATGATTTCCTCGCGTGAGCTGAATTTTTTATTGGTGAGCCATCTTTTGAGGTTTGGGAAGAGATAATAGTCCGAGGGAGCCAAATCGGGCGAATACGGTGGATGCGACAGCAATTGGAGCCGTAAGTCATTGATTTTAGTCGTGGTTGCGATGCTCTTGTGCGCCGGCGCATTGTCTTGCAAAAACAAAATTTTTTTTCGACCCATCGAGCCTCCCTCGGCCGCTTCGGAGCACTCGTGCCAGCAGTCCATTGCTGGGCACTCATTCTGTTCTCTGGTGTGTAATAGTGGATCCAAGTTTCATCAACAGTTACCAATCGATGCCAAAAGTCCGCCCGATTCCGCATCAGCAAGCCCAAACACTCTTTCGAAGTGCTCGTGTTTTTGTTCAGGAGTGAGCATGCGCGGCACCTAGCGGCAGGATAACTTTTTCATAAGCAGAATATTGCCCAAAATATGACGTGTGCGCTCACTACTAATCTTTGTGGTATCTGCTAGATCGCCTTCCGGTCAACCAACACCATTTCATGTATTTTTTTGACATTGTCCTCTGTAACCCCATCGGAGGGCCTGCCGCTGCGGACTTGATCGGTAGTGGAGTTGCGGCCACCACGAAACTCTCGAAACCAATATTTGACGGTATAATCTGACGTAGCATTAGCCCCATAATATTTATCCAACTTTTCTTTTGTTTCCTTCGCCGTTTTGCCTCTCAAGTATTTGTCCATACTCAACATGATGCCAAACACGTCAACAACAATCAGCTGTCAAAATAAAACTAAAGACAGTATCGCACTGAAATTTGGCATGTCTGCCTAAATATGAACGGACTTCAAGGCAACATAACCTTTTTGCAGAAGCAGCGCATTCTGGCAGTCAAGGAGGTTGCTTTTCACCTAGTGTGATGAAGCTATTTGAATCAGTCGAATGTCGAATAGTTCTGGTAAATTATTCCGCTAAAACTCTAGATAGTTCTTAGGTGATAGTTTGAAGGGGCCGATTAAGTTGTTTCCAATTACAACTATGTTGAAATCCATTATGTCTCCTTGTATGTGGATTGTCCGCAGCCCATGTATGAAGATCATGAAGATTTGTGATCCTATCTCTTGTAAATTGACAATTCTGCTAATAAACACGTTGTCATCCTAGCTCCGCTCCAGCAACCAGTTAGAAAACTCAAGTGTCTTTTTAAATCATCGGGAAGCAGTTCTTGCACAAGTTTATGGTGGTACGCATAAAGATTTTCTCCATGCAGTACATTAGAGATTTTATGTCTGGGAACATGGAATTGCAAAGCTAAACCTCTGATGCTGATTGCTAGATTAGTTGTAACAGCTTCCAGAATTCTTTCATAAACCGAAATTCTTCTTACTTGTGAAGCTCTCGCATTCGATCGTGTATTTGAAACTGATTCCGTTTCTTCATTCGATACGTATTTCCAAATACTCCTTCACTAGGAAGTCGTCGGTTAATTATAAAATTCATGGTATCATCCCACTCTAGTTGGACTTCCATTGCACAGCCCATAATGGAAAATATTGGCTGCGTATTCTTGGTTTGTAAATTCAGACATTTCAAACAGTGTTTCTAAGCAACTGTAAGCTGGGCGTAAAAGATTAAACTGATGAATTAATTTATTTTTCTAATCTTTTACACCATTTTGGTTTGGTAAATTATCCAAATAGGCTTTCATGCCCTATAACTCTTTCTGAGAACGTTTAAGGGGCAGGGTAAGAAAATGAGGGCTTTGACAGGTAGTCTAATAAATTGGAAAATAATTAATTTTTGGAAAACCACTCTGTCAACTGTTGTTAGAAACGTTCTCGCAGGTAAAAAATGATTTCCTTTTTTACCTGTTGCAGCTTTTCCCAAGTATCATAAAATCTATGAGTTTTTCTGCAAACTTGTTGACAATTTTTTTTTACTATTAAAGGGTTTTCCAATAGGTACTTGACAACTTTGAATTTAATTTGTGAACACACTCTTTCACTAATCATCAAACTGTCAATTTATTCAGTAAACTCAACATTTTCATCATGGTAATGTACACGAACGAGCAACGTCTGCAAATTATAAAAATGCAACTTTAAAAGCGTTAACTCCAATTTTCGGTCGTAATTCTCGCCCTAGTAGACAGGCAATAACAAGTTTAGTGCAAAAATTTGAGCCTACATATTCGTTGTGTGATGTTGCCGTGTCAGTGAGACAACGGGTTAGTCGAAGTGTCGAAAATATCGCTGCCGTTCAGGCATCCGTAGCAAACGATCCAAATCAGTCAATTCCACGGCGTTCTCAAGAATTGGGCATCGCTCAGACCACATTATGGCGTATTTTGCGTAAGGATCTTGGTTTACACCCATACAAGATCAAGCTGACTCAAGAATTCATGCCAATGGACAATTTGAAGCGATGTACGTTCTCCGATTGGGTTCTGGAGAAAATGCGCCAAAATGATGAATTTCATCGCAAAATCATCTTCAGTGACGAAGCTCATTTTTAGCTCAATGGGTTCATCAATAAGCAAAATATGCGTTATTTGTCGGGTGAAAATTCACATGTGCTTCATGAATTACCACTTCATCCACAAAAAATAACTGTTTGGTGCGGTTTGCGGTTTGCCGGCGGCGTTATTGGGCCATATTTTTTCGTCGACGAAAAAATACTCACGTTACGTTACTGTGAATGGTCAGCGTTATCGCGCCATGATCACCGATTTTTTTTGGCCCGAATTGGAAGATATTGACTTGGACGACAAGTGGTTTCAACTGGATGATGCCACAAGCCACACAGCACACGCTACAATCGATTTATTGAAGAGTAAGTATGGTAGCGTGTTATCTCAAGAAATGGGCCAGTCGATTGGCTGCCTCGTTCGTGCGATTTAACGCCGCTTGACTATTTTCTGTGGGGCTACGTTAAGTCATTGGCTTATGCCAACACGCCGACGACGTTGGATGAGCTCAGAGCCAACATTGAACGCGAAATAGCGGCCGTTTCGGCCGAAATGTGTGGCCGAGTCGTTGAAAATTGGGTCCAAGGAATCGACCGCTGCAAGTCGAAGTCGAGTTCCATTCATAAATGTTTTGATTGTACTTCAAGCCGATAAGAAAGTTGTTGAAGTATCTCAAATGGTTTGCGTTTTATTTAAAAAAAAATTTGTCAAGTCCTTATTGGAAAATGCTGTACTTTTCTCAAACTCGTAATTAAAGGATCAGAATTCAAACGAAGTTGATGAAGTACAAGTAGATTAGCATTGCAAACTTTCCGCGATATTTTTCTTTTATGATCCGAAAAAGTTTAACATTTTTATTTGTTGCCTCAGATAATTCTCATATCGGCAGCAGAGCATGATTAATTATATCCGCACCATGTATTAAGACTTTGCGAACTCAACTAGGAAGATTGTACCACGATTATTCTTGAACAATCATTATAGCTGCGATTGCTTTACGAGTAAATTGTTCGCTTTTTGTATCGTAGCGAGAAGACAAGATGATGGGAATTATGTAACATCGCCCAATAATGTTCTCATCGATTCCGGTAATTTCAGCAGAAATGGAAACGTTTGCAAAGAATTTCGTGACCGTATTTCCATCATTACAAGTTCCACTCCCACCACTTCCCGGTCTATCAATGATATGTACGTAAGTCTTAATTTTTGTCGAAATTTATCCTGAATGTATTTTTTTCTTTTACAAAATGAGCTTTGTCATTTGCCTTTTTTTTTATATGTAATATATAATATACCTGAATTAAATACTCGAAGAAATGATTCCATGAATGAAGTGGGGAAAGGCCAAACTCGTACTTGCATTCATCAACTGGCTTCTGCAAAGACTTTTCAAAATTGTTAATTTTTCTTTTGAAGTACCACATACTCGTATGTACATATAATAATAATAAAATCAATGATTGCCATTTACTTTTTAAAGATTATTTCATCTAAATGTTGACCACGACTACGTTTTATGTCATCCATAAAATGAATCACTTTTTCGAGGATATTGGCTGGTATCTTGCTAATAACACGTGTAATGTTATCTTCAAAGGCTGCAACTCACGCTGCTTTACCGGCATAGACGAGTGAATTGACGTATCCTCATAAAAATAGTCTAAAGGCGTCAAATCGCACGATCTAACCGTCCAATTCACCGGTCTAAAATAAGAGATAAATTGCTTACCGGACTTTTTTCTCAATTGGTGCGGGTGCGTTGGTAGCTCTTTTATTGCCTGAGGTTGCTCATAGGACCAAATACGGCAGTTTTGTTTATTATCATACCCATTCAACCATAGGCCGTGGCTCAAGTGGTAGTGTATTGGGTTCCAAATCCGTGACCGAAAGACTTTTTTGAGGCAACTAAAATCTTGTGAGATGAATGGTTGCCAAAATACAACATCAAGTCAATTTACACTAAGAATTTAGTCTCCCCATTAAACGTCGATAAAAAAGCTGATCTTCCTCCAGCTTTTCTAAGGAGCTGTGACAGGTCGTTCGGCTTAAGTTCTGACACGAGCTGGATTTTGTAAGGTTTTAGACCAAGATCCTTGCGTAAAATCTTCCTCGAAGTCGAATGGACAAATCACGATCTTTATGAACTCTGGCGGATACAACAGCAATATTTTCCTCTGTACGCACTCTACGCATACGGGTAGGAGGCCTGATATCCGATAGCGTGAAATTAGTGCGAAATTTGGTCACTATGGCTTTAATTGCTTGTTCAGTAGGACTATTACAATGACCGTAAAATGGTCGCAGTGCGCGAAAAACATTTATCACAGAGCACGAGTTTTGACAATAAAATTCAATAATTTGTAAGCGTTGTTCGGGTGTAAGCATTTCCATGATGAAATGACAATGGTAACTTAGCATGTTTGACTTTGACACATGACAAGAATCATGCGTGAGCTGTCAAAGTAGGGCATTGAAAAGCCAAACATCAAACATCTCACTAAAAATATATGAATTAAAATTGATAATATTATTTTTGAAACAAGATTCTTCTTCCAAACAAAGTTCCTTAATTATTTGGGCGTTGATATTTCCAAAAAATTTAATTTGATGACTTACCGTAAGGGAACAAATGATGTCACGACATTTGAATCATAAAGGCTTTACTTATATTCACTTTATCCTTTACTACCATCGAAACCCCATTTTCTAAATAATATCATATTAGAAAATCAGGCGAAATGTTTGTTGAACAGATATTTGAGACTCAAGCAAGCGTCTGGCTGTATAATCAGTAATTTTCGGAGTTCTACTTCTGCGGACGATTCTGTGATTTTTTCACACGGATTGTTCACACTATTGTTTTGTTTTAATTATTTTCTGATAGGATGGAATTATTTCATATGCAGTATAAAATTCCTCACAAAAAAAATGCAGATTTTTGGTCGACTTCGCTGAGAAGCGAACGAATTTCTTCTGGACTCGGTTGCCTTCTAGATGTATTTTATTTGATTGATTTGAATTATTTATTAAGGAATTAACCGCAGAAGAGTCCACTTTTGCAGAGAATGTACTTATCAGACTGAGCAGTTAAGAAAGGGTCCGGGGAGTTAGCGGACTCTCTATCAACGTCTGGTTTTCGCGTGGGCTCATTTACAAGCTGGGTTAAGTTGTTTCCTTCGGGTGTTGTCTGTCCACAATGTCGAAGCCATCCAGAGTTGCGTATGTTGAAATTGCACTTAATAACGATTTCAATATGAGGACACAGGGATACAATTCTTTGAATGGAGCCAGACAGCGCATCGAACTCGTTAAAGGTCGAATTACTGACCAGTTTGAGGCTTCTGTAAATAAAGCAGTATTGGATAGTTTGCTTACGGAGATTGAATTTTAACCACATGAAGTTGAATTCCGGATTGGAACCCGGATCACATTGTGGTGGAGTTTGGCAAGCTACATCACTACGCACGTAAATGGCGAGACTGCGGTGAAAAAAGAATAATGGCACTACTTCGTAGCCAGGTACTCGTAGCTTCAAATCAGAGTGATCTGAGAGATGTGGGCAAGAATCTACTTGTGTTTCACTAAGTGCCAAAACAGCTGGCCTATACTTACAAACATGGACATAAGCAGATAAGTAATTACTTTTTAGCCCGCGTTTATCAGCTACGTCAAGCTCGAATTCCTTAGTCATAATCGCAAAACAAACACAGGCCGCGAAGTGAAAATTCTGAAGTTGGTTTACCGAATCAAATTGTTGTATGTGTTGTGCCCTTACAACAAAATGATACAGTGCACCAACAAAATTCACATTTGCAACCCGCTATCCATCAGTTGTTACTTGCCTTCAGCCATTGACCGTGCCGTGTGACAAATACAACAGCAGCAGTGATAGCTGGAGGGCGTTGACGGACAGATTTTACAAAGAGATAAAAAGGAAAACATGCTCTCTGGAACTGGAGAAGCCACCCCGAAAAAAGTTGTAAGTGGATGGAGGCACTGTTATTTTTGAGAGATGTCCAACTCTCCAATCCAAGGTATGTATTGAGAGAATACTCGTTTTATATTTGATCACTTAAGTGCTATTTTATTTTCACCTACAGTACGTCCGGAAACTTCCTTCAGTAATTAAACCTAATATATAATTCAGCCTCGGAAGATACATTCGAATTTCCAGTGAATCCGATTACGTTCCCTGAGACTTCAAGAAGCATGTCTACTCCGGATAAACGTAAGAAACCAAGATTGAATGAAATGCTGACAGAAATCAACTAAGAGCTATCAAGTATGATGAATACGGTGAAAAAAGGGATGGCAGTCCAACTAGATGAAAAAACGACGGCACAACTTTTTTTTTTCAGTAGCCACTGTATTTGGACATTTGCAAATAGAAATGCTTAAATCTTTCAACTTAACAATGTCTGAAATTCTAAATAATAAAACGAATTAATAAATTTTAAACATGTCAATCGAGGCTTCTTTATTTAAGGAATTTTCAAGTTATGTTGTACGAATATACATAAATAGTCCTACAAATAATCTGGAATGAAAAAAAGCATTTCTCGTTGCGTTAATTCTTGTAAATAGTTTACTTTGTCTCAGCGGAGTAACTTCTTGACGCCATCTTCTTTTGATGACTTCATCTGTCTCTAAAATTTGATCAACAAAACCTTGAGGACAATAGTTACTGGAATCATTAAGTTTGATAAAGTTGTGCTTGATAAGCTTGTGTACTATTACAAGTTTTAACGATTTTTTCAGCATTTTCCGAAAATATAATATATTTATTTGATTTGATGAATGCCAAATTGTTCGATCCGTTTGAGAGATAATACTTTCACCTTTTTAGTTTAACTCTTTTATTTATTTTTTCAAAATTTTATATGTACGAGTACATGTGCGAAAAAAGGAAAGAATAGAAAAAAAAGAAGAACTTTAAGAATTGCTTTACTTCTTATCTCACGGCAACGATCTTCCTCGCCAAACCTCCAAATCCAAAAGGAAGAATGAAAATGCCGGAAGCCACGTTGCCAGCATTTTTTGTATTTTTTTCTTTCTTAATGTTGTTCACCCTGGACGGCAGACTTCAGTGATGTTGCTCCCATGACCGCGTTTGGCAACACTCCCCCCTGGTAATTAGGGCAAGATCGATTGCTCTGGTTACCAATATCGCCAAACCGCTTTATGTCCAAAGGGGCTAATTTTGCTACCGGTCTTGTAAATATACCTGTTGCTGTTTGTATAATAGCGCTCCTGCAACGTCCATCTCTGCAAATTATAAGCTTGATAATTCTCGCTTTCGGCCAAAAATTTCTTGGATGACATTCATCACAGACGACTACAATATCTCCTTCTTCCAGGTTCTTAGTTGCCTCAATCCACTTAGTTCTCCTCGTCAGCGTCGGCAAATAAGTAAGAACCCACTTTCTCCAGAACCGGTTGGCGTATTGCTCACATCTCTGCCAAAGTTTCCTTAGTGGTTCGCTTTCGCCATTAAACTCTCCTACTGGTTTTTGGCCATTGGATGAACCGAACAAAAAATGGTTCGGGGTTAAAGCCTCTTCATTGTTATCGTCTAAGGGAACGTAAGTCAAAGGTCTAGAATTTACCACACTCTACACCTCCGCCATCATAGACAAAAGAAGTTCGTCCGTAGGATTTCTTGTTGTTTGTATTGCTGCTAAAGTTTGTTTTACAGAGCGCACCAAACGCTCCCACGTACCACCCATATGCGGCGATGATGGAGGAATGAACTTCCATTTGATCCTACAGTCAACAAAATCTTTCGCTATATCCTCTTGTTTAATATTGGAAACCATCTTTTTTAATTCCTCTGATGCTCCTCGGAAATTGGTACCGTTATCCGTTATTATTTCAACTGGTGTTCCTCGCCTAGAGATAAATCGTATCAAAGCTAAGATACAAGCATCAGCAGTGAGGTTATACGCAACCTGAATATGTATTGCTCTTATAGTTAAACATGTCAACAATACACCCCATCTCTTCTCCGTGTGACGTCCTACTGTAACATAAAGTGGTCCAAAATAGTAGATACCTACATAGGAAAACGGTGCTGTAAAGGACTTCAGCCTAGCTGCTGGAAGTTCTCCCATCATCGGAAAAATCGGTTTAGCATTAATGTTTTTGCATTTTTGACATTTACTTTTTTTTTTTTTTCAACTGAACCCTTAAGTTTGGGATGTAATATTTTTGCCTTATCTCGTTGACTACCGTTTCATTGTGCTGATGTAAGTATTTGATATGGAATTCGTTTATTATTAAATTCGTAATTAAATGAGCTTTAGGTAACACTATCGGCCTTTTCGTATCAAAGGCAATATTTTCTGCAGCATCTATACGTCCTCGTACTCTTATAATATTATACGTATCCATATATGGGGACAATGTATATAATGGGCTACTTTTATTGAATAACACTTCAATTTTTTCTTCCTTAGCCTTTTCAAACATGGCCTTTTCTTCTGTAAACGATTCTGATTGACATAATCCATATAAATACTTTTGCGCTGTACTGATCTCTTCTGGTTCTAAAACTTGTGTAAGGCCGGTATTTCGAAAATCGCGTTTAGCTTTCTTACAAAATCGAATCACATATGCTGTTACATGAAGCAGCTTATTCCACCTTGAGAAATCTAAGTACCAGTGTCTTTCTGTTTTTGCTCTCGACATATGTACTAGATGTTCCTTAGCCTCAATTTGAGTGGAAAGGTTTTCTGTTGAAAGTTTTGGCCAATCAGATTCGTGTTGGCCAAGAAACGGTGGGCCGCAGAACCATCTTGAAGAATTTTGAAAGTCCGGATTAGCTTTCCATTTCGTGGCGTCGTCGGCTACATTTTGCTTGCTCGGCACCCACTTCCAATCCCGTTCATTTGTTTTTTTCCAAAATTTCACTTACTCTTGATCCAACGTATTGCTTATATTTTCGCTCCTTAGAATTGATCCATGCCAGAACTGTTTTAGAATCAGTCCAAAAAAAGGTATTCGCAACTTTTATGTAATGCCCTTCTATTATTAATCGCGATAATCTTGCACCTAAAATTGCTGCTTCTGACTCCATTCTTGGTATAGACATTCCTTGCAAAGGCGCTACTTCGGTCTTTGCCCCAATTAAAGCGACTTTAATGTAATTAATTGAATATGACACGGAATTAATACGAAGGGGTGGACGTGGTGTAGTGGTACTAGCAATCGCTTCTCACTCGGAGGGTCTAGGTTCGAGTCCTGCCCATGGCAAGTCAGTTTTTAATTTTTAATTGCATCAGCTGCTCTTGGATATCTTTTGGCATTACGATTTTTCACGTACTGCGTACAACTGGGAGAGCATGTTGCACTGAATATCAACACCTGCATAGCAAAGACTTCAACTTCGTTCGTGTCGGTATTTCTCCATAAATAACGTTGAGCTGATTGATCTTCTTCTTTTATGCGAATTTGATGAAACATCTCTTTGATGTCTCCACACAATGCCACTTTTCGTTCACGGAATTTGTATAACACCGAGGTAAGTGCGGGTAGTGTGTCCGGTCCACGCATAAGCATCGAATTAAGGGACACTCCATTTGTTTTCGCTGCTGCGTCCCACACCATTCTTACCTTTTCTGGCTTGTTGGAGTTCACAACTGGAAACATGGGGAGGTACCAAGTCAAATTGTTTTCTTTTAACTCTTCCTTTGATGAGAGTTTGCGTGAGTAACCTTTTCTTTCATAATCCTTTATTTGTACGTCTAATATCATTCTTAGTTTATGATTTCTGGATAATTTTTTTTCCAATAACTCAAGTCGTCGTTCGGCCGCAGCTCTGTTGTTCGGCATTTTTCCTTCTTTATATTTCCATAGCAGTGGAACTGTATATCGGTTATTTTGACATGTGGTAGTGGTTTCCAGTATGTTGAATGCAATTTCGTCCTCTTTCGAGAGCATTCTTGATTGCCTTTTAATGTTCTCAAGGGCGAAGTATTCCTTCACTAAGTCATACATCTTACCGTCTAAATACTTTTGACACTCGCACAAATCGCAGTTGTGTACGCTGTGGAAATTTTGAAATTCTCCATTAGGAACATCTGGACTAAAGTACGGCCCACTTATCGTCCAACCTATTCGAGTCTTCGTGGCTACAGGTTCCTTTCCAGAACCTTCTCTAACTCGCAGTGAAACCGACAAGTTCAAATGTTCTAAACCGAGCAGTATGCGGGTTGTACGATGTAACCGGAATTCCTTCCAAGTGAGGATACTGCTCACAAAGTGCTGTGACATCGAGCGTTTGCAACGGTAAGTCCAACGATTTTACAGTACGGATATTATTTACTTCATATACGAGTATTTTAGTTGACCCTATACCTGCAATCTTTGCGTTAACCCTTTTGGATTCATACTCGGAGCGATGTGTGTGACGTCCACCGAAGGCAAAGTGGATCCTGAATACCTTTAAGTTGAAGAAACTCGGCAACCTCAGCATCCATTAGAGTGACCGATGATCCTTCGTCTAAAAATGCAAACGTGTCATATTGCAAATTCTTACCAAATATACTTATTGGGATAATCCTGTAGAGCATCGATGCATATTGTATGTTGTTACTGTGGACATGACTTCCCTGAATATCCTCGCTTTGATGGTCTGGGCTTGCATTAGGTTTTCGAGTGTCATATGATGTGGATGGATAAATTTCTTTCGAATTCTGTTGTTGATGTTTGTGGAGCAACCGATGGTGTCTATATTCACATCCATTTTCACCGCATTTTCTATCTACGGTACATAGTTTACTTCTATGGTCATTGTCGCACCTCAAAGGCTGTTATTTTTCACTACACGCTACTTTTCATTTAAATTCATTTCAGCAAATCGCTTACAGTGTTGCAAAGATCGACATTCGCCAGAACACGCTTTGCATATGCCCGATCGGTGAGAATGTTCAATTTCCTGTTTGTGAACATTTACAAACCTTTTCTGTTTTGTCTCATATCGGCTTTCTATTTGTGAACTTGGTGACAAATCTGAAGCGGCTAAAGCTAACTGGTACAGCCATTTACTTAGATGTGTGAGGTTAACTTCCTCTTGACACTGCTTATAAATACCCCAGTTAAGCTTAATAGACGCGGGTAATTTATCGACCAGCTCTTAGAGCAGGCACGGATTATTCAAATGGCTATCCAGCTTGTTTGCTTCCATTATTGAACAAATGTTTGTCAGCTTTGGGTGCCGGGTAGTTTCTGATCTTTACCATTAATGACTCAATTATTTTTTCTGGTTTCCCAAAGAGCACTCTTAAGGTTTCGATAACGCTCGGCACTTGTTGCGGTAACATGAGACGAAAACGGACTGGCTCAAATGCTATACCTTGAAGACACCTTTGCAACCTTATTAGATTTTCATTATTTGTATACCCGCAAGTGCGTGTGGTGTTCTCAAAGGCATTTATGAACAGTGGCCACTCCTCAGGTTCGCCACTGAAATTTGGCAATTCTTTGGGCATGACATGACGGGCTGCTACTTGTCTCGCATTTGGTGCTTTGGCATGTGTAATTATATTCCTTGATTGCAGTTCTCTTACGTCGACTTTAGTGTTAATTTTTCGTTTGGTTTCGGTCTGAATAACTCCAACGTGTCGTTGAGTGTGACATTTCCTGCATTTTCTTTCGGATCCTCATTATGCGAGTCAACATCTTGAAGCCAGCTTTTAACTTTGTCCCTAGAATCTGAGTGCATACTGGAACATTGACTTGACCTTCATATATCTTCTTCCAATATCTGGTATTTTTTGGTAAGGTATTCTTCATCGCGTTGTTTCCTTAAATTTTGTTCTTCTTCCAGCCGCTTTAGCTTCAGTAATAGTATTCTGGCTGAAGATGACGATGACGCAACTTCGGATGTGGTTTTTTCTTTTTTGTTAATGACAGGTGATGGTTCTGGTCGGCCAGGAATAAAGGTAGATACAAGTTGCTTCTGCTCGCTTTTTCTCAAATTTACGACGCCAGGTGTTGTTGGCAATAGTTCTACAGCTTCTTCTACATCTTGTGTTTGCCGTTGTAATGGTTGATTTTTTAATGGTTTGGAATCTCTGCCTGCTTTACGAGATTTTTTTTCGGATTTCTTGCAATTATGGCACATAATTTTTTTGAACCTTATGCCGCTGGTTACGCCTACACATTTTTGATGGAAACACTGGGGACAAAGATCACATTGGACCATGTCACCTGTGCTGCCTGGTTCATCGCATAGTTTACAGTTATACTCCAAAGATGGGTGATCATTCAATGGTGGAAGAGAGTGTGTGGATCGTGACTCTAGACCTTTGGGACTTTTATTAGACATTGTAGACACTTACCTTACGTTCCCTTGGCTCGAGGTGATGGCTATTCTACAGGTTATTATTATATTTATAAAGACAGCTCCGAGTAGCTTCCTTTGCTGTGGTGGCTGATGGGAGGTAATCGTCTTCTTGAAGATTATTCTTGTGGTTGGATTTGATTATCTTGTTGGGTTGGGCAGTTTATCTTTGCTGCATAGGTTATGACGAACGTGCCTTCAAATGTGGGCACGAGGTGATTGATGCTTAAGGCAATTTTTAAAGAATGTTCGAGCCGTTTGAGAGATAATACCGGAAGCCACGTTGCCAGCATTTTTTGTATTTTTTTCTTTCTTAATGTTGTTCACCCTGGACGGCAGACTTCAGTGATGTTGCTCCGTTGACCGCGTTTGGCAACACCAAATGTATTTTCAATCCTTTTGATAAATTTTTGTTCAAAATTTCCTTATCGGGTGATGGTTTTCAAGGTATAATATTCTTTTTCGTAGAAATCTTTTGGGATATGTTGTCAACCAAATTGAAGCAAATCTCAATTAATGTTGTATTCTATTTCTAACGTTCTTTTTTCGTTTTAGAATTATCTACTACTTTTTGCTTGGTAATGATAAAAATGTTGCATTCTTGCATTCGGATGTGAGGTTGTTTCCGAGGGGGTTTACATCCCCTATGTCTAAGGGGTAGCTGAATTAATTTTTGAGTGGATTTTAGTAACCACGGTGTTGGTCCTAACATATCGTTATCAGCATAGGGGTGGGTTACACTCCAGGGAATATCTCCATCTCATTCCCTCCCCTAAACACAACTTGGATAATTTAATTGGATATGAGGAAGTATCAAAATATGATACGGCCAGTAACTTTGGTTAGAGATAATTTCAGAACAATTTCGGGTCCCTTTATATGAAATATTTTCCTCAAATAACGTCAATATAGTAACACAGTTCGGCGAGGCAGTAGCAAGATCCCCGCCCCCAATCCGGCGAATTTATTGCACGGAGCACAACTAGCACGCCTTCCGCATGGATAGAAATCCTTGGGTAGATATTTTCGTTACAAAACATAGTATAGACCCAATAAACGTCATACATATTCGTACACGTACGTACAACCAAACTAACTCGAAATTTAACATAAAATCAATACGCACATGTTTAAAAAAAATCTACTTTTATGTGGGCCTTTGGAAGAAATTTGCCCGGTATTGACTTATGAAATATTTGCTTCAATATCTCTGAAAGTTTGGTTTACATACGAGTATTTGAAAGTAGGTCTGATTACAGCATTCCCCTAAAGAATCCCTATATGTCTTTCAATTCAATTTCACAGTCGTCTCTAGAAAACTCTTTCTTAGAAAATAGATTCACAGCAAAAACATAGCAACCTTTAGGTAGATTAACATATTTCTTACGTTCTGAATTTATTCCCAGACGAGTTTTTCGGAGAAAATTGTTTCTTCTCACTTATTGTATCTGTATTCTGTAACATAAGCTAGCCAAAATGCGAATTCCTTAGTGACTGATAAAAATATTCTATATACTTGTGTATTGAAATTAGATGCACTTCAAAGGTATTAATTTCTCCAGAAAGATACTTTCCTTTTTGACACCTGAATTTGTCATTCATTTAATGTCAGTATTCAAAGATATTTCTTGAAAGTTCACCTTTGTAAATTGAGATTCGTATATCCGAGTTCTTAATGTTCAATTTGTTCACTTTCCAAAAGAAAACATGTTACCAGGATGGTGTTATTGGTACAGTCCCAGACCCTATACCACAAGAAATGGAAGTGCCATTGTAAATATATGTATTGGCTTCAAATGTTTGGAGATTGTAATGACTAGATAATATGATACCGTGCCTTTAAAAGTATTTCACATTCCTGTGGTTGGGCTTAAGAGGGAATCACGGCATGTCCACCGTGGATGATTTAATTTCGCTTTAATGACAGGAGAAAAGTTTTCTAGATACATATTGAATTCCATTATTCTCTTAATTACTCAGTGCGGGATGTTATCAATATGAAAAGTCCGCGCAATTATCACTAATGCCAGCATCGTCAATCAGGAAATGAATATGAAAACCTGTAGGAACTCGTATTATCATAAAAAAGTCTAAAAAAGATCATTGATGACAATTTACATTTTTTTTTAGAAAAAAACTTAACACTCAAGTGGGTATGAATGCATTTATTATGCCTCACCATGTGTCTTGTTTTAGAAAATGGGACAGAGAGAGAAAGAAAGATGTTTGGGCTCTCTGGCTATGTTCGCTCCATGGCTGGCATCCAACATTTAATGGGGAGACTAAATTCTTAGTGGAAGTTGGCTTGTTGTTGTTAATTTAGTCAACTACTCATCAAAAAAAATCAAGTAATTTTGTTAACTGAGAAAATGAATGTTTTTTCATCTGCTTTTGGAATTCGAACACCGAACCTTCCGATTTGGATGCCAGTCCACTTCCAATTGATGCACTTTAGATGGCGCCGCAGTTCAGCTAGATCAGTAGCAAACTACCCCCAATTAGGTTTCCATACACTTGCACGCGCCACCTGATCCGACGTTTACCTTTACGCCTCCGACCCTATGGGATGGATTTAGAAATTCTTTGAGTTTGTGTTAATATGCTCTACATGTTCCGGCCATCGTAATAGATCAATGTCGCCATACAATGCGTGCAATTTTTCTTTGTATCTTCAGTACGGGATCGAAGATTATTCGAAGAATTTTTCTCTCAAAAACACATTGCCCGACCTCATCCACTCTTAGCTTAGCAAAGTCTAAGGGCTTACATAGAGCCAAAATAAAGTTTGAAGAAGAGCTTTCCTATTCGATTGCCTTCTTACTACAAAGAAAAAACGGGAAGAACAGAACCTAGGTGGACAAAGTCACTAACGACCTCGAAGTTATATCTATTTTAACTGACTTTTTGTCCGACAATAACTCCTTTCTTATGTACAATAACTTAAGGTGGGTTGACACGCTCAAGCCATTTTATGTACCCTGGTTTGCACAAGCCAGTTTGTACAAATGAAGTGAGGGAAATGAAACCGTTGACTCGTTCAGTTTGGCTTGAACATTTGTGCAGTGAACATTCGAGAATTTTATAATGCTTGCTTTGAAAAACGCAAACTTTTGAGGAAAATTTAATTCTCTCAACGGATGCGGTTTGCATAGCAAAAAATAAATTGAAGATTGCACCAATGATTTCAAGAGCAGACACCGTTATGAGACGTGCAATTACCCCCCATGAACGGCTATCAGTTACGCTGAAATCATCTTTAAGACACATAATTCCTGAAACATGCGAAGCAATTTGCACGGCATTAAAAGACAAATATTTAAAGGTAAGTTTATTTAATGTTACCTAATAATCATTGAACATAGAAAAATTTAAATACAAATATATATTTTTTAAAAAAGAACACATCAAAATAAAAAAAAAATTAGATCATATACTCGTAAATTAAACTTCATCATCAGTGAAGTTGTGAAACAACTGTGCAATCGTTTCATTTTTGGGTGGCAGCGATTTTTCCTTTGGTTGCTTATTAGTAGGTGCAAACGGTGGGTCAATATTGAATGGAGGCTGAGTTTGCAATAATAGCTCAGTGTTGATTAGAGTCTGAGCATTCCTTATATACAGATCCTGTTGAATTTGTACACAACATTTGCGATTTAAATTGCCCAACTGTGCCTCATAGAATACATAATTTATTATTTGTTCTGCTTGTTGTGGATCGAGGTTCCTCATGCTTTTCCAATGTCAGCAAATTTATCTGCAATATTGGAAAAATGTGCTTTTAAACGTTTCCCAACCACATCTAACACTTCGTCGCATATATCGTCGCAAATATGATTTGGATTCGACGATCGAAATTACTGTGTGCGCACTATCGACAGAGTAAACCGAACGATTTTGAAATAAAATTTAGGAAATAATACACACACACGAATATCCACGTTATAATATCTATTTATTGTCTATCACTAATTACAAGGATAACTTGTCACTGCGGCGAATCAATTGCAATTATTTCGTTTTTGAGATGATTTGTTTGATTTGTCGTACTACTAGCTGAACGTTGTGTGTCCGAGGAATAGATTTCTGGAGATTCTAGGAACTCATTGGTTATTTCATTGTCAGAAACTTAAAAAACAAAACATAAATAATATTAAGAGTAAAACTTATTAATGTAATTTGTTTCAGTTTCCCTCCACTGTGTCAAAATGGAAGAAAATTTCTAAGGATTTTGAAGATAAATGGAACTTTCCCCATTGCTTGGAAGCGGTAGATGGAAGGCATGTGCAGATTATACCTCCTACTCAAAGTGGATCCTACTACTCGTACTTCAATTAAAATCAAAGAGAGCTTGATTATGAAAAACTAATTTTTAATTATCATTTGTCCAGGTCCAGAAGGATTATAGAGAATGCATTTGGAATATTAGCTAAGCGCCTTAGAATTTTTCATACTGCAATAAATCTAAAAGTTGACAAGGTAGTTTTGGCTTGTTGTGTACTTCATGATTTCTTGCGAAGAAATTTGTTCAGGCCAAACCTTTGTTGTAGTTCTCTAGGCTTTTGCAGTGATTGCTCATAAAGCAAGTGTCTTTGTCGATCGAGTTTCTTTATAAGTATGTGGATAAGTAGCGGGTCCCAGTTTTCCGTGTTTACTCCAAGAGTTTTGAGTGATTCTAGGCATTCATGAATGGCGTCATGAAACTTTCCGATTGCCTTCATTTCGGACGTGAGGTTCGGCAGACTGAAAATTCGCTGTAGCAGTGCTGAAGTTAAGGCTCGTTTATTGTTAAAACGGTCTTGTAAAATATTCCAAGCTACGAGTATGTTGTAGTTGTAATCGCTTAGCTCGAGATGCTGCAACAAACGTTCTGCATCGCCGGAAACGTTCGTTTTCAAGTACCACATTTTTTGAATAAGTGGTATTTGCTGGTCATGAATCATTTTCTTAAATATGTCTGAAAATGTTTGGTGCTTCGTCTTTGGCCGTTCCGTTGATGATTCGTTCCAATGAAGACATCATGACTCTTTGTCTTCTGAATAGTAATTCAAGCTGATCAATGGCCCGTTGATGCTGGTCCTCTGGTAGCTTGATTGTTGATACCACTTGTTTGTCGTCTTGACTTGTTGACGACCTTTCTGCCACAATTGGAAAGACGTTTTCTGTCGTCGGGTTTAGTCCAGTAACAGGCGTTTTGGCATTGCTTGCCTTGATCTGTCCCAACGAATCACTCAAGATCTGCCTATACTTGGTGTATAGCTCCTTGATCTTGGTGTAGTAGTCTGACAAGAAGTATTTGTCGTCTAGAGGGACCGCCGTAAGAGATCGGATTCTAGTGTCGGTGGCTTTGAATTCCTCCCATATGGTGTCTAATCGGTTGATTCTGGAGGTAAAATACTCCTCCGTAGTTTTTCGACTTGGAGAATCCTTCATGAAGTTTCTGATGATTTGCTGGACTTCCTCTCCAAGTGACCTTTGAGTCGCCGTCATTTGTTCCATGTTTAAATTGTGTAGAAATTGTGTACATGGTTGAGACAACTACCAGTGTTATAGCCCTGGTAACGCTAATTGACCGTTAGCTGAATGCAGCAACTGAGATGATGATTATGACCTGATGGTCTTGCCAGTGTAAAGCCCTGACAAACGCTTTTGTTAATTGATGTGAATTAATAGAGGTGAACTGCCCCTTACCACTGGTGGGGGGAAGCAATCACGTCGGGGTCACCAAAATGTTGAAGGGAATATCTTCCGTTTAATAGCAGGCACATAAACCAGATATCTTGTTGAATTGTGAGACAAGCACTTGAACCTGTTCACTGGATGAAGATGCTGTGGCGGATTAAAACGCTTGGTTGTTGATCAGTATTAAACTGAATTAAACTGACATTTATTTGTTGGGCGAATGCCTCTTTTATACATTACACCTAATAACAATATTGCTTACATCTATAAATCGTACAACTAATAACAATATTGCTTACATCTAGAAATATTATTAATGACCTAAATAAACAAAGTGAACATAATAAACAATTAATGGTATGACGCAACCAAGGATGCTGACGATGTGTTAGGTTCGTTGTCGTTTGTTGTACCTTATAGTCCGTTCGTTGCTCCGTCGTGTTGATTATGCATTTATGCCTTGGTAGTTCGTTCGTTGCCCTATGCGGTGTGTTGTGGAATATGCATTGTTTTGTTTGGCCTGAACAAAATTGTTCGGATTATACATCGAATGACGTGCTTGATGTAGAAGATACTATTCAGGGTACAATTACTCATGATTTACGAACAGACTCAACCAATGTCTTAGATCTCCAGAAGGGCTATAACCGAAATCACACTGCACAGGCAAAAGAAGTAAGAGAACAATTTAATATGCACTTCAATAATTATGGTAAAGTAAGGTGGCAACACAAAATGGTTTTTAATAATCATCCTGTATCTATAAATTACTTTTCTTAATTTTCAAAATTTTTTTAATATATACATATATCTAACTATAAATAATTTTAATTCAAATACCTGTGTATCATCAATGTTTGATTTTGAACGCCTTGGAACTTCTTGATTCTTTAAAAAATGCAATAATTCAAAATACAGTCGACTCTCGATAATTCCAAAACTCAAGGGATCTTACAAAAAATTCGAATTAACGAAAAATTGTTGAGTTGGAGCGAAGAACAAATCCGAAATAAGTACATATATACATATGCAACAATAATTAGACACACTTTATTAAAAAACACACGCTGAATTGCATACGTAAAATTTGTACTTAAATATTTTATTTTGTAAAGAAATCAGTGATTTTTTTTTTTGCTTCAATAACTTCCAGCGTCCTTGGTCAAGGGCATTGTCTATGACAACCAGTTCCGAGAATACCTCGTTGTCCACTTCCGTCCTTAGTAAATATTGACGCAATGTACACAACAATGACATTGCCTCCTTTGATGTGACGGGCGGAATTGGTTCTGCTTCCGATTCTTCTTCATCGTCGCCTTCATTGTTGTTGCTTGAATTTGAAGCTGCCAGAATTTCGTCGACATACAGTATGTACAAAATCATCGGAAGTCACAGATACATCAAAGTTAGGAAGAAGGCTCCATCCATCCTGTGAGGTAGAATGATCCAGTTCTCCTTCCTCCTGTTGCAATTGATTCACTGGCTCTGTAATAAATCCGAATTTCTTGAAACAGTTTGAAATCGTTGTCGATTTAATATTTTTCCATGCTTTGCCAACCATGACCATCGCTGTCAAAACATTTATGTTGGCTTTCTGTCCATTTTCATTTTCAATGCTACCCAACATTATCATCACTACTTCTTTGGGCTACAAAGTTTTAAAATTCTGAATCACTCCATGGCCAAGGGGTTGCAATTTAGAGGTGGTGTTAGCAGAAACAAATTTAAGATTCATATTGCTGAGAACTGGCGGATTATTGTAAACTGTGCAATTATCCAGAAAAAGTACAATTTTCTGCCGTTTCATGTCGATGTCTAGTTTCAGCAGTCACTCATTGAACAATTCTGCGGTCATCCACGCTTTTTTATTGGAGCGATAAAACGTAGGAAAGGATTTGATACCCTTGAAACATCTAGGATTAGCAGCTTTCCCTATCACAAGAGGTTTTATTTTTTGTGACCCGTCCATGTTTACTGCGAGTAATAATGTTAACCTTTCCTTGCTATGTTTCCCCCCAGCGCCTGATTTGTCGGATGCTACCACTTTCTTTAACTCTTTTCGGTAGGTTGTACGTAAAGAAATTATTTTTTACAACACTTTCCCTGTTTTCAATCGATTCCACATCCTTCACTTTTTGCACTGTCATAACCACGAGCTTCAGCATTACGGTCGCTCTATTCTTTGCTCTTGATCTTCCACAAACACGGAAATGTCTTGTATAATTCAATAAATTCGCACAAAAATTATTTTCTTTCGACATTTTGAATAAATAATATATTTAAAAAGATCCTTGTTCGTACTGAACTCCCTATTTGTTAGAAGGATTATCACCAGAGACAAGATATAATGCAACGTTTACTTTACAAAGAATCACTTTGTTCCGCACAGAGCTAAACAGCAATCGTCGCCACCAACCACTGATACTGCGATTCTTGTTGTACTCGCCACAAATTATTATTTTTTTTATGCATAAGGTTTGTTATTAGACAATTACTAGCGGATTGGTTTGCGAGGCGATATATGGAGAGGAGGCGATTGCCGTTCATCCCCGTGCAGAACAATGCCCGAATGATTACATCGAATGAGTTATGTAGGTCATATAAAGGAAAATAAACTTGCGATTACGGTTGAATCCGCAACAACGATCTCAGATATTGGAATTTAAGAAAGTGTAAAAAAAATATGAAAGAAAAAAATAACCAATAGACACGAAACTGAATAGAATGCATCAGCTGATAAGTGATAAGGTCGGAGCAACATGCAACATGTTATCGAACCGATGCGCATGCCAAAGGTTGGAGCTAGGGGCTTGAGTATCGTTTTGACGCTCATGCCAATACACCAACCTCAAGCCGATTTTCTGTCAGGACAGCTTTTACTCAAGCTAAATTGTTTGGCCTACGCAAACGCCATGCTTTTGTTCAAACGTAACGATTTACTTGTGCAAATTGCATGACCATGTCAACCCACCTTTAAACAATTGATTAGTTTGCAAAAGAAAAATAAATATATTGTTCAACTGGTTAATATTTATTTAAAATCGGCAACTGTTACAATGTGTATTTTTGCGATTCCAAACTTACTATACCCTGTTCAACAAAAATCTGCAGCACAGGACTAATGAAATAGCTTTTTTACGAACACGGGTGCTTATCGCACAATTTTCGGTTCAAAATATGTAATACTCGTACAAATTGATGATGAAATGCCAGTGGTTTACATTGAAATTTAACAATCTGATACAACCACAATTCGACCAGTCTGCCTCGAAGCATAGATGAACTAACTTAGATGGCAAACTCTACTAATCCTTTTGCAAACCCTTAACAATCTAACACATCATACATTTCTATAACCTGCCAGAATTTGCTGGAATAAGAGCAATTTACAAGTAAAGTTGATAGAATGAGAGCGTTTTCCACGTAAATGTGTGTAATATGGATGACGTTTATTGAGTAAAATGGGCGGGTTTTGTGTAAAATGGGAGATAAATTAACATTGATGACAATTCACACGTATTCACAGCAGGGTCAAAAGCATAGAGATGATCAGTGGAAAGCGGGTTTTGGTTTTCCAATATCTGGAAAGTTTGCCATCTATTCTAGTTCATCTATACTTGTAAATTACTCTCATACTAGCAAATTCTGGCAGGTTACAAATTATAGATGTATATATTAATCAATGTTTTGGCAATTCACTTAGAGTGTGTCTGTTCGATGCTTTGCAAAAGTATTAGTAGGGTTTTTACTTATTTAATCTATTAAGTGCAGAGCATTCTTACATTGACTAATTTACAAAAGTTATTAAAAAAAAAAAAAAAAAAAACTATATACATATTGTGATAACCACTTAAATGTGAGCAGCGACATCTAGATTTACAGCGCAGAAGGTGTCGATACTCGAAGACCAGAAGATTTCGATACTTGAATAACAAAGCCTAGACCATTGATGGCTGGAGAGTGGAAACGAATTTTCTAGCAAACTGGAAATCGTATGGGACGCTGGATGGCGGAGATTGTTCTCGAAGTATGTCATTCGAGTATAAATACCAGCATCCCCAAGGTATGCAAATCAGTTCTAAAGTGAAATTTGAAGAGTTAATTAGGAGAAGTGATTAAGTGGTTTAAGTAAAAGATAAGAAAAGTATAAGCGGTTGAGAAATTGGATTGTACTGAGAGGAACAATTAAATAGTGAGTTGTAACTGTACTGAATAAAGCGATTTCTATTGAAAAGAATAAGTTCTATCATTTGTACCCACACAAACATTTTACATTGGTGTCAGAAGTGGGATAGGACTTATTGTATTGGAAAAAAAAAAAAAGTGTTTTCTGACTATTTGAAATAGCTAGAATGCGTCAAAAACTATTGCAGTTGACCCTCGTCCAACTCAAATCCGAGTTGAACAAGAGAAGCCTCAGCACCAGTGGAGGAAAAAGTGACCTGGTGCTCCGACTTCAGGAGGCTTTGAACAACGAGGGACATGATCCTGATGCATATTCCTTTGATGTTGACGAGGATGAACAGACAAGTACCGGCAGTGACATGTCTGCGATGATGCAACTCCTCTTGTTAAAAATGGATGAACAGAAGAAAAATTTGGACGGTCTTCAACAGAAAATGGATGAACAAAAGAATAATCTGGAAGAACAAAAGAATAGCCTCGAACAAAAATTCGACGAACAAAAGAATAGTCTAGAACAAAAACTGGAAGAACAAAATAACGTTCTACACCAAAAGTTCGAAGAAATCGATAACAAATTTGAAAGAATAGAGAAGAATGTTGGCGAAAAATTCGAACATATGGACAGCAAGGTTGAGCAACTGGCAAAAGAGCTCGACACAGTGCGGAAACAGAAACTGCGAGAATGTTCTTTAAGCGGTTCAAGGAGAAAAGAGTTGAAGCCTCCCTCATTCGATGGCCAGACCTCATGGTCTACTTATAAGAAACAGTTTGAAATGGCTGCCTGTGCAAACGACTGGGACAATGAGGAAAAGTGCTTTGCCCTAACAATGGCCTTGCACGGTCCTGCAGCAGAATTGTTGCAAACAGTAGACATCGAAAAGCATAAAGATTATGTGACTTTAGTACAGGCTATCGAGAAACGGTTTGGGGATAGCCACATGCTGGAGGTCTAAAAGGTCCAATTGCAAAGCCGAACGCAGCAACGAGGAGAAACACTTCAGCAGCTCCAAGCAGACGTGAGTATACTGGCACATCTGTCATACCCCACCGCAGGCCAGGAAATTATCGACGAAATGGCAAAAGATGCATTTATCAGGGGAATTGCAGATTCGAAGCTACAGTCAGCAGTAAGGATGGCCGGGAAAAGAACCCTTGCTGAAGCACTTGCCTTCGCTCTGGCGATGGAAGCAGCCAATCAGGCTTCCAGGGGAACACATTTCGTCAGGGAAGTAACATCTATCGAATGCTCCTGCACAAGAATTAGTGCCGAGGAACGAGATACTCGACGGGATAGACGAATAATGCGCTGCTGGAATTGCAATAAAATAGGACACCTTCAAAGGCAGTGTAAAGAACCGGTGCGTCGAAAAGACTGCCCTCACTGTGGTGACAAGCAAATAGAGGAAGAAACCCGCAGAAACAGCTATCAAGAAGCCGGTCAACCTTCCCGAAGCCATCAGTCGGGAAATGCTTAAGCACCACCTTCGCGGGGCAGAAGTTGGTAGCAGGAGTCGACGGCCCCAGGACCATCATCCAAGTCTCGCTGGCAAAACGATGCAACGAAAACCTTCTAGTAGAAGTAGTCAGTGGAAAAGAAAAATGGATGGCAACAATAGACACCGGTGCCACGGCCTCAATTATCAGGAGGAATCTTGTGCAGAAGTCTTGGCTGCATAACACTAGCAGTTGCAGCTTGCGAACAGCTACAGGAGCAACGATTAAGGTATATGGTGAAGTCCGCATAAAAATCCAATTGACCGGAATAACATTCACTCACGCGTTTCTGGTAGCTGACATATGTGACGAGTGCATCATTGGTACAGACTTCATGAGAGAACATGGACTTGTAGTCGACTTGGGGGCACAAACCCTGAAATACGGAAACATGGAGATACCAATGATATACGGAAACGCCAATACCTCAGTCGCAAATGTCGTCATCTGCAGCATTCAGAGCCTAGAGCCTTCGTCAGAAGCAATTTTGTGGGCAAAAGTGGAAGGTGGTCCTGGTAGCCACCGATTCTATTTGATGGAGCCAGAAAAGAGAAGAGACTTCATGGTGAGAAAGACCTTAGTGGAGCCAAAGAACAACATGGTCCCTGTAAGGATTCTAAATCCAAAGACATTCAGTGTAAAGGTGAAAAAGGGGGAGATAGTGGGAAAATGCGTACCTGTTGAGGCTATATCGACCACAACGGAAAAAAGGGTGCAAAACCGGTCACAACAGTTCAGAGCATAAAAATGAAGAACAAAATTCTCAGCCTCTGTAATCTGGACGAAGATCAGCGAATCCTGGCAGAAAAACTAATCGGTGAGTACGCTGATATATTTGCTGCACAAGACGGAGAATATGGACGTACGCATATTGTTCAATACCACATTGACACCGGAGACGCTCGACCAATCCGTCAACCTGCAAGGCGTCTTCCATTGGCAAAGCAAACAGAAGTTGCCGAAATGATGTCGAAGATGGAAGCTGAGGGAGTGATTGAAGAATCGCAAAGACCGTGGGCATCTCCAGTGGTCTTCGTGAAGTAGAAAGATGGCAACACGAGATTTTGTGTAGACTACCGACGTCTCAACGATGACACTAAAAAGGACAGCTACCCACTTCCGAGAATCGATGACACTTTGGATATGCTTTCTGGAGCGAAATGGTTTTCAACACTTGACTTGAAGAGCGGTTACTGGCAGGTAGAGATAAATCGTACGGACCGTGAGAAAACTGCCTTCACTACAGGAAGCGGTCTTTGGCAGTTTGCAGTGATGCCGTTTGGACTGTGCAACGCTCCGGCAACCTTCGAGCGACTAATGGAACGAACATTGCAAGGACTCACCTGGAAAACCTGCCTAGTATATTTGGACGACGTTATCGTCATAGGTAAGACGTACGAGGAGCACCGCGAAAATCTAAAAGAAGTGTTTGAGAGGCTGCGAAATGCTCATTTAAAGCTCAACCCAGAAAAGTGCGCCTTGTTCCGTCCGGAAGTAAAATATTTGGGTCACAGTATATCAGCGGAAGGAGTAAGAACGGATCCTGACAAAATCGAAGCCGTGAAAAGTTGACCTTCTCCAAAAGATAAACACCAACTGAGAAGCTTTTTGGGACTCACCACGTATTACAGAAGGTTCGTAAAGGATTTTGCTGGCATTGAGCCTGCATCAACCTACGGAAAAAGGCCGACAGTTCAGGTGGTCTGGAGAATGCGAAAAAGCATTTCAAGAACTGAAGCGACAGCTGTGCAATGCCCCCATCTTGGGTTACCCGTCGCCCGGAAAAATGTTCATCGTGGACGCAGACGCTAGCAATGTTGGGGTCGTAGCTGTGATCTCCCAAGTTCATGACAGTCAAGAGAAAGTGGTCGCATATTACAGCAAAGTACTCTCCAGACCTGAACGGAACTACTGTGTAACCCGGCGCGAGCTTCTGGCTTTAATTCTGGCTACGAAGCATTTCCATAAGTACCTCTACGGACAAAAGTTCATTCTCCGGACAAACCACGCAGCTCTGAAATGGCTACTCCAATTTAAGAACCCTGAAGGCCAAGTTGCAAGATGGATCGAGCAGTTGCAGGGCTACGACTTTGAAGTGCAACACCGCAAGGGAACACTCCACTCAAATGCTGATCCTCTCTCTCGTCGACCGTGCGGATTAAAATGCGAACACTGCAACCGTAAAGAAGCGAAAGAACAGGCAACTATCCAAATGATCAGGACTGAGCCAATAGAGGGTTGGAGTATAGACGAAATCCGTTCCTCCCAACAGGCAGACAATGACATCGAACCAATATTGGCCTGGAAGGAACACGAGGAAAGACCAAGCTGGCAGCAGATATCAGATCGGAGCCAAACTCTGAAGGCATACTGGGCACAGTGGGACTCGCTTTTTGTGCAAGATGGATTGCTGAAGAGAAAATGGGAAAGTGCAGATGGGACAACATCTCGTATGCAGCTAATTGTGCCACGGTCCAGAGTCAACCAAGTAATCCATGAAATACATGACGGAATCTCAGGAGGCCATTTGGGAATAAACAATACGTTGGAAAAGGTAAGGGAACGTTTCTATTGGCTTAGCGCTAAACAAGATGTCGCAAATTGGTGCAAAAAGTGCATAAGATGTGCGGCTACCAAGGGTCCAAAAGTAAAGCCACATGGACAAATGCAACAATACAATGTCGGAGCACCTTTCGAACGAATAGCCATCGACATCGCTGGGCCGTTTCCCGAAACCTTTAATGGTAACCGATATACCCTCGTGGTCATGGATTACTTCAGTTAGTGGCCGGAAGTGTTTGCCATCCCAAATCAAGAGGCTAAGACCGTAGCCGAACAGATAGTCAACAACTGGGTGAGCAGATTTGGGGTCCCAATGGAGCTACACTCTGATCAAGGGCGCAACTTTGAATCAAAAGTCTTCCAGGAAATATGTCAATATTTGGGAATAAGAAAGACAAGGACAACGCCACTACACCCTCAATCTGATGGAATGGTCGAGCTATTCAATCGGACCTTGAATGAGCATCTATCTAAGGTTGTCAGCAACTGCCAGCGGGATTGGGATCGACAGATACCCCTCTTCTTAATGGCCTACCGAAACGCGGTCCATAGCTCAACAGGGCACACACCATCCGAGATCTTATTTGGTCAAACAATTCGGTTGCCAAGTGAAGCAAAATTCGGATCCCCACCGACGGAGCCCAAAGAGGTGAACGACTACGTGAGTGACTTGCGCAGCAGGATTCATAAATTGCATGAAGACACCAGAGAAAAGATGAAGCTAGCAAGCAGCCGCATGAAGACTAGGTACGATATCAAGGCGAAATCTTCCGGTTTCAACGAAGGAGATCTGGTCTGGCTGTATAATCCTCAGCGTAAGAAAGGCAAGTCACCAAAATTGCAACAGGTCTGGGAATCCATACTATCCATACAGGTGATAACCCGCATTAATGACGTTGTCTACCGGATCCAGCGTGGGGATCGAGGAAAATTGAAAGTGGTCCATTTGGATAGAATGTGTCATTTCAACGGAGTGCTGAATGACGAAGTTGTTCGGGACGAACAACTGTAGGGAGGGAGTAATGTGATAACCACTTAAATTTGAGCAGCGACATCTAGATTTACAGCGCAGAAGACGTCGATACTCGAAGACCAGAAGATTTCGATACTTGAATAACAAAGTCTCGACCATTGATGACTGGAGAGTGGAATTGAACTTTCTAGCAAATTGGAAATTGTATGGGACGCTGGATGGCGAGGATTCTTCTCGAAGTATGTCATTCGAGTATAAATACCAGCATCCCCAAGGTATGCAAGTTAGTTCATCAGTTGAATTTGAAGTGTTAATTAGAAGAAGTGATTAAGTGGTTTAAGTAAAAGATAAGAAAAGTATAAGTGGTTGAGAAATTGGATTGTATTGAGAGAAACAATTAAATAGTGCATTGTAACTGTACTGAATAAAGCGATTTCTATTGAAAAGAATACGTTCTATCATTTGTACCCACACAAACATTTTACAATATATATAAATAAAGGGTCCGCCATCTAACGTTTTTCTTTCAACTAGTGCTTATTTCGTGAACGATAACACTTAGCTCACATCTGATTTGACAGATAATTAGTTTTATGCTTCCGGTTAATAATGGAAAATAATTTCATTCAAATGACTGCCTCGGCTGGCCATGCAGTAGCCTACACGATCGATCCAATTTTTAAGCACATTATCGATTGTGTGCAGCTGTATTTCACCAATGGCTTCACGAATATTGTACTTTAAAGCGTCAATTGTCTCTGGCTTGTCGGCGTAACACTTATCTTTTACGGCACCCCACAAATAATAGTCCAACGGTGTCAAATCGCAGCTCCGAGGTGGCCAAACGACATCAGCTCTGCGACTGATAATGCGATCTTCAAAAACAGGGCGCAAAACATCGAGTGTAGCTTCGACTGTGTGGCACGTAGCGCCGTCCTGTTGAAACCAAATGTTGCCAATATCCTCCTCTTCAATTTTTGTGAACAAAAATTCGTTCAGCATGGCCCGATAACGATCGCCATTAACTGTAACGGCCACTCCTTGCTCATTTTCGAAGAAAAATGGCCCAATTATGCCTCTGGACCAAAATCCGCACCAAACAGTGACTCGTTTTGGGTGTATTGGCTTTTCAATGTATGCGTACGGGTTTTCTGTGCCCCAAATGCGGCAATTTTGCTTGTTTACATACCCGCCAAGATCAAAATGAGCTTCATCTGAAAAGATGATTTTTTTGGCAAAATCGGCATCTTCTCTAAGTCGATCGCAGGCAATATTTCTCAGGGTTGTTCAAGCGTATGCACAACCATATTCGTTCAGCGGAAGGATAAAACTAATTATCTGTCAAATCAGACATGAGCTAAGTGTTACCATTCATGAAATAAGCACTAGTTGAAAAAAAAAACGTTAGATGGCGGACCCTTTACATAATAAATAAAATAGTGTATAATAAAAAATAAGTTTTAATAAAGTATTAAAGACATTGACACTAAGAGCGTCTAAGGTAAGCTTGTACAATCTCCTTACATTTTTCTCTGCTCATGTTAAAATCTGTTAATTGTGAAATGGTATTAAAGCAATTTGAAGTGTTAAATACGGGATTATTTTGACCATAAACAGTTGTATGTCTAGAACTTAAAAAGAAATGGTTTTTTCTACGTCTGAGAGTACCCGAAGGTGCATAAATATTTAAGAAGAAGAGTAAGGCCCGGATAATCAATGCGACTACATAAAACGTCACGTGCAAAAATAAATCGGGCAATAAAATCTTCTTTTAAACAGAAGTAATATACCAATTAGTTGACATCTGATACTATATTCAGAAACATTATAAAAACCATATATTTTACGAAGTGCATATTTGGTAAACCTTTTCTGTATTCTTTCTAATCTTAAAATACTATTCACATGATAGGGACATCAAACTATGGAACAATATTCAAGTAACGAACGAACAAGAGAAACATACAGAAATTTAAGGGTATACGGGTTAACAAAGTCCTAAGAATTTCGAATAAGGAAATCAAGCATAGAGTTTGCTTTAGCCATAGTGCCGCGTATATTTTAACTAGTTATCAAAAATAACCCCCAAGTCCTTTTTGAAAACAACCCTTTTAAGACTGTATTGAAAATATCATACTCGAAAATTATTTGAGTTGACTTACGCGTAAACGATAACACCGAACATTTATCAATTATTAAATGTAGTACATTTTTGTCACACCAATTGCAAACACGAGTACTATTAACATCAGACTGCAATTCAATATAATCAGATATTGATTCCACGAACGGCAAAATAAATATTTCTCTTTACAAGAGCCTAAAAAGCCTTTGGAATAGACTGCAGTTTTGCAATGGGTCGATAGTTTATATCGCCTGGATCCGGATTTATGAATTGGAGTTATAAATGAGCTTTTCCAGCAGTCTAAAAAGACCCCCTCCTTTAGTGGTAAATTAAAAATTATAAACAATGGTCTTACTAAGTTGAAGCGACATCTCTTAAGGAAAATAGTTGGCATACTATCGGGTGCTACAGCACTACTTTCTTCAAGGAAATATAGCTCTGAAAGTATGTATTTCTTCTTCAGTAAGAAAAATTGAAACTAAGTCAGTTATAGGGCTGCTTTGCAGGTGTGGCAGTAACAGTTTCGACAAAATCACCCTTATTTTGAGATTCGTTTTCATTCGAAAGTGAAGCAAAATCGAACCATTGGTATTTTGACATTCGAAGGAATAGAAAGTTCATCGGATCAAACGAAAGTTCACTCATCATTCGTATTTTGAGATTCTATTCATTCGAAAGCAATTCTCCTGACGAAAAGATCAACAAACATGTAAGTAAAGTACTTTCAGTTAACATTTGTGTTAAAAATTAATAAAATAATTTCAATGAATTGACTTAAATATAGGTCGCATTCGAATTGGACAAATAAAGACCAAAAATAGATGTTGATCAGGATGATGGAAGAAAAAAAACTGATTATAACATACATACTTGGAATTTTCAAAAATAAAGCAAACTTCATGTCTTTTTCCTTTTTTTATAACTTATACCACTTTTAAAAAACTTAACTCTTACCGAGATATTCGTTTTGATTTTGACAGTACCTACTCAAATTGAAAGACAACAGCTGATTCGGGAGTAAAATTCATTCAAGTTCATTTTGTGATACACTCGATAATGAACCTTATTCCTTCGAATGGCAAAATACGCAAAAAACATTCGAAGGAATAGAGACGATCGAATGAATGAATTGACTATTCATTCGAACCTCAAAATAAGGCTGAATAATTTGATTGAAAAAGGAAGCAAACAAATCACTTTAAGATCTTTTCTTATTACACCTTGAAATTTCATTGTAGGCGGAAGTCCTGTAGTTTTCCTTTTATTTTTTAAGAATTTCCGAAATGCTTTAGAGTTATTTTTAATTTTAGATTCACAAGACCAAATATAATGCCTATACAGAAGTCTTTTCAAAAACTCGTATTCCTTTCTCAAATGACATAACTCGCTTCGAAATATTATATTGGTTTTTGATTTAACGTGCATTTTATACATAGCCATAGAATTAAAAGCCGTCTATTGTTCCAAATCGGTTTACTTGAAAACTTATCCTTCCTAATTGGAACACATCTAAAGGATACTTCTTCAATGTTCTTCATGAATAAGAAATAAGCAGAATGTAAATTTACGTTTGACAGCATGACGTCCCAATCAAAAGACAATAGGAAGCCACACATAGAATAATTATAATCTGCTTTTGAAAAACAATGTTTCAATTCATCGAAGAAAGCATTTATCAACCTCAGAAAAAGGCCATTTACAATAGTACCTAAATTAAAGTCAACTAATACAACGACATACGATTTTCCATCAAGATTATTAACAATGTAATTAATATTAGAAATATGAGATTTATAAATTGAGAGATATGAAGTAGGTGGAATGTAAGACAAAAAGATATACTCGTATGTATAAATTCATATGACACTCGTTCAATAATATTAAATGCACTCTAACATATTAATTCATCGATGATCACAAAAGCCATATAGATATCGAAGTGGAACAATTCATTGCTGATATAAAAACATGTAAATACAACTTTTCGAAAAACTACTTCTTAAAAGATAAGGCTTATTTCCAAATCTTGTAGAACAAATAGATTATTTAGAGAGAAATAATGATTTCCATCTTGATTTGCAGATTGAACTTGTAACGGAAGTACAATAATTAAAAAGTATGCAATTCGTGACAACAAGCACCTACCGATTCATATTAATCCTAGAATAGAAGGCATCTTAAGTACATTATATAATATTCGTAGATTAAGAAGAACTAAACCTCACGAAATTATAATCTGAGGGTTATGAGAACCCGTATTTAAATTACAGTTAATACGTTCTCAACTGAACGTTGAAAACTAAATCATTTGTCGATCTTTCTTTGATTGGTCATGATTAAATAGGTGTTTTTAATGAGGTTGAAGTTATTTTCCGCTTAATTAAATAGCACGGCTACCAGCTACGGCCTACCAGACCGTCAGCTTTGATTGACTTAGGTTTAGATATTTTTTTTCAATATTTCAGTATTTTTATTACAGTATAACAACGACATTTATAATAGACCATTCAGATCTTTAAGCTATAAATGTGATACAATTAATAAGTGATTTAAGATTAAACTAAAATTATAATTCTTTCTCAATAAGGTAAACTTAAAAATATTAACATCTGATTGAAATAAATTTGAGTATAAAGAGAGAGAAAAAAAAAAATAAAAAAAAAATAAATTTATAAGCTTTCTTGAACAATTTAAATAAAATATTTGTATGATGTGAAATTATGTTCAGTATTCCTGCTAGTTGTCTGCTATATGTCGAAAGAGAGTTTCACTAAAGCTATTTGTATTATAGAGTCGTCTTATATTAAGGGGGAGTGAATTCCAAAGGCGAATGGCGTGAACGAAAAACTGTCGTTCGGTAACTTGATAAGCAACACGAGGTACAATTAAACTTAAAGATCTACTTGAATGCGAAAACCTTAGTTTATCATATAAGTATTGGGGCTGTTGGTTGATTATGATCCTGTGTAGATATTTGATTGTGCAGTAGTCAAAATATCGGTCAAGTGTGCAACCAAGAATATTTTTGGTATAAGCCGACACATGAGCAAAACGATTTAGGCCGTATACGTATCGCACAACATTGTTAAAAGCAATGTTGAGCTTACGTCTGGCAAAGGCGCCGGTGCAACAGAAAACTTCGCAGGCATATGTTATCAGAGGAATGAGCACGGCCTTGACCAACATAAGCTTCGTATTTATTGGTGTGAAGCTTTGAGTTTGGGAGAGATTTCTAAGACATCCGTATATTTTTCCCACAACTGAGCAAACGTGGTCGTCCCAGGTTAATTTTGTATTGAACCAAATACCAAGATTTTTGGCTTTGTTTACAAATTCGATAGGTTCATTACCAAGGTATACTGAAGGAACGTTGATAAAAGATAAGGGGTTTCTATTTATGAGAAGACACTTCGTTTTTCTTGGGTTAAGCTGCAGAAGGTTTTCATCTGCCCAGCAATGGATACGTTTTAGATCATCATTAAATTTCAAAGCAGCATGATCAATAAGATCATTCTCAAAGCTTAAATAGAGCTGGATATCGTCAGCAAACATGTGAAAATTAGAACTTTTAATGCTTTTAGGAAGGTCGTTTATAAAAATTGCGAAAAGTAGGGGACCCAAAATGGATCCTTGTGGAACACCAACTGAAATTGCAATGTAATCTGACACAGCATTGCTTACATGAACTGTTTTCTTTCAACCAGATAGGACCGTATGAGATTAGCGGCTGATGCAGAGAAATTATAGGAGTTCATCAATTTTGATACAAGTAGTTCATGATCAACGGTGTCAAAGGCCTTAGAAAAATCAAGGAGAGCAATAAGGGTGATTTGTTTTTTGTCTATTGCAACTCTTATGTCGTCGGATACTTTTAGAAGCGCTGATGTGCAGCTGTGGTGTTTCCGAAATCCAGACTGGTAGGCGCAAAGAACTTGTTCTTGTTGAAGAAAACTTGATATCTCATGGTGTATTACTTTTTCAAATACTTTTGACAAATATGGAAGTATAGCGATAGGTCTATATTCAGTTGACGAGTTGCCTACTGCTTTCCTTTTTGGGATTGGTATAATCTTAGCTTTCTTCCAAGCACACGGAAAAGTGGATCTTGTTATTATATTATTGAAAATATATGTTAAAGCTGGAAGTATATAGGGTAATATTAATTTAATAAAAGTTGGGTGGATGTTATCGACACCAACAGCGTTAGATTTAATTTTTAGCACAGCTCTAGCAACGTCGATTTGTTCTACTCGGCCAAATTCGAATAAGCCAGCGTGTGGCGTTTGAATATTGTTTCCATTTGGGCGCAATTTCGATTGAACTTTAGCGAATTCTTTGTTTAGTTCGTTAGGATCGACCTGGTCTACCATGGACTTCAAGTTACTACCTACACCTAATTCACGTAAATTTGTCCAAAGTGTTTTGGTTGGAAGTTTATGATCGAAGTGCTTAGCATAATAGCGACGTTTGGCTTCTTTAATCTTCGAGTTAACTATGTTACGTAACAACCGATAGCTGTCATAGTATTCGGGAATTCGAAATCGTTTCCATTTTTTGAATTCAGCATAACGCTTGTTTCTTAGCTCAACAATTTCAGAGGTAAACCACTTGATTTTATTATATTTGACAGCTTTCCTTTTTAGAGGAACATGTTTATCGAAGAGCTGTAAAACTACGTGATGGAGAAATTCAACTTGGGCATCAACCGATGTTTCGAAAAATACGTTATGCCAATCAAGGCAAATAAGGTCTTGTTCAAGTTGCTCCACATTTAGATTTTTAAAGTCCCTGAATGTATAAATCGATTGTTTGTTACTGGTGACTAAATTAAAAGTGGCAAAGATGAGGTCATGTTTAGAAAAAACATGTGCGGAAACCTGGGTAAAGAACACTTCTTGACAGTCACTAGTAATAAAGATGTCCAAGAGTGTGCTGTTGGAACCAGTAAAGTGCGTGGGAATAGTCGAATTTACAACATCAAGACCAAGCATTTTAATGGAATCAATAAAAAGTGACGATCTCATATATTCAAGTATATTACAATTAAAATCACCACACACAATAGTTCGCAAGTATAACGACGAATAATTTTCTAATAAGTCAAAGAGGTGTGACAGGTCAATATTATTGTAGGGTCTATAAACGACACCAAACAGGCATTTCCTTTTTTCAATTTCTATAAAGTAATACTGAAAATCACTATCGGGGGGTGACTCAAACTACTCGTATATGACTATTTTAATTCTCTAGGTCGGGTGGAAGGAGTTATTTGTTATCAGTGTCCAAGCTGAATGGTGTACTCCCTACGATAGTTAACTTCGCCTTTAACCATTGTTTCATATTCTCATCACCGACTACAAATGTACTATTATGTTCTCTTACATCTCTTTGCAGCCTTGGGTTCAAGCTTTGTACGCTTCACATGTTATTTTTACCTTTTGGTAATTCTCGAATCTTATGCCTGTAATAGCAACTCCCAACTTCCGCGACCGCGCAATTCTTATTTTCCTTGCCTGTACTCATCCCGTATCATCTGATCGTGAGCAGCTCTGGTCGTTTTATGCTCACTCGCCACTCTCTTAACTTCTTGTTTCGGTGCATGTGCTTGCTGGCGTTCTTCGACGGATCAAGAATTTTGTTATGGTCGCCGAGAAAAGACATCGAAGACTGCATCTCTGATATCTTTTGGGCAGCGTCCCTACTGTCTTCTTGGTACAGAACCTTTGGAGAAATTAGGGGCCATTCGATCGGGAAAGGCTGTGGCAATCTCTTCTGATGGCAGCGGTCTGATGAAAAATATTGCACACATATTATTTTCTTGTCTGTGGGATATCCGCAACCATACCATAGCTACAGCATGGAAATGGTTTGAGTCGATATGTTCGCCTGTTGGAACGTGCGAACATTCATCGTAATGTGATCAATCTTGTGAATGGTTGTTTAATCAGGAGTCTTGAGCATTGAATATTGCACATTGAAACGCGTAACAGTCTCTAATTTTTTTTTTTTTTAAATTAGCGCGTGCTCAAGGGGTTAAGTTGTTCTTAAAATGATTGCACACAGCACGGGCGAATGAAAGAGAGGTACCGATGTACGTTGGTTTAAAATGTCTGAATGTTACAATGATTATAAAATAGTGAGCTCGGCAGGGCATTCTAAAAGCGACTTATTCGGCTTAGGAACGAATCACGATATTTCAGAGTACGTCCGAAAGTGGGATTGAGGTTATAGTGATGAGCATTCATAGCGAGGCGAGCGTTACGGTTGAAGGTTTGAAAAGTGGAATGCTACTGGCGATTTCTACGGAGCACTGTTGGTGGAAATAGCGATAGAACAGAGTGAGACACGAGACATTCCGTCGGTTTTCGAGGGTGTCCATTGACTAAGTTATATTAGCATAATCTGTGAGTTTTATCGCACGGTTTTGAATCCTATGACCAGATGTGGGCATATTATCTTATATACCATATTGTGACTAGATCAGACGGGGAAAGGTATTTCTTATACGATCATTCCAACGTAAGTTATCATTGACACGCATACTGAAAATGGAAAATTTTTCGGTTTCGACGATGCAAGTGCCATTCATAGATACTCGTAATAGCTGAGTATTTAAATTTAGCTTTAACGACAGCAGAAAGCACTTCTAAGACCTCGAAAAGTCTTTGAGTGTTCGTCTTTCTCTTCTGTAGGTACATGAAAGCATACTCGTATAAGCTGTTGGAAAATTTAGACTTAATACGAATTGCCATGAAGCGTTGAGGCATAACAAACCCGCATCCACCTAATAGAATTGATTTCATTGTCAGTAGCAAACGTATGTGGTATATATATATGCATTGCGTTTTTTTTTAGGCTGCCCGTCCCACTGCAGTTACTGTGCGTGTACTCGTATATATATACTACGAGTATGTATAATTTGCCACAGTTTATAGTTTTCTCTAATTGTTCGGATGCTATGAAGGGCATTACTTTTGGTTGATTAGCAACAGTGTGGTTTTTAGGTGGTCGTCTAGTTAACTTCAAGCACGGTCCATTCTAGTGAATGTAGGGCTGTCAAAAGCATGACATTCTTTTCAACTCCAACACAATGACTGTTGCAGTCATGAGTTCCAAAGAAAAGTAGGATCACAATTCAAATTAAAGTTAAAAGTTGTTTTTAATTACAATATTTTCGCAGTAAGTCCATTGAATTGAAATTTAAATTGCGTGAACTTTTTACAGTACTAAACATTCTGGTATTGTACATTAACAGCAGGCATTTTTTACTCTATCTACTGGCAAATATGAAATATTGATTTCTTAATGATTTGAACCTGTAAGAATGGGATGAGTTGCAAATGTACAACTGAAAAAGCTAAACTGTGTTACAACTGCTCAGGCTTTTAATGAAATATCCTGTGGTGCACATTGTTTCTGCTGGTTATCGTTATTAACTTTATACGGCCATAATATGGACGATATGTGTTAAATTAAAAGGCAAATAGAGTAAACATTCTTGCAAATGGTTATTTTTAAGAATGAACAAGTAGAATCTAAGTGTAAGAAATTAAATACATGTACCTTAAAGATTTCGGGTTCATTTCTAACTAAAATATTTAACTCCATTCACTTTGTCCCAAAAAGGGCATTTTACAATGCATAGAAAGTTTATAGCAAAATCATTGTGGGTGTCATTTATTTGTTCGTTTATATCTTTTTTATGTGCCACCATCAAATGAAAAAAGGAATAAAAGATAAAAAAACAGGATTGAAAGGAGAAACATAAATTGGAATAGAGACTTTGGAATGTGCACGAATCGCAGATAACAGGAACGATATTAGTACACTTAAATTGGCAGAGGAATAAACGACTTCAAAATGGAATATACAATATAATACATATTCGATTGGATAGGATTAGAAACTCATGTATACGCCATGGGTATTTTAAGAAGAGTTATCTTAAATAACAAGATAATGTCAACACGAAGATGAACCAAAAGGTTTGTTAACACGTACTCGTATGTATTCTAGTGTTGTGATCGGAGTTTTGTAATGATTTTTAAACCGGGAATGATCACAAGAGATCCAGATTTCTTCGGTAATAGTATACCCATTGGTTTTAGGTGATTTTCAGGAGTTCATTCGAATTCGGTTATGTACACCCTTGCCCCAAGGAAAAGGGTTTCCAACGGTTCTTCAAACCAATCTTTCTTCCATCTTTGCAAGGATTTTGCGAAGGCTCGTCGGTAATTATATTCGTTATAATTTAAAAGCAACCTCCTTCTATACCTCTCAATATGCATATACTAAATTTCAACACATCAAAAAAGCCAAAACATAAGCAAAACATACCCGTGGCATACTTCAAATATGATCAGAAGTAGACAGATTCTTTCAGTGCTAGAGAATCCTCAAACGAAAAGGTTTATCCAGAGAAGAGTTTTTTCCTTAACTCCTAAGATCATAATAGTGAATGAAGTAGTCATCGCCCTGAGTAACAAAGGGTGCAAGGTAATAGCCTATACAGGTGATATGGCGACTGCTATCTCCGCTAAATTTTCCAATGGAATCCCTTCTGAGCAAGCTAACCAAGTGAACGGTGAAAGTTGGGCTCGGCGTCAATCTCTCCAAAACAGGGATAGTATTATTCTGAAAATGGTATTAAGTTCCAGGCATGGTTCCACTCAAATTTAGGAACAAGATGCTTCACACAACAACCTAGACATTACTCTATACAGTAAATTAGAATTAGTTAGAAACTGAATTTGGAGATCGACAAGAAAGGCCATTCAGAACTTCAAAAAATCGCTTAAGCCGAGATGGGGCCTTCAACATAAAACAGTACACTGGCTACATAATCGTACCTTACATATAGAAGAAATGCAACATAAACTCTATTAAGCGAATCCGGTGATCAAAAAGTATATGTATTACAGGCATTTTTGTTTGACCACCTCCTCCGCCGTACATACAAATCTACGTCTTTCTCTCTTGCCATAGGCGCGGAAGTTGTATTTCACTCACTTGATATTAATGTTGCAATATGTCTCCTGCAACACTGTAGTGTATTTCAAGACGCTTGTACTCGGTAGGCGAAATTTTCATCTCCTCCTGAGATAGCCGACATAACCAAATTGGCCGACATAAGCCACCACCGTATAGCACTTTCATTGCTCCGATTTGAGTTCTGTTTTTTTTTTTTGTTAAGTTGGTAAATCCGTTGTTGATATTCCCTCTAAATCTTAGCATCATAGCTTGACATTTGCAAAAGTTACGTAGCCAAAAGTACGTCTATCTCCGTGTGTGTTGACGATTTTTTACAATTTTAGAAATGGATTTAAATTTGCAACAACGAACTTGTATTAAATTTTGCGTAAAAAACGGATTTAATGGTACGCGAACGTTGGAAATGTTGGAAAAGTGTTTCGGCCACGATTCTCTAAAGAAAACGGTCGTTTACGAGTGGCACGAGCGGTTCAAAAGTGGTCGTGAGTCAATCGAAGATGATGAACGCTGTGGCAGACCATCGACATCGAAAACCGACGAAAACATTGATGGAGTAAAAGAAATGTTGGCCAATAACCGCAAATTAACCATCAGAGAGATAGCAGAGGACTTGAACATTGCCTATGGATCCGTCCAAGATATTTTGGTTAATAATTTGGGTTTTCGTCGTGTAGCAGCAAAGTTGGTGCTCAAAGACCTCAATTTCTTGGGGTGGCCATGGTGTAGTGGTACTAGCAATCGCGTCTCACTCGGAGGGTCCAGGTTCGAGTCCTGCCCATGGCAAGTCAGTTTTTCATTTGTAATTGGAACTCAGACAGAAAAATTCTGCTTGTCCTATTCGGCAATTTCTGAATAGATTTTTCATCAAGGTGGTATGTTCAATTACCTATACTGGACTCTAAGTCACAGTGATAATCCGGGAAATTTCAAGCCCGATATGTTAGTCAAACATGGTAGCAAACTTCATTTCACTGAATCAGTGAAAAACCTACCGCTTCAATTAAATCAATAACATTTCTCCTTCTAATTAAAAGCCTATAAGACGGCAACTGCAGGTAGGGCAACAAAAAATCGTCGAAGTGACAACGGGCTACCAACTTCATGAAACGGGTTGGCAACATTGCCTTAACAAAGAAGCCAATTAACAACCTATATGCTTCCAATATACTACTGAATTTTAAATGGATAAATCTCGCTGACTATCAATATACGAGTACAGTCCGACTGTTCAAGCTGTGATATGGTCAAAATAAAACAATCATTGATCTTGGACGAATGCATCAACGCAGCGTTCTGGTTTAATGAAAACGAAGAATCATGCGATATTAACATCAGAGAGAGTGAAATGATGCCAAGAAGGGTAAAACTAGACTACTGCAACAAAAAGTGCTTTATTAATAGAGACATTAGATTTTGATCTCAGAATTGCTTCTATTTGAAAAATAATTTTATATCCGAAGATGGTTTTGGGTATATGAGGTTGCAATTACAAATATTGCTGAAACCACATTCGTCCATATCGATGTCACGTAAATATGGAAACAAATATTCGTTGATTATCTTTTAGAATCGCTCCTGCTCCAGTTTTAAATGTTTTAAAATACGAGATCAATTTCCCTGTGCTCCAGACTGGTTTCAGCCAGAATCTGAGGCAGAAAAGGAATGTAGTCGGGTGGCTCCAAAACCGATATATGGTGGAGTGCTGGTGTCTTTCTGGAGGACGACAACGTTAGATTTCACTTCACTTTAGGAAAACTTGCGTCTGTCTTCCAAGCGGAGATATACGTAATCTTGATGGAAAGGAACTACAATATATTGTGAAAAATCGGTGGGGGGTCGAGGTATTTGCATCTTGCTTCACTTACAGCCTTGCCGAACCCTTTTTTTTATTAAGCTAATTCGAAAATGCAAGACTTCACTGAGTATTTTCTGGATTCCAGATGAAGATGGGATTACGGAAAATGAAATCAGGACTTTAGCTCTGCAGATCACTTGGCCCCCCAAGTCACCGGCAGTCCAAACAAATGCTTCCCGACGTCTCGAAGAGGTCAATGACCTTCCTGCTGTCCCACAGTAGGAAAAATGCATCTGCTTAATGGTATTGTGACGGCGCACTACACTTTTGCTGAACACTTGTACTAATTCTTTGCCTGAGTGCACTGTTCCGACAGAAAAATAAATATAAATAAGTATAATACATACAGCGGACTTGCAAAACAAAAAAGTTTACGTCAGGGAGAGTTTCCCAAGTTTAAATCGCAATTATATAAGTGGTTCCTTAAACAGAGATAGTAGGGTGAAATGTTGAAGACTCAAGGCAATGTTTTCTTAATGCTAAAACATTGTGAAGTGGTGTTTTACCAGGAACGGCTGGCTAACTAATGTCAAAAACAACATACTAGCTGTATGTGAAGAGAAATTGTCACCACAATCAGAACTCGTCCCCGAGTTTAATATGCTTTTACAGAAAATGACGATGTGCCCTTGTCTACAACTTCATCCAAAATTAGAAAATGAAGCACAGTATTTTTGAAGAGGAATACTGTTAAAGTCCCTAGAAGAAGATAACAACGAAGATGTATCGAACACTGAAAATTTAAGTCACCTAGGGTTTACAATACATACGCGAGTTAAACTAGTAGGGTTAACATTTCTAAGTGTATCTGAATACCAGAGACAGAACTGGTAGCCAGCATGTTAGTTGGCCGGCTAGAAAAAAGAAACTAACCCCATGATACAACCCTACTAGTTTAACTCGCGTGTGTAAGCAGTAGGTCAATCACCGAGAAGAACTTTTGATGCTACGAAAAATGCGAGAAAAGCCCAATTTGTATTTAAAACTTCAAATTATTGTGCATGAAATTGGCAGCTTCTTAAATTGTTTTTATTTCTACTTTTCATTATTTTATTCTTTGTTTACTCTATTTAGCTCGTGATTAATAAAACTTAAATTGTCTGCACTTGGTTGTTTCGATTATATTTTTTTTTTTTTTTTTTTTATAATTTACGCGCGCCTAAGGGGTATATACCCTTTTACTGTTGCCAGGGCGCGGGCGGAAAGATAGAAGGAGGAGAAAGGAAAATTGTTTTTGTAGTGGTTTGAAGAAACTCAGGTGTGTTTGGTTTCTATGTTTGCTCTCCAAGGGTGGGAGTCCGAATAGGACGGAGAGTTTTTCTTCACTCAGAGTGATTCGAGATATAATTCACAGTATTTTTTTCATTGCTTGAAACTCTTATAACAGCCAAATCTACGTGTCAGTGTTATGCCTTCACACGCAGAATTTTTTTGTCTGAGTTCCAATTATACAATGAAAAACTGATTTTGCCATGGGCAGGATTCGAACCTGGACCCTTCGAGTGAGAAGCGTTTGCTACTACCACTACACCACGGCCACCCCGTAATATGAACTTACCTGTTTTCCAAAAATCATGCCAATGCATCTGATTTCAAAACATTTTGGCGAGCTTAGTGTATGTATCTTAAGCCTGTTTTGGCAGCACTTTCATAGAAAATAAAAACAAAATAAACTTCAAATGCGATATCGAAAGCAAAACGAACGCACCTTTTTTGTATCACGTTGACATTTCCGTAAATTCCTTTGCCATGCAGGAATAAAAACCAATTTTGCACTTTATTTCTAAAATATATAAAAAAAATGAAAACAATCTTGCACTCTAATTAGTTAATGTTCAATCGTTTCGTTAAAACCATTTGTGCACTTAGCAAATTTAATCGAATTCCAAAGCAAAAGCTCTCCATCTTCCCTAACAGCACATCGCGAAATCATCTGAGTAATTACCCAACAACAACAAAGACCGTCATGGAAGCAGTTGATGCTGGCAGTGTCCAATATTTAGAAGCTCCAGAGAAATCCGAAAACGATAAGAAAGTCTACAAGTAAGCAATTCAATTCTGTTTTGTAATCGAAATAGAATGACAGCTTTTAATTCTCTTTCAGAACGCTAAAACTCGCGAATGGTTTACTGGCTCTTCTAATATCGGATCCAAGCCCAGTACCACATGATGGTTTCACTACATCTTCGTGCGCCACCACTGACGATTCGTGTGCTGAAGAGTCAGACAATGTGGAAGAAGATGACGACAACGAAGATGAAGACTTAGACGCCACTGATTCCGAAGAAGATGATGACTCAGACGATGAGGGCGACGAAAAGCTTGCCGCATGTGCACTTATGATAGATGTAGGGTCATTTTCTGACCCCAAAGAATATCAGGGATTGTCCCATTTCCTGGAGCACATGATTTTTATGGGTTCGGAGAAGTACTCCTATGAAAATGCTTTTGACGCGCACGTCAAAAAATGCGGTGGATTCGACAACGCCCACACGGATTGCGAAGAAACAATGTTCTATTTTGAGTGCTCCGAACAGCATTTGGATAGTACTTTGGATATATTTTCGGCACTTTTCAAGGCGCCGCTTATGAAGAAAGAAGCAATGACAAGGGAAAGAGATGCTGTTGAGTCTGAGTTTCAAAACACTATTCTCGATGATGAGGCGCGCAGAGATCAAATACTTGCTTCGCTTTCGAACCCTGCCTACCCGAACAACATATTTGCCTGGGGTAACTTAAAGTCTCTGAAGGAGAACATTAATGATGACTTGTTGTATCAGAGAACCCACGAGTACCGCAAACGGCATTACAGCAGCCATCGAATGTATGTGTGCATACAAGCACGGTTACCAATCGAGGAATTAGAAGAAATGGTTGTGAAGCATTTTGCAGATATCGCCAACAACAAACAACCGGGTGATGATTTTTCGGTGCTCAATCATAAGGATGCCTTTCGACCCGAATTCTACGAGAAAGTGTACTTTGTCAAGCCTGTTGAAAATGTCAGAAAGTTGGAGCTGACCTGGTGCCTACCATCATTTCTTAAGGTAAATGAGAATGTATTTTACCAATTATACTAAAAGTAATGCGTTTTGTTCATTTGTTTCAGACATACCGCTGCAAACCGGATCATTTTCTATCGTATTTAATTGGTTACGAAGGCGAAGGGAGCTTGTGCGCCTATTTACGAAAGAAGTAATCCAAATGGCGGCCCTGGGTACTTTAAGATTTATTATATGGTGACAATTGTTTTCAATTTCAGGTTATATGCCCTGGAGCTAATTTGTGGTGTCGGTGAGTCTGGTTTCGATGCGAGTTCCTTTTATTCACTGTTCAATTTATGCATTTACCTGACCGATGAAGGATTTTCTCATCTAAATGAGGTAAAGGAATTTTTTTATTTCCAAAAATTTACTAGTAGAAATGTCATGGCAAGAATCATGTTTTGCTGGGAAAGAGCGTTGCTATTGACTAGGGGTGACGTCAGACGACCGCATTGCAGTCCATTGAATTAATTACAGCCCCACACCGACATAAAATCTGTATACAATAGTTCGACTTAATGGTATCAAACATAATTCGTGGTTATGGTACGTCCGTATTCTTCTTCACCCATTATGGCTCGTGAGGTGTATTGATTCTTTCTGAAGTTATTTAAAACCCACGCAAACTAACATGTCATTTACATACATACGGCAATGTTGAATATAAATTTTACAGTGTAAGGGTAAGAGTAGAAGGAGTTAAGGGCTTCCAACTCATCGAAAATCGGCAGATGGATTCGCCTTCTATTCTCCTTAATACAAATTGCCCAACTCAGAAATTATACCTCAAAGTATTTGGGCATCCGCGTCCTTTGGCATTTGAACCAGAGATTCGTTGGCTGACGTTGTCGTCCATATGCTCGACATGGCGAAGCTACATCAGTTTCTTAGATTTGTGGACAAAATGGATATCTTTTGTTTTCTACAGACCATAGAGAATGTTCCTGCTACTCCATTCATTCGAAATTTTTTCCGAGTGGCCATCTTCGCTTTTCTGTTTATTATTCAACATTCGACCAACCCAAAGTACGATAGTAACGGTTTGAAGGAATAAATCGCCAACTAGTTGAGGTACTATGTTGTTTCGTTTTGATATTCTTCTCCAATTGAGGAAAATGTGATTGCTTCTGACCTTTAACAACTTTCCTTTTCTACTTTCCTTCAATTATCGTAAATTCTTCTACAAACAACATACGAATATATAAATTGTAAAAATTTAAAAATATACAGCTATGGCCAAAATAATAGGAACACTCATGTAATATCAGATTTGTGAGAAATGTATTTACAATATATTCTACGTGAAAGCATTTGCTTATTTCAAATCAAATTAATTAGCTAATATAGCTTCAGAATTCTTAATTACCTGGCGAAAATAATAGGAACACCCAGACATAATAAAGAAAAACATATGCTAAGTAATATTTTTCAAATTTATTTTTAATTAATAGCTAATAGTTGGTAACAAACCCTTTATTTATAATAACAGCATCCACTCGACTACTCATGGAATGCACCAGCTCCTGGCATTTTCGAGAAGGCATGGAATACCAAGCATTTTTAATGACTCTCCAAAGATCCGCTTTGTTGGAAGGGTGCCGTTTGCTTATTTTAGTTTTAAGCTCGCTACAAACATTCTCAATCGGATTTAGATCCGGAGATTGAGACGGCCACTGTAATACAGTAACATTGTTGTGTTGAAACCATTGTTTTGTTAGTTTTGCCGAGTGTTTGGGCTCGTTATCCTGCTGGAACCGCCATTTTAGGGGCATATTCTCTTCGGCCCAATGTAGCACGATATTCCTCAAAATGTCCCCGTAGGATTCTTTTGTCAATATGCGTTTAATATGCCGTTTATTGGACCTACACCAGGAGAAACAACCCCATATCATCACACTACTCCCCCATGCTTCACAGGGGTTTTGTGTGTCGTGGATTGTACGCCGAACAAACTGTTTACCGTCCATTCCAAACAGATTTATTTTAGTTTCGTCACTCCATAATACATTTCGCCACTGCTTTATTGCTTGGATTGGATTGTGCTGCAGATGGTAAAGCTTAGCAAAAGCAATACGTTTCTGGACATGTACTCTTTTTAGCAGTGACACTTTCCTCGGAGTTCGAACGCGCAGTTCAGCATTCACTAAGACTCTGCGAATCGTTCTGGTACTCACTTCAATTTGAGTTTTGTGTGGGCTTTCCTGACCAATATTTTTTTGTCTCTAGTGGACATCTTAGGCGGACGTCCTCTGGTCTCAGGAAAGCTTTTAGGTTGCAAAGCGTTGAATACCACCGTCGAAAAGCACTTAATTGCTTTTGCAATGTTTCGTCTGGAATCACTGTAGCTGCGTAATACCAAAATCCTTTCAAGATGAACTTCAGTGCAGTGTTTATTTCTGTCCATAGTATCCTTTATTAAAAATGGTAATATTTAAATAAATAACTCTAAAGCATCCGGACACTATTTAGCAAATACAACTTACCAATTTATAAATTATTACTAGCTCAAAAAATTGTCTCCTTGAAATTTGCTGGGAGTATTCCTATTTTTCTGTCCAGGAACATCACTAGCTATTTACAGAATAATTGTACCTGATCGTACTTTCCTTTGTTTTTAACAGATGTGCGTACAAGGAACTTTTGCGCATATAAAGAACCTTTTGTTTCATTGAAACAAAGCAGTCGCATTGCCACGATATCATTTAAAAGTGTTAACTGTGCCTATTATTTTGGCCATAGCTGTAACTATACTAATAAAGAAATACTACTACGACCACACCACTTTGGATGCGGCAGATCATGTCGATGGTGTCAGTATAACCTAAAAATTGGAAAATAGAGCCTGTGGTGGTAATATCTATCTGTCACATGGTGGTCTATCATAGTTAAAATGACGGCTTTCCAAACCGCTCAGCACACCCCGGGTTTTCCAATATTACACGGTAAAAATGGATAAGTTAACTTAAAATAGGCGAAAAGATCTTTTATGTCTACTTTCAACTCGTTGTTCTCACAGAGACTTATTCGAGGTTTGTAGTGGGTTTGTCGGATGGAAGCGACGTTGATATTGGCCAATAAAAGTGTTGCAACGTTGACGTTCCGACATAAATATTGTAGGATAGGATATGATCTACATTCATCGGATTGGAGTCATTGATATAACCAGGCATATTGGAAAGCCGAAGTGGAGGTGGGCAGATAACAGGTGGACACGATGAATCGTTTTCGCACCACTTACACTCTAGTGGATAATACGCTTCCCCAAAGACGACAAACAGTGCGAACAGAAGAAGTTATAGCCGTTGTGGAGCGCAGTGGTGAGGAGAATCCAAATGAGTCGATTCGCCATCGTGCACAGCAATTGGAGCTATGCCCATTCACTTTGTGGAAGATTTTACGGAAAGATCTTGGTTTAAGGGGGGTGGGTGTAAGGTATTAAAAAAATTCGTTTGCATTTTTTTTATTTTTGTAATTGAATGCATAATATCTTAAGAATATTGTGTCAAAATATTCATAGACCTGGCATTGATGATTCAGTGTGAAGTAAGCCGATAAAATTCGCTTGTGAACGTTTTATACCAGATCTTTTAGTGTTCAAAACTTTAAAGCATTTTCCCCACAACTCACGTTTTCAAAGTTGGTGCCCCTCATAACTTCAAAACTACTGCACCGATCCTTTTGAAATTTTGAACACTATTTCTGTACCTAATTTACGAGGTAACGCTGGAGAGTTTTTTCAAATTTGTTAATAATTTTTATTTTACAATAACAAATTAGCCGATTCTTTTTCGCAAAAAATCGCGTTTTTCCCTTCAAAGTGTTCCAAAAAAGTGAAAAATTGAAATTTCGAAAAATCCTCCCAGCGTTACCTGGGGAAAACTATTATCTAACGAATGAATTTTGATTTTTTTTTGATTTCGAATGATCCAGCATCGCAATTCTACTTTTTTCCGAGACACGTCCGAATAATTGCTGTCATTGCCGTATTTTATAATATTTCTTCGTGAAAATTTTATACAATATTCTTCGAATGTCATACTTTAATGTACTATTGGTTTTAATAAAGAGATTTTAACTGTAAGAGTTGACCATTATACGCGTCGTAGGTTCGGTCAATGAGCCGAAAACATGATTCAGCTGGATCCTCATTTTCAACGCAAAATTTTGTTTTCCGATGAGGCCATTTCGTAAACAAGCAAAATTGCCGAATTTGCAGTGGAGAAAACCCAGAAGCCTTTGTTGAGAGGCCCATAGAACCATTAAAACTCACTGTGTGGTGTGCTTCATGCGCTGGTGGAATCAGAATCATCGATTTCTTTAAGGACGATGCCGACCAGAATGTTATCCTCAATGGAGATCTGATTTCTGACTTCTTCTTTCCTCAGTTGAATAGCATTGACGTGACAGAGCTTTGGTTTCAACAAGATAGCGCAACATGCCACACGGTGCGCGACACTTTTGCTGAACGCATAATTTCGCGTAATGGACCTGTGAACTGGCCCCCACGATCCTGCGATCTCACCTTTAGATTACCTTCTTTGGGGGTATCCGCCATGTTATTGGTCGATTGCGCTTCATTCGAGGTAGCCGTGGCGCGCATATACCCGATATTTAAACACTAATGGCATGAAATTATCTATTAAATAAAGCTAATGTCACAGACCTTAACATTATAACATTAGCTTTAAGTATTTTAATTCATATTGAATTTGTATACCTCTAAAAAAAAAAAACGCCCTTAATACAATATGCTAAATGGCAGGCGAAGTGCAGGTTTTTCAATTATCCTCAAGACTTAATCAAAATGCATGATAGATGTAGTGCTTTTTCTAGTTGAAAGAGGAGGAAGTTCATTGTGATTACTCTAATCGAGTACTTCTTATTCTTCTTATTAGATCACGTTGACATTCGTCACATTTTAACTCCCGTCCCTGATATTTTTCTGGACGAACGACTGTCGTGTATAGGAAATCTATAAGTTTAAGAGGGATTTTTCTGTCACAAAATACAGCAGAGTTTTCGCCCCAACTGCATCTTACTACAGACTTTGCACAATGCCTTGGTGTACTCCAACTCTTACTTCACCTATTCCATCTATTCGAAATCTTGTTGTCTCCTGTTAGTAGGTGTCCCTGCTTATCTTCAATATATTTCGGTGATTGGATCTACTGCGCGTTCTTCGCCGTTATGCCGCAATGTTAAAAATGTTTGCTCGATTGTCTGTGCTTCAATGTTGCACTTCTTTTAATATTGTGTAGGTACATCTACCGCCCAAGACACATCATATCTGTTTTGCTATTTCCAATGTAATTAATCCACACTTCAAAGGTTTGCTTTTTGTTCTTAACTACCACAATTTTCTCATCGTTTCACCACCATGTTTCTTTATTTATGTGGAGCCGGCCTTTTGAAGCACCGAGTAGTTTTCACTACTCTTTTTTCTTCGAAGTTGTTCGAAGTGGTTTGGTGTCCACCGCTGCAATATGTAATAAAGTGGGGGTTTTATACATAAATAGCGTATCGAGTATAGTAAGACATTCTGCTTTGCATAAGCTCGAAATCCATTTCGCCCGGGATCTCTCCGCTGTAAAGAAGAAGTGCCCGGTGTAGTAGTGTGTTCACATAGGTTCACTTCCATGATGCCGTTCTTTCCTATTATTCCCCTTTCATCCATGTGGCGCTGATATGCGTGCTTGTATCAATATATCCGACTTTTCTTTTGCGTAGGAACCCGATCACGCAAATAGCTTTCAGGTAGTCTCATTCGATGATAATGGGCCAATCTTGTGAGGAAGGTTAATTTTAATGTGTATATTGTCGTTCACTTTTTCCAGCAATATCATTTGCCCATCAGCATATAGGTTGTCTTTACTTACTTACTTATGTACTTAGTTGGCGCTACAAATGGGGATGAACCTTAGCCTCAACTAACAAGCCCCTCCAGTTATTCCGGTTGATAGCTAACTGAATCCAGTTGTCCACTCCAAGTCCGTTGAAATCCCCTTCTACTGTAGCGCGCCACCCAAGGTGAGGTCTTCTTCTACTGGGTCAAGGCAAACGAAATCGAATATTTTGCGAAGGATTTTTCTCTCGAAACGACTGAGGATATCTTCACCCGTTTGTGATAAAGTCCATGCTTCAGCTCCATAAAGTAGGACTGGGATGACCGAGGTCTTATATATGTGGAATCTCCAAAGTAAGTTGTCACTGACATACATACCAAGAATGGAAAGTTTCTCGCTTTCGACCGTGCAAGTGCCATTCATAGATTATGGCTGGGTATTTAAATTTCGCTTTAAAGACATCAGACAGCATTGTGTTTTGGAAGCATTGAATTCCACTCTGTTAATAGTTCCCCAATTGGTTATGCTGTTAATATCGGAATTTAAAGCTTAACGCTCTACAGTTCCCGTTCTACAGCCGAAAAGCAGGAACGTGAGTCCGGGAACGAATATGAAAAGTAGGTACTGTCATCGGCAAAGTAATATATTGGATTGGAGATCATTAATAAAATTTAAAAAGAGTGTCGTAGACAGAACGGAGCTCTGGGGCACACCAGCATTTATTTTGTGAATATCAGACTTGAAACCATCCAAGACAACTTGAATTGAACGTTCCGAAAAGTAATTTCTAATCCTATGAAGAAGAGAGTCGTCGATCCCAAAAGCTCGCATTTTCGACAAAAGAACCTCATGCCAAACTCTGTCAAATGTCTTAGACATATCAAGCGCAAGTATCTTGCCTTCGGCAGATTGATGTACGCTTTGGTTCCACTTTTCGGTGAGACATGCCATCAGATCACCAGTGGGCCGGTTGCTACGAAAACCGTACTGCAGGTTATTGAGTAGTTGTCGTTGTTCGAGATATTTCATGAACTGACGTTTCCATCTTGGTAAGTGTAATAGGTCTGTAGGAAGAGAGAGAAGAGTCGCCATTTTATGGGCGGGCTGGACAAATGCTGTTTTCCATCTGCTCGGAAAGAGTCCTAAAGAATAGGACTGATGAAAAAGTTTACGCAGTGGTTTTGTCAGCGAGGAAAAACACCTCTTCAGAAAAAGGGGAGATATACCATCTGGACCAGCGGATTTGTGTATATTAAGATCTTTAAGTACTCTTGCGTGTAGAAGCAAGTGCGAAAGTGGATTCGTCCCATTGAAGATTCGACGCAGAATCTCAAAGTGTGACCTTGTCCAAAGGACTGACAGCTGGAATGTCATTATAAATGAGCGTTGGGATGGAGGAAAAGGCAGAATTTCTAATGTTTTTGGTCGTATTGGAATTTCACTTAAGAAAGGCGTTGCAGTCAGTCCTGGCTTGTTTGAAATTTTTTCCGGTTTCCTCTGTCGGGTTGGTCTTGAGAACCGAAAAAGCATTTCTCTAACCCTGACCGCCTCTTTACAGCTCTAGTCATACCACTCCTTTTCTTTTGGTTTGATACTCTTCATCTGATAAAGCATTTCATTTCAAAGAGAATAGGGTATGTGATCATATCAGCAGCGGCATCCACGTCGTTTCCGTGGAAACGTAGCCTGTTAAAATTCCTAAAGGAACTGTTAAGTCTGCTCCAGTTGGCTTTCTCGTATTACCATTCGGTTCTTTTAGGAATCTTTTCTGCAGCTGTGTGGTCAGTATACGAGTAATTAGCTGATATGAGACAATGGTCCGACGAGCCTAGAGGGGAGAGCACATCGATTGTGTACTTATCAGGCTGAGCAGTTAAAAATTAATTCGGGGCGCTAGCGGTATAACTATCAACGTCTGGTATTCTCGTGGGCTAATTTGCAACCTAGGTAAAGTTGTTTTCCGCAGCGAATATCTCAACACACCGTCCTTCAGGTGTTGTCTGTCCAGAATGTCGAAGCCACCCAGAGTTGTGTATATTGAAATCGCCCGTAATAACGATTTCAGTATGAAATTCTTTGAATGGAGTCACACAGCGCATCGAACTCGTTAAATGTCGAATTGCTGTCCAGTTTGGGGCTCCAGTAAATAAAGCAGTAGTGGATAATTTGCTTACGGAGATTGAATTTTAACCCTTAATTCCGGATTGGAACACGGATCACATTGTGGTGGAGTTACATCACTACGCACGTAAATGGCGAGACCTCGGTGAAAAAAGGATAATGGCACTAGTTCGTAGCCAGGTAGCTTCAGATCAGAGTGATCTGAGAGGTGTGGGCGAGAATCTACCTGTGTTTCACTAAGTGCCAAAACAGCTGGCCTGTATTTGCAAACATGGACATACGCAGAAAAATGATTACTTTTTAGCCCGCGCATATTAGCTTCGTCAAGCTCGAATTCCCTTGCAAATAAACACAGACAACACAAACACCGACGATTCTAAAAAAGGCTGCGAAGTGAAAATTGTGACGTTGGTATTCCGAATCAAATTGCTGTAGGATTTATACCCTTACAACAAAATGAAACAGTGCACCAACAAAATTCACACTCACAACCGGCTATCCATCGATGGTTTCATACACTCAGTCATTGCCCGTGCCATATGAGTAAGGGGATCACCACTGGTAGGTAAGGCAAGCACTTTGTTGGTCCGTTGGCCCAATTTATAGGACACTCAGCAGTTTCCCGATCAATCGCCACGCAGGCGATGGTTTGTGATATTTCTTCGTCAGGAAAACGAAACGGCAAAAAAAACCTTTTACTCTTCCATGCTACTAGATTTACGGTGCGTCTATTTCCTATTGCAAAGTGATTATAATTCATGTTTGTTTTCAGGTGCTTGAGGCAACATTTGCTTACATAAAGCTATTAGCAAGTTGTCAGAATTTAGAGCAGTATTATAAAGAACTACAGTTCATCGAGGAGACTGGCTTTCGGTACCAATCCCAGAAGACCGCTTTCGACAATGTTCAAAACATGGCGGTGAACATGAAACATTATCCACCTAAGGACATAATCACTGGGCCAGAGCTGTATTTTGAATATGATTCTAATTTGATTCAGTCAGTCCTTAGTCAAATGAACGAATTTAAATTCAACATAATGATAACTTCGGAAAAAAAATACGACGGTGTGTCGTATGATCAGACAGAGGAGTGGTTTGGCACTGAGTATACATCCATTCCAATGCCCACTGAATGGAAAGACGCGTGGAACAATTGTAAAAGCATTCCGGAGCTCTTCATGCCTAAACCCAACATCTACGTGGCGCACGATTTCAGAATTGTATGGAAAGAAAATGGAGAGCCCGAGATACCGTCACAACCTAAAAAAATTCTTCAAACTGATTGCTGCGAGTTGTGGTTTCGACAGGATGACAAATTCGAGTTACCTGATGCAATGTTGTATTTCTACTTTATCTCACCACTGCCTAGGATGAACGCTAAAAATGATGTAATGACAGCCCTCTATGTGCAATACATTAAATATGACCTGGCGGAGGCATTGTATCCCGCGACAGTAGCTGGAATGTCTTACAACTTCTATTCTGCTGAGAAAGGAGTCGTCCTAAAGGTAATTATTTGATTTGAAATTCGTATCTTATATGTTTCATGATGTCTATTTTTAGGTCAGCGGTTACAACGAGAAACTGCATCTTGTGGTTGATGCAATAACAAAAACAATGGCTTCTCTAGGACAAAATTTCGATAGCAAATTGCGTGAAACTCAACTGTCTTGCTTTAAAGTGCAACAAAAGAAGACCTACTTCAATGCTTTAATCAAACCCAAGACCCTGAATAAGTACGCAAATAATGAAGTAATTAGATTTGGCAATGCTTAAGTGAATGTATATTTTAAGGGACCTGCGTTTGACCATACTGGAAAATATACGCTGGCCTATGGTGGAAAAATTTAGCGTTCTGTCAGATGTTACTCTTGAGGACATTCGAGAATTTTCAGTTAACTACACGAAGCAGCTTTATGTTCAAACTCTAATGCAGGGAAATCTAACAGAGGAGACAGCGCATAACATCATGAACTCTGTGCTCACAACTTTAAATTGTCAAAAGATAATGGATGTAAGTGCTAAGGGTTAAAGATTCAATTTTACATACATACATATATCTTAAATTTCCTCTCTGCTCTAGACGAATTTAATCGAGTCGAGGACATGTCAGGTGCCAAAGAACTCGAACTACATCCGATGCAACGCAATCAATACTTCGGATCAAAATTCAGTGGTTTGCAATATCTACCAGATTGGACCTTGTACAGTTCGTATGGAAAGTATTCTCGATCTGCTAATGATGTTCGTAGAGGAACCTCTATTTGATACACTTCGCACCAAGGAGCAACTTGGCTACGATGTTTCTGCTTCTGTAATATTAAACCATGGCATCGCAAGCTACACCATCACTGTGCAATGTCAGGAATCAAAGTTTGAAGCGCAGTACGTCGAAGAACGTATCGAAGCATTCCGTGGGCACATGATGACAATTCTAAACGATCTTGACCAAGAAGAATACGAGCATGTTCGTGAGTCACTGATCAAAATCAAACAAGTTGTCGACACATCACTCTTTGAAGAAATGAATCGCAATTGGGGTGAAATTTCATGTGAGGAATACCTCTTTGATAGGCGCAAGCGTGAGGTGGAGGTCTTACGAACTATCAGTAAGCAGGCTATCATTGATTTTCTCTTGGAGAATGAGAGCAATAACTTTAGGAAACTATCCGTGCAGGTCGTTGGCTATAAAAAGGACGCCGACCTGCTTAATTCAAATAGCGAAGATGACTGTGCACCCAGTGAGCATGTCATAGAAGGCCTTATACCAAGGTTTGTGAAGAACACCTTACCGACAGTGACCAATTTCAAGAAACAGCTAACAGTCTATCCCGTGACAAAAACAAAGGTCGAACCGCTTGATAATGCGCCCATGGAAATTATAGAAAATTGTTAACAGATTATGGCACGCCTAGTGGAAATAAAATTACACATGAATTTCAATTAAATTCAAGTTTTGTTTGTTTTATTGTGCTTTTCTTCCTGAGTAGTTTTGCGCTGTGCAATGAATTGGTTAAAGTTCTGCTCCTCTAATTCGTCATCCCCAAAGCCAACTGGCTGGTTTTCGGTACCTTCCTCGTCCTCTGAGCTTTCGTTTCCCGGATGCTTTAGATAAATGTCTGAGAGCTCACGCCCCGAGGAAACCTTCAAATTAAAGAATTTAGATCTGTTTAATGGACATAAAGTACCAGTTGATTACCTCTTCCACGAAAGGAATGAGCGGCACTTCAGCACCAGCACCAGAACTAGATGCAATCTTGTCAAGTTTTTCTTTTGTCTTCTTCTCTTCCTCTTGAATTTTTTGCAAGCGTAGCTTGTTGTACTCGGCTTTGTAATCGCTGGAAGGATCAATTTAGTTATTTGTTCTACTAGGGAATCCATACAAAGCTCACCTTTCGTATTCTTTGGCACCTTCCATTACCAAGTCGAAAAATCGATTGAAACCGATGCCAGTCTTTGACGAGACTCCACATGTCTTCAAATCTTTGTAGAACTCATCCAAGGTCAGTGACATGGTGCGAGTAAGATTACTAACGTAAGACTGTTCTTTTTCCAGAGACTCTTGGAATGCCTCAAAGTCCTGCATCCATTCCACTGCAAAATCGTGGTCCTGCACATCGATCTAAAACGATTTTGTAATTAATGCAAGCACGTGTGATTGTTTTTATGCAACGTTACCTTATTCAAGACCACGACAAATGGAAGTCTTGTTTTGTAGAGAATCGAGCAAGCATACAACATGTTTGACATAAACGTTGTGGGACTTGTGGACCTAACTACATCCATCACATACACCACAATAGTAGGGAAGCTAGTAGCAAGTGCTTCTGTTATGATAGTACCTGATGCAGACCACGTGAACACCTCAATTTGTCCCGGAGTGTCGATAATACACCACTTGTGACCCTGGCTACCAGCTCGCTTAATCAACTCTGCCACCTTGTCAAATTTTGTAGCAAACAAATTAAGAGACGTTACAATCCCACCATTTGGCCCAAGTTTGTATTGCTTCATCACCTCCTTATAGTTGACTGTATCCCGAATATCAATGTTAGCGTGATATGGTGTTTCAAGACATGCCGGGTCCAGATTTATAACATATGGCTTAAAATGCTCGAACGAGAGCTGTGTAAGTTTTTGCACAAAAGTCGTCTTGCCAGAGCCAGCCATACCGAGTACAATTATACAGATAGGCGAACTCGCTGGCTCATCTTCCAGTGCTTTTTGCGAAGCACTTTCTGTGGTGGTGGACATGTTGCTAACAATTTTTTATTAATAAAGTTTAAATTATTAGTTAGATTTTGGGCAATTGCTGCCTTGTGAAATGATTCAAAATGACGTTTATTTGACGTTTGTTTCAAAAGATTTGTTCGATTTTCCATTACAAAATTTCGGAAGCCTGCGAAAAACAGTCGAAGTCAAATTAATTTTTCGCAAGTTTTTGTAAAGTAGAGCGAAATGACCTCCGATTTTAAACAAAGAATTTTGTTCGCAAAAAGGAGTGACATAGTCAGAATTGTGTTTTTTGTGAAGTTGACATTGATTTATTTTATTTCGAATTGAAAAATTAGTTTTATTTGGGGAAATGTTTTTAGAAAATATTTATTTAGGAAAATATATATTGGAGAACAGATTAATAAAATTGAAATGCTCGGTAAAAAAATGTGGGGTCCTACAAAGTTATTTAGATTGACAATACAAAAAGCTGTTATCAGAACTTACTTTAAGTTATTCAAAAGTGTCTACTACTACTCAACCTCAACCATTAGGCCTCTCCAGTAGGAGCGGTCTCTGGGCATCTGCCAGTAGCCAACTCCAAATTGGTTGAGATCTCAATCCACTTGTGCGTGCCAGGCCAGGTCTTCCTTTACTGCGTTGTCTCTCCGTGTTGGAAATGAGGTTGGTGTTCATCTGATCTATATGTCCTAGCCATCTTAGGCGACTAATGTACATATTTCACTGTACAGCTCGTAAGGATATACGTTAAATCTCATCCTTCAAACCCCGTCAACACAAACGGGTCAAAAAATCACTCGAAGAATTTTGCGTTCGAGCATTTGCTAACACCTATTCTTCTGCACCATAAAGCAGGTCTGTGATGATGACGGTCTTATATGCAGTCCCCTTAGTGTTTCTTGACAAGGCCTTACCATCCATTTGCCTTACCACGCCGAAGAAACAGCGATTAGCAAGATTCGTTTCTGGTAAGATGTCATTATCAGTGCCTGACTACCTCAAAGTTATAGATGTCTGCTGTGACGTTCTGTCCGAATCGTTCTATATCTCTTATTGTTATCAGCATACACTTAGTTTTGCCCTCATCCACGATTAAACACATTTCCTTGCTTCTGTTCCAATACTTGAGAATTCACCATTAACAGTTCGTTGGACTCTGTCAATGTTATCAGCGTACGCACTTGCGTATAGACTTTTGGAAAATTGTGCCTCTGATGTTAACCTGCGAGTTTCGCCCAATTTTCTCAAGTATGGTGACATCGCTTTACCTTGCTCTAATTTTCTTTGGATACTAGACATGTCTAGGCTAAAATAATAGTCATCCTGAACTCCGACTTTTTAAACGAAAAAATACTATTATTTTTGTTAATTAGATGGATGTTGTAGAAATATGCTAGGGGAGTGATATCAACTTGGCGATGCCCAGTGTTATAACACATCAATTGCGTTCATTTTACTTCCAAGTGGTACAGGTCGATATCCATTCGGACTCGACTTTCCAAACTTATAAGCGCGAATGCTGACCAGCAGTCAAAAATAACAGTACTATAAAGGGGAGAGCGGATAAATGTCCCAGATGGAATTCAAACGAAACAAGGACAACGAACTTCAGATCTCTTAGTGGAATGTTAGGTCTCTTAATAGGATATGTCCAGCCGAACAACTATCGTAGGCGGTAGACTGTTGCAAAGCAGATATTATGCCATCCAAGAAATGCGGTAGACAAGAAGTCTTGAGCATGTGAATGAGCGCCTCATATCAATCCGTATTAATGCTAAATTTGCCAATATTAGGATATATGCGCACACGCCCTTATAGAGGAGAAAGATGACGACACCAAAGATAGCGTCTATGAGCAATGCCCTAGCTATGACATTACAATTGTTCTGGGCAATTTTAATTCAAAGCTAGTAAGGGAGGGCATCTTCGGTAGTACTCTCGGAAGATATAGCCTGCACAACACCACCTCCAATAACAAATTCAGGCTAATTGACTTTGCGGGAGGGGGCGAAACATTGTCATTGCTAGCACGCGGTTCCCCATCTCTTTATTCAAAATGGGACTTGGGGAACTCCTCAATCAGCCAGATTGATCACACTGCGATGCACGCAAGACAATCCTTCAGTATTATGGATGTCCGAACGTTCCGAGGGGCCAACATCGACTCGGACCACAACCTTGTTGTGGCCAATATACGGTTGCTGGTATCCCGAACATTGCAAAAGCAAGCTAATACTGTGAGGAAGTTCGACTTCGATCTCTTAAGAGGTCCTATGCCGCTAACATCAAGTATCGAAGACCAGTGGCAACATTGCCAAAGCCATCAGAGATATTTCACTCGGTCACCATAACTATATTACTGGTTTAATGACCAGTGCCGACAGTCACATGCATTAAACAAGATGCTCTGCATAGAAGGAGTAGAGCTACTTACGAGCTCTACGAAGGGAAGAGAGACGAACTAAGGTTTCTCGGAAGGCAGAAGAAGGAGCTTGAGAAGCGCACGGTCGAGGAAATTGAGAGATGCTACTCCAGGGATCAGATTGGGAAGCTTTACAAAGAGGTAAAAGAAACATGCCACGGATACAAACCCCAAACCGAAGTTTGCAGATATGAACGAGGGAATATCGTAGCAGAATCGTAGTCGATGCCGCTGTCAGGCAGAATGAACCTTTCAACCTGGACTATGCAGAACAATAATTCCGTCCACAATACCTGGATGAAGTAAAGAAAACCATATCTAAGTTTAAATTCAACAAAGCTACTGGATTGGACGGCTTGACTACCGAGCTCTTGAAAGCGGCACGCGATGACTTGGTAAGTAACATATGGTCGGACGAAAGTGTACGCAATGAATGGAACCTGATCATTGTTTTTCCGATCCCCAAGAAACTGTAAACTGCGCCAAATACAGAGGCATCAGTTTTATTTACATCGCCTACAAGTCTTCTCTGCAGTATTGAACGGTTGAAGACGCTCGTCAACAAACCGATTGGTCTATATCAGTGTATCCATATGGAAGGCCCATTATTGAACAAATATTCACACTACGGCAGATCTTGGAATAGACCCAAGAGGTCTACCTTTGGTATCCCTGACGAACTCGTTCGTTTGTGCAGGATGACGATAGAGAATGCACGTTGCTCCACCAAGTTCGGTAAAAAAAATCTCTCCGAAGCCTTGGGTGTCAAAACAGGATCTAGGCAAGGCGATGCGCTGTTGTGCGATTTGCCCAAAATCATTCTTGAAAGAGTAGTTCGCGGTAAAGACTTACGCCATTAGGCTATGGAATTCCTTGCCTGAACCCATAAAGCGAGCATCACGAGCGTCTCAATTCAGGATAGCCAGCTTTTCTACAGTTTTGTTTTTCTTTTGCACTAAAATTTGCCTGTATAATATCCTTAAAATTTTAAATAATATAATTCTTTTTTAGTTTCTTGTAATATTAATATGTATCTATGTGAATTGCGAATATAAATTTATTTTTGTTAGTACTCCATAAAAACTAACTCATACTTGTACTTAATCATTACTTCAATCAATTCAATAGAATTGAACTCACGCCTCAACACAAGAGGCACACTCTTTTAAAAGTCCGTCCAATTACTCACATACGCCGATAATATTAACATGATCGGAAGAAAGCTTCTGTATACATATAAGGCAGCAGGATAGTATTAAGTTAAGTTAGTTTGGAACAAAGATCGTGTTGTAATGGATTTTAATAGGCAATATCACTACGCACGTAGACGGTGAGACCGCGGTGAGAGAAGAATAATGTAATAATGGAATGATTCTGTACAAAACAACGGCTTTCATTTACAGACATGTGCGAACGAAACTACTTTACGATCCAGTATCCATCTATGACTTAAAAAAAGCACAAACATCAATTATGACGTGGCCGTGGCTCAGCTGGTAGTGTAATGACTTCCCTAACAGTGTCTGAAAGACATTTCTTTTTTTCAGGCAACAATCATGTGAGATGAGTGGTTGCCTATAATACAACAAGTCCAATCACACGAATAATTTAGTCTCCCCATTAATTGTTTGATGTCAACTATGGAGCGAAATAGCCACTGATCCCAAACATCTTTCTTTCTCTTGTTGTCCCGTTTTCCAAAAAACTTGAAGCACGCTCATGCATTTTAAAAGTAGTCATATCGCCTTGAATATTAAGTTCTCAAAATGAAAAAAAAGAAGCTAATCAGAGCTGTGAACTGAGAATCCAAAGGCTGGTTTATCGAATCAATTTGTTGTCTCGGTAATCGTTCTCTAGTCTGGTATCATAACAAATTGCATAACCAGAATCTATTCAGAAAAGGAGGAAGCATCACGCCACGGTAAAGTACTACTAACGCATCTTCTCAGCTAAGTTTTGAACCATCTGCGCGCCGTCAACCACGTATCACCGAACGCTGTCATAATGAGATAACTAAGTGTCCAGGTACATCTTGACAACTTAGGGTTTAGACATGTAATGGACTAACATAATGTTGATCGCTTTATTATAGGGACATCATGTGTGAGCAGGATTTCTGCCCCAAAATAAATTGGGTATGAATTGTTAGATGATAAACTTTGCAGATATTGGCTCTTTCAAAAACCTTTCTCCACTGACTGCCTCATATATTAGTGATCATCTGTTTATGAAAGGGTGAATATCAAATGATTCATTGGTCTGATCTGAAACAGAAGATTTTATCCGAAAGCAAGCACGTCCTCTTGAATACTTCTGGACACTATACGAGAATCGAAAGATTATAAGATCTAACCAATAGCACTAGAGTAAATAAATTATATTGGAAGAACCTTTCGTAATGGGTTCTCCGGAAAGCGAGATCCCTGTGGTGTGATTACGCCAGCACTCAAACCCATAAACGGCTTAATGGCATTCCAACGGATATACATATATATTAAAAGTACTATTAATAACACCTGGAAAACGCATTCACTTGTTAAGATGACCTGTAAATTCAAACTTTTTCTGAAAGAATACAAACAGGTGAAAATTGTCAAGCACTCTAAATGAAATCAACCTTAATCAGTATTGTACATACAACGCTTTGCCAATAGGACGTAGTTAATGAACAATAAGCTTTGACTTCAAACACTTGAAGAACTCTAATGACGTTTGTTTACATTGAACGATTTTTTTTAGCGCCATCTCGTTTCGCATAGCAATTCTAATTGCCGGCTGTCACTAGAATTCCAGCTGATTGTTAAAAAAATATAAAAAAACTTTTGGTGCTTCAAAATTTTTGCTTTTTAATTTCGTAACATTTCGGAAATTGATTAATAAAATTTGTCTGAGCAAAATGGCATCGGTTTTTCATCAAATCTTTAAACAGACTCTAGTCCGCACCAGTTTCCGGAATAGCTTCCAATTCTCCGCCAGAACCTTTAGTGCAGAACAAAATGTAAACTTCGACAAGGAAACACTCGACAAACTGGTGAAAACAAATAAAGTTGTGGTTTTCATGAAAGGCAATCCGGAACAACCCCGTTGTGGGTTCAGTAATGCAGTAGTACAAATAATGCGGATGCATGGTGTGCCTTACGACGCACACGATGTGTTGCAAAGCGACGAACTGCGGCAGGGTTAGATACATTTCAGGTTTTCTTTCTGAATTGCAATTCATTTTTTAAATTCATCCTCAGGAATAAAGGATTTTACTAACTGGCCAACAATACCACAAATATTTATTAACGGTGAGTTCGTTGGTGGATGTGATATTGTCCTTCAAATGCACCAAAGCGGGGATCTAATTGAGGAGCTCAAGAAAGTCGGTATTACGAGTTTACTTTTGCAAGAAGCAGAGAAGAAATCTGATGAAAAGAAGTAGCTGATACTATATATTATATGTTAGGGTTTTATTTGTTGAATGAATAAATTTATAAATTAGTTTGCAATTATTTTTTCTCGGTCAACAATTGGAGAAGTCGTGCCTCGACATGTGTTAAGCAGGTGATTGCCAATATGGACTTGCATTCCTCACGAAATCCATGATTATTGGAAGTTTTGATAATTTTGCCAATTGATTTTGCCACAGACTTGTAGTATTTCAATTGATCCTTGTTGCGTTCCGTATGAGTAGTCTTCCACTTACCCATTTTTGTTCCGAACCGAAATATACTCGCAACTATAATGATTTGAAAACAACAAAACAAATGCGATAATGTTCATAATGTGCAGTTATATGGATAACGTTAGCTTTTGAGGATATTAGTGAAGTGTTTGGTTTTTCTTACATGAAATCACTTCCGGTTTCACAGGATGTGGTTAAATTACTTTAGTACCTCCACAAGTCGGGTCATCACTTTAACAAATAACACTTGTCTAAAAATTATTATTTTATTGACACGATAAACCATACGTGATTTTGATGCTTAAAGGTTCTCCTAGCAGGATTGTAACTTTGAAATCTTCTAACACGTATCAATATTTAAATGGTTTTGGCACTTAAAGGTTAGCAGTTATCTTTTCCGTGAGTATTTAATTTCTGGAAAGCTTCTTCTAAGTGTTAAACAGTAGTCAGCCAGCATACTAGGACGCCAATTGCATTGGTAAGATTTTTCCATGCTATAAATTTCGTGGTGAAACCACGTCTTCGTGCCTAACCGCTCCTAAGTTCAATGAAATTAATTGAAAGGCGTAGCCAGTATCTCCACAGATTCGTTCCTATCTGCCTTTGGTAGATTTTTTTTTCGATGTCCGACCGTGTTCCTCAGCAACACTTTTCCGATAATGGTACTAATTTTGTAGGTGCGAATAAAATACTCACCAAGGAAATTCGAAAGGCATTGGCAGACGTAACCTCGGATACAGAAAAATCGTACCTTGCAAGGGATTTACGTTGGGATTTTATTCCACCAGGTTCTCCTCACATGGGTGGTTTATGAGAGGCCGGTATAAAGCCTTTCAAAACCCATTTCAAGAAAGTTGTGGGAAACTCAAAACTCACCCTGCTTGTTAAGCATGTATTCTTGGCCCATTTCTGCACTAAGCGAAAATCCATTCGAATCCCTTCCGTTAACACCCTCCCACTTCCTAAAATGTGCACCTTTTATTGTCTTACCTGAAAGTTACATTAGTAACTCCACTGTGCTTAAGAATTGGCAGAGAATTCAACAAAGTTTACACTCCTTTTCAAAGCGATTTGAACAGGAATATTTAGGCGATCTTCAACGAAAAACAAAATGGAAATTTCCTCAGAGAAATATTGAACTTGGTGATGTGGCGGTTGTTCGCAGTGAAAAGTTGGCACTTAGTTAAAGTTGTTGCCATTCGCCCAGTAAAAGATGGAAAGGTTCGCGCTGCCGCTTTAAAAACTCATCAAGGGGAAATTGTACGATCCATAGTACTCGTAAGTTATGTTTGTTGCCCGTCGATCAAAAATTAATTCAAGTTCAAAGAAGATGAAATTTCTTGTAATATGATTTAGGAATAAAAAAAAGCCTATACAAATTTTGATATTTATGTATCTCTTAAAGCACAGTACCTATTGAAGTTGCTGAAAAACTAGTTTCAATATAAATTATCCCACTAACAAGATTGAGTGAAACGGGGCACTCATAAATCAACCCCCAACGTTGGATTTACAAACTTTTTTTTTCAGTAGCGAGCCGAGGCGCTTCTTTACAAAATACATCCAACGGTGGATTGATTTGAATTCGACTTCTCGGATTTTGATTTCCTACATACGTTTTTGCAAAGGGTGGCCAGAATGTTAATCCTACATTAACAAAAATATTAAATAATATAAATATTAACAAAATTTAAAAACACAAATAACACTATTGGCAACGCCATATTTGGAAAAGCAGCCGAAAGGGAAGCATCAAGGAAAAAACAAAAGGGAAATTTAAGGAATAAAAAATAAAAATTAAATTCAAAATTTTGTATTGTAACTTTCCCATTTTGAATAGTAAAATAAAACAAAAACACAAAAAAACGGGATCAACCGTTACTAAACGAACGGAAATGACATCAAACACCTTCGCGGAACAGGGACTTTCCTTGACAGCATGATTATAAAAAAGTGCAATTTCAAAATAAGCGATCTACCAAATTAAGTAAGATCTCTCATAGAAGAAATAACACCATATGAATTATGAACTAGAAATTACTTTACGGGCTTCGAAATGTTTGCAGAGCAAACAACAAGTGTTAAAATAATTTCAACCAAACCTAATGCCTAAGACACAAAAGCGCTTCGGCTTTTGTGACATTACGTTTTATTCGCTTTGAAATGACATTTCTGAAATTGTCTACAATTGTTCCACAAAAAAAAACCTGCAAGTTGAAAATTTGTTTGTGTTTAATTTGTTTCAATTGAAAGCATGTCTTCATTCAAAATTAATTAGTTCAAATTTTCACAATTGTTTTGTCAACTATTGCACGAAACATTTTTGTTTATCAGCTGTTAGCTATAAAAACCTAAAAAAAGTGCAGCCTGTCCCAAATTTTGCTTCGCTTTGAAGCCACGTTACGTAACTTACGTTCTTCATTAGGAATGTAAAACTTAAGTTCGAAGTTCAAAGCGACATTGTGGTTGAACTTGAAACGTCAAATACAAGCCGAAACAAGAGCCCTGTGTTTTATAAGTGCCTGCTTACATTGGCGACGGGATGAAAGTCCTCACCATGAACGTCGTGTTCACATTGTCATGGGGCTGAAAGACTTTTTGACAAGTGGAACACTTGAATCGGAGCATTTTTAATTTTTAAATTTGCGCAGCTAGCCTGAAACATACCTTTTTTCCTATTCTTCACACTTCCTTTCTCATCAACGATCAAAACTAAAATGAAAAAATATGTCAGAAATGGAACGATATGGAAAAAAACGATGTGTTGCACACGAGAATCCACTTTAGAAATGGATTCTCGGTGGAAGTAATCCTTCTTCTTCCCACTTCAATAAAAAGCGTTGCCTCTCTTTCGGACAATCTTCCTGCCCGCGCCAATGTGAACAGGCACTAACGTTTTCGTTTGGGCTTTTTTGTGGTGTACCCTGATTTTTATTTAAATGGAACACTAAGAACTTCTTCGGACTTTTATATTTTAAATATATTAGCTTGCGAAACAATTTGAACACTCAGAATAATAAATTGGCCAAATACAGCCGATTGCACGAAAACAGAAATCGGGTTTGACACACAATCCTATTTGACGTTTATAGAGGAGAGAAATTAAATTTCGATTCTCAAAAGAAAACGAGAAGCGAGATTTTGATTCTGAAAAATGAGGGGAAATGGTTGTGACCTAAACTTTTCTTCTTCGGAACGTGGAGAAAAGTCCAAATGAAAAATTAAAAGCAGATAGAATGTCCAAAATGTTTAATTTAATGATTTCTGAAGGGGAAATGTAAAATGAATTCTAGACTCGGTGCCACATTTGCAATAACAGAGAACTCATTTTCAGACCTTGACACAGAAGTCAACAAAAAAGTTGTACTTGCAAATGGAATCCAGTCGAAAGGTAAAGGGGACATTCAACTGAAATAAGTAAATTAATTCAATAAGGACCCGTCAGTCAAGTTTCAAGAAGTTCTGAATTCAATGGGCTACGATATATATATAAAAGTTGTTTAAGGTGACACTTGTCATATAAACAAAGATGATCTATCAGATGGTGTGCACAAATTCATTAAAATCTGTATTCGCTTAAGGAAAATTGAAACATAGTCAATGAATAAAACAATATATACATACGAGTATATACACTTCACATTACTGGCACAGAGCTCTAGGCCATTGTTTTTCAGAATCTATACTACAGATGAAATCTAAAGGACTTGCAGCACGCATGGACATGAAGAACTGCAAGGTTGTACATGGCTATAATACCTGTCCAGTTGGGAAGTATACAGGGCCACCATTTCCAAAAAAAAAAACAGAATTCAGCTCTGAGGCGCTGTTTGACATTATACACACAGATTGTTGTGGTCCTATTGAAGAGGCAGCTCGTTCTGGTCACAGGTATGTACTAGATTTTTTTAATGTTTTTTAATATTTTGTCAGTTAAAGCAAAGATTAGAAGTTTTTGATAAAGCAAAAAATTATGTTGCTATGGTTAAAAATAAATTCAACAGAAAACTAAAATTAATAAGGACCGACAGAGGAGGCGAATACACGGAAATGCAGTTGTCGATTACTTCAAGCGTGAAGCTTTAAGGCCAAGGCCCATAGAATCCGTTGCGTCCGTTGCGTGAATTGCGTCGACTGGCAGCTCGATAGAATATACACGTTGTTATGGAAGCAGGCCTATAAACAAAGGATATGACGGAACGGACGGATAAAGTAGATTTAATTTCTACTTTTCAATCCGTTGGCAGTTCACACATTCACACATTGAGGACCATACTTTCACACATTGATGTTCACGCATTCACAAATTGAGAGTAAGCACTTTCATTGGTGGAGACATTGAGAGAATGAGAGAGAAATTGTCATAGCTTGAAAGAAAATATTGAGATTAAATGACATTTAAATTTTTTTGTTTCGTTTCGTTCGTTATTCTGCCAACGTATGCCACGGATTCTATGGGACTGTCATTTCCGTCAAATACATTAACGTCAACCTATCCGGCATCGTAACGGACGCAACGGATTCTATGGGCCGGAGCCTTTACTCATTCGCTCTTCGACAGCATGCACTCTTGAGCAAAATGGCGTTGCAGAACGAAAAAATCGATCTTTAGTTAAAATGTTAAAATGCATACTCAGTGAGGCAAATACCGAAGACGTTATGGGGTGAGGCAACTTAACAGCAAATCACCTGCAGAATCATGAATACAATCATGAATACAACACGTTGTCAGCGGTGGTATAATAAGGTTCCAAATTGAAGTCACCTCAAGCCAGTTGGTGGAAAAGGTTTTGTGCCTGTGCCAAAGGAGACGCGTAATAGGTTTGATGGCAAATCAGATGACGTTAGTTGGCTATGGCCCACATTCAAAAACGTATCGGATGCTTGGCTGTAACTATTGTATATACGAGGGCGGGTCAATAAGTCCGTGACTTTTTGAACTTCTGACCTCTTTAGTGAAACAGCAACACTGCTCCTGTCAACAGGCATCTGTCAGTTGACTCCTGTCAAAATTTAAACTTGCTGCGTCAGTTAGTTTGTGTTTGACAGCTATTTTTATCAGACTACTCACTAATTTCTTGCGAAAAAAAACCAAAAAACCAAGACAATGCAAGGGTGCACACATGTGCAGTTGCCATGGCAAAAATCCATGAATTGGGCTATGAATTGCTCCCTCATCCACCCTATTCTCCAGATTTGGCTCCGAGCGACTACTTCCTGTTCCCAAACCTGAAGAAATGGCTTGGTGGAAAAAGATTTGACTCCAATGATGAAGTCATCTCGCAAACAAAGGCCTATTTTGAGGACCTCGACAAATCATTTTTTTTGGAAGGGATAAAAAAATTGGAGAAGCGTTGGACAAAGTGTATAGAGCTTAAGGGAGACTACGTTGAAAAATAAAATTATTTTTTTATCAAAAAATCTGTGTTTTATTCCAAAAGTCACGGACTTATTGACCCGCCCTCGTATTATAGATAGCAAGAGACGTGATTTTTTTTTCAAAAGAGGAAATAAGATGTTGTGAGCTTCCAGTGCATAAGCACTGGCGATACTAATGCATGTTAAAATTGCATAAAATTGTATCGAGGACTGATACAATACTTAGTACGTGACTACAAACTTATCGAGCACTTCTAACATTAGGCTAACAACAAAAATGGTACAAGTGTATTTTGAAGAAAAAAATAGACCTTCAAAACTCAAAAATTTTTGCAAGATAATCCGCAATTTTATTGTGGAATTGGGTTCAATGATGAGGCTCACTTTTGACTCCAAGTATACTACGTTAATAAGTAAAATTGACACGTTTTGAGTGAGAACAATCCGCAGGCGACACCTTAGACATCATTGTACTGAAATGCACTGATTGTTGTGATTTGTAAAATGAAAGCATTTTTTTAAATGAGATATCAGTTTTCCGAGGCTTCTTAAAAGTAAAATACCCTACAAAATATGGCGAATCTAAGAAAAGTGGATAATTTCATCATTAAGGTGACTCGAAGGCACATTGTAAAAGCAATGGCCTCGACGAACAACCTTATTTTATCGGCTCACTTTCTCAATTATTTGTATTACTATAGTTTACGTTCCAACGGCTACTTCTCTCCGTTTTTCTCAGGCTCAAAAAACAGTCTATCAAAGGAGCTGCATGAGCTCTCCCTTTTATGTCCGGCTATGCTCTAGGTAATTTGCCTGCGTCCACAGTTAGAGCTTCCATTGGCAGTTGAGTCTCATAGGAATGTAACTGCAGACGGTATGATCTTTCAAGTTGCCGACAAACCAAACTAATGTTGCTCGACTTCTCTAAGAGGTCAGCGGCTTTCCTAGTGTCAAACACTAGGAAAGGCTACAGGCTGCTTATTGGCGTCGTGGCGGGGAATTACACTTTTGCTAATCACTTAAAAGAAATGCTTAGTTATACATTACTAAGGCTGTAGCCAGCAGAACAAAGCAGCTTTGAAGTTAAAGAGAAGAGGGCTGAATATCTTTTTCTGTAAAAGGTTTTTGAATAATGTTTGGATATGGGGTTTTTAAAGTGGGATTGGTGGTATATGCCAGAACTGTGGGTTGGTAAACTGTGAGAGACTTTAATTTTGCATTCATACACCAAATGTGTCAGTGCAAGGCAATTGTAGCAGTATTTTGGCGTGTGTGCTACCTTTCTTCGGGAAGAGATATCAATGTTCAAAATTTTCTTGCATAAGCGCAAGGGGTGATTACTGATGGAATAATTATTTTAGTCAATATGGAAAGTATTTACTCGTTTCGAACTGTTATTTGGAACTTGGTTGACTTGTTTGACCTTGCTTAACTTCTTCAACGGATTCGGGTATTTCGTATCTGGAGCAAGAAAATCATCTAGGGATGTCCAAATGGGAAATTCATTCTCTTTTGGAATATCTTGTTCCCAGAAGAACAAAGTATTTTCGTTAAGCGTCTAGCTGTTTTTGTGTATGTTTAAGCATTGGGAATAAATTGTCCGAATTTCATTCCACAATGCTTCAATCTCAAATTTTCAAGCCTCTAGTTGTTACTGGTAAGAATATCTCTATTTGGATTATTGCGACAACTTTTAATGATCTCATTTATTTGTGTCATCGGAAAATAAATAAAGGGTTTTCCAATAGGGACTTGACAATTTTGAATTTAATTTGTGAACGCACTTTTTCACTAATCATCAAACTGTCACTGTCAATTTATTCAGTAAACTCAACATTTTCGTCATGGTAAAGTACACGAACGAGCAACGTCTGCAAATTATAAAAATTTTCTACCGAAATTCGGAATCGGTTACTGCAACTTTAAGAGTGTTACCTCCAATTTTCGGTAGTAATTCTCGCCCTAGTAGACAGGCAATAACAAGTTTAGTGCAAAAATTTGAGTTTACATATTCGTTGTGTGATGTTGCCATGTCAGTGACCAACAGGTTGGTCCAAGTGTCGAAAATATCGCTGCCGTTCAGGCGTCCGTAGCAAACGATCCAAATCAGTCAATTCCACGGCATTCTCAAGAATTGGGCATCACTCAGACGACGTTATGGCGTATTTTGCGTAAGGATCTTGGTTTACACCCATACAAGATCAAGCTGACTCAAGAGTTGAAGCCGATGGACTATTTGAAGCGACGTGCGTTCTCCGATTGGGTTCTGGAAAAGATGCGCCAAGATGATGAATTTCATCGCAAAATCATCTTCAGTGACGAAGCTCAATGGATTCGTCAATAAGCAAAATATGCGTTATTGGTCGGGTGAAAATCCACATGTGGTTCATGAATCATCACTTCATCCACAAAAAATAACTATTTGGTGCCGTTTGCACGCTGGCGGCGTTATTGGGCCATATTTTTTCGTCGACGATAACGATCGTCACGTTATTGTGAATGGTCAGCGTTATCGCGCCATGATCACCGATTATTTTTGGCCCGAATTGGAAGATATGCACTTGGACGACATGTGGTTTCAACAGGATGGTGCCACAAGCCACACAGCACACGCTACAATCGATTTATTGAAGGGTAAGTACGGTGAGCGTGTTATCTCAAGACATGGGCCAGTCGATTGGCCGCCTCGTTCGTGCAGTTTAACGCCGCTTGACTATTTTCTGTGGGGCTACGTTAAGTCATTGGCTTATGCCAACACGCCGACGACTTTGGAACAGCTCAGAGCCAACATTGAACGCGAAATAGCGGCCGTTTCGGCCGAAATGTGTGACCGAGTCGTTGAAAATTGGGTCCTACGAATCGACCGCTGCAAACGTGCCCGCGGTGGCCATATGAACGAAGTTGAGTTCCATTCATAAATGTTTTGATTGTATTTCAAGCCGATAATAAAGTTTTTGAAATATCTCAAATGGTTTTCGTTTTATTTAAAAAAAAAATGTGTCAAGTTCTTATTGGAAAACCCTATATCTTCGACAGTAGACATCTTTGAACCTGAAAAAGAGCGAGTAGACGAATTTAGACCAAAACCAATTTAATTGAAAATAAAAAAAAACTCTTTATTCGATGGAGAACTCAACAAAAAAATTGATTTACGCAAGACGCAAAATTATTTTAACGGGAAAGAAACAGTAAATTTGTCACCCTGAGAACAGCTGGAAGAGTATATATAAATAAATCATACGATCAAAAATATAAGATAACTATATTTTACAATAAATTTTGTTGCCCACAGAGCAAAAATTCTTCTAAAATCGTTAATCATCGATCCGTTTCGAAGGACCAAAAAAATGTTTTTTTTTGTTTTTTTTACTATTCAAAATGAAAATGCACAGATACAATATTAAAATTTTGAATTTAATTTTTAGTTTTTATTCCTCAAAATCTCTTGTTTTTTTCTTGATGCTCCGTGCACGGTCTTGTTACGATTGACACATCTCCATGTTCACATTTTTCGTGCTCTAGCTTTCTCCATCCATTCCCCTTTGTATGTTTTTCCGAATGTGGCATTGCTAATAGTTTTATTTGTGTTTTTAATATTTTGTTTGTTTTTATTTCTACGTTAAAAGGTCCAATAACATAATAACGATAGCCTGTTGGACTAGATCGTAGTGAAGTTTTGCAATATTAGTCTTGTTCTTACGTTCGGCCAGGCGTTATTCTTTTCTTTCAACCAAAGTACAATTTCTTTCTTTCTCTAATAATTGTATAATTTTCGAAGCTACCTGATTATTATTAATTGATGTTGGTACAGTAGAGGACAGAGTTTGTGTTGCTAATTCGAATAAGCCTTATTGCCGTGCTTTTTTTTAAATTGTCTTCGAAATTTTCTCATCTTCCTTCGTTCTGGCATTCTTTTTAAGATGCAAGATTTTCGGAGAAAAGGGTTCGTCGATTGCTGAAAAGGTGTTTTTTGTGCCGAACGATGTGGGCTACCTGTCAATCCGGATGACTAGTTTAATTTTAGATTGGCAAGGACCTCGAATTCCGTCCAATTGAGTTTGCTGCATTTGAACCCTGGAGTGTGTTATGTGTTTTATACATATCTTCCACTATAATGGTAGTTATTATTTAATGGAAGTTCCTCAAGGATGTCGGATTATTACAACATGATGCGCTCTGAATATATACTCGTACAATAGTAATAGTACGAGTATTTCAATTATTTTGTGAAACAGATTAGAATATTACATATTATGTTGGGAATTCATATATGAAATTTGGTTCACAACCTAACGAAAGTTTGTTGATATGCAAAAATAATATATTTTCCATTCATTTTGGTTTTAGCGATGCGTTTTCTTCAGATAAATTTTGATCCGATTTTGGTAAAAGACTTTTCGATAGAACTGACCTAACCATCACAATTAAATATATTATTTTTTAACTAATTAATTAAAAACTATGGCATACATGCAAAACAATATATCCAGTTTTGCATGTATGCCATAGTTTTTTTGTGGGGTCAAATCGTAGGACCATCCCTAAGAGTAATCGACACAAAAAGACTCATTGCCTCCATGGGGCCACCGCCGGGCAACGCTGGTTATTTCACGACTTATGAATTCCGGCAAATATGAGCGACGAAGAGGAGCTAACCTCTTTAAAAAAAAAAACTTTAATTCCAAATAGAACCTTTAACCAACGATACACAAGAGAAAACATTGCCCTAGGACTAATTCAACAACATGGGGAAAGATATTCGGCCTATTGAGCGAAAAATAGAATTTGCCCGAGCAGGTTTTAGACTGAGAGCTGCTTTACTGATCAGTTCCAAAATTAAATATCTTCTCGTTCCAGGGTTTAACACCAGCGATTTAGTGGCATCGAACTACCTCGGGGAAATGCATTGCAAAAGATCATGTGAGACTGAGTCTATTTCCCCGGAGACATAGAAACAATACTTCCTGTTTTGGTACAGAACCTGATCGAACTGCGCCACATCTCGTTCTTGAATGTGATGCCAATGCCTGCAACCATATCTGGGATAGCAGCGACGACAACAAACGGGATGAATTATTGTACATTCATGTTATATTTTTAACAAAAATCTGTTTTTATGTAATACCCCTATTAACCCACTTTTATCAATTTCTTCATAATCTTATCTAGGTTTGGCATGTGTCAGGTGAGGCATCCTTATCGGACAATGTGCACGTAAAGTTCAATAAAGTATGCAATATCAGACAGGGTCAAACTAGATACATGAAGAAACTCGCGAACTGGAGTACTTTTCAAGAAAATCTCGTTTTCAAAGTTGACTCACTGCCCTCATCTCTACAGTTCAGGGTGGAACCCTCAACTTGAACTAATACTTAAAATGTTGAGAATTTTTTATAACAAATCTAAACACGCCGCTAATTTGGACCTATACATGTCCGCTTGTAATTGAGAAAGTCCAAGATAGCTAGCTTTCTGGAGAAAGAATTGCGGGAACCTGGAAAAACTTCCAGAAATCTCGTGTCTCCAAAAAGTTCTCTCTCAAAGGAATCTTCAATTAGCTTAGGTCTGTTACAAATAGTAGAAGTACTTTCACAGCTAGTCGAGATGAAATTCTAAAAATGCTACTTAAAATTCATTTTCCAAACTCGACCCCTTTAAACAGCACACAGTATATCAATTCTTTCTATCTCTATCTCATTTTCACAAAAACTTAACACGTGCTCAGGCATTTTAAGTGTAGTTATACCCACTTGGGTGTTAAATTCTTAAAAAAAAAAAAAAACAAATAACAAAAATTTATCCGAAAAAAAGGATAAACTTAGTGAACTACCTAAATCTTATCGACCCATAAATCTTACATCATTATTTCTGAAAATCATGGAAGGACGTTTCGATTTACACATCAGACACCATCCAACAAAAAATCTCCTCTGCATCCTCACAATATGCATTCAGGAAATAAAGATCCACAGAAGGCGATCTACTAAATCTGGTAACATAGATTAAAGAGGACTACCGACAAAAGGAGAATGCAATATGGTTTGCTGTCAAATCAGATTGTTGTGAAAACAAATCATTGTGGAAGTGGAAAATGAAGACCCCGAATCTAGAATTACTAAAAGACCTGAAATTGTTGCATACTGCAATCGAATTATTGGCTGGCCATTGAATATTTCCGCTATAAAACCAATTCTTGAATTCTAATTCTGAATTAAATGTTCCCAACTGTCAATTTTCGTACGAAACCCCAGAGAAAACAAGAGAAGAACTGTTCAGGGAGTTCTAGACGTAAATCGGTGAACTACCCAGGGGCGGACGAATATGAGAGAGAAGGAAGGTACGGAGAAAACTTTGAGATAAGTCTCTTAGGTACATACTCGTAACTCGAGCAACTTAAAAGCAGATGTTCTATCCTGTTGAAATATGGATCAGGGACTTTGAAGCTGCTGCGGAGATGTTTTCTTGGGGAGACATACAGAAAGTCCTTTATGCCAGGCGTCTTTAACCGATTCAGCGAAAGCAGCTCTGCGATCTCAACCTGGGATGGTAAAATGGGACAATTTAAAAGAATTTTTAATAAAAGAATTCGGTGACGTTATCTCAACCGCAGAGGTATACAAGCTGATGATCAACTGCAGGCTGAATATAAATGAAACACTACTAGACTATATGTTTGCTATAGGGACTTGAGGCCAACTTGAGGAGAAGACAGTGATTAAGTACGTTATCGATGGGATAGAGGATAAGCCCAACAACAATATGCTGCTCTATGGAGCAAATTCTATGAAAGAGTTTAAAGAGAATCTAGCTAATTACAATACAAGCGCGTCTGAGATAGCCTTCCTAAAGAAAGTAAATCGGAGTATAACCGACGTCGTGATGAAAATTCGAAAGATAATAAAACAGGTATAAACAGAAATAACGAACGAGGCGCACAAAGATGATACAATTGTGGAGATGTGAACCACAAAAGCCGCAACCTTGCTTTGCATGCAATGAGTTCGGACACAAATCGAACAATTGCACTAAAAAGAACGGAAATAATGAAAAAAAGTAAATTATTCGCATGCCGGATACAAAGAGACAAACTGAGGTTGGAAGAAGATCATGATAGAAGGTCAGGAAATTTTTGCTGATATCGACACAGGCAGTGCTGTCACTGTAATTCGGTATGACGAGTACATGGAAATGAACTTACCAGAAATGCAAAAATGTCAGACGAAGTTCGACACTGTGTCTATGGAGCCAGCACCGTCGCCGGTCTATTTTGAAGGCATCGTGAGGATCGATGGACGAGTCTACAAGACCCGAATTTACATTTAATCTCGAGCTTACATGAAGCAACCTATAGTTGGAAAAGATATTCTGACTGGAACAACGATTAAATAGCAGAAAGACGAGGTTATAATTCTTAAGGAAGACACATGTGTACTCGAGTGCTTTAATCTCTCAAAGGCGCTCGATGTTGAATTTAGCTTTGTCAATCTGAAGTATGAAGACTAAATTAGAGAATTGGTCGGAAGTTATATTCCCACCTTAAAAAAAACATACCAATGAAATGAAAATCGTTCTAAGCTCCACTCTGCCAACGCCCAGAAGATTAACACCCCTCGAGAAAAGACCGTGAATGAGCAGATAGAGCAGTGGTTGGAAGGTGATATAATAAAACTCAGCTGTTCGGAGTTTGCTTGTCCAATCGTACTAGCTAAGAAGAAGGATTGTGCAAAGAGGCTGTGCGTGAGCTATTCGAACATCAACCGGGAGATCATATTTACAAGACCGTTGTCCGATGCCACAGATAGACGAACAAATTGATGCGTTGAGTAAACCTAGGGCATTTTCTAAGCTCGATCTAGAAAATAGCTTCTTCCATGTCGCAGTAGCAGAAGAATGCAAATTACTCCTTCCGGACAGTATGAATTCAACAAGATAACTTTTGAACTAGGTATGTAAGTCTCCCGCGGTTTCCCAACGTCACGTATAACCAAATTCTTAAACCGCTGCTAGAACAGCAAAAAGTTATGCTCTATATGGATGATTTGCTAGTCCTAGCCAAAAGTGAAAGGGAAGCACTGGACAACATAAAACGTATCGTAGATGTTGGATATTGCTATGGGGTACAATTTAAATGGAGTAAGTGACAGTTCCTTTATTACAGAATACTTGGGACCAACAACCGAGAATGGATGTGTAATGCCAACTGAAGCAAAAACGAATGCTGTGATGAAGTTTCCAGAACCGAAGAGGAGGCAAACGGTGCAAAGCTTTATAGGCCTGAGCGAATACTTCAGAAGATTTGTGCCTGGATACTCGATGATGGCAAGACTATTAACAGACCTGCTTCAAAAAGACGCCACTTTTGTGTGGGGTGTAAAACAAAAAACCGCATTCGAAAAAAAAAAAACAGTTCTACGTCTTTACCGGCAAGGCTTGGAGACGGAGCTACACACAGACGCATCGAAATGGGAATTTGGGACAGTACTGTTACAGAAGCGTCAAAATGACTTCCATCCCGTTTACTAGTTACTAACTTACTACAGTAAAAAGACTAAAAAGACCTCGCCGGCACAGAACCGCAGCAATTATAAGTTTCTCATTACTTCTTAGGAATCTACGCCAAATTTTTACCGATTGCGCAGCTTTGGAAGGGACTATGGAGAGAATGGAGTTATCTGCGCGAATCGCAGGATGGGCTCTCACTTTACAAGAATTTGATTATCGCCTGAAGTAAGAATGCGATATGCTGACATCCTCAGACGAAATCCGACTTGTTTTCACGTTACGAGAGAGTTTCTAGCAAAAATCGAGAATGCACAACAGAAAGAAGAACGTTTAAAAACTATATATAAGGAAAACCCTTCCAAAGGAACAAAATTACGACAACTACGTAATAGCACACAACATCATTTACAAAACTGATAAAGAAGGACGAAAGCTACTCTGCATACCTAAACAAATGCTGGATGTAATCATCAAAGACGTTTACAATGACGGCCACTTTGGATTAGAAAAGATGAAAGAAGTTATAAGCAGCGCTTACTTTAAAATGAAAATTCGGGAAAAGCTGAAAACAGTCCGAAAAAATTATACATATACGTTGCATTATGGCAGAGCGGAAATCCGGACATCAAGAAGGATTTTTCAACCCAATCGATAAGGACATACGAGAGCGGGTCAATAAGTCCGTGACTTTTGGAATAAAACACAGATTTTTTGATAAAAAAATAATTTTATTTTTCAACGTAGTCTCCCTTGAGCTCTATACACTTTGTCCAACGCTTCTCCAATTTTTTTATCCCTTCCAAAAAAAATGATGTGTCGAGGTCCACAAAATAGGCCTTTGTTTGCGAGATGACTTCATCATTGGAGTCAAATCTTTTTCCACCAAGCCATTTCTTCAGGTTTGGGAACAAGAAGTAGTCGCTCGGAGCCAAATCTGGAGAATAGGGTGGATGAGGGAGCAATTCATAGCCCAATTCATGGATTTTTGCCATGGCAACTGCACATGTGTGCACCCTTGCATTGTCTTTTTTCTCCTCAAATTAGTGAGTAGTCTGATAAAAATAGCTGTCAAACACAAACTAACTGACGCAGCAAGTTTAAATTTTGACAGGAGTCAACTGACAGATGCCTGTTGACAGGAGCAGTGTTACTGTTTCAGTAAAGAGGTCAGAAATTCAAAAAGTCACGGACTTATTGACCCGCCCTCGTACCTATCACATCGATCACCTCTCTCAACCACTAGGAAGAAATACGCCTACATCCTTTGCGTTGTAGGTGGCTTTACGAAGTTTACCTGGATTTATCCAGTAAAAACTACAACTACAGCAGAGGTAATCCAAAAACCAGAGGCAACAGACAAGTGTAACGCATCAACCGGGTCGTAATATCAGTTCTTACACAAATAATTGCAGAAGATGCATCTAAGATGCATCCAAAGTTGCAGCAGTGCCTGAACGCAACGTGGCAAGAAGCATCAAGCCATCTCCATTCCAGTTGTTAATTGGTGCAAGGATGCAGACGGGTAGTGATTGTCGACTAGCGGAACCAGTCGTTGAGGAGATTCTCAGCATTTCCATGGAAGAGCGAGAAAAGCGAGAGTAAAAGCTAAGAAAAACATCAGGTAGATTCAAAAGAGAAAACCAGAAAACTTATAATAAGAAGTGAAAACCGACTGAGGTCCAGTAGCCATAAAACATACTCAATTTGGCACCATACTGAAGCGGTGTGGGTCCGTATATCGACATCACATTAGAAAAATAGGAGATACAGAAGGCCCACGCACAACTTCTAATAGTGTAGGCTTTCTAAAGCCATGGGCTTCATCAGCAATAACCGAAACAGTTCCTGTCTTCTGCTCGAAAACATGAGTAACAACAATGTAAAGAAAGGATCATTCGACAGAAGAGTCTTAGGCAGAACATTAAGGAATCATTAGAAGCATAACAGAAGATGTTGGGGACGACCTAGTCGAGGACTTCTGGAATGTAGGATAGCCGATTGTGGGTTTGGCAGCATCACTCTTGTCAAATATTAACTTCTACTATTTCGAGCTGCAAAAAACCAAACTTACGAGTACATAAAAAAAGAAGAATAAGAAAGGCGAGAAAAATAGGAACGGCAGACGGAGAAGAAAGAAGTAATTTTTTTTCTATCAAAACAATCAGGCGGAAGACGAGTTATCCAAGGGATTATAGAGAAGAACCTAATTTCAATTTTATATATTTATATTTTTTAATTTTGTATCAAAATTTGAATTTAACTTGAATTAAAGCCGAAGTATTTGTATTCTCCGTGATAACTCATCAATGGATACCTACTCGTACATATGGATACATACACTCGTACGTTTATTCTCAAATACAAGCCGTAGATCTCGTCAAAAGATGATCAGCACAATAAGAGTAGGATGTCGACACCATACTATATTACACAAAGAAAGTATGTTTAAAATATGTATTACTATTATTATTATTTCTACACGCTTCATGCGTCAATTCATGTGTTAACGCTTAATCAAGCTCATGAGATAGAAGATCACACAATAAATTCAAAATTAGCTGAACTCAGTCATTCGAAAAAAATGACTAGCTACTCGACATGGCTCTGTATCACTCGTGTCTAAAAATTCTGTCATACGAGTATACAGCCTAGAAATTGATAAAGAGGTGATGAGTACCGATCTGGACTTGTATTTTTCTATAGGATCTCCCGCAGTGCATTATCTACGGTGGACCTACCCGGCCTAACAGCGCACTGAAAGGGGCCAATCAGAACGTTAAAAATCGTTCTAGACGTTCACATAATACGAAAGTCAAGACCTTGAACTCGGGGTTAGGGGCCTCCTTTTTCACAGAGTTGAGTTCTGTGCGGTTGGGGTCAGAACTTTCGTGATTAACGACTCCTTCGATACCACGGAACGCCATCAAAGTAAATTTCTTGTACGAGGGATCTTTCAATTTTGAATACTACTCTATGGAAATGCTTTGCCATAACCTGAAATATTATATCAGTCACGTACACCGACATCGATCTAGTCCATAGACGCATACGCCAGCTGGGTCAATTGAGTCAAGGAACAACGATACTGTTGTTGAATACAAGTCTTTGAATACATCACAGAGGAACAGTGCACCCGATGATGTTATTGCACAAGTTGACGATGAATTTAACCACGTTGAAGTACGCAACTGGAGGCGATTAGAAAATCTGTATAAGTAAGTAAGATAGAATCTAGGTATCTACTTAGTCTATCAAATCAATGGATATTGATATGAGAACTGTGTCGAACTTAAATTTCCAATCCTTTATGCTGGAACTGGCATAAAGGAGTATCATGGTTTCGACTTTCTTTCTTCTTTTTATATTGCAGAATTAAGAAACTACAATAATAAGTTAATTTTAAGCATTAAGTTAACAAAAATCTAGATTGAAAATGTAGGCAAGGAATGCAATTTGTTAGGCCATTTGAGACGTGACATTAAAAGGCTCATTCTTCAGAAAATACGTACATAACACATATACGTTAGTAAATATTTTTTTTTTATTTTTTCAATTTATTTGCTTTTCTTTTCGAGAAGTTTCGCTCTGTAATACTTAGTTGTTAGTCAAAACCAATATTCTTTTATCATTCATGTTTCTTGTGGCTTTTTTAAGGAAGAAATGTTAAAAATAAATTTGATCAGTTTTATATATATTTTTTTTTAACAAGCACATTTAAATATAAGTTTTTGTTTTATTTTTGTTTTTTTGTTTAACTACGTTTTATATATGTATAGAATAGAATGTTTTTGTTTTTAACATTTGGTGAGCTAGTGGGAGCGTCTTTTGTTTTAGTAGTAACAATAAAGTGCGGATTAAGGCGGAATTAAATATAAATGATTTTTGTTTTCGTATAAATATATATATGATTTATTTATAGAATTTATATCCTTTATATTGTATATGAAAATTAAATTTTCACCATAATCTCTACTCTACATACAGTACACAGTTATTGTTTTTTTTTTCTTTTGTTTTATTTGAGAAGTTCATTTTATATTGTTTAAAAACAATCCAATTCGATTTTAGTTGTGTGTCTCAAATTGCTTTTATTATCATTATCTTTTGTGGTTCGTTTCTGTCATGAAACAAACGAGTTGAATGTTTTTATTTTTGTAACATCGTAACCTCTAAATAGTAGAGCTGGCAAATCAAGGAAAGAAGCACTTATTTCGCAAAACTTATTTGAATTCATTTTGTGAATAGGCGCGTTTAAAATACCGGTACGATGTTACGAATGAACACCAAAAGACGATTGCCAATTTTTAAAGATTAAGTAAAATAAAGAAAAATATAATTATTTTAAAAATAAGTGTTACTACGATCATAAATAAAGTAAAACTGTTAGCAACTATGGATGGAACTAGCTTTATAAATATATTCGAGATTATACATACACAGTGAAATTAGAAATATAATTTTATTCTATGTCATAGTCCAAGTCCCTTTTGTTATCGGCCTGATACCGAAATGGAAAAAAATCCGATTAACATTAAAGTGCCATCGAAAACGGCAATCCTTCTGGTGAAGATTCAGTCCTTAGTACTTTGTCCTTTATATGGAAAAATCGAGATATTAGGAAGACTTTCTTGAAATGTTCCTACACACATAGGGGCTATACTAAATTTATTCTACAACACACAAATACTCGTATTACTAAAATTTAGAAAAAAAAAAAACACATGTTAAGGTGCCCTGCGCCGTAAATTAGTTTATTGCTTTTAAACCGATTAGTGATAATGGATCACCTGACTATGACTCGAGACGAAGGTGTGCACACGCCCTAACATATCGTGCTACATTAGATTGTGCCTGTTCACATTGGCGCGGGCAGGAAGATTGTCCGAAAGAGAGGCAACGCTTTTTATTGAAGTGGGAAGAAGAAGGATTACTTCCACCGAGAATCCATTTCTAAAGTGGATGTGGCAACACATCGTTTTTTTCCATATCGTTCAATTTCTGACATATTTTTTCATTTTAGTTGTGATCGTTGATGAGAAAGGAAGTGTGAAGAATAGGAAAAAAGGTATGTTTCAGGCCAGCTGCGCAAATTTAAAAATTAAAAATGCTCCGATTCAAGTGTTCCACTTGTCAAAAAGTCTTTCAGCCCCATGACAATGTGAATGTTCATGGTGAGGACTTTCATCCCGTCGCCAATGTAAACATGCTCATTAAAATATATTAAAAGGTGTTTTAGCATTAAGTCCATGCAACTTTAGAATTGCACACAGAGACCTCAACAAGAGCAGCGGATTTGCAAGAAAACATGTATTCCACTACAGTAATATCATATAGACATAACTATATGTAAATATCGTATATGTAACTAAGTCGCACCTAAACATGAAACAATAAACAAACAAAAAGATCAACATTTACTCGTACAATATTAAAGCTGCCATTTATGCCAGAACATGTCAAGTTTCGGATTCTTCATCTCAATTTGGCTGATTACCTTCGAACCAATTTGATTTTTGTTCACTTGATTATGATCCAAGATAGGGGTATATTTCAAGATTTGTGCACACTAGAGTAGAATAAAGTTAAAAGGGTTTTGAGGATTTAGACCGTGCGACATCGGTAGCGTCTTAGCTATTCATCATGGATTCTACTGTACGAGAACACATATCGATTTCCAAGTTTAAGTGTCTACGCAATAAAATCAAGTACTTGAAACTGTCTCGTACCTGAACTTAAAGCAGAAAACAAGCTCGCATCAATCAAAAATAAGCAGAGGGCAGACAATTCAGGACAATTTTCACCTGACAGCCCTACACCTCCTGTGCAAGCTGCATTATGTGCAGAATTATCCTTACAATGTAAAAGAAAACTTTCAGTTAAATTAGTCAGAGCACATGCAAATACAGAATGGGCTACAGTTCTACAACACTCCTTCATTTTGAACTTTTCTGCAATTTTTCCAGGAAAAATACTCGTACAATTGCTTGGGTAAGATACGAGTATCACCGGCTTTTGAAGTTTAATTTTATTTAAGTTGATTTTTGATATTATTTTTTTTTTTTTGTTAAAAGTGACACATTTATTTTAATAGACCGTCCATTGACATTGGTATCTAAAATTAATGAACGAAACAATTAAACGACCAATGGACCAAACGATACCTCAGTATCAATACACTGACAATGAAGACTTATTTCGCAACGTTTGACGCACTGCACCGACACAAAAGTAGCCTGTTGTCAAGACTAAACACCTTTTACTGACAGACATAACCCGGAGATCATGACATTGAAAACGTCGATCAAAATCTTCTAAACGTTAATTAAAATTAAAAAAAAATAAATTCGGGCTGTAAATAAGCAGCTCGAATATGTTCCCGCAAATAAATAAAATATTTTGAAGGAAAAATTAAAACGACATTTCGTGTCTTAAAATCGCAGCAGACATAGATCGAAATGAGTCCGTTGATGATGTGATCGCGAATCCGGAGGAGAAGGTATGGACGATAAGAGCGACTTTCCAGGAAGTATACAGGGTAAATGAAATCATTGGCCTGAACTACGATCTAGAAAATTTAGTCAGTGTGCGCAATTTCTACATTCGAAATGAAATAGTGAACGGGCGAGAATATGGCAAATAATGACATCGCCACCCCGTTCATTTCAAAGGAAGAGCTTCAAACGATCTTTGAATCACTCAGGAGTAAGAAATCAGTGGGAACCGAGCGAATACCGAACATTGTGTTTCGACATTTCACACTAGAGGCGGTGAACAGTTATACTAGACTGTGGTGTACACCCTATCCCCAAAAGGGATAAAGACATTTCCAATCCGGCGAATCTCCGGTCGATCAGTCTTCTTCCAAACATCAGCAGTAAGGTTTTCGAAAAGTTGATCAACAGAGTCCAAACTAAATGGGTTGAGGATAAAAATATAAATAGTTCCGGTTAACTAATTCTGTTTCAAGAAGGGGCATGATGTCATTCATGCCGCGTCTAAACTTATTGACTTGGAAATAGCCTTCGATACTGTATTGTTAGGGGGACTCTTCTTTAAGCTGAACAGACTGGGCATTAGTAAACCACTACTGTATATTCTGTTTAATATGCTCACAAATAGATAGTGAAAAATGGCGATGTGACGAGCAGAAGCTGAAACATTTCACATTAAAAACGGTCTGCAACAATGTGCAATAAATCGCTGATCCTATTCAACATTTACACAAGTGATCTGATAGGTTCACTTCTCAATCCCATAGACGATTTAATCGCGTACAAATCAGGTCCAAAGATTGAGATCATTACTTACTTACTTAGTACTTTTGCAACGTGACTTCTATAAAATTAAACGATATTGTGACGACTGGAAGTTGAAGATCAACTTTCAGAAGTCGAAAATCATTCTTTTTAGGACGCCTTTAGCGACACCAGAAAGTATTGGCGAAAGTTTTCGATTGTCGGACAACACGGCCAATCGCTTGCATGTAGTGAGATACCTTGGGATCTGGCTAGATTAATATCTATATTTTAGCAAACATGTAGATGTTGCCCTGGCCAGAACCAAAGCCAACTCAATGAGAGGGTGAACGTGATCTGCTACATGGCCTTTATCCGGCCTATGCTTGTATTTGGATGTCCCATATGGTTCGACGTGAAAACAAGTTTATTGAAGAAGATTCGGGTGTTTGAGGTCTTGCCTCAGGGCTTGTATTTGGTTATATAGAACACCAGAGTCTGAGTACATAAAATTCTTTCCCAATGATGTTTTGTACAATAGGGCGAACCTTATAACAGTGGACAATTTCGTTATTAAGGTGACTCGAAAGCACATTATTGCAAGAGCAATGATCTCGTCGAACAACTTGATTTCCGGTCTTTACTACCTAAATTATAATATATGTACTCGTATCATGATATAGTACGCTTAGATGACTTTATCCCTCCAGAAGAGTTCCTCTGTCTAGATATTAAAGGTCTGATCTAGGACAGATTAGCGGTGCCGCTAATCTTCCATTTCGCTGGAACATCTGCGGACAGGCGACTCAACTACGACAGAAACGTCGCACATGGTAATGCGGAGCGTTTCCGATTTAATAAGTTGGTAGGGAGTTGCGACATGGGGAATGTTGTTCCTCAGCACCAACAATATTGGTGGCTTGTGGAAGGAAAGGAAGCTTCTTTGTCGAATTCCTCTATTTTAATACGTTGGAAAACACGTTTGCCATGCGCCATGTAACTTTTATCAGACTTGTGTAATAGAACAAATGGCTTTGCGCATAATCCTATACGAGTACATATAAGCTCTGTAGCACGGTCGAAATACATAAAACGAATTTCATTTCATTTAACGAAAGTTATTATTTTGGTCGATGATAAAGCCTATCACTTTCACCGTTCATAGTCGATAGTGAACCAAAACGGACTGACTAAGCACGCGTTGAAGCAAATAACCCATGTTACCGATGGTTGGTTTCGAATATTTGAAGATTATAATGAATAGAAAGTAAACAGCTTGGTTAGGGATTTCCTAAACGTGATGTACTTGTATGGTTAAGCACACGATGTTTAAAAGCAATTTTGAAGGTGGGCATAATGATAAGTAGATTAACATCAAAGCTGGTAGAAGGATGCTGGTGTTTTTAATAGTGTCCAGCTGATGCAGAAAGATTTTAACAGAGATTTTATTCGGCATAATCATGCTGTTATATTCTTGATGTGGACAAAAAGCCTTGTATGCATACATATGATACCTTAGCATTGAAGTCAGATCAAATGCGTTATGGTATTTTTTAACATGTTTAATAAGACCCCAACCATTTGAAGCATTTTTAGTGATAATAAATATGTAGTCATTTCGATACAAATTGGCATCACGCACATACCGAGAATGGGAAATTATTTAGTTTGAACGAAGTACGCGTCATTCTTGGATAAGAGCAAAGCATTTATTTTATTGTTCACTTTAACGACATGAAAGTAGGATTGTGTTTTTATTGATGATTCACTATTTAATTATGCTGCTAGGCAAGAGATCATTAATGCAAATTAAGAAACTTTTTATTGTAAATATCAAACTAAAAACTGTCTAAAGCAATTTGATTTGATTCCATAAAGAGGTTCAATAACCAATCTTATTGGTAAGTAAGGCAACCATTCAGCGTGTAATGAACAGTCTTGAAGTAAAGTAACTTACGCAAAGAAATACTGATGCAGTGAGGCACAGTGTGACCGTCCATATGCCTTATTCTGATGCTTCAATAACTGCAGAATTTTATTGCGGCATTCAATACACCATAGTCAATGGCGATTGGTCACTCTATCCGATTATCAAAAAGGAATTGACAAGTAACAGTCAAACAAAATCTCCCTAGGATTTAAAATGCATCCGGTATTTTGCAATTTATATTCTATGTTCGATATTAGCAAGCATTTCAAAGCTAAGGTGTTGCCGATAGGAACTCCATTCAAACTAGACTATGTGCAGATGGTAAATCAAATTGTGTGATTTATTCATTAGGTAAAAGTCATTTGCTTCTCGCACATACAATTTGGCAAGTTTTTAGGATGTTTCAAATCCATAATATGAGTAAAGTTAAACTTTCTTTCCATAAGACTATGTTGCATTAATTCCAACTCATCGATTTTCTCTGGTGTTTGCTTCAAATGGCAGGTATGCTTATGGAATTTAGATGCGAATAGTGACAGAAAGGACGACTCACAGATCGAGTAAGAAATAAGAAAATTCAATCCAATATAAATATTAGGAAAGACAGCCAATTACGATTCAATAATCAGTATTTGCTAACACAGCATTAGCAAAAGGACGTGATAAATTTCATTGTTTTAATCTCACAGTGTTTGTTGTTACTCGTATATCTCAGATTTTTCAATATATATAACTTTATAGGTTTAAACAGTTGCGCTACACATGACATTTGTTTAATATTTGTTTTGCATTCCTGCATTTATTTAAGATAGTTTGTTTTTTTTTTTCTTTAAATTGAGAAAAAGGATAATTCTATCTACTTCTATCACACATTTACAAAAATAACTATTTATCTCGCTAATTTTTGTTAAGTTTTGAATTTCTTTTTACCTTCCATTTGTTTGTATAATATTGTATCTTTTGTTTTATAATATATCATAGGTATCCAGTTTTTGTTTTTGTCAATATTATCATTATATATATTTTTTTGTTTTTTAATTTTTAACTTACATATGCGTTTGCTGGTTGCTTAAAAATGGAAAAATTTCGAACTGAAGTAAACCGGAAAATATGTACGCATATTGTTTTGTTTTGCTTTTTCTGTTTATATCATATATGCTTGCACAATTATAATAATGTATATGTATATTTTTTTGTCTTTTTCTCCTTGCTTGTAAATATTAATTTGTTTTATGTTTTCTTATATCTTACAGTCTTTTTGCATTTTTTTTTACACCTTAAATATTTTTGAAAATACTTATTTGTTTTTGTGTTTTCTTTTTTTGTAGTAGTTATGTATGTATATTTATATATTGTGTTGCAGGCAAGTAAATGAATGAAAAGTTTATATATGAATGTAGGTAAGTGTATATAATAATGTTTGGAGACTTAGAGTTAAACTTAAGTTATCAATTTTGTGTTTTTGTTAATGTTTTTGTTTTTGATTGCACGACGGTTTGCAATTGAACATTGCAAGATGGCATAAGCTTCGCTTAACTCTTTATGTGAAAATTCAAATAATTCTATAGTTTAACCTAAACTTGTTTATTTTAGTCATCGTCCGATAGATTGGAGCTTGTCAGAAGAGTTGTGTTATCCTCGCCAGCGTCTTCAATATCCTGCAAAAAATAAACACCATTATACAGTGATCATAAATTTTATTATGTCGAAAAAAAATCATGCACTTCAGGTTTTTTCTCAATAAACGTGTACGTATTTATGTCATTGAAAAAGCCAAAAATAGTTTTCTTATCCACTAAAATGAATTTTCTGTAAGGTTTCGCCCATTTTCAATAATATTAATTTGTTGGTAAAAATTAATTCGTTAAAAGAATGATTTTATTATGTTTTAACTCACAAGTCAAAAAATATTAAACAAGAACCCAACCCCGCTATAACAATAGTAAATATAATGACGAGCTTTTGTGATTAGCATTAAGCCAATTCTGTTTTCGTTGTGCATCGAAATGTTCATCATGTGGAACAAAATTATGTTGTAATACTCGTATAAGTACGTAACGCAAATTTTAAAATTTGTATAATTAAATTGGTTCATTTTAACGAACGCACAGTGCGCTTTGACACTTAAGTAATGTTTGTGAATTGAATTCACTAACCCTGTACGCTCGTGCACACTATGAGACCTCATAGTAACGTTTGTGAATACGGGTATAAGACGCAAGTAATCGACTTAACACTATCCATCACGTATGCAAAGGACATTCTGGCTGGAAAGTACTATCGGAGGTCTCTATGTCAGACCATAGGTATATCGCATTTAGAATCGGAAGCGAGGTCTCGGCCTGATCAAGGAAGATCAACCAGGCTGCAACCACTCAGGAAATCTGATGGTACTTACGCGGAGTCGAAAGTAAAGAGTAATCAGAACCAGCTATCATTAACGAAGCTGGTGGAAGCTGGTAAATAACACACCGTAGCTGCTATATTTCATCGGTTATGGTGACAGATGAATCCATTAAACATGCAGTTACCTCCTTTGATGGCTTAAAGACCCCTGGCACCGATGGCTTACATCCAGTTATGTTACAAAAGGGTGTAGATCAGCTGCTGGTAACTCCGAAGAGAATTTTCACTGCTATTCTGGCACTGGCATATATTCCGAAACCCAAGCGAACAGTGAGATTAGCCTTTTTACCGAAGATCGGAAAAGAGGACTACACGCTCGCCAAGAGCTTCATACCTATGAATTTAATTTCCTTCATGTTGAAGATGACAATGGTCAAGATCCACGTGCGCAAAACTGCCTTCCGAATGTATCCGCTGTGTGCGATGCAATATGTCTTCCAACGCGGAAGATCTTGCGAGGATGAGCTTCAAAATCTGGTAGGCAGAATTGAAGGCGGACTTGAGAAGAAGGAATACACGCTAGGCATTTTCATCGACATTGGGGGTGCTTCCGACAACGTGACTTCTGACGACATGTGTAACATAAGTCGGCCAGACAATACGCGGCGTAGAAAAATCACTTGTTTTGCAGATGAAAGCAATGCTGGTGAATAGTACACTCATTGCGGATGCTGACTGAGGCCAATATGTGATGGCGGGGGTAAACAGGGGTTGCCTGCAAGGCGGTGTTCTGTCTCCTCTGCTACAGTGCATGTTGGTCGACTCACTGCTCAACGCGCTCAACAGCTCAGACGTATATGTACAATGTACGCGGATGATGTAGTTCTACTGTCTGTTGAATCTCTAAAGAGCAGGCAGCCCTAGACGTGATCGACGATTGGTGCACTATAAATGGTCAATTCTCTCAAAGTTGTTCTCTTTACGAGAAGGAGGAAGCTGCCTGGTCTGACTCATCTAGTGCTTTAAAAACATCACCATCCAATTCTCCAAACAAGTATTTGGGTGTCGTACTATATATCTGCGAGAGCCCTCCTACGACTTCTAAGCTAGTTCGAGAATGTAAGACATCACTGAACGCAGTCGGGAGGCTAAATTCACTGAGTCTTGTCTGAGTCCCAGGTGACAATGGGATCACGGGAAATGAAATCGCCAATGGACTTGCCAGGCAAGGCTCAGAGGAGAGTTTTTCAGGACCCGAAATTCACAGCCACATAATACGCATTTAGAACAGCGGCACAAGCCGAGAAACCATGGTCCCCCCAGGACATACTTATTCGGTGTGCTAGCGATGTGGCCCATTTTTACCACTTATCGTATGAGAGTATGCGGAATTGTTATGCAAAAGTCACTGATTGGTGTACATTTTCTGTTCCTACTTTTTTGAAAACGATGAAGATCAAACAGTTACGCTCTATATCCCGCATTATGTATGTATGCATAAAGGTGCGTTTTTCGTACTTTAGAGACATCAATTGCTAGAAAAACAAACTAATTAAAATATTTGGAACACCCTGCTTCAGAGTACATTTCACCCTTGCAATTCGCTAACGGCGACTACCATATGTACAAAAAATTATGTTTGGACCATCTGATCAGGTGATCGATCTGAAAAAAACCCCATAAATACTAGTGAGCATGTCTCTAACTCTCTAAGTCAAATAAAGACAACACTTGACGTTGCACCAAATTCTTTTTACCTTCTTGTGGGTCCTCCCTATCCACCCGCCCCCTATTCAGAAGTGGCTCAACTGTACAGTTTAGTGTACGCCGAAGATTGCTACTGTGTCTTTTTTTTGCTAAAAGTTTATTCCGCGTAGTGTTTAATTATGTCTGAAAAGTGGATGGAATTTTTGGAGTCTTCGACTGTTTGCAGACTCAAAAACATTCTTAGATCATTAAAATTGCCGACTACCGGTACTAAAGCGGAACTTAGAATCCGAGTGCAAGAAGCAGTTGAAGAATTTTCGGAGGAAGATTTTGACAGTTTGGTGCAGGAGTTTTCTTCGTCTAACTAATGATTCAATACCACCGGAAAACAACGTGTCTGATGATGATAGTGTAACCACACGACCACATGGATAAAGCAAAAAGGATAAAGAAACGAAAATAAAAGAGACTACTGGTGATAGCTAGGAGTGGTAGAAGAATCAGTTGAAGTCCAGCACCTAATGTGCACGGTCACAATTTTGTAAAACCCTGAGTGAAATAAAGAAAAATTATAAAAAGGCAGTGTTAAGTTGTTTCTTTCTTTTTTTTGTGTACTCACATTTAAATGTAATTTAAATAAAAAAATAACATTTAAATTACATTTAAATATGACAACATTAACCCGAAAATAAGGTAAATCGAAATTAGTGCACAAATACACCATACAATGGCTGAAATCGAAAATTACAAATATATACTGCGTCGCAATTAAAATCTTGGTTGAGGAGATCAAAGAAGAAAACCACAGGTAATAAGAGCGAACTATTCTTACGGTTAATCTTCATCCCGGAAAAAGATCGTGGTGAGTTTGCGGCAGCAGATGGAGGAGAAACAGAATCCAGTGACGACGACGCGTATGAAGAAAGCGTAACACATAAAGGAGAGAGCAACACACACAAAGACGAAGAATTTTATGAGGAAGAAAAAAAACATGCTGACGTAGAGAAAGAAAGGATCGCGACGACGAGTGTTCAAGCTGAGAAGAATAAAGATAGAAAGAGCATATCAAAACAAAAAACGAGTGAGATTGAAGAGGACGAGTTGAAAATAATGAAGAGCGAAAATAAGTGGTTGAAAACAGAAATTGAGTAGCTGAAGAAGGAAATCGAGTGGTTGAAAAAAGAAAGAATGACAAATTATAACAGTGGTGGGAAAGAAAATTTCGATATGCTAAAAGATCTATTGGCGGAATTTTCAGGAGAGTGAGATTGTTTTTCACATTGAGAAGTGCAACTTCGAAGTTTAATATCGGCCTACTACCTCGACGAAAAAAATATAAAACTACTCTTCTCTTGCCGGTTGAGAGTAAAGGCCCTTAAATGGTTCCACTCGAAATCAAACTTGTTGACTATCCCAACTCAACAATTATTGACGGACATGGACCAAATTTTTGGGGGTCATACCAGTCGGTTAACCCTCAGGAGGGCAGTTGAGGTAAAGAAGTGGTTAGCTGACGAAACATTCCAAAATTACTTCCATGAAAAAACAATACTGGCCAACAAATCATCAATGGAGGAAGATGAGTTTTTCGAATGCTTGATTGATGGGATACCAGACCCATATTTGTGTTCTCAAGCTAGGATGGAATGCTTTCGCACCAAAAATCAACTACTGGAGGCGTTTAGCAAAATAGAGCTGAGCAAGCAGAAGACGACAGTTCCAAGGGCATCACAGGTAGCAGTCACCGGGGATCCAACTAAAGCCATCAGATGCTATAACTGCAACGTAATGGGACACATGGCCAACGGATGCAGAAAACCCGAACGCGGAGCATGTCACATATGTGCTGAAATTGGTCATTTTACAGCAGAATTTATAAACAAAAGGACAAATCGTCAGGTGCATCACGTCGACAATGATGAGGAAGAGGAATATGTAAGTAGATTAGATTGTATTCTTGAAAAGAAAAATTATTGTTATACTCGTAATATATCATTAGGAATGCTGATCGACACCGGTGGTCCAGTAAGTTTTATACGCCAGGTATTCGTGGCACCTGTATTATTAAGAGAACTTGACAAAATGTATAATTTCTTTGGCATTAACAAAAGCCCGTTAGTTATTCTCGGAAAAGTAGAATGTATTATTTTATTTAATGGAAAAGAAATAAACTTGAATCTGTTTGTCGTGCCGGACAGTACGATGAGGTATCCAGCAGTTCTAGGGAAGAATTTTTTAAAAAAGGCTGACATGAAAATGACAATTGTGTCTAACCATAAGATGTGTGAAGAAGAGTGTTTGAGTTTAAAATTAAATGAACGAGAAAACAAAATGTGTAAAGAAGAGTGAAGATGGAATTAGATGAAGAGAAAGAATGTATAATCGATGATGATTTAGATTTTGTATATAAAAATAAGTTTAATAAAATGATCCATGAATTTTATGTTAATCCCAAGCGGCCAGAATAGCCAGAGACTTTAGGTGAAATAAAGTTAGAGTTAAGTATTGATAAGCCCTTCCACTGTTCCCCACGGAGATTGTTGTACTATGAAAATAAGAAAGTTCAAGTCATATTAGATGATTTATTAAAACAAGGTATTATCAGAAGGAGTAGGTCTGAATATGCTTCCCCAAACGGTTGACATCAGACTATGTGTCGACTTTAGAACATTTAATAATTCAACGATGAAGGTAAATCATCCACTTCCATCAATAAAGGATATATTAGACGTTTTCGTAGATAAAAAGGTTTTTTCACTTCTGGACTTTAAAAATGCATTTTTTCACGTTCGTGTGCATGAGGAGTCCATCAAGTACACCTCCTTTGTGACTTCCGTGGGTCAGTTTGAATATTTGTGTATGCCTTTCGGATTAAAAAATGCACCCTCAGAGCTTCAGCAGTATATTGAAAAGATTTTTGTTTTTTTTTCTTCTTGTGAGTCCTACCTTTCCACCCGCCCCCTACATTACTGTAGGTATTTTTTGTCTTTTTTTTTAACTTAACACTAAAGTGGGTATGACTATACTTAAGGTGCCTGAGCACTTGTTAAGTTTTTAGGAAAATGGGACCGAGAGGGAAAGAAAGATTTCTGGGCTCAGTCGTTATTTCGCTCCCAACAATTAATGGGGAGACTAAATTATTAGTTTAGTGGGACTTGTCGTATTCTAGGCATCCACTACCGTGACTTTAGTTGCCTGAAAAAAAGAATGTCTTTCGGCCGCTGCTGGTATTGAACCCCGAACCATCCGATTTGGAAGCCAATACACTACCACTTGGTGCAAAAAAGACTGTTACGGGCCAAGAAGTCTGCAGAAGATTGGGGAAGAGTATTTTTTTCATATTAGACCCACTTTGAAGTTCAGGGCTACCGAGTTAGAGTCGTAGAACGCGTGCCAACGAGAACCTTAGACCTGTTAAAATTATTCAGGCCCCTAAACACCGACCCAAAGTAATGTTTTGGGGTTGCTTCACCTCCACGGATCCTCGAAGCTTAAAACCGATCAAAGACATGATGAAATTCCTGAGTATAATCAGTTTTGTATATACTGATTAAAAAAACAAACACTGCCGGTGCTAAAAATACAACTATCATATACATATTGCGATTATATTGGTAAATTCATATTTTAAACGAACAGCCTAATGAAATAACGTAAAAACTCCATAATACAAAACATTGGGCACATGAAATGCGCTGACTCAGGTAAATTAGCTTAGGGGGTCCGAATGGGGCTAGTAAGTTAGGATAAAATAGTATTAGTCGGTTAGGCTGATTCTTCAATAGTTCTGGTTAATTTTTGAGTATAAATGAATTTGATAAAAATGTACTTAAGATGAACAAATATTCTTAATATTCTGTAAAATACAAATATTTAGGCTCTAGATAGTAACACAGTGCATTTGTTTTCATGCAAAATGTAAGCGAATCGATTTAAGAACTTTTCATTGTTTTAAGAGAAGAACAAATATATGTATGTGCATATACTTACATTTCTATTTCGCTTCCTAACTGAGCTGACAATTGTTCGTTTATTACGTGCAACTAAACATAGTGCTATTATTAAAATGATCACAATTAATGCAATTCCCAGAATGGCTGGTAGGAGGACACTATCTTCGGTCTTGTAACCCTTGAATTCAAAATTAAATTGTAAGAAATTGTTTGCGCGAAACTGTTTGAAGTTGTTGTCTTACCGTCCATTGAAAATAGGTCGACGGATCTATATATGGCCAATGTGAGCGTATCCAATCATTTGGCTCATTCGGATCGGCCTTAGACTTTTCCTGTTCCTGTAGTGGTTCCTCTTGCTGCTGATCATCCCTGCTAAAAGTTCTAATGCTTTCGCGCCCAAGAGAATTTGTTTTGGCCAAAACTGGGGGAATAATGGGTTTTTTCGAAGCTGACTTTAACAAAGGTACTTGCATAACACGATTTGTTATGTTTTGCCCATTTGAAAATGCAATCGACCTCATTGTAGACAGTGTTGCGCTGGTAACTGTAGGCAAACTTCCTGCTTCAAACACTCCTGTTTTGTTTGGGTCATTAACTCTCACCGTGGTAACAACAATAGTTGGTGAAACTGCATCTGCTATATGACCTCGTAAGTCCTCAAAACGTACCTCGGCAACAAAGTTTTTCCCATTTCTCAATTCGGAATTTTGAGTAGATTTGCTATCATAATTACTAATGCTTACTGCAGCTGATGCTCCCGATCCTACATCTACTCGTGGATTTGATATTTGCGGTACTACTTCACTAATATTTTCCACAGGATATGGCTGAATTGTACTTTCGATAGTTTTATTGTTGTTGTTTTTTGCATCGGTGGTAGTTGCGGCGCTAGTAGTAGTCGTCGTCGTCTTGGATGACGCACTATTAGCACCAAATCTTCTAGTATTACCCGTGAATGCTGCCTTCGTTTTCAAGAACCAATCTGATGGGTTGGGAAGACATTCGGCCGACACCAAGAATGGAACAAGAATAGCTCCAATGATAACAGTACACACAAACAAAAGTCCCAGATACGCGAAAAACGACCCCCTCTTCGCAGATCGCTTGGACTTTGATTTACCACCTTCATTTCCGTTGCTGCTGGCACTTGTTAGTTTGCCTTCAATTCGAAAATCATCATTTTGTGGAAGGATTGTGTACTGCAGACTGTTTTCGCCATGTCTAATGGTTTTGTACATATTGGGTTATTGTTCTTTCAATGGTATTTTCACACAATATTGATACGCAGGCTATTTAAAAAAAAAGTGTGTTAAAAGCAATACACGAGTATGTACAAGAATTTTCAAAAGCAGACTCAAATCACTCTGGCATTCTTCTTGTAGTTCACCGAACTTATCGATTTAACAAGGCAATAAATTAGTTGAAAAACAAAATTCGAACACTTTTCCCATAAACGAAACGCACTTCCAATAGTGTTTTCCTTGTACGTTGGCTCACGTATCATATGTACGTGTACGTATATAATCTTGAAATTTTTTGCCAGCCACCAGGATTCGTTCACTTCCTGATGGAATAAATGTTTAAATTCACTGAATTTTCGGAATTGAAATTTGTTAAGCAACGAAAAGTTTCTTAGTTTTTTGTATCAAAATTAATTATTTCTTTTGAGGATTTTTGATAAAAGCTTTGCTTGGTTTTTCTTAATTTTAATTGCGTTTGCTATCTACAACAACTTTTGCCATGAAGTGCGCACAAGGAACTGATGTAAAATATTGAAAGATAGTCCTTGTTTTGTGGGAAAAATCAATAAAAAGGACCTGTAGTACTTCAAAGAGTTTGTTCGTTCAGTAAAAACAGTTGCGGTGATAAGTTAAATTGAGGTTTTTTTTTTGTAACAATTCTATATCCGAAGGATTCGTATATCGCCCAGGTTTCATTTGTCCAACGAAATAAGTTAAAATTTAGAGGGAGCTTAGTTCAAAAAAATATAAAATTTGTTGCAATAATTGCGATTTATTTGAGCAGTTTTTAAAATTACAGTATTCGCATGTGATATCTAGTTGATCAAATCGTGCTTTTAGAATCTATGTAAGATTGAGTAACTGATCGAATTTGTTCGGATTTTCTTATTATTTTAAATTTAATCTATCGGTCCTTTGTTAAGTCAGAAGTCGTATAAATATTGAATAAAATTATACAATATACTGAATAGAAGCTTATGAGCTCTTTTCAGCTCCTTTGACTTTTAGTTGCACTAATCCAGGAGTTTACTCCTAGAATGATAGATCATTGTATGCTCCGGGGGCTGCATACAACAAGTTAGTAAAAAAATTGTATTTCATTTTATTTGATAAAATTATTTAAAATTAAAAAAATAAATCCTGCACTGAATTTAAAAGTTTTATGACTTTTTGAACTTTATGTGTTTTTTTTACCTGAAGCTTAAAATACCAAGTGTAAGGCAATCTTTTTTGGTATTAGACCTAAGCTTAACAACAAAAATAAATGTAATATAAAATATTAATATTTTGATGCGACTGGTTTTGCTTTTATCACAGCTGCGTATCACTTATTCAAATTCTGGCAAGTTTTCTATATTGAAGTCGATATTGAATCGCAGCTATAAGTAAATTATCAGAGCTTTAATTAATTCTGGTTGCTTACTTGTCCCAGATACTTTTACGGCAGTCGCGAGAAGGCCTGTCCAACATATCAAATGATTTTTTTTCTAAGTATTGTCTTAAGAATAACAATTACAATAATTTTTTTTCATAACTATTTTTCTTAATTTAAAAGTAAATTTTATAAAGGTGGAGGCGTTACTACGCCTCCAACAAAAATACGATTTCAAAGGAAATTTGTTTTAACAATATTTTATTTATTTTGGATTAATTTATGTCTTTCATTTTCATCGAAACAATTCTGACAATGGAAAGCACCAAGATTTAAATCAACGTGAAGTGTTCGTCTGGACCGAGCAGTGAGTATTGGAATGGCTTCCAGTGTTTCTTCCCGGTGCTGTCTGTTTTCGTCTGTTATAATGCCTTTTTTTCGTGCCTGAGGTGTAGATCGACCAATCACTTGTCGTTTGTGTTGAAAATCAGTGTGAATTTATCGAGCGTCGATCGGCAATCAGAATATCGGAATGAATTCAACTTGTTCGGCTCCTTACGCAAGGAATGAATTGCCACTGTTGATAATGTTTCCAAATTCACTGGAGAAAGTAAAAAAATTAGAATGCGAAAATTTAATTCGATTGCACTTACGATGCAACGTATAGAAAATGCGCGGACAAGGATTAGAAAATTCGCGGAAAATGCGTGTGATGTCTCTTATATAGTCCGCTTTCATACGTCGCAAGTGTGTAATGCGCATGTTCTGGTTATTTTCTTTTGAATTGTCATTCAGTGATGCGCGCAACTCTACATGAAGACTTTCCCCTTCTTTGAGTTTGCATGTTATTTGACAGTTCTCTTTCATTTCATCTTTGGCGCTCAGTCTTTCATAATTGAAAATGAGCCCCCTTGTTTATTCTTTGGTGCATTTCAGTTCATCCGCCATACTGAAATGTTGTGCTCGTAACACAGCGAAAGAAGTAATGAAGCAAATGCGAAAAAGAAAGAAGAAGGAGAAAAAGAAATGTCAAAAACTTGCAATGAAATTGCTACCCACATTGCAGTGGGAATTTGGTTAGTTGGGTATTTTTTGTTTCATTATTTCTCTCTTTTGCACTCATTTGAATCTTTCGAAACTTGCGACGTATGAAAGCGGACATAATATCGAACGGGAATTGGAATTTGTCAATCAACACTATTTGTTATGTCACCCACGAAATGTAATGTCGGTCTTTTATTCAATAAAATTATTTGATTCAACTGAAATAGAATAAATATGCTCATTTGCTTAAAATATAACCTATTGTAAAAAGGTTGCACTAAGTCAGAAAGCTTAACGGGTGTCCGCACTACAATTCAATAAAGTTTCATCACAATCGGATGTATGGTATAGGAACACATAGAGGACAGACCGATAAACATTCATTTTTATATACTCGTATATATCATAGATAATATATAAAGGATTAATAAACTGTTACTCACACTTCGAAATCTGGCACCCGTACTAGTTTGAGTTAAAAGTTGCTACTCGCAAAGCTTGTCAATTAAATTGGCTCGTTGTAAATAACAGCAGAGTTTCTAAATCAGCGCTGATGGGCTTGGAGTATTTAAGAGTGATCTTGAATGGCTTTCTTTTTATTGGCTCTTTAGCAATTTTTTTTAACTTTGATGCAGCAGTGTTCCCACAATTAGTAAAATTTTTAAGGTCTAAGATCTACAATATATACACGATTAAAACTCCGCACAGATTTATTAATTTTTTTGTGTAATTCGTACATTTTTCCGTATTAGAAAGTTATCGCGAGATATTTCTCACACAATTCTAAGTGTTTATAAGTATATGAAGTGCAAAAAGTATCGATACGTCAATTAATTCTAAGAATTGCTGTTTAAAAAGTCGAAGGTGGCTTGACTAATGTAGTCCAACTGCCAAAGGGGATTAAGATTCGCCGTGGGAAAGTAATTGAGATCGGAATTCTTCGAATTCAAATCAATTAGCGAACGCTTGACTGTGGTCAGCAACCAAAGAATAAGCCTTATATTTGCACCAATGTTGCTACCTTTTTCGACCTGTTGCATGAAGCATTTATTTTTTTTTTTTGAAGAACTTAACACTTAGAACTTAACAAGAAAGTGTGACTTCTCGTAAAATGCCGGAGCACGTGTTAAGTTTTTAAGAAAATTGGATACAGAGAGAGAGGAAGACGTTTGAGGTCAGTAGTTATTTCGCTCCATGGGTGGCCTTCAACATTTAATGGGTAGACTAAATTCTTAGTATTGATGTTGTATTTTAGGCAACCATTCATCTCACGAGATTTTAGTTGCCTGAAAAAAAAAATGTTTTTCGGGCACGGATGGTATTGGATCCCGAACCGTCCGATAGGGAAGCCTGAGAACAATTCTCAAGTGGGACTCTAATGTCAAAGCCGGTAAGGTAGGTACATTTGAAACGAAATAATTGGAAATGACATGTGATAATAATAATGGCTTCTAACTGCGACAGAAAAAAATAGGGTTAAAAAGCAAAGTTCCCCCACAAGAAACTCTACTCAACATGCTTAACCACGAGCAATCGAACTGTCAATCAAATCGACTACGAGTTGGTACTGAAGTAACTTTTCACACACCATAAATTTGGAAACATTCAGAGCGCGTCAACCAACGAAAAATAGGTTAACTACAGATAACAACTGAACTAAAGACTGCAATATGCTTTTGTCTACCTTTGTATTATATTAAGTATCATTTTCAGCAACTGCTTGAATGGATATGACTAATAGAGAATGATAGATTATGAAGAAAATTCAATTCTCGCCGATGACAAAATTCTTTCACCCAACCTAGAGGAGGTCGGTACAGCTATTCAGCAAGACTTGAAGAATAATACAGTGCTGGCTTCGAATATATTACCAAAAGAGCTTTTCAAATCTAGTGGCAATAATTTGGTAAAATAATACATCAAATCATCCTAAGAGTTTTGAAGGACTGAGAAAGTTCGAAGAGTGTAATATTTGGTTCTGCCCCATTTTCTTGGAAGGTATCAATATATTTTGCAAGCACTATTGAGGTCCGCAAATAGCGGCAAAGACTAAATTTTGACACATTTGCAAATTCAAGGATAGCATGAATATGGGTAAGGATCTTTCAGTGAGGAGGTCTAATAGGGGGAAAGATACAACCGTGAATTTTACCTGCCTTGCAAAGATGTAGATATAGTCTGGAAAGCACAATTCCGGCAACTTTAATATATATCCAGCGTATGGATATGGAATGGAGATAAAAGTTTGTCTACAATTTTTTATTTCAGAAACTATTGCCCTGCTTTTAGAAAATTCTCATTTACCTGATCTGGTTCTCAGGTTGACGCAGTTTCAGTTTCAGTTTAAATGCATTTTATTTTCTTAACACTAACTCTTACATTCTAACAAAAAATGCTTAAATGCTAGCTTACTTTAACAATCTTATACTAACTTACTGGCCCCACACAGGCACTCTAAGCTACTCTGAATACTTATATCTATGTCTTTCGACTGCATTTACATTTTATTTATAAATACTTATTTTCTATACTTAAGGCTAAGAAAAAATTTGTTTACAAAAACTTAACATATGGACATTTATTTTTTATAAAAACTTACTCAGGTTGACGCATTTCAATGGTTATGTACTATAACTATTGTATATCCTAGTACGACAGCCATTAATTACCTAATGACTTTTAATTGAAGTGTATATTGATTTTAGTATCGAATTTCATTTTGGTAGCTCGGATCACTTTCTAAGGAAGTCAAAAACGTTGCACTTGGGGGGAAAATCTAAAGCACTGTATCCAGTCTACCCTCCGAGATGTTATAAGGCAGCCGAAGATTACTTTGTAAGGAGCACATTCACACATGATCTAGAAAATATGATTGAAAAATAGGAGAATACTATGCCGAATGAATGTAACCTCAGGAATGTTTGCGCGATACTCAAGAAAGAAGAAGAAAATTAGCTATTAATTTTTCCAATTCAAACTTCCCCTTGTTCTGATGTGTATGAATGCGTAGACCAAGAAAGTGCATCACCGACAACATTCAATTGAATCGACTCGCATATTTTGATGATATTGTCATAATCGAAAGGATACAGCGTAACGTCAGCACCGCGTTTGTGAGTATCGCTTCAGTAGCGACGAAAATAGGTCTAACGATCAACGATTGCAACAATAGAAGTACATTACGTCTGCGAACGTCACTGTGGGCAATTATGGATTTTGTCTAAGTAGACTTCGCTATTAATTCCGTTAACAATACTACGCCTGAGGTCAAACGAAAACTAACTTTTATCTATCAGTTCAGTTCAAACCACCACTGTATTGAGTCACCCTCTTACTTTACGCCATAATATTGAATTCCTATTTCGCTTCTTCCAGTTCAATCAATCCAAATAACCCAATTTCTCTCCCAAAAATTGTTATCGGTGACGAGCCTTTTTTATTGTTGACTTAAAAATCTGTTAATTAGAGACAGTGCCTTTAGCGCATTTTTTATTTATTATCTTCGCAATTATTCTTGCGTTGCTTTTTGTTTTCCTGGTCTTCATCATGTCTTCCTGTGGATTAACCAACTGGTCCATTAACGATAATAACGCTGACTGTGTTGCCTGTTTGTGTCAGCCTAAATAAAAGAAACGCGGCATTCGCTGAAGAGTTTTCGGAGAATCTGGTGTTCTTCTGTGGCGAGTGTATTAATATCTCTCTTCGAACACAGTGTAAGATGTGTGGAAGAAGAAGAAACATCCAAGCGCCACCCCAATAAAGTGTTAAGCGAAATTATATCTCTCGGTTCCGCAATGATGGATTTCAACAAGAAAACGTGTAGTTCCATCAACTCTCTCCGGGAAAACCTAAATATTCATCTCCAGTCATTCACATCCAATTTCTATCTCCAATCTGCAACCTACAATCATCCACTCTCAAACAAGTACGAGTCCACCACGAATAGAACAGTGTTGAATTTTTTGGAAAACTTCATTAAAACAGTGTGTCACAAAATTGATGGTCTTCTAATCCATCCTCCGCAGCACAACAATTCTGATTGAATTGTTACAAGCCGAAGCCGAATAATTGCCACATCCAGTGCCGACAACCCAACCTTCAAATTCTCGCACCAGCTTTTCGATCCAAAAATCTTATGACGATATAACAGCTTCAACGTCAACTCCTCCAGTCGCCACCACAGGGAAACTTTCACACAATTTAAATGCGGACACCTTTAAAGTGGCAAAGCAGGGTAGACCAACTCCGCACAACGAATCGGATATGCACCACCCTACTCGTCAAAGGTGCCGCAAATTAGGCAGATATTGCTTGGATCTCTGAATTTTTCAAAAAGAGGTATGGCATCACTATCAGCCAATGCATAATATTCCCTATAGCATATATCACCACAAAAATAAACGCAGTTTCAAGTTAAACTTACCGGCTAGATATGAGTGGATATTTGTTAACCCATCCAAAACCAATCGTACCTGGTCTCCAAATAGACGAATCAACCCACCATTAAAAACATCTAATAAACTAATAAACTTAATTATAAATCGCCCATATCCTTTCCCCATTCACATCCTAAACCCCAACTAGAGCCTTAAAACCAAAATATGTCCCAATTTGATCCCTCCTGCCTATATACCTCAGCAACCCCCTTCACGTCGCCCCACAAATTCACCAACCACCTCTCTTCCATCCAAGCCTCAACATGAATGTGTTTCTTTTAATAATATTGTCACTGTTCAACCGCCCACATCCCTTCCTATGAATACTAACAACAGCTTTCCCAATTTAGATCTTACAACTGGAGCCAAATATCCAAACTTTATTAGATCGCATATCTTAGATCCCTCTCCTAACTTGCCTTCACCTCGATTTCACGGGCCTCTGCCTCTATTGCTGATCGCCTTTCGCCACGATAATATATCATCGATCGACCCACATATTATACTATTTATTGCCAACTATTTTGCAAACTTTTTTTTTCAGATAACTTCTTCGTACCTGACCCCATATATTTCAAGTACCTTCCACATTTCTCCATTGGCCCCTCTCTCTCTCAATTTTTTTATCGTGCCATTATCGAAGAAAAGTTAAAAAATGTTAATGATGATTTTTTACCCGGTCCAGATTTTTACCCCCACAATATTTCTTAAAAAATGTGCCTCCAATCTTTCACATCCACTTTTCCACTTTTTCATTTATCCCGGTCAATAAAAAGGGATCAAGGAATGAACTACCGTCCTATTACTAAGCTTTTTCACATACGTAATGTTGCGTATTTACGAACGCTACCTAAATATTAAATGCCACAAACTTCAGGCGGATATACATGTATGTATCTCGCTTCTCTTTTTCCTTCATTTTTGTTCTCTGTCTGACACCTTTGTTCTGCACTTCTTGTTTGTGAGGTGAACAAAGGCAGACGCCTAAATAAAAATTGTTTAACGTAAATGACATTGATTTTCATTGGACCTAAATAAACAACACCTACAATTTTTGAAAGTTTTTTATATGAAGCTCTAAGCTTTCAGTGCAAGTCACACCAAGGATTTCAGAAAGGTAGATCGACTACTAGAAACTTAGTTTAAGTCGTATCCTTCGCGCTTTCAGCTCTAGAAAATAACAACGAAGTCGATGTTATTGCTACAGATTTTGCTCAGGCCTTCATCAATATCACATCAATTGATCCTTTTCAAATTGTCTTCCCTCGGTTTTAACTCCACATTATAATATTAAAATGGGTATCTTCTTATCTGGAGAACAGCTGTTATAAATATATAGAATTCTTTTTAGGTCAGAATTCTCAACCCCGTTTTTAGCCACTTCTGGTGTCAAACAAGGCAGCTATATAAATACCCTCTTTTTCATTTTAACTATAAACGATCTTGAGAGGATTATTAATCACTGATTCCTATCCACTTACGCCGAAGATACTAAGTTCTCCAAAACTATGTTATTTCTTCACCCCAAGATTCTATTCTCGTTCAAGGAGACCTCGACAGGTTTTCCACTTGGTGTCTAAAAAAATGCCTAATGTCTCTAAATGTCAATCTATGACTTTGTCAAATAAGTAAAATCAGTCTCCTCCTCGGCTTTATTTTCTGCTTGGCCAACCTGTACCCCAGGTTCAATCCCTTCGCGACCTAGGAATATTATACGATAGAGAGTTAAATTTCCGTTCGCATATTAATGAGATAATGCTTAAATCCAACTCATCACTTTGTTTTATCAAACAATGGTCTAAAGAATTTTGCAACCCCTATGTCCGGCCCCTTTTCAAGTATGCCAGCCAGGTGTGGTCTCTCTTTCATCGAGTTCATATATCCCGAATCGAGAACATTCAACGTAGTTTCCTTCGATTTGCCCTTCGAGGACTCTTCTGGGATGACCCTTTTATCTTACCTCCCTATCGAGACCGCTTCAAACTTCTTAACCTGAATACCCACGAAAAACGCAGAGACGTAGCTGACATTTTCTTCATTCATCGACTGCTCTCTGGTTCTGTGGGTTGCGCCTCCCTTTACAATTCTATTTCCTTCAACACTAACCCTCGGAATTTACGCTGTCCTTGTCTCTTCTATATTGCAACCCATAGCCCTCTTATGGTTCCAATGAACCAATAACCCGCATTCTCGGTAAGTCCAACTCAAACTTCCCCCTTTTTGATTTTAGCCTAAGCACTTCTCGTCTCAAACTTGATCACTTCCACCATTCCCTTATTTCCTAACCATTAATCTTTGTTAGTATTTAAGTACTAGTTTTTAAGTTAGATTAAGCTTGTATTAAGCTATAAAAATGAGGGTGTCACACCCCACCAAAATTCAAAATATTGCTGTTTCTTAGGCAATGCGATATCAAAGTCCTTTTCCGAAAAACTAAGAAGACTTCTTACATTTTTTTTTATAATCAGCGTGCGCTTGAGGGGTTTGAGTACAGCGCGGGCAAAGGAAATTTAGGGAGGAAGAAACGAGAAGTACCGATGTACATTGTTTTTAAATATTTGCAAGTTATAACGACCAGGAAATACAGAGATCGGCAGGGCATTCCATAAGCGAGTTGTATGGCTTAGGAACGAATTACGATATTTTAGAGTATGTCTGAAAATGGGCTTGAGGGTATACTGATGAGCATTCATAGCGAGACGGGTGTTACGGTTGAAAGTTTGAATGGACGGAATGCTACTGGCGATTTCAGTGGAGTACTGGTGGTGGAAATATCGACAAAACAAAGTGAGACACGAGACATTTCGTCGGTGTTCGAGGGTGTCCATTGACTAACTGATATTAGTATCATCAATAACACTTACGAGTACTTGTATCATGTGAGTTCTAAGTTATGACGCGAAAAATGTGGAAAGGTCAAATTTTTCAGTTGTTCGATCTTGTCTGTAGGCTGAATGAAAAATATACAATAACGAACTGTACGGGCTGTATAGCGATATCGACCTAGCCAGATAAGCCCAAATAGAATGATTGTAGTCATTGTAGACTATGCAGAACATATGAACATCAGTTTCCTGACTTGTAGCAGATCTCCACTTACCTGGTACGTATAGGTGGAAAAGGGCTTTTACTAACTCGAATTGGCAGTTATCTAACGGTCGAACTATATCGATAGTCTTGTTAATTGAAATCCAAGTACATTTCTGACGGTAGCGATATTTTAAGTTAGTATGTAAGATAATGAAGGGTACATATGTATAAACGGTTGTGTAGATGTTCAATTTGGTATAGGTTATAGTACTCACGATAGGGAAAAGCAGTGGCTTCAGTAGTAGTGTATTGGCTACCGGTTCGGGCTTACATATATAAAATATATAATTCGATAATATTGTAACCTAGAAAAGGTCATCCTAAAGCGCCTTAACACTTGACCTTAATTGCACAAACTGGCCCAAAAATTTTCTTCTGCTATAATTGATAACGGAGTCGGTTAAGCAAGCGTGATTAGTTTGACGTCAAACAAAGAAAAGGTTATCTACCAGAACTGCAGCGGGTATAGGTTCAAAATATCAGACACCAGATGAAGCGTATATTGTACTAATGACATGAGTAACCCCGCGTTTTTCGAGTAATTAAAATAAATCACACATCATTGGAGAAAACAAACAAGGACGCTAGTTGTTGCTTACACGAGTTGCAATTAGATTTAATATGCAAATATAAATGCCGCCATTATTTCTAGCTCATTAAAAGATTCACTAAGGAGTCCTTAAATTTGTATACGTTAACAGTGCCCACATATCTATGTCATATGCATTTTTAAAATGCACTTCTTCGTGTAATTACTAAAACGAAACAAAAAGCAAAGCAATTTTTTTTCAAAAGGAAAGTCAGTTCGCAACTTGTAATTATATTAAATATATGCTAAGAAAAAGCAAAAATAAAAGTAAATAACTAAACCTTGGCAGACGTATTTCACATATTTGTAAATATCGTACATACGAGTATATGTAGCAACAGGTATTTGTGAAGCACATTTCCTAAAAGAAAAGAGCAAGAAAACTTGAGTATAAGAAAAAGTATGTAAATAAATTTAACAACTTCGTACCTTCCACATGAGTTTGTTTATGCAAGATGCAAGCATACTGAACACGTGTACATACATATCTAGTAGACTAGTATTGAAACGCTTTGGGAATGGGAACGCGATAGGAGGGATATTATTGGAAATTTGTTATGATTCTAATTATAGCGTTTGGAAATCTGAAAAGCTCCACGTTTTTTCTCGGAATATTCTTTTGTTAGCAACGCAAAAAATTCACAATTTTTCGACTGGAACGTATAAGTCTGATGTGGTAGTGTGGGTTTTTAAAAATAATTTTTTATGTGAGCAGATTAGGCTTCAAAGGTTCCTCATTGTGGTGTGATGAATGTATATGTATTCAGCCTAATCTAGTAGGTACCAGTTAGTGTATAGTTATTTGTGTAGGAACTGGAAAAACGATACTTTCTTCAACTTTATAAGGTTCGAATTTGAAAACTACTACTCCTAATAATATCATGAGAATAGTGAAAGTGTCAAAATATAAGTGTTTACTTAAAAATACATGCACAACAATTTTTATAGGTAATGCAGTTTTTTAAAATCTTTTCCTTCATACAACATAGTGGTAGACGTACATAAAGCTGCCAGCTGAGCCAAACCCTAGGTTTTCCATTGAATCTGTAATGCATTATATGTATTAGTAGTCGTACCTATCCCTTATGCAACATTTGTATGATCAATACTGAAATGCAGAATTCTTGACATGTGGAGAAAAGGGTGTTCAGATCTTAAGGGATGACAACAAAATTATGTTCTTATAGGTTGTCAATTAGGTAAAAGGTGAAGGTATAGGGTTCTTCTTTATCTATCACCGGTTTTTTTTTTTTTTTTTTTTAAAGAACTTAACACTCAAGTGGGTATTAATACACTTAAAATGGCTGAGCACGTGTTAAGTTTTTAAGGAAAATGGGACAGAGAGAGAAAGAAAGATTTTTGGGCGCAGGGGTTATTTCGCTCCATGGGTGGCATCCAACATTTAATGGGGAGACTAAATTATTAGTGTAATTGGACTTGTTGTTGTATTAGAGGCAACCATTCGTCTTACGTGAATTAAGTTGCCTGAAAAAAAGAATGTCTTTCATACGAGGCTGGGATTCGAACACCGAACCTTCCGATTTGGAAGCCAACACACTACCACTTGAGCCACGGCCACCCACTATCACCGGTTAGGTCCATTTTCCAAATTTCTCAACTTCCGTTTTATACTGGAATTTGTAGAGGGACCGCTATTTGCCTCAGAAGGCTTTCTTAGCTCCATAAGCTTCTAATGCCAACCACACGCGAGATCGTATTCAATTTCTGTACATCGATGCTTGATTTTAGTTGAACATCTATGATGCTTACAGGGGATAAATATACTTAATTGGATGTCAATTACTCGTATAAGCTTGAAAATTAAATAAACAACGCTTGCCAAATCAATGACTCACATTGGCAAGAATGAGCTGTTTGTTGCGCCTTAGAACTGGACTCAGTTGCATCTCAACTGCACAAATGAGAAAAACTTTTATAAAATAAACCAAAGCTGAGTGTTTTTAGGAAAAAAATGTAATCTGCAGGCACTAAGAGAACAGCAACTTATTGTTAGATTTAATAATTGTATCTTTAGTATGAGCGGTCTGTACGCCCAAGATTCTTTTAGGTGTCTGGAGACTTGAAAATAAGGAAAATGGACGAGTTGCCCATGAACGATGAGCTAGCTAAAGCGAGTAGAGAATTATAATGAAAAGCATCAGTTATCGAGAATTCAACGTAATGAATAGCTAAGACTACGGTTCTGAACCTTATAACATACCAAGTCGACATCAAATGAGTAAATATACGAGTAGATGGCTGAATTTAACGCCAAAGGAAAACTAGGAAACTTCCCAAGTATAGTAGAAATGAAATTAGCATGCACAAAATGTGCGAATACTGTGTTCTGGAGAAATATACTAAATGGTAAGGAGGACTTAATTTACCAGATAAATGGATCCAGGAATACCAAATCCACGTAGTGGTTCTTAACAGTTCTTATGCAGTTATTTTTCAACAGCATCATCAAATCTATTTTATTTTAGACCTCTAAACTAATAGGAATTTCAGCAGCGAAATAGGATGTCTTAGACAGGTTCCACACGTGAAGCTAGCCTAACTACCATAAGCGAAAACTTAAATCAACATTGAACACTGTATGGACCTGAATCCTGAGATGATAGAATATGAATGTTTTGTTGTTGCTGAGCGGATATAGTTTCTTGTAGTAATTAAGAAGATTAAGCAATTTTTGTTTCTGCAACTGTTTATTTAATTTTTTTAGGATGAGAACATGTATGTCTCTCTAAGGTGCACCAAAATCAATGAACCTAAGCTTTGTATGAGATAATTTTTTTCGATTACCCGTTTCCTCTTGACGTTTTTTTTTTACATGTTTCTCACCAAATTTTGTGTTACATTCAGGGAGATATTGAGTCAATGAACGCTTCTAAAATTCAATTGAGGGTTTCAATAAAAACTATGCTCTAGTGCTTATAATTACTACATGTTTATGTTACAATACATACGTATTAACATACAAAAGTCCCCAATAATAATAATGGTCTTATGGTATCTTTATCGGCAAATACTACTGCAATTTTTAATTCCAGTTTTTGCAATACCACCATTTCTACTCAACAGGTCTGTTGATTGTCATCAACAAATTTCTACTACCCAGCTTAGTTTTATCCAGCTATGTTATGTTACATTGTGTCTACTCGTATTTTAACTGATTGAAAATCCATCGAGATTGATGTGCTATATACATATATGTTTTTGTATGCATATACTCGTATATGTATGTTTGTATGTTGCTTCAGAAATAATGAATCCATATTTCAGTAGTGGTAGTGATAGGAACTATTGTAGATGAAGGCTGATCCCCTGGACCAGATGAATCTCTTCAAAGAAGCTGTTTTCAAATCAAAATCAAAAGCAGAATCAAGAAATTGATTCAAAAAAGGAAACCGTTGTACGAGTCTTGTAACTCTTTACAATTTTATTTTACCTGAAATGATGATATTTATGCACAGCATCATATGCTCGTTAAACAAGTGAACAAAATCACTTTTATTCCTATTGCAGAAACATATGAAAATTACTAGTGTGGTGTATCGTGTATGAATAAAATATAGTTTTTGTGACTTCATTCATTTTAGCAATTTCTGCTGTACTATAAATGCATTTTCATATTAGCTTAGATACATTCTACTGCCTATATGTACTATTTTCCTAATTTAAGCTAATAAAACAAATTTTTTTCTAATACCCCTATCCGCAAAAGCGACTTGAAGAATTCCAACTTTAGATTTATTGCAAAATTATCATTACAATTAAAGATTTCTGAGATTATCGTTGAGTCTAATTACTACTCAGTTGTAGCGGGTGGTCTAAATACAAGTTTATTTTTGAATCGTGTGTTATTATGACACTGACAACTCTTTTCCAATCGAAATCTTGACTGGCAGCAGTATCGTACCTCCGCAAAACGAAATGAATCGCTTTACGCTTAAACAATGTTGGAAAATATTACAAACTTATTTCAAAAATGAGTGTAGGGTTGCCCAAACAGTGCGTTTATTGAAAATAAGTTTTGGGCGAAATGAAGCATCCATATCGCATGCTGTACTCAAGTTTGTGCAAAAAGTTTATGAGACCGGTCTCCTTGCGGACAACACTCACAGTCTTAGTCGCCGAATAGTGCGTACCGACGAGAATGTGGCTGCTGTGGCCGAGGGTGTTCGACTCAATCCAAGAACATCGACTCGAATCGATCTCACCAACTCAACATTTTATGCACCAGCCTGTTGAGAATTTTGCACAAAGATCTCCGATTATTCTCTTACAAAGTCCAATTGGCTCAGTAATTGAAGGCAAACGACTATCCGTTTCGTTATCGCTTCTCAGTTTGGGCCTTACAGCAGGTCGAATTGGACGCGGAATTTGGCCGAAAGATAATTTTATCCGATGAGGCGCATTTTCATCTCGGCGGCTATTTTAACAAATAAAATTGCGGCATCTAGGAATTGGAAAACCCGCATCCAGAATGCTGGTATCATTGGCGCATTTTACTTAAAAAAATGCTGCCGGAATCGTCATTTCGGTCAATGGTGAGCGCTACAAGGCCGCGATTACCGTTTTTTTTTGGGCTAAAATTCAAGACATGGACTTGGACGATCTTTGGTTTCAGCAAAAATGGCGCGCCATGCCACACATTTTATCAAACAATTGATCTTTTGCATCCCTAAACTAGTAATCGTGTTAACAGCCGCCACCTCTCAGCTGCAATTTGACCTCGTTAGACTTTTAATTGTTGTATGCACGTAAAGATGGATGTTATGAGGACAATCCAGAAACAATTCTGGCGAACATCGTCCCAGCTATTTGTGAGATAGAGCCAGAAACAATCAAACAGATCTTGGCAAATTAAATTAATGAAGTAGTACTCATTGTAAGCAAATCCGGCAAAAAAATCTCTTAAGCATTCTAGTTTTCACCAGCACATTACGTCAGTTAACTTTCACTTTGACAATATACTCGTATAGAGAGAAATTCTTTGAGGGCTCTCCATATTAATAAGTGTGGCCTCAGGAATTGGCTACAATATTTTTGTAATAACTGAAAATTATATTGACTCCGGTACAAAACCAGGCCAGAAGATCTACTTGTACATGGGGCAACTGTAAATGTATGTATGTATGACACGGGTGGACTTAAGCCTGTATTGGATCTTCTAGAGGTCAACGTCAATATGCATAAGTTAAGCGATTGTAATATTTTCTTACTTAAGAAGAAATGTAGCTACATACGAGTATAAAGCACACATTTTAAAATTAAATATGGGAGGTGCAGGTAGTGTTAGGTGGTAATTTTTGTTTCCACAATCATAACGAAATTATTTAATTTAAGTATTAACTGCACTTCTAATTGTTAATCGCGAGTTAAGAAAGATCAATATATCACTCCTGGGATAAGCTAGGATGCGTTGGCCGGTATATGATACTGTCTATTGTCAATATGAAGAATTGCAGTTGGTCAGGTTTAGATTTATTCGTTTTACTTTAATTAGTACAAGCTACGGTGATTTATTTAATCCCCTGCATTACGTCCAAAATTAGCAAGACTGGCAGGATTTTATTTATACGGGAGTCCGTTGGGAATAAACTGGGTTGATCAGATATTCCTTAAATTTATGATAACGTTTGGTTGAGGCATGCGTTATTATTTTAAGTAGGTCTATTACGAATAATTTTATTTTTTTTTAATTCGCACGTCCTTGTATTATAAATGCGCCAGGTTATTTGTTATAGTCCAGAGAAATTTGGTTATTTGATTTGAACTTGACTGTCATGAAAAGCAGTTGTTAAAAAATCGATTATGAAGAGTATTTAAGTTTGTAAAATGATTATAAATTGAAAAAAATAAGAGTGATGTAATTCATTTTGACTTAGCCAGTTCTGATAATAAACAAAATAGCTACATTTGGAGCAAGAAAAATATCAGGTGGAATAAATGATAACGACGGGCTCAACACCTTGATAGAGTTGCTACATAGCGCGCCATTTTGCTCTGCTCGACTTAAACAGATAAGGCATACAATGAATATGTTTACGGTGCTTTATGGTACACAGCTAAGGATGTACATAGATACAGGGTGGCTGATGAAAAGTGCTACCAACACAAAGCTTAATAACTTTTTTTCTGTGGAAGTAATCGGTTCTATTGTTTTTTGTTGGACAGATTGGAAATTATGCTTTGCACTCCGTAATTTCGGCATTTCTCCGAGCCGATGGACCAGTACGAGGCTAGTAAACTCTTTTTCCGAGCGTAGGATTCTTCAGTTCGGATACAGGAGACGATTGCTGCTGTGCCTGCTGCCATGAAAAAAATCCAAGCGTTGCGATTTGTATCTGCTCAAATGGGTATAAGCAAACAAAATCTATAGATAATTCTCCACAACGATTTGAATTTATTTCCCTAAAAAGGTCAATTTAAAAGCCAATTGAACCCAGTTGACTTCGATTGAGTGGAATTTTGTCAGAAGGTTATTCAAATGGTGGAAGAGGACAACAAGCTTAAGCTTTTAATTTTTATTTCTGTTTTTATGTCTGTCCCGGCGCATTTTGATTTAAAAGCAAAATTGTCGAATGTAGAATGACCCTAACACGTAGATACTCCATGAGATGGAACTGCATCTAGCTCGAGTTACAGTGTGGTGTGAAGTTTCATTAAGCTGCACTGTCGGGAAACATTTTTTTTTGAAGAAATCGGCAAAACTGTAACGGTCAATTGAGACTGTTATTTAAAGTTTTGTATTTTGAAGAAGTTTTTATTCCCAGAATTACGCCGGAATGGAATACCTTTCGAATCAGTTTGATTTCAACAAGACCGTGCAATTTAATATATAGAATTTGACTGAATTAAAGCAATTCATTCAAACAATACCTGAGGCAATTACGGCTGCAACCCTACAGACTGTTATGAACAACTTTTTGATTAGATGTCGCACATGTGTCAACGAGTGTAAGGGCCATTTAAAACCAATACTTTTAAAAACAATATAAAAAACATAACAAAAATGATTTATACTTGTAATGATCTAAAAATAACTAAATTATCTGAATTAAAAAAAAAGCTATTTGAGTTTTTTAATATAGCAACATTCATAAGCCACCCTGTATAAGAAATGTAGCAATTGGTTTGGAGAATTTCTGGAAACAGTTCGAAAAATCTTGTTTCCAATTGCAACTTGAATAAGAGTAATTCCTATCACGAACTGGAAGAAATGCTCAATAATTGTGATAAGTTAAATAATTAGAGCAAGAACAATTAACATTAAAAAAATCACTTTCTCTTTATAACGATTACATAAACAGACACAAAATGCTCTGAACGAAAATCTACCAGAAATTTTCTTCTATAGGTAAAATTGCAAAGTGACTATTTTACTGGAAATAGAATTTACAAGTTTATAGCTATAGATAGGATTATCTCGCTTATTTGCGTATTCCGTTCTACTCGACAACTAACTTCCAGAATATACAAATGTGACCGGTCTTTCCAAAAACACTTCATTCCAGTGCCCAACATCAGCCCACCAGCAAAGTAGAACCGACTCTACTATATCAGTTCTATAGAAACCATTGTCTTGTGCGCTACGTTGTAGTTCCCCTAAGTTCCTTTTCTAAATTGGTTCTTTGGTGTTTTTGTTTTTTATTTTTGTATAATTTTTGTAATTTGCCTTCTATAGACATGTCTCTTGTACGTTTAATTGGAGCAGAGGTAAATGCAATTGTATATAATCGATTTTTCAAATAAAAAAGAAAACTAGTGAATTTTTACTAAACATCTAACCGAGTTGAGTTTAAAAGTAATCTTTCTCGTGTCTCTTAAAGCATAACATACATACATATTTATATTTAGTGATAACTGACTTTATGTTACGTAAGACTTTTCCATTTATTTATTTATTTATTCTCTCTTAAAAATGAAAAACACAAATAAACAGGTAAATCAGCTGTCAGCCCTGATGACATAATATTGAAGAAAAAAAAAATGTGTCAATGATTTCGTGTTGAACTTGATCCAATATGTATTGTGGAAGTAGGGTGTGCTCTGGGGGTGTGTTCTGTTGCCACCTTTACAACGTAGTACAACACAATCGACAAGTCTCTCTACAACCTTAAGCGCAATGTCATATTAATTGAATAGAATTTGAACTGTGTAGAGTGCAGCAAAATCTGCGGAGGTCACAAGAGTTTAGAAACAATTCTAAAAATGTTCTATTATTAAAAGGTATGAACTGGTTTATAAAAACGGCATTTACGTCACATAAGCATGCATTGTGTGGTTGTTAAATTTATCTGTATAAACATTCTGGTGGCATTTATCTATATGTTTATACATACATATGTATGCATTTATGTGTCAAGATATAAAGCTATACTGCGTACGCACGTTGGACGTGTCAAAATTTAAATGGGACGCTCGTTTAATATGGATTTAAAAAAACCTATTTGTGACGTCTGTTGCTATAGATAGTTTTTAATTTTTTAAAAGATACTCGTACCTATGGCAATTCACTTGTTGCTGTGTAGCTGTATGAGGGGCTTGTTTCGATGTAAAGTTTATTTTTGTACTAATAAGGTACAATTATAATAGTTCAAGTGTATGTAGGGTAATTTGCACACAGTAACCCAACTTTACCTCTTTAAGAGTATCTCCTCGCCAGTATACAGTTGAGTTTTGAAAAAAGTAACCAAATGGATATATGTATAACATATGTGTATATGTACATATTTGTTCACACATCTTTAAATGTATATATATGTATGTATATGTTAATTTATGTAGAAAAATGTTATAAGAAAAATTTGTCGTAGAAATGTAAGTTTTCCATTATTTCGGGATGTGAAAATTCTCCCAGTCCGTCAGTTGTATTGTATTAAAGCATAAAAAACTTTGTTTTTCATATCAGGAAATTTGAATAGCAGTTTTCCGCAATCATTATTTGGTGTCATCCTGCCTATACGTCTATGTAGTAAACTCCCAATATCGATCAGAATATTTAAAAAATTTATAAAGTATTAGTTTCTGCGTATTTACTCGTATTTTACTGGTATGGAATGCATATTCTCTGACATCCTGATGTGTAAGCCCCAATTTAACTCGCGTGTGTAAACCTTAGGTACTCGTAACATAGATGGCAAATACTACCAATATTTCTGCAATTCCTTATATCCATCGCAAATCCATTGTTAGTGAATTACCAACACTTGTCCAAGTCTGTAAACTTCCAGAATGGGAGAAATTTACAGGTAAAGCCCATCACATGTGTGTAATATGGATGCCGTTTTTCTGTAAAATGTGAAAGGAATTGACATTGTTGACAATTCACACGTGTTCCCAGACAGGGTCACACGGATAGAGGCAATCAACGACCAACATCTGTAAAGTTTGTTGTCTATGATGAATGCTGAGAATCAAATTGTGAGATTGTCGAGGCAATCTGCCAATTTGGTCCTTTAGAAGCCCATTTGCCCTACACACAAGACAATTTTACTGCAGGATTTTTTTTTGTTTTTAGACATTAACACTTATAATGCCTCAGCATGTGTTAAGATTTTTGAAAAATGGGATAAAGGGAGAAAGAGAGATGTTTGGGCTAAGTGGGTGGTAACTTCGCTCCGTGGGTGGTATGAGGAGACTAAATACTTAGATTATGTTGACTTCTTGTATATGTCTAGTCAACTACTCATTTTGATTTTTGTTAACTGAAAAATTAATATCGAACACTGAACCTTCCGATTTGGAAGCTAGGGCCACTACCCCCAAGTGGTAGTGGACTGGTCGATTAGTCGATTAAGTCGCTTATGAAGAGTATGGAACAATGTAGATCCTTGTTGAATGAAATAATACGAGTATCCTAGTGATCTGAACTTATTAAATTGGTTAATATTTAGTCGATATTATATATAATCATATTTTGGACGCTTCCGGAGTGTAGAAAATAGATAACATTATGAAAAATCGAATTCATTACATTTTCTACAACATTTTCCGCCGTAAGGAGATCGATTGATGATTGATCTTGATTTACTTAAAAATAAGAGTCATTAGTGAGAATTTGCTTGGTTCTAGCGTAGCCCGTGTGATGGCTAGAATACAAAGTGGAGTCGTGATAGCTTCAAGAACTTGATGTGCGGTGTTTTGGGTCCAGTTTTTTTGGAAAATATCACGTTTTTACTAAGAAACTAAATCAAAATACTTGACACTTTGACACCTCTTCGAAATAAACACGCTGAATTCATTAGAATTTCATAGGCATAGCCAGCATGCCATATCGTTTCACTCTTAAGTGAAGAATAACTGACAATGTTTACTACCTTTACAAGCGCAGTTTGTGAGGTGTCCCAAAATTCACACAAGATTTAAATTTTGCGCCATTTGTGCGGTAAAGTGTTGCCAACAAAAAAAAACAGCGTTACAGTTGTCAGTTCAGTGACATTCTTAATAGGAAAGCTACACGAAAGAACAACTCGTTTTCATTGTTGAGCAATATTTTAAACACAATTAAGGTTTGGCAGTACGCAATTTTCGTACAAAATATTGTCGGAATAATGATTTAATTTCATCAACTGCGAAGAGAGTGTTGCTGAGTACCGTGGTGAGGAATTAGACATTTTGAGAAACTCTCTACTTGGTGTAGTGGTGTAGTGGTACTAGCAATCGATTCTCACTCGGAGGGTGACAAGTTTTACCGATGACAAGTTTTTCATATGTGTAATTGGAACTCAGTCAGAAAAATGTTGCCTGTGAAGGCATAACACTGACACGTAGATTTGGCTGTTGTAGAGTTTCAAGCACAAAAAACAAGTGGGAATTATAACCTTCGAATCACTCTGAGTTAAGAAAAAACTCTCCGTCCTATTTGGACTCCCACCCCTGGAGAGCTAATATCGAAACCAAATCTGAGTTTCAAACAATTTTCTTTTCTCCTCTTTCTACCTTTCCGCCCGCGCCTTGACAACAGTAAAATGGTATCTAACGCCTAAAATCTAAAAAAAAAATATTCCCACGAAATATTTGTATCTTCATGCATACAAAATGCAATTGACTCAAGAACTGAATCATACTGATCACGCACAGCGAAGAGAGTTCGTTGAATTGATTATGAAACAACAACAAGTGGATGCTGATTTTTTAAAGAAAATTTATCAAAATTGTTGAATTTGAGGTTCAGAAAACCCACGAGTGATTGTTGGGAAATAAATGGATCCACAACGTGTCACTGTTTGTTGCAGATTTTGGGCTGGAGGCACAATCGGACAATTAATCTCGTCATGCAATAACAGATAATGGTGTTTGCCATCGCTACATAATATTCCAGTTTTATGTGCCTAATTTGCAAGATATGGATGTGGACAGTATATGGTTTCAACAAGACAGTGCCACATGCTATACAGCCCAAGAAACAATTCAATTACTGCATGAGTAATTTCCTGGTCGTGTAGTTTTCAGTTTTGGTGATCAGAATTCGCCGCTTAGATCTGCGATTTAATGCCTTTGAACTTTTTTCTTTTGAGCTTTTTGAAGTTTAAGGTTTATGCCAAAAAAACTCACGACCACCCATGCGTTGAAGGCAAATTGAGCTCTGTATCGAAAAAATTCAGCCACATTTAGGCAACAAAACTGTCAGGGACAATTTCCACAAAAAATTGAGTATTTGCGAGGAAAGTCGTGGAGGCCATTTACCCGATATGCTATTCCAGACATAACTCTGTACTGAATACTTTATAAATCAATAGAAAATTTACAAATAAAAAAATTTGTTTTCTATCAAAATTATATTACTCGTTAGATAAAATAAAATAAAACTCATTATTAAAGAAGGCATATCTTTAGTGTTCCAATCTCTAAATTTGAGTAAAGATTTTTAAGGTACTTGTACGAGTATATCAATGATTTTGTGGTATTGATATACTAATTTGTCTTCCGATTAGAGAATCTTATAAAATTAAAAAAATCGTTTGGTCTGTGTTAGCACCTTTTACGTCTATTGGTTATTTTAAAATGTTTGAATGCTTTTTTTTTACTTTTTATTAGTTACATTATTGCAGCTATTTTTGCGATAGTTGTTATTTCTTTCATGCAAAATTGTTCACGAGAATATATTTTCCTAATGGTGATAAAGAAAAGTACATACTCCCAGATATCATATAGACCGTTTTACACTCCATACGTTGTGCCATCTGTTGAAGTCACAAGGTTCCTTTGATTTAATGCTCTTATCATTTAATTTCATTTTTGTTAAGAGATTTTATGGATGTTAGGTACACACTTAACCTAATGATAGTGATTTCCAGTTTGCTAAATATTTTCGTTGTTAGGTGGATTTTTTCTCAGTTCAGATAACATATTAAAAATAACATGTAAAAATTGTAAGCCCAATTGTATATGTATAATGTGAATTAATAAGCTATTGATAATTTTTGGTAACGAGATAATAATTCTTATTAATAAATTTGCATTTAATTTCTACTAAAGTGATAATTATATGATAACTAAAGCCTATTCACGGGGGGTAACATCTTATCTCGGGTTGTTTAATACATTAATTAATTTTTAAATGCAGATAGTAAAATCTGAAGATATTGGACTCCAAAATAGGGAAATTATATAAATGTGGGGGGAGGGGGTTAGGACAAAGTAATGAAATCACTTTAAGAGAGGTTAATAATAATAGTTTAATTCACTGTAGGTTATAAAATATTATGGTCGAGGTGGGTGGGATGGTTCATGTACATTCGACAGACTTAGGGGATGAATTGGAACATATTAATCATCCCACATAAATAATTAATTTCTCTATTAGCCAAGGGCGGTTGAACGTCTGCAGTTTCTATCAAGTTTGCAGGTCATTTAAGTTAGTCAGATAAGGCCTGTTTATACTTTTTTTAAATTTTTTTTTAAATTGCGGCATTTTTCAATTAAAAAATATTTTGTTTTTGGCTGTGCTATTTCGTCCTCCTTTCTGATAATTATTGTAAATTCTGCACTACTAGGAACTCGTAAAAACAATTTGTTTCATCCTATGCTTTTATTACCTAATTAAGGGTTTATAAATGATTTTAGATTTCCTATCTAACTGATTGTTGAAAATTTAGGGCGTACTCCATTCTAGTGTTTCATTCTTCTTTAGACGTTCCTACACCACTCAGGCAGTCAACATTGCGTAGATCGTCGGTTAACCAAAATGTTTGCCATTGATAAAGTCTCTGACTCTCGCCCTTAGAGGTCAGCAAAAGTGAGAGGTTCCACTTATCTGTGTACAAAATGATAAGGCGGACAACATAATGGGGAGAGAGTGGTTCCACATGAAGCGCCAGCGCCAACAATTTATTAAAATTCAGTGGACAGTCTTCGCTAGATGTTGGCCTCTTGATGGTATTCGAATACACATAAATCTATCTAGTCGATAGTTTGTTATTCTTTGTTTGTTGGAATCATTATTAGATACATCATTTATGTGTCACAATGTTGGGAGTTACATATTTCTAAGCAATTCTTATATGTGCACTTAAATCGCTGATAAACATTCCGACTATTTAAACAAATTTAAGGTTTGTGAAAGCTGTTATTGTTCTACTTAAGGATGTATTCTATTTAGATTTGAAAACGCAATCTACTGACTTTGGTGTAAGCATTATCTTTATTACGACATTGGTTAAATTCTTCCTCCGACCACATTCTCCAGGTTAACGGCTGACTTTTAAATTCGATGTTTCAGACAATCAGGACAATGCGAATAATAGATGTCTTTTGAATACCATCGTAAATGCAGTGCGATTCAGCATACACAGCACATAGCTAAAGTGTGCTCATAAGTGTTCGATGTAATTTGCTCAAGGAGTTTGCCCTCTTTACGATGTCGACTGTATGGATGTCAGTACTATTGAGCTGAAGTTCCTTCAAAATGCAAAAGTGAAGATTACGATAGAAATGGAAACAACGTAGTGGTAGTGCAAAAGGTGGATCGGTGAAGAACCCTTAAATCGCGGGTTTGCATAATCTGGTTTTTGTTGTTTTTTAATATTTTCCAATAGTAGAGAATCTTTGTGGGATACCGGGGAAAAATGGAACCGATACAACAGTGCCATATTGAGGCATAGACCCGTTTTAGATGATTTTAAGTACTATTAAAACTTGGATAGATGAGAATTTACTCAAAAAAATTTCAATGTTGTTTGTACACAAAAATTATAGATATGTGCATGAAACTAAGAAGCTTTTATTGCAGAATCTTTAAAACCATGTTTGTGTTGAAATTTCAGGCTCGATTTTTGGCACAGCGATGCTATTCATCTAATTCTGCAACTACAAAACTGTTCATCGATGGTAAATTCGTTGAGTCGAAGACTAAAGATTGGATTGATCTTCATGATCCTGCCACAAATGAAGTTGTCAGCCGTGTGCCGAAGGCCACACAAGAAGAAATGCAATCTGCTTTGGAATCCTCGAAACGTGCTTTCAAAAGCTGGTCCCAACAGTCCATTTTATCCCGCCAGCAAGTGATGTTCAAGTTACAAGCCCTTATCAAGGAAAACATGAGTGAATTAGCCAAAAATATTACCAAGGAACAGGGAAAAACTCTTGTCGATGCTGAGGGTGATGTTTTGCGTGGACTTCGTAAGTTACACATTTGAAAATATGTCCTGATAATTTTTATAGAAACTATTTTTTTTTTTTATAACAGAGGTAGTTGAACACTGCTGCAGCATTCCCTCTCTACAAATGGGTGAAACTGTTGCTAATGTTGCCAAGGATATGGATACCTACTCTCTGATCTTGCCACTGGGTGTGACTGCCGGCATTGCTCCATTTAACTTTCCGGCTATGATTCCCTTATGGATGTTCCCTGTTGCCATTACCTGTGGTAATACTAGTATTATTAAGCCCTCAGAACGTGTTCCTGGGGTCACAATGATGCTGATGGAAATGTTAAATGAAGCTGGGTGTCCACCAGGTGTCGTGAATGTTATTCATGGTGCTCATGATGCTGTCAACTTTATCTGTGATGCTCCCGAAATTAAGGCTGTGTCATTTGTAGGGTCTGATCAAGCTGGAAAATATATCTATGAACGTGCTGGGCGTAATGGAAAACGTGTCCAGAGTAATATGGGAGCTAAAAACCATGGTGTCATTATGGCTGATGCCAACAAGGAGAATACACTAAATCAACTTGCAGGAGCTGCATTTGGTGCTGCTGGACAACGCTGCATGGCACTGTCCACAGCCATTTTCGTAGGAGAAGCGCAAAAATGGATTCCCGACTTGGTTGAACGTGCTCGTAAACTGAAGGTTAATGCTGGACACGTTCCGGGAACTGATTTGGGACCAGTCATTAGTCCTCAGTCCAAACAGAGGATCTTCGATTTGGTGCAATCTGGCGTAGAAGAGGGTGCTGATCTTGTCTTGGACGGTCGTAGTATTAAGGTTGCCGGCTATGAAAATGGAAACTTTGTCGGACCTACTATTTTATCCAATGTGACACCAAACATGAAATGCTACAAGGAGGAAATTTTCGGACCTGTTCTTGTTATTTTGAATGCCGACACTATTGATGATGCTATCCAACTTATCAACAACAACCCATATGGAAATGGAACCGCTATATTCACCACAAATGGAGCAAATGCAAGGAAATTCGTAAACGAAATCGATGTCGGACAAGTCGGTGTCAATGTACCAATCCCAGTACCTTTGCCGATGTTCTCCTTTACCGGAACTCGTGGTAGTTTCTTGGGAGATAATCATTTCTACGGAAAGATGGGTGTTAAGTTCTATACTCAAACCAAGACTGTGACTCAATTGTGGCGTCAAACGGATGTTAGCCATACTCAACCTGCTGTCGCTATGCCAACAATGAAATAGACAGCCGATTTATATTATATAAGTGTAATATATAATATATATAAGTGTGAATGCGTGTGAAGTCGAAAATTTAGCAACTTAGGGGAAATAGTATAAGAAGAAGTACCGGCGAACTAGGAGTGCGGAGAAAAAGTTGGGGATAGGAACACCTGGTGCGTGAGGGTTATCTTTAGTTCACTTTGTCTTCCTTTACTTAGTTTGCTGTACGAAAGAGAACCAATTTGCATTTATTTTTGTATATATAATTAGGTTCCTTATTTTAAAGGAGCTATTGTATATTAATAAATTTAGTTTGTATTAAATAAATAAAGTGTTATTAAAATAAGATAAACAAAATATTGTATCGGTTTCATTTTTGTGGAATTTCATTTAACACGTTCACAAACGTGAATGGTATAGCATTCATTTTCATATTGATGCAAAATGACATGAATGCTATAAAATTCAAATTTCAAAGCCAATTTTTATTCATTTAATTTTATACTTTATGCTTAGGTTTTTGTAATTAATATACATTCCAAAGTAATGACCAACTGATTCATTAGGTACTTTCATACAATCTTACCTTTTCTACGTGTACTTACAAATTTCCTTAAGGCGGCGCATTGAGTAAACTAGAAGTGTAACACTTGAACTAAATGCTATCTCAATTATATTTCGTAGACTTCTGAGAGGGAGCAGACATATCAGTTTTTTAGATTATCGTATAAATTTCTTAAAAAAAAAAAATTAAGTCACAAGAAGCGTACGCAAATTTTGAGATTGTTTGATGATTCTGATTCAGATCAAATACTCGTAGGTAAGTGTATTACGGAAATAATTGGAAATGAAATCAGTAAATTTGATGGAGACCTTTGTGATAGGATATGGACAATTCAGCAAAAACTCAAGTGAGAATACCCCTAATATATTTTTTTCAAACAATAGGGGTTTATCAACGTCATCATCTTCCGATTCAAAGGATTCTCACAACATAAATATTTCAAATGGGATAGGTGAGACAACTGCCTTGTGGAATGAAGATACTGCAGAAATACATTTTGATTGGTCTTCAATGGGTGCAGCTAATGATGTGAAAAACTGTAATACTCCGAAAGCGATCTTAGATAAAATTTAGTCTACGGCAATTATGAATTTAATTGTTAGTTGCACAAATGAATATGGGAAATAATTGCTGTCACTATCAATTCAGGAAATGGAGGTATTCTTTGGCCTTTGTTTGTTGCACTCTCAAATAAAACCACCTACAATTCGTTCAAACTGGTCTAACAATCCATTATATTATCAGCCAATCTATGACAATGCGCAGGTTTGAACAGATATTGCGTTGCTTGAATTGTGAATCCGTATCTACCAAATAATGACAGATTATCTAAGATTTCCAAGCTTCTGAAGCTTGTAAATGGTTTATTTCAAACCGTATATAAACCGGGAAAAAAATTATCGTTAGATGAATCTATGATGCTGCATCGAGGAAGACTAAGTTTTCGGCAAATTATAATATCAAAGAAAAATAAGTACGGAACTAAATTCTATGAGCTTTGTACACATGATGGCTATGCTCTCAATCTAGATATGTACGAGTATATATAAAGGCAAATTAACAAATGAGGTGTCTTCCTTATCTGTAGTGGATTCTGTGGTTATGAGTCTAATGGAACCATATTTATCGAAGGGCCATTCGTTATTTATGGACAACAATTATAATAGTATCGGACTAAGCAATCGATTACTTACACCCTTATTGCCGTTCGCGACTCGCGCAGTTTCAGCGAATCTTTCTTTACTCGGTATTATGGTTAGCGAGCTTGTTGATTCGCCTGGAAATCGTTGTTCCACGCCAAAGAAACAGAATGACAGCAACTCAAATGTCAGAAAAATTTAAAATTCGTTGTTTGTTTTGAATGTTGCAATTTTTTTTTGTTTTGTAAGTTACAGTAGAAAATAGCAAAATAATTAGTAGTGTGGATTTATTTTTCGAAGGCGAATACCGCTATGAAAGAAGCGCGCAAATGTATCGAATATGGAAAAATATAAGGGACAATTCTAATCCTTTAGAACTCCCAAGTCACACGTATGGTGCATTCAATAGTTTATTTTAGCAATGCGGTTATTTTTTCATTTTTACAGGTTCATTTCATATTTTAGGCTAAATAAAGTTGTCTGTGTATGCACAATACTTTCTTCATCTTCAGACATCATTTCATTCTTCGCTGAGTTGCTTGTGCTCGCACCAAAAAATGGCCCACAAGGATTAGCAGCATGCTGAAGACTGAGTAAGGAATCGACAGCTTGTTCTAATGGAGACAATGACAACTGTGCAAATGGTCCACCGCCAGTGGCAACCGGAATCTTTTTAGTTTTTGGCGATCATCTTTTTTAGCTTCAGTTTTTAATCTAACCATACCTAAAATGAAAGGCTGCGGAATAACTTGTAGCACTGAAGTAATTGAAAATTTAACCTTATGCCACTGTTTTCCTTCACGCATTGGAGGTCCCAGAGAATTAAGGTCAATTGCGCACCGATCCCAAAAATCAGTGTTGATTTTTTTGCTGGACCCCAAACTGCCTAGTCCTTTGGCAATTTCTGGGTTTTGCTCCATGACCTCCACCAACTTGCTAAATTGATGAACGTTCGTCTTTTTGCTATAAATAAATTGTTTGTTATTATATCATTTATCTTGTTGCTTTATTTATTACCATTTGTTCATAGCGGTTTCCATTTTTTCAAATTCGCCAACCGTGTCACACAAATTCTTTGTTCGCTTAAATTTGACATTTAAAGCGAACGAAAACTCGGCGAGTCGCTAACCGTAATTCAACGAAATTACATTCGCCAGTATTTTGACATTTAAGACGAATGAACATTCGCGATTCGCGTACCATAATACCGAATATTCAAATTCGCCAGTTTTTTTGCTCGACTCGCGTACGGTAATAGGGGTGCTAGTTTGAAAACTCATACCACTAGAACCTTACATATCAATCGCAAAAAATTAATCCAAAAGTCGTAACGCAAAAAAAATAGAAAAGAGGAGAACATATATGAAGAATACAGGGCAACGTCTATGTTAGTAAGTGGAAAGGCAAGCGGGGCGTGCTTTGTATCACAACAGAAAATCATCTCAAAATAATTGATGTACAGAATAAATATGGTATCTCGAAGAAAAATCCAATACAGATTGCTAATTACAACGCAAATATGTCTGGCATAGACAGATGTGATCAAATGATATTGTTATAACCACTTAAATGTGAGCAGCGACATCTAGATTCACAGAGCAGAAAATGTCGATACTGGAATAACAAAGTCTCGACTGGAGAGTGGAATCGAATTTTCTAGCAAATTGGAAATTGTATGGGACGCTGGATGGCGAGGATTGTTCTCGAAGTATGTCATTCGAGTATAAATACCAGCATCCCAAAGGTAAGCAAATCAGTTCTAAAGTGTAATTTGAAGTGTTAATTAGGAGAAGTGATTAAGTGGTTTAAGTAAAAGATAAGAAAAGTATAAGTGGTTGAGAAATTGAATTGTACTGAGAGAAAAAATTAAATAGTGAATTGTAACTGTACTGAATAAAGGGATTTGTATTGAAAAGAATAAGTTATATTATTTGTGCCCACACAAACATTTTACAATATCATATTATTCCTCGATTATCCGTTGTTACAAGAAGGTTCTAATTCCATCTACTAGATATTTCTGTATGGAATTCTTATTACATTTATAAGAAGATAAATGATTCAAAAATTGGTTTCCTTGATTTTAGAGAAAATCTAATAAATATGCATTTAAAAATACCACAGAATTCAAAATGGCAACTCACAAGGGCTTGTTATACGTACTCCGATAACAAATTTTCAAGGTGCACACTATCAGGAAAAAATTGCGGCAACTTTAAATTATAAACGTAGAACATATTATTTAATGACTGCAAATATTGTTACAGGCAACAAATATTAAAATTCACATCGTACTGATGTCAGAACGGTGTAAATAAACCTCCACTGTGTCCTGGACCGTGCTTCCGACAATGGCACTTACCTCCTGAAGATCACAATAACATAATGATGGACTGATATAATTATGGATTTAATTTATTAATTTTCTTATATGTAGACGAATAAGGATCTACTGTTGAATAAATAATGTAATGAAACTGAAATATACCTCTTTTTCTCATGTACGAGTATTCTATGAATGAAAAAATTGATCTATATCGTCTGATATGCATTCATTGTATATAACGGTTAAAATATGATATTTTGACTGCTGTTAAAATATATATCTAATCAGATTTCGGATAGTAGGTACAACTAGTTTCTAAAAAAATTGCCTGTATATTTTTGCAATTCACTGCAATTTTTACTGTCCGTGAACGTGTTAAGCATTAACGTCAAGTTAAATATTTTAATAGTTGAATACAGCTAGGTGAAAAACAAGTAAATACTCGTATGAATAAAAAGAAAACTATGATGTTTGTTCGAAAATCTCAAAACTTTAGAGGTACGAAAATAGGTTGCCAGTAATTTTAATCTTTAGTAGCCTCAATGTTCGCAATTATTTATGTAGATATTTACATGGAACGTATTAGTTTTTTTTTAAATTGATTCCGGAGTTTGTACATGGATTATGAAATATATTTTAAAAGAGGTTCTACTAAGCCTTATTTTAAAATATTGCAGGTAGTCGCTTGTGAGAAAGTCGACGTGATTGGAGTTTATTCAGTAAACGTTGAAGATATTAATACGGTGAATATATTGTATATTTTAAAATTAGTGGTTTTAAAAACAAGAAAATATTTTCGTTTATTATCGGGTTAAAGCTGGTTAAATATAATGTATACAAATTTGTGAGGGCCTTACTATTCAATTGCCTTCTTAGCCCAATGAGACATCGATCAGCAAGAGTGATGCTTCATTCTATTTCTACTGAGTTGTTGTTTGCCTAATTTATAGCAGTGCCCAGGTATATAAAGTCGCTTACTACCTCGAAATTATAGCTGTTATTGTGACGTTCTGCCCAATTCGTCGATGTTATGTGTCCCTTCTTGCTGACAACATATATTTAGTTTTCCAAACCCATTTGGCAGTTTTCCTTTCATTACTAGCGAAAGCACCGGTGAACGCCTATGTCAATTATTTCAATACCACCGACTTTTGAACAATTTTTCCTTCAGTGTTCGCTTTCGAGACCAGCACAGTTCTTCCAAATATGATGTTAATGAAGTCACATGACAGCGCATCATTTTGTCTAAAACCTTCTTTGACGTCAAATGTCTTGGTTAAGTCGTTACCGATCGACGGAGCAGTTCTCTCAATTGTTATTCCGCATAAACGGACAGGTTTGGCAGGAATGCCAAGATTTGCATGAGTGTGAGGATTTTGTTGATTGTGGACTTTCCTGGTCTGAAACCGCGCTGATAGGTACCAATCAGGTTGTTGGCGAAGAGTTTAAGATGTTCACATAATATTGTTAATTAAATCGTGTATCCATTGATGAGGGGACTTATACCTGTATAGTTGGTGCAGTTGAGAGTATTTCCTTTTTTATGGATCGGGCATACAGTGATGTGATTCTATTTATCAGCCATACACTTTTCTGATCAGATCTGAGAAATGAATTGGTGCATGCTCGTCACAAAGTCATTTCCATGAATACCCCGGCCGGTAAGCCGTCGGGTTCAGCTGATTTGTTGAATTTTAACTTCGTTCTGGTCAGGTGGACGGAAGTTTTGGCTATCATCGTATAAGTTTAATGGTCTATTTTGCCTGACGATGGGATGTTGAACTCCTTCGCCGTTATACAGTTTCCAGAAAAGTTTTTCCATATTCTCAGCACCGATAGTGACGCTGCTATACGGTTTCATCTCTACAAGCGTACGGGTCTTCTTGCCTTGACACGTTTTTTTTACCTATTAGTAAAATTTCGGAACGTAATTCCTGGATTACAACCTCTCAATATATTCGATCGTGCGCTTTTTCTGATCTTTTTTCTTCTTCTGGAGAAGCCGATGTTCTTCCCCTCTCTTCTGCTCGTAGAACTCACGAGCGGCTCTCGTCTTTCGTTGTAGCGCCGCTTTGTGGTGGTGGTCCGGTGAAACCCAGCACATCAGTTGTGGCAGCTATGATGACACATTGGCAGCGAGGGGACTGGTCTTCGGTGCTTGATGCTGGCGACATAGGAGTTATCGAGAGAATTCGCAATCGCTTCTCCCTCGGAGGGTCAAGGTTCGAATACTACCCATGACAAGTTTTTCATTTGTGTAATTGGAACTCAGTCAGAAAAATTCTGTGTGTGAAGGCATAACACTGACACGTAGATTTGGTTGTTGTAGAGTTTCAAGCACAAAAAAACAAGTTCGAATCACTCTGAGTGAAGAAAAAACTCTCCGTCCTATTCGGACTCCCACCCCTATAGAGCTAATATCGAAACCAAATACACCTGAGTTTCAAACCACTACAAAACAATTTTCCTTTCTCCTTCTACCTTTCCGCTCGCGCACTGGCAACAGTAAAAAGGTATCTAACCCCTTAGGCGCGCGTAAATTTAAAAAAAACTTGGAAAATGCGCATTCGTGCCTTCACTGCAGTAAGGTGGTGATCCGAATCAATGTTGACTGCCCGCAAGTTTCGGCCGTTCAGAATACTGGAGGCGGTTCTTACGATTCTTACGGTTCGATTGCAATGTGATCAATTTGATTTAGTTTTGATGATCTGGACACCGCCATAGCTCCTTGTGCATATATATTGAAATGATTAAACCGTATACTTGCTATGATGATATTTCGTCCCGCCCCAAAGTCAATATGCCTATATCAGTTGCCAGACGTGGCGTCGCTCAGGCTAGTATCAAAGATGTCCTCCTTTTCTTTTCTTTTTTAAAGAAATTAACACTCAAGTGGGTATGAATACACTTATGATACCTCGGCATATGTTAAGTTTTTTGGAAAATGGGATAGAGATTTTAACGTCATACTTCGGATATTGCTCATAGGTCTTATCAAAGAGCTCATAGAAATGTTATGTGGTGGCGTCATCCTTGTCTTCCGTTTCATAAAACGTTCGCTCACGTGTCGGAAACTCAAGACTTCTTGCTTTAGTCTGCCGCATATGACAAATCGGCATCCGAATAAGCACTGATTATTTTCCCTTTTGAAATCACCATATTACGTCTATATCGTTATTACGTTATTAAATGATTACGTTTTTAAGGAAGTGAAAAGTATCGATTTCCTTAGTGCAGATATTATTCAATTGAAATTAATCATGTTGAGTATGTTGTTTTATGTGTTTATACAAGGTTCTATATGTTTAATGTTGTGTCGTTCATAGAAGAATTTTCTCGTTTGTTAGATCAGATAAAATCACATAACCTAATTATTGCCAGGAGATTTCAACCTAAATAAAAGCGATCTGATTTCTAATTACTTGGCTATTCTGGCATCGCATGGTCCTGCGAGTTTTATCAATGAAATAACTAGAATGACATCCGGAAGCTGTTTAGATCACATTTATGGTCGATTGACCAATATTTCGGTAATTTTAATCTAAATATTACCGATCACTCTATGACAGCGTTGTGGGTAGACACTGGTACTATTCAAAAAGCAAGTGTTGGGCTGAGTGTTCCTAAAAGTGTTAAGAAAATTGATTTCGTACAACTGAAAACAAATCTTTTTTATGATTTTTGGGAAGAGGCTTACGCAGAAGGTGATGTCTCAGCATCGTATTCACTATTTCTGAGTTGTCTAAAAAAGCACATAGAGGACTGTACTTTCATTGTGCATTTAAAAAAATCTTGCAAAAGACTTAAGCCTTGGATTACAAGTCTTCTTATTAAGAAAGTTCAGGCAAAAAATAAGTTAAGAAACAAATGTTCCAAGAACATTATGTTTTCAACTTAAAAAAGAAATTCGTAAGAGCCGTGATGAGTACTATAAAAATCGATTCCTTTTTGTATTTAAAAAAAGCCTTCGTATACTTCCATACCTACAACAATTCGTATTAATGACTGTGTTATTTCGGATCAACTCGATGTTGCTAATGCTTTCAATAATTACTTTTTTTTCAATAGCCAACAATCCATCTTCACAAATAGGACAACGATTTTGTTCTTCTTATGTTAGCTTTCATGAGAATTTTCAAATTAATAGTTTTTCCTTCGACCCAATATCTGCTTTTGAGCTTGTAAAAGTTATTGGAACACTTAACGGTTCCCATGCTAGCGGTTATGATGACATCTCAAATATATTTTTGAAACGTATAGGATGTTGCATAGTAGATGTACTAGCAGTCATTTTTAACCATAGCATATTTTCTGGAGTTTTTCCTAGTATTCTAAAATGTGCAGACGTAGTTCTTCTATTTAAAACAGGCTCAGCAGAGGATGTGAGTAATTATAGACCTATTTCACTTCTTCCTGTTTTTAGTAAAATCTTCGTAAAAGTCGTTAAAACAAGAATTTTATCGTTTTTAAACAAGAATAAGTTTTTCAGTCATGTGCAGTATGGCTTTCAGCAGGGAAAATCAACTGAAGATGCCCTACTTAATTTTTGTTCCAGTGTCTTCTCTAACCTTGATGCAAAAAAGCTCACTGCAGGTCTATTTGTGGATATTACCAAAGCATTCGATATGGTCGACCACACTATGTATATTGCAGAGGAAACTAGAAAAGGCTGGATTTCGTGATTTCATGTTCAATTGGTTCAGATCATACCTTTCAAATAGATCTCAAAGAGTTAAGAACGGTAAAAAAGGTAAAACGAGTAATACTCGTGGATGACCGTGGCCCATGTGGTAGTGTATTGGCTTCCAAATTGGAAGGTTCGGTGTTCGAATACCAGCCTCACCCGAAAGACGTTTGCAGGCAACTTAATTCACGTAAGACGAATGGTTGCCTATAATACAACAACAAGTCCAATTACACTAATAATTTAGTCTCCCCATTAAATATTGGATGCCACCCATCATGGAGCGAAATAGCCACTGAGCCCAAACATCTTTATTTCTCTCTCTGTCCCATTTTCCTAAAAACTTAACACGTGCTCAAGCATTCTAAGTGTAATAATACCCACTTGAATGTTAAGTTCTTTAAAAAAAAAACAGGTGCGATGTAAAAATTTTAAATTGGGAGTACCTCAAGGCTCTGTATGGGGACCTATTATGTTCCTCATATATATTAATTCACTCTTTGACCTCGATTTTAAAGGTACACTTACTGCTTTCAGAGATGATGTGGGCTGAACCTACGGTTCAGATAGTGCTTTAAACTTGGTCTCTGATATTAACTGGGATCTAAGCATTTTAAGGATCTGGTTCGCTGAACATAGATTGAAAATTATTTCTAAAACTAAATTAATGTTTTTTAACCTATCGAAAGCAACCGACCTTAATGCGGAGTTTTACTTTCATTCCACGGATTGCCAAAAATTCAAACTTGTAGGCTCATGTGTACCAGCTTCCTCTCTTCCTACCTTTAGTAACACTCTTCATTGCAGTAAGCAGTGCTTTTTAATTGAGAGCGTAGAAGAGTTTAAGTACTTGGGACTCACTATTGACTCTAAAATGTCATTCGCAAACCATACGCAGTCATTGAAAACATTTTTTCGTTCCACTCTCCGTCATTTTTTCTATCTTTTAAGAATTATTTTATTAAGAATTATTTATTATGCAATTTTTCATTCGAAGCTCCAATATGGTATTGCCTGCTGGGGCGGGGCATATCAGCCTAAAATTCAACCTCTTTTAATTTTGCAAAAAAAAGTTTTGAAAAATATTTGTCGAAAACACCGTCGACATCCTAGTTTTCATTTGTTCCGTGTTACGAAAATTCTTCCCGTCCGTCATTTGTATTGTTTTAAGGTATTACAAATATTTGTTGACAGATCGCGGAATCGAAATTTTATATTAATTTCTGATTATAATCTACGAAGAAATTTTTCTCGCGTTATATCTGTACCTTTTTTCCGTACCACCCCACCAATAAACAAAAATGTTTATCATGACTATTGAAGTGGCATTTGACACTATTTTAGTACACATAGTATCAAAAATACAAAATGCCATTAAACTATTTATAAAAATCAGCATTAATCAGAATTAACCATTTATGTATGATCAATAAATTAATAATAAATAAAATAATATATCATTCTTCATTCTATTTTTGTCCTGTCCATACGATAGCCCTTCCTGGAACGCGGTGAAATCTGCCTGATAGCCGTCAGGGACCGCTGCTAATTGTTCATTCCGTTTGTAAGAGTCTCCATCAGAGAGTCTGGTTTTATCCGAAGCCATTAGTTGGTTCGTCACATCTTTTTAATCTCTTCCGCATAGAATTGTGAGCCCTATGACAGCGTAGGTCAGTATTATGCTGCGGTAGTGGTGACTACAACAACAATTAAAGCCTTCTTAACAGAAAAAACTGACGTAGTTTCTGCTCCCACTATAAACAATAATTTATTACGAGTACGTAACTTGCGCAGACAAACTTCTTTCGTTACCATTTTATTAATTATATTTTAGTAATTAGTAATCAACCAGTATGACATAATTATTTTTGTAACAGAAGTCATTTGATCAGAATTTTGTTTTAAATTTATTTTTGTCGGTAAAAAAATAACATAACAAGTTAGTTATACATATTTTGTTAGTTCGGGTAGTTTTTGAGGTACATTTGTATGTGAGTATTCTATTATTTCTTAAATTTTTGAATGCTGATTTATTCTCAAGCCTTTATACTATTTACTAAAAAAGCCTTACTTGTCGAAAGCTTGGGTGAAACGCAATTGGCAAAAGATTGTGGAGGTTTGTTTCAATGACGGCCGTTTAACGTTAATTCTCCCCACAGTATTTCAGTTCTATTGCTCTATTGTGGTACGTAGCATTGATCGCAATATTTTCAATTTGATTGAATATGCACCACAATAAAATCGATTAGCCTAAGTACGTTTCCAGACAAGGTGTTTTACTTTCCGATTTTATTTCTAGAGATAACCCTCTTTCCTATTTTCTTAGCAAGCATGAGCGCCTATCAGGCTGTTGTTTTCAAAATTAGCTTAAATGTGGATTGTTATATACAACATTAAGGTATTCGTTCCCATGTCGAAAGCTTAAGACTTCTTGCTTAATCCTCGCATCCAGGATATGTACGACAGAGTTGTTCACCTTTCTATCGCCCGGTGATATTTGCCTGCATGCCTGTGAAAAAAAGTGAAAATATTCTGTCTCCTTTTGGGGCATTAGGCAGAATGGATTTCTGTATTTGCCATTAAACCAAAAAGCAATTCTTATTATTATAAGTGACCATTAGAAAAAAACATGTATTCAATTTGCACTCTTCTTATTCATATTTCGTGATACGCATACCAAATAACCTCGCTTCGAGCACCTGCATCTGAGGCCTAAGACCGACCAGCATAATATCCAATAGATGTCTATAGTTGTTTTCTTAACCTTGGGTAGACTGAGTAGCCTTTTAGTATTTTATTTTCACACAAACAAAAAATTTTGAATACTCGTATAATGAATTAACGAATGGTAAATATCACTTTGTGTTACGGCATTGTCTTATATAAGTATGGAATGGCTGCTAGTTGTTCTGCTGCGCGTAGCCTTTTTTAAACACCATGTAACTCTGTGAATGCTGAAGATAGACCACCTATGCCCCACCCCCCACCTAAACGATTTTATCATAATATGAACCAATGAAACAGATACCAAAATATCTGTATCCCAAACCGGACCACCCTGTATACGAATGACATGCGATATGTACGATTCGAATTCGAAGCCAAAGTTGAGGTAGACCAAGGCAGTGTATAAAGTCCTGTTTAACATCGATTTAAACGAGATTGTTTTTATTGAAGCAACACTTTAATGGTTCCGTAACGACTACTCTGGTTTTCTCTGATGATAGCGTTTTATACGTAGTGGCAGTCCTTCAGCAAATCTTAGCAATTGCAAAAAGGCGTCAGAAGATATCATAATCGTAGAAAATCAAATGGTTTTGCCATGTTTAACAACGTTCGTAGAAGATGCAGTCTAAATGCAGAAAAGACTCAAGTTTCAGTCGAGAGTCGAAAAGAAAAGAAACACAATTGGATCACTTATACTTATGTGGGCTGTGGCTCAAGTGGTAGTGGACTGGCTTCCAAATCGGAAGGTTCGGTATTCGAATCCCAGCCTCGCCTGAAAGACATTCAATTTTTTTAGTTAACGAAAATCAAGTAAGATGAATAGTTGAGAATAGAAATCAACAACAAGCCAATTTCCACTAACAATTGAATCCTCCCCATTAAATGTTGGATGTGGCCCATGGAGAGAAATTACCACCGAGCCCAAAATCTTTCTTTCTTTCTCTATCCCATTTTCCAAAGAACTTAACACATGCTGAGGCATTATAAGTGTATTCATGCCCACTTGGGTGTTAAGTTCTTAAAAAAAAAATTATCCAAAATATACCATATATGTTACCATTAGATGTAATTAAATGTGTTACATATTTCAACGGTTAATAAAAAGAAACAAAAAGCGCTATCAAAGAGAAGAGAAGAAAATAACAAATTACGAGTAGGTTTCGAAAAAATCACTGACTTTCCATGCATCGCTTACATCGAGCAGTCGGACACTAGGCATGACTCGATAGAAGGTCAGCCAGCACGGGCCGTTATAGTGAGGTGACAGGACGCAGCCATATAAGCAAACTGTTTTCTTCTCCGGCATTACATATTGGCCGCATCCAGCATCTAGAAGTTTTCCGATCCACTGTGGGAACCTGACGAATTTGTTGTATTGTGGAAATCTGCTGTCGATTACAATTTGTTTCTTCTTGCATCTGAACTCCGTAAAAATAGATTTTTCCAAATTTTATGCGTTTATACTGACATTTTAGAATTTTTTTAGTCAAACTCAAATTAAATAAACGGGTTTCAATGTATGGGCGGAATAACAACTTATTTTGAATTTGTAATATGATTTTTTTTGTCTGTGGACTAAACGATTTTATCATAATATGAACCAATGAAACAGATACCAAAATATCTGTATCCCAAACCGGACCACCCTGTATACGAATGACATGCGATATGTACGACTCGAATTCGAAGCCAAAGTTGAGGTAGACCAAGGCAGTGTATAAAGTCCTGTTTAACATCGATTTAAGCGAGATTTTTTTTTATTGAAGCAACATGGTTCCGTAACGACTACTCTGGTTTTCTCTGATGATAGCGTTTTATACGTAGTGGCAGTCCTTCAGCAAATCTTAGCAATTGGAAAAAGGCGTCAGAAGATATCATAATCGTAGAAAATCAAATGGTTTTGCCATGTTTAACAACGTTCGTAGAAGATGCAGTTTAAATGCAGAAAAGACTCAAGTTTCAGTCGAGAGTCGAAAAGAAAAGAAACACAATTGGATCACTTATACTTATGTGGGCTGTGGCTCAAGTGGTAGTGGACTGGCTTCCAAATCGGAAGATTCGGTGTTCGAATCCCAGCCTCGCCTGAAAGACATTCAATTTTTTCAGTTAACGAAAATCAAGTAAGATGAATAGTTGAGAAATAGAAATCAACAACAAGCCAATTTCCACTAACAATTGAATCCTCCCCATTAAATGTTGGATGCCACCCATGGAGCGAAATTACCACCGAGACCAAATCTTTCTTTCTTTCTCTATCCCATTTTCCAAAGAACTTATAACACATGCTGAGGCATTATAAGTGTATTCATGCCCACTTGGGTGTTAAGTTCTTTAAAAAAAAATGATCCAAAATCCATATATGTTACCATTAGATGTAATTAAATGTGTTACATATTTCAACGGTTAATAAAAAGAAACAAAAAGCGCTATCAAAGAGAAGAGAAGAAAATAACAAATTACGAGTAGGTTTCGAAAAAATCACTGACTTTCCATGCATCGCTTATATCTAGCAGTCGGACACTAGGCATGACTCGATAGAAGGTCAGCCAGCACGGGCCGTTATAGTGAGGTGACAGGACGCAGCCATATAATAAGCAAACTGTTTTCTTCTCCGGCATTACATATTGGCCGCATCCAGCATCTAGAAGTTTTCCGATCCACTGTGGGAACCTGACGAATTTGTTGTATTGTGGAAATCTGCTGTCGATTACAATTTGTTTCTTCTTGCATCTGAACTCCGTAAAAATAGATTTTTCCAAATTTTATGCGTTTATACTGACATTTTAGAATTTTTTTAGTCAAACTCAAATTAAATAAACGGGTTTCAATGTATGGGCGGAATAACAACTTATTTTGAATTTGTAATATGATTTTTTTTGTCTGTGGACTAAACGATTTTATCATAATATGAACCAATGAAACAGATACCAAAATATCTGTATCCCAAACCGGACCACCCTGTATACGAATGACATGCGATATGTACGACTCGAATTCGAAGCCAAAGTTGAGGTAGACCAAGGCAGTGTATAAAGTCCTGTTTAACATCGATTTAAGCGAGATTTTTTTTTATTGAAGCAACATGGTTCCGTAACGACTACTCTGGTTTTCTCTGATGATAGCGTTTTATACGTAGTGGCAGTCCTTCAGCAAATCTTAGCAATTGGAAAAAGGCGTCAGAAGATATCATAATCGTAGAAAATCAAATGGTTTTGCCATGTTTAACAACGTTCGTAGAAGATGCAGTTTAAATGCAGAAAAGACTCAAGTTTCAGTCGAGAGTCGAAAAGAAAAGAAACACAATTGGATCACTTATACTTATGTGGGCTGTGGCTCAAGTGGTAGTGGACTGGCTTCCAAATCGGAAGATTCGGTGTTCGAATCCCAGCCTCGCCTGAAAGACATTCAATTTTTTCAGTTAACGAAAATCAAGTAAGATGAATAGTTGAGAAATAGAAATCAACAACAAGCCAATTTCCACTAACAATTGAATCCTCCCCATTAAATGTTGGATGCCACCCATGGAGCGAAATTACCACCGAGACCAAATCTTTCTTTCTTTCTCTATCCCATTTTCCAAAGAACTTATAACACATGCTGAGGCATTATAAGTGTATTCATGCCCACTTGGGTGTTAAGTTCTTTAAAAAAAAATGATCCAAAATCCATATATGTTACCATTAGATGTAATTAAATGTGTTACATATTTCAACGGTTAATAAAAAGAAACAAAAAGCGCTATCAAAGAGAAGAGAAGAAAATAACAAATTACGAGTAGGTTTCGAAAAAATCACTGACTTTCCATGCATCGCTTATATCTAGCAGTCGGACACTAGGCATGACTCGATAGAAGGTCAGCCAGCACGGGCCGTTATAGTGAGGTGACAGGACGCAGCCATATAATAAGCAAACTGTTTTCTTCTCCGGCATTACATATTGGCCGCATCCAGCATCTAGAAGTTTTCCGATCCACTGTGGGAACCTGACGAATTTGTTGTATTGTGGAAATCTGCTGTCGATTACAATTTGTTTCTTCTTGCATCTGAACTCCGTAAAAATAGATTTTTCCAAATTTTATGCGTTTATACTGACATTTTAGAATTTTTTTTAGTCAAACTCAAATTAAATAAACAGGTTTCAACGTATGGGCGGAATAACAACTTATTTTGAATTTGTAATATGATTTTTTTTGTCTGTGGACTAACAATAACTGTGAGAAATTAGTGGCTGTAGACTTTTACTTTTAAAATTTGATATACGAGTATATATATCTTTTACCTATATAATCTCTGAAAATCATTTGTCGACCAACTGATTGGTCCTTGTTAGTGTCGTGTGTGATTTTTACATTTCCGCAGAGATTTTTCATGTAAAAATAGGTCACCAAAAGGCGATTCACTGTCATGCGATTTCTTCAACATTGTACTATAGAGCGCTAAAGCCATAGTCTGTCAAAAGTAACTTACATATACGGATGACATATACATTATCGGCAGAACACACCGAGTTGTTAGTGAGGCTTGAACATATAAAAATGCTGCTTATTACATACTTCAGTTATTTTTTTATTTTTCCCATATACGAGTATGTATATCCACAAATTAAAACAAAACAAAGTAATTAATTTTTTTTGCAAATTTTATATTTCCTTTCAATTTTCTTACTTTTTACACATGGCGGTTTTATTATTTTGTTTTCTATTTAATTTTATTGTTTTTATGAATTGTTTTTATATTATTTTCGTTTGCGATTTACATTATACAAATTATTTTATAAAAAAAATAATCAATAGTATTATAAAAAAAATAATTATAATGATAATGAAGAACACAATATTTTTCATTTCAAAATGTATCATAGTAATAATTTAAATTTTTGATTCTTTCTTTCATGATAGAAAGAAAATCAACTCAAATCGTTTGTTATTTTGAAGAATTAGCTTCGTTAAATCCCATCTGGTTTCTTATAATGATTATTTGCGGGATCGTGCGTAATTTATTGAATTATTTTCTTTATTCATTAACTTTTCTTATTTCTTTTCATTTACTGTTTTTGTTTATTGTATATTATAAGTAAACAGTTAAGAAAAATCCTACTGAATTATTTTTATATCTAACTTGTTACTGAGATGTTATGTAATCTTTTTAATAACTTGGTTATAAGTGACTCAATTTTTGTATATGTATATATTCCTTGTTCGTTTCGTTTTTTCCTTTAAGTTATTACTACGAAAAAAAAAATAATTTTTTTTTGTTTTTATATTTAGTAAAAAGAAAACTAGAGTAAAAAAATGACTTAAAATCTTTGTGGTGATTTCAATTCGTATTTTTCCGTTACGAGCTTGAATATTTAAAACAAAAAACTACAATTAAAAAAATATTCGAAGGTTTATGATTTAAAATTATACAACTGGTGGTTCTGTTCCCTCAAGGTCTTCGTCACTAAAAAAATAGATAAAAAATAAATAAATAAATAAACAAAACCAAAATTGCAAATAAAAAAATGTAAATGGAAATAAATCAAAATAAGAACCGACATCGAATATGGAATATTTCGGATTGTAATAGACTCTGTCTGCAATTGACATTCAAGAAAATAGGCCGAGTTTTCATAAATGGTTTCGTCTCGGTAACATTTATGTATAAAGTGGTTCGGTAGTTTTCGGCGATATAGGGAACGGATTTTTTAATTTGTTCAAATTTATAAAGTTCAAAAATCCAATTTGAATTGACATACATTTTAGAAAATAACAATTGAACTTTTTTTAAAGTTGAAATTGGAAAGCTAGTTTGTGCAAAGGGTTTATGATGTCTTCCGATTCTACAAGTATCAGTTGTACTGCTAAAACAAATCGTGTTTGACACAAATATCAACCAGCTTAGACAAAAAAGCACATTATTTAATTTCCGAACCGAGAAAAATATTATTGCACGAGTACTTTCTTTAGAAAATTTAAGCAATAATACTCGTAAAAAAAATAACAAATCAGTCTTTCGGATGTGAGCAGCGCTTCTAAAACAGATACGTTTGGACTTAATCACAAGAAATCGCATGCGCAATCAGGTAGCAGGTAACAGTGTTCTTCGTTACACAAATAAGATTGAGATTTTAAAAAGGTGGTTACACCTCACAACTTTGTAGAATTTCTTAACCATAATTTTAGGTGACTATATTACCCAGTTTATCCGACAGCTCAATGTGCGTTGAAGCAATCCGCATTGGTTCAATACGCTCGAATAAACACCACTTCAAACCGCATTGAAATATTCAACACGCATACATTTATTCCTGTTTATAAAACGCATTGAAAATTTGTGACCGCTTTGAAACATCATATAAACATTTTCAAATCGCATTGAAACATTTTACTCTCTCGGGCTTTCATCATTCTTTCATCATCGAGCAGGTATTAGTTGTGTATTTAAAATGTGGGATTGCAAACGAAATATTTGGAAAGATAACGAAATAAGAACAATGTATCAGTGTTAGTGTCAAGTGTCAGTTCAATCAGGTGTTTGATAAACTTCTCTCAATTTTCTCTCGCTCATTTTGGATAATTTCGTATACACACCAGCATTTCTACGGGTATTGAACCAATGCGGATTGCTCCAACGCACATTAAGCAGTCGGATAAATTGGGGTATATGACATTTTCCAACTTCTCGTTTCGACATATTCTATTAATGAATAGAACGTACATATAATAAGTATTCATACATAAAACTACGCCAATTGGGTACAACCCAACTTAAAAAAAATAATACGCACTTTGCAAAAGACACAAATTAAACTTTGATATGATTTCTCTATAAATAAAGGCGATTACTAAAATATGACTTAAAGAAATAATTAAAAAAATAAAATCAATTTGATTTATAATATGTAACAGTTGTCAACTTCTTAAGGTTTAATATTACCTAACATATTTCGTATTCTAATGTTATTTATATTAGTTGTTTGAACAATGTTTGTAAACATATGTATGTTACCATTTTTTGATTTCCCTAAGTTAGCAAGCTTTTCGATTATCTACATATATCATATTTATATATTTATTTTAAATAACCTTATTTACATTTACAATAGAAGCCCTATTTACAAATATTGACTAGATAGTCAGGCGAAATTAGTTATAATAGAAAATAAATGTCTCTTTAAATTTATTGATTAATTCACAGCGCGCAATATTTTTACAATTTTATTTCGATACCTACAGCAACTTAACGATTTATAGTTTTGTATAATTTTTAAATAATTGCCACTAAATAAATATAACTGAACAATCTTATTAATACTTAATAAGTATTTTCAAATTATATCTCACTTACAAATTGTTATATACAACTTCTATTCGCAATGTATTTTTTGTTTTGTTTTTAAATAAGAATATTCTAAATTGGAATTTGAAATTATCTACTTGGAGACCAAAAATATTATAGAAACTTTAATTCAATCATCTTTTCTTTTAAAGAAATAGACAAAGTATAAAACTACTATTTGATACTTTCGGAGAAATACATAATTAAAAATTGACAAAAGAATTAATTCAATTTCCTGAGCTACTAAGTTAAAATCATAGCTACATACATATCATATCGTTCGCCGATTAAGTTTCTATTCGAAAGAATTTATGATTTACGAGTACTATTGAAATATTGTAATTCTATACTCTGCACCGACAATGCTAAATATCGATATCGAAATACACACGGATGTATTACGAGTAAAGAGCAAACGATTCCTGAAGTTAGAAATTGAGATGGTCATCAGTTACTCCGACGTTTACTCTTTCAAAAGCCGTAATTCCCACCTCTTTATTTTCAAAACCAGCGTATGTTACATCGGAATTTATTTTTCTTTCCTCCATAATATCTTAGTGCCTGTTCACATTGGCGCAGGCAGGAAGATTGTCCGAAAGTGAGGGAACGCTTTGTGTTGAAGTGGGAAGAAGAAAGGTTACTTCCACAGAGAATCCACTTCTAAAGTGGACTTTCATCCCGTCGCCAATGTAAACAGACACTTAAACGCACGCATATTAAAATGCCTGTCGTGACCAGACATTAAAAATCGGCAACAAGTAGTTCTACTACGATACATCAACAACTTGATATGTGAAAGTAAAAGCAGAATGACAATAATGCAGCATATGGCCGATGACACGTTTTTGACGGTGACACGTTAAGGTGGAGGCGCAACCTCTAACAAGAAGAAATAACAATGGCCAACACCAGTACTTCCCAAACTGTACCTTGCAGCCCACAAGCTATGCAGTCTGACTTCGTGATCGTACAGATAATAATGAAAAATAATGAATTAAACTTTAGGAAAAATTGGATAAATAAAAACATTTGACTTTTAGTCTAAAATACTCGTATATCTATTTAATTTAAACATAGACATTTTTAACGAGACCACGAGAAGTACGCAATCGAAGATATTGAGAGGTTGTACTCCAGGAATGACATAGAGAAATGTTACTATCAGGCAAAAGGAACTTGTCAAGGCAAGAATACCCGTACAGAAGCAAGTAAAGATAAGAAGGAACCCTTGTTGTAGAGTAACAGTCGGTGCTGAGGATATGGAACAACTTTTTCTGAGGGCTGTATAACGGCGAAGAAGGCAAACATCCCGCCATCGGGCAGAATAGACCATTCAACGCAGACAAGCCAAAACTTTCATCCAAATGACCAGAACGAATTAAGGATCGTAATATCTAAGCTAAAATTCAACAGATCAGATGGACCTGACGGCTTACCGGCCGAGGTATTCATAGGTGCTGGAAATGACTTTGTGGAGAGCATGCAGCAACTCATATCTCAGATCTGGTTATAAATGTGTATGCCTGATGAATGAAATCTCAGCACCGTATGCCCGATCCACAAAAAGACCCCCTCAATTGCGCCAACTATACATGTGTATGTCTGCTCGACATCGCATACAAGATCTTACTCGTATCTGGCATCTGAAACCCTTCGTCAACAACCTGATATCGACCAAACAGTGCGGTTTCAGAGCAGAAAAGTTCACAATCGGCCAAATCTTCACACTACGTAGATCCTGAAAAACTCAAGAAATCGAAATCGATACCATTATCTTTCCATCGATTTTAAGGTCGCATATGACAGCATTTATAGAGACGAGCTACATATGTATATGAAGCCATATCAAGTTTTATATCGTCCGTCTATGTAGAATAACGATTGGTGCTCCGTCAAAGTCGGTAACACGATTTAACAGAGACCTTTGATGTCAGAAATCGTTTTAGACAAGATGACGCTCTGTCATCATCTTCAACACTATACTTGATTGTGTGGAACTTATAAACGAACACTGGAGGCACAATCCTTGGAAAGGCGTACTTGCGTATGCCGATGATATCGACACAATTGGGAGATCTCAGCGGTATTGAAACAGAATCTGCCAAAATGGGTTTAGCGGTAAATGAGGGTAAAACCAAATATATGCTGTCAGCAAGAAAGGACACACAACATCGACGAATAGTAAGAGATTTTGCTTACCTTGACTCTGCTATAAATTCTGCCAGCAACACCTCAGCAGGAATAGAACTAAGGACCACTTTTGCAAATCTCTGTTTCTTTGGGCTAAGAAGGCAATTGAATACTAAGGCCCTATACCGAAAAATTAAGAATACTCGGTATTAGACCTGGAGAAGCATGGACTCTATCGAAAGCGGATGAAGATGTACTCAACCGTTTTTGAAAAATGTTCGTTCCAGTTTGCGATGACGGGCTTTGGAAGAGAAGATTCAACTACGAACGATACGAGCTGTACAGCGATAGATATCGATCAATCAGAAAATTGCGCATCATTCGCCTGAGATATCTAGGACATAGCTAGAGTGAATGGACACAAATGCTCCGGCACGCAGAGTCCTCGAATCTAAAGCGGAGGAACAATAGAGTGGATGAAAATCTCAATTTAGGTTGCGCGCATAAGGAGAAGGGAACCAAAACCGACAGACTTGGAGTGCGCAACTGGAGGCAGTTAGCTAATGACTAACTGGAGAGGCTTGTTAGTTGAGGCCCATATTCACCCCGAGCTGAAGTACGTAAGCACCCGTTCGGGAAAACAAGCACGATCATAAAACTTGCTGACCATTATATAAAGAGTAGTTTTTACCTTGAAATCACCAAGTTATATTCTAATACTGAAGACAGGCTTATCACTAATATTTATAAAAACGTTTAAACTGCAGGAGGATTACATCCTCGAACCGTAAGGCATAGTCGAACATTACGACATTTTTGTGAGAAACATGGCTTCATTTAGTTAGTCTTATTTGATTGCAGTGAAGTGGCTCAATCGATTAAAGTTTCACTTAAAAATGTTTTAGCATTTGTCGTAGAGTAAATGGCTGAGCAGCTTCGCTGTCAACGCGGCTATGGTTCCATTCACCAGAAACAAGTTCAGGTTAATAGAATGAAAATGCACAACATGAACAAGGCACCTCGAACCCTCTGATCTGTGCTTTTGCACATAGATTCCCTTTCAGCTTACGGTAGTTTTTCAATAATCTAGATGTTCGAGAGTAAAAATTTCCACTCATTCATTACCTCATAGTATGATCGAAATTGTGTAAGCAAAGTAAAATCGCTGTTGGTTGAAAAAAAAGGCAAAAGATATCAGGAAGTGATTATGGGTAGCGAAATACATGCGTTCATAAAAGAAACATATTACGAAACGCTACATAATATGATATGAAAAAAATAAATTGATAACAATAGTCGCCGGTGAACCAGGGTTTAGCCCAGACACATTTAAATCGGCAGAAATCTACTTACGGAAGTTGCTGAGTTTAAAAACGATTTTTCTGCTTTTGACGACATAGCCAGAGATTCGAACCCAGAATTTCTGCCGGAATAGTCTTACTCAACCATTGCACCACACCTACCTCAATTAGGAAATGCTGCTTAGAAGGATAAAATCACATGAAGAAGTTTCGAAAAAAAGTAACGAGAACATGGTTTAGATGTAAAGCTCGATAGATCCGGGGCTGTAATATTGTAGCTTACTTAGAAAAGAGACTTGACCTAAAAAGCATAAAATGCACCTATAGAACAACTTAAACAAATCCTCATACGGAGCGAATATCATTGAATAGTCAATGATTATATATGTAGCTAGTAGGATTTAAATATATAGTTTTTTACGTTCGACTTAGGAAATTGAAGCTAATTCAAAATAAAGCAGAAAATATTGGCTCAAGTCTTGCAATCTTAAAACAGTTATTTTTTCGAGTACTTTAAGCTTTGTTCTACATAGATGCATGTTTAAAATGTACTTGGATTGCTCTTTATCTCGTAAAAACAGAATGAAAAGATGTTATAATATGGGTGGCATTCACATTTCTTATTTTAATACGCACTCGTACATTTAAAGAGTATTTCTTATATTTACTTATCATCGTTGTGATATCAATTTATAATTTCTTGACTAGGAACTAAAATACGTAAGCCATTGCCAACTGCATAAAACAAAAAAAATTCTTTTACCGAATATCTATCCTAAAATTATTGAATCCACTAAATTTTAACAAATACCAAATGACTAGTAACGAATTTATTCTCCAGTTATAACAATTACGCCTTACCGCATTCATATAAAATGTTTTAAATGTCGGACGGGGATATATAATATGTACCGGCGGGGGCTGATCTATTTCATCGAAAGAGGTGGGATCAAACCGACCCCCGAAATCGCTGTCAAATTCCTGATACACTAAGCTGGATGGACTCCAGTTACTGTTATTTATTTGTTAGTCATGCAAAGGTCATAGAGTTTTGTTAGTTCCTTTTTATTTGAAGAGAAAATGAGAAAAAAAAGAACTTACTCTGGACACGTGTCAACGTTGACAGCACTTATCGCAGTCTCACTAAGTTGAATTTGCCCACTATTTTCAGCTTCGACAACGCGAACGCAACCATTAAAACCGCTCCTGTAACGGTTGCCAGTGAATTTCACTAAATCTGGAGCGCCACCTATTTGAAAAAAAAAATACACATATTAAAAAACACCTCAGTCTCCGTTTAGATTTATTAATTACCAATGAACACATTTCCAGGAAGACTCATAGAACTCTTGCCTGTCGGTATTGATTCACCAATTTGCACTAAGTGATTCAGCTCTAGACTTGCTTGATTGCCGAATCTCTTTAATATGACAATATGACGTTTGCCATCATCGACCTTTGTGAAGGGACTGCGTATGGTTTGCTCTTCTCCATCCAAACGGAACGAGAACTCCACAATGCCGTCAACAATAGCCAGTGCCATAAAGTCCTGGCCATTATATTCCACGCCCTTCTTTTGGCCCCACCAGAGAAGAAGACCATTTGGTTCTAAGGTTGAGAAGAGAATGGCCACGAAGGATGACGCTTGTTCAATTCCTTCGCCGAATATATTGCGGTCCAACTCCAGGTATCCGTTTCCACGGAAATTTGCATTATAGTGGATTTCCACATCTGATAAAAACAAATTGTTGTAAATGTAATGTGGGCTAAAAAACACATTTTGTACTTACGAATTTCACAGTGTTTGCCAGAGAATCCTAGTGGGCAGTTACATTCTACTTGTCCATCATTCATGACACAGGTTCCCCCATTTTCACATGGATCTCGGTTGCATGATTCGCCTTCCAATTCATCGGCTTCATATCCGCTTCCTGATGGTGGTTCGATTTCGTTAATGTCTCCGCAATTTTGTATATTGGCTGCTTCCTTTATTTCAGCAATTAAGTTCACCTTTCTATTCGATTCCAAAAGCTAGCAAAAAAAAAAACCAAATTGACTCAAAGGATCTCTGATATGAACTTGAACTTACATTTGAAATGCATCCATCAAAGCCACGACTAATGTTAACGTCGCGGTTAAGAATGATTTGTTTATCATAACCCCCAATGTAGAGGGGAGTTTTGATGTACAGTGTTCTGGCTAGGCCGGATGCTTTAGCCTTTTGTTCAGGTTCGTCACCAACTCGGAGAACACCTTCACCATAGCGGCGGTTGATCTCAATTTCTGTCCACTTATTTAATGGCAATGGGTTAAGGGAGCGTATCACCACTGGTCTTAATCCTGCAAAAAAAAACATCGGTCACTAGTTTTTGCAAAGAGTTCTTGATACTTCAATATTTAAAAAAAATATATTTTATTATTATAGTAGTGGGAAACGGTTTAGAGGATTAAGATGCTGGAAAAAACGTAAAATTCGTAGAAAATCTGAAGTTAAACAAAGAAGGTGTTTTTTACTAATGACAACAGAGCTTCATCTTTAGTAAGACATATAGTATTGAGTCTTGGGAAGTGGTACTAGCGTTGAAGGAGTTCCACAAATCACACGTTACTCTGTGTAATCATGAAAGATTTCCGCGAAGAGATTTATTGTGGAATAGCCTGAAGTTGAACGAATCAGCTGATATGGTGGACAGAACATAAAGTTGATGAGGAATAATGCTCGAAGACCTTAATATTCTGCAGAGGCAATTAGCACTATGGATACCGCATCTTCTTCTTCTCCTTCCTTTTTAAATCTTTAAAAAACCTATGGTGCATACAAATTCGAAATGCTTCATATTTCTCATATGTATGTATTTGCATTGCTAACCATTCAGCAAGTCCGGTTTATTCTCGATTACCTCGTCAGTGAAGCCCAGAGTCTGCTGATGTTTTCATATTCCAGTGATCCGATTACAATACTTTTCTTTTGGGCTCATCTTTGTAGATCTTATCTTTGTTTTTGTAGGGCTGATTCGCAAGACCTTTTCTTATGTTTTAGATATATTGTTATTTATACCGGGAACCGGCAACTCCGATTGCCTTTACTGGCTACATAACTGAATGGCTTTCATCCTTTTCTGTTATTAAGCAAACTCGTGAGACATTTCAATGCTAGTTTTCATAAATAGCTCGAACAGTTGTGGTCCGGCTCAATTGCAAGTTTCTGGTTTAATCTTTGCACAACTTTGCTCATTCGTATCTGTAAAATCTGATAATTGCTACCTATCCATGAGAGTAGATGGAATGTTATCTTGCGGCAATTTGTAGTAATGCGTTGAAATACTAATTTCACTTCCAATATCTGTAATAAACATATCTGCTTATCTTGAACGAGTATAAATATGTTTTGATTATTTAAATTCTTGCGAATTTTTCCTTCGTTGAACAGCAATTTTAAAAATGGTAATCCCTTTGCTTGCTCCTCGACGTTGCAGCTCTTGTGCAGCTTATCGCCGGTTAATTGATTATGAAGGCAGGTCTTCTAGGTCCGGATATAATGCCTGTAAGCCCATCGCGCGTGTTCCATCCATCGCTTTTTTTTTAGATTTTTTCATGTTGGAGAAGATCTTCGCGTGGAAATACACAATATATTGTATAAATGAGCATCATTTATGTGGACATTGGTTTTAGTTGTTGGTTTGGCAAATTGAAACTACTTGTTTTATAAAAAATAGGCGGCTTGGTGAATGCACGTACTCTGGAATACTGCGACCTTTCCCTGAGCCGAACATCATGTGAAATGCCCAATCCAATCCAACTTTTTATTTATTAGTTTTAACAACTAGCGAATATTAAAGTTGTGATGTATTATATATTGTACATTTTCACCCGTTCTACATATCTTACTGTCCTTTTGAACATGCTGTTTAAAAAGATAGAGAGAGTGTTCATAATCCACATACTATAAAATTTGGTTTATTAGTGCTTTAAATGGAAAAGGTCGTTAACGCCGTTTAGTAATCTTCGTAACATGCAAGACGTTTCTTCATAAAATCGTAATAAACCTTCAGGAGACTCACGGGAAGAACTAATTACTAAGAATTTCAAAATGTTCAATTTTACACTTGTACTTACTTGCTGCAGTGTTAACTCTTAGTTCCACGTGTTTGTTGTGCAGTACAACGGCGACGAAATCACCGCTCACTAATTTCGATTCAGCAATGTACAATAAGACAGAATCTTCCAGGCTGTTCGGGCGAACAGAGAATTTGATGCTTAATTTCGATGGTCTCGGAGTGCTGAAAGGTAAAAGTTATAAATAAAACTAGGAAACCATTTTGGATCACTACTGTACCTGTAGGCAGCAAAACTGCCACCTTTGAATGCTAAACTGGCTTCATTTAGATGCTCAATGTACTGGCATCTATCACCAGTTTTATTCAATGGGCAGTAGCATTCCATTCCAAATTCGGTATTCTCACAACGACCTGTTCCGCAAATGCCTGGTGTGCATGAGGTACCCTCGATGGCACAATTACTGCCTGTAAATCCATCTTGACAAATGCAGGTGTAGCCCATTTCAGTTTGGCTTTCTAAGCAAATGCCCTCATTCTGGCATGGATCCTCGGCACATGGTTCACATGATGTAACACCTTCTTTATATTTTGCATCCTTATAGAGTTCAATGATTTGATCCTGTAAGGTTAACCGACTAATGCAACCAACAAAGCCAATTCTTTTATCCACAGAACCTGACGGCAAGTCGTCCCACTTGGGAACAGCGCCAATGTAGAGATCCTCAACAAGATCCAATGGAGCAATGTTTGACATAAGTGGGAAACCAACTGGATGCTGATCATCGACTGTCATGTATCCATCGCGTCTGAATCGGATCACTCGGATAGTGTGCCATTCGTCAAGAGAAATTGGTTCTTCTGCTCTCATAACTACTGGTTTACCATCAAAGTCAAAGCGGAATTCGGGATATCTGTCATTAAGCGAGAGGGAAATATAATCACCACTTCCTTTTTTTTGTCCGTTAAAGAGGAGCAATCCATTGGGTTGCTTTGGCCGGAAAGTTATATCGAAATTGAATTTAAAGAACGAACTTGGCAGTGCTGGGAATGACATGTAACTTAATGGCGCCTGATGGAAATGTGGAATGGCCCCAGTTACGACTAGAATAGTAGGATAATCTGTTGATTCACCATTGCTGGTGGCAGTGCAAATATAGGTTCCAGCATCACGGGCTTGGACATCATCTAAACGTAGCTCGTTCTAAAATAAATTTAAAACAAATATTTATTCTTTGTCTTGGAAGTTCTGTTGATTTCAACTCTTACGCTGTATAAGTCTTTTCCTGATTGTAGAGTGCCATATTGACGTGACCATCTATATGATAGTGCGCTTTCATCGGCATCGCACCTTAATTTGACATTGGTTCCAACTTCAGCGTATTCAATTTTTGGCTGCTTAGACTTCCGCTTTGTATCTTCTAGAAATTGTTGTACAAGGGCTTTAGTAATATGGTGAGAAGATAAAATATAAATCGTACCTGTAATCTCAAGTTTATAGCTAGTGGTGTAAAGATCGCCTTCGTCGGTCTTGCATTTGCAGACGTATTCTCCGGCATCTGTGGTGTCAGCGTTCGAAATAATCAACTTATTTCCTACTTGCTACATAATAAAAAGGAACATTTTGTTTAAGCTAGACTTTGAACAGACAAAGAATATATGGAGTGTATGTATATCGTGTTTAGCTATCCAGAAATTTATTATTTGGAAAACTGTAGACCACTAATTAGTCTGGAAGAGAATTCAGACTCAAGAGACCAGTCAAGCTAGGTAACACAGAAAAAATAAAATGCACAATATCCTACAAAATTGACTAATGCGATTGGACCTACATGTATGAATAGCCCAACTTTTTTTTAAAGTAACATTATCTATCCAGAAAAGGACTTTACTTTCACTGACATCGGCACAAATATTTTCGAGTACTTGGGCCATTTTACATATGACATATCAAAAGTAAAGGAAGTAAAGCATGATATGGTCGAGTATGAGATCTTAAAAAGTTATATACATTCGTAACCGATGATAGATAGGTTTAAAGGAAAGCTCATTAATATCCACAAGCGATTTAGATACAATCCAAGAACTTGAAAATAGGGATGTGCGAGCATAATTATCGTTAGGGGAAGAGTGAGCAAGTAATTCTAATTTTCTATCATTAAGACTACTTTCTGATTCTTAAACTAAGCTGAGAGTAACGTAGGACTTTAGTGTCCTTACAGTTACAAATCTTGCAAAAAGAACATACGCATATATTGAAAGAATATAAAGGAGTATCGTGAAAACGAACGAAATTTTTAGAAAAACACTTCTTTGAATATTTAGGAATAGCCTACATGAACTGTAAATTTCAACTAATGTCATGCAGGAATTTTGTTAAGCACAGTTGTTCAGTTTTTCTCTTACCATGATTCTATTGGTTCTCCAGGTATCACACTCTTTTGAGGCCTACTGTTATATAGTGCCCTATTCCCGACCTGACGTATAGATGACGGTTGTTGTTTAAAAACAATGACTATTGTAGAAATTACCAACCGTATAAAGCTCAAATTTGAAGTTTGACGACGCTATATTATTTAGTATATGTCCGGCAGCCATCAGTAGTGAACGCTCTCAATGAATTCTTAAGTATGGAAAAAATTGGTCATCGTTATGTGATACAATATTTTCATTTGAAAGGCGTCAATCCAACCAACATCAAAATGGAAGTGGATTCTACTCTGGGGGAGCGTGCTCCTTCGCTTACAAAAAAAAAATATTGGATGGCAGAGTTTAAGCGAGGCCGTACATGTTGCGAAGACGAACATCGCAGTGGTTGACGAAATGAGGTGAGTTCATCAGATACATATGTTGAAAAAATCCACAAAATGGTACTGGATGACCGTCGATTTAAAGTGCGTGGACTAACAGATACGGTAGGCATTTCCAAATGCGCTGTAAATCGCATTTTGACTTAAAAATTGGACATGAGAAAGCCGAGTTTTTGTGTCGATTCATAACCATGGATAAAACATGGATACATCACTTCACACCCGAGACGAAGGAACAGTCAAAGCAATGGACTCAAAAAAGGGGGAATTGGCTCCAAACAAGGCCAAGACAGCTCCATCTGCAGTTTTTTGGGATGCGTGTGGGATAATTTTCATTAATTATCTTCAGAAAGGAAAAACAATCAACGGCGTGTATTATGCGAACTTATTGCAGCGTTTGTAAGAAAAGAATTCAAGAAAAGACGGCCGCATTTGGCGAAGAAAAAAGTTTTGTTCCATCAATACAATGCTTCAGTTCACACATCCGTCATCGCGTGTACACGGAAGAGATATTTGAATGGTGTTTTGAGACGATCGAAGAAATAAACCTCAAACTGCGAAAATTGTTTTGAAATCATTAATTGTACATTACCTCAAGATGATTGGTTAATGAGTTTAGTAAAGTTTTGTGTATTTTACTTTGACATTCAAATTGTGGCTTGGTATTTCCTGACACTGAGGTAATGTATTATAGATTTTGTCATCATCAGACTTCCGTAGGAAGACATTGTTTAAAGTCAATACAAAAATCAGACATTCTAAATGACTCACTACACAAAAAGTAGCTCTATGTTGCAGATCTTCTCAGTAATACTTCACTCTTGGGTTAAGAATAATGATCTGATGATAGAATTTTCCAAAATTATTGGCCAAAGCATTGCCTCCACATTGTAAAGGGTAGGACTAAAGTTCTGTGAAATTGATTGTTGTACGTCTGCATTTAAAAAAACCTGTGCTGGTTTGGAGATTGTTCTTCTTTGTTAAATTGAACAAAACTTTGAATCTTAAAATATGTTCTTGAAAATCGTTTCGAATAAGGAATCAGGTCTCCAATTTAAGATGACAAGAGTGTATTTCCATAGCTATGAAATATGGTAACTGAAAAAAAGCAGTAAGTGGCTGAACTAACTCAGAAGCACAATTTTCCAAGACAACATGGAGAAGTAATCTAATGCTGATGAGTAGGTGCGATTGATTTTGTTCACTACTGAAGATATACTTTTATCTTTTACAGGTTTAAGGACATTCGTTGCTGTTATTTAAGACGTTGGTACCATAAAGCAAATTGTGATCGAAGAGGTCTGTCTTAAAAAGGCAGAAATCAGCTTGGTCCCTTTTTTATTTGGTATATGAACGGTTTGAAAGATTTAGAGTAGACTGGTAGTCATCCAAATTTATGAATTGATAAAGTGGGATTTGTTGTTGTCGTCTCTGTAGTTCTTGACGAATTCCGATGAAAACCGGAATTTAACATTTAATAGGTAGACTAAATTGTCATTGTGATTTGAGGTTTTCTACTTGTCTCACATGGAAAGAATGCCACGGCCTCGGTAATTAAATGATTCGGTTTGGAAACCAATATTCCCCAAATTGATGACAACACCGTTTGGCAACAATATCAGCTGCGGGCTCCTTTGAACACAAACTATTTTTTGTTTGAATCTTTTGCAACAGTCCATAAAATAAGAGTGAATTGGAAAGGTCTAATAATGAGTCCATAGAAACAGGAAATAGCAATGCAAGAACTCATAGGTCTTTCTAAAACAGAGCTGTAATGTTCAAAATTTAATTCATCCATCGCACTTGAGCAGATTTTATGTAAAATTAGAGCTTTTGGTTCATCAGCTTCATTGTGAACACCTCAATTACGTCGACTTCTCTAAACAACTAGTTTTTCTATCTTTTTATATCTTTGATTTGTAGCTCTTTAGCATATGTTAGATTTGTTTAATAAAAAGTCTAACTCGGAGAGGATTCCACAAATGCAGGAACATTTCAAAAGTCATTTGACTATTTTAATCTTTCAAGGAGAACGACAAATAGTGGCACTGAATTTAGATTGTCGCCAGGACAAACGCACACTATTTCAAAAATTGTCTGAACATCGACTAACTTGTAGAATGTTAAATCATTAAAAAAAAATGTACAGTCATTTTCATTGTTTTGTTAAGCGTTTAAGATGATAAAAATTCCAAATTAAGTGTGAAGGTTCTAGGGAAGAAAATATTTATAAGGATAAGACGGTGGCAGTTCTGGTGCCAACATTTTCTAAATACAATGAGATCTTGGTGGGATGAAAGTGCACTTTGAGGGAGGCGACAAATACTTCTGAGATTAGACATTTGGGTTACTTTGATGGCTCTATTTTTGCTCTGATTATTGCATTTACAAACCTAAAGTCAGGTGAAAAAATGTGTTTTTAAATTTGAAAGTTCTATTACATTAGACTGAGGACATGAGTATTCAAAAATGTCGGCAATTTTCGCTTGCAATATTATTAATAACATATTGTAGTTAACGTTGCAGTTGAATAAGTTTCTTATTTTTAATAGTTGAATAAAACAAACATTAAAACATCATTGCCTCGACTAATAGTTCATATATGACCTTCTTGTAATAGATACGGATAGACGTGTCGATTTAAGGGCTTTGTGATTCTTATCAATAAGTAGAGCAACCATTTCTTCTTTAAAGAAGAGCACCTATTGTTACATTTATACATAATAATAGTTGAACAAGTGTGTGTTTTTTTTAAAACGTACCTTGATATGCAAAGGCAAAGGCTCTCCATCGGCACGTTCCCAAACTACTTCGGTGTAGCTATTATCTGACGAATAACACTCAACTTCAGTTGATTCTCCGATCCTCAAGTTTGAATGTTGTTGATCCAATTTCAAAACGGGCGCGTTCTCGTAGATTTTTCCATCTGTAGTCGACCAAACTGGCGGCTGTACTCCAGCTATTATTTTTTTTTGTTTTTTGAAATTTGTTTTCCGAATAACGTGTATCCGATTGTGTGTGTGTGTGTGTGTATGTTTTTAGTTTCAGGATTTTCAAAGTAAAATCATTTGTTTTTTTTTATGATAATCATGATGTCGTGATATTTGATTTATTTATTTAATCGAGTTGACATTTAGGCGAACAGCGCACAAACACATGTATTGCGTTTTTTTTTTGAAAGACGATGATTTAAAGGCACAGAACACACAAAGGCGAATTGTTTTTGAAAAAAAAAGACATTGAGATATGATGTTGATTGTTGCAGGAGAAAAAAGAACAAAAACACATAGATTAGGATTTAATCCGATTAAAAAAAAATGTTATAAATACAAAAACAAGGTTGAAGTTGAAAAAATTTAGAAAAAACGAAAAGTGAACTACTTTCTCGAAGTAAATCATTAGTTTTTGTTTTGTTCGATATTTTTTATAACTATCATATATAATTTTTTATATGTTATTCAAGCTTAAAACTTAAGCAAGCAATTAGTAATTTCTTTTTTAAATATCTACTTTCTATAGAATGGTAGCTACAAATTATACAAGTTCAAATAATAGTTTTTGTATTTACATTAAGTTGGAAGGGTGTGTTTTGTTTGTTTCGGGATTTCGGAAAGAATGAATGGGAATTTCAAATAAAAACCAAATCCAAACTTAAATTTAATCATGCAATTTTGAATGAAAAAGCAGCACACAAGCAAACAATACAAATAAATATGTGAAAAGTAAGTGGATACATATTCAGGCGTCTAAAAAAAACTGGCAAATACATATACTTACTTAATTAAAATCTAAAAATTGGTTTGTATATATATTAATATATACATATAATAAATTGCATCACTTTTATTGTTTTCTTTTTATATGTGTTTGTATGTGTTCATTATTTAAGGTTTAGATATTTTTAATTTTATAACTAATATTTTTATTTTTTCATATTTTATTGAAAATGTGTGACTTGTGTTTAATGCTTAAATATAACCCTTTAGGGAAACCAGCAAACTATAAGATATTGTAGTGTTCGCTGTTTGCTGTTGCTTGCAAAAGAGGAAATGGCCACATTTTTTTATGAAGGTCAGAAAACTGAAAATAGTTGAGTGAGTTCTCTTGATTTTATAAGTGCTTACCCGCACTTTTTAAAACTGTTTGATATCCGAATATCTAATACACTATCGGAATTCACTGAATTCTGTTACTAAAGCTTATAAGATAATGTTTTGATGTTTTTCAAAAATCCCACACTATCGATGAAAGTGCAGAATATCAGAACCGGCATTCCACTGCTTTCGGTATGACAAAACTATAAGAGATTTCAGCTATACTTCATAGAAATCATATCAGCATATCAGTTCTAACTTCAACGAAATGAAATGCCAGTCCATTAATAGGTTGATATTTTAACTTCTAACATTTTTAAAGCAATTTAATAACAACAAATTTAATTTTTTATTTTGTTGATCAAATTTTTTTCCGGCAGATGAATGCTCTTATAGAAATGTATAACTTCATCTAGCCTTAACTAAAACAAACTAAATATAGCTCTCGAATTAACAAAATTAAATTAATTTACAATACCCTATAATGTATATCATTACCCATGTCCAAGTTTTACGAATTGGATAGGTTGGCCAAAACCATTAATAAAAGGCTTTTTTCTAGAAAGTCGGTCTACAGATCGGCCTATCTTTTCCATTACTAATAATAATAATTTATTGATGGCAAAATCTTTAAATGAGTCAAAGTGGATAAGTTTTCTGAATACTAAGATTTGAGGTCTGCGTTCAATTCCTGGCTAATTTATCAGAAATAGAAAAAAATTTCTGGTGTCACCATCCTTCTGGCAAGTAATGGGTTTAACATAATTTTTATAAATTTTTAAATTACGATTTCAGCGAGGATCCTAAGACTTATTTCTCAAACTCAATAATAACGTCATTCACAGTTGTTATCTTTGAACACCTTATAGCTGGATACGTGTAAAAAACCGCCTGTGAATTTTAAGCGGATTTGAGAGAAGGATATTCAACTCTGAATAAAATTTTAACGTTCACGATTTTTTCGAGGACATACTTTTATAGCAAGGAAATTTTATATGCATCCTCTGTTGCTTTCAAACTTACTCAACCCAGAAACGCTCTTCTTTACAAAACTCAGTAACCTGAGGATGTTGACGAAAGTATTCAGAATAGGAAAGTACAATATTACTTCAATAATAGTTGAAAACAAGATATCCAAACTGTTTAAAACGCGTTTGCTTTTAATTTTTTTTGGATAACTTCACTTACCAGAAGGAATAGTGCTTAACGTTAGTAAGGCTTAGTTAAAGCCTTTTATGCAGATTCCATATCGATAATACACCAGTTAGTTAATCAGTTACACTACTTCTGCAGTTTGTGGAACTCTGTAGTCAACAGTAAAACAATAATAATGGGGCCCCAGTTAGCAAGGCAGAAAAATTGGATATCACAAGATAAAGGACTTGACCTAATTAATTAATACAAATACCTTCGAATTTTTGTTTTAAAATGTCTTTCAATACCTACCTGGGAGAACAACTCCAACAAGCTAAAAAATCAATAAAAATCTGCTTGACGATAGGCTTTGTGGATTCCACTGTGTGAAGCTAGATAAACATATCGTGTGTTAATTATGAAAGGGGGGAAGAAACTACTTTTACGACCACAACAACCTCTAAAACAAAAATTACATATACTATTGCAATTTCATTGGTCATCAGTCCTTATTCTTTTAAAAACGATGAAGTTCAAAATGTTATAGTCAATAATCATATTTTTGAAACGAAATCGATGATTTTGACCTTCAATGGGGTGGTGCTACATGTCTACAGTATCCGATACGGTTGAAGACATTGTACAAGACATCGCTTATTCTCGTATTCACCCAAAATGTAACACCAAAATCAAAAATCGTTATGATCCCCGAATAAGGACACAGTACCCCTAGAATGTTGTAAAATAAATATAGCTAACCCATAGCACGAAAGTGATAGAGGAAAAGCAATTTAACAAGAATAATTATCGGGCTAACAGCTTGTGATAAATTTTTCTTTTTACAATGACTTAATACATCACTAAATACTTATCAGAAAAGGTGCCCACCTGACAGTTGTTAACATTATCTAGTTAGAAAGAATCGTTCTTTATTTTCACCAAAGTATCTATCTAACTTTCTAGTTTAGTTCACTTATGAACAATAGTAGAACAATAGGAGACAAGAAATGTTGTAAGTGTCCAGAAAATTCCAGTTATCATTTGGAGGCTTGCAAGAGGTTTCATTCGATTTCTGTTCCTAACTGAAATGATGTGTTATTGAAAGGAGGTGTTCATGTACATATATGTATGGCACGGATTCGTTTTCGGTAGTTAAAAGTGGTTCCTACAAAGCCAAGTGCATTAAATTTGACAGGCATATTTTGGGACACTGTAATACCTCATCCGGGATTCTAAGTATTGGACAATTGCCTTAGGTTTCTCTTCTGTTGATTTGCTATTGATTTCTGGAAAGTAGTACACAATTTATTTTCATCTCTTATGTTGATACATGTATGTATGTATATGAGTTTTGTATAAATATGTATGATACTAAAATATAAAGTAAATACATAAATAAAAGTTTAAGACGGCTAATATACATAGATAAGTGTGAGTGGACATTTACGGTGCATTAAATGAGAGCGTGCTCTAATTGCGTGTTCTGGGAGGTCTAAAATAATTTCGATATACGAATAGAATATATTCGTATCTAGTATTTACTGTGCATATATAGTGCAGAGATTTCTTTAATACTTTTTTTTACGTATATAGATTCACTACCAAGTGTAGAAATACAGATTCAGTGTGTGATTGTGTTGACGTAAACGTAAGATAACTAAATACAAACTAAACGAATTTATATATAAAACAAATTAAAATTTAACTAAAATTTATAAAAACAAAATAAAAATAAAATATTTAAACAAAAAAAAAAATTAACAAAATAATATTTAAAACAAACCACTAGTTGATCTCGATCTGTATTGATCCTTTTTCCATCGCTTGAAACGGTTCGTTGAATTGCGTGTGCAATTAAACTCATCCGAGTGATCGGTGCAATCGTAAATGCCATCACATACCATTGAAGCTTTAACACATGTATGCGGATGTGAGATGCATTTAAAGTCATTCGGTTCGCAAACGTATGCAACGGGCTTGGTTATGATGGTTTTGGGTTTCAGGTCTTTTATTTCCGTGATTTTCGTTTTTTTTCATGTTTTTTTTTTTTGTGAATTTTTCAAAATTTCATGCATTTTCACACATGATTGGGGCAAGTTATGTGATATGATTTTTTTTTTTATTTTTTTTTTTATTTTTTTTTATAAAAGGGAAGGAAGTACATATTGAAATTTAATAAAATGTATATGCATATATACATACGAGTATATGCATTGTTTGAAGAGGTAGTAGATATTATTATTATTATTATTATTATGTATTATTATTATTTTAAAGTTGAGGAAGAAGGCAGGAAATGGAAATAAAGAATAAAATAAATTAGAAAAAAATTGTTTTGTTGTTTTCTGACAGGAAATAATGTAATGTTTTAGTAGGAGTTAAATAAAAAAAGTTGTAAAATATCAAACACATGAATACCTGATTACCAATTCTACACAGGACAAGTTTTAGAAAAAATCAAAATGAATAAAGTTAATTCTGACACATATTACGAGTATGTATGTATATTTACAAAAGGGGTTTTAGAAAATAGTTTTTTCCAACTACATACTAAGATACAAGTGCACAACTTTTACTTAAAAATGACGAGTATGAAGAACGTGTGGGATTTTTACGAACATTAATTTAGTTTTTATTAGGACTGCGACACTGCAATCAGGGGACTATGTGTATACTTCTTTAGAAATGGTTTTTGATTCTTAAGAGAACGTGAAGAAGATTTACGTGGAGATTTAATGAACTGATAGAACGAGTGTTTGATAGGTGCAACTGTCTTTTGTATTTTTGATTTTCTTAATTTAGTTTTTATTTGGTTCTGAAAATATATTTTGTACACAATTGAAAGGTTGTTAAACACAATATGAGTTACAGTTAAGTACATATATTCTAAGTCCGACACTATAACAAAGTTATACTGAAAAGATTAATTTGTTTTAAAAAAATAAATAAGTAAGTGCGATACAAAAATACTATGCCTATTGTGAATTCAAAAATTAAATACCCTAAATATTTTGAGTAAGCTCATTTCCTCTGATCTCAGATCCAGGGCTTAAAGAATGTCCAAAGAGCAGCTTATCTCGGAACCGCCGGCATAATGAGATTTTGTTCAACTGATGCTTTATTTGTATTTCTTCGTCAGAAATACAGCTATCTGCAGTTCAATCGGACTCACTGAATCGACCAAACGGATAGAGTCATATCTATTTCATAGCATCTCTGCTTGATTATACTAATCGCAACTTAAAATTTTTTTTTTAAATATTGTCTGTAAGACTTCCTAACTAGATAGGGATGGATAACTGAAGAAATAATTCGAAACTATAGTTTCGAATTTTAGCAATCTGGCAGTAGCCTTCGGAGTCGGCGCAGGCAGGTATTCGAAAAAAAACTTTAGGTGTTAAGGTAACTTTGCTTACCCGACTATTTACGGTTTGAGAGGCATAAAACTTACGTTAAGGTCTTCCTCTCTAAATACAACTATCCTCATAGGTATCTGGTCTGTAATTAAACTAATTAATTCAGATTTTACACTCTCCGTATTTGAAAAACAATAGCAGTTGACACTTTACCCTCTCTGTTCCCAATAGAATTACTATCGCTTTATCTTTGATCATTTTGAACTATTATTAGTAATCTTCTTTTCATCAAGAGAACTAAACTCCACTGCATGGGTATGTTCTTTTTATCCAGTGAATGACACTCTATCAGTGACATCCTTTGACACCAAAGTAGACGAGTCGTGGTATCGAAACAGCACATCTTATATTTGTTTTATTTGCGTTGAAAATTAACTGAAATCTTCACACAACAACTGATGTTGGAGAGAACCATGGGTTTTGGATCGGCATTTAGAGCGACAAGATGTTCACAGCAATGTTTTATTTTAGTATCCTCATCAAACTCATGCGATTACTCACGATAACGATAAATGATGCAGTCTACCCCAATAAGGTCGATCAAGATATCACCGAGACTTTCGATATCGAAAAATGTTTTAGACAGGCGATGCGCAGAGGTACAGCAAAGAAATGACTATTAGGGACGTCACTTCAGGAAGATTTAGTTTTGAGGTACTTAACGAATTTGTCTGCTTGGGCAGCAAAGGACAGCAAAAATACCATACCCTAAAAATTATTGGGAACGTCACTTCAGGAAGAGTTAGTTTTGAGGTACTTAAGGAATTTGTCTGCTTAGGCAGCTAAGGATAAATTCTTGTACAGGAAGGTACTTGAGTAGCAAAGCCATCCCTCGGCGATCCCTACTCTATGATACAGAGGCATGGATATTGTTTGGAATTGATGCGTAATTGGAAACACGAAGTTCATGTTCCATGGAAAGGGTTATTGGTTGGGGTCCAGGCCCAAGAAAGTATCAATGCATAACATCTAAAAGCATGTGCCTTTTTGTGGCAAGATGGTAATTAGAAGACAAAGGTAATTATTATACAAATTATGACATTTCCTTCAATAAAAGATGTGGAGATGTATTCACACTTTTTCCACGTTTGATCAGATTGTAGCAACTAAGCAAAATCTAAAAGTTTTCTATTTTTCAAAATTAATCTTTCCAGTAAACCAAATTAAATAATTTAGTATATTTATTATTTACAACTACGAGTAAGAGAAACGATTCACTAATAAACATAAATATTGTAACTAATGACTTTTTATTTCGTTATCTTACGAGCAGAATTTAATGAATCTATGAATGTACTGCTAAGGCAGATTGAATCATGTTAGCCAATCGCGCTAATTTTTCCAACACATTTTTTCAAATGCGTTTTGAAGCCAAAATTTTGATGTAACATATCTGCCCTATCAGTTACTCTTTATAAAAACACAATGTTCCTACAAAACACGTAGAAGATTATTTCGTATTTACAGAAAAATAAATGGTTTTCAAGGCCGAACAAAAATGCGAATTACGAATTTTGTTTGCATAATCAAATTACGAGTATATACGAGTACGAGTACATACTCTCTGGCTCTGGATATGATAATTTTGATTTCTTATTTTAGAAAATCACCATAAACTTTTCTCTTCTACAAAAAATGAGGAAAAACGACAGAGTTTTTTTTCTTAAAAAAAAAAAACTACTTTCACAAAGAGATACGAGTACAAAAAAAATGTAAGATTACTTTTATATATTTATGTATAGGCAAATCTACTTTTAACATATAATGTAACGTTTTATCTACGATTAAATAAATAAGAAACAGTATTTATGGTTTTTTTCTGATTTAAAAAAAATTAATTTGAAAACACACCTGTACAGATATAGAAAACCATGCAAACAACCTCATTTTTGCTGAGACGTCCTTTTATATTGAAATCATATTTGATATGAAATATAGATGAGATTCAGTCGATATGTATAGACACAGTATTTGTATAGATTTTTTTCCAAATCGTTAGTTTTTTTTATGGATGGATATTTTTTGTTATATTTGCAGTAGAGTAGAGACAGAGTTGGAATATTTTTTTAATTGGTTTTTGATCAGAGTTCAATGTATACAAAAGTTAGATCGAGGAAAGAAAAAAAAGAGAAAGTAGAATAAGTAAAATATAGTTTTGTTTTATACATAAAAAAATAAATAAGAAAAAAAAATGAATGTGTAAAAAAATATATCATAGAATTTTTCTCTTAATTTTCAAAAATAATTATTCCTTTGCTAAAAAACTTTAAACTGATTTTAACTTATATTTTGCGGTTAATAAAAAAAATGGTTTGCTTTGTGATTTAAGAAAGAAAACAGTGTGGTGCAAGTTTTTAGTTAAGATTGCTATACACATACAAATACGAGAACTTGTGTAGACATTGAAAGAGATTATTCACAAAACAGTCAGACGATCAAAAACAGAGTTTAGGATAAGAATGATACGGTCAACAAAAAGAAAGGAACGCAAGGACTACTATGTTACAAAGTCAAATGAAGTGAACCTACTAAGTGCAAGTCTACCTCATATGTATTTACATATAATACATATTTATGATAACTATGAGAAGAGTTAATCCTTCTCAGTATTCTCAAATTGAACCACATTCGTAACAGAGTAGGGAAAATCCGGAATGCACCAGTACTAAGTATTGCACAGTAGTTGATTTGACAATTTGTCATAATAATTTCACTAAAATGATTTTGGTTTGAAAACAATTATCAACTACTATGCAAAGTGGAGCCAGTCCTTTTAAGCAGAAAGCACGAACTATCGCGAGATCGAAGAGATACGAGTATAATTGACTTTTTCGAATAGTGCGCAATATCAGGCAAAATAAATGATCACGCAGCTGTAGCTCTTGCACCAATTGGATCTTATAAGCCTTGAGATTAAGATCTTTACGCATAATTTTCTAGTGGATGGAAAAAGGTTAAGTTGCCGCGAACGATGTCGAATCGATAAATTGGGGTCTCTTCAACGCAAGCTTCCACAGCCGCGATGAAATTTACTGTAAACGTGAAGTGCTCTACAAGTTTCGCGAACGTTGCCGATTTCAAGCAATAAGAGAGTAAAACTGAACAAATCTGAACAAATTTAGAATATGCCTCATATAATGGGTGATTTTTTAAGCGTTTGGTTTTTAATTGTCAACAAAAAAAAAACAAAGGAAAATTACAAAACTGTATAGCATTTTTATTTGAGTTGATGAACCAATGCTTGTCATTTACTTTTTAAACATTATTTCATGTAAATATTGACCACAACTACGTTTTAGGTGGTCCATTCGGAGAGACTCATTTTGAATCACTTTTACGCGCATATTGGCTGGTATCTCGCTAATAACACTTGTAATGTAGGCTTTCAAGGCTGCAATTGACGCCGACATAGACGAGCGATTTGACGTATCCCCTAAAAATAGTCTAAAGTTGTCAAATCGCACGATCCAGCCAGTCATTTCACCGGTCCAGAACGAGAGACAAATTGCTCACCGAGCTATTTTCTCAATTGGTCCATCGATTCGCGTGCTGTGTGGCATGTAGCTCCATCTTGTTGGAACCACATGTCGACCAGGTTCAGCTCATTCATTTTGAGCAAACAAGAGTTCGAAATCATTGAACGATAGCGTTCGCCATTGACAGTAACTTTGTTCTCACGGTCATATTTGAAAGAATACGAGCCAATGATTCCGCCGGACCATAAACCGCACTAAATAGTGCATTTTTCCAAGTGTATTGCCTGAGGTTTCTCATCGGACCAAATATGGCAGTTTTCTTTATTAAGACACTCATTCAACCAGAAATGCTGAACACAAGTTTTTGATAAAAAAGCGGATCATCCACCAGCTTTTCTAAGGCCCACTCACCGAAAATTATTCGCTATGGCTGGTCGTTCGGTTTCAGTTCTTGCACGAGCTGTATTTTATAAGGTTTTAGATCAAGATACTTGCGTAAAACCTTTCACGTAGTCGAGTAATATAATCCCAATTGCTGCGAACGGCGACGAATATACAAATCACGGTCTTCATTAATACTGTGGAATACACCAGCAATATTTTCCTCTATATGCACTCTATGTATACGGGTAGGTGGCTTGATGTTCAATAGCGTGAAATTGGTGCGAAATTTGGTCACTATGACTTGAATTGCTTACTCAGTAGGTCGATTATAACGACCGTAAAATGGTCGAACTGCGCGAAAAAATTTTTTACAGAGCACGGAATTTGATAATAAAATTCTATAATTTGAAAGCGTTGTTCGGGTGTAAGTCTTTCTATGATGAAATGGTAATGCTAACTGATTATGTTGCACTTTGACACATGTCAGTGATAACCAGAAATTCTGCCTCCACCCACAATTAGCTTTTAAAGGCCGTAAATAAGTGATTGAATCCTATAGGGAAAACAATAAAAAATTACAATAAAACCAAGAACAATATTTTATTTTACTGTAGTAATTTTTTTCTTGTACTTCCTTGATGTTGATTATTATGTAACTCAATGGAATAAACTGAATAGAGGAAGCTTGAAAAGCTGCTGTATTTACTATGCCGGCTACTACAGAGAAGAGTGTAATGGACATAACCAATGTAATGGATAACCGGAGAACAGAAATTTTTCTTTCAATTCACGTGAGAAGATGTACTATATGTCCGAATTACAATGTTCTAAACCAGAAGACTACCAACCAACAACGACAGATTGCATATAACATTTTCCTAATCAAAAAACATACTGTCTGCGTAGTGAATTTTTAGACCACTGTCAATGGAAACTGCAGTTTGAATGTCTATCATCAACCAAATACTTAGATGCGGCAGATCTTGAAAGTATATGCTAAGCTATTTTGTAATTCCGAACAACAGCTACGTTTTTTCATCAAATTTATTGATATAGTAATAATTTTTAGTGATGACAAAAATATTATTGTAACTAGAGGGTCGTCCAACAATCAGAGTAAATGTCATTTTAAATTTCGCGCCATGTTGAACTGTCAACATTCTACTATCATTGCACTGACTTTAAAAGTAGGAGGTCATCAAATATCGATCGATATATACTCACACAAAGCGCATAAATAGAGAAAATCTCGATCGATACACACTCGCACAACGTGTTGAAATAGTGAAAATTCACTACGAAAGAGGTGAAAATATCGCGGGCGTTTCGTAAAGTTGCTACTGCTTTTGCGGCCGTTTCGCACAGCTATAGTGAATTTAATCGATAAATTTAACATAAATGTCTCGGACAAGTTAGTGATGTGAAGGCTCCAACTCGTTCGTCTGACAAGAGCTGTAAATATCGCCGCTGTAGCTAAGAGTGAAAATACAGGTGTGTTCATTTTGAGACGATCATAGGAATTGTGCCTATCTGAAACCACTTTGCACCACATTTTGCGTAAAGATCTTGGCCTATATGCTTATATTTTCTTTTGTCGATATTGTGCTCATTTCCGTTTGCCTGGGTACGTAAACAAAGAAAACAGTCGCTCTAAAAGCACAAGATTATGGAGCAACTTCTCCAACCACAATGAGTGACTGTTTGGTGGGCTGGCTGTGCCAGTGGCCCATAATTTTTGGAACCTGATGCTGGTGCGACCGTTTCACTGAATGGATTCTGTTACCGAACGATGTTGAGTGATTTTTTTACCAGAAATTGATGCTATGGATGTGGAGGACGTTTATTTTCAGAAGGACGGCAACACAGGTCACACAGTTGGTGAAACAATGACTCTTTTGCGGACAAATTTCCAGGACGAGTGATTTTTCGAAATGGAGACTTCAATTGGCCGCAATCCGATTTAACACCATTAGGCTTTTTTTCTTTTGGACATTGTTAGAGATAAAGTCTACGCCAATACACCACCAAAGATTCAATCATTAAAAGGAAATATCAAAGCGAAATACAGCCGCAATTATGCGAAAACCTGATGAAAAATTTCACCAAAAAAATGACTATTTGTATGCAGAGCAGAAGTTGACATTTGGCAGACAATGTTTTCCATTACTAACCTTGGGGCTTCTAATTTAGATTAAAATACAAGTATCATCACTTTTCATAAAAATGTTGAATTTTTATATTAATTTAAAATGACACCTCTTATTGGATGACCCTATAAATGTGACACCAGAGATATAACAATTTTAAATCCCGTGACAGTTGAGTGAACAAATGTTTATTTCTGAATATTGAAGCAGAAGCAAAACGAGGAATACATATTGTGTTCCAAAGAATTTAGTTTCGATATTGAACGTTGGTAGCTTGACAAGCTTACAACAAAGCACGAATTTATTTTTGAAAGTAACGCAAACGCCCACTTACGAAACTAACAAGGTCAAATGCAGAATTACGTGTTGGTTGTTTTTTTATATGAGCAACACTCTCTTTGAAAAGAAAGGCAAACAAATAGAAGTTAAGTAAAAACATCATTTCAATATGAGTCTTCGCCAGATTTGGACACATTTACATCAGGCTCAAAAGAGAATGCAAATACTTTTAGAAAAAAGAAAAACTTTTCGTCGTTTTTTATGTACAAACTGAGGGCACTCAAAAAGATGACTGCATCAAGTGAAAACAAAAACTATTGTAAATGCAAGACCAAGATTTCTGAGAGGTCAGATCCCCCAGGGGGATTTTAAAAGATAAAATGGGTTCAGTGATAATTTTCTTCTAAATATGCCTTTAAAAACCGAATGAAAGGCATTCGGTTTAAAGTGAGTACTTTTCAATACAAAAACCATAGCAACTAGTAAAATAAGTTCAAGTTTGCTCATAAAATAAATAAGAGAAATATTGTCTTGAGCTAAAAAGGTACGTTAAAGTTTCATATAAATATTATAGGTCTTCATCTGAATCCAGAAACTTAAAAAGAAACTTAATGGACTCCTTTTAATCAAATGATTTCAGTACCAATAAGAGGAAGAAGAATTCCGAAAAAGTATTAAATGAAACAAAATGGTGATTCCACCTTCTTTGGTTTGTTTTTTTACACTATTTTCTTCAAAATATTTTGTAGAACCGGGCTTAGGTAGTGAAATAATATCCTTGTACAACAATGTGGAGAGCATTAAATCGAAACACTGCAATCGGAAAGAATATCTGAATCTCTCTTGAAAGATGAACATTTCAACCAACCCATAAATCACAACGTTAACGGAATGTCTTGCGTGTCATCTAAACTAAAATAGGGTTGAAAAAGTAATGTGAGTTATTGTGCTTTCCTATTCCGTAGCAACAGAATTTTTTTTTATGAAAATATACCAAATATGAACGTGAAATCGAATCTCAGTCAAAGGCTAGTTATTTACTGTCGACAAAAATTGTCTTGTTTGAAACATGTCTAATTTACATGTTCTTATTTATAGTCGCATGACATGGAGCCCTTATTTTTATAATTTTTAACAACTTATAGATACAATATATACTACCTTTTTACAACTTCAGACGCAGAGAAATGCTCTCTCTCTCAAAAGAAGCAATCAAATCACTCGCTTTTCATATAACAATTGTCTACTGGTTTTTCTATGAGTAATGTAATAAAAATTGTGCAGATGGTACATACAAATGTGCATGCATATTTTTCATGAATTATGAAATTTTAAAAATTGTGTCTATGAGCAATATGAAAAAAAATCAAGATATAAACAATAAAAAGAACATAGAAACAGGAAAGGGGAGGATAGAAGAAGGCAAAGTAAGAGAAAGACAACAAAAAAGAAGAGGAAATAAAAACAATGACAAACAAAACAAAGAAAATTTTGTAGACGAACAAGAAAAGGAAAACTACAAAATAATTAAAAAAAAAAACTAAAACACCACAACCAATTTAAATGTAAATTTAAAATAAAGAAAATAAAAAACTTAAAAAAAAACAAGTTTTAATTATCTTCACCATGAATTTTGCTTGTCGACAACATTTAACTTAAGCCAATTGAACAAAATTAATTTAATTTAAAATTAAACAAATAAAGGTTTCTTTTCGTTTTTTGTTGTTTTCGTTTTTCTTTCTTTTTAATAAGCACGAACGACTACCATGAGTGTTCACCAAAATGCTTGGCAAAAATTAAAGCAAATAATCAAGTTAAATTTTCACTTATAAGGAAGTAAACAAAAAAAAAGGAAAAAAGTACAAACAAACAAACAAGAAAAAAACGTATTCAGTTTTAGAAGTAAAACAAACAAAATTATTAAATTAAAAAAAATTGTTATTTATATATGTATATGTTTAATTATTATTAAAATCATTTTAATTAAAATTAAGAAAAAAAATATTAATTTAATAATAAAAATGGCAGCCAGTATCTATATGTATACATATATATAATTCTTGTTGTTAATACAAAAAGACGAATCGTAAATGTTCTAAGTTAAAAAAAAAATTAATGTTTAAGCTAAAAAATAATTCTTTATGTTAATAAATCTCTTTTCTTTATGCTTAAAAATATTGTATAGGTATTTATGCATCTATGTTTAGTAGTTTTTGTTTTGTATAATTGTATTTATATTTTCATTGATATATCGCATGCAATTGACATTTTGTCTTGTCTTGCTCTTAATAAAAAAAAATAATAATAATAGAAGAATATTTAAAAAAGGCCATTTAAGACCACTCAGCTGGCAAGTTCATTTTTGGAATAAAAAATTCAACAAGAAGCAAGTAACTGTAGCTACTTTGCTTGAATCAAAGTAGCAGCTCTTCTTTTCTTTTTTTTTTCATTATTTTGTGTTGTTTTTTGTTTTTGTTAAATGCATTTGTTTATATGCGGAATTCCCACCACCTTTTTTGTTAATTGGTGTATGTGTTGGAATTAATAGTTTTTTCTTAAATAAGTAAAATCAGGAAAAAAAAAACGTTTACATTCTTTTGAAGTTGTAAATTATTCCAACTTTTTAATTATGATTTTGTTTTTATCTTAAATGTTAATTTTGTTTTCGATTATATTTTTTTTCTTTCTTCTTTAGATTTGTGTTTTGATTTAAAATCAAAAAAAAAATCAAAATTATATTTGTTCTTATTAGTTTTTAGAATTTCGTTTTTTATGCACGCGTCTGCGACGTCGATACTCACGCTTAATAGCAAGGTCAACGTAGGACGGCTCAGATCCTACTCCAGAATGTGTGTACAATTCACAGATGTAGCGACCCTGATCCTCGGGATGTACTGAAGGGAGGTAGAGGGTTTGACCACTGGCGTGGGAGTTTGATGGCAGTGGTCTTCCGTCGATGCGACGCCAAGTATACTATGAAATGCAAAAAAAAAAGAAAACCCAGTTGAAAATATTTAATTTTATAAATAAAACTCAAATATAAAGTACAAAATAATATGATAAATAGAATTACAAAACATTCAAGACAAAGAATCGCATCTATTTAAACACTCTTTAAATCATTTAACCATTTTAAGGGTGGCCGTGGCTCAGGTGGTAGTTTATTGACTTCCAAATCCAATCGGACGCCCCCGAAAGACAACAACATTTTTTCAGGCAAATAAAATCACGTACGATTGATGGTTGCCTAGAATACAACAACAAGTCCAATTACACTAATAATTTAGTCTCCGCACTAAACGTTGGATGCCACCCATGGAGCGAAATAACCGCTGAGCCCAAAACTACTTCTTTCTCTCTCTGTAACATTTTCATAAAAAACTTAACATGTGCTCAGGCACTTTAAGGTGTAGTCATACCCACTTGAGTGTTAAGTTTTTGTTAAAAAAAAAACAAGCTGTCTTGAAAAACGTGCCTTTACAAACATCTTCTATGAGGATGGTAAGAAGGATGTTGTTTTGAACTTGTTCGGAAGTTGGTCGTCTCGTTAAAATTATTGAGGGGAATACTCGTTTTTAAAGCAAAAATCGCGCTAATTCTGAGTTTAGCTATTTATCAACAATAAAAGAGATGGAAAAAAACAAAAACACTCCAAATCTATCAGAAAGATCAAAACGAATGGACCACGAGAAATAAAAAAATAACCGGACATTTGACGAACTCAAAAATAAATACTCGTAAAAGATTAAAACCATGGAAAACTCCTGATTGTGATAACCAAGCAAGTTCAAGAAATGCTGCCAAGAAAATCATTTACATATGAGGTTCTAATGAACGCAGTGCAGTGGGAAGTTGCAAAAGTCAATATGTTTCAAAAAGCAGAAAGCAAGATGTATATACCAGATGTGACCGACTTCATTATAAATATGTATACATATACGAGTATAGGTATTAAACCAACATGATGCTATACACTCTGCTTCAAATGAATAGGTACAAAATTTTTCAAAAGTTTGTGTTTCATTATTTTCAAATAATGTGCATGAATTTAATAGTTCATGCTGGTAACTGTTTGTCTATGATGTTGCGAAAAGAAATTACAAAGAATAATTCAAAAAGCACTGTTATATTTTCTCCGGCTCTCTGCAATGTATTCCACGTGAAAAAATGCAGTTTTTTTTTGCGTCAACTGAATAGGTACAAATAATGAAATTACAAAAAGTAGTCAGTGGAATGAAATAAAACAAAGATTTGTTTTTATTTATTGGCTCTTGTAGTGTGTACTGTTACCTTTGTTCATAATCAGTTCACAAATTCGGTCCGGCATGGGATTGTAAAGTGTCTTTAAGAAATTTAAGGAAATTTCTCTCCAGGCTAATTTAGCAATGAGTGATCCTCTATCTTCAAACTGATGGCTATATTCGTACACTTTTCGGACTAACCATCCCCATACGTTTTCCATAAGATTTAGGTCCGGTGAGTACGGTGGCCAGTTGAAGCAATCCCACATTTTGCTCCCTTATCCGATTTTTAACTATCCGCGCCTTATGAATGGGTGTCCAATTAATGAGTCCAAAAATATCCCAAAATTTCGGAAAATTCATTTCCAATATTTCTTTACAAGTTGACCATATCATTTTTGCTGTTTGAAATTCTAGTTCAATAGTTCCATAGCTAATCGCTGCTCATACCATAACACCACCTTCTCGACTATGATTCCGGGCTAAAAAGCGCTAGTCCCTTCTCATATCGTGAAAGTAATAATTAAGCCCATCAGGTCCATCAAAATTAAACTTTTTTTTCATCTAGAGAAAACTAGGCAACGCCAGTTAACTTGCCAAGTCATTTGGTACCTCGAAATTTCCAACCCCATTCTCTTTCACTGAGGGTTTAAAGGAGGCTTCTTTCTTCAGACGTTTTAGATGGTTGGCACAATTAATTACTCTTCTAACTGTCGAAATACTAGCATTAACACATGCTCTTTGCTTTAGTCAAAAGAATTAAAAGCAAGAATAGTCCTTACTTCTATAGTAAGTCAATTTGAGCCTGTTCAATATTGTTAGGGGATTTCGCTTTACCCATATTTATCCAAATTTAAATTTACAAAATTATTTTCACTTAGATCACTTCAACAATTGCTTAATTGTGTCAATCTTCGCAGAATACACGTAAAGAATGAATATAATGAGCAAGTTCCTATTCAGTTGACGGAAAAAAAAACTGCATTTTTCCATATGGAATATATTGCAAGAGAGCCAGAGAAAAAGTAACAGTCCTTTTTGAATTACGAGTATTCTTTGTAATTTCTTTTCGCAACAACATAGACAAACAGTTACCAGCATGAAATATTAAATTCATGCTCATTATTTGAAAATAATGAAACACAAACTTTTGAAAAATGTTGTACCTATTCAGTTGAAGCGGAGTGTATGAATATTACTCGTATTCATTGGTTTAGAAATCATTTGTTGCCAAGCTACTTTCTTTTGTCGTAGTTTGAAATCCATTCGTGGCAGTTCAACCTTCAGTTGTACAGTTGTATAACCTCTACGCCACTTGATTAAGGATAAGGTTCCTAAGAGCTTTTTTACTGCACCACAGGAATATAATATTCGATATTTATAAAAAAAAACGTTCAAACTTGAAAATAATTAAGCAAAAACAATAAAGGTCGATTCCATTTTCATTTCTATCATAGTTTTGTTCACGGCTCCTCCAAGATTCTAAAACCTTTGAACAGTGGCCATATATTTAACAGCCAGATTATGTCGCAATTTATATAGCAAGGATAGATGACCCTGACAAAATGGGCATCCAATAAACCAGAAGTTCTAATAACGTGGAGGATAAAAAGAAACTGAGCGCTTACATAGAAGTCTTCGACCCAACCATGAATATCTTGAGAATTAACTAGAAGATGTGTTATCTTTCTAAAACTCCAATCAACGGAAAATTAAGTATGTACACAAAAAGAGGTTTATTATATGTAGCAGCATCGCTCTACGATGCGTTGATTTGGTTCTAATCTCACTACTTGTATAACTGCGTTTACAGATAGTGAAGTTGCCTCACCTGAGTAACAAATAATAAAGAGATTTTCAACAAATTTGTGAAAATAAGAGTTCACCGACTTCAGAAAGTCACTAGTTAAATTGAGCTTCACTACATCAAATCTGTTGAAAATCAGGCAGATTCAGCTTCACTGGGGCTTATATCAGGTCACTCAGCCAACTGTAAACTCTGGTTCGGAGGACCAACTTGGTTAATAAATGATCAATTACCGATCGCCCCGGACATCCAAGCTTCCCCAATGATAGATAGCTTGTCACTACCAAAAATAGGTAGAAATAAGTCAATTGACCTGCTGGCATTGCGCTATTCCAGGCAGAGATTTCAATTTAACCATATAGACTGAGTTCCGCAGGAGCATCAGTACTGATATTTCTGATCACTATAATTTCAAACGTTGCTTTGCGCTAAAATCTCATTAAAACCCGATCAGGAGGTACCAACATTGGTTACATCACTTATGTATTATATATAAATAATTGTCTCCCTACCAAAGGTAAGGTAGTTATTTATTAAAACTAAGTTTTATTTCATTTAACAGTAGATAAATTATGTAAAACAGTGAGGGATGGCTTATAAGAACTGAATATTAAGAAAGGAACATAAGATAAGAAAACATTCACTGCAGCCATTTAGAAAGGATGCAATAAAACGTCTCACCTGGAATAAAGGTAGTACTCATTATTATTGGTTGCCTAGAAAGTAATTTCGGTCTTACAAATAGATTTTGTCAATGTTATATTTTTCCTCTAACATTTTGTCACTTTAAGTCAATTTTACAAGAAAATTAATTTTGTTTGCACCTGATAGTAGAGTCTTAATTTTAACATGGCTCATAAAGAGATATTGTAGTTAAGGTTCTGAACTGCTTAACAGAACGCACGTGTCAGAATTGGTTTAAGAAATTCTATTCTGCAGATTTTCACTCAATTAATGATGACCACACTAAAGTCATAATTGAATCAGATCGGCATATGACCATGCAGATTGAGAGGTTAAATGCATTCTACACAACAATTAAAAATCGTTTAAAATCTCTTGGACTCAGAAAAAAATATTTGGATTCGACTTAACGCCAACAATCAATATTTCTGATATGTATCTAAAACGCAATGAAACTGATTTTCTTTTGAAACGAATCATCACTGGTGATGGAAAATGGACTGTCTACAACAATATCAATCCAAGATGATACAAGCGTGATGAACCAATACAAATCACATCGAAAGCTGAAATGCGTCAATAGATGGATATATTGTCAATTTGATGGCATTATAAAGGTGTCATGTAGGTATTATAAGCTGCTTCTAAGGAATCAAGCAATCAATTCGGATGTTTAGTGCCAACAACTGAAACTGGAAGAAGCAATCAGAGAAAAACGGTCGGCATTCAGAATTCCTAATAGATGACAATGCTAAATGACCCGTGTCGCTATGGATGCTCATCAGTATAACCTCAAGCCCATTTTCGGACGTACTCTAAAATATCGTGATTCGTTCATAAGCCGTACAACTCGCTTATGGAATGCTCTGCAGATCTCTGTATTTCCTGGTCATTGTAACTTGCAAACATTTAAAAATAATGTATATCGGTACCTCTCTTTTCTTCCTCCCTAAATTTCCTTTGCCCGCGCTGTGTACAAACAATTTAAGGGTACACAAACCCCTTAAGCGCTTATCATTATAAAAATTTATAAAAAAAATGTTTGTAACCCGTGAAAAATATTTACACCTTGGTTGGGAACCAATGTCACATTCACCATATAGATTCAGATTTTCATTTCTTTCCAATTGTGTAAATCTCATTGAATGGGAAAAATTTCATCAGTGATGATGACCTGAGATCGCTCTTGGTCCAGTTTTGTGGTAATCAGTGGCAGAAGTTCTATGAGCACGAAACTATGAAGTCGTCAGAAAGATTGCAGAAGGTCATCGAAAAAGATGGAAAACATATAGTGGACTCAAATTAATTTTTTGTATAAAAAAAAAAGAATTTTTTTCCACACCAGAAAATGCCAAAATTGCTTTCTTGCCAACTCAATAGAATATTATTTGACAATTTTCGGGTGTTTACTTGGTTTTTTTCTGAGTTGGACTTATTCATTGTTCCGAAAAAAAAACATCTATTTTCACACTTTATTCGGAAAACAAATTCGAGTAGGTTTTATTCGCTTATTGTTTTTAGATAGTTGTTAACAAGATTTAACACTTCTATGATATCACTGATTTCGACCTTATAGATTTTGTTCTACTTCTCAATTTAGTTTTAAAAGAAAAGTGAAAAATTCTGAATACATCCTGCGATATTAAAATAAAGGAAATAAAACACAAAATAACAATCGTTTGTGTCTATGGGTCATGACTAAATTGTGTTTGCGTAATGAAATCCTGCCTTGTCTTTTGTTTGATATGATCGACCGAAAATTGGTTCGCAATTGACTTATTTGTCATTCTTGGTATAGAACTATCTCTCATCTTTCACTTAAATTAAAATTTTTTAATAAAATTGTACTCTATCGGTTGAAGCCGGTTATTGAGGAAACAATCTCATCATTGCTCTCCAGCCTTGATTCAGAAGCAAACATTCAAGCATTGACCAGGTACATAGAATCATTGATGCAATTGAGAAAGCGCTTGATGAAAGGAGATTTACTCAACCGTGTTGCTTGATGACTTAAAAATCCTTAAGGACTTGAAGTCCAAATTACAAAAGGTTTTGCCTGTACGGATATGAGTATTTGTAATTTTTAAAAATTCTAGAAGCTATACCCACGATATACCGTAAAAGAATGGATCGTTTTAGATAAGTTTTTCGATGATACTTGTTATCCTGGCATTACGTACTCGTAATACAATTAATGAAACAGACAATTAAAAAGCCCTTGATAAATTGGCATGATAATGAAAAAGAGTTGGCAAAGGCTGGAAGGATAATTATCGACGATGCCCGACCTGTTTATAATAAGACAATGAACGTGTTGTCTTTCATTATTAGGAACTGTTACAAATTCTTATGCCTAGTAAGATGAAAATAAATGATCTTACCCTTATGTCAGATCGAATAGGCTGAGCTGATGGTTTAATTTCACATGTAAGAGTGACGTCATCGCCTTCATTCATATCGTAACGGCGGGTATTTGCTGGCTGTTCTACTGCGGTTCCACGATTTACAACAACTTCGGCCACTTTAGTGGTATTACCATACACGTTGTTAGCAGAGCAATAGTAGCGTCCAGCATCGGCAGGCGTAATCGCATTAAATCTCAAGTATTGTCCAGAAGCTTGAACGGATCTGAAACATAAACAAGAACCGGTATTAAATTTATTACCTTTGTTGCATAGAAAAATTGTTGTTTCTTACGTTGGCAGTGGGCGATTATTTTCAGCATACCAGAATACATTGATTGGTTGAGCTCCGGTAACCTCGCAAAGAATTTCAACATTTTCGTTGGCTCTAACATTGATTGGCATCTCTGGGTGGAATGTTATGTATGGAATAGGAACCAGGATAAGTTCAGCAATGACAAATGTCACAGGATTGCCTCTTTCATCAAATGCATTACAACGATATTGTCCAACGGCATCTGATTCAACTCTGGCAATAATCAGATTATTTCTATCCAGTCGCGAACTTCTGGGCAATGGACGACCGTCGACACGTTCCCATCTAGTTTGTAGTTCTGGAGAACCTTCTGTTAAGGAATAAACTCAACGTTAAGACAGAAATCGTATGAAAGAACAATTAAAATATTAATTACCAATGTCGCAGCTTAGTGTCGCTGTATCACCAATCTGAGCACGATAAACTGAATTTGCTGTGTCTGGTGGTGGACCATATGGTGTACGATGAGAATGTGGTGGATCGATTTCACTTATTCCTGAATAAATTTAAATAAAGAAAAATAATACAATAATTTCGTTTATTTTTTAAAAAATGAAAATAAATAAAGTTAGAGGGGAATATTACCAATAATGGTACCCTTGTCTAAATCCACCCGCAGCATTGTTTTAAACAAAACAATTAAATTGAATACAGATCCGATTTTTGAAACCCCTGTTTCTTACTTACCCGTATCTCCACGTCTTTGAATAACTCGAACGTCAACGTATTTGGCATCGCTTCCGGCATCACTGGTGGCCTGGCACATATAAACCTTGGCATCTTTCATAGTTACACGATAGATTTCTAGAACAGCCTCTGGTGTAATATGGTATGGTTGTATTCTTGGTGATCCAGCATAAGCTGAGCCTGCGTCTATCCACTGAACTGTTGGGTTTGGAGTTCCGGTTGCTGAGCAAATTATCTTTAGTTCGTCCCCTTCAGTTACTTCAACATTGTATTCGCTGGGGTCTAGTGTGATAACTGGTGGTTCTTGAACAACAATACTGATGGTGCCTGTAACTTTTCCGACTTCGTTTTCAGCCAAGCACTCATATTCGCCGGCATCGCTCACTTCTATGTCACTTAGACTGCAGAAAAGTACGTTCAAATTAAGTTGCCTACTTGACTGGGCTATAAATATGTGATACTTACGTTCCAGTTCCTGGATAGTCTTCCCTGAATCGGGAAGGCATTGGTTTTCCATCCAAACGACGCCAGGACAATGTAGGTGTAGGTATTCCCGACACAAAGTGGCAACTTAAAGACGCAGTACTGCCGGCAGGCAGAACTTGGGGCTCTGTTGGATAGAGCTCAATAGCTGGACGCTCACGGGCTGCAATCAAGTAAATAATTGATGAGCATATTACAAGAAGTAGATAAAGATTTGGATCAATCGTATTACCGACTCCAGTTTTGTGAGCTTATTTTTTTTATAAATAAAAATGAGCTTAGTTCTTTTAAGTCAACAATTAAGAATTACAAATGTATGGATCCATATGGATTATATATAAATGTAAATATAAATATAAATTCTTACGTTCAACGTCGATAGTAGTACTAGCTTGATCAGAGCCATGAGAATTTTCTGCCACGCATAAGAACACACCACGGTTGGAAGGTTGGGCATTGATGATACGTAAAACGTTTCCGGTTTGTTGTATATTCGAGTCTAGGGCATCATGAACTTTAGTCCATTTAATTGTTGGATATGGTGTGCCACTAGCTTCACATGTAATGCTAAAGTCCTGGCCTTGGGTAATGACGTGATCAAGTTGTAAAGGCTTCACAGCTGGTGCAGCTCTAAGTAATTAATAACACTCATATAAGTATGTTTGTAATTTTTTTTTGTTATACGGTAATTTACCCGCCATCACCACCGCCTCCACTGCCTCCACCGCCTCCTCCACCACGCCTGTCTTCAATGGTGACGTAGGCTGTGGATGTGTAGTTTCTTCTAGCACGTTGATCAATGCCAGTACATACGTAAAGTCCGGTCTCTCGTAATGAAGCATCATTGATAGTCAGTACGTTACCATTAACAACAATGTTTCTATTCCAACGTACTGGTGAATTATCCTTCGTCCAATCATAGATTAACACTACCGCAGATCTTGGATTGCAAACTAGACGGACGCTATCACCAACAATACCCTGTGTGCTTGCGGGTTCGATATATACCAAATCACGAGGTGGCGATGTAGAAGGTTGTTGAACCGAATTTACATAAATATTGACGATCCTCTCAGCAGTTCCAACTTGATTCGCTGCATAGCAACGATATGCACCCTCATCAGATTTACGAACTGTGGAGAAGATTAAGCGACTGCCTTCGATGCGAGCATCGCGAGATATGGCTCCACCACGTCGTGTCCAGGAAACTATTGGAACTGGATTTCCAACAACTGCACAATCAATTTCAATTGGACGGTATTCATCGACAGTGACGTATGGAGTATTAAGATTGATTACAGGTGCTGACTCTTGACTTCTTGCTGTAAGTAAATTAAATTTTTCACAAAATTACAACACTCACACTTCACTGCAGCTTTATAATTTTATTTAATTTAAAAAACAACAAAAAACTACCATATTTCGCAGCTAATTCCTTATAATATCCTTGTTAGGCATACGATGGAAATGATTAGTTTATCAAATGTTTTGCTGGGTAAATCTTAGTACTTACGTGACACAGTGATGGAAACCTTATCTTCGAATGTTCCGCTTCTACCTTCGGCTTGGCAAATGTAAATGCCAGAGTCTTGAATCTGCAAATCACGCAAGAATAGTGAACCGCGATCTTGTACGGCATCATATGGTAGACGTCCATTCAATTTATACCATGTAACCAGGACAGGTACCTAGAAATCAAAACCGAATTAATTTGATGACATTTTCGATATTTCAATGGATTTTATACCCTGTTTACAGTAGACATTCCCGAACAAATCAATGTCAGTGATCCACCAACAGGTATGATACTGATCTCTGGTGCTGTAATGGAGACGGTGATTTCTGTATCATATTGTGGCGGTTGTGGAGTCGGCGGTTGTGGTCGAGCATCTAACAAAATAAATTTTTTGAGTTTCACATTAAGTTGTTAGAATAAAATTAACATAAATTATCAAGGTTAGTCACGTGATTGGTGATTTATAAATATTTTCGCTCTCAAATTATACATAAGACAAAACTCATTTCAAGATCCATAATGACCTTGATGGAAGTATATAATAATTAAGAAAAGCTTGTGCTCAGATTAGTTCACTTTATCAAAAATTTAGACACCTTTAAATAATTTAACAGAAAAAAGAATTATGTAAAAACATTTTTTCCAAAAATTGTCGGACAAAACAAAAGCATTAAGATTGATAAAACTATTTTTTTTAAACAAGTATGCAATTTAATTTCCTAATTGAAAGGATATACATATGTATATGCAAATATTTTTTTTTTCTAATTTCTAATTTACGTTTTGCTTATTTTCTTTCAATAAAGAATTTCTAAGAAAAATGGATGTATATGTAGCGCATCATTAAGATTTATCCAATAGTAATTTTACCAAACGTGAAACGAGGGACAAATAATATCTAAAAGTTAAAAAAAAATGTTTCATATCGACATCTGTCATTGCCCGTCATTAATACCTTTAGTCATGGATCGATGCTAGGTGGCACAACGTGTTAGAATAATCGAAGTTAATTTTCTCAAAAAAAACAAACCGGGTCGGTAGCAGGCGTGAAATCTTCAAGGCGTGCAATTGTTGGCGAGAGCCCAAAGACATCAACACGTAGCCGTGCGCAGAAATTAAACCTCTGAACGACCACATTACGTCGACGAAAATGAATACAAAATTATTATACAATAATTTGCTTAACAAATTCAGTTACTGCAGGAATTGAAGCCTGCACACCATTTTCACCGCCGGACGTTCGCCGATGCACGCACAATCATTGAATATTTTTCAAAGAAAATCATCTTCAGTGACGAGGCCCATTTTCATCGCATAATATTCGTTAATAAGTAAAATTGTCGCATTTGTTAAAGAGTCATTGTTTGGTGTGGTTTTTGAGAAGTTATTGGACGGTTTTTTGTTTGGTTTTTTGAAAATGGTGACTGTAATGCTGAATGATGAACGCTGTCGTTCCATCACAACTAACTTTTTATGGCCCAAATTTGATGACATGGATGTGAAGGATATGTGCATTCCACAAGACATCGCCACATGGCACACAGCCAATGCAACAATAACTTTATTGCATCAGCAGTTCCTGGGACGCATTTTCTGGCGAAACAGTAATTCCAATTGGTCACCATCATTCCCATGTAATAATTATTTATTTACTATTCTCATGGTAAAACCCTTACTGGTTCACCATGAACTTGACCAAGTTGTCTATAAATAAGTTGAGCAGATGCTATTGTAGTTGGAAAACATGTCAGTTTTGCACTGGTATTTCAATTTATGAAAATGCTTTAAATGTTTCAAGTATAGTGATAAATATACAGATTTTTGCTTCGAAAAACACTCTTGTTTGACTGTGAAAATGTCTAGCAATAAATTCGTGTTCGGATTCCGAAAACTTGTCTTAAAACGCAGGTGCCATTTTTAGATACACTTGCAGTTGTGCTTCAGAATTTAAGAACACATCGTTAGATATCAGAGTTTACGCTGACTGGTTTATTTTATGAAAGGATCACTCAAGATGTTGAAATGTTGGTGAACACGAAAGGACACAAAGGTGCCTATTCTCGAAAAGATTTTAAAATACCTCTAGATTCAGATCAAAAGAACTTTTAACCATAAACTACCTAGATAAGCGGCATCTATGTACATATTTGTGAAGCTGACGTGGCTAGACATATAGTAACTAAGTAAAATACAAATCAGCCTTTAACAACTATTGCTTGACTTTAAGTGATTCAGACATAACGAGCATTGCATTAGCTGTGGTGAACGCACAGGACGAAAACCTAGCGCATTTGATAATAAATTAAATGTGATAAGATGAGAAAATATGAATTTAATCGCATGCATTATATTCACAACGAGTGAATAGCATTTTATTAGGACGAGTATCGAAGACTGTTTACCAAATCGTTGGCAACATGTATTGATATTGAGGGCATATAATAATAATTAGAATAATAATCGTTTTTTTTTTATTTGCCTGCTAAACTTTCACGATAAATCGGACAAGCTTCTCTAGCGTTGTTCGTCTTGTGATTTTGCCGAAGATTTGCCATAGCCTGCCTAAAGGGGTGGTGACATGGAAAATTATTTCTCTGTTTTTTTTTTTGCCTGGGAGTTTATACCGGTGCTGAGCAAGAATATATACATGTGTTACAACTAAAATGAATGAGAAAGAGATTCAGTTTCTAAACAATATGTCATAAATATCATTCCTGAAGTTTTAAATCGGAAAAAAAATTAAATAGTAAATACTCGCGTTCGGCTTGTTCATCTGATGATATTTGGTTATAATGGTGAGTGAATGAGGTCTTCTTCGATTAAGGGTTTTTTTTTAAACGACGGTTGTTGAACAGATGTTTTGGTAAAAAATATAGACAATCACCTAAGGCATTCGTAAGAGTTTGCGTGAAAAGAAACCTTTAAGAGATATTTTTTATCTGAACTCATTCGCTAACATATTCTCATTTCAATAAAAAGAAATGAAAGTTTTTACAGAGCATATTTTTGACCAGTTTCAAACTTTATCCAGCTGTTTTTCCAATTAATGCTAGAAGAGCCGAGAAAATACCTAAGGTGACCGATTTAAAGATTATACGCCTGCAATATAAAACTCTCATGGATGAATTGATGGGAGACATAAATCTGATATAATTTTGTTCTAGTTTTGTTCTAGTGAAGCACCATGAGCACTTTTAAACAGGACGAAAATAAACTTAAGTACTTTATATGTACATTGTATTTGAATGGCTGCGTTATGCAATTAAGGTGCAATGTATAGCACGGTGGCGGCTTCCGCGTTTGCAATTGAACTTTAGAATCCAGACTCAAGAGTACATTGATATTTCGCGGTTTGGCTAGTAAGCCTAAGCGCTGAATTTTTTCAGACCATCCATAAGGGTTGCAAATAGCCTATAGTTTATATTTTCAATATGGTTACATTTTTAGAAAATAAAAACATCACCCATGGCTATTTGCATGCACATGATTTTGAAAATTAATAGCATTATTATGGTTTGAATGAATGAATAACAAACTTATAGCGCGAGACAAAATGGTCTTACAAGCTGAAAGTTAAAATCATTAACTTAAGAGACAAATGCTCAGAATGATCTTACGATACAATATGCTCGTATTAGTTAAAAATATGAAAGTGGTGGTATCAATGTTAGTTCAGCGTTCGTTTTTATAGTTTTATAAGTTTCGCATCTCCTACAGCTGATGATGAGAACGGAAAACAATCTGAGTGTCCTAAGGTCTTGTTTCATAATTATATTTTTAATTTCTAGTGCAAAAATAATATGAAGATTTACTCGTATAAAGAAAAATTAGTAAGCTCAATTTCGATTTACGTTGTTAGTGTAGCCTTTCTACTAAAAAAAACATATAAGACATATAATAGAAGGAGTACAGATACAATTTTTTTTTGTATATTTTTGGTTGCTTATTTTCGAAAACATAATATATGTATGTATTTTCATTCGGACAAAGAACACGTATAGCATATTTCCCATAGATATATTGATATTTGAAACAAGAGACGAATTTGCTACAAAAGAACAGAGAGTTACGAATCGAATGCCGAATCGATTGCTTTGAGCACCTGGTCTTGAGATCGATGTTGGTGACCGCCACGAACCAGCCGAACAATTTGAATTTGGATACAGTTTACCAATATATTTTCCATCGCCATCAAGGACAGAATATGTCCGGTTTGAGAATATTGTTGTGTTCGGTTTAAAAATCACCTTATATCCGCTACAACAATTGTGCCTCTCATTTAATGGCTCTATTACTATTTGTAAGTAAGTAAATGATGAGTAAATGAGTAAAATGAAAATGAAGGAATAAAATAAGGGATGTTTATGCAAAAAAAAAAGAAGAAAAAAAAGACACTTACCCTGGTTTTGACAACGATCACCCGAGAAACCTGGCTTGCAACGGCATTCAACATATCCACGATCGCTCTTACTGCACGATTCGGCCCCATCGCTGCATGGACACTGTACGCACGATCCAAAGGAAGATCCACTTAAGTCACTGGTATCATGATAGTACATAGGTGAGCAATTCTGGCAGCTAGATCCAGTATAACCTGCTGGGCAATGGCAGACTTCGATATCGCTGACTCTTTCTGAAATCACCTCGGTTCCGGTCTCACCGGCTGATTCGAGGATAACATTTCCGATCGATGAGGATTGTGTGGGAATCTTTGGTGTGGCACGAATTAAAATATATTCAAGATTTGAGAGCACTGTTAATATATCAGTGCGAGATGCTCTAGAGCCATCGTAACGAGTCCAGTTCTCTCCCTCGTGTAAGCGCACTTTAATTTCTTCGTCGTTAATAGTGTCCGAAGGGCGAGTCCATATCAATTTGTTGCCGTTGCCAATCAGAATGACATCTTTGCCGGATTCGAAGTTGCCGTAGCTATCAACACGAAGAATAAATGAAAGCTTGCCACCATACGATTTGAGACGATCTCCAGAAATGGTGTTTGGCAGGCTCCAGTATTTCTGAGTGTACGATGGAGTACTATATGTGTACATATTTATTTCGATATTAAACTCTTGATTTCCATCATCTAAGAGATCTCCATTTTCATCGGTGATCTTGGGGAAGTCTTCAAGGAATGGAATCGGAATGAGCTGTCGATACAGATTAGCAGCACCACACTGGTTTGATGCTCCAGAACAGAAACACTCCGAGCAACCTTCGGGATTAGCAGCACTGAGTCCAAATGTACCTCGACGACATTGATCACAGTTTTGGCCATCGACATTGCGCTTGCATTCACAATATCCGCCATCACATGAAACAGTGCCGGCACTATTGCATTGATAACAGGAACCTTGTTCAACACTAGTTGGTTGGCAATCTCGTGGGGAGCCATTGGTTGCGTTACCAACAAAATCTGGAGCACACTCATCACAATAATCACCTATGGTATTATCACGACAGTTCTACAAATGAAAGTAAGTGTTATGATATTCAAATACCAATTAAAATTCAACTTGTAACACTTACCAAGCAAACTCCACTTTCAGAGTCACATTCTGTGGAATGTCCATTGCATTCACATGGTTCACATAAGCCTAGGTATAGGCCAGATTCGAATGTTCTCTTATATCCAGGCGCGCAGTCTTCACACGAAAGGCCAGTATACTCTGGTGGACAACGACACTCCTCAACTTCATAAGCTCGGTTTGTTCCACGATTGGTAGAATCAGCAGTATCTAGACTAACGTAAGTCAAAGTACCATCCTTTGTGACTGTTGTGTATGTGGCTTTAATGTAAATGGCTTGAATGTCAGCCAATGCCATTAGCAAGTGTTCACGATTAACAGTAATCCCATCAGAACGCTGCCATGAGCTCTCCAATATTGGAACGGTGTAAGTTTGTGAAACACTTGGGTTAACCTGGGATTTGCGGAAGTGATGGATAGAGATGTCATTGACCTGAAAATATAAGAACAATGTTTGAAAAAGTATATGTATGGACAGCATTTAGTGTACTTACACTCTTAATAACTACATCGGGAGCAACATTTCTTGAAATATGACCGCCTGGCAGTGGGCTATAGCTAAGGGTATAATTTAAACTTCCTCCATACGAAGTAATTTTGTCGCCCAAGAATTCAGCAGGTAAACTCCAATAGAGCACATCATTTGGTTCTGACCGTTCAAACGAAAGTTGACTGTTGGTTTGTGCGAATTCTACAGGAATTGGTATGCGACTATCGTATCCAACAATTAAATTGAAACCATGTGGTGCACGAGAACGTCCAAAGTTGGTAGCTACCGAATTGCGGTACCACGAACTGCTAGAACACTGCTTTGTGACGCCCATACAGAAGCATTCAATGCAACCAGAATAGGTGAACGAGTTCAGGAAGAAGGAAGAAGGAGCGCATTCATCGCAACGTGCACCAATTACATGTGACTTACATTCGCAAGTTCCGTTCGGAAGCGCGTTCAGTGTACCATCGGCATTACAATCATTTTCGGGTCTTGGGTAACAATGGCCACCTGGACGAAGAGGATTACCTTCGTAACCAGCAGCACAATATTCACAACGTCGTCCAGTATACCCTTGGTGACAATTGCAAATGGCTTCTCCATCGGGACCTTGTGTACAACCACTTGCAAAATAGTTTGATGGACTAGTGAGTGGACATGGGCATGGCTTGCATGGAATTCCACGACGAGGATCGCCAAATGTACCAGATGCGCATGGTTCCGGTTCATAAGGAACACAGCGTCCTAACCATGGACCTCCGGCTTGTCGTACATAGCCTGGAGCACAACGTTCGCAAGAATCACCTAAATAACCAGGGGGACATGAACACTGTTCCACTAATGATGCAGATCCTAGACCACGATCATTTACTGCTGCCGAATCCATGTTTATATTGAGCAACTCTACTTCCCTTTCGGTGGTATCAACGTAACTCAGACGAATTAAAATATTTTCAACATTAGCCAAAATCATCATGATCTCTTCACGGGTGGCACGTCGTCCATCGGGCTTTTGCCAATTACCAGCAGTAAATTGTACTGCTATCTTATTAGTTATATCGGGTTGAGGCTGGGAACGGGTACGATGCGTTAAAGTATAACCGTTACCGGTAATAATGACGTCAGGGCTGTCAGTTGGGCGTCCTTGTCCTTGATATTTGAGCTCATACTTTAGGTATCCTCCAAATGAACGTAGTTGTCCTCCTTGGTAGTCAGAAGGAAGAGCCAAGTAGGGCAAAAGACGAGAATATGCAACATCAGATGCACGGAATTGAACGCCGTGATGAAGATTCAATACGTTGTGTCCGCTTGACTCACTAATGACTATGTCTTGATATGGGCGAATCTCGACGCCTACAACTCGGTGAGATGTAATTGGGGGTTGAAGAGAATATGAGTACAAGTCAGCGCTCTTGCACGTTTTTGAAACTCCAAAGCAGAAGCAATTAATGCAGTCATCTTGACGCACAGCAAGTTTATTAAAGAATCCAGCAGGACATACGTCATCGTCAGAAGCAACCGTTACCAATGTGTCTGGTGTCACAAATAAAGTTCCCTTCGAATTGATAATTTCACAGGAATATGCTCCGCTATCACGAACTTGCATATCAGGACAGTAAAGGGTTCCTAAGCCTCCATAACTCTTTGATTCGCATTTTTCAGGCACATGGCCCCAATTAAGACGCCACACGATCACTGGAACGGGAACACCAGTTGCACGACATGTTATATTTAAAACACCTCCAACTGGAAGAATAACTCTCGGAATAGGAGGGCGTATGACCGCTGGGGCAGCTGCAGAAGAAAAAGAATCATCATATCTTATTCGAATGTACCGGTTATTTATACTTACTGCAACCAATTTCATCCGAACCGTCGTTACAGTCATTAGTGTCATCACAGTGGAAAGATTTGGGGATGCAATGTCCGCTTCTACACTGGAATTCGTCGTATCTGCATGGGCTACCACTTGGTTCAGCATCACAACTGTCTTCGTCGGAATTATCGCCACAATCGTTTTCACCATCGCAACGCCAGATACGATCGACACATTTGCTATTTCTGCACAAGAACTGATTGGGGTGACACTTACGTCCATGACTGCAGCTATGTTCATCGGATCCATCTGAACAGTGTGGAATACCATCACAGATTTGATTCTTGTCAATACATTCGCCATTCATGCAGGTAGCTTGATTTTCGTGGCATGCTGTTGGTGGGCGATCCACAATAGGGTTGTCTAAAAGGGCAAATATTTCGAATTAATTTCTCGATAAAATAAGTCAAAATCTTAGGACATTTACCGAATGTCCGTCAGTGCAGAGCAGTAGGTAAAAAATAGATTATACATGAAACTTAATTAGAAAAGGTTTTAGGAAGTACTCTAAGTTTTATCATACCTAAGCCAAAAAACTCAAGACCAATATGCGGTACAGTGCCGTACTTGATCTTAGTTGATGGCGGTTGATATTTGTGAACTCCCCAAGCTGAATGTACAAATACGAGTAGCATGGAATGTTGCAATTTTGATCTTAGCAGTAATTTAAAAAAAAAAACAAAACACTTTCAGAGTGGCTTAGCTTTTTTAATACTTACATCTTTCGACAGTTAAGTGGACAGCTTGTGATTGGCCTGCAATATGTGGAGGGTAACCAACAGCTTCGCAGATGTATTTGCCCGAATCATCAACCTATAAATTTCCACAAAACGTTTGTATATTAAAAATATGTAAGAAAAATAAGTAAAGAAGACAAGTAATAAATAAGAAGTGGCAAACCAAACATATTGAAACTTGCATCTCTGACTGACTAAAAAGGATTGCAGGGATAAGGTACTTTATTTTACGACTGCAAGAACATTGACTTTTATTATCTGTACTTCACTTTAGCTATCCAATAGGAAACCAACGAGAGGAATCTGTATATATATACATGTGGAGCTGAGCACCTGGGCTAAAACGCAACGTGGTTGCACACTCGAAGACTAAGAGTTCTTAGCCGTAGATGACGCCTAAAATTCCGCTGCTGGCAGAATTACCCATCCCACTTGGGTAGTAGAGAATAGCGTCTAAATCGGGCATCAATATTCCAGTTTGAGTCCAATAAATAAGCACAATGAATAGTTTAAGTGCCGAACTAATCAATTGAAAGTTGCTGTTTAACTCATTCCTTGATTGTGTTACACTTTTATCCCATCAACTTTCCTTATTGATCGGTTATCGATAACCGGGGGTGATCGTTGAAATCAAGACGAGTAAAATATGATCATAAAAGCAATGAAAGATGCACAATCTTCAGAATTTTTTTCAATTTATTTGAGACGCTTTCACAGCATTCAACGGTGAGTAAGGTGATTGTAAAATGTCACTGTTGCAAACCTTAAATAAAGTAAGCTCTGGGCGCTGAATTTGCTAAAATAGCTCCAAAATACCATAAACTAAGAAGAGGCCTTTTAGTAAGGCATGGGGAACTACATCGATCAAAAACATGATAATAGTGCAAAAATTCTGCTCTATATTGGAGTGATGTGGTGAAACGGACGGTAAGGTACAAAAGGCAAAGAATTCGGTAGTCAGCGCATATGTCTTGTAGTAGCAGATGAGACATTGTATCGAGAATTAGAGGAAGAACTCCCAAAACCTATAAGCAAGCGACAAGCAACGTCAAAGCATAGGATTGAGCTTTTTATTTTTAAAGATTGTGGCACAACCTTGGAATAGGTTCAATCGCCAAAATATATTAAAGACAGGCAGTGACATCTTCCAGTGGAAAGTAATGAAATTTGAAGTAGTTAAAAGAGTATTTTAGTGCGTCATTTCATGCTCGAAGGTAAACGATAGATTTTACAGAAGCCGATGTTTGCAAACAGCATACGACACCCGAAGTATGGGCGATAATCAAAAATCTTGGAACACAATTTTATCCAATAAAATGATGAAAACCAATCAGTAGTGGGAGAGATTTCTTGTTCCATTGTATTGCATAGAGGCAAAAGTGGCTCGAGAAATTAAAATTACCGATCAGTGAAACTAATATTGCATACGACTGCCATGAAAATTGATGAGAGAGTTCTAGACCATTGACTACGCAATGTTCCCAGGTTCTAGGTGAGCGTATAATGTTATTCAAAGTGGATAATGAGGGAATAATTCGCGAATAAAGTTTGAGTTTACCAAGGCAGTGTGCAAAGTTCGTTGGTATTAAATGTCGTGCAAGATTTTCTATTGAAGCAGCACATTGGTGAGTTTAGAACAACTACTCTTCATTCCGCTAATGAAAACTCTTTATTTTTAATTGAACTATTCAAATGCAAAAACATAAGCCTCACTAATGAGGTGATATATTTGGTTGTACCACATGAAATGTCTGATTTTCGCTCATTCCTGTAATTTAAAGGAATTTAAAAAGCAACATAATGCCTTATTGGCAATGAAAAACATTAATGACGCGTTTGAGGACGCACTATACGACGTTGGTTTGGAAAGTTCCATTCGGAAGATTTCAGAAAATGCACCAAATGTTTTAAGAGGAACGGTGGATGCGGACCCAACGAAATCGGTGTCGAAGTCGGCACCTTTGTCTCATAGGTAAAGAAAATATTGGCTTTTACATTTTTACAATAAAATCATGTGGTACAACCTAATAACATAAAGCGGCCTGTAGAATGATTCTAGAGATACAATGCAGATACGCGGGAGAAATATTTACTATTAGGTGTAATTATACGCGTTAGATATATCAACGGTTAATAGCAGAAAGACATAACTAGGCTGATATGCCTCTGTATGCACATAATGAAATTAAGGTGATGTAGATTCAACACTTTTCTCGATGTTTTCCGTGCGAAAATTAAGTACCCATTCCGCTAAATAAATTGTCTGGTAATAATTGTTGGAAAATGAATATTACTCGTAAATTATAGCTTGATAATTGCTAACATTTATCGGATTCGAAAAGTGCCTCTAATAAAAACTTTTGCAAAAAAAGATCGAAACACTCGGTGAAACTAGAAGACCGATTTTAATTTTCAAAGAGGCAAATAGGTCAAAATACTGTTAGACCTTTCGGATTGCCTTCTTCAGCTGCAGAGAATGTAGGGAATAATCCTTTAATTAAGAGCGAACGTGAATACCAATACGGAAAATCTACATCTCACGAGCAAGAAATGGTACGTTTTTAAAATTTTCATTAACATTAGATGAATCGCTAGTTTTGTGAATGAAGATAATACCAGTAAATTGGTTAGTTGCGGATGTCGACTGCTGTCAGTAATGTGAAATCGGTTGTGAACAAAGCTTAGCCATCGAGCGGCTTTTTGTGTCCACTACTTTAAAGAGTTAATGCTCTCAACAGTTTAAATATCTACTCTCAGGCATATGCTGATGATATCACTATCATTAATATCATTACCAGCGACTAATAGTTCTAAAGGGAAAGTAGCTTGAGATGAAGTCGACAAATGGTGCCTAGAAATGGGCTTTCAGTCGATCCTTCTTAAGGATAAATCGTTTGCTTACCGAGAAGGTAGTCTGATTCATCAAGTGTTAAGGGGCGTCATATTTTGATTTTTTAACGAGGCTAAGTATTTGAGTGTAATATCCTATAGCAAACACCTTTGGAACCTATATGTAGTGTCTGGCAGGGTAAAAAAACTTCTGGCAAGGCATGGGACATGTCGCCGTGTGTGTCCTTTGCGCTTATGCTGATATTAGATCAGTTCTAATATTTGAATATATCAGCTGCTTTCAACAGACTTCAAGGTATAGTTAGCCTTGGGCGCATTTGAGCTTCCACCAGGGTGCCGCTAAATCTGCTTTAGATGCCCTAACGAACTTTCCTACCGTCAATATTTATGTCATCGACTGTGAAGTCAGATTTCACACTATTCAGGCCTGGCTTCGGCTAGAATCCGAGTGGTTGGATTTTCGCCGATATATTTTGTCTTCCCACCTCGTTTGACAAGCTTGTTTTCGTCTTCCAAGCGGAGAAATACCCAATTCTGAGTTATAAAGAGTAGGTATGACAGGCCAATTGTCTGCGTTTGTCGCGCCTGTTAAGTAGCTCTTAGGACCCTGCGGTACCCGCAGGTCTGGGTCCAATTTCACAAAAGGATCGTGGAAAATAAGATCGCCGATGAACTTGTTATTCAAGGCTCGGAAGAAGACTTTCAAATGTGCCTATAGATTTTTACATCATCAGATCAAATTCTTCAGGAACTACAGACTTAGATTTAATGGGAACAGACACAAAGGATTAAAAAATACATTTTTATTGTTAATGAACAATAATGTCATAATTATCTGATAGATCCAGTACAATTAGTAAACGGGGAGAAGAAATAAGAGAGACACTTTTAACTTTTTAGTGCAAAACTAAATATTGTATATGCTGTATATAAGACGTTAACAAAGGTGGATGAAAATATTCTAGGTCGTTTTAAACACAAAATCATTGGAGCTAGTTTTGGTCCCTTTTACGTTGACGAGATTTCGAAGAGGAAAGTTAACAAGTGCAAATTACTTGCCCAAGATGGCTAGAATATTTAGAGGAAACAAACACCTACGTTCAAACCCGGAGTTTTCAACCTCAAACCAGAGAGACAACGCAGTGGAGGAAGAACTCTACTTAGGTGGCGCGCATCTAACCCAACATGGAATGCGCAACTGAAGGCAGTTAGCCAGAGACCGGGCTATAGTGCCATCTAATTAAGTAATGACCGTTGATGGAATATCGCTAACTTTAGAAGATAAAAGATAAACGAAATACACCAAAACTACTCTTAACTAAAAGTTAAGTAGATTTTCAATTTTTAAGTATTCGGTCTCGCAATTTTCAAAATAAATATTTTGAACAGTTACCGACCGTTTATGCAACACCGAGTATTTTGGCTTCATGTAAAATTACAACCTGTAAAAAGGATCCCTAATTCTTTCAACACTAGTCTAAGTGTATTGATCTCATCCAGAATATTTCTATTTGCATTTTGAAAATGTTTAATTTTTATTTTAAAGTATGGGACGAAAAGCAAGGTTTCAGAACTGAACTTACCCGAATATTGGGAATTTCCAAGCGTCCATTTTTGTCAACAAATCCAGCTGGCAGAGGTCTTCCACCTGGGCGACTCCACCTGACCTTAGCTCTGAGAGGACCTTCATCACGACATCGGAAAATAACTTCTCGACCTGCACACAAAATGGAGTTATTAGTCAACTATTCGAAATATTTAATTTTAATAATCTGTTGGTGCAGCTATCAATCAGCAAGCCCTGTGAGATACGAGTATGTTCAATTTATTTTACAATTATCAATTTAAAGCATAAATCATATATTGTATAAGGGGATTTTTCTTGAATTTCGGGGCAAATGTGATTACAAATATAGTTTTTGGTTTTGGATTTTTCTTTTTGAAATTTACATTTTCAAATTCGTATATTTTGATTTGTGTGCGTGATGTGGGAGTAACGATTTTTGGTTTTTGCGTGCTTTACATAATGTTATCTAGGTTTTCGTGGATAAACTTTTTGGTTTTTGATTTCGTTATCAAACTTACCTTCCATTATATATCCTTTAGTTTTAGTTAGGGATAGTTTTTTTTTATTATAATTTGTTTTGTATTATTAGGAGAGAAAGAGAAAAGTTTACGTTTAAAATATGTAAATAGGGTTGATTTGTTTTTTTTTTTAACGAGAAAATCGATAATTTAAATGTTTGATAAAGGCGATTAACTGGGAAGAAAAATCTCTAAATTGTATAGGTTTAACTCTTTCAGATATTATTATAAAAAAGGTTTGGAGTTTGATTTAAAAGTGAACTGAACTTACTTTCTTTGATGGTCTGGCTATCGGGGTATGTCTTCAAGTTAAGTTTTGGTTCCGAAGGTTGATGTGCTGCGAAAGTAATAAATAAAGAAAGAAATTTGGTATTCAATTAAAAAAGATTAGGAAACTTTTATGAAAGAGAAATGCATTGGAGATTATTCAGATGTTGAAAGGGCTGTGCCATTGTTCCTTGGTGCATAAATCACACTTGTATAAGCAGGAGAAGGAATAGATTTGCATTACGTCTGGCGTGAATGTTTTTTTAAATGGGTTAGCATACCTATAAATAAATATTTGGTTCCACTTTAAGGAATTGTATTTCAATATTAGTTAACCAATTGTATATTAAGAACAATCTATTTCCTATCGAAATTTTTCGAAATAAGACTTGTGTGATCTGTATGGCTGTAATTTAATAGATCAACAATTCATAAGATTCAGACCCTTTGAATTAATCTGCGACTACGATGATGATTCAATGACCACTTCTATTTAGCCGAGCAAAAGACAGATTGAATGCTCAGAAAAAGGTAACACTAAATCGTTGTTGACACCCTGCACTAAATGCTTTTTTCAGAGTATAAAGAAAAATTGTTTTCAAGACAGAAGGCTGCTATAACCTGACAGCAGGAACACAGCAAAAAAAAAAGTTAAATACATCTAAGAAATCGGTATGGGAGCATTGATTACTTGATGAATGTTAAAACCCAAGAAAGTATTATATCGTTAGGCATTTCCGTATCTATGCATTGGAATAAATGCAAAGAAACCTACAACAGCATTGGCTTGTTGGGAACAATTTGATTAAAATTGGGCCACCCAGTTAGTATGAGTGACGTGTGGTTTTTCACTGCAGCTGTATTCCTACGTTTATATATCTAATGAATACTTTAAAAGGAACAAGGAACGTAAGTCTTGTGCGACTAAACCTTTCGCAAATTAATTTTCCTTCATCATTAATGATGGACAAAATTTTATTCAAAATCTAAAACAACACAATTGTCTGTAACATTATGAACAAAAAATGTATATTGGACAAATTGAATGAACTTTTGCTGTTTGGATTTGATTTTGGAAAAGTCTGGAACATTTGGTTCATTATTTTATTAGATTTCTTATGTTTTGTTCTAGACACTGCAAAAAGTTCAAGAATAGAACCAAATTTCCTATAACGATGCCCACAAGATGTGAAGTGTCTGTGCATAGAATCTGACATCAATCTTCTAAAGACTTCTTCCACCTTAATCTGATGCATGTCTAGCTCCATAAATATAATCTGGTACATAAATATCGTTTAAAACTGCAAGGTCTATGGTTTCAAATTTTTAAGAATTTTACCCCGCTGGTAATTTTCAACTTGGGCGGCAGAGGACTTCAAATCCTTCGTAGGAATACGTACGAGTACACAACTGAAAAACACAGGGTTCCAAGAGTGAGTAGCAGAAACATACATAAAAAGCACGTTAAATAGAAATGATATGTTACAGATAAATAGCTCTAAAGAGCTTTATAGTGCGACAGGTGTCAGATCCTTATTTGGTCAGATGGTCAGATGATAAATCTATTGACCGAATGTTGCATTAGACCCCAAACACAAAACCTGATATTTTCCGGTTAATAAGTTGTTAGAAATGATACCTTATCTTCAGTTTAATTCAAAATTTCACTTTTGTTATTATTGTTAGGTGCAAATTGGTTACGTGGTTACATCTTTCTGAAATTTCTTTCGCAAAACGAATAGAAGAAAAAATAGCACTTACTATCAATTTGATTGGTGATTGGACCACAGTCTAACTCATCACTAATATCCAAAGGACAATCAGCACGATTGTTACAACGCAATGAGGCCAAAATACATGGACCGTTCTCACAGCGGAACATATTTGGGCCACATGCTTTGCCATCAACTTCTGGGTATGTGGGAACTACAGATATGGCTACTCGTATGTCCACACGTAGTTTTCATATTTTTTTTTTTGTTTTGTTGTATTTAGAAATGACAATGAATTTTGAAAAAATGAAGATAATGATGGTCCGGCTGAAATCAATACTTACGACAATTCCACTCATCGGAGCCGTCACCACAGTCTGTACGGCCATCACAACGGGCAAACTCGCTAATACACTGGCCACTCGAACAACGGAATTGATATGGATAGCAGGCACGTGGTACATTTTCTGGTTCACGACAGTCCTCTTCATCTGAATCATCTGGGCAATCTGAGCGTCCATCACATTTGGACGATTCAGGGACACAGTGTCCCGAACGACAGGCAAAGTGGCCAGCTGCACAACCTAGTATTCCATAATTAAAATAAAATTCATTTAGTTTCGTCATATCTATATGTTGTTTAATTAAGAACACATGCAAATAATAACAAACACATTCCGAAATAAAAAAAAGATAATAATAGACTAATAAAATGGATCATACTTAAGAGGTAAGGTGACAAGAACATCATAACCGAGCAAATCACAACAAAAGAGTTAAAAAAAAAAAGTTTTATTTTAAATATTAACCAAAACAGTTTTGCTCGTCGGAGAAATCTTTGCAGTCATAGAAGCCATCACATCGCTGTGTCAAATTTATGCAAAGCTGATTGTCGTAACACGAAAATTCGATTTCTCTGCAGGGACCTTTGCCATTCAAGTTGTTGGAGATAGGAACAATTGTGCAAAAATGTGTGCAAAAAACATTTAATAAATTTGATTACTAGTAATATAGGTATATTATAGTTGGTTTGTGAAAATTATAAAAAAAATTTTATATAATTAGAAATGTGTTTAGTTTTTCTAAATGAAAATATAAATTTCTATCACTGCATGTTTTACTAATATTACAAAAGTGGCTTGAGGTATCCTTTTTAGAAAGCCAATTTCTTACGAATAAATTTAAACAAAAACTATTATAAAAAATGCGTTTTCCAGGAAAAGCACTGAAATTGCCTTTTCTAAGACTTTTTTAAAAAGTGTATGGTTAAGATCTGGGTCCACTTCGGACTGTACCCCTATCTTAAGTAAGTGTACATTTGCGTAAGAAATGGAGGTATTTGAGGCTTGAAATGGTTTGGATGTAAGAACAATACTCTCTAGAATTGGACCGTTCAGGTAATCTTTCGAGGTTTATGGGCTTAAAAACCTTTATACAGGAGTCCTTGAAATTTGTTGTATTTATTATAAAATATACATAGCCGTAACCTAAGTGTTATAAACCACCAATAGATATAAATAAAAAGAATGCTCCTATTAGGACAGGTGAGCACGAGTGCGTGAAAAATAGTTCAATCACTTTTATTCCATGTTTTTTATGTTTGTTGCATATACTCGTACATATGTATGGAGTATCTAGGGATGCGGAACGTAATTGTAGAGTTAAAGTCAGCAGAATAGACCAGTTAACCATTAAAGTGGACGTTCGTAGAGAATAATCACTCCGCCTAACAAATAATAGACGTGGATAGTGATATCCAAAAATACGGATCATTCACGAATTTATCTGCAAAATATGGCCGAATTAAAGTATTACCATTCTCAAGAAGGGAGACTCTCTTACGTGCCACAGTTATAAAAGAATCGTATCATGCGATCAACAATTTAACAGTCGGTGTGGTTTTAGGAACAACCGACAACATCGAGTAGATAGATATCCACCCAGGAACTACAAGTCAATACTTGCAACCAGCTCATTGATATTAAGACCGCATATGATGGTATTCACTGATAGGAGCTATATAGAGTATCGCCTAATTTTTTCATTCCTACCAAACTCGTACGGTGATACAGGATGATAAAAGAGAACGCTTGTTGCATAAATGACGACAAGGTCAACACCGATACATTTAAAGACAAAAACAAGATTTTATAATATTTCACTTGTTTTCATCAACAGCATTCTTGAAAGAACTGTGCGAAGCTCACAGGCAAATATCAAAGCACAATATTTCAATAGTCTATCGCGTTGATACTGTCATACTGACATTATAGCAAGAAATCAGCTAGCTTTCATCGGTGCGTTGGAAGTCATTAAGACAAAAGCCGCAACTATGTTAAAATAAGTAAAATGAAATATATGCCCTCGACAAGAAATAATACTAGGCAAAGAGAGTTCGGACAGCATGTCACAATAGCAAACTACATTATATTATGACTTGAGATGATGGAATATATTGTCTGCTGTGATCCTCTGTTAATTCAAAAAACGACACATCGGTACATATTGTTTACAGCGAAAAATCATTCTTGCCGATTGCCGTTTCTGCGGACTAAGAAGGTAACCGAGAAATAAATAACTGCCATAACTATGAAGAAAGCACTCTACATATAAGACCGAAAAGTGGTTCATCGACAAGCCAATAAAAACAGGTTTTGCCACTCCTATTTCTGTATAGTAAACAAATTTGGTAGACAAAAAGTCGTCTTTATTGAACGCCAGGGATACCAAAAGATATGGTTTAATGCTCTACTTAAAAAGTAAGACTGTTGAAACAAATAGACTCAAGCATCCTTCACCATAGCTTGATGACTCCATTCACTCGAAATTTTACATAATTAGAGAAGCCGCCATAATATAGCGTCATCAATTTAAATATCTAGGCTTCTTCTTTATGACCAAGAATTCACCGTCTTTGAGCAATTTTTATACGCGGAATCTTGAATGAGATAAATAACAGAGTACTTCTCCAAAATACCGTCAAATGGGGCTAAAAATCACGTGATATATCTTGAGTTCAAAACGACCAAGGATATCTTCATCCACCTTCACTGACTTCTACGCTTCTACGCCATAGAGTAGAGTTAGGATGATTAGGGTCTTTAATATGTGTCATTATAAGAGTTAACAGCCGAGGCAGACAAAATCTCTAACCATTCCAAAGTTATATCTATTGTTGACAAAAAAACATGATTTTAGCCTGACTCACAGCTAGACCCATTTTTACCACTTCCATATCAACACTATCAACGCACCAGTGACAGCTCACTCCATTTTTGGAATAATGTCAATATCATCACCATATCAAAGAAATTATTATAAAATGTCAATGTTTGTATCAGAAAAAAATATTATATTTCTCTCCGAGTATTAAGAGCTATGAAAGGTGTTGTTACAGAATAATAACATATACGAGGGGCGATCAACATATTCTCGGTATCGGGGTGAAGCTGTGGTTGTATATATAAATTGACTTATTTATCAAGTAATACTATTATTTTAGTGCATTCATGTAAAATTTCATATACTCGTAAATGTGATTATTAATTCGCGTTTTATCTCTAGTTAAACAGAATCATAGTGGCAACTGAGACGATGATGGTGAAAATTGAGCATCGCGCTGTAATTAAATTTCTCACTAAGCAAGGAAAAAGTCAAAAAACTATTCATGAAGAGATGGTGGCTGTTTACCAGGGTTCCGCACCTTCATTATCAACTGTACAAAAGTGGTCAAGTGAGTTCAAGAGAGGCAGAGAGAGCATTGAAGACGACCCCCGCTCCGGCGCCCGGCTACTGCTTGTACGGGAGAAAGCATCAAAGAAGTCGAAAAACTTGTTCTTGAGGATGCTCGAATAAAGGTGAAAATGATGGCAGAGATCACCAAGCTTTCAATTGGTACCATTCTTCATGACCATCTTAACCTTTCAAAGGTCAGTGCAAGGTGGGTGCCACGAATTCTCACAGCGCCTCAGAAAAAAGTGAGAATCGCATGCTGTAGAGAGCTTTTGGAGATGTGTAGTGAGAACGCGGACGGTGTTATGGATCGAATTGTTACTGGGGACGAAACATGGGTCCACCACTATGACCCTGAAAGCAAACAAGAGTCCATGCAGTGGCATAAAAAAGCAACAGACCCCCCGAAGAAGTTCAAAGTCACTCCGTCTGCCGGGAAGCTCATGGCCACAGTTTTTTGGGACTCAAAGGGAATCTTGCTCATTGAGTACAAAAAAAAAACGGTGAAACCATCAACGCCACATCCTACGCTTCCACTTTGCATAATTTGCGGGAGGAAATTAAAAAGAAAAGACGGTGTAAACTCGCAGCGGGTGTGTTGCTTCTTCATGACAACGCTCCTGTTCACACGGCGAGAGTTTCCAAGGCTGCTGCACGAGATTGTGGTTTCGAAGAAATCCAACACCCACCCTATAGTCCAGACCTTGCGCCTAGTGATTATTTCCTGTTTCCGGATTTGAAAAAATGTCTTCGTGGAAAAAGATTTTCGGATGATGAAGAACTCAAGTCGGCAATAAATGGGTATTTTGCAGAGAAAGAGGAAATTTATTTTTTTGAGAGTTTAAAAAAGCTTATCTCAAGATGTAACAAATGCATTGATGTTAGGGGAGATTATATTGAAAAATAAAAACAATTTAAATTGAATCCGCATTTTCCTTCATATCGATACCGAGAATATATTGAACGCCCCTCGTAATATGTAGTACGCGATAATATTGACTGTGAAAAGGCTGATAATGGGCTTACAAAGTAGGCGTTGAAATTTCTCGTGAGAATACCTTCATATAGCTTAAATAGATGACTTACATCATTCCACATGCTAACTGACTGACACGGCTCTCAAAGATTGTTTTGATACAGAGGAACATCACTAAACACGTGCCTGTAGCTACCTTATCCAGCATGGTAAGTTATGGGCTCTATGCAGGTGAAATCTCATCTCCTCATATTCGTATAGAACGCACACAATAGAATTATTTTTTAAACTATGGAACCCGTATTATTAATATTGAAGTTATTTCATACGAGTAGGCATACATATATGGTATTGAAAAGAGAATAAAAGCCATGAAGCCGAGATGAATAACATTTTATATCAGCTCAAATACGGTGACGCCATAGAAGATGAAGCGAGTGAGATTATCACCTAAGCCTATCGTATCAGCTGAGGGTGATTTGAACAGGTCTTGTATAGAAATAACACTAATATTGTGAATTACATACTCGTACTATGTTCCACACTAGACAATTTGGTGGAAAATATAAACTCCTTTATATCAACTAGAGATGTATTGATATCGTTTTTCAAGATCTTTTCTTTTCTAAGAAGAACAGAACTATAGGACACAATCTCGATTAAACAGAGAACAACATTAACCTAATGAATCCAAATTATTTCCTACGGCGCTGATGCATGGATTTTTTCCTAAATCGAAGAAAGTCATCGTTGATTATTCTGAAGGAAGTCTTCATTTCTATGAACTGATGCTATAAACTTTAGTGTTCAACTCAACCTTGGCCTAAAGGGTACCGGTTGAGTTTATTCCCTATCGTAGGGTAACTTAAATTATGTAAATGCTTATCTATCGTCTTGCAAATGTTATTGACATCCTGTAATATCAGAATTATGCGTTACCTCTGCTACCTTCTTTAAATGTTGAAATTGTGCATATAAATTATGAAAACCTACAAATGAAGGCTGTTGTACTTACTGAGAAAGTTATTCAAATGAATCAAAAAAAGATTTAACTATACTCGTACCTTTATCAATAATTCAAAAAAGCCATAACAGAGAATTGCCTTTTGTTTTTAGTCACAGCAAAAAAAATTTACACATTTATGCCTACAAAGTAAGTGTTTCTTTCACTGCTGTCCATATGCCTATGTTATGCATATTTCCGCAAGTATGATTTTCATTTCCCTGTACTTAAGTAATTATAATTTTTTTTAATCATTTTTATTTTTATATTAAACTATTATTATTATTATTATTATTTAGAAAACTAACTTATAATTTCAATTATAATTTCAATTATAAGTTAGCTGGATAGCCAGAGCATCAAAGGCCTTCGGCTAAATATATTAAACTAATTTACAACTAGTGCTAGTGCATTATATTTTTAAAAATAATTAGGTGATGTTTAAAAGTGTTTTTAACTGATATGTACTAGATTTGTGCATATAGACTAAAGAATAAGTTTGTGTTTAAAATGGTTTTTAATTAAGGAAAGAATCAATAAGACTTACAATTCTGTTCATCGGAGCCATCTTCACAATCGGGTGTTCCGTCGCACTTTTCAGAGAATTTAAAGCATTTACCACTTCCGGGACATTTGAGTTCTTCGCATGGATACGATGGATGACCACCAGAGGGACCAGGAACTGATGAGTTGTTGCAATTCTTTTCATCTGTTCTGTCAATACAATCTACCTCTCCATTGCATAGGAATGAATTTGGATGGCATCCATCATCACAATAAAATTCATCCATTGAGCAATCGTCTATGCTCTCATGGGCTGTTTAAAAATATAATTCAACGTTTTACTCAAATTTATTAAGAATATTATGAATGCTAAACAAACAAATAAAAATTGTACAATACATACAATTTCGGGTTATACTCGTAAATATTCGACTAAAAATTTCTTTTTACATTTTATATGCATGATGTTTTTTAAATTGTATTGTGCATGATCATCCAAAAAATAAATTTACGAAATGAAATTGTCCAAAAACAGAGCAAACACACTAATCATACATAAAATTTTATATATTTAAATTTTATATATAAAAAAATTGACTTGTTATTGTTAGTACGATTTGCTGTTAAATAAAATTCTTTACCATCCTTGTTACATGTTCTCGGAGCCTCATCGGATCCGTCCACACAATCATTGTGCCTGTCACATAGAAACTCAATATTTATACACTGTGCATTATCACACTCCCACTGGTCAGGACGGCAGTTGCCATATATTGTGTTCAATGTGTCATTATGACCTTCATCAGAGTGTGTTTTATGTGATTGTTGATATTGCAATGTCACATTTAACATATGTTTGTTATAGTATTGTTTTAAATGAATTGATGGATTGGTGTTAGATTAGTTCCATACCAAAATCACAAACAGATATGAAATAAATGTGTTGGTTGTGTATGGTTAAATAAAACAAATTAGAAAAGAAAAACAAAACAAATAATAGTTAGAACATACTCGTAATACATAAAGAGAAATAAAAAAAAGAACAACAAACAGAAGAAACGTAGCACCTATTACATATGTACTCGTATGTATTATAGAAGAAATCGGCGTAAATTTTGATTTATGTGTTTTAGAATCCTTGTACTATAGTAGTAGGGTATTGTCTCTGGATTTCGAGACTATAAGTATACTGATATATATCTATTTCAAAGTGTCTTTTTAAGTTAATAGATGACATCAATAATTGTTTTTGGTTTAAATACTTAAAAAGCACATTTTCTATAAACTAAGATATATATATATCAGAATAAATTAAGATTTGCAATTAAATAATATTAAAATAAATGAAAGACAAAGGACCTAGAACTTAACTATGTTGGATGCCGTCCTAAAAAATTAACATTTGAAACCTTGCAGTTATAAGAATTTCTAGAAAATGTCGAAATACACCTAAGGTAAGTAGAAATGAGGTAAAGTTTGATATTTTCTTTATGAAAACCATTCTTAAAAGAGTTATTTCCTACAATTCTATACTCCAACATACGAGTATATGTACTGTGAAACTTTTATTGACAAATTTAAAAAAATATATATATGTCATATAATGTAGATACCATTTTATGCAATGTGTTCGGTGACATAGCCCTGCAGTAATCACTGTGAGAATTGACTCAATGAATTGAGAACGGAAATAAATTGTAGCCTGAATCTTTATGAAGCACAAGAGATTGAGCTTTCTACGAGGAAAATATTAAGACAATTTCCACATAGAGGTCTTGCAAGCCTTACCAATTTAAAGTATACCAAAATTGGACTACAGCATATCACTCCCGCTGGAAAGCAGAGACTCCACAAGGCGTTATCCTATGACCAGGACTGCTCTTGCCATTGATTTACTTTGCTGATGATATCGCATTGTTAGTTATTGCGAAAAAGGAATCTGCCATAAACAACATCTAAAACATAACCAACAAATGTTTGCATAGCAATATATATGGCCAATGTTAAATTTACCGACAAAACCAAGCTTTGCAAAACTTTGATGGAAGGAAGAGAAGTTAGGAAAAATTAACTGAGTTACCAGCATATAATATGATTAGCGGTACATAAAAAAACTAAAATTTCTACTCATCTATTCTATGAACGATACCATCAAAATCATTCAACGCTTCAACGTTTGTGTTGTCAACGTCTGCAATACACTTGCAATTTTTTTTTCGCACTTGAAAAAGGAAACTGTGACCAATGAAATAAGGAAGTGTACGAGATCATATATACATATGTACATATTGTATGTATGTACGTTACGCAGAACGTGGGGCTTTGAAGACTTTTAATTGAAAACTCCATAGGCATCTCACAGTTTACTTTTATTTAATTTTTGTAAATTAATACTACTTAGATTTGTATTTAACATATATGATATTAGATAATAATCTTACTAATGAAAAAAAACAACAAATATATCAAAATAGTGGGGATAAATTTAAAAATATAAATATAGTGTTTAAAAATCGTGACAACTACTAGATTATCTCGGATAGTATGGTAATCGTTTACGAGGGGGAAGCGAAATACTGATGAATTTTCAGCCACTTAACAATATTCAGTATTCTTCTATTAGCAGAGTAAACGTTAAACGTCTTAAACATTAAACGTCTGAGGGAAAAGGATTAGCACATCAAATGAAGATTTAATTTTAGAATAGGTTGTACGCACATCGTATACATAATTTCTCCGAGGATCTTCGAAGTAATGGAAATCTAGAGTGAAAATTAGCTTTTTTAATACAATAATATACCACGATCAGCTTGGATTAAGCAGCAAGTTAAACAGAAATAACTGCACCGATGAAGATAGATAGCGCATCAAGTCTGAACAAGAAGAAACTGGGACCCAACAAGTTTCCGTCAAGATAAAAACGATCCTCAATCAACTAATGAAAAGAAATAAGGATTTCTATACCATTGAAGGAATAGTCAAAAAAAAATTCCATTACATCATTGACAAACAGAAATATTGTATAAGCGGTTATTTGAATTTGTATTAAAGCGTCAATTATACAGATATCGCCAATCAGAAAATTTTATAGAAAGTGAACAAGAAGTAATGACCAAAAAGTCATCACCAAAAATATTGCGACCACGTAATAGAACAGGTAATATATAGTCAGCTACTTTTTATAAGTACCTGTTAAATCACATAATGATATCTCATCAGAAATCAAACGAAGGCTTACCCTTGCCAATCACGTTTTTTTCGGCTTAAGAAGGCAAATGAGTATTAAGGACTTGTCAGGAAACAATTAGGAGACCCTATGAAAGACCCTCCTCATCCCACACCTGCTCTGTGGTGCAGAAATATGAAAGTTAGCAAAGGTTAATGAAGATATCCTTGGCCGCCTTGAATGCAAAATTAGTCGCCATTATATGCAGATTAATCTCCTAAGGGAGCTCTGATGTGTAGAGTGAATGAACACTAACGCTGCAGTCCTAAGAGCCTTCGATTTCAATGCTGAGTTTAGTAGAGTAGGACCTGACTGAAAAGTAGCGCAAGTAGTAATAATATCTAAACGCAGGAAACCACTAAATGAAGCATCATATTGTAGACCTATCTCATTACTGCTCGAAATTTTGAAAAACCACTCTTGAAAACTATTAGATTGGCTAAAATATTCAGCAATCAATCAAGTCTATATGATGATCAATATTTTGAAAGAGCATTGAAAACAGTTTCTCCTGCTGTAACTATTTTTGATTATGAGTTTAGATGGCTTTACGTACTCATTATACCAAAGCAATATGTAGTAAATTTTGAAATCGTTTTTCAACGCAAAATTGCACTCAGAACTGGCAAGAATATTTCAAGGTAGTGTACTGTATTTCACTTTGTTTGCCAGTGATCTCTCAGAACTGGATTCGAAGGTGATACAGCTATTTCAGCTGTATGAAAAAGTAATGAGGTTAATACAGTAGTTACATTATAGTCAGATATAAACAAAATTCGTGAATTGAGACAAAAACGGCAAATAGAGCTAAATGTAAGAAAATCAGTACACTATACCCTAACATATCCCGGTAACTGTTAACAAATAGTACCATATGCGAACACGGCATGACTATGACTTTAGACGCTCAGTTTATAAAAAAAGACAATTTGGGGATGTCCGTAAAATACAAAAAAAAATGTATTGGGTCGAAGGAAAAAATGCATCCCTATTAACTTAAAATAGGATTTCGACACATAGCCAAATATGGAAAAATGTCACCATAAAAACAACTCAGATTTAATACAAAAATTCCGAAAGAGTATTAAGAAACATCGTCAATGCGCATTAGTATTTAAGGAATACCTGCACAGGGATTTAGGGGTTATAAATAAATTTAATGAATAATATGTATAAGCGAGCGTATGGTCATATGTCTTGAGTGGGTAAATTTTACATACGAATATGTTCAATTCATTAGATAATATGTATATTACGGAAGCTATCGACTGCCGGAAAACGGCGAGTAACTTATTACTTTTCATATTGCAACAGAACAATTAGTAGTCCAGGTACTTACTTAGATCGCAATGAAGTCTGACATGACATGGGCTGAAAGGGTAGGCATATGCCGAACATCAGGTATTTTTAATTCAAAAAAGGGAATTTTTATATAGGTGTGTACTGTATACATATATTGGGACCAATTCCAGGGTCGGCATGAGATTGAACCTATGTTCTCGAAATCCGGTCTTGCAGGCGTTTCGATTCGAACAACTGGGAGGAATTTATTTCTTCGTAGATGTTGAAAGGTTATTGACCGTGTAATAGAAACTGGTAAATGAATAAATTAATTTCAAACCTAAAATTCATTGTTTTTTTTCCTGTTTCTGCAAAATTAACTCCTTCAGCACTTCTAAAACACATAAACTTTCTAAATCGAATTTGTTTTCACGGAGTATGTTGCTTTATGCTGGTGTTTCTTTTTTATAAATACTAATTCGAGTATTACCATCACAGTTTTGCTCGTCCCTACGATCCCGACAATCTGGTTTACCATCACAAATTTTATCCAAATATAAACAAATACCATCACAGTCGAGATGTAATCGAGGACATCTATCACTAACTGGTAGTCTGTCATCTTTTCAGTTTTTAAAATATTATATGTTTGTTGTTCGAAAATAAACCACAAATATAAATAAAAAAAATTAAAACCAAGAATGGATCATGTCAATAATGATGATGTTGAAAAACAAAAATAAAATAAAAAAAACAGTAAAACATTAAAACATTAAAAGTAGATTAATAAAACACTAAAACATTTGCATGCACCACAAAAAGTGAGTTTAAATTTAATTTAAATGTTTGTATGTAGCGAAATTTTTAGAACTGATTTTTTTTAATTTTTGAAATTCCACTGGTGAATGCAGAACCAAACACTTACCACAGTTTAACTCGTCGCTTGAGTCTGTGCAATCGTTTTTACCATTACAACGATTTGCACTTAAAGTACATTGGCCATTCAAGCAACTAAATTTGAATTCGTTTTTATCAGTTGCAAATGGATAATGCGATTTATATTTTGTTAAATAATTTTTTTCGAAATCGTATAGCCAGTTTTGCAAAGATGTGAGATGTGTGATTTGTATGTAACGTTTCGTTTTATGATGAAAATAAATAAAAAAAAAGTGAAGTAAACAAAAGAAATTAGTGATGTTTTAGAAAAAAAAAAATTATATAAAGTTTTTTTGATTAATGTATTTCTGTTTTTACTAAAGATATTTTTGTGTTTCGCAAGAAGAGACTAAAATGATATAATTAGTCGGTATTATTGAGGATTGGTTGATCGTATATATATGTATATATCCAATCGGTATATCCAACCAATTAACGTCATGTCATGATGAGGCATGACATTGAGGCAATGAGATTTATAACTTGGAACGCACTGAGAAAAAAAGGTGCAATAAGTAAAACAGATAAGCTTATATCATGAATTGTGGAGGGTTGAAAATACGGGGAATAGTTTAGACAAATTCAAGTTTCAATAAAGATATGCATTTTTCAACAGAGAGGAATATTACTCATATATTCTGACAACTACTTAGATCGAAGCACCCAGGGTAGAGCAATTTCTGATGAAAGCAGTTAGAAAAACCTATTGATCTTTAACGTATGTATGTTATAATACAAGTCCATTAATGTAAGATTAACTTACAAGTAAAAAAATTAATTTCAATCGGCTCTCTGGAAACAGCATCGAAAGACTGCAGTGAAATAAAAATCCAAGGGTTTGGGATAGAACAGGAATTGTCTTATTTATGGCGCAATGTGGAAAAGTCGGTTATCTATGTGTGGAGCAGATATACTCCAATCTTGAATCCGATGAAGAAGTTTTGAGGTCGTTTAAAACTAAACTGGTGTTCTTCAAATTGGTTTAGTTCAAGCCGAAAAAAAAGTGGTCCACATTGTTTTGAGACTTGGTTCAAAATGCTCGGTAAGTACAACAATTTTTGGTATTTGCTCAATACCGTTAACCACAAGAATTAAAAAAAACTTGCATTTCCACTAAGCAAAGTTATAATGCGCTTGTTTTCGTATTTAGCACATTTAGTTTCCAAATGCCGAAAAATGAAAACCAGCAGTTGTTTTCTGCTTTCCGTAAAACAACATAGTAAAACAGCTCTTTAAATTATCTGATCACGTCCCCAAAATTCAAAAAATATTGAGATCTGAAGTTTTCATGAACAGAATAAATGGGATCAAAAAGAAAAGCAAAGAAACGATGTTAGTGATTTCGATGTAGATTTCCTATATCTTGCTCACCTCATCCTTTTATTATTCGTTAACTTTACTTTCAAGGCTACTGTGCTATTCTTCCGTAACCTCCGGTAACCGTTTTAAGCTAAAATTTCGTCATTTTTAAGATTAAATTGATAACCAAATGTTTTAGCGGTCTCGTGTACAAATTTCAACTTGTATAAACAGACGAACCGACATTGAAGTATGATACATTTGTTATTTGAGATCATACAGATGTATTATCGGTAAACATAATTTAAGCAATAATATAAAAATTTAAAAAGGTAGTTGGAATATTTAATGAAAATGATTTCTCTTTTAGAGAGCAAAACACAAAAATGTCTTCACACTACGAGGATAAATGAAATTGTTATGGAAATCTAATGTAGCTAACTCAATATTTTGTTACGGCGTATTTTTTATATATTTTGTTGTAAATAACTTTCCATTTTTTTTGAATTTGAAAACAATATGGATTACGAAGAAATTTAGAAATTTTTTTTAATATACATTTGCCTTAGTTTTACATGTACTCGTATATATGATACTAGGATAATACGTCTAAATTATTATTTGAAATGTTATCTTATTTGCAGGGATTGATCATATACTCGTATATTTGTATTACAGGACGATAAGTATGTGATCAACGATTACGGTTGATAATTAATATCTGTTTCGACTTGCTACAAATAAAAGTAATTTACAATAATTCCACAGTTGATCGCACATGCATATATGTTTGAGCTCTGCATTCTTTTAATTTCAACATAAAATAATTTGTTTGCTCTTATCCCAGATTCGTTCTTTTATTTGAAAGATAAGTACATCGAAAAATAAGAAGATCAGTTGTGGCAGCAGGCTTGCAATCAAATATGATAGAACAAAGTGCCTCTGGCTTTAACATATATGACAATTGAGGCAATTACAAAAATATTTAAAAGTGTTATTCATGTTATTAATATAACAACAGCTTTAAGCAGAATGTCATAAAATAAATTTGTAGAATATGGAAGGACCCAATTTCAGGAGTTCAAAATAAAACATTCCATGAAGATCAAGCAATTATGTAATTCAGGAGCAATTCCAAATTCAGTTCTGCATCTGCGCTATGATTTTAGAAATTCGTATCGTAGCAAGACACTCATAATTTATTTGTTTTAAATATTGCAAGCAATATATGCATACGGAAAACCACAGAATTAATTCAAGAAATACTTGAGAGAATCCTACATGCTGTTCTGATCAACTGACATTCGGTTTCTACGATTTGTGATCCATGAATTTGAATCCCAAACGCAATACATTATTGCTTATTTCTTCAACTTTTAAATCGTTCTATGTAGGAACGAGGTATGTATATAATTCTTATAAAATGTCGCAACAAAAAAAAAAAATATTGTTTTATAAATTCAAAGTATTAACATTTTTAATTTAACATAACAATCTCATTTGGCTCTCGGAAAAACAGCTTGTTTTTCATAAAATAATAATTATAATGGCAAAAAATTAATAAAAAATTAAATGAAAAAAAATAGTTATGATCTTACAGAAAAGCACCATCTTGACAATAAGTGCAATTGTGTTCGTCTGTACCGTCATCACATTGTGGTACACCGTTGCATCGTTGATCCAATTGTATACAATATGTCTTATCACATTCAAATTCACTAACCGAACAATATGCTGTGAATGGTATAATGATTTTTGTTGTTGTATGGTAAATTTTTCTTTTGTATTTATGTTGTTATATTAGTTCCAATTGGGCATGAGTGAGAGGAGTATGTAAGTGTTTTTTTTTTCTTTTGTTTTTTTTTAGTTAAACATCAACCAGTAGAAATGATATATTTTCGAGTACTCATTTTCAAAGTAACCAATCTTCAATTGAAAACACAAAGACGATGTTAAACAAAACAAAGACATCACTAAAAAAGCAACATATGAGTAATAACAAAATTTTGGTTTAGATACTTTTTGCTTTGACTGACCTAGGCTGACTATCATAACTACTGGTGGACATGACATTATTTTATGAGTGTTGGATAAAGAATTGAGGAACACACAAACATTCAAAATTTTACCCGGGGCAATTGATCCAATTTGATGTTAGACTTAAACAACTAAAAAAAAAATGGGAATCGTTTTTAGCCATGGCGTTAAGGGGTTTGTTAAGAGGATTGATTTCTTGCACTCAAATAAGTTAGATTTGAAAAACTATAATTTTGATAGTTTTCTTATGATGCTGTTGTACTGGGGGCTTAGTAGGTGTGGCATGTTTTATGTATAGAGATATGTTGTGATTTCTTGTGTTACCTGTGTATGGTGGACAATTTGCTTCATCAGTTTCATCGTCACAATCTGGATAGCCATCGCATCGCTTTTCGATTGGCACACATTGAGAATGATCGCATTCGAATTCATATAATTCACAGTGTGTAGTATCCATGTCAAATGAGTCTGCGATGCGTGTAAGAATGTTTGTATGTACTTAATGTTTTGTTAATGTTTATGATAGTATAAAATTAGGAATAATGTGTTTAATAAAAATTGTTACTTAAATGTTTCGATTTTAGAGTATAACATTTATTGATGAGAACGGCACATATATCAGCTAAATGAGGTTTAGAAATTGGATAAATAAGAATGCATGTGGCCACACTCTGATTAAGGGAACCTTAATCTCTGATTAAGGAATTCGCTGGACGAAATTTCCTTCATACTATACACCAAAAACTAGAGCATGAAAGACAAGAGCGCCGTTCTTCCATTTTGAAACCGCAATGAATGCTTTTTGATCATTATTAAAATAAAATAGGATTGAAGATCCTTTAATTTGTTTTATTGTTTCTTTTTTAACCAAAATTATTGGAAGGTATTCCTCATTTAAGTTAAGGTGTGTTATACTTTTAATTTCAATTAAAAATGAAATGTCAACAATCTCCTACTAGTTCTCGCATTGCAATCTTTGATTAGAAAAAAAATATGTACCATAGTTTTCATCTTTGTAATCATAACTAATCGAATCTTGACAATTGATCTCATCCGAACCGTCTGTACAATCTTTGATACCATTACAACGTTTATAACCCAATATGCATATTCCATCTGCACATTGATACTGAAAACTCAAACAATTTCCATTTAATCTAGTACTATTATAATTTTGCTGATTATCTAAAAAAAAAGATGAAAAAATGTATGGAAATGGAAAATGAATAATTTAAATAAAGACAAGTTTACTTGTGTTTCCCACACGATTGCGGAAAATCAAGTAAGTAATTTTGAAAAACAAAAAATAAGAACAACAAAATCCATAACCATAGTGAAAGATGTAAACCAAACCAGTACAAAAACAAAGTTATTTGAGTTGTGCAAATTCGAATGATGCAGATTAGTTAAAACAACAACAAAAAAATTCATATTAATAGTTGTAATAATCTAAACAAAGTTGAACTACTATCCTACACCCGGGAAGGCGCCAAAATTCAAACGAATCTCAATTAGGTAAAGGTCAAGTGACATACGTCGTAATTTCGAGCAGTTTGAAAGTTTTATTGTTTGTTGCTCGAATCACAAGACGATTATCCAAAAAAAATCAGAGCAGGAGAGTGCAAAATGCACTGAAAGACCTTCAAAATCGTGCATCTGTACTACTTAACTTAAATACTTTCAAGGTATAATGTGTCCACGAGTACCGTCACTATTAGTTCATGAATCGATAACAACTCTTATGGTTCATGGATTTTTTTTAAATATTGTAGAATCGGAACTACAGTTCAACGAAATCGTTAAACACCCCTTGCCACTTATTGTTTTATATTACTGCGTTTTATATAAGAAAAACCATCTGAAGACCGACCAATAATTTTAATTAAATTTTGAATAACCATGATTGGTATCTTTCAAGGTTATCCTCTTAATATTTTCTCATAAGCCTGACTGTTTCCATAGAGGTAAAAATAAGGGCCAGATTCTTAGGAGTTTGCATCAAATCCCAACCAAGAGAAATTAATTAAAACTAATTTATTCGACCTTCTGTCAGTGATCCTAATCATTTAAGTGACTTTATTACTCATAGCTTATAAATTATCGTCTACATATAGGAGGTATACGAATTTCACTCAGACGTAGCCTTGAACATACAAATTTTCCAACACATGACTACGACTGCTTAAAATTCAGCTATCTTATCATTTCATTAATTTTTTCTTCATTTCTTCAGCGAGAACGTTTCTTAGATCTAGATCTGTTCAATCAAAGGGATGAATTGATTGATTGACAAAATACAGGCGAATTTTTACCTGTATTTATTACTGGATCTTAGCTCTGGCACTTTCACTCATTATTGCTTAATGTTTTTTTTAAACAAAACTAATAGAACTGAACATATGTAGGGTTTTAAACATTCTGGGCCAGTAAGCACAGTCATACAATTTCACAGTTGTTTCTGGGTGTGATTTTTTCATATTCAGAAAAAAGTTATATTAGGATTGCAAAATGAGAAGGCATAATAAACCACATCCTTTTAACAAATGTCCACACGTAAAAAATGTACAGATAAATTAATAGTATTTTGGTTTGCCTGCAGGCCTTCTAAAAGGCACACACTTTTGTGATTTAAATGTCTTTTACGACTTATTAAAATTATTCGGAGCTTTCTTAATGCGTTATAAATAATCTGCTCTTGAGCTTCAGTCTTTAGCCGTGTGTTATTTATTTCATTTGCCTCTGACTTCTCGAACTACTTATTCGTATGCGATATCTTTTAACTCACTCAATCCAAAATATACATTAAATTATTTTTAGATTTTGTTTAAGGATTTTCCTTGTACTTTTCCCGTTTGTATTCAATAAAATTTTATTAAATACGAGCACATTATATAGTGCTAATTAACTTATCTCTCTTTCTGGAATTGAACCTAGAGATCTGGTATTTGATCTGCTAACCATAATGCCAGGCCAAAAATAGATATTGTAATCTGAAAACCAAAACCAAAAAAATTAGGAACTTTGTATTCAGATACCAATAGAAGGTAGCGGTATTAGATATTGAGACATTTGCTTTTTCTCCTAAATGAACATCTGATAGTTTTTCCCTTTAGTTTGGGATTTATTTTGAAGGCATGAGGTATAGATAACGCTCAGGCTTTAAGTAAGTCTTTTGTGTATGATGGTTTGTTTTTTTTAGTTCGTTTTTTAAAGACTCTTATGATTTAAATGTGGGCAAAACCTGAACACATCACATAGCGTTATATTATTTGTTCTCAGCACTTTCACGGGAAAACTTTTAGGCAAAAGTATTAAATCATAATTTGAATTTCAAAAGAATCAGAAGTTTGTGCCTTTGGTTAAGCCGTTAGTGATATCACTCACGCATTGGATAACATTTGTTCAAACAAACGTGAAAGGGGCATTTGAAAAAAGTTAATGGATATGTACAAGTAATTGAAAAAAAAAATAGTTGAAAGTGTATTTTTCTTATGTCTATACATTTCAATTTAATGTTTTGTATTTCAACAATCACTAAACATCAGTTCTAATAAACAAAAAAACAAAAATACGAGAACAAAAGAAGCAAACATCAAATTGGCCAATTACAATAAAAAAAGAAGATAACATTCATACTTTCCACACAATTCATTCGCATTTCCAATTTCTACTAATAGTCGTTTGTTAGAATTTGCTATAGTATTAGTGAACTACTTTGAATTAAGTAAATTTATTTCTAACTGATCATGCAAAATCTGTAATATAATTTTGTATTGTACATCAAAATAAAAATAAATGTATTGTAAGTGGCTTAAAAATAATTTACATATGTTCTACTATTTTTATACCAAAATATTTAGAAAAAAAAACAATAATGTATTCATATTTATGAATGAATGCGAAACAAATTTCCCAAGTACTTACTGCAGTTATCTTCGTCACTGCCATCTTTGCATTGTCTTCTTCCATCGCAAACTTCGGATTTTGGAACACATCCACCGCCACGCACACATTTGAACTAATTAAGTTTTTGGTTTTTTATAGAAACTTGTTTAGTGAAGGGTTGTCATTAAACTAAATATTAAAGGTGTTATTGAACCAAAATTCATAGAAGTCGCGTTTGTCCGAATTTTGTCAAAAGAAAAAGAAAACGTCCCTTTACGATTTTGTGAAAAAAAAATTAAGATTTACATGCATGGATCCACTCTTGACATCCTGTAGTTGTAACTTCAAGGTTTCACAATTTGGAAGAAAAAATGAAAAAAATTTCGTTTGCTAGGATTTTCAAGAAATTAAGTTTCCTGCAGCACAATTGGCATGTTTTCGAAAACTGAAATTATCACCAAATTTGCAAGGAGTAATGAGAACCTAGTGTATACGGAATCGACAGACCGATTATTTTTTTTTGTATAATTTTTCAAGATATTGAAATAGGCTAATTGCAAATAAGGCTCCACATTTTTCTGTTACCTGTGAATGTCAAGACACTTTTACGAATAAATGACCTTTCACTGGTAAAGATTCACTTCTCAAATCTACTATTTTGAGTTCTATTAGCATTGAATTTTTCAGGGGATTTTCGATCGCCCGAATAATAGACGAGATTGAAAGGAATTTAATTCAGATACAACATGTGAGAGGCCTACGAATATTCACTGCAGTTGTGGTCTAAAATTTGATACTAAAACTAACTGCGTTTCTACATGTAATAAGGATTTTAAATTGAAATTGAAAGCTGGAAAAGGGCGTTGTGAATAAAAGACTTAATGGATCGAAAATATGGTCAGTAGTCCATGAATGTAGTAATCACGGTAGAAGCTATTCATTTCAGGATTACATTCTCTTGGTGACAAGTTAAAAAGCTTTTTATGTGAATTGGACGTTCATTGTAGATTTTGGGACTCTAAGACTATAAAATTGTGGTAAACGTGCAGTTTCTTTCGGATTTTTGTCCTTCTTATAGTTAATATGTTTCGGGGTGGATGTATTTTGAGAGACTTACCTCGGAGCTATCGCATGAACATAGATGGGCATCTTCATCATCGTTATACCTACAATCTGGTTGTCCATCACAGACGGCCTCGATTGGAATGCAAGCATCATCCCGGCATGCAAATTCGTCGTGCGTGCATATTTGGGCCCCTATGATATAATTTTTCATATTTATAGGGGGCAATTGTTTTTCATATTTATGGATATACATATGATCATAATATTTAAAAATGTGTTTGTGTGTGTTGTGCGAAAAGATAGATGCATAGATATTTAAAAAGGGGATCTCAACCAGATTGGTTTGCTCCCGCATAAAGATTTTAGAAGGGAAAAAGCTACTGAAACTACATTGGTTAAATAATAAACAAACAATATGTGCATATAAAATATATGGTATATAGTATGTATGTATGTAGATTGGTAATGTGATGTTTTTTTATGTCATACATATTTCTGGTCCTTCCGTTGGAATCCTGGGCGGAACATAGTTCTCACATCCTAATTCATCGGAGATATCATTGCAATGACGGAATCCATCACATCGCAGATGAATTGGAATGCATACACCCGTTTCAACGCATTTAAACTGATCGTATCGGCATTTTTTCGCCTTATGATAAGAGATACTCGGGTCATAGTAATGAAGATATTCGTTGTCGTCTTCATGTAGAATTGATCTGACTGTTGTTGTAGTTGTAGTAGGTTTATGGTGAAGATTGTGAGATGGCCTTACAGTGTGCGTGTCGTGATCGTCTTCATTTGTTTCATAGGGAGCTAGTGTTGTGTTTTTGTTTGTTTATTTTTGATTAAGGTTTTTAATCCATGCAATTAATTTTAAATTATTGAAAACACAGAACGTGCAATTAATTCCATTCCGTACATAAATTTTGTTTGCAGTATACAGAACCATAACCATGGAAAAAAAGATCATTTTATAAATTGGAAGAGAAAATAAAACAATATTATCAGTTGGTAATCAGTTTCTCTTTAACTGCATTTAAATTTTTTACAAGCTTAACACGAAAAATAAAGAAAAGAAAGAGGAATTTCTCAGAAAAAGAAGACATACATATACATATACTCGTACGTAGACGTAAGTAAACCCACCACCACTTTGATTTTTTAATAATTAGTTATTCATAGAAAACACGAAAGTTTAATAAAGAATTACGTTTTTTGTACTTTTTTGTTAAACCAAAATACCCAGAAGAACAAACATAGAGATATTAACGAATAATACGCTACTATTTAAACATTAAGAAAACATTAAAAGCAACACAAGTTAAACTTAGGTTGTTTTTTGAATTGATTTGTTTTGAAAATTCTCCAGAAATTAGTTTGAAAATTCGGTTTGTGCAAGAGTTTTTTTATTTTTATTTTTACTAGACCATTTTGCAAAGCAGTATAAAAATCGATGGATACTAGTAGAAGAGAACAACGTTAAGGTGCTATATTAGGCAATCATTTTTATTCAGCAATTCCTGTTGACTCCATTGTTTATGCATCTCAAAAGTCTATTACAAGCAATTCAAAAAGAAAATAGGCGAACGAACTATGACAGATCAAAAAATTAAATCAATGGTGAGGTTTGAAGGCCAGAATAGCAGATACCTTACACGGGGTAATTCAGCAAGCTCGCGTTTTAAAAGGATAATGTATTCGGTTCGACTCTTATGAACTCATGTATGCCTGAGATACTAAAAAGTTCTCTTAAATAGCTAGCTTAGTCTAATTACATGATTAGCTTTGCAGTCCTAAGAAAGGAAATATGTTTCATCTGTGGCGAACATCAAATTCAGATAGATTTTGATCCATAATAAAAGAATAAAATAACAAGAATAATAGAGGAATAAAAACCTTTAAAGTGATCTTGGATGAAGCACTTCCGAGTCGGCGCCGACTTTTGTTGACAGAAAAAAATTAATCGAAAAACTAATCGAAATTAATCGAAAATATAATCTGGCGCGAGTCAAATTGGGAAAAGGCTGGGTGCGAAATTTGCGAGAATGGCTCTAAATTTTCTATAAAACCTAGTTTAACTATTGTTTTCTCAGATTTTTTTTGAAGGTAAATAAATTACGATGAAATGTCGCTGCGAGAAGCTAAGAATTAGGGTCCCTTCAATTAATTCTTCGGCCGGCCTTTTTCCTCACAAACAGCTGCTCAAGGCTCTACTACGCTCGCCAGTAGTCGAGTAAATCCAGTCAATTTCTCTCCACTAAAATTAAGGATAAATATTGCTCAACCCATTACGTTTTAGTCGCGATATACAAAAACCCTGAGCGCATCAGATGGTTTTGCTATATTCAGCGAAAGCCGTTGGAAAACTTGGTTCGAAAGGCCCCAACCGATGTTAGAAGTAGAAACTGATAAAAATAATCAAATATCTTAAATGCATGACCATTAGTAAGCCCTAGGTCTTCATCAGTTTATGATCGAGAAAAGAGCGGCCTACAAGAACAATAATGTTAGAACGGAGACTTCTACCTTTCGAGGATAAACATTGACTAATTTGGTCCTTTTCAAAACAGATATTCTATTCCATACACATACCAAGTTAGGATAAATAGTAGGTGCCAAGCACAACAATTTGCATAATGAACCTCGTTTCGATTCCAACAGCACCAGTCGGACACTAATGTAATACATACTAAAAAAAATTTAATTCACTATTTTTATACCAATACACACCTATCCGTATTTGTCTTAATATTTAGATGTGTTGACTTATATTGTTCAAAATGGTCTAGATAGCATTCCAAGCTTTCTTTAATATACAGCACAGCAGGATACAATTTTCGAATACGTCTTTCATATTGAAAAGGGGACATCTAAATTGACAAACAAATATGAACGCACGTAGGCAACATGAAGAGAGCAATACAAAAAATAAGCACTACCACCCACTATTTTCCAGCGGAAGAAATTAGTTTGTACGTTTACACATCTGCATTTTGTTCTATGACAGCAAGTACTTACAACAATCTTTTTCATCAGAGTAATCTTGACAATCATAAATGTTGTCACAGAATTCTCGGTATGGTATACACTGACCATTGTCACAACGAAATTCATTAAACTTGCAATCGCCGTCACCGCCTAAATTGGTTTCCAGGGATTACAAAGCTTATTAGTATGGCACAGAGTTAGATGTTTTTCTTATTAGATATTTTTAAGCATCATTTGTAAAAAAGCCATGATGTGGGATATAACGATATAACACAGAATGAATGAAATGAGCATATGTCAGAGAAAAAGATTAAGTACTGGAGTTGTAATTACTAACAAATCTTATTAACACCCCTTTGTGAAGAGTAATAAGGGTTGTACCTACTTACATCGCAAAAAGGGATTCAAATGTACACCTCTAGTCGTTCGTTTAGATTGTTTTTTGTTTGCACTGTGGGCCACTACACTCGTAAATGGATCCCATATTAATAATTTATAAACCAATACTCTATCTACACTGCCGGCTGTTGGCTACCAATACGTTCACCTGAAACGGATGCCAATCGAAATTCCTGTACGTACGTTTGTTTTTTTTTTAATTAAAACTGAACTATGGTTAGTATTAGTTTGCAGCTAGACATATGAGCTTGTAATTTACCTTAACGTAACTTTGAAGTCGAAATTTAGAAGTTTTTGGAAGTCAGTGAAAATGGTCATTGGGGAGAATATTATCTCCCCAATATTATAAAGAGCTGCAAATATACAGAAATTCATAAAATGGATGTGAGTTGCACATCTCTTTCTGATGCCAAGGTCGATTATATTTAACGTGACGGTTCATATATACTGACCGCACAACACGAGACCAATGTATGATATGTATGTATATTAAAAGTCAGTCGAGCCATACAAGGGGAATACACTTAATATTGACAGCAACAGTAAGTGAGTTCATTGCTTAGTTACAAGGTGGAACTGAAATAATATTATAGCGACAGGGTAGTTCTTAAAAGAATATTTCCACGGCCTAGAATCTTCTCAATTTTCTAAGAATCCATCGGTGGCACAAAATCATTCTTTTTCGGTACAGAATTCAATATAATATGCTACAATACCTTCCAAATTAGTGTGCATATTGCGTATTTACTTCGCCAGCAAAGAAATCACATAATTCTTAACAAGTTCAAATTACAACATAGCGATTTCATACCCGAAAATTAACATCATTGGAGACCAGAAGTTGTCACTTACAACAAGGCCTTGTGGATTGCTTAGAAAGAACATAAGTAGTTTAGTCTAAAATTGATTGGTTAGTGAAAACCTCCTTATTATCGATTGACACTTTAAAGTTAACATTTTATGAAAACCCATGTACATAGGTCGAAAATAGAATAATCGCTCACATTATACCTATATGTTTAAGGAAAGTTAATAATGCGACATCAATAGTTACAACATTCTGCGTGGCATAATTTTGTGAGTCGACGGAAGTATTATTAAATTACCAGCGATAAATTCAACCGAAATTGAGGACTGTTTACGAGTATATGGATTTCCTAAAGCTTAAAAATTTTTTTTAGAACTTTCCTGAGATATATAGCCTATCAGATTTACGTTCATCATAATATCATAGTTGCTATTTAATAATGACTTTAATGTTATTTTTTCTCAATATATTAAATGGGACTTGGAGACCGATCTTAGATCACTACAGAAAAAAACTGACGAAAACTATTTGTTGAACACCCTGTGGCAGGAGGCATAAGCTGTTTTGAAAAGTTGGTGGGTGTAGGTCTATTTCAAAATTATGTTGGGTCCCCGTCAAGAATGAAAATTGAAACAAAACAAGTTTCTACAATTATTCTGTGACCAGTTTAGTATGAAGAGTAATGTGATACACTGATGTTCAAAAGCGTAACGAGCACGCACTAAATAGTTTCCAATTTAATAAAGACTTTTGCTTTTCACTACTCTTAGTACTATGAAAACTCAACGTCAAATTCGCAAAAATAAACAAATGTTATTTTTCATTGAACATCTGATTATATTGATGAAACTGTTAGCAGCTCATGGAATAGCATTAATATTCCAAACTATTTTAAATAAAATAAAAAGAATGAATTAAAAATATGTAATGTAAAAACAAGTTGCGCGTCTACAAGAGACACATTTTCACCACGCTATGATTAAAGACAATTTTTTTGTATTTTTCATTCATCATATGATGATAACATGTCTTCGAGATCAAGGAATTTTCCTGAAGTAAACTAACAAAATTACTGGAATACTAGTCTAAAAAATGATGAGAAAATGCAAGACTAAAAATGAGCCTTGGGAGTCAGTTCCAGCATCATTATATCCGATATTTATAATATTGTAGTTTGTATGTAATAACATTGATTTTAATACTGACAATACCTTAAGACAGTGCTCTGGTCTATTGTGTCAACAAAGTAGGTGGAGCAAAGCGTTTTATAATTACGATTTTACCTTAGGGAGATTTGGTTCAAATTTCGTCCACTGAAATAGAAAGATTTTATCGTATAAATTGAACTTAAAAGCTTTCGTTCCTAATAGCAGTATCCTGATTTCAACTGCTCTCATTTTAATTTAAAGACGGTATAATATACGTAAACAAAGATCGTTTTTCAAAGATTTTTGAAGCAAAATATAGGATGAGGTAGAAGTAATCGGGTGAAATTTTACTTGAAATGAATATCTCAGAAACTAGAAACATGCGACAGTTAAGAGTCAGTATTATTTAGATCACCATTGGTCGGATCTGTGGCAATTGAAGGATGCATGCTGGTAAATGCTCTTGAAAATGCCAGTTTAAGTGCTTCTGATGTACATTCTGTACAGATAATTAATGCAGATAATGTCGAACTAGCTACATTGTAAACCACTCATCGTGTGACTTCGTGTCTTGGGAAATACGTCATTTGAGACTGGAACTCTGTAGGGATTAAGAAAATACTATAAATTCAATCATGTCTGTAGGTCCTTCGGTATAGCATTGACTTCAGGTCACAAATATTTTTTTACACAGATGTTTCTAAGTATCAGGCTGGAATTGAGACAAATCAGAAATAAATCAATTTACAAAAAGCCCTTACTAACATTTCCACATTTTTTCAAAACCACTAAGAGGTTTAACGCTATTTAAAACTCGTAGGCATTAGAATTGACTACTTTATTGTAAAGAAAGGAATTCGTCAGTTCCATCAATAATTTTTATTTCACTGAATTTCGAGGAATTTGAGAGCAGTCTACGCGTTTTTGGCTATAAAGATGTTAGAGGCATGGCTTCTTCAGTTATACATATTTGTATACTCGTATATTGTCGCTTACTTCAATATACTAGTATTAATGAATTTACGATAAAATCAAAAGTTTTGCTGCCTACTAAACTTTTCTCTAGAACTGACAAAGTTGGTTTAGAACTAGTAAGAACTAAGGACGGTTAAGTGGATGTAATCTTCGAAAACAAAATTTTCCTATAGGTTTACCAGAATTAAAAGTATTCGTTTTACGTCTTAGTGACTGTTCATTTTATTGAAAAGTTCCGTATATAAATTAAAAAAACCCTAAATCATTTATATCATTCCAGCCATAAATATTATGAACTCAGAAAAGTAAAGCTAATCTACAAATTCCAATCATGGTAATTATCAAAAAGGATACAATGAATGCGCAAAAGGTTATCTAATCGTAAATGTAAGTGGGGAAATACAATATTATAAGCACAACAAATTTACAGAAAAATAAAATATACAGAACAAACACAAACACAAATAATTGCGGCTAATTAAACACAAACCCCAAAAGAACATTGCTATCACTTACCTTAACCACTGAGATTAAACTTAACTTTAAGTCAAATTAAAATTAAATCAAACCTTATCAAAAATGTTTATAATACATTATTAGTAAAATCGCAAGCATGCATTTATTTAGTATTTATGATCTGAAGCAATCCAGCTCACCATTGCAATTTCGCTCATCTGAGATGTCCTCCTTGCAATCGATATTTCCATTGCAACGCAACGAGATATCAATACAAGTTCCATCATCGCACTGCCATTTATCATACAAGCAAGCTTTAGTATTTTTCGTTTTTTTTTTTTTTGAAATGAGTTAAGATGAAAAACTCAATTATAATTTTACACACACAATTTAGTTAGTTACAATCACATACGACATCCTTCCTCATCCGTACGATCATTTGGACAATCAACTTTGCCATCACACCGACCAATTATTGAGATACACGACAAATCTCGACATGTAAATTTACCCTCAGGACAAAAATATTTCAATTGAGGAATAACTTTCAGTCATTCCGAATCAAAAATATTTTATGAAGACATTTAAAAAAAAAAACAAATTATTTATAAGATGTATAGTTTACCATGATGATCGATTATTTTAAAAATGGCAGCAATGGGGGGTAGAAAAAAAATAGTTTGGATAACTATTTGATCGGTGTTCGACAGTTTGTAAAATTTAATTCAACATTGACATATGAGAAAAGGTTTTTCTTTTAATATTCATAGTGTTTATTGAACGACTGATGGATACCTTACAGAAATTATATGCATGGGTCCACGGAACCTAAACATACGTATTGAAGCACTAATGCCCCAGAACTATGGCTTACGAGTTCAGAACAATACAGCGGATATTCATGATGGACTAAAGATCAGTCTAAGAGAGATCGAAAAAATAGAATCAAAATCAAATGTGAATCACAAGAAGTAGGATCATTGTGGAGACGATTCCAGAGGTAAATAATTGCTTAAAATGCGTAGATTAGTTCAACGTCAAAGAAAGCAAGAACAAAATCACAGTGTCAGTGTCCTGTTAAGGATAATGAAAAACATTCCTAATACTTTCGAATGGATAACTAATTGAGATTTAATCAACCCCGAAGTAGTTTAAATCGAATACATATTTACCAAGGGCATACATAATCTTAGAAGATCCTCAAAAGGACGATTGTACTCTTTGATAGCTATCCATCTTATAGAACATAAACAAGACTATAGAACTATGCAAATTATTCGGGTTCGCAAACCACATGGTTGTTCTTCAAGTGATAATACCACTATCAGCTTAGGAACACCTCACAATATGTTCATATCAGAAGAAGAATTAATCATTTCATTTGACAAATTAGCAATATCTAATTTATGGTGAAGAAAAAGGGCTGATCTGGTCACGATGAACCTTAACAAGTTGAATCCACAAATAACTGATGAATTTGAAAAGTTGAGGTTAACACGATTATCCTGGAAATAGCCCTTCGATTTTGAATTGCCAATCGCTAGACTCCAGTCGTCCATGAAATTTTGTTGAATATCGTTTAAAAGCGCCTTTACCCATATGCCAAGTTTATAAATGTTGTCAATGTTTTTGAAAAAATATCGGCATTTACGGTCAAACATTCTAAAACAGATGTGCAGATGTTTTGCATATTTGCAAGTAGATAATTGTATCAATAATTGTGGACACCGCAATTGCAGCTGTCAACTTAGAATTAGAAAAACATTAAGTGTGTTAAAGTCAAAATTCGACCGATCAAATGGGAAAATCCATTCGAATGGTGACAGGAATTAAAATATGCAGATTTGGCGTATATGCAGATTTCGGCACATTTGTTTTAGGCATAATTTAGTGTGGACGAGGGAACATATGAATTGGATTAGGAGAGGTAAAAAAAAAAATTGAAGTTTAAGACCAACAAATACTTACTCGCGTCGCAATCGTCTTCGTCGTCGCCATCGGCACAGTCAAAGTTGCCGTCGCATAATAGAGCTTCACTTATGCACTGATGCCTGCCTCGACATTGATATTCTAAGCTACTGCATTCGGTAGCTATTTCGAGGTTGAATGTTTTTTTTTTTTTTTTTTTTTTTTTTGCCAAAAGTTATACACAGTTAACAGTTAGTTATGCAGTCCCACGTGATTAAATATATATATATATGTTGTTTATTAAAATTTGTTCAAATATTTTGTTTTGGTTTTTTGATTAGATTTTCGTGATGATGTGAAGTTAGTTCCCATATTTGCGGTTAGTTTTAAATAAAAGAATACAAATATATTATTAAGAAAAAAAACAAATACGTATTTTTGATTAGAAGTACAGTGAAAAATAATGTGTTTTGTAAAAAGAAATTAAAGCATTTATTTTATATTTAATTTATGTTTAAATTTTTTACTAATTGCAGAAAGTTTAAGATAGATTTATAGATAGGTAGAGAGAGAGAGAGGGAGAATTCGATAGAGTTGTGTATAAAGTTGGAGATTTTGGAAGGATACTTACGACATGATGAATCCTCGTCATCACCATCGGGACAGTCTCGGTTGCTATCGCAGCGTTGGCTTCCAGGTATACAATGGCCACTTCGACATTGGAATTCGTTATGAAGACATTCTGCAAAAAAGAAAGAAAAAAAGAAAACATTATTTATTGTTTATTTTCACCTAATCAGTATTATGAGACGACCGACCGGCTGACATGAATTTTCCGCACTCAGGAAAGCATAGATACTCGTATTTCCTATTCATATAAGAAGAAAAATTCACAACACGCAGCTGGTTGCGCATTCATTCATCGAATACATTCCTTATCGTATGCACGCATAAATCTAAATTCAGGATCGTGACATGCCTAAGAAGCAATACATATCTTCATCGTACGCCTATCGCATACGAGTATGAATTGCAAGTGTCTAAGTTTTATTTTGTTGAATTCTACAATTGCATTGCAACATGTTAACCGGACAATGCTATCTCCATCTTCACCTACGAATACACCACCACCTTCATGGTTTGAATAAGAAAAGTTTATACCATCGTACATACAAGTGTGTTTTCTACAAAGGGTTGCCAACGATAATGAAATTTTATTTAGAATCTTGTTTTCAAAAAATGGTGTATCAAATTTGTGCTAAGTGCTTGAGTCCTGCTCCATGGAAGGAATTTGAAACCAAACTCTTCTATACTTTATCCTTTTCGGTAGCCTGGAGCAGTTCACAATTTCACCCTAATTTTTCTCTATCCATGTACGAGAATAATACTGATCCCTTTAATGCTGATTTCTTCCTCGTATCTTGTCGTGTTGTTTTTTATTCTTTTTCATGATTTAATTAGCTGTTAAGGATATATAGGGGCAAAGGATAATTTTCCCTGTAATTGTGTGTAATTACGTTCACTTTGTGTGTGGATGTACGTTTGCAATTAAAGTCAAAGTTTGTTTTGGCAATTTGCAGGAACCTATGCACCTTGCAAAAGTTTCTCTTCTTAGTCCTTGCAATGACACCAAAATTAGACTTTACATAATTCTTATGATGTTTACTCTCGCTGAAGATCATAATTAGCTGTGGAAACAAATTGCCACTGTACACCGTACACCCACCCAAGCTTAATTGCCACTAAAATGTATTATAAGATCCGTAATACGTAATCCCTTGCCAATTTCTTAACACCTATACTATTCGAACAAGTCTAAATTCAACAGGTGATTCTTATGCCAAAAATCTTGCCATGATACTTGAAAGTAATCTTATTGACTTAGGGCTAACAATAGCCAGAAGCATTGAATTGAAATCAGTAGTTGGGGCGTCCCACATCGATTTGTGTCTCACAAGGCCATTCCGTTCCTTCTTCGAACACCACCCACCTTTCAAGAGGATAACAACATTTGTTTTCCAAAAGGATTACTTCCCTTTCTCGTCGGCTTTTGGTGTTTTTGTGTGCAGATTACTTCCAGAATTTGTTTTGATATTCAATATCTGGGATATTTCAATGTTATCCCTGGCGATAATTCATTTCAGATGCACACATATATTTTCATTCGAAATTCTTTGTTTACCCCCCCGAGCCTCACCGACCACCGGAGGAGATGCTGTACTGCTTGGGAATTTTTACAAAATAAAAATAAAAATAAACAGAAGACGTCGTACATACCCCGACTTACATGGGGTAGGTGGATAAAATCGCAGGATAAAGGAAGGATTTGCAGCTTGTTTGCCTGCAAGGGTTAACCTGTGTTTGTTGAATCGATGAGATGATTAGTTAATCAGACCTTTCTGGGGATTTCCGTCAATTACAGCAGATTTTTCAATTTTTCGCATTTCTTTAAGGTTTCTTTGATACAATTTAACTTTGATACGGCAAAGGCAATCTTATTCAAAATTGAATGAACAAAATTTAAAAGTGAACCAGTATTTGATTCCTCTGATACTACTGATACTACTACTTTTATGTACAATCTAGTTCTTCACGGTTTAGATGAATTGAATGTTGACCTTTAAAATATTTCCAAAAGTTGGATAAAAGTCAATTCGAGCTGTTTGTAATTTAACACTCTGTTGAGTTAGAAGGGTTAAATTTAATAAAATCTTACGCCCAAAAGTTTTCAGAGACTAACATTAAAATCATGACGCGTCCTATTGCCTTCCGGACTAATTACGAAGGGACTGCTTTGGAAAGTTGTTCAGAGCTGTCATTAGCACACAAAAAGAATATACATACATATATTTTTTTAAATTCTTAGTATGTAGTGTGTTTTTTTCACAAACGATTTCAAAGTAAAACCGACATCAGACCGACATCGGGCATAGTAGATCTGACTTACTTTAATCTATACATTAGATATCCTCTCTGAACATTTGCTTTTTATGGTATGATAGAAAAGATCTATGATTTTCTAAAATTATGACTATATATATATGTACGTATGTATGTATGTATCTATATGAAGGGTGCCGATATTTAAAACTATACCTATACCTAGCGAAAAAATAATGAGGTTTGCAATGTGTGTTTTACAAGCCGGAAAAGAAATCTTTTATCTCAACTCCTTGGAAAGAAGTGCATGAGCACGAATAAATATTTTTAATTAGATAGAACAATTTTTCTCTAACAGAGGGTGTTTCGATGATTTCGAGTGACAGGAATTGAGTTTGAATCAAGAATATATATTCATTTTGAAATGATTCTTTTCGTACCAATTCAATTTGGACCACTCTTTCGAGAACTTGGGTTTCTATATCACTAATAAAGCTCCAACTGGCTTCCAAAGCCTGATTATTTTGCGATTTATCAGCATGTCATTTAATCGTGTTTCAGTAAGCTAGACTGTTGCGATCGACTCCGATAGTGTCTTCTGTACACACAATATGTTGACGCATCATGTAGAGTTTACAAAATATAAAATTTATTCACAACACAGAGCTCAATTAGTTATCACTATGGAAAGATATGTAATTAAAAAAAAAAACCCATTAGATATATTAAAATTTCGTGGCAAATTCTGTTTCTTAATGCCGTGTAGATGATACTAATGCCTCAGCTCAATTAGAAGAATAAATCTATAATCAGCCCTGATTAGTGAAATTGCATATATGTACGTACATATAACCCTTATTAAGGATATAGGGATACATTTGCGGGTGGATCATTATCGTTATCTTTAAATAAAACTGACAACTGGATTAGATCGAGCTTAGAATCGAGAATTACAACAATATCTTTTATCTGATCAGCTCTTTCCTGAACAATTTCATTACAGCAAGAGATGCATTAATGAAATTGATATTTTTTTTGCATAGATAATATCACACTAATAGTTCAGTACGGAACAAATTAGTAGCATACTAGAATTTTTTGGAATTTTTTAGAATCCTCAAAAGTTCTGTCAGAAGAATCGGAACTTGCGGAGTCCAAAAGATACAATAATTCAACAAAGTACTGTAATGGTTATGAATGGTTCTTAAATGGCTTAATAATGATCCGATAGACATTTCCAGCTACCCTTCAAATAGTGAAATTGAAAAAGAGAGACATTTATCTCTATAGTTTTCACACATTATTTTTTGAACCCGATTTGAAATTGGGCCACAAATCTTTTCATTATTAAAAATAAGTTTAACAAAAGTCGTATTTATTAAAGGTGATCAACCGCGTGCAGCAACCTTTACAACAATTGCTGCTGATATTCTATCATACTTTAGGTCATGCGAAGCCTTGATAGGATCGACAAATTATTTACATCTTTCAGCCTATTAAGTGATTTTTAGCGCCAGATATAACTTTATTTAGCAGTTAGTTACAAGCTTATTGGAAGCTTCCTCCTCCTCCGTGTCGCAAAATATCAAAACCATGTCCGATTTGAATCTTCAATTTCAATATAACTTCGTCCTCTATGAAAAAAAAAATTGTTACCATTTCCATAGCAGTGAAGATTGCGTGTGTCCTTTTAATTCCTTCAATGGATCCACCACATAAATTAATTCGTTTGCTCATCAAATCGCAGATGTACAGAGTATGTATGAACATACATCGGCGACAAGGAAATTTACCAGCAAAATTTCAAAATTCCAAACAATCGTCCCCCGGAAAATGCTCATACGCCCAATCGCATGCAGACAATAATCGGAAAACTTTCGCTAGTGTGAGTATACCACCTTGCTCCTTTGACATTTGCCCGGTTTGTGTCGTTGTTGTAAAGACCCAAAGCGACTGTGCACTGCTTGCATTGATTGCGTGACATAAAAAAAAAAGGTTTTGTCAACACTGTAAGAGGGGTGCCATCATTCGGGGGAGGGGGCGTTTTAAATACGTGTACATCCATATACAAAAAAAAAATATATGTACCTAAATTTTCTTATAACAGCACCAATCACCCACAAACTGTCGTCATCGTACTATTGCGGTATCATCATCGTTGAAGAATTTGGTTTGAAAACTTCTGCAATGCTGCAGAATAATGTAAAACTTTCTTTTTCCTCAACTGAATTCTCCTGAAGACGGCTTCCTATTTTAATGTATGGGCATTCTATTTGCTTCCTGGATAGACAAACGACAAATGTAAATGTTTATAAGTTCTCCATCCCCATTGCTCTTAGATTCAGATATATTTACCTTGAAAACAGGTTTACTTGTGTCGTGTCGTGGCTGTTGCAAATTTGTGTAAAAGAGGAACTTTTAAAATTTACAAAAAGGAAGAGAATATGTAAGTTGCAGTCGAAGCAATCCCAAATAAATTCATGACAACTGACAGATAGGAAAACGTTGTCAGTATGTCAGTATACGTTAATTTTGTTATTTTATTTAAGGAAGAAGAAACTGAGTAATGATTTAATTAACGACCTCTGGAAATATGTTAATCAGGGCATAATCGAATGCCTAATTGCACATTTCAGACCAAACCGCTATCTGAAGATTTGACTTTGATTTGATTGATTCTTAGATTCTGGAAAAAAAAAGCAATTGACTTCCGATTTGATGAACCACTAAGATGCAATAGTCCACCAAATAACAACAGCACTAAGCTGATGGTTACAATATTGTACATGCAACCACTTCCATCTCCTCCCACCATAAATCATAAGGCACACTCTCGTAACAAAGCAAAGTGAGTAGCAACCCTTTCACAGGAAGCCTATTTCACCATCTTGTCTTATACTCATAACTTCACCCACTACTTCAACACTGGGACTGCTTGAACAGATACAATTTGAGAAGGATTGACCAACTACATTTACCAGGCCCATCCCCGACGTACTTCTTATCATTGGTTTGTTAATAGGAGGGGTCAAAGTCAGCAATAGTCCACGATCAGTTCTAAAATTACATTCAGAGGAGCGTAACATGAGGTTTGACATTGGGAATGCGAGCAATTTTATCTTAAGAGGATGGCCAAACCCACCAAATGCAACCAATGACATGGACTCTTTGCTGAGAAATCAATCCGTTTTATTCAAAAATAGACCCTTTTCACACTCTTGGTGAAACACCTCGAAGTGAGTATAAGATAGCTCATACCACAATTATGTTATCAACAAGGCTCAGATGCTTAAAGTCTTGCAAGACCATCAATGAACTCCCGTCCGCCTTAGAAGCTCAAACAGCTCTTTCAAAATCCCAGGATAAGAAAATTGATCCCCCATAAAAATTTGACACGAGTTTCACACTGATCTACATAAAAACGCTAAAATTGCTTCTGTAAAGTCATTTTCTTAGAGATTGAACACGTCGCAGTTATTCAAAAGAAGAAAGGACGAAGAAATTAAGAGAAATTAATTCAAAGATCTCTTTGCTCTACTACTTTATACTCGAATACCTATCTGCCTTTGGACAACGTTCGGAATACTGAATAAATTCTGAGATGAAAGAACTTAGTTCACATCCATTGGGATGTGCGTTGGGTACCTTAAGCAGAAAAAAGCTTGCATGTCTATTTATTCTTTCATCTATCTTTCATCCAGAGCCTTCTTCTATATCTTAACATGCATATTGCAAGGATAGATTAAATCGCTATGTTTTCAATAAAATGCCTAACTGGAAAAAAAGTCTCCATGAGTGTGCTATGATAGCCATCTTTAATATTGAGGACTTAACAATGCCAAAGCAGGGGCGACAGCAGCAACATTGCCATATTTGGAGATGGAGGCCCTGTTAGCGTCCCGCTAAATCAGTTTTTCAGAAAAATAATCAACACAAAACTAAGATCATTTGCAGCTCGAAAGCTGTAGAAAGCTCTTAAGTGAAATTGCAGTAGGTCCTCATATTACTGGAAGCTCAACATCTATCCAAAATTCAGTAAGTTTTTGTCAAAAAGGCAACATTTTTTGAAACGAATCCAAACAGTTTTTAAATTGGAAAAGAGATATTCAAATGGCGCTCTTTGAAAGCTACCTTGCAGTAGACTAGTCCTCAAACTGCCCACTCATCCATCACTAAGCAAAAAAAATAAATCGGCTAAGAGTCTTTACCATATATCTCCCTCCAGTTTTGAAAGAATTGATGGCTTATATATGAAGCAAGTGGTAAAAGGTGGTGCATTCTTTGAACGAATATTTCTGACTTGTTTTGAATCCCAAACTATTGTACTATTGCTACTATTGCATTTGAACAAATATCCAAACAGTTACTAAGAACCTGATCTGGGTCTTGACCACGTTGGAGTTCGTTAAATGGAACAACCAAATAGTTCATCATCCAGGTTTTCTGGGTGTAAAATTGTTAAATGTGCCACATCATTAGACATTTGTTCGGTCTCTTAGAGCATAGGGATGTCATTTGCCACATGTGAACTAGATGCTAACGCGAGGTCCATTGAAAGTTGTCGAATGGCTCATCTGGCCCAAAACCAGATTTGTATTAAGGCTTCAATCCATTCCATTTCAGAACCATTTTGCCCTAAAAGCCGTCATCATTTTCTTTGCAGATCTTATTGTTTTATGATCTGCTCGTTCCTGCGATGACTTATTTAAAATATTTTATTATATTTTACAATATTTATCCAAATGAACAAAGTCAAGTCTTGAAGGGTAGCAGTGTAGAAGAATATCAAATAGCCTAGAGCCTATTTTGATGCAATAAAGAGTTAAGAAAAAATGAGATGATAAATCCACTGACTGAGGGAGGTCTCACTTTTCTAAGTAAAAGGAGCTTCATCTGGTGTTCCAAACCTAAAACTAATTTGTGGTTCGCAATTGATGGATCAGATCGTTCTTAAGTTTTAAGTCGCTATTTTTCCACGCTAATGTTAATAAAGTTCCAACTTGTAGTAAAGTTCAACAATTCGTTCGTACACCGACTTTTGTTTACAATGCTCTCGGCATCAATGTTGCTTGGTGCATATTCTTATATTCCTATGAATTGGTTTGAGTTTGGAAAATATTTTTTAAAACCATGATCAAGTTCTTCAATACACCACTCACTTTAAGGCACTCCAAATTGATAAAAAAAAATGCATGCAATTTACCTGGAGTAACTAATTCTCTGCAAATAAAATGATTATGGCAACTAAAGTGTCCTATCAGATCTAAGCCATATAACTATTTCGGCAAAAAGTGGTGTCATGTTTTGTGATGAAAGACTATCGACGTAACAATTTCGATGTCCTTGTTATGCCAATAAGTAAGCGTTTAGATAGTTTAAATTGCTGACAGAAGTAGCCCCAGCATTCTACTTACGAGTATTTTAAATAATTTTGCAAGAATATGGGCAAAAATAAGTGGCACAACCTAGTTGCACCTAAGTTAATTAAGAACTGAGCGTACAACACTGTATTTGCATGCTTCATCGAAAAATTAACTTTAAATAAAATCGGTCAGAGTTTGGGATAGACAAAACGGAAGCCAAGTTAACAATAAAATTTATATGATTCTTCCAATTCTTTCTACTGTCAATGAAATTGGAAAAAAACTGTTGCTGGTTCGAAATATTTTCTGAAAACAATACTTGCTCTGTAAGTATGGGGACCACTGAAAACAGTGAGACTGATTTAACCAGGAGGAGATGCTTTTATCCCAAAAGCATTTTAATAAACTTAGCTGCTCTTAATATCTACCCGAAGTGAGATAGCGCTGTGCTCCTGATACAATCATGCAGAAACTGTGGATTTTGTTTAAGCACTCGTCGCACCAGTCGGAAGAGCTGCAGTAAATGACTGACGTGAGACACTGACTGCTTTGAAATATGCGCAATTAAGGGTTGTGTTCCCTTGACAAGGGTAAATATTCCTTCATTGGAAATGTTGTTTTGTTAAACAAATTGCAGTGAAATTAGGGTGAAAATCTGATTATTGATGTTAACCACAGAGAAAAGGGACGTTTTGTGATAAGAGGAATCCAGGAGTGCCGAGCAATTTAGAATGTTGAATTTTCAATTATTTTCAGTAGCAGGCGAACATAAAAGGAACTTGTGTTTTTGTAGGTAAAAAAATTTTAGATGTGTAGCCAATGGTGACCTTCAAGGTTTAGACTGGTAGAATGCATTCGTTGAAGAAAATGCAGAGGAAACTTTGCGACTGTATGTGAGAACAAGCAATTAGACTTTTATTAGAAAAATGATTAAGAGTACTTAACGCATTGTGACATTGCATTTGCTGAGTTTTATTATGTATGTGTTTAAAATATTCGATGTTTATTTTTAAGTGGGGCGAATATTCAGATTTGTAATCCATATTCAGACATTGATTCAATTTAAGGAACTACCAGACACGAATACATCGTGCCGATGTGAGTTTATGGTAGGTGAATGGTAGTGTACTATCCATTACGATACCCTAGGGGTTCGAATTCGGTTGATTAAAATTCCAGAATCGGAGACGATGCGCTTTTTGCAGTTCAGCTCTTTAATTTTTATATTATTCTACGCGCCAGGAAGCTATACCTTTTCGCGACACCGACAGAAAAGCTACAATTTTATTTCTACAGCAGAAATAGATCTGAAAGCCGCTTGGATGTCAACAACAAGGGTCATATAAGCATGTTATAGTGCCCTCATTGTAACTTGTTTGGCAGCCGTTGTTACTGTCGGGAGTCCGGCCTGGAAAATGCTATTGCATTCAGGAAGTCTCATAAACCTGAAAAGCTCAAGAAACTCGGAGTAGAATCCTACACCAACAACAATATTTATTTTGGGGCCGTTCGTGAAAAAGTGTGTTCCAGAAAAACATGCCTTAAATTACTCTTTTACTTTACTCAAATTTTCTGCATTTAACAGCCGATCGCGCATTATTTTCATGAGTATTAAGGCAGCAAAATGTTTAAAAACTTCAGAGTAAGTAGATAAAGAAGTATAAGGAATGCAGTAATGTCGATGATGTCAGGTAGAGGGACCAAAGCAAGCGCATCCAGAAAGCACAATAGAGTAATTTGTGGATTGTTTCGGAAAAACTCACAGTCTGAGGAACGCAGAAGAAAAATTGTACAGAAAAGGAACTAAAATGTCCATTAACAAAATACGACGCCGTTTGGCAGAATCTGGCATCAAAAACATGAGTACCAAACCTAAACCGTTACTGACCCTCTTGGATCAAATTTGGAGAGGCTTAAATTTAGAATATGCGCAAAAATTAAATGAAAGTTACAGTAGACGATGCCAAGCAATTGTAAATAATAACGGTGACTGGACTCCCTACTAATATAATTGCGCAATTATTTTTCATATACACGAGTATACTTTAATAAAAAATATACGATTTAATAAAATTCTGGCATTTTTCAATTCATTTGATGTTTTTGTTGAAGGTACTGTTAATTCCTGCACCTTCTCTCTTTTGGGAGACGAAATGATGAATGGTCATGCAAAGTCTAGACGGGTAGTTATGTAGTTTGTGTAAATTGTAACGGTGCCACTGCCGCCAGATATAACTAAATAATAAATTGGCGAATATTCTACTGCATGCATACGAGTAGAAGGCTATCATTGGTTCTCCGTTCATCCTTAATGTTGAGATTTCAGTTTAACACTTGTCACAGATACCTGTTGCTGATTTAAATGATTTAAATTCTCACTTTAGTTTTTAAATACAACTTGCAACACTGAGTCAATCAGTCTGTTTTTAACATGCAAATCATCTACTGTAGTTGATAATAGTGTTATTCATCAGTATAAATTGTTTTCGCTGCATTCGCTTGGACTTTCTGAAGTTCGCTTCAATGTTAAGGGGGCTGTTCTGGTATGTATTTCATTTTTTTTTTAACGGTGCTCTTTCAACACTTCTGATTTTGGTGTAAGCGTGCATGCATTAATTTTGATTCTAGTGCAGATGTCATTTAACCCTTCAATCGGTTTTTAAATAGAAAATAGACCTAACGCCTCTGGAGGTAGTTTACCAGTTTACCAGTGGCATAAAGACCACTTCAAGATATAGCCATGATTATAAGGTAACCATCTTAGCCATTTTGCACATTGAAAAGTTTTCTGGTTTTTTTGTACAATTTTTTTCTCCGCCATGAAGATGAGGATTGCCCATTTTATTATTCTTCATGTTTTTAGTGGTTATGCTATATTAAGTGCTGTTTTGAGAATTTTAGTAATATTGTCGATTACCTTGTCTAGGAATTTCTAGTTGCTCTCGCCCTAATCTATATTTCTATGTTAAAAAGGCCTAGTAAATTTTCTTATGGTTTCTGCATGCATTTGCGGGATTTTTGGTTAGTACTCGTAGTATTAGAAAAATTATGAATTATCTGGGCATATCAGGGCTAGATAACTTTTCAATATCAATTTCAGCCAAAATAAGTCTTCTTTTTGTCTAAAATAAATTAATTCGAGTACGTTGACGGAGAGAACTTATTCTCCACCCATTAACCAAAGCCATATTTTCCTTCCATCGCCGTCTATTGATTTTCGCGGTGTGTTTCTTACGCTCGCTATTGAGATTTAAATGTTTTTGGAAATTATTCTCATCAAAGGAAGACAGAGGGGATAGTGTAGTTTAATATACTCGTATCTGAATGTATTAATAGACATAAAAAAGATACACTTCAAATATTGTAGCTGCAATCATAAATATATGCCAATAGATGCATTTTCTAAAGGCAGTCATCAACTGATACGCTGCGTAGGTTAAGCCCCTAAACAAGACACCATCGTTAGTCTACTCATACTTGCCCTCGTACACCACACCCCTTTCACTACTTTTACTTTTTTGTTTCGCATTTTTACACAAGGGTTGTCCTTGGAAAGTGCTTTGATCCGATGATACCACCCCTTCAACAAATGGCTTTTTACCAGGTGCTCAGATATACCAAAGCGTTCGGTTTGGTTCGAATTCCGTTGTTAGTCACTCTTCCGGCTGCCATCAGATGACATACATCTGGTTGAGGGTATAAATATTTTCTTCTTTATTTTTTCATCCAAGGGATCTTAGTAGAAAATTGTTGTCAGTTATGAAATACTCAAATCCCTATATTGAAAGAGCAGCAAGTATCTCAAATTGACACCGTATGCGCGCTCTTCCTTTAGCTGTCATATGAATTGTGGTGTCATTTAAAAAACTGTTGCCAGTGTAAGGAGTATCTGGGCAGTTGGGTGAGGGGTAGTCTTGGTTAGTTGAAAAAAATACTAAGAAAAAGGAGACGACTGTTGCAGGTTGCTCCTTTAGTTGGCTTTTGTGCGCGCCCTCACTTAACCAAAAGTGATAGCTATTTGGTTGTCGTCATTGTTCGGGTTTTTTTTCCAGATTTTTATTTCTCCACCCCTTGTTCTAGTACAGACGAGTATAATGCATTTATCGGCTTTAGCAAACCGGGGGGAAAAATAGAATCATAAAAAAGTAGGAATAGGGATGACGCTGATGGTAACGTTGCTATGTTAGCGATCATTTTATGTGTGAATAGGAGGAAATTGTACATGACAAGTTAAGGGTGAACGGATTATGATGGCAAAGTGGAAATTTAATTCTGCGTGTAAAGTGGTTGAGAGAATCAGGTATAAACGCGATTTTTTTCAATCTACTGTTTTTGTTGAATTGCACTTGTTAGAAATGTTTTTCTGAGTGTTTTCAAAAAAAGGTTGTTCTCCGTGTTAATACTAAGAAAAAAGGAAAGTAGTAATTTTATAGTTTCAACAATATCTGGCAAAAGTAGAGCCGAAATTATGATTAGGAATTTTCACTAATTTTCAGGATTTACAGTACCTACGTGGGGAAATAGTTCTGTTAAAATGAGGCAGTTCCGGGAGCAGATATTTTTAATACTTAACAGGCAATGGAGTAAGCTCCGACGATATCGCATTCCTATGGTTGAATGTATAGAAATGGGAAGAAACTATCTTCATTTGATATTATTTCTAGAGCTTGAAACTTTCTTCTAGTAGACAAAGTGACACAGGATAGGGCTTAAGAATTAAGGATTATGAGATCGTGAATTTCAACCACCTCCACATCATAATGCGACCACGTGCTTTTTTCATCTTTATTTGCGACCTATAGTAAACTCGAATCTGTCCTAGATGTGATTGGCGAAATGGGGTTTCAGTCAATCCTCTCGAAACTGAGGTTGTTCTGAAACTCACTCATCTAGTGCTTACAGGCATCACCATCCAATTCTCCAATGAAGCTAAATATTTGGGTGTTATCCTGGATAACATTCATTCTGGACTAAAAATTTTACGTCGAAGGCCTCTAAGAATAGGTGGAGAGGGACAAACATTTGCATCTATACCAGCACCCAAACTGTGCTTAGAGCCTTGCTGAACCCTCTTACTTTTTCCAAGTTAGTTTAAGAACGCAAAAATTCACTAGGTCGCAATGGTATTGACAGAAGCGAAATCATCGGTGAAATTGGTAGGCAAGGTTCAGAAAAGAGTTTTTCACGATCCGAACCTACATTATCCTGTGTGCTTCCTCGGTTAGGGCTTCCATTAACACTTGAGTTGAGTCTCATATGAGTATAACTGCAAATGGCATGATTCTCCATGTTGCAGATAGATCAAACTACTTATAATGCTTCCCAATGTCTCGAAAAGTTCAGCGGTTCTTCAGTAGGAAAGACTGCAGGCTGCTTACAGTGAAAATGATGACAACACCATGGAGCACTAACTCTGTGAATATCATGCCAACAACCGCGTCAGCCTGCACATTAGGCAATAGTCAATTGTCGATCCTTATACATATATTTTAAGTAATATCTGTTTTAGATTCCATGAAAAAGTTCACTAGAAATTGACAGAATGTTCGGCATGTAGGTCCAGTATTTCTAGCTTTTTTTAGTTTTGCTATTTTAACCACTATGAGACCATCTTCATTAGCAAACATTAAAACTTATTGAGGAATGGAGGAAGTCTTGAGATAGAACACTCTTCAAAGCGAAAGTATTTTTCTTTACTTAAAACAAAACTTAATAAAAATTCTTCAATGTGGAAAAAATGTAAATGTTTAAGTTGAATAGAGTTCTGGTTATATTAAATACTAGAAAAAGGAGATGTGTCTATGGCGTTTCAAGCTGAAATCTTGTAACTGAACATTTTAAAAAGAACTCTCTTTTCTAAGTAATTTCAATATAAGTAAAATCTTGTTACTACTTAGAAATTGTCAAAGCGGTTTACGTCCAGAACTATTAGGGAGTCCTGAAAAAGTTTTCAAAATCCGTCATGCAAATCACATTCCTTTTGTGATATGAAATAGTATATCACCTATACCTAACATATTGGGAAAAGATAATTTTCTTATTGATTGGAGTCCTATCAGGATTAATCAGTCGTACCACACAAAATTTTTTCAGCTATGTCGGGATGCAAACGTACTTAAGATGCATAAGATTATTGAACAGCTCTCAAGTGTCAAAGTGTTAAAATCTCTAAAGATGTCAAGAGAGTCATACCAAGTACAGGCTGTGTTTGTTAAGATTTTGTTTCTTTTGACAATCGTGAGAGTGGTCGATAATATTTATCACACCAAAGCACTAAAGAATTAGTGCTTTCAGGTGGCCCAAAGAAATAGCCGGAGGTGTCAAGTCGCAGGATTTTGGATGTCAATTTTTCATTATTTCAATAACCTGATGGTTCGAGCATCGGGGGGACACATATTTAAAGCCATATCTCATCCGGATCAATGACATCAATATTTTGAAAATCTTTTACGTAGTGAATAGGCAGACAAACATTGTACATGCGTAATGGATAAGTTATATCCAGTAGATATACTAGGCTAATAGCTTGCTCAGACGGATGCGCGCCAAATTTAAATTGAAGAATCACTCTAAAATTTGGAGAACAGAAAAGAATTTTGAAAACGAACTTCCACAACACACAAACGTGAGTGAAAAAGTTAAATCTGATGATTTTCCAAAGCAAACTGGTTTGCCAGTTATCCTTATCACTCCAGAAAAAAAAACCCTTTACAAATGCTGGCTTATATGTATCGATCATGTACATTTTGTTTAACCTGACCTTACTTACTATTTCTTGAATTTCTTAAATTCAGCAATTGTAGATTGTGGATAACACTTTTCTGCAATTGCTTTGTGTTATGACATAATCTTGAAATAAGCATGACAAATTAAAGTGTATGTTGCAGCTATGCAGCGATTTAGAACTTTGTTTAAGGTTAGTTGATTTCTCATAACACCAAATATTGGGTGTGGATTGCTTCTCGAATATGACTTTAGGCCTAAAATCTACCTTTTACCTAATAATCGTCTTGGATTTATAACATTAAAAATGAATAATTCGAATAAATTTTCATGATTAAAGACTGGTATACTCGATGTAGTCTTTCACAAGGACACATGTAAGTTTATCATTCGTTCGAGAATAATAATTGATCTCCAAATCAAAAATTTTGAAAACCCAGGTACATATCCATTTAACGTGAATACTACCAACAAATTTCCAATTAATATCCGTTTAATATAAAAACAATCTCTCAGATAGCATCTCATCTATGGAAATTCCTTACGTTTCCATGTCAGAAAAGCCTTCTTCTATCTTCTCATATCCCTAATCGATTATGGCCGATGTTTTATCCGGTAATTATCTGTTTTTGGTATAATTATTCACACGAAATTGCCGTAGAATTTGATTGCATGGCTATCGATTCTGCTGTGTATATTTAAGGGGAGTAGAGCTGTTGTAGAGCTCTAAAAATTTACTTTTCCATTTCAGTGCAAGTAGGTGTACCCACTCGTATACTCGTACTAGGGGAAGGTTTTGAATTTATAACCATTTACACACCGATATGAGGGAGTACGGAGCTCTTCCAAATAGATGTCACTTTTGCATGATTCAATGTTTGCAAACATGCACAGCGCTAGCTTAATAGTGTGAATCCGAATGAATTTGCCAAAGTTGATTGCTATTCGTCTCGGCGAATTGCACGATTAAATGTCCTGCTTCTAATTTTAACACAACGGCAAACAATTCATTCAGATAGAACGTTGGCTTTTTTTATGAAAAATTGTGAAATTGCAAAGGCCTATTTGTTCAAGTAGTAGGTATGATGTAATTTGTCTTCAATAATAGAGTTCGAAACATATTTATGAAAACGGGCTTTTTGCCCTTGTTCCGAGCATGAACCAGGAACTTGATTTCAGAAGTTAAGGATTGAGAAATGCAACTGATTTTGAAGCTAAATTAATCTCTGTATGGATGTATTACATAAAAGATATAAACGATTTTGCAACTATGGGATATGTCCTTGCTGAATGTAGCATATAAGATCTTGTTTAGGAAAATGCACAAATGTTGAAAATAACGTGTTTTCTTACTTGTTGGCAACTGAAAAAATTACAGCATTTTCTGTCCTAGAAGACGAACCAAATAATCCAATTTATATGAGTAAATGTAAACCAAGGAGTTCGGTACTACCTTGGTGTCCGTGCTTATAGATACCATATCTTCGTATGGTATATAGAGTTTGTTGGTTTGTCTGGGATAAATTCTTAAAGTACTGCATAGTGATCTTTCATAAAATTATAAAAATGTATGCTTGTACGTGAAGAAAATGTAAAAGTGGGTGACGATAAACTATTCTAGGCACAATTGTAAAAATATAATGCATCTCGTAAACTGCAAAATAATAATAATATAACTCCATCTGCTCATCCGGTAGAGTGTTGCGTATACACAAAGGAGCTACGAGCAACTCTCCAAGTTGCTGGCAGATCAACCGAATGCTCCCCGAAGTCTCAATGATTTGAGCAACTTTCCTGATGTCCCTCTATAGAAAACACTGCAGCCTGCTTGCTGGCGTTGTGACGAGGCACTATGCTTTTGCTTGCTAAGCACTTAATTGTGTTGTGCATAAGCGACACAACATTCTGCGACGCTTGCTGTGGAAGTCATGACTACACCGCAAAGAACTTCTGCAAGTACTTGGTGCTGATATGATGGTGCTGGTACTTTTGGGACTTTATCGCTGAAGAGCTTACTCATCTTTGTTGAAAAGACTGGGCAATTTCAGTAAAAAGATCATATAAGAATTACAATAGACTAGTTCTTTTGTTGAGTTCCGATAGCAAAGAAAAGAAATGCACGAAATGCAAATGCAGTTGACCAAATTTGGTGGTGAAGCTTACCTGATGCTGACGTCATATTTCATAGGAGGGCTAACAGCTTATTTATCTAAAATCTATACTGCAAACAAAAGGTAATCATTAGAGCGGGTAGGAGAATTAAATATTGGGTGACATTGTTAGTGTTCGCTTCCAACTAAAACGAACAAAGTCGCGGTCCAAAACTTGTAAAGGGTCCGTAATCTAACGTTTTTTTTTTCAGCTAGTACTTATTTCGTGAACGGTAATACTTAGCTCATGTCTGATTTGATAGATAATTAGTTTTATTCTTCCGGTTAATAATGGAAAATAATTTCATTCAAATGGCTGCCTTGGCTGGCCATGCAGTAGCCTACACAATCGGTCCAATAATAGTCCAACGGTGTCAAATCGCAGCTCCGAGGTGGCAAAACGACATCAGCTCTGCGGCTGATAATGCGATCTTCAAAAACAGGGCGCAAAATATCGAGGGTAGCTTCGGCTGTGTGGCACGTAGCGCCGTCCTGTTGAAACCAAATGTTGCCAATATCCTATGACCCGAACTCTCCAAATTCTATTGTTCAATTATGTATAAATATGCTAGTCGCCAAAGGCAGCGAAGTAGAAAATAAGGAGAAGTTATCGGTTGCACTCACAGTGTCATCTCCGTTTTTTATTTATCGGTGCATTTTCTCTCCTACCTAGGCATATTGTGCATTGGTGCGATAGTGCCGCTGCAGGAAAATCGTATTCAATAACTTTTGAAAGTATCAAATCAATGGATATTCCATAGTGAAGAGCAGGGAATATATTTCTGTAAGATTGAAATTTGACATTGTCGCATAAAGTCGAAATTTGCCTTTTTACTATAAGTGTGTCTTAACTTACTTTCAAACCTTGAAAATTCTTCCTTAATCGTAGTCCCTAGGACGTCACAAATTAATACGGATTAATATCAAGAAAACGCACAAGGGGCAGAGGATTTAAGCCAACATACCGAACATTCCAGGCTGCTTTGTTTAGATGATGTCATTCTTTTATACTTTAGCTGTTTTATAGTTTTATCTCAAATCCTGTTTATCCAAATTCGATTTAGCAACAGCACGGGTGAAGAGCAGCTTGCCATCTGATGCCCAATCTTTTCAACGAATTTTGCCAAATTTAATTTCATGAATGCTTTACCAAATTTTTCTGTCAACGTTTTTCAATATTGATTTCCCTCATCTCAGATAAAATTCACGAAAGAAAAATCTCAACCCTTTCCATGAGTTGTTTGTCAAAAATTCAGTGCAAACGAATGCAAGGCACCTTTAACCAATACAGTATTACTCGTACGTACCTTACAGAACTAATAAAAAAACAAGGAAACACAATTAAAGAAGCGCTTTAAGAACTGCGCACATTTGACTGTCTTTTTGCTTGATTACAATTCGCGGGCAAAGGACATGGTTTTGTTAACTCCTTCGAGTTATGAAAGACTTGGTGGAAAGTAGAACTTTTGGTGCCATTCGGTACCACTACTCGGTGAATTGAAATTCATCTAAAAATGTCCTCTCATTAATAAGCCAACTCGTTTTGTTTTTACTTTACCTGCTTTACCCTAAGCCAGCAACACCAGCACCACCAGCAAAACCAGAACCAGAGCTAGCACCCATATGAAGCACCATTCATTTTCATTAACCAGCGTTACAGTGTCTAGGGTTTCTGGTAAACATCCTTTGCTTGGCTAGAAAACAAACACAGAAACTCATGTCCTTTGGTTTGGCTTTTAATCGACGTGAAATCAAATCAAATTACTCCCGCTCACAGTTTATCTCTCTGTGTGTATGTATTTTGGGGTAGGAGAATTTCTGTTGCATGACGGTTTGTTGCAACAGTTGTTGTCTGTCTAGGTCTACCGTTATTCCGCAATAAACACCCCATTTTAGTGAATGCTGTGGAGGTTATGCATACTATTATAGTTGGAAATTTTTCTATGTTTCAGCGAATGTTTGGGGACATATTCGTATTATTCGATTTTAATAGATTCACGGCAAAAGGGTTGAATCACTCGTGCTACAATCTTTAGTTATTAATATGCATTCACCCTACTGTCACCCCTAGCCAACTACCGCGACAAAGACGCACGACGTGGAAGCAGATGAAGAATGCTTGAGAATGCTAATATCCTTGGTAATTTATTATACTATCATATATGCATGCTATACGAAATGATGATTCCAGACGACATGGAAATTGATTTTTTTATGCTGTTTTGAAAAGCTTAGCTCTCCATTTTTGGAGGAATAGCGAAGACAAGCCAAGATTTTAGCCGTTAAGAGGCCTCATTTCTATGTCAAGTAGAATGATAATAGTTACTCGTATCTTGGACTGGGACACATGCTTCGGGAGTTAAATACTTATGCAAATTTTGTGGTGTATGAGTAGGTTTTTGATTATGTGGCATTAAATGCCATCATTTGTTAATACTGTGTATGTTTTAGATACTTGTATATATAGCCAGCTTAACGTACTCATTTAAAAGAGCTTGGAATAATAGCCCTTAATATTTATGTTATAATCAATTAATTTACGGTTTGCCTACGAGTACAATGCGGGGCTTGCTGCTAAAATACTGAAATTTATAACAGGCAAGCTATAACTGACCTTTTCCATACAAAAATATCGGCGATTAATTAATTTTTTATTAATTTTACAGAAATCTTACCAGTCCCGCTTAAAATAGATTTTGTTTCCTAACTTGAGGCTGCTTACATATATATATATTTATTACGAGTACAATCGTGAAAGTGAAAAGGTAGATGGAGCTCAAGCATCTTCGGACAGGTCCAGATTTTTAAAACAACATTGAAAACTTAAATGTAAGATCTGATTATGCCTATTGAGCTCAATTTTAAAATTCATAATAGATTTAGAGGGTGGCGCTGCCATATACTTCGAGGAATTAAAACTACAGACCTCATTTTTCTTTTTAATAACTTAACACTCATGACTTAACTTAACTTAACTTAACATAACTTAACAGTATGACTACTCTTAAAATGTCGGAACAAGTGTTAAGTTTTTCGGAATTGGATAGAGAGAGAGAGAGAGAGAAATATATTTGGGCTCAGTGGTTATTTCGCTCCATGGATGGCATCCAACATTTAATGCGGAGACTAAATTATTAGTGTAAATTGACTTGATGTTGTATTTAGGCAACTATTTACCTCACGAGATTTCAGTTGCCTGAAAAAATGTCTTTCGGTCACGCCTGGTATTGAACCATCCGAATGGGAAGTCAATACACTACCACTTGAGCCACGGGTGGATTATAAAATCTCGTAGAAATCCAGTTCAGAATGAGTATTCTCATTACACAAAGTCATAAAGTAATAGCTCTTTATGGGCTATTGGATATAAAGGGTTTTCCAATAGGGACTTGACAACGTTGAATTTAATTTGTGAACGCACTCTTTCACTAATCATCAAACTGTCACTGTCAATTTATTCAGTAAACTCAACATTTGCGTCATGGTAAAGTACACGAACGAGCAACGTCTGCAAATTATAAAAATTTTCTACCGAAATTCGGAGTCGGTGATTTTCGGTCGTAATTTTCGGTCGTAATTCTCGCCCTAGTAGACAGGCAATAACAAGTTTAGTGCAAAAATTTGAGCCTGCATATTCGTTGTGTGATGTTGCTGTGTCAGTGAGACAACGGGTTGGTCGAAGTGTCGAAAATATCGCTGCCGTTCAGGCATCCGTAGCAAACGATCCAAATCAGTCAATTCCACGGCGTTCTCAAGAATTGGGCATCGCTAAGACCACATTATGGCGTATTATGCGTAAGGATCTTGGTTCACACCCATACAAGATTAAGCTGACTCAAGAATTGAAGCCGATGGACCATTTAAAGCGACGTACGTTCTCCGATTGGGTTCTGGAGAAGATGCGCCAATATGATGAATTTCATCGCAAAATCATCTTCAATGACGAAGCTTATTTCTGGCTTAATGGGTTCGTCAATAAGCAAAATATGCGTTATTGGTCGGGTGAAAATCCACATGTGCTTCATCAATCACCACTTCATCCTCAAAAAATAACTGTTTGGTGCGGTTTGCCTGCCGGCGGCGTTATTGGGCAGTATTTTTTCGTCGACGATAACGATCGTCACGTTACTGTGAATGGTCAGCGTCATCGCGCCATGATAACCGATTATTTTTGGAACGAATTAGAAGATATGGACTTGGACGACATGTGGTTTCAACAGGATGATCCCACAAGCTAAACAGCACACGCTACAATCGATTTATTGAAGAGTAAGTATGGTGAGCGTGTTACCTCAAGAAATGGGCCAGTCGATTGGCGGCCTCGTTCGTGCGATTTAACGCTTGACTATTTTCTGTGGGGCTACGTTAAGTCATTGGTTTATGCCAACACGCCGACGACGTTGGAAGAGCCCAGAGCCAACATTGAACGCGAAATAGTGGCCGTTTCTGCCGAAATGTATGGCCGAGTCGTTGAAAATTGGGTCCAAACATGCCCGCGGTGGCTATATGAACAAAGTCGAGTTCCATTGATTGTACTTCAAACCGATAATAAATTTTTTGAAATATCTCAAGTTTGCGTTTTATTTGAAAAAAAATTTGTCAAGTCGTTATTGGAAAACCCTATAGTTGAGTCTGCCTCTATCTCATCAACTCAAAGCTCTCATACTTAGTGCTTGCTCTGCCATTGCTCTTCTCTGTATAATCTGTCCGAAATGAAAACAAACAAAAACTATTCAAAACAGGGCTTTTGTATACTGTAGGTACAGATATACTCTGCTATCTCTATTCATTCGACTCATACAAGCAACAGAATGCAACCCCTTTAGTATGTATAATCTGAACATTGGAGAGGGATTAGCCCATTAAGCAATTTTAGGGCTAACATAATTCGTATATGTATTACATATTTAATTCCAAAATGTGACAGAAGTAAATATATGCCTTAAACTTCCGAAATGAGACTCTTCGAGACTTGACAGTTTTATATTATGTTTATTAAGTGATGTACGCCGAACTCAATGGACACTATTATGAAAAGAATTCAGAACGAGTCTAAGTCTAGGAATGCACATCTGATTCTGATAGTACCTAGTTCTGGCGATATAATTACGGTGTGGTGTATCATAATCATAAAAATTTCAAAGCAACAACAAAAAATAAATGCATACTGCCAACAATAACAAATTAAAAAAAGAGGCATTCTATTATCTGATTATTAAATGTGGCGAGAAAATATTTGGTAGTTAGTGATAGGCCACAGCGTGCGTTGAAACAAGGTCAAACACATGTAAATATGTCTACATCATATAAACCTCCACAATCTGGCCTGTCTCATTGGTTCTCGTTGGATGGATGTGTTATTGCCTGTTTTAGCGGCAACTTTTCCTACTCAAGTAAGAAGATAGCTATAGAAAAATCTTCATTAAACATTCATACAACGACTTGTATATTGTTACTAAGTGAGAAATCTAATTTTTTTTGTAGCTTATTTATTCTTAAAACTCTCTTTAATACTCATAAAGCGACGGCACCAGTTTAAACTACATTTTTGAGATACATTTGTATAATAAATACAAAAATAATAGGTAATAACAAAAATAAAAATGTCAATCTGGTGGACGGCCTTGGCCAAACCTAATATTTAAGATATCAACGAAATGTAACTAAATATTTTTTACGAAATAAAGTCAATAAAACTAAAAAAAAAAACCTAACTATTAAATACAAGCGCAATCCTGCGTTTATACACTTTTTGTTTTATTTCAACTAATCACAATGTATTTTTGTAATTTTTTTGAGTCTTTGGACACTTATTAAAGCTTATTAAAGCCATATTTTAATTCTAGACCTTAAACCAAGTAAATTCATTTAAATTCAAAAAAATCAAAGGCAGTCGAAGGGGTTGAATATATTGCGGAATGCCCGTAGCATCCTACACCTCGGTTCAAGGTTTCTGTAGTTTGATGGATGAGGACTGAGTCAGGAGACGTTGCATGTCTAAGATCACGAGGAATGTGTTACGGGAGTTAAGGTACGGTAAACGGGAATATAAATGTTTCAAGCGAGAATCTGATGTACAAAGAATGTGTCGGACACATTTCGGCTTACAGAAAACGACTATATACCTTAAAGTTTCAGCTCGTCTCCGTATGGCTGTCTGTTCAGGGTGTGTACAGCTACTACCTGGAGAATATGGGTGGTGTAAAGGGGTCACTTTACTAGCATACTCCAGAGGACCGCGAATGAAAATTATATAAATAGATCTGGCGATATTATCAATGAAGAAACGAAAAGTAAACTCTTTTTCACAAATGAAATCAAGATAACGCTGTTCAGTTACTAAGGGAGCGAGCTGATTAAGAATTGACTAACTCTGATGTAAAGTTGAGAGATGCTTACGAGTGTATGCTATTGCTTTGCACTTATTCACATTGAAATAAACATGGTCTTTCGGCATCAGTGTAAAACGGTCAGAGAAAGATCGTCGGAACATTTTCATGTCATCTGCGTGAACAGAGATAAGCAAGTAAATTTCTGTGATGCAGTCAAAGTCACTAATTGTCAGCATAAATAATAAGGGAACTAGAATCCTGCTTAAAGGAGTCTTCGGTGATCTTATTAATAGGATTCAATTCATATTATAAAGATCGATTGAAGGCCAAGAGCCTTTAATTGAAAAAAAATATTTTTGTGAGAAATTAAAAGACAGTTGAAACAATTCTTACTGCATTTGTATGTATATTACATATAAGAGAAGTATATTCCATAAATAAATTATGATAATCGAGAATGTTAAAAATATCGTAATTATAGGTAGTCTCGTTAAGCATTTGTCAACATTCTGATGCGGTGGCCATAGCTTAAGTGGTAGTGTATTTTATACAGTTGAGTGTTCAGTTCTTTAATAAAAAAGAATCTCATAACTTATCATATTGCATCTTACACTGCATTCGTTAATCGGCTGGCAGAAGTGCGAAAGTATCTCGGGTTTCAGAAATAGCTAAACTGTTACATAATCGTTCAGTGATTAGATTACCGATAGAACGATTACAAGTCAAATTTAATGCTTCGTTAACCCATCCGTGACCAATAAAGTCGAGCGGCTGGTTGATTAAACACCGCATTACGATTATTTCAAACGGATAGCGATCATCATGATTACAACCGTGTTCGAATTATCCATTCGCACCGCATAGAAAAATGCATTTAGAATGCATGTCCAATAATTAGATCGGAATTAGAATTAGAAAACCATTTGATCTTGAAGCGATGAGTATAAATCAATTAATTTGCCCAAGGTGTGTCAATATTACACGAGTGGCGCGTTAATTACATATATAAACAGGGAGGTCTGTGGGGGAGAATTTATGCACGTGCCCAAGGTGTATATACACAGCTGGTCAGAACTTTGAGGCCTGCCTAGACAACTGACTTCATTCATGCATGGAGATTGAATTTTATGTACTACATTGGGTTTTCACCTAGGTAAATAGTCTGTCTAGAATCTCAGTTTTGGAATATACTATTTCAATGCTGGAGCAATATACCACAGGCAACACTCAATGTAAAGCTGGGTTTTTCGACGAAAAATCGGTTATAGATATATTTTTCTTTTTGTTATTAAATTCTATTACGTTTAACACAAAACAAAAATATTTTTCTCCTTATTTTGGTTTCATATATGTTCCCCGTTCATTTTATATAGTTATTATTCCATTAAAGAATTTTTTGCTAATGTTAGATTTTGTCTTTCGTTCGAGCACTGTGGGCGGCCTCAAACTTTTGGCCTGCAGTGTACGAACACTTGTTCAGTCGTGCTCACAAGAAAAAACCTACCCAGGACTGTTAAAAAAGTTAAAACCTCCAAAACTGTTGACATTTTAGACAAATTGTGTTATTGCTTTTATTGATTTTAAATTGATCCCTTCATCCGATCAGATAACCACCAAGTGCTCTTCAAGGATGCCTTATCGTAGATGATAAAATTTGGTAAAGTCTAAAAAGTTTCAAATTGATACAAATTATTGTTTATGAAATGAGTTAATACAGCACCACCAAAAAGCCTTAGTAAACTCTATGGCAGGTTCGAAAGCAGATAATTCAGTTGGTTCAATTAAAATGCTGTCAAATTTTGGATCAACAGGACCAACAAATGTGGAAGATAACTCAATTTCCTGAACAAGCAGAAGTTATTGTAATATTTACCGTAGTATCTACTAATTTATTTAATGTATTGTTTGCCTGACTGACGGCTTTCCATATGCAATATACGTTTCAAAGGAAATTGTAAATAGTCTTTGAAAAGCTGTTTCTGTAATAGGTAGGTTTCACTCTTAAAAAAACAACTCATCATTTATAGTGACATTTTGTTTAAATCATTGTAACGACTTTCTGAAGAAAGATCGATTGACTAAAGGAGCATTCAACCCAAATACTTCAATTGACAGGGTCGTCGCTAAAAATTTGTCATATTTGTATCACACCATAATATTGCAATTTTTGTGGCATTTGGTGTTGCTTAATAAATCATATTGTGATAGCCCCGGCAGTAACTGAAAAAAAAAAACAAAAAATATTCATTCAAAAAGTCTCATAAATCAAAGTTCCGAATTGGTCAACATATCGTACAGTCCAAAAACCAAAGCAACTCCACATTAAAACAATTTGCATTCCAATGCAATTTTTTCCCTGCAGTTAACCGAAAAAAAAAAATTCCAAGATATGCATCCTTCACTCCCCTTGCGGTTTATGCTGCCTCCACCAACCACATTTTGACCACAAAACAAGTGATTTTTTCAGATATGTACTCATACTCATCTGTGAGAGGGTAGGACTTCCACGTTAAGCGTGACAGACATGGGATTCCGGCTCCTTTGGCGGACTCCCACTCACGCATAATTTAATTTGTCGAAACCACCACTTTGGATGAACACGTCACTCCTCTTTGAGGACGTGCATCTGTACATTATAAAAACTGGAACACAAATCAGAGATTCAACAGCGAGGACGAGTAATTCAACTAATAGGAGGAGAATGAATTCTGCATGGGAGATGATCCATTCAGAAGGGTATGTTGTTGTCAACTTTTTATTTACTTTTTTCCATTTTTTAATTTCATACGACTTTATCAGTTCAAAGTGATTAAAAATTATGAGTCACCAGAGGGAGCATTGATTTTTTTTTATTTTCTCTCTAACACCCTGCAATACAATAAATGGATTTCAGTGACCCTGAGAGAATTTCAGATTTTTATTGATGTTGCATTCATCATGCAGTGGTGTGTGCAGTACAACTCCCAGCTCCCAACAAATTCGTTGACATTGACAGAGTATCAGAGATTTTTCATATAACAAAAAATAAAAAAATGATATTCATTCATTCATTCAATGCGGAAGAACAATACGAAACCATTCCTGTATAATTTGGTATCCACAAAAGGAAAAAACGTATTGTAAAGTCACGAATTCTTTCGGTGCTACTTAAGGCACGATCATTCGATTAGTACAAGTTATGCCTTTGGCATCGGAGAGACAAATCTATTCAGGTGGTCATAAGTGCCTAACACGACACAATAATGATCGGCAATCTTTGAATCATGATCATTTCGTGATCTTTGAAAGATAGGTGCCCAATGTCTGTGCATGGCGCTATGTAATTTGGATTAGATAGACCAAAATAACATTTCCAAAGGTAGATGAACATCAACTTAACCCCATAGAGGTATAAGTCCATGTGAATATAACACCTAAGGTATGATGTGGACATTTTCCATTTTATATCTCTGCCATTATTCATTTAAAAGTTGTGGCACACTAAATGAAAATTAATATGTTATGAGTATAAATGTCATGTATGGTATATTACCATATAGGGTCAATTTTTAGTGCTCATAATTAAGACGCTCGTGCCTATCCAATTAGATTTTTATTAAACATAGACTTTGGTCTCATAGGAGGCGACTGACGGAACCATATGTTGAACTTTGAGGTAGGGCGAGTTCGATACTCGGATCATCAGTCGATAATAAAATCCTTTGGAATAACCATTTAGTAAGAAGTTTAAGTAAATGTCTCCCTTACCAAAATGGCGAGAAAAGAAAGTAATCATGAATAGACAAAACCTTGAGCAACTTTTTGGAACGAAGTTCGTACATAGAGTTTCGGCAGTTAGGACATATGATTGAGACGGCGTATCAAGCAGGAGTAAATTGCACGAGAAGGAAATGTCTTAACGACAAACTATAGTTCAACGACGACTACTAAGGACTTCCTTAGGGGATTATATGTTGCAGCAAACACAAAATATAAGAATTTATTATAAAAAATAGAATGAAATTGCAATATCAACTCGAAGTGAAAAACCTTGCCACGTATAAAAATTCAGCTGACTTTTGGAAATGCGTTGCGAAGCTTAATGGCAAAAAGTTTATTATCATGAGACTTTAAGGCCTCATATACTTTTTTTAACACTTTAGCCAACTTCTGAATCCAATAACTGATAACTAACTATGCACAACCAGCCTTTGTCAGCGAAAAATTGGATGCCCCAATTACTGTGACAGATATAGGTGCAGCATTTAAGAAAAGCATCTGGATCGGATGGAACCCTTACAGAATTTTATAAATACGGAACACCTAAGCTGACTAAGACACTAGAAGCCTTATTTAATAATGTCTTGGAGCATGGCGTGGTGCCGCAACAGTTCAAAGAAACCCTGTTCTCGGTGTTCAAGAAAGGCTGCAGGTTCCAGCCAATCAAATACAGAGGCATACCATTGTTGAATTCATTTTATAAATTATTTACAAACATCCTTCAAAAAAATCAACTTCAAAGATAAACACTAATGGTCTACTTAATGGATTCCAAGATGATTTTAGGGCAGGATATTCAATGGTCGATCAGATATTCGTTCTCCAAAGCCTCGCGGAAGCATACGAGTAGGTATATAGTGCAACGTAAACAATTATATGTTCTTTCTTTTTGGCCACTTTAGAGCAGATTTTGACTCTATAGACAGAGGTGCTTTAATGTGTAAACTATTTGCAATGGGACGGAGAAAATTCTTTGTTTTGATTTAAAGCGAACAAAGGGGTTAGACAGGAATGCACTTTAGGCCACTATTATTTACACTCTTTATAGATGACATTGTCGAGGAACTTCCGGGAGATGTTGAGTTTGCAGGGATAGTGATAAAGGCGCTACTTTTTGCGGACAATATTGTTATGATGGCCGGGGACATTGCAGCGTATGATATGGTGGAAGGATGTGTAGCAATGAGAAATGGTTTCTGAATGGAGAACAGATCGAAATAGCAAAAGAGTAACATGAAACGACACTTGAGATGCAAACTGTAAAAGGCCTATACCACGACAAATACCACGTGGAGGAAGTGTTTTGCTAACAAACATAAAGCACATAGCAGTAAGTTTCGTGCTTTCAAGCAGTCGCCAGGGGCTGGCCTTCCGTCATTGGCTACAAAAATGTTAAAATTACAGGTAGACTATATAAAAGAATTCAATGTGCACTCGGAGAAATGCAAAACGAGTTGGTACAGCAAATGAAGAGACTTAGCCCACTAGTGTAGACTAAGACTAGATTTGGAGGAAGCAAACGGTGAATCATAATAGCCAAAGCTATATCAGTTAATTGCAGTAGTATATTTCAACTTCAGACAGCAATTTGAAAGAAAAGCATCGGAGTCACTACATCGATAAATTTGTAGTCAGCTGAATTATAATTTGGAAGAGCGGAACTACATCCACAAAATAAAAACGGCCAGGAAATACCTTTTATGATAATATTGCGAGTGGAACTACTCCCAGAAAATTATCAACCACATAGAGTAGATCGATAGATCTTGTGTAATTTATGTAATATGGCCGCAAAATCATCGAACTAAGTCTAACTATCCTGTTCGCTTATTGTAAGGCAGCGTTGGCCTACCATCAAAGAATTATAACGGAGTGCAACTTATATTAGAACAAAGAGAAAAGCAATTGTTTAAAAAAATTTGTCAACTGATAGACGGCTTATTGTCATGCTTTTATCGATTTCTGATTTCTGTGAAATTTATATAAACTAAGTAAGTAATAAAATCAAATTTAATCTAGTCTAAACCTAATCAATCTAATAAATCTAATCTAAGCATTCGACACGGTGGACCACTTTCTCCTCTGTAAGAAGCTGCGGTATGAATTTGGATTTTCGTCTCTGACAGTCAAACCCTTGAATTCATACCTCTCGGGCCGTCAGCAATGTGTGACAGTAGGAAGCCAAATGTCTTCGTTTCTTGGAGTTCGAGGGAGAGTTCGACAGGGTTCGAACTCCCACAACTTGTTAAACATTGTACTGCCCACATGTTCGCTGACGACGTCCAATTATACTTGTGCTGCCCGCTGGATATGCTCAGTATTGCCATTGAAATGGTGAACGAATATCTTGAGAGCATACAGCAGTGGGCCCTCAAACATAATTTATCACTGAATCCAGTGAAGTCCAAAACACTCTGTATTTATAAGTAATCACTAGATACTACCACATTTCCACCAATAAAATTAGGGCCGTCATCCATAGAATACGTCACGAAGTATCGAAATCTGGGTATTGTTTTCAACGATACTCTTACCTGGACAGATCATGCTGCAATTACAATCGGAAAGGTATATAATGGTCTTCGACTGCTATGGGCAACGCAAAATCCTTTGCCGATCAAAACTAAGATGTTACTTGTTAAGTCCGTTTTATTACTTATATTGCTATATAGTTGCGAAGTTTTCTGCCTTGTAGACTATAATACTAGGCGTAAACTAAATGTCATCTACAGCAACCTAGCAAGATATGTTTTTAGTAAACGATACTTCGACCACATATCAAGTATCTCTCTACAAATAATGCGCCTCAGCTTCGACAACCTCATTAAATTTAGAACGCTGATCCTCAGACCCAAAAGCCTGAGTATTTGTATAACAGATTAAATTCTGCGAGTTCACAAAGAACAGCCATCTTTATTCGGCCCCGATCCCATTGCTTGTAATCTGAGCGCTCATTCTTCGTCCATGCCACTCTCCTATGGAACTCATTACCCATTACACTAAGGAGAACCACAAACACAAGCACATTTAAAACCTATCTTTTCCAACACCTGGCCAGTGATACATAAATAAAAATTTGTTAAATGTTATATATTTTTATTGTTTTTGTTATTAATTCATTTTTGTAGTTTCCAATTAAATTAATTATATATATTCACCCATTTATATTGTTAAATTTGCTTTCGAACCTACAATATTTGTAAAGCCTACAGTTAAAGCCTATAGTTAATAAGATGTAATCTTAGTGTGTAAATATTCTTTAAATAAATCAATACAAAATACAAATACTTTAGATTTTGATAGAAAATATTATTAGCCCTACTGAAGTACTTTAGGTTTGAGATTTATCTCAATTTCCACCTTTCATAGAGTTACCACTTCCACGATTGTTATACGATATACGATATATTTTCCACTTGTGTCAATGTATGTATGTGTCTTTGCCCGCGCCATAGAGAAATTCTAGCAAGGTTAAGATCTTATGAAGGACCTCTTTGGTCTTTCGAAATACGGATTGATAATATAATATTTTGTTAATCTAAAACTTAAATATGATTGGCCTATTACAAATTGTATTCTTCTTTCGATTTTCGAAAACTAAGTAGACAAACTCCCGCCCTACGTAACATTGTAGCATTGTTTACCTGTAAATGCTGCCTAGCGGAGTACAAATATGCTCGTCTGCATGTCATATGTTTACCAATACTGTGAAAAGTACGCATATTTCTTACTTATTGTCTTTTTGAAAGGGTCAAGACTTATAAATCTTTCCTTTTCAATTCACGCTTCTCTGCTCTTATCTCGCGCAGTTATCCGGCACTGCATACGATGTGTCAAAAAGCATCTGAATCTTGGAAAGATATACCATACAAATAAATATAGTGAATTATTATTTACTAACGATTTTTTAGAATGCTTTCTTTGCTATTGTCAGCCGGTTTCTTGAATTTGTGTTAGGCAACTAAAACATGCGCTTGTGGGTTAGGGCAATTCTTATCCAAGAAAATATTGGCAGGCGAAACCTTAGATTCACGATCAGACTTAGAATCTACTCTGAATACTTTTCATGCACATCAACTCCACGTTTTCCCAAAACTTCAAAAGCTGCTAGGTGCAGAGTGATGAAATCTATAAAATACTATATACTGTCAATATTTGCTTCTAAATCTACTCAGTTTTTTTTATATATTGTAGTTTGTATACTCGTAGAGGGAAATATTCAAATACAGTGGCCTGTTTTTTAATATTAATTCAGATCAATTTTAAACGCAACACAAGTCAGCGCAGACAAACGGAAAACATTCATTCATGCGGAGGTCGCAATGGCACCAAACCAATTTATTTTTGCATTGTTTATATACTTTTAACGATTCGAACATCTGTTCGCCATTAAAATAAATCACAAATCGTAAAAAGAAATGGACAAAAAAAATCAACCAAAATAAAGAAATAAATAATAGAAATAACCACAAGATCGGAAAAGATCAAACCATTCAGTACGCTGCAATAAAGCGTACAAGTGTGCACATATGTATCTCTGAAAGTTTTTATAGATACTTGTTGTTGCCACTGCTGACCCATTAGCTCAGATGCAGCAAGTGATTGTGACTACGACTTAAGCGCCTGAATGGGGAATGCGTGAGAGTACTCGTATCTATGAAATACATTCGAACAAGAGAAATAGATTAATTATTCGATTGGACCATAAGGAATTCGAATCATTTCGCTTGCCGCTACGCGGCGAAAATCAAAATCAAAAGTGAACGCACGCATTATGATAGTAGCCCGAATGCATTTATCAGATACGAGTATCTCGATCCATCACATATGTACCATATGTAAACGCATCCACCATTCATGAATCATTTAAATTGAGCGAAGCGCGTGCTGTTGCCGTTTCGTTCGGCTTACTTGACAGAGCCGCATGACAATTGCCCGCATCTAAAATAGCTATGATATGGGGGATGGTGTTGACAATTGAATCGAGTGATTGATCGACACAACGATCCATTTAACGAGACGAGTGCGAGTACGATGCCAATTGGTGCTGCTCTATTAAGTATCGAGCTTCAGCTTCTACTACATAATTTGTCGTGTTGGTTTATTAATTACTTTGATGATGAGTTATGCTAGATAGGAGGGTGGTACTATTGGACAGCAATGGGGTGGAAATTTGTATAACTAAAAATTATTCATAATTGTTATGTTTGCATACCATTTGAAGTTAATTTCAAACTCTACGATTATCAAATTTAATGCATTTGTCATTTGTCGTAATATATTTGTAAACCCATTGTCAAGAGCATTGACTTTTGTGTGGGAGGCTCTAGGCCTCAACTATTTCGTCCTGTTTTAAAATTAAGACACTATGTGAGGCAAGCCAGGAAGTATGTTGCCGTTTCGAGTATGTTGTTTGGCACAGAAAGTTAGCGGAGAGCAAAGATTATAGATTACAGTAATAATTAAGCACTAAAGAAGAATTAAGAAATCTAAATACGTAAACCATGTTTCTGACTTTTAGCATTTACTTCACGAATACTCAGTCCCAAAAACAAAATAACAAATTATGTTTCTGTCTCATGAATTCAAAGCAGAAAATAGCTCTTTTTTATAATAAATGGTTATCAGGCCATCGGGAATCGGATGTCCTTGTTAAAAAAAAGACATTGCCTTGAATATTTTAAACATTCTCAAGTAAGGATACAAAAATGGTTGACTACTACGTCGAAAAACTGAAGCACTGTTTTTTGTATACCAGAACAAATGTCGACGTTTTAAGCCACAGAAAAAAAATCCGTCAGAATAAGTAGTGAAAAGCCTTTTCTCAAACTTTTTCCAAACAAAACGATATCGGCAGACCCTTCTAATTGTGGCAAAGGGTGTAAAATTTAGTAACAACGTTTCAATAATCACCTTCGAAGAAGGCAAATAAATTAGAAAATTAGTTCCAGTGTTAGAAAGTAGCACTCGGCTCAAAATAACAAAATATTTACTTCACGTAGATGAATAATTGATCCCAATTTAGCCAAATAAACATAAATTCAAAAATTTTATCAAATTTACGAAATTCAACCTTAGCATCTTAGAATCGCCTCAACATTAGATCTTGGCTGAGTTCTACCTTCATTTCATGTGTGGGCACCATTCCCTTTTGTCACCCTCGCCTTATAAACATACCTTTTCGGTATAACGACTCCATCCGGTCCTTTAATCAAAACGACACAGAGTCAAAGGACGGACATTAACATAGGAAACACAACAATCCGAACAAAACAAGAATCGGAAGTCGAATGATGATACACACTACACACATATTATAGTTTACGGTGTTTGAAGTGTTCCGGCCATTTTTTCGAGTGGACACTGTTGACTATGTTGCGTTTCAGGTTTCATACGAAAATGTGGGTGAAATGAAAAAAAAAACATATCATATCAAGCACTCTCTAATCATGAGCCTCTTTTTCTAGCGCAATTATCACCCTATTGTGCATTTTGGCACCGTACCGAAATGGGCACATGCAGAGGAAAATACAAAAACACATGCATATACTCGTACCTAGCTACAGATCGGAGAATGCAGGTGCCTTGACAGGCAGATTATCCATCTGCCAAGACAATTCTAATGGATTTCGCACCAGATTTTCACCCTCACTTTTGACAGTGACATGGATTTTGAATAAATTACCATCTAAGAATATCATCTGCCACCCAACAGCGATTGTATTCATATCGTGTAAAGTTTTCTAAATACTTGTTAGTCTGCACGGCTTAGTGTCTACTATGCCAGCAGTGGGCTACAGGTGGCAATGATGCCAATCACTACTTCAACAAAAACACTCTGCAAGTAGATGTCTAAATGTCAAACATACGTGGTGTATGGTAGTAACACAATTTTAAATAGCCACCAATAGTTTTTAGCTTAGTTTAGATCATGTTAGCATGATTGAAAGCACTGAAGTCAGTGGGTGTGACAACAAATTGTTCGCATTGGTAATTTGCATGAGATGTCTGAAGGCATTGAGAATGAATATTGATTACTTCATCTAGAAATCATTGTAGGATTGTTGGGTTATTAGCATAGAACAGCGTATTGAAAAGCTTTCGAGGGAGTAATCTATTTTATAACATTTAACGAATTCAATGACGTGATCACGGATCCAGCGTAAGTTTATTTTACGCGACGCAAATACTCAAGCGATCCTGTGATTGAGTGGTGAGTAGTTTTGGAATATCGATTGCTTAAGTCGAGAGTGGATCAAATCAATCTAAATGTCAGAATTAGATGGATGCTGGTATAATATGTAGTTGTTACAGAAGTACAGATATTTGTGGATATAATTACTTTGATGGGCTTGCATTGCCTTCTTACCGTTGATGGAGATCACAAACCCAAGATTTTTCAACAAAGTTACAGCATTATATTAGATACATATGTATGTAGTGCAAGCGGTTCAAAAATACATTGTAGTTGGTTGACGATTCGAATAGTGTACGGACAATCAAATTTTGACTTGTTTGCTTGCAAAAATCATAATTCTTAAACGAATAAAGATATTGTGACAGTTTAGTTTTTCTGCTTACAGGAAATTCCCAGGGCTATGAAATTAGTGAATTTTGAGAAAAATGTTTCACAGGGTGTTTCAGAATCTTCTACTGAAATAGGACTTTCTCACCACAGGACATACACATAATAGTTTACTTTAAAAATATTCTAAAGTCCATGATTGAAGTAATAACAGGGTATCTAAAAGCTAATCTGAGCAAAACCATGGTGGTAAACGAACCATTTTATATTTTTTTTTTAGTTGTATCAAAATAATATTTCAGTGATTAATTTTAAGCTCCTTTTGACAATTCTATAAGTAGTAACGATTGACACTCGATTATATTTTGACTATGCGCTAAAATTTTATGAAGAGTAGGCGTGAGTTATTTTTCGGGATAATATTATCCCGAGCTGCGACCTCTGATTCTTTAAAAAATCTCCTCGGAGTATTTCCAACGTTGGTATTTCCAAATCCTTGTTTTGGTCTATCGACATCGAGCCCAATCTCATCTCGAAAATGCTTTTGTAGATCTTGATTTCTTGTTTTTTCTGCCTCCTTGATTCCAATAGATTCATCAACATCCTCTGTATATTCAAGTTTTGAAATAAATTCCATGCACCTGATTCTTGCATATAATGGAAAGATTCCATATTCGCAGTTATGTTCGTCATCATTTGATTCATCTTGGTTGTTGAAGTTTTTTACATATGGGAGATGACCGCGTTAACTTTGACAGAACTTATAAAATGCATAAAAACTGAACTAAAAATTGACTATCTGTCAATCATAGTTAAAAGCAAATCGTGGTTGACAACTGTCCCCATTTCGTCATTAACTTTATATACAGTAGGGTGAAGATTAACAATTTGACTTTTGATATCATTACTGTGTTTCTTTATGAGTTCTCCAGTGTCCTTTGCATATTGGAACATTATGGGTCGACAAAAAAATGTACTGATGATGGAGGTATCCTCGTACCTCCAATGTTCACAATTTAAACTGTTAAGCCTCAGTGGAATAACTGAGGCCATAAGCATGTTTGCATTTTTTTTCACCATCTGGTGTATTTATATTTTGCTTGTAGGCACCTTGCACAGATTATCCATCACAGCCCCACTTACTTTGTAATGTAAGAATTCTTAGAAGTGCAATTAATTCCCCCTCACTTGGGCTTTCTAAATGTCGCCTTGCAGTAAGATCCATCATGTCTGGAAGTTTCACTCTAGCTGATATTTCCGTGATTTCGTAATTTCCTGGAACTGCCTTTTTTTGGCTACTGTTGCAATTCTGTAAGGTGGAAGCACACCTATTATACGTTGTGTTTTCTCATGGAATTTCTCAAAATCTTATCTTATATTTTCCTTTTGCCAGGACCAAATCCATAAACAAAGCCAATGTATTATCACTATTTTCTTCTTTTGACTCGCAGTGGACTTGCCAGAGACTGTCTTGGGTAGATCAGCTTTCATCTTTTCATTATCACTCTTTAATGCTAAATCATTAAAAAGATCTTCAGTTGTTATGTTTTCGTTGCCATTTATTATTTTTGTTATGTGGAGAACGTAAGCGCTCAGTTATTGATTTCCTTGGCTTCCGCTTGATGACCTTGATATACTTTTAGATATGGAGACAATTTTCTGATTTCTTGGTTTTTTTTTTTAATCTTTGCTCCATCTATAGGCTGCGACCCATTGATAATAATTTCTTTTAAAAATCGGACAAAATTTCTGCTGACAAATTTTCATCGGACAGATGGTAATCATTTTTTAGGGCACATATGAACTCTGTTTTATTCCAGACCTTGGCAAAAATCTATAATAAATTGTTGCACGAAATGTCCATTTTTCCGATTTGACTAATATTATCTAACACAACCGTTTGCTTTAATGGTGTAATTCTTTTTTCTTCCAATTGGAACAAACCAATAATAAATGTTCATTACACATTAGGAGAAAAATGAAAATTTGGGTTTAAGCACAGATGCTATAGTTTATCTATGCATCTGTGGTTTGAGTCTATAATTTTGCACAGCGCTGTACTAGTACTTCTCCAATGAGAGAGAGAGAGAAAGAGAAAAAACAAATTGGCCGACCTCTTCAAATCAAATCTCTCCAGCACAAAGGGATGCGCCTGAGTTTTTAAGTAAAGGGTTTTCCAATAGGGCCTTGACAACTTTGAATTTAATTTGTGAACGCACTCTTTCACTAATCATCAAACTGTCACTGTCAATTTATTCAGAAAACTCAACATTTTCATCATGGTAAAGTACACGAACGAGCAACGTCTGCAAATTATAAAACTTTTTTACCGAAATTCGGAGTCGGTGACTGCAACTTTAAGAGCGTTAACTCCTATTTTCGGTCGTAATTCTCGGCCTAGTAGACAGGCAATAACAAGTTTAGTGCAAAAATTTGTGTCTGCATATTCGTTGTGTGATGTTGCCGTGTTAGTGAGATAACGGGTTGGTCGAAGTGTCGAAAATATCGATCCAAATCAGCCAATTCCACGGCGTTCTCCAGAATTGGGCATCGCTCAGACCACATTATGGCGTATTTTGCGTAAGGATCTTGGTTTACACCCATACAAGATCAAGCTGACTCAAGAGTTGAAGCCGATGGACCATTTGAAGCGACGTACGTTCTCCGATTGCGTTCTGGAGAAGATGCGCCAAGATGATGAATTTCATCGCAAAATCATCTTCAGTGACGAAGCTCATTTTTGGCTCAATGGGTTCGTCAATAAGCAAAATATGCGTTATTGGTCGGGTGAAAATCCACATGTGCTTCATCAATCACCACTTCATCCACAAAAAATAACTGTTTGGTGCGGTTTGCATGCCGGCGGCGTTATTGGGCCATATTTTTTCGTCAACGATAACGATCGTCACGTTACTGTGAATGGTCAGCGTTATCGCGCAATGATCACCGATTATTTTTGGCCCGAATTGGAAGATACGGACTTGGACGACATTTGGTTTCAACAGGATGATGCCACAAGCCACACAGCACACGGTACAATCGATTTATTGAAGAGTAAGTATGGTGAGCGTGTTATCTCAAGAAATGGACCTCGTTCGTGCGATTTAACGCCGCTTGACTATTTTCTGTGGGGCTACGTCATTGGTTTATGCCAACACGCCAACGACGTTGAAAGAGCTTAGAGCCATAGAACGCGGAAGAGCGGCCGTTTCGGCCGAAATGTGTGGCCAAGTCGTGGAAAATTGGGTCCAACGAATCGACCGCTGCAAACGTGTCGGCGGTGGCCATAGGAACAAAGTCGAGTTCCATTCATAAATGTTTTGATTGTACTTCAAGCCGATAAATCTCAAATGGTTTGCGTTTTATTTAAAAAAGAAGTTGTGAAGTCCTTATTGGAAAACCCTTTACTTAAAAACTCAGGCGCATACCTTTGTGCTGGAGAGATTTAATTTGAAGAGGTCAGCCAATTTGTTTTTTCTCTCTCTCTCTCTCTCTCTCTCTCTCTCTCTCTCTCTCTCTCTCTCTCTCATTGGAGAAGTGCAAAATTATAGATGCTATATATATTTACAAGTACATAGGAATTAATTCTCTGTTGAATTTAAGTCGGACCTTTTTTTAATTCTCAAGCTAAAATCCAAAAAGTGTGACGGAAACAGTGTATCGAAAAACATTAAATTTAGTAGTTTAAAACAATTTTTAAAAAATACTGCGATTGTTTTTGCCTTTACAAATAAACGGATATACCACACACAGTGGAAAGGGAATGATGTCATCGAGTCGTGGAAAAACGCACATGTGTAACAACTTTTTAAACAATTTCGACAACTGGCAACTCCATTTGAATTATCAATTTCTTCTCTTTCTAACGAATACTCATGGGTGACGTAGATATTTTCGATCAGAACATTCAAAACCATTCCACCCAGTGTATGTTGCACGAGCCAACAATGATGATTAGATAAATCTTCATTTTTTTTACCGATGCACGGTTTGCACTTAAGCTTAATCTAGATCAAGATTTATCCCTATACTATTTGAGAGTTTGTATTGGGAGGTTTTCAAATCTTTAAGACAAGCGGCTGTAACTTAAGAACGGCACATCGACCAATAGGGACCAACAAAAGTCAAGTAAAATGAATAAGCCCAAAAAATAACTCTTCTCTTTCAAGAACTTTAACTTTAACTATCATATAAAGGCGTACTTAATTTATTTAACTCATGGAAGGAGATGAGTTATTATATCCTGAAGCCGTTTTATGTATAATGAAAGAGCAATGCAAAATTTAATTATGAAGTTGATGAAGCTAGTCATAGCGAACGATTGTGACTCATCGTGTCATCAGAAATCGTGAGAACGTCAATGATAGGCAGGTACGAGTACTTCGCCAAACAAAATGATTAATAATATGACAGTTTTAACCTCAAGGCAGGTGTAATACGTTGATGTCAGATGATTGACATGGATGACATGGATGATTGGCATCCACTGCTAATTTTACTCAGAGCTTCTTCTAAGGCTGTAACATATTTTGTAGATCAGGTTGATGTGACTGTCGGCCAAGAAAATAACACAGACCAATTTTAGGTTTATTATGTGGATTCTAGGAACCGTTTCTCTCTGCTCGTTGAACCAACTTAAGATTTGAATAATTCATAATAGACTTCTAATGACGGTATTAGAAGGCATTTGAAGATCATTGAGGTCGCTATGCTAGAAAGCCTACAGGATGCACAAATTAGTCAACTCCTATCCCGATATCTGCTATGTACTAATATGTTCTCTATTAAAGAAGAAAAATCCTAACACATCTTGTTTTTGTCAAATCTGTTGTTAATCTCTCTATCTGTTGAACCACGCTTAACATAAGTTTATATATAGTGATACGTATACTAAAGATACTTTTCCTTGATAGGAAAGATAGTTTGTATAGCTATATTTTCACAAATTCATCGCCCTGATAATTTTTAGAAATGTCCCTAGTCCACGTCACTTATCATAATTTATGGTATCTTTAGGGTTTTGTCATGGTTGTCTGAGTCAGAACTTCGGTAACCACCCAAGTTATAGAAGAGGGAAACTGGCAAACTGATGTCCAGAGTTGGAAATAAGTCAGATCTATCTATCTTCAGAGGTGACAATGGGTGGGCGACCGTAGATATGTTGAAGTCGGTGAAAGCATTTTCTATATACACTTCTTAGTGTGAAGGAAATACTCAATGGTACGAGTACGTACTAGCGCATGCGGAGCCATTTGCAATACGAATATTAAGTTTCAGACAGTAGATTCGCATCAATGTTTGTGCGGTGATGGATAGTGATCAAACGTTCTAGTGTACGACAGCAAGATAATGGATCTAAGAGTTTTTGGAGAGAACTCTTACTAACTTGATGTATGGAAACCACTTTAGTTTCTCTTCATAACAGATGAATACTTACCAGATCGCTGGCACTACCAGAATATAAATAAATCATATACAAACTGACCATTTATGTCCACTAGAAAACATTATGATATTTTCCAACATAAGTTCAGATTCACATAATTTAATTCGCATAACGAAACTTGAATTTGTTAAAAACAACACATAACACAGTTTTGGCTAGAGCTCTTCAGAAATGACTAACTACTTGCTTAAGTAAATCGCAATGTTATGAAAGACTCTGAATAGAATGTGTGAGTAGAATAGAATAGAATTCAATAGACAATTTCAGCTCATTTATCTTAAAGCGGTATTCCTCAAAAATTAAACATCCAAAATGTGCAGGAGCGGCAATGAAAGAATCTAACCACTGACCAACTATCAAATCATCTCCCTGTAAACTTCTAATTTACCAAAAGTCAATAACTACCTTTGGCTCTTTCCGTCTGCGGACAATTTGCTTTGTTTAGGAAACAAACAAAGGGAAAAAAATTCAGAAATCTGAGAATCGGCTCCAGCTTTTGTAAACCGAGTCCATGCTCACTCTACCCTTTTTTTATCGTGTTGTTTGCCTTAGGTTTATATTTATCCCTAGAAAGTTGAATCCCACAGCCGGCTGACAGTTTAAGCATCCCTTTAGTTGCTTGCATAACTTCTGAGTTTATCCTGGTAATGGCGTATCATCGGCCGGTACGTTTATTTTTGTGAAGAATTTTTAACTTTATACTTTCTGAAGGTTTTATTAGAGCATTAAAAGGCGGCGCTGAAAATGAATTAACACTCCCGACAACGACGATAGACGCTAACTATTTTGGCAAATCAATTGCATTATTAAGTAGTCGATGCATTTTACAAATTTAATCGGATTGCCAGGAAGAATTTTTACGTTACTTTTTTCCTTTTTGCATTCGAAAGCTCCATCCTTAGCTTCTGGGCAACGGATTTAATTTTTAAGAAGACGACCAGCCGAGGTTAGGAATAGCAGCGTACCACATCTAGTGTGGTATTAAAAAATTACTTTCCGGAAGTTACGAAGTGTACACAACAAATAAGTTTAAAAAATAAAAGAAAAAATAAATAAACATTAAAAGAGAACAATGAGTATAGAAAAGGAGAAGAAAAAAAAAACTGCCAACAGGAAACCAAACAAACCGAGCAGTGTATGTTGACCATATATGACCTAAGATGTGGAGAGGCCTTAGAAGAAATCACAAATCCTAGGGGAGGTATTTTAAACGAAAATAGAATTGAATCGAAAGGAAAGGGTGAAATTCAAGCTTACTTGGGGGAGATTTTCAATTATATTCTCCCAACTTGCACAGTATGTGTGACAAGCTTTCTCGAATTGTTGAGAGTTTTATCTTTCTCAGATCTAGCATTGAAAACTAAAACCTTCCTTGCTCCCCATCAGTTGAGATCGATAGATAATGAGCGCGCGCTCAAGGGGTTTGAGTACCCTTAAGGTGATTGTACACAGCGCGGGCAAAGGAAATTTAGGGAGGAAGAAAAGAGAGGTACCGATGTACATTGTTTTTAAATGCTTGCAAGTTATAAGGACCAGGAAATACAGAGATCGGCAGGGCATTCCATAAGCGAGTTGTACGGGTTAGGAACGAATCACGATATTTTAGAGTACGTCCGAAAATGGGCTTGAGGGTATACTGATGAGCATTCATAGCGAGACGGGTGTTACGGTTGAAAGTTTGAATGGGCGGAATGCTACTGGCGATTTCAGTGGAGCACTGGTGGTGGAAATAGCGATAAAACAAAGTGAGACACGAGACATTTCGTCGGTGTTCGAGGGTGTCCATTGATTGACTGATATTAGTATCGTCAATAAGTTTTATCGCACGGTTTTGAATCCTATCTAGCAGGTGCAGAGATGTTTTAGGAGCACCTGACCAGATGTGGGAGTTGTACTCAAATTTTGGGCGGATGAATGCCTTATATATTGAGGCCAGATCAGAGGGGGTAAAATATTTCTTACATAGCTTGAGGAAACCTAGACATTTCGCAGCATTTTTGGCGACATCAAATATGTGGTCATTCCAACGTAAGTTGACATTGACACACATACAGAGAATGGAAAGTTTTTCGGTTTCGACGATGCTAGTGGCATTCATAGATAATGGCTGGGTGTTTAAATTTCGCTTTAAAGACAGCAGACAGCATTGTGTTTTGGAAGCATTAAATTCCACTCTATTGATAGTTCCCCAATTAGTTATGCTGTTGATATCGGAATTTAATGAGCTTAGCATACGCTGCCGTTCTCGTACTACAGCCGAAGAGCAGGGCCGTGAGTCCGGGAACGAATATGAAAAGCAGAGAGTACTGTCATCAGCAAAGGAATATATTGGATTAGAAGTAGCAGACAAGAGATCGTTAATGAAAATTAAAAAGAGTGTCGGTGACAGAACAGAGCCCTGGGGCACACCAGCATTTATTTTGTGAATATCAGACTTGAAACCGTCCAAGACAACTTGAATTGAACGTTCCGAAAGGTAATTTCTAATCCATTGAAGAAGAGACCCGTCGATCTCAAATGCACACATTTTCGACAAAAGAGCCTGATGCCAAACTCTGTCAAATGCCTTAGAAATATCAAGTGCAACTATCTTGGTTTCGCCAGATTGATGTACGCTTTGGTTCCACTTTTCGGTGAGACATGCCATCAAATCACCAGTGGACCTGTTGCTACGAAAACCGTACTGCCGGTCATTGAGAAGTTTTCGTGTTTCGAGATATTTCATGAGCTGACGATTTATCAGTGTTTCCATGACCATGGAAAGAAGGGACGTAAGTGCAATGGGTTTGTAGGAGGAGAGAGGAGATGATTCGCCTTTTTTAGGGACGGGCTGGACAAATGCTGTTTTCCATCTGCTCGGGAAGAGTCCTAAAGTGTAGGATTGATGAAAAAGCTTACGCAGTGGTTTTGCCAGCGAGGAAGAACACCTCTTCAGAAGAAGGGGAGATATACCATCTGGACCAGCGGATTTATGTATGTTGAGATCTTTAAGTACTCTTGCTACTACACGAGTGCGAAAGTAGATTCGTCCTATTGAAGATTCATTCCAAAGAGAATGGGCTCTTGACACCAAGAGCGCCTTCAACAACGTTATCGCTTCCTTGATTAAAACTTTTTTCTTAGAACAACACACTTGATCCACTTTATTCCCAATAAAATATTTATAAACACTGTTTCACGAAAAGAAGATCCCAAAGAGGAACATCTGAGGGAGGCGCACTCTCCTCTCTAATAGAGCTTGTTCGGAAACATATTGTTTACCAAATAAAAGGACTCAAAATGTTGTTTGGTAGCTTAAGCAGACGACGCACGTGATTCTCTAAATATCAAACACATAAAACCCACAGACACTCAACAACAGTTGCCAGTAAGCCAAGGAGTTAATCTCCTCTTATGGACCCATCTGTGGCCGGAATATCAATCCGGCTTATATAGAACTGGTCCAGAAGAATCAAGATACCATATATAATCCCACTCACAAGATAATTGGTTTCTCTCTAAGATTTCCTAAAGATATCATGCACCTACGTCTCATTCTGGATACCAAATTGAAATGGAAAGAAAACATTATAGAACAAAATCGTTCATTGCCCTCTACTCGTGTTAAAAAGCTGTAGTAGAGTCTGTGGGATCTACAACTCAAAGTCATTAATTGATTCTGCATTTCGGGATACTTGCGGCATGGTGTGCTCTGATCTAGATAAAACAGAATAGCATCAGTTTCTAGAAAAGATGCAACAGACTAGTTGTCGATACCTTTGCATGTGGTATATTAGAAACTTCTTAAAATCTTAAGCTATAGACAGTCTGCCGCAAATTCCTTTCATATACTGGGGGCAATACAAAGAACAATATGTGGGGCATGTCTATTCATCCTGTACAGCGGCTTCCCCAATCGACCAAAATACAATCTACCGATATTTCCTTCCACATTGCCTACAATGACCTGATTACAGGAAGAGACAAATGGAAACAATGCGAAATTATCTTCAATAAGTTGATTTCAGTATTTAAAGACAGCTCTCAAGCAGTCGAAGTCGAAACCTTCAATCTCCGTACTGTAACGTGTTTCAAGCCAAGTTCCAGTCATTCATCAGAATATTGCTTTGCTTAGCTATATAACTTAACGGATACAGTTATATAACAAACAAAGGCAATAAAACAGCGATTAGATCCAAGACTTCGAAAACCATAAAATCGGAGATGGTTAAAGAGTACCGCGTATCTCTTTAACCATCAACAACATCGCAACACTCGGATCCCTAGAAATAAATACTAGGCAGCTTTCTTAGGCCATGCATCCAGGTATGGATATATGGAATCATCGAGGCAACAATCCTAAATGTTAATCAACTCCAGTTAACAAATATAACCTTGGAAGATTGTGATATTGGAAGGTACTCGCAATAATTGGGTAATCTCCCAAATGATTTCTGACGTGCTTTAGAATGCAATCCTTCAGCAATTACCGCTTCTATGTCTAAATGATCTCTTACTGACTCGTCAGGAAATTTCTATGATTCTAGGAGTAGCTAGAACATCGCCTTTCCACTTACAACTGATCTAAGTGCGTTTAAATGATGACTTCTTTTACCTGACCTAACCAATCTACTTATATTCTGGAGTGTTTTTGCACAAAACCAAGTGAATTCGACAAAATCTTGCAAGCCCTACTTTGAATGTATGCATTTTGATTCTCCTTCCTCGAAGTATTTATTCGAGTGCATAGCAAAAAAGAATGTTACCTCGAAATAAAGAAATTCTTGATTACTATTTGCTTCATTCTAGAAAGCTAAAGATAAGTTTTTTGTATTCTTTATTTTTGTTATTTCAGTTTGAGACTCCATACCACAATCCATACCCATGCTCATGTTCATTTTATATTTTAAACTAAAGATATTTACCATCCTCTTATTTGTATTCCTCATTTGTATTGTACATACATTATTGTAACTCTGTGAGATATGGCGTGAAAAGTGCATTTTCTTAAGAAAGAAAAAAATGCGAAAAGTCGTTCTGTAAGGAATATTCAAATGTATTTTAGATTTTTTTCCATGAAAACTTGTCTTATTCTCTACGAGCTAATGTACTCGTATACATCTGTGGTGTTTTGTGCCCTCGGAGAGCGCATAGAAGAATGTGAAGTATCCTTGTTGACACTTTTTCCAATCTTACCTCATGACAAGCTATAAGCAACGAGAAGCATGATAGCCAAACAGCCCTACCCTGAACGAAGAATGAAGAGTCCCGATTAAGTCACGTATTTAATCAGCCGTACATTATATTCGTTTTTATAATCAGGGTGCACCATACAAGTCGGCAAAATACGGTGACAACTGTAGATACTTCTCAACCTGATTCTAAAAAAAAAAAATAGAAAAAAAATGAGTTCTTTCCCATGCCATTGTGATGCAACTTTTCTGGCATAAATGGGTGTATTATCGCCTTAAAGGCAATAACAACATAGCACCTGTTATTTTAACTCAACCCCGCATAGTCGCATCTTTCGTGTGGCAATGGTATGCTTTCCACTTCCTTATACTCGTATGTCTAACTGAAGGGTGAAGAAAATTTTTGTACAAGAATAATTAAAACAAAAATGGATTTAAGCCAACAAGCATTATGAGAAGAGACAAAATTTTGAGATTTAAAAGTCTGAATGCTACCAATAAAATCCTGGGATAATGTTGAAACCGGTCGAAGGAAGGATAACGTGTAAATTATAATTTGGATTTGATAGCCTGAACATGTCCGGTTTCGACTGCCACTGTTTTATTAAAATTTAGTGGTTTCCACACTATGGTATATCGATAGTTTTCATTATGTTTTGGGCATATCGGGGAGATACAGTTTTATAACTTTAAACATCGTCAAAAAAGAGATCATCGCTGTGAGCAACACAGCTAACCTGCATGTGTTATAAAAGAATAGACTAAATGGAAACTCAAGTTGCTGTGAACGGGCAAATTTAAATGAGCAAAACCGAAAGCTAATTTTTAGCTAATAGAAAGTCGGATAAGGAATCTGTAATCCAATTACCAGTATTGGAGACAAGTAAGCCAAAACTGCTCCGCTCAGATTTCTAAAAGATAGAATTGTCTAACAGACAAAGTGATACTGCTAGAACTAATAACAAAAAGCCGCGGAAGGGATTTTAATATTTCAGCAGAGCCTAAAACTATCACATTGCCACCAAGATTAGGGGCGTAATAGATCGTTGATTCAAAAGAGGATGAGAGAAACTCATAGATTCCTGTGATAAGAAAATAATATTTTTAAACGCATCACTACCACGAGAAGATTCTTATCTATGTAAAAATCGTCAAATGACAGCACCAGAAAAGATCGTAAAGCTCAACTAAAGCCCCATGGAGTCACAAGGGAAGGTCCGGAGAAAACTTATTTAACAATTATCAACATACCATGTGAAAAGTGTCTGCAAAATTACTCCCTTTCATCAGCAACCAAACTAGTTTACTTCTCACGCTTGACTGAAAGACTCAAATAACAATAAACTAAAGGGAACGACGGGAATACGAAATTTAGTATCGTCGAGTTCAGTTAGGTCAGGTCGAGGCGAAAAAAACAACAATCCAGGATACTTGAAACCTAAAAGATATTCCGACATCTAAGGTGTTTAAGACATTAGAAGACGTTGGCAACGAGATATTCTACAGAAATTCTACGAGAAGGATGGAAGTGAGAAGAATTAAAGTCAACCGCTTGCTACAACTTACCTTAAACTTAATTACCAGGGTATATTCCCATATTGTGCTCGTGACTAATGTGCAGATGCGTCAAAACTGCTATCTGCATATCCGTATATGTATGCTTGTATTGCTGATTTCAGTTGGAGTTTACTAAAGAAGAAAAAGGTAACAGACAGGTACACGCCAAGTACGTGAAAATGAAAAGAAAAACGGAATAAATCATGATATAAAGTAGAAGTCAGGTTCGTTTTTCCTAGGTCTCCTCTTATGAAAATAATGCAGGACCAATTGTGCAGACTGTTCAAAGAAAAAGTCTAATCAGCACATAACATATTGTGCACCTGCAAGTGCATCGCTAGCACAGGACTTTGTTCGCTAGGAATCACTAAATCCGAAATTATAACCGAACTGTAACTAGAAGACGGCAGAAGGCCCATCCTTGGCAACAATAATAAGGATAAACAACCAGCTCAACAAATCAATCTGTAAGTAAGGTTTACAGTCAGCTTCACAAAAAAAAAATACACTGTTTCCCAATAAATATGATTTCCCTGAAATGCTCACCGTACAATATGTTCATAGCCCAAGGACGCGGTGCAGCATACGATCTTAAAATTAATAACATTCCCAACATCACGCAATTTTTTTGTGCAATTACTCACAAAAAAAAGATCAGTTCAGGAAAAGCCTTCATTGACTCGAAGATTTTTTTAATTTCCTCAACTGAATCACCAAGTAGGTATGTTATGTACTCGTACTCCAGCCGAAATACGATCATTTCAAGTAAACACCTTGATTAGCAGGAAACAAAATTTGTAGTACAATGCAAACCCAAACAATAAAACAAACGTGTAATTGTAAACCACGACATGATAGCCTGGCCAAGACTATAGCCCTATTCATAAACTTATTCGGGAAGAAGATTCACCCTTAAGCCAAGTGGAAAACTTATCCAATGAGAGTGCTTTTGTTGTTGATCATATGGAGCTACACTCTTACGAGTACTTCGTATCTTATGGAATTCCTTGGCTAGTTTTTATTTTGTTTTGACTAAATATGGAAATGAGCAGTGAATTCATTGCGCAACTATGAGTATGAAACACAATGAGCACATGGAAAACACATTTCCATTTCAATTTCATGTAAAAGATACACCGATAAGATAATACCTTTTACATGGACACTTGTCTGAACAGTGCTCCTTGGCTTAGCTCGTCACGCTTTCTTGAATGTGTATAACCAGATGTTAGCTCCAATGTTACAAAATAGTCTACTAAGCATTACCACAAAAATGTTTAGTAGAGCCATTTTATTATGAGACGTCATAGGGGGCCTACGGCCTAAGTGATTATACAGATACTCGTAGGTACATGTGTTCAAGTACAAGCAGGTAAGTAAGTATCTTCATCTGCCTTGTGTGAAACCAAGGTGTGAAAATCAGCATTTTCATGCCAACATTATATCCCAAATGCATAATCAATTCTTAAGAATATTAAGGAATGGAATGTCAATAAAACTTATCAGCTGAAATCTACAAAAGTGGTATAGGATATGGAATTTTTGACGATAGAAACAAATCACTAGCTGCTTATGCATACGATTTCGGTGTAAAAGTTAAATTATATTCGAGCCAGTATTTCAGACATTTTTCTGGGGTTTCCTGCTAAGTTTTAGCTTTGCAACCCGAAAAATCAAAAGTTGACTCAAAACTATCAGCATACTTGACTGTGGGTGGTGTCAGTTAGATGTTATATCTTTGAAAGTGGTACATATGGCAGATTTGTAAAACAAATTCGACCTGTGAGGGACATACTCGTAGATCTAATTAAAGAGACTTAAATAAACAAATTGAATGCGTATCACTCCGGTGTGGTGTACGTTTGTGTGCAAAGAAAGGGAACAACTCTGAGGGGTGGAGTGAGAGACTTTTTCATAAGGATAATATTTGCAAATTTCGGTGGTTTGCCATTGTCTGGAGAATGGGGCACGAGGTCAGAAAAATTAAGTTTTCTATTGGTCTCTGGTTAGGCCTCTTAGGCGCAGTACTTGAAGAACTTAAACACTGCGTAAAGTTTCCACTTGACAAACTCAAGACATGGTGGAATACCATTTAATCAAGTATGTTTGACAAAAATATAAGGAACGCCATCGGAAAAACTTGAGAACAGGCTGATGAACACTATAGCTGAAAATCTACAATTTCTTAACAAAAAGAAACTAAATACATCCGTACTTTAAGTACCGTTATAAGTCACGGAATGTCAAGGATTCACCGAACAGAATGATCTATAATTGCGAAATATTTGTGTCAGAGCACGAACGGCTATGAACCTGCATCAGACAAAAAATAAACTAGCACAAACAAGGAAAGAGGCCAGCTCTAGGCAAGAAATTGTCAGGAAACGCTCCAAAATGGCATTAACAAAGATGAACTTCGAAGATAAATCTAGGAGTAGAGCAAAAGCTTTGCCCTACGAAACGTGATGGTGGAACCAATTAACAAAAGACAAGTCTTTTAAGCGTAACATCGCGGAAAAACCGAAACTGATAAAGTGCACCATCAATTGACGAAGCATAGTCAAACGAGCTAATATTTTCCGGATTCGGGTACAACAATGAAAACTTCGCAAGAAATATAATATATTGAAGAAAAGCAGTGATGCTTTCTTACGAGAAACAAAGGTTGCCGATAAGCAAAACTAGATTTCAAGGAAGCCGAAGTCAGCGCTAACGTTGAGGCGGACCAAATGACAAAATCTTAAATCGGGAATCAGCGTAAAATTATTAAACACCATATCAGTCAATACGACTTTGTACGAGGAAAGGAAATAGAGAAACATTTTGACATTTGCATCTTCATAGATTCAGAAAAGCATTCAATTGTGTTTGTAGAGATTTTACATGAACGGATCTCAAATGTACCTGAGACATATATTCAAATGGCATGCATAAATATGAAGAGACTTAACTTCGCTGTTAGCGAAGACTAACACTCTTATTCACAAACTGTACTTCCCTAAGTAAGACACCAATACTGTGCAAAGAATGCTTTTTCTCAGTGCGTTCCTTTTGGCAAGTCTTTCAATTCATAAACAATATTTAAGTAACATTTTGCTAAGTGAACGCACGCCGCTGATTAATGCTCTGTAATTGGTCCACTTAGGTACCAAGTTACCAAGTGTTACCAAGTTCACGATGTAGTTTGACAGAAGAGCTAATGACACATAAAAAATTTAAAATTTGAGTGATTCGAGTGAGTTGTGCTCCAACGAATGGATATATGGGTCTATAGGATAGAGAGTATAAGATTCACATTTTTAAGGAACGGGCTGGACAAATGGTGTTTTCCATCTGCTCGGAATGAGTCCTAAAGAGCTTTTGCACTGGTTTTATCAGCGTGGAAGAACTTTTCTTCAGAAGAAGGGGAGAAATACCACCTAGACCAGCGGATTTGTAAATTTTTAAGTATTCTTGCTACTACACGAGTGGGAACGTGGATTCGTCCCATTAAGGATTCGACGCACTCAATTATAGGCTAGCTCAAGAATGCAAGACTTGTTTAAACGTAATTGTTAGGTGAATAAACTGAGTCTTGTTTGTCTCCGAAGTCACAGTCGGATCACGAAAAATTAAACCTCCGACAAATTTGCTAGGTAAAGTTCAGAATTTTTCAGAGCTCATATTGACAATTGGGTTTCCTATGAGCATAACTGCCCGCGTTATGTGCAAGCATTTTAAGTGTAATAAAAACCACTTAGGCGCGCGCTAATTATAAAAAAAAAGGCATGACCTTCCATGTTGCCGCTAGATCAAACGAATGCTTTCCGACCTCTCTAAGAGATCAGCGAGTTGACTAGTGCTCCTTAGTAGGAAAGACTGTAGACGGCTTACTGGTGTCGTGATGGAACACTACGCTTTTCGTAAGCACTTAAAGGTGCTGGGCATAAGTGACACAACATTTTCCATTACTTGTTATGAGAGTGATAACAACACCACGGAGCACTATCTCTGCTGTAGGCATGTGCTGGTACTGTAAGCACAGAAATTCCAGGAAAAGGAACTTACAAGCAGTACAATAGACTAGTTCATTTTCTGACAGATAGTCGTTATAGTCTTTTGCTTTCTGACGTTGAGCAACGTTGAGCAACGTTGAGCAGACTTTCCTTTTTGTTGCCGATGGTAGTAACCACGCTCCCGTTTTCCAGGCAACTCTTAAGAATTCGATAAAAGTGCTAGAAACACTTGCATTAAGAATCAGTTGCATTAAGACCAAATATTGAAAGTTTGTTACTATTGTCAGCCGGTATGACAAAATGTACATATTCTTGGAGTTTTCCACAATAAGATATCGGTAGATGAAAAACTTTAACCGATTTTGCAATGTTCAATGAATATCGTCAGAAAATTTAGTCCAAAAAGTTTTGAGTCGAGGTCTAAAGAAGAGACCGGAAGAAAAATAATTGGATCAGAAACATCAGCCTGTAGAATGGTACTAAGGCCCGCAAAACTTAGAGAACCCCGCAGAGAGACGCAGTAGCATTACAAATATGTAGCGTTAGATATATTTATATGCATTACTTCTAAACGGTTGATAAAAGTGCAGGAAGACATATGTGAACAGGAACAGGAGAAGCACCTGACACTAGACAATGTAAGAACCATTTATATTTATGTTGAGTTCTTGTTCTTGAGAAACTGATCTACTCGAGTTACACATATGAGTATTTATTGTTTTATATATGGTTCCTAGAATGATAGGAATATGTTTCGTTTTTACATCGCAGCACTTGCTTCCCCCTTTTGAATTAGTAATGACTGCACTCGGATTGTTTATGTCAGAAAAAGGAGATAGTCTAATTGGAAAATACATCTAAATTTACTGGCATATATATGTATGTACTTATATATGCTGTCGAAAAAATTAACTCCTGGTGAACTGTCAATTGATTAACGAAGGAAACTAAACTAAATGTACTGGAGCACATTTACTGAATAATTGCTAATATATTTCACTTTCGTTGAAGGAAAAACAGGCATTACTGTATGAAAATATTTATAGGTATAGTGCTATTTAAAACAGTTGGCCAGTCTACTGTTTTAAATTTACTCTCACAAAAATTCAAATTTAAAATAAAAGGAAAGTTTACAACAACAAATATACAAAAATTATCGCTGAAAGAAATGGAAGAGGATATGCATTTTCAATCTCTTAATCTCTCTGCGCATTTGACCGTTGGCCAACTGTTTTTAATAGCATTATAGACTACTTTATTGCAACAATCTGTAGAAAAGTTTGAATCGGTTGAATCAGGAATCACATACACGGGCTTAGATAGGTTTATTTTTAAAATTCTCTATAATTACTTACTTATTAGCGATGTGCACATTTGTACATGAAGGAAAAAATAAGTAACTCACCTGAAAATAAAAAAAGAGAAACAATTATTAGATATTATGCTTGCACAAAAGAGATAAGAAGCAACTACATATCAGGAGGCCATCTTAAGGTCTTACAATTCCTACATACCTCTAGCTAAGTTAATATGATACAAGTTTACTGAATCTCAGTCCAAACTGAATTACAGTTACTCTAAGAAGCTTCGGCGTACTGACGGCCATTTATTAAAAGCTAAGCCTTCCCAAACAATTCCACATTGTAACATGATCTAAGCATATCATACAGATCATACAGAAAAAAAATCACAAAATCCTCATGCTGCAACATATGCCAGTCATTTCACGTGAAATTAAACGGCGATCAGAGGTATTTGGGCCGAATCTTTATTAATGTGCATTTTATGATTATAAACTGATTGAGTCTGAAATAGCAGTATGGTATTTTTTTATGTAACCGAGCAGATACTCAGATATCACAATTATCACAAAAGATACGGATTGCATGCACGAAGGAAAAATGAATGCGCAGACATTCCATAGCAAAGATTTATGCTAAAGTTAAAAGTGTAATTAACAATTAATTTGCAAATGCTGATGACAACGATCGTGTAAAATACTCATATCGTGTTGTCACATACATAGCTATGACAAGAATATAAAGAAACAGAAAAACAGAATCATTCCATAAGCTGAACGTCATCGCGTTTTTATTTGCCTTGTGTAATTTGTTTGTAGTCTTTTTGTATCGTTTGTTGTCATTCTATTCGACCACCCCCTCCTACACGCCTACATGACAATGCTCTGAAGATTTCCAGAATCTAAGGTTCTTGTATACATTGCTAAACGAGTGCGCTTTGACAGTTGCAGTTGCATTCTAACGAAAAATGCTCATATAACACCAACTAAAGTCGATCTGATATTCTTGGACAAGACTCAAATTCAGTCGCCTTTTTTTAGGGTCATACTCGCGTAGAAATATGTATGTTGCACAACTCATATACATATCGACTTCCTGTCAAACAGTATAAGCACATCTAACAATTATAAAATTGAGATTGAGATACTTTAACAATCACGAAAACATTCATGCATTTTATTATGTGAATTACGTACGAGTACCATATATTGCTGCGATGCGACTAATCGCACTTTTAAGCTTTTCATTTCTTTTTCTTTTTTTTCAGAAAAAAAAAACAAACGCCTTTTGGAGGCCGACATGTGATAAAAAAGCCAAACTCGAACATGCATTAGTTAATTTAATTGGAGCAACTTGTACCACACTCATATACAGATATGTACATTGTACATCCACAATTTTTTCCATACAGAAATACTCATTCTTAGCTAATTGTGCATTTGATTAAGCGACAATTGGAATTTAATAATAAAAACGGAAGTCAATCGCCTTAATCAAAAAGCACTGCGAGTAGACAGAAATTTAAACTAAGAAAAATAAACTCGTCACTGGAACAATTCGATAACACCGGCCGGTGGCCTCAGTTTGTACAATATCTTCAAACGCACTCGTAACTCTAAGAAAAAAATTGCAACTTAAAAATATAGATGACGCGAAATGAGATTTGTATTCATATTTGTGGTGAAGTGCACATTTATAAGAGACCGTATCTGAAATATATGAGTTATTTCGTTTCATATAGCGCAACAGGGAAAAAATACCACCGCCAAGATAGGGTATTTTCAAATGTTAGTGTTTTACCGAGAGTCAGTAGAAGTGGAGGATGCTGACATAAATTATTACGTTGGTAGAGTAATTCCTTTTTAAATATTTAACTGAACAAATATTTGGAAGACAAGACATTAAAAAAAACTTAGATATTAACAGTTATTGTCCTATGAACTCTATGCCTCAGCTTTGGTGGTCAGCGTTCGAATTTGTAAGTTCAGTTTTAAAGTTATCGTTTATAGAGTGGCTTAAAAAGCTCGTTGAACACTAATAGCCATATCTATCAGATGATGCATCCTTGTCTCATGCCACTTTGGATTGCGAATTCCTCTGAAATATTTCCTCTATATATGTACATATGAAGGAAGGGTGTAACTTTTAGATGCATGATAGATATATTTGATGATAACTTAAATTAGTTTGGTCTTGGTAGCAAGTTTAACTATATAGTATGTTTGTCTTCTCTGTGATGATTAATGAATAATTATTGCGCTACTCGTTGTTATTGGTTATTTCACAACACGATGACATTATAAAATTACAATCACAAATTAAAGGATCACTTCATATGTTATATAAAGCATCTACATACGTAAAGCCTATTTACTCCCATGATTCAAACTCCTCTATACAGGTATACAAATATTTAACATATCAAATTCATGGCTTGAAGCTCACTTCGCAAGTGGCTGGGTTAAACTCCACGTATATTAACCGCTCCATCTGGTTTCAAAAAGATCCCTAACGAAACTCTACGTTGATATCTGAAGCGGCAGATATAAAATAAATTGCTTGTCCAAAAATTAAACACTAAATCACCAAGTTAATTTATTTCGTATCTCTGATTGGATATGGCCTGTAAAATTGTGTACGGTATAATACTCGTAATTAACGAATTTAAAACAACTATGAATAAGTTAGGGGATTCATTTGGTTACCGATACTTTTAAATATTTGCAATCAAAGTCAGAATTGACACAACAATGAAAACGATGAACAGAAATCTAAGCCATGGAAGCCTTCTGCAAGATTCGAAAATAGGGAACATTCACATACCAAAAATGTGGAAAATTGATTTTGGTTACGTAGATAAAATTATATTCATAGTTATATTGGAGAGATAAGATAGACTGCCTAAATATAAGCTTAATTTATTATGTACATATACAATATACAATATGTAACGTACAAGATAGAGATTATTAAAAATACTTTTAAATGAGTAGGTTGTACCAAATATGTCCCAGTTCGCAAATCAAAAACAGCACAGGAGATCTGAAATTATTTTACAAATGTTCAAGAAATACACCGGTATTTGCAACTCCCCATCCAACTAGATGTTTGTCGAACGATGACATGGAAAATGCAATTCCATGAACAATTTTATTATGTTAAAGTGGGAAAATAGCCCCAAGCAGTCCTTACGATACTATCAATATTTTTTAAGACAAATCCTCACTCCATTACAAAATAATATTCGAATACAACTAATCTAAGAAAAATTGAAATGGTGACGGACTTAGATATGGAATATATTGCCGGAATATTTTACAAAATAAATAAATAATAAATTCTTAGCGCAACAGTCCTGGTGGAGCTAGGCCTACCCTCTTCCACTTACAGTGTTGTTAACGATATTATACCAACTATGCGGGTTGGAGATTCAATTTTCAGGGATTTCACATTACGCACCGAAATGTTGCCGACATCAGAGAAAATGATTGCATTTCTTGATTTCTGTTGTTGACTGAGTACTCTTTCATAGTATTCGGTAGATCTACCCGCTGCACAACGACTTTCGCCAATATACAGAATTTTTTATTAGATGCGCCCTAATTTGTTTTTAAAATAAAAAGACATGTGCTTTTGTTTTTTGAAATACGAGTGTAAAAGATAGTCATGAAATATGACATTATTCAAATGCTTTCTACGGAATCGTTTACATGAGTGGATGCGCTGGACCCTATATTCCATGATATAGTAGCAATTTCACGTCGAATGTTCGCCTCATTGTCTTTAGTTTTTGGCTTATTGGCATAGAACAGAGGTTGAATGTAACCCCAAGGAAAAGAGTCTAAGGACATTAAATTGCGCAAGCACAGCAGAGAAATGAACAGGACAATTTCGATCACTGAAATTCGTCTTTAATAAGTCGATTGTGATATGCGCTGTGTGTAATGTAACCAAAAATGAGGACGATTTTTCGGAGAAAACCCGAATCAGCGAAAATTCGATGAGCATCTTACTGGTACGGCAGTGTAAAAAAGCTTTTAACTCTAAGGTGAAATGTTAAAAAAATATTTCTAAAGCTGTGGGTCTACTACCCTAGAGGCTTCACGGATCACACGAAAAAAGTGAGTTGCCTCATTGAGTGACAGACATTGAACCTCTTTCAAATTAGTCGCAACTACCGGTTTAAAATGCATAAATATACTAGGTACCTGGGCATGAGCAGGTTATTATTATTATTATTAAAAATTTCCGTTGGGCAATCAGTAGAACCGAATACCATATTTTTGGAAAGTCAAGTGTTTGAGCAAGTTTTTGAATAATTTATTTCAATCAGATTCTCAATAAATATTGAAAAATACGTCGACTAGGTAATTTAGAGTTTAAACACAAGGTAGGTCGCTTATATCGATATATGTGGCATATTTCCCGTAAATCAGTTGTTTCCCTAAATCTGAGAATCGAGGGTGCCAAAAAATGTATGAATTCATGATCAGAATTTTTTATTTAAAGCCCTTGACTGGTTGTATAATACTAATAGCTTGCTGGAAAATTCGGGTCTACGGACATCACCCATGCATTTGAGCAGATCTCAAATATCTAAATGCCTCCAAAGTCCAATTCAGACAAATTTGGCATTTTCCAACAAAATATGTTTTCACTATCAAACGAAACATAAAATTAAGGAAACGGCCCAAGTTTTTTCTGCGTTTCACTTTCAAAACTGCGAATCTCATTTGATTTTAAGAATACGGGCAAGACAGATACAATACAGATACGAGTTTATCTGTTTCTACTTAATGCCTTCGTTTTTTATAAGCGCCACAAAAGCTGAGGTTGCACATTTTTTTCTTCCACGTCTTAGATTTCAATGTATCATCATCAATTTCTCATTTATGCTGTTCATACCAACGACGATGCATAGTACAAGTTGGTTGTTCGAACGAGTTTGTCTAGTGGATTTATAAACAGAGATCCATTTCCAGTGTGAATAAAAAAATCAACTCTGCAGCATAACTTTCAGTTTCTCATATAAATAGGGTAAATTTATTTTTATTAATACAGTGTAACTGGCATGGAAAAAAAAACAATAAATACTCGAGAATGGGTAAAATTCGAAGGCTCCATACGAGTGTAAAAAATAAACTTTTAAGATACGTAGAAAAATTCTGCTTTAAAACTTTAAAATGGTTGATTGGCTACGTATCGAGGTATAAGAGTGTCTCATTATGGACGAGTTAATCAACTAGTAATGAAGTAGTATGCATAATGTCCTGATTTTTATCTGAATAAAATATTGTCTTACCTATGTACAATAGTAAGTAAAAACGCCCGGTCAGTTCTCCCCTTTTCAAAGCCCTATTATAGCTCTATGTTGTTTTTGGACTTTTTGACAGTTATTTCGGAAACTTGGCCATTTTTTTCGAAGCTGCTGCAAAAATAGTTAAAAAGGAGGTACGTTCTGTTAGCATATGCCAATTAAGCATTGATCTCCGATTATGGCCACTAGGATATCGATATGCGATCGTTTTACAGAAAAGGGACTCTTTGTGCACCTTTTATGCAACAAAGGCCGAATCTATTTACCAAGACTACAGAATGTGCATTTGACTACTTGCAGTTGTCATCACCAGCGCATCTAAATAGTTCGAGCATGAATGCAAATATGGAGCCTTACAGCAAAATTCCAAATTTGAGTGCAGTTGATTCCAATCCACTCTATTCCAACTCAGCTGGTGTATGCATAATACCCTAGCTGCCAATCAGATTCGTTTTCATCGAATATAGTATATTGACTAAGAGTAAAGGGTTTTTTTTTTTTTAGAGGTTCAGACTTTCAGAAAAAGCTTGATTGACGATTCCTTAAATTCATGCGAGATAAAATTTCATGCTATTTAATATTTGAAAATAGCTTTGGGTATATGTTCACCATAGCTGCCTCATACAAAACGCATTCTAAAGACCCTCCAAAGCGTCAGTCGTAGCTGACTTATCGTAGCTAACTATTATCTTGACGTAGACAAACAAAAAACAATCCAATGGCATCAAATCACATCATATTAGTGGACTGTCAATTGTCCATTTCTTCTTGTCTCTATTGTCAAATCTTGCTTTAAATAAAGCGATGTTTGCATTCGAAGTATGGGGTGGAGCAACATGTAACCACAGTTATCCCACACTGATCTTATGCAAATTTAGGAACAAATAATACTTGATGATCGCATTATACCGGTGTCTAATGATAGTAACTTTTGCTCCGACCTCATTTTTGACGAAATAAGGAGCGATGATAATACCGACGTACAATCCGCACCATACGATATATTTCACTTGATGCAATTGCAGTTCTGCTTATTTACGTTACTGTTTAAACAAAAATGAGCCCCAACACTGAATAAAATTGTACGGTAAAAAAATTTAGTCAACTTCCAGCTGATTTAAAGTCCAATCACTGAACAGAACGTCTCTTGTGTTTAACGTAAGTACCTGCCATGTGGGCTTAAACCTACGGGATGCCCATACATCCATGGGAGCAAGGATACCCCTCGCCATCGCTCACCGTCAATCCACTGATACCAATTCGGAACTGTGTTGCCGGCACAAGGTTGGTAAGAGTCAAGGCCGACCTAAAACCTCTTACTGCTCTTAGGGTCGCAGCACCCAGTACTTCTTGTAACTCTACATTGGGCCGAAACACTTCCCGCGATTTTGGGTTTAAACCACAGCCACCATGACGCTCCCACAAGGGGGGGCCTACCTCTAACAAGTCAGGCCCGGACCGAGATCCGGGGGGCTCCTGACTCCCATGGTACCGTGATTTAAGTAATGGGACTACCGGTGGTCCAGCCACCAACAAGACCTATGACTGGCAACTCGTGACTGATCGAATCGTAGCAACCTTCGGTAGCGTCATCTGCAAATGTTTACGATAAGTCCAGTACTTTGCTCTGCCCCCGTTCATTATTAGACAACGTCATTAAAGGGCGTAGCCTTGATAATTGGGCGGGGGCCCCAATCACTGAACAAGGATTTGATAAGCCTTGAGGCCAAGATCTTTACGCAGAATTTTGCAGATAGTCTATGAATAAAGCCCAAGTTGTTGCGAACGACGCCGAATCGATAAGTTGGGGTCCCTTTAACATAAAATTCCAAAGCCGCTATATTTTCTTCCGAGCGCACTATGCGCACTTTTGTTGGTGTGTGAGTGTCCAATATCATAAATTGGGTGCGAAATTTTTTAATAATTCGATGATGTCCACCGTAAATTTCATGAAGTGCTCTACAAGTTTCGCAAAAAGAGGTTCGATTTTGGACATAAATTTCAACTATTTGAAGTCGTTATTGTGGCGCTGTTGAAGATTCTCAGCTCAACGTCACAGCTGGTATATGACAGCTGATTTTACATTTAATCCCTACTGAAAAGTAGGGAGATATAAGTGGATAAATACTGTATTGAGATTGTAATGTTATGTTTAAAGCGTAAAAACTAAATATAGGGGAAGGACCGAACATTCTTTTTTGATTTAAGGATGGACATGTGGCCTGTTTGGAGAATAGTCCATTGCGAAGTAGCAATGGACAGTGCAAACTACTACATATCGGCTTTCAGTTAATGTATAGAGGAAGAAAGTGAACAAATAATTATGTCTAATATAGCAGTGGAAGTACATCTGCATTCTAAAGGATATCATATTTACGAGCATATCCTGGTAGTCGTATAAAGTTGATAAAAATTACTGGCCAAGATGCAATATGTTGAGTCATATTTTCAAGCTCCCTGTAGGTCGGAACAAAATCTTCCATCTATGTAAAGTTTAACTTCACACACTAAAAATGTTGTCAGATACACAAAGTATCTGAGAAATTCTTAAATGAAGTCACTTACCCCTATAAAAACTCTAAGCTATAGATTTTCTTTGATACTAATTATAATCTTCTCTTATCTCGACTTTTCGGTATTCTTTCCATCTGAGAACAATTAACAATGGTTAGTTCATCTATTTCTCCTTATAATTTTCAGAAAAGCTAATTGCTGGGAAATTTGAGATCTAACTTGGTTTGCTGCCGTAATATGACACAAAAACTCCGATATCATGCTGCTAAATGGGAGAAAACTTTTGTTTTACACAGAACTATTTCGCCTCATTCCTCACTTATCAAAAACGTTCAGTCAACTCGCTGATTTGATTGCCACTAACTTGGATTGAATCCGGCTTCGATTCTCATGGAACCGCAGTATACCAATGTTTGGATGTGGTTTATTTTTTTTTAATTTTATTTTATTTATTGTTCTAAGACATAGGGAACAGTGAACTCTGTTCATCACAGCAGTCGTGGTTGATAATGCCGACGATCGGCTAGGTTGTATATTGTGGTAAGTCTCTATTACTTCAGATAAAGATGAAATGTGCAGTTGCAAACGTAACGTATGCAAAACCACATAGGTATCTATAGATACATAAATGACAATATTGTTTGGATGCAGAAACAGAGACAAAAAAAAAGACCGCAAGTTCTGAATCAAACAACAATAAACAAATTGTTTGGTGATAAACAAGTGAATAAAAAATTCTCTCCTCGGTACTGAAGTGTCAATGAACAGTTGAAATGAAATAATTGTTTTATTATTGTTTTTCTTCCCTTAGCGATAACTCTGAGAAAGAAATCTTAACAAATTCAGATTTTCACAGTAGATTGAACTATTATGCTAATTTGTATGGCCAATGAATGCGTCAACTTTTCTATCCCCATATTTTAGCTTTGACCTGACAAAACTCTATTTAAATGTCAACACCCCCCTAACGCACTATTTATTCTTGATCCTAAAATAAAATTTATAGTTATCCGCAAGAAATTTAGAATATCTATTCTTAATTTTGGATATTTTTATAGAAAATTTATTTCAAAATATTTTGAGAAACAAATAGGTATTGCATTGGGAAGAAAACAATAAATTGTGCAAGAGCGAATGCCATATAAAATATATAAATACAATTTGGATTTAAATTCTATTGCCACGAAAAATGCAGTTGAGATATCATGGGTGCAACGGTATTTTTTTTTGTCTAGTGTAAAGTTTTTTTTTTCTGAGAAAAGATAAGTTTCTTGTTTCACAATGAAATTAGAAATTCGGAAATTTTTATTAAGTGCAGGACAATTTTACTTAAATAAATAGCCGAAATGTGTGCCACAACTTAACAAGACAGTTTGTTGTTCCTTTTTAACAATTCTTTAAAATGCCACTAAGAAGTTCACATTCCTACTTTTAACCCATTACCTAGTTAATTTTCTATGATATAGGAAAACACTGCAGTTCAAAATCTCATTACTATTACCATGATCACTTTGACAAAATTAAGAAAATGTGGACAACTGACCTGACAAATTATTATAGGCGTCAAGAGTTTGTCGGTTTGTCATTGATAGTAAATTTATTGCTTTACACATAATCAAATTAAAATCATTATTTAAAAATTGATGCACTATCGACGAACCTTTAGAAATATACGAGTAGTACTGCAGATTCAGGGGATTTGGATATCCTCTGTTATCAGGTATAACAATGATGGAACATCATATGATATTATATGTGGTATGTTTCGTAACATCTATTTTCATCCAGACGACACCGGTACCGGAGAAATAAAAGATTTGTTGAAAGAGTTGTGCGTAACAATTTTCAGGCAAATAAATAAGGAAATATCGACCTCTTGAATGTCTTCTGAAATAAGCCCTTAAAGAATTAACATAATAGACGCATGAAACCTTGCATATTTATACCGTTAGCTGATCAGACGGCAAAGTAGTAGGCACACATTGTGGTGTTGGTGATAAACAGCTATATTTTCGATTGTCTTTTCCGGCGTTCTTTTCCGATGGGGTTACTTATGTTATCACCATTAAATGTCTACCCGGTAACCTTTCCGCTTTTTATTACTTGTACAATTAGTCATCCGATTCCACATTACAGTGGCAATTGTTTCATCAAGTGTGATAGATTACTGTTTGGCATTATATGTTTCAGGTCTGGCAGCCATGTTTCTTCAGCAGCGCAAATGGTCAATTCCAGTTAGATTTTATTGGCCTTGAAAGATTCTGTTCAGGGAGAATTAATTCACATTATTTTGGCTGGACTTAAAGCTTAGCAGCTGCTTTTTGAAATTACTAAATTTAGCATTCATGAATTTTTCTCTTGAAACATTCCAAGCAGCTAGCTTGGAGTTTCAGCCTGCTCAGATTTTGTGCCTGAAAGTTTCAAACGATTAAACATTGCACTAAGCTTCCGGATTAATTTTTATGTGGGATATTCACTAATCTTACCTCGATATGCGGTCTCCCCTAATAGCGTTTCAAAGGGCTAATTTTCTACAGTTACCCATTTTTAAATGGCCTCATTTTGATGCTATTTGTGCTATTAAAAGATAAATTGGAATACTGGTAATACTGTGATTGGTCGATGACCTGTCTTTTGCTACGGGTATCAAGTCAGGTTTGGTGGAAGTGTCTCCTTATAATTATGAGACTAAATTTAAAAACAAATATCAACGGAAACTTTTCTTTTTGAAAATATTTAGCTTCAAAAAGATTGAATGTGTGACAATTTGTTTACCCTAAGCCATGCCTCGAACAGAAGGTAAGTTTGTAGAACTCTGTTGCCCCAGAATAAATACGTTTATAAATTTTGATTTACAAAATATTTGGGAAATCAAAATAAAAAATAAAGAAATACACTTTGTTTTAACTATAATACTATCAAAAAACTAGTAAGTAATCAGTGAATGTTGAAAATCAATGTTTTGAAAAATAAATTGAAAATTTGACACTTACCACTTCGATAACTTATCGCATTTTTTGCATTCGCAAATGGCAGTTTTACACTTGCTCCAATAATTAAAAACAGAATGGGGTGGAACCACCCCATTTCGCTGGCAAATATTCGTCTCACGTTGTGAATTTCCTTATCTTAACTAATTTTTGTTAAATATGGCAGTATGATGGCTTCGAATATATACTTTTTTGTTGGTATAGGAAAAACAGTGCTATTCTTTTCCACTGCTGCAGATACAATTATTTTAAATTTATAAGTTTTTTCTCATATTTGTGCAGTGACGAAGTGTCGGAGAGAAATATCACCCAGAGGTCTTCCCTAATGAACTAACATTTTCTATTTTCAAACTTTAAGATTGTTGTTTGAATTTAAGAAAAAAAAATATAATAATAATAAAATGAGTTTTAATTTCTTCCACCCCTCAATCAAGTGTCCTTAATTTTTATATTCAACCAGAAATACATATTTTCACATCCCAGTGCCACCCTTTGTCACCACTTTTTTTATCAAATTTGGGGTCGCGAATGGTTGACGAAATTGGTTTACAAGCCACGCGGGGCAAAATATTTTCCAAACAAAATATTTCGCCGTCGATAATAGCGCTAACGAAATAAAAAAAAAACATTATAATACATACAACAACATTTAAGCTTAAAACGTGTGTATTGTGATGCAAATTCGTTACATCCTACGACAAGGAGAGAAAAAAGCAAAAAAAAAAATTCTACTACAAGGATACATAAGGGCGCTCCAAATGACTTTAAATGTTCACTTTACACATTAAATACCGAAGAAGAAACTCCTTGAACCAAATCCCCAATGTTGCCTTACGACGGCAACAAAAAAAAAAACCCAAACAAGAATTGAGGACAAAAAATAGGAAAACATTACCAGAGTGCACATCCTTTTTCCTTTTCTTACACGCTATTTTTTTCTAATTTCAATAGTAGCGGTCATTTTAGATACTTGTCGAGTAGGAGGATGTATCCGATTCCAGTTTGTTGGGACCATTTTTATTATGGAAGTAGAACTGATATCCTGCTGCGAAATGGTTAATATGAATTTTTATTATTTTTGTTTCTTTTACTTGAGCGAATATCATTTCGCACTTTGGACTGGTGGTAAATGAAATGAGAGAGTCGCATAATGAAAACACAGACGCAGAAATTACAAGAAATTTTGGTGAACATCGCTAGAGTTTGACCTGAACAAGTCACAAAATTGTCTACACTAAGGTACTAAATCTTGCAGTAATGATCAACCTATATATTTCGTTCTTTCGCATTGTGAGAAAGAATCTAGGATAAACTTAAGAGTTTTGGGTGTTGTAGTTCAATCTCGTATGACACATTCGTAGTAGTACGTCATTACAAACAATAACAAGAATTTCACCGAGGTCATTTGATATTCTTGGACCCACAATCCACGTTTGAATCATTAACTTAGGTACTAAACTTACAATCTATTGTATTATGCTTATGCATATTTTCTCGATTTGTACACAGTAGTTAATTAGAACAAAAAGTGCAGTCCGCATAAGACATAAGCGTTTTCGCACAACCAACTTCTAAAGATTGGATCTTTTGTAATTGAAACAATAAAATAACCTAGGACTATATTCAAGGGAAGATACTCCAAAAGTCTTTAGGCTAGTTGGTCAATCTTAACGTTTTTAGCGACTTAAATACATACATAATAAGACAGAGAAAATTCCAGAGCTATACCAATCTAAAACGGATAGTCACCATTACGGGAAAGTTTATTTGACAAAACCACGAAGTCAAATAAAAAAAAATCGAAATGCTTACAAACAGAAAATGTGGCTAGCTTTTGTCAAACACACCTACATATTCTTCAGCAGGAACTCCCCGTCAAAGACTTCCTCGACGAAAATAAATTAAGGATCACAATATCTAAACGTAACTACAACTAGACTCCTGTAGCTGACGACTAACCCGCCGAACTAATTAATAGAGAGGTGAATGCTTTTTTAGAGAGCACACATCAAACCATTGTCGACATTTTTTTGGTGGAAAGCTTGCAGTTTCACCAACCCACAAGAAAGGCTTCTCCAACTATGGAGCTTCCTTAACATCGCGTACTAGGTTTTGCCTGTTGTATTATATAAACAATTTGTCAGCGACCAGATTGGCCCCTATCAGATGCGGATACATCCCATATTTGGGAAAATGTTGCGAAACTCTCAAACGCTTGATTGACACTAATATCTATAGCAGAAAACAGAGAGCTTTCACTATTGAGGTCAAAATCAAGTCTGGCTCAACTAGTAAGGACGCACAATATCAGAAGATCGGAAAGACGGTCACAATAAATAGCTATAGCTTTAAGCTACTTAGGGATTTTTTCTAAATGGCTCCGCTCCTCAGAAATCAAAGAAAGAGTTACCTCAATTCATTCTTGACCTATATAGGAAATATAGTTATAAAGCCTTGTCGAAAAAAACTAAGGGGACACCATATAAGATCTTCATCCTAGCGCTAAAGCAGGGCGGATGAAGATATCCACGGAGGTATTGAACGCACTATTATTCGAGGGATTTTTGGCCCTCCTCGTGTTGATGGGCATTTAAGTAAATGAAATAGCTAGGACATGTAGTGTTAGTGGATTCCAATACTCCCGCAGAAATACACACGTGGAATGATGCTTCAATGATGAAGGCAAGTAACCAAGTAATATAGTTAAAACGACAAAGATCTATCACTAAAAGTAAGATAAAGAGGGTCTGAATGCAACACAGTATAAATCTTTTGATTCAAGGAACAATGTAATAGATATTATATCCACTAAATTAAAGCAATCAATTAATTGAATTGGTTTGAATGCAACACAGTAAATAAATTCATTGTCATGGAATACAAAGAACTTATTGGAAATTTTCTATCTGCGCATGCCTCGAAAAAAGGCCAAATTTGTAGTTTTTATAGTATTCCCTCTTTCAGATTCAAATCTTTTTTGACGTACGATCATATCCTATTTTTTGATAATCCAGACTCATCAGATATCACCAAGATAGTGCTTGCCTTGTTAAACGTCACTCAAAAATCACTTCAAATATAAATGTCAAAGGATAAAGTTTCAACGTAATTTTCTCTCTTATAAAGCATGCACTTTTAGACCTATATTTGTACTAGCAACATCTCTATTCTATGTTTGCTTGTTAAGTATAAAGAGCTATTAATTTACAACAAAAACTTTTATTAGAGTTTTTCGAAAACAAAAAAACTGGAGAAAAAATTCTTTTCGATCAGTGGCATTCATCAGAGATGTATGCGCGCATTCTCCAGCCAAAATCGAAAATGGTTCTTACCTAAAAATAGGTTGAAGCTAAACAACTTTTCCAACTGATTCACGGGCGAGGACATTGCAAACAACAAGTCGCCCGCGTCAAACGTAAGACAGAAGGCTAACGCTATGCAAACTCAGCAATAAACCATAACCAATGGCCTCATCGGCACACCACTGTGATGCACTAAGTGTCTAAGATATACAACCAGAACAGAATGCTTATGTCATTTTAGCAGCTTGCGAACCAAGAACGGATGCTGCACTTGTGTTTAGTATTTTTTTTTTTCTTTAGTTTTTTTGTTCGTTTCTGTTTTATTAAGATCAGTTTACCTCAGCGACTGGCGGCGACAATGTCGACAACGACTGCAAATACATTTGCTCAGATTCAAATGCATCCGAGAGTACACAGACATCTTCACATTTGTACGGATAAATTGTTTTTTCTCCTACGAGGGTAATAACGTGATCTTGAGGTGACAAATTGTCTTATAAGCGTGTAACATATTTCGTGCGTTTTTGGATGATGTTGTTGATAATAATACAGATATTCTGATAGACTTAGATACAGTAACCAGGAAGTAGGTACAAATTGGAGAGTAAATTTTAAAAGAATGATATAATAGTTTGCTTTTCCTATCCTTGAATTTTTCATTCATTTATTGTGTATGTCTGAGATAAATGAATAAGAATTCGGTACAATTTTCAGTCATACTCGTAGCAAGAGAGTGCACTAATTGTTGGAGAGATATCAGATTAATCATGTGGCAATTGTCTTGGGTCGGAATGATATCATTTCTCCTTTAAATGTCTGGCTTAAGAAATGAAATATATTGAGTCAACATTGAACTAGACATTTAGAACATTCTTTATATGAATTTATTGTACAAATTTGTAGCTATGAACTATTTTTACTCACTCAAAGTCTCAAAGTAAGAAGTTTTGAATTTTTTGATTAGATTTGCGGAAACTGATCGTTGAGCTCAAAATCAAGATTCCTCCAGTCAAAAGAGACGAAAAAATTGCTGTTTGACTGGAAGTATCAAGCGCTGACAGATGCACACACAACCATAAAAGCGACATTTAAATGTTCAATCCGTCTGTAAGATTGTCCTAGAAGCAGTTGCTTTTGGGGTAAAGTTGGTCGTTTTGTATAGTTAATTTTTCATCAAACTTTTAAGTGTTTTGTAATTCTATTTTTCTATGAGGTTTGTCACGATCATTTAGATTTTGTAATATAAATCAGTAAGTTCCCCAAAAATACGACTAGCTGACAACTGCTTCCACAAGCTTGCAACAGCTGCTTACTTGGGACCTAAAACACCCACAAGCTTTCCAATTATAAATAATTATTACAAGGTATTACATAGAACCAACCTCATAAAGGTATGCGGGTAAGTGCTTCCTGATGCCCTATATTTCCTTACCCTGAAGTTGTCGACTCATGTTGCGGTATATAGGTACATATATTATATGATTTTTATTGTATCATTTTTATAATAGAGTGGTGTGGATCTGGATTCGAGCTCAAATGTCAGACAACACCTGATATGAGTAAAAATAATAAATTTCTGGGCAATAACGAGCATCCCAAAGTCACCCGTGGTACGGAGTCCGTAAACAAAATCCTAGGCCCTCACTTACTGTACGCAAAATGACAACAAAACTTGGACTAAACCTGAATTGTTGCGCCTTGGTGCATATTATTTGTCAGTGACTAAGCGACATTGCTATGATTTAAAGTATGTCTGGCAAACGTGTCGTGTCGCATATGTAAATCAGCAATGACGGAAGAGGAAGAATGAATTTGCCCTGGTAAGCGTGGGGTTCTGGCAAAGAAAAGAATTCAATGTCGAATTAGCAGTCTTAATGTTTTTAGCTAATATATCAAAATGTGACCGTAAAGGTGGGTACTATTTTGTTAAAAGATCCTACCAGGGTTGGAATATGTAGGCAATATGTTCTAACGGTATATTTATTCACCCCTAAACATATGATGTTATGTTCATGTTGGTAGTTTTAAACATAGATCTTGATTCTACGTATATGCAATCTCAATGTCTATTTTAACAAGGCGTATCGTCCGTGTAACATAAAACCACCTACGTAAGCCCCACCAATTTATAATGCATTTTGCACCAGGAACTATTGTCATGCTCTGAAATGTTTTTTATCTTACTCTTCCATTGCATAATATTTTATTTCAAATGGAAAAGAAAAAATGTAAAAAAAAAACTTCAGATAAAAACATAGCAACAACTTACGAACACTACACCTTCTACTAAGAAAGGACGACGTCGTCAAAATTCAAATTTCCTTCTAACATTTTGTAGCATCATCAAAAGATTGGTTTTCACTAGTGAATTTGAATTTGTGTTGAATACGTTTCGTACATTAATACACACGCCATAAACCTCAACCGCCGAGCAAAGTCATGGCCGAATAAAAACGGCAGGGCATTCCGATTTTTCACCACAAGGTGTACGAGTACTCGTACCCATAGTCGTTCGCCTAACTTTCAGATACAGATACCGCCGAATAAAGAAATTGATGCCAAATTATTCACTCTAATGAGCGATGAAATCTTCTTAGCTATTGCAGATTGTGCATCTAACAATAACTAAAAATAAATGATGAATCTTTTGAATTCGTACCGTTGAACATTGAAAACGTTTATTTAGAAAGTGAATTTAATGTTTACGCACAAATTGGTCAAATTAACAACGGCCGGCTAAAAAATGCTTCATTAAATGTATAGGTATGAATACACTCCGTTTTTAAATCAAAGGGGTAAGTGAAAAAAAAAAGTCTAACATCCATCTCATTAGGAGGAACATTTTCGTTGAATGAAAACTCCTCTGACTCCGAGGTTCCAAACGAATAGTGTTTATGAAATGAGAAAAATGTATTTATTACAATTTTCTACAAAATGTTAACTTTTCATAACTAACTTGTAAGAGGCATATGCACAAGTGCCGATGACATTAATGTGATTAGAAGAGCACAGCAAGGCGTCAATGAAGCTTTCGTGAATATTGAGGTGAAAGCGGCCGAAACAGGTCTAAGGGTATATGAGGACGAAAAAAGTACTTGTACATGCTGCCATCAGGAAAGGACACCCAATACCGGCGGCCTGGCCAGGACGTCACCGTAACTGCCAAATTATCAGACGCAGAATTACTATTGCCAAACACTCGTTCTTTGGGCTCAGGAGACAATTGAGTGACAGAGCCAACCCAAACTGGCTTTATTATACTAGGCTCTTATAATCCCGGTTTGCTCTGTAACGCAGACAGAAAACCGCAGAAAACCGTTAAGGAAGCACTTGGCCGTTTCGAAATGAAGATAATGCACGTGAATTGTATTGACGGGGGTTCGAAAATGAACTGTCCGAGCGATCCAACATCTGAGATGGCTGCCCGTATTGAGTAAATCTAACTCCGAAGGAAGAAGACGAACGTATCTATGGTAGCTCAAACAAGTAAATTAGGATCCCAACCACCTAGTAGTGCGGCACTGGGAGTAGCTGCCAAGAGATCATGGTAGCTGGAGAGGGTTGTTGAGTGATGCCCAGTTTCATTTGGGACAGCTGCGCTATCCAAGTAAGTTAGTATTTTTTTTTTATAAAAGAGTATAACAGAATTATAAGTGTCTTCCATAAGATCTTAAATTAAGCGTTAATCAAGAAAAAATAATAATAATTATGAATATTTTACAATCTTTATATCTTAGCTAGAGCTTGAGCTGGTAATGACTGATCTTTTGATTAAAGACGATATAAGACAAAAGTTCATTTTTGCCGCTATTGCCGTGAGTTTTGTATGTAAACTATGAAACTATTGTATAAGAATCAATTGTTGTACTCTCAAAAGGTATGTAATCTTATCATAAAATAAAATAAACAGCTTGGACTTAATTTAGCTCAGCAACGTTGAGAGAACTCTTACAATTTTGTGTGGATAGCTTGATACTCGTAAAAAGTATTATTAACAACTTGTGATCGATTTTGATAGCTGTAATAGCATGATCTACCTTAGTGCAAATATGGAAATATTAAAACTCTATTTTATTGATGAGTAATTTATTTGAGATGCGATCCAGTCCAATATAAAATACGATATCGAATTTTAGAATGTATAATAAAGACCACAAGTGTTAAACTAGCAAGTACAATAGTAATGGCATAGGTTATAAAAAAAAGTCTTAAGGAGCACAACAATTATTTTCAATAATCTAACTAAATTTGCTGTCTTAAGTTAGGACAATGAAAGATCGATATTTATTCAAAAGCTGTGCTCAGAACAAAAATCATTTCATCTATTGTACACGGGGATGAGACTTCTGCTTACTAGACAAATTCCAGAAACTGTTTACGTTAAACGATCAATATTTTAGACCACTTAAATTTTAGAGAATAAACTCAGTTCTGTTGCTTGAGACCATTGTAAAATATATGCGGTTCACTAATAACGTAGGATATCCTGGTCATAATCGGTAAATTTGCTTATTTGCAAGCATATAAGAAAACCCCATATTATCCGCAATAGCTGTAAGACCACTTCTAAAGATATACATGAAAACAGAGTTTACACATATGACAATTCCGAAAAGCAAAATAACCCAAACTCAACCTTGAGGTATTCCGATTTGCTGCCGTTAGACACGCTATAAATGCATTAAAAATCCAGAGTAAGTATACCAGAGAACAGGTATTGGTTCGAATGAAATATTCCATCTCACACACCATTTTTGTGACGTAAAGGAGGGTTGCATTATTGGTTCAATGGTCAAAGAATCGCATATGCCAACACAAAAAATTAATATAGATCTTAAACGAGTCCGTAGCTCTTTCAATTATTAAGAGCGTGAATTTCCAACGTTTTGTCATGTAATGGTCATCTTCTATTTCATCTCACTGAAGGTTACAGGTTAAAGGACAAGTGAGAAAACCTAGAGAACGTAAGGAAGCAGTTCAAATTCGCTTTACAACCCACCATATTTCAATGATATTGCGTCAACTTACGGCAAGCAAAATAAGCTATACATGATGTTTAACAAAAATGCGGCTTTACTACCCGTTTTCATCGCTTTAAATTAAAATTCTCTCAGAAGTTTAAAAGATTCATAAAATTGCTTTTAAAAGCATTGAGAATGCTCAATACTTTACATATGGGAATAACATGCAACGTATAAGAAGTGCTCACAAAATAAGAGATCGTATCTTAGGAAAGCTAAGCCAGAATATGTTGATGCGCAGCATTTTTAAGTACAAAATTCGCCATAAAACTTACATGTTCAAATTTAAAATGAAAATTCAACGGTTTTAGAATCAAAAAACGTTTCCAGCTTTTGGAGTCTTGCAATTCGTAATAGATATTATGTAATACCGAATCCAAACGAGCAGCATATACACAAAATGACAAGGTAATACAGCGATAATTTTGAAAACATTTCAAAATACTTAAATTTAATTTTCAGTGTTTTATATATTCGTAATAGTATTAGATCAAAGTAACACTTTGCCCGATGATAGGTTAATTGAGATGCTACATATGTTTCAAGATCGTTATACGAGTATTTGTTAATTATTTGAAATGAATTGGAAGCTTGGATATTAATTGATTCCTAATAGGAAAATTAAATATTCTAGATATAATAAATGTAGTGAGTAAATTTCTGTTTTTTTTTTTTGTCCACACTACTTCTATAGAGCACTTTGATGTAATATGTATTAGCTTATGATGACACATGTGTATATTACTTCAGCTTTTGCTCCTATTCTGTGGAGATAAAGTTAGCGGACTATGCAAATCTATTAACTCGAATGCGTGGACTGAGGCACGTCTTTGGGAATGAACAATCGAACAAACAAACTCATTTACTACTTAAATACTCTTTTAGGAAATGGTGATCTTTTTTAAAAACAAAAAAATAATAAAATCTTAGAAAGGACATTAACACCCGAAGAAATGGTTTTTGAATGAATTGAAAACCAATTTAAAGATTTGATTAATATAGCAATTTATTGTTGTGGATCTGTTGATAATACTCGTATATAAACTTTGTACGCTAAAAACCAGTTGAGATAGATTCTTCGAGAGAAAAAGAAGCGGAGACTAGTTTTGCTGGTTCTATCATAAATCCATCCTTACTGATCGATTAGAAAATTGAAAACTCTTCCAAAAACAAACATTAAGATGGAGTTCGCTCCTATTTTCTTTGAAGCACGAGCAAAATTCATATAAATGTATTAAACATGCCATTCATGTCACATATGTTAGTGTCACCTTAGAGCGATTGAAAATATTCCTCTACTATACCTCTGTGTTCTGGTTTTATTTCTCACCTCACAAAAGAGGCACACAAAGGTTAATATCAAAACTGCGCTGTCATAGGTCAAGATCATTTGAATATCTTTATAATTCTAAATATTCTTCTTGAAAAAAATGAAAGCGCCTTATGCTCGATATACTTTATTTCCATTCGACGTTTAACATGCTAGATTTTCTTGCGTTTTATTTGTTTATGTAAAATATGTCAATATGAAACTTTCTGAGCAAACTCATCGAACAAAATTTAATGCATTCTATTAATAAACGAGACACATTCTAAAATTAAGTCACATCTTTATGTTGTCGTAACGAGGGGACCGATTTGGATTCGGATTTAAATTCGAATATGGGTGCCATCCCAACTTACCCCCTCCTTAACTTTGTCACCTAATATAGTTCTAAATATTAAGTTGTGAAATTTATTGCATATTAAGGGGGAAAACTATTAAATTAATTTTTTGTTATTTTTTTTTAGAGTATTGGAAAACTGAGGATTACTTTGGACACTTGATATATTTGGTAATTATATTTTGAAGTGAGGATCAATTGATTTAGTGAAAAGATGCGCCCGACAAGGGCTGAGTTATGTGATTTATTATGATTGAAAATGGCATGAAAATCTTCTAGTGCGAACAAAATAGATTATGTTCTAATAAAAGCCATGCAAACTTGCCATAAAATATGGTATTGATACGCTGTGAATCTACTCAACACCTGTTTCTTTTTATTTCTTTTTATTGATTTATATTGGCCTATTTGGTAGATGTAAATGCAATCATATTTGGTTATCTTATCCATTGGTATTTCTATTCTAAATAGACTTTATGCTTTGGTGGCCTATTAGAGGCAGACTGCATTTTTAAATAAATATCCATGATTTGTTTGTAAACTTTAGAATGCAGTTTGGAATCTCAACAAACATATGGGTTTTGTTACTTCAAATGAAAAGTTTTGTTGGGAGCATAAATCATACCAATAGGCCCTGTTTCTCTGCTATGAAAACGAACTTTTACGGTTGAGATATATAGAGAGTTCTATCTTGCCTTCTACAAATTCTTAGTTTTCAAGAATGTTTGTGTATTTTTGTTAAGATTTATCAGCAACTTCTCTAAATTTTGTAAGAACACTGAGATTCAAATAGGTTCCGCACTCTAGTATTCCTGATTTTATGTTGAAAATTTCGAAGACAATACAGTATGTCTGCAAAATACCTACATAGCAACAGATCGATTTTATAATTTTATATAAATGCTGAAAAATACAACTGAACATGACAATTTCATCAAACCGTCGGTAGAACCCCACAATATTTCGAAAGACAAACAATTCTAAACCGCTAGATGCCGAAGTAACTTCATGAGATTCTTCGCGTAGATAGTCCTTCGGTGATGTTAAAATTTCTCAAGTTTTAGATGGCTTGGAACGGCTAAAGCAAAACCTTTCAAAAGTTTGCATTTTCTTATTTAATCCAGAATTTTAATCAAATAATTAATATAATAACCTTATTGAAGAATTAAACACTTTATTCCCCAGTTAACATGAAAGGAAATATTTAAAAATCTGGAAATCTCATGATCAACATGATACGAGTACGGCAAACACAAAATAACATATTACAAACTAGATTCTAAATCTTTGGTTCATGTTTCTTAAGATATCATTTTTATCCCCCGTAGTTAAAAAACCATAGCAATAAAACCAGATATTTGGAATTAGTAAAAAATCTTTTCAAAAAGCAATCGTTTAAAATTTGTGAGCTCCTTGTTTTGCTGAAATCTCAAGTAGTTTGATTCATTTTTTTAAAGATCTCTAGGTGATTTTCAATGCACTTAATCTATCCACTTCATCACTAAAAGTTTGCTCCTTAATTTCCAGAATTTTGTGAGCGCACCAAGTAAATTTACATTCAAAAATTTAATATGTATTTTCAACACTTTTGCACTTCGGAAATTTGATTTTTAGCTAACTCGAATTTACTAAAAAACTAAAGAGATTTTTTTAATATCACGTGTAAAAGGATCACCCCAAAACACCGTAGGCGCCCGGTTTTCAAAAAAAAAGTAAATAAATAAATAAAACAAAAATTAAATTGAAGAAAAACTGTTCAAGGAACAATCAGGAAATTCGAAAATTGAAATTCACCACACGATAGGAAAGAAGCTTTTAACTCGTTAGCGGTTGAATTCTAACTGAAAATTTTATTTTCCATAGTCATTATAGAAAATCTATCCGCGCTCACTCGTTGTCGGTGTAGAGGAAAAGTGTAGATACTTCGATTGTACGAGCATGTATCTCAGATACACAGTCGGATTCAGATATGCAGAGGCAAGCCCAAGCAACATGATGACAATAATAGCAACAAAAGCCCCCAAGTCTTTATCTGCATCTGCATCTGTGCATTTATGCGGAGCTGGTGCACGAGTAAATCAAAACATAACAGAGCAGTCTTAACGTGAGGCTAACTCAACGCGTCCACAAGTTTGAAATACATTTTAGATACTCGTATTGTACATCCGGATCTGTACGTTTCCCCAACATCCAACTTGTTGGTAGGGAATGTTTACGATTCGTTGGATGCAATGACCATGTGGTTTTCTTCGTCGGCAGGGTAAGCTTTTGTTGTATAAAATTATTGCAGACGCAAACAAGGTTGGTGAGTAAGTATGTATCTCAAAGATATGTACATACATATGGATGATTACGATATTCGACAGACATTCAACAATTATTTTGGTGAGGGGTGGGGATGAAACGTGTATGATGTGGACGGAGCACGTGGTTTTGATTTGCAGAATTGAGTGGTTGTGGTGCAACATTTGTTGGATTATGTATCATATCACATTTCATCCTATACAAAAATACACCTAGGGCACATTCATTGTATCAACATTTATCCGTCAAACAAGCCACAATGGCGCAAGTCTATTTCAATATGAATTTATTATAAAGGGTTTTCCAATAGGGACTTGACAACGTTGAATTTAATTTGTGAACGCACTCTTTCACTAATCATCAAACTGTCACTGTCAATTTATTCAGTAAACTCAACATTTTCATCATGGTAAAGTACATGAACGAGCAACGTCTGCAAATTATAAAAATTTTCTACCGAAATTCGGAGTCGGTGACTGCAACTTTAAGAGCGTTAACTCCAATTTTCGGTCGTAATTCTCGCCCTAGTAGACAGGCAATAACAAGTTTAGTGCAAAAATTTGAGTCTACATATTCGTTGTGTGGTGTTGCCGTGTCAGTGAGACAACGGGTTGGTCGAAGTGTCGAAAATATCGCTGCCGTTCAGGCGTCCGTAGCAAACGATCCAAATCAGTCAATTCCACGGCGTTCTCAAGAATTGGGCATCGCTAAGACCACATTATGGCGTATTTTGCGTAAGGATCTTGGTTTACACCCATACAAGATTAAGCTGACTCAAGAATTGAAGCCGATGGACCATTTAAAGCGACTTACGTTCTCCGATTGGGTTCTAGAGAAGATGCGCCAAGATGATGAATTTCATCGCAAAATCATCTTCAATGACGAAGCTCATTTTTGGCTTAATGGGTTCGTCAATAAGCAAAATATGCGTTATTGGTCGGGTGAAAATCCACATGTGCTTCATGAATCACCACTTCATCCTCAAAAAATAACTGTTTGGTGCGGTTTGCATCCCGGTGGCGTTATTGGGCCATATTTTTTCGTTGACGATAACGATCGTCACGTTACTGTAAATGGTCAGCGTTATCACGCCATGATCACCGATTATTTTTGGCCCGAATTGTAAGATATGGACTTGGACGACATGTCGCGAGAAATGCTACGAAATGGCTCAAGCGATGTAAGATATACGAGTATTTTTCCTTGTTTGATGTGAACAAAATTTAAAAAGTTTATTGGCTGATTTAATCCACGGCAGCCTAGACCGAAGACGCAGGCAGTCCTCAGATCCTGAGAAGCTGAGAAGGGCCTTCTGAGCTTTTCCTATGAATTCATACTTCTTACTCCAATCGGAAAAGCGAAGCATTTTGGAATTAGCTTAGAAGTGGTACAGATGCTTTCATCGCCATGAGAATTGTACCGAGGACAGACGCAACTGAGCTTATCGTTCTCCGTTTTAGATCAGTTTTGGATTACATTCTTTCACCGGTCAGATTTTGGCCGAACTCTGTCCTTAGAACGGGGAAAGTCGACTTCGTATTTTTTCAGCAACCGGAGTTCTGGATTCAGTAATATCAGAGTTAAAATATAGTTAACATGCTATCTCTCCATGATTTTAAGTAAAGCAGAGCATCGACCAACATGCACCATGTCAGTATAGACATTCTATGGATGAATTGAATGGTCTAGTCATATCCCACAAACAATCAACCATTTACTAAAATTAGCTTGAAGTGTTGCATATGAGTTCAGACAGCAAATTTAAAGAACACATATCAATTCAAAAGAAGTCTTAAGTTCCTCTTGATTACGAAGAAGATCTCCGTGAGATCATCAGCTCGGCCGCTGTTTGTTTATACGAATATGTGTATATATTGGAAAGACAATTAATGTTTCTATTGATGAATACTAAATATGAGCTCCTTCAACAGAGTTATGTCAGCTCGTTTTTTAACTTTTGCCCTTTCTATTCTGCAGTGCTGGATATAGTTTCCCAAAAGTATGCAGGCTCATGCAGCTACATATGATGCTGGTGACACGATAGTCTTAATATGCAAAGCAGTTGATCGATTGAAATTAATAAAAAGAAGAATCCCAATTAATGGGATTGGAATCAGCGGCACGTATAAATTGTTTCTTTATTGATCTGTGGAAGGGTATTCCCAGAAGTCGGTCATTAAAGTTCTTCAAACGGTTAAAGCATGCAATGAATATGGAAGAAAAAACTACAGTATATACCGCCATTGGAGTGGGAAATGTTTGATACGAGAATTTATAAATCCACTTCATTTTGTTAAGATCGAACATTTTTCCTAATCAGATATGATGTAATGGTGTTTGCTTATTAAAACCACATATTCATGCAGGATGGCGCTTGGTGATTTTCATTTAAAAGTGGGCATTACGAGTATAACTATGATTAATTGTTTTTCGATATCCTGATAAAAAAAAAAACAAGTGTTTCCAACCCTCATCGCACTATCCGCAGTGCCATCAGAAAAGTTGTTTACTTTGTATACAACGAATGAACCATGCGCCTATACTGAATTTGACTATGCACGTGGAGCTCAAAAGCGAAGGCTGTAAGAGTTTTGTCATTTTTATTTTAGGATCGGATTAGGGATCTATAAATTACTGGGTATAAATCTCTCTTAATAAAGTTAAAATAGTAGTAGCAGAAAATGTATCTACTATTCTTAAGTTATCTGAATATCAAGGTGGATTCAGGACTCTTATAAGCCCAACTTTTGTTATTACATCAAAATCATAAAAAAATATCCTAAAGTGAGTCCAAATCTGATCATATATTGTGGTAAGTAAAAAGTTAGGGAACTGATTAAAATACAAACGATTTCAGTTTGGCACACTTAATGTAATGTCACAATCATTCACACGTGACAGAAACACTATTTACATTTCTTATTGCAAATATAAGAATATAAGAAAAATATGCAATAACGCTTGGGGCGAATATAGCAAAACTTTTTGTCAATTTCGAGCTGAAACGAAAATAACAAATTTAACGGAAGAGACACCACTTTCTATATCAAGTTTGAATATCTAATCAATTTGCAGTCGTTGCTCAGTTTCCTTCAAAAATAAATGTTGCCAAAAATAGATCCAAGTAGATGAAGTAATTATTATTGCACAAAAAAATTCAAAATTATTTATTTTCTTAAATATATTTTCAGAGATTTCCTCATAAAAAAATCACCCTCGTTGAAAATTTCAAATTTAAATGTTTACATACATATTTGAGTATGTTGCTATTATTCAAATGAACACGAGTAATTCATTCGAAGTACATAATGCAAATATTAAACAAAATCTCTCACAATCGCTCGAAATGCCCCTCAACCCATAAAATACGAATTTTGCGAATTTAGTCGAAAGATGCGTGCCCAAATGCAAGTATATCCATATTGCAGAAAGTGCAATAAAATCTTAATGTGATTTACAGCTTACAATGGGGCAACATAAACCGTCGAAAGATCTTTCTATTACCACACGTGCTAAGAAAAATTCTGGAAAGTTTATCTCACAGTTTCATCAATCTTCTTGCAAACGACTCTGTGACTACGAATATGCAAGAAATTAGATTAATTAAATCCGATTACAACACAAATCGCATAAATTTGCCATACGCGCATGCACTGCACTCATATACGCTTGATACAAATAAATCCTTTTGCGCAAGGCGGAAGCATCTCAACTTTATGGCGATGGTGATATATGTGCATGAAGAAATTGTATTTGCATAATTCCTGGAATCATTTATAGCCACAAAGCAATTTCTGGAAACACATTAATGAGCCAGGTTATATTGCAAAAATGGGTGTTCTAAGACTTTGCTTCTGAATGAAAATTGAATAGGTTTACCAATACCCTTAATTTTGTGACATAAATTCTACCGTGTGCAATACGTGCTTTTTCAGGACTAAGGTGTATATAAAATAAATTAGTTTGAAAATATCCACTTATTCTCAATTTGCTTTTACATTAGAAAATCAAACAAACTCCGACAGAGATGCATATACAATATATGAGTTACGGCAGCAACAACAAGCATGAACAGCTAATGGAAAATAATTGTTGTTGACAGCAAAATAGGTTCAGAAATGAAAAAATAAAAAGTATTGAACACTCCAATAGATGATAATATAGAGATATATTTGCAAGACAACTGATCATCCAGTACATTGTGTCTGAATCAAGGTTTCCCAGGGTCAAATTTCAATGTTGAAAAAGTGTCTACGTAATAGCTCCGAGCTTAATGCTTTTATTCGCAAAGATTGATTCTATTCTCATACGTTAGCGATGACAATTATATTATCTCAGTATAGTCTACTAACTTCTAACACGGGCTTACGACTTACCTTTGGGGAGAACATAAGGAGGGCGACTGACAAAGACACTACGGTAGTAGGCTGCTGTCTAGGCTGATGCCCAATGTTGGCGAAAGAGAGTATATAGCGTCGGCCAATTCTATATTGCTGTACGGCGCCGTTGATTTGAAAGGACGAGTGGAGTACCGTGGGTACCTACGCCCAGTCGGTAAAGGAAAAGAAAATGGTGGAGCAGGCGTTGGGAAGGGGGCTGTGTCTCCGCATGCCTAGACGCTGACTGTGCATATCTCTGACTCCTTCGAGTTGCCAGCAGGATGAAGCAGCAGAACGAAAAGTAGCTTTGGGAGGTCTGGATAGAAGTCCAGCGATAAGAGACCACGGTACCGTTCAGGGTGGGTGTATTTTTAGGGAGTTTCAAGTCCGTTCGAACCGAACCATTGCACGGGTCTCACCGTAAGTCTCTACGGTGTGCATAAATAAGATTTCCCCTCTCAAACATATGCATATATATATGAATGACAATGAACCACAACACTTAAGTGAAGTTGCGAAAATTCAAACTAATTAGCCCAATATTACAGAAATATTTCGACAAGTAAGATTATATAAAACAATGAAGAAAATTAACTATCTGATGAAATATTGGAGATGTACAAACCTCAATGTACATAAATACAGATAAAGATGCTGGTTAGTTGAGGCCCAGGTTCATGTCAAAGTGTAGTGTCATCTAAGTAAGTAATACATGCCTTTAATTTGTACATTCATTCTAAACCAACCATCTGCGGTACCCTATTTTGATAACATGGCAAAGTCATCGCTATCTTCCACTCGTACTTTGCTGATTATCTCATTCAAGCAGTTTATATACCGCCCTTGTTGCTTGCCATATCAAATCATAGTTACGTATTTTATAAACCCTTTATTCAAAGTGTCGACAGAAGATTTTTCCTTCAAATTAGGAAACACAAAAATGTCTCTGCCATATTCGACCAATTTACTTTTCATGGGATTTTTGATTGTGACCAGTTCTCAAAGCGCTATGCAAAAAAAACAAAAGCGAAAGGAAGTTTGATGTCCCACTCTCTCACGGAAAGAACTCAACCCTATCTGAAAATAAGCGAAATGGCACTCTATGGCAGGAACATCCTCCATAATTTAATTATGCAGTTACCACTATTTTCATCTTGTTCCCAGGTGATGTTTTAAAAATTCAAATCGACCACATACACTTAGCCTTATATCTAATTTAAAGCGCTTTTATTTTATAAATAACAAAACTAACACCGAACCGCTATAAATATTCGTCAAACTTTTTTGTGAATATGGAAATACTCTGTCATAACTTTAAACCTAAGGAAAGGTCCCAACGAAGGTATTTCACACTATAGACCTATTGGTATATTATCATGTTGTTATTAAGAGCGTTGCTTGTGATTCTAAGTATATAATGTGATTCTAGGTATAATAAAGGCTTTGAAATGTTGAAGTAGAGGTGGTGTCCATTGATTGTTATAAGGACCCTCACTCGTACGAGGGTCAAGATCAAAATTACAGAGACAACTCAGTCTGTCCTTCACCATCAGCATTGCTGAAAGTCTGACATTTTTTCCATTTTTTTTTTGTGTATGCTTACATACAGCAGACACTATGCCGTAGTAACCAACGATTTTAACTATTGCGAACCAAGACCATCACAAATTTTTTTCTCTATTAAAAGTTTGCATGTAAAGAAATTAGATTAACATAATTGCACAATGCGAAAAATCTTTAAGAAAAAATATTTCGACAAAATGTAATCGACCCAATGTGGTTAGAAAGATGACTATTCGCATCTCTTGAGTTTCATTTTAAAGTTTGCATGCATGAATTTTATAGCACTAACCACTCATCATTTAACTATTGATAATTAAAGTTTCCGAAAAGAGAACAACTATTTTTTGTAATCATCAGAACACTTTCTCCTTCGATAAATTCAAACCACAGTCCGCAGAAAAACAAACCATTTATTAAAATTACCACCCACAGAGTACTGAATTATTACAAACCATAAAAATCATACCAAAAACCAGTTCATATAGACAACAAAATTAATTTTCCAATTCACATGCTCGTACTCATCATAAACTCGCACTCGTGCTATCCTATGCTATAATTCATGTGCATCCTTAACCTTCACGCCCTCAATTCACACCCTAAACATTCAACGGAGAGCTCCTAACCTGCATTTGGACAGCTAAAAACCACCACAAATCCCACAGCAAAAACAAACGATTTGCCTCCCCCCAAAAAAATGTAAAAACAATTTGTACACCGGATTAAAATCACCCCTTAGCGTATTGTCAAAGTGTTAAGTTTAAACGATGACGTTTACTACCTCCAGCCACTGCCTGCCAAAGGACCTTCACTCACAGCACAAGTGAAAGTTAACTTTCCTCTAGAATTCACGGATTAAGTGCATGGCATAGTCACTTGGATGATGAGGATACCGGGGATGATGTGGATACTGATGCTCTCATAGAGAAAGATTCAGTTGAAATGGTCTTCGGAAGTGTGTCCTTGTTATGCAGTACGGATACTTGAAGTCTTCCTCTTTTATGCCCTGCAAAATACTTTACATCCTCAATTGGTGAGATTACTCATCAGACATTCATATCTCTCGAGAGGGATTTTCATTTCGCGCTGCTTTTTCCAAGTATTCATATGATAAAAAAAAAAGAAGCAAATACCCACTACACAAGTGTAGAAACCTGCCCCTCAATTCGACACGAGAAGGGGGGAAATAAAATTTGCATATGTAAAAAATGCATGCTAAAATTTAATCAAAACAAAGTTCGTTAGAGAATAGACTGACATAGTAATTCGTTACACCAGAACGAAGCTCGAGTTGGAGTTATAGCTGGAGCTGAAGTCGGAGCTACTTGTGGATATGTGTACGAGAGGGAAAATAAAACTCAAATCCTTGCAAGTCCTTTTGTGATACTGTACTTTGTCCATAGGGAGTATTTTAAAAGTCATGGCGTTGGAAAAAAGCTTCTCTAAACAACTTCGAAACAGTTAAAATTAAGCATGTTGTTACACATAAATAATTTTGGATGGTGAGCAATTTTGGCAGCCAAATAAGGATTTATTTGTTCCCAACTAAAGGGCTGGCTCGAAAAAGTACGTTAGGATTCCTTTAATGCATAATAGGATGTCGACATTTTGATCATACAAATTTTGATCATCAAAAACAAATGAAACTACGAGTATTACACAGTGTTCAATACGGTGCCAGTCTATTCCATTTTTTTTATAAATAATATATTAAGGAAAGAAAGAGAGGGGTTTTGAATGTTTCCATGTTATACGAGTATTGACTTGGAAATGAAAGGCTACGCCTGGCATTCCATAAGCAAGTTCTAAAGCTTAGGAACGAGATACGGAATTCTATCCGAGCATGCAATATATTTATGATTTTTCAATGATCACTAATTTATGAATTCCAGATCAGACATTCTAGTAATCACATTGTGACTCATCGCAGCAAGCCTTTATAAAAGTTGTTAGGACCTTCGATTGAAGAATTCACTATGTTTGAAAATGGGTTTAACCCATTTTGCGTTAGTTTAGAGATCCATTGTTCTATGACGCTATCGTTTTCGCTTTCCCACCAGTTGAAGTATCTATTTGATATGTACATATTTCAATAGGTAAATAGATGACTGAAAGAAAATGATATATCTATATTTATGGCTACATTTATTTAGAACAATGTTATGGTTTCTCAGAAGGCTAAACACTCTAAAACCTTACTTCTACTGCTAATTTTTTTTTTCGTCAACATGCTTAGCTTACAGATTACGAGTATACAATAATAAATATAAAAATGTATAATGACTAGAATGAGTACAAAAAACAAAAAGTTAAACTATAAAATAAGAAATAATTACTATAGTTAAATAGCTAAATTAGTTTGCAAGCAATCTGAATAAAATGCCCTCGAAATGTGAAAATCTATATGTCTATTAATTTTATTAAACGATTTCAGCGATCTAGAAATCGGTGCATTCTGGCCAATGTTTGTTCTATGCCCCATCCCTTAATACCCTCTCCGGGGCATAAATTGGCAACATAGATAAAAGTGTAGGACACTCAATACGGGAATACAGAATGTCTCTCACAAACATGATGTCATGTGCATACCTTCTTGCACTGAATGTCATTATACCTAATAGCTGACATCTTATAAGCAGGCTCAAAATCCCAATGCATTTTAAAGAAGACATATTTTGTAACGCGCCTCTGCACTCTTTCAATACGATCCGAGTGGGTCAAATAGTTTGGATTCCAAAAAAGTGTGAGGATCAGAGAAATCTTTGCAGTTTCTTTTGATAAACCCAATTAGTGACTTAGCCTTTGCAACTATGCATTCGACGTGAGACACAAAAGTTAGTTTCGTATCAATAAATACACCGAGATCCTTAATTTTGTTAACTCTTGTTAAGGACATGAGTTCAATGCAATAATTATACGTATGTTGCATTTGCGACCTTGTGAAAGTGATAGCCATGCATTTTCTAACATTTAAGTTTAAAGAATTATTAACGCACCAATTCCACGAATTGTTAAGGTCCATCTGGACTTTTGTGCAATCATCAAGACTTTTAAAATTTAAAAATATTTTGAGATCATCCGCATACATTAAACAGTGGCAAAATTCGATCTGTTGAAGAATATGATCAATAAAGATAATGAAAAGAAGCAGTCCCAGATGACTTCCTTGTGGAACTCCAGAAGTGTAGGAGATCAATCTAGAATAACTGTTATCAAGACAGACTTTCCGGAACCTACCAATTAAAAATGATGAAATCAATTTCAACATTACTGAGTGAAAACCAAATTTTTCTAGTTTTTTTTTATCAGCAACATATGGTTCACGTAATCAAAAGCCTTGCTAAGACAGTATCGACCTGACATCCACTTTCAACCACATTAACTACAAAATTTAATTTAATTTATTTTTTACGATTTATTCAAAAAGCTTTGGTATAGCAGAAAGTTTGCATATACCTCTCTATACCTTCTTGGAGCCAGATTTAAATATAGGCACCAAAAACGAGGAATAAACCGACGCTAGCGATAAGTAAAGTTTGCATATAGAACTGCAACAGTTTTTCTAATATTAGTTTTTTAATATTAGGATTCGGAGATAGCAGATTCAATATCCTGAACCTCCATAACTAATTGGCTAAAATCTATTTTGGGCATTGAATATGATTCTTGCAAAAGATGGTATCACTGAGGGAGAAAAAACACATTCAAAAAACTGTGCAAAGAGTTCGACGGATATTAAATATATCATCAGTTTAAGAAGTGATTATGTCCAAGTTTATAACAAAAAGTAACCAATTTTCGAAAAGTTATTCAACGGTTCACGTCTACAATTAAAGTAACGATATTCCCGAGTGATTGTTGAAGATTACACGAATTCCTTGTAGAATTGCTTCCGATTCGACATGAACAAAAATTGTGCTCGTAATACAAAAAACAATTAGTAATGTAGGAAAGAATTATCTAACTGGTTTAATACAGATATAGAGGTCAGCCAAGGATGGCATTCCTAAGTGACTGAACTACGTGCTCTTGGTTTTACCTGCGAAAGAGAAATCAATTTTCGTCCTCATACTGATATTATTATAAAAAAATGTTCATGGCTTGTCGAAGTCTTCTCCAACCTTTATGTCACCTTTATCTTAAATATGTTAGCCAATTTTGATAACCTTATTACATCGCTTACATTCCCTGGATAGCAGCAACGAAGGTTTCTCCGAATCGTCTTACAAAACTTCCATGAATTGATAGTCTAAACTTACCATACATACACCATCTATACGCCGAAAAATTTCCGATATATGTTATTTATTACTCATCATATTTTAGATCTTCTTATATTATCTTATCTCTCTAAATCTACGTGATCTTAGGTCTGGGCCAGTTTTTCAATTCAATCTTCCCCAAACAAATTAGGGATGTTCTCTAATCAATGTCAAAAATGCTCCTAGAAGCCAGAGATATTCAGTCTCTTTTCGACTACTAACTCAGCAAACTGTTCCCCAAGAATGTCCTTTACTCCACTTATGCCTCTCGTTCCACTACTCAAAGGGCTTAGTTTTACTTATTGCTTTAAGAAAATGTTGTCACGAGTAATTTCTAGAATTAAGTGTGTGGGGTTGACTCGGGTTTGAATTTAAATCGGAATAAATCAGCGCAAAGTGCAATTGTATCCGAGTAGCAACCAGTTAGTGATATTCTTGTATCCATCAGCGAGTTGTACGACTTACAAAAGAATCACGATAATTCAGAGCACAAAGTGGGCTTGAGGGTGCACTGATGAACATTCAAAGCGAGACGGGTGCTACTGGAGAACTGGTGGAGAAATAGCGATAAAACAAGGTGACATAGGACACATTGGTGTTCAGTGTTCGAAGATGTCAATTAACTGTGTATTATTGGCATCACCTATAAGCTTTATAGAATGGTTTTAGATGTTATCTATCTAGAGGTCTTAGGAGCACCTGACCAGATGTGGGGATTGTACTCCTCCAGATCTGAGGGGGCGAAATATTTCGTGTGTCGCTTGAGAAACCTAGAAATTTCGCAGTATTTTTGGCAACATCGATTATGTGGTCACTCCAACATAGGTAGTCATGGACCTTAACATCAAAGGCTATCAAGTACGATAGTGTAGTTATTTATTTATTTCACATTTATTTTGTTATTATTATTATCATTATTGGTGTGATTTCTTTCACGCACACCAGCCCAGCTAAGGCTCCATTTCACTTGAGCCCTCCACATAAAATGTTGTCCCTATGAATGGATTTGAAAAGACTCTGGACCGGTGCATATCTTACTCATCAGAGCCGATGAAATCAATCCCTTCTGGCGAGATCAATGTCACTGCAAAACTCAACGTTATTACATCTTATTTTCTTAACTCCGTTTAAGCAACAAAGACCTGTTGTGTTCACTTTGGATATAGACCAAGCTTTCATGCCATATAGTAAGACTTTGACGATTAGTTATTTATGTATGTCGAAGAAAAATTAATGACTAATTTGTACCAGGAACTGAAAAAGTTCGAGAGAGAAGACTTGCTTCACTGTAGGCAACTCAAAATTTATTATACTTTTGATCAAGCCAAAAGAGTCTTGCACATTCGCTGGTTTAAGAGATTGCTTTCGTTGTAGGTACAAGAGATAATATTAATTATACAAGAACCATAGCCTGCTATATTTCAAAATTTAAAAACTTAAATACACTGTACATACAAGTGTACTAGAGCATAGAAGAAACATCAAGTTACACTTTCCGTAGTCTCGTTTCGATAAAGATAAATTAGCAAGTTCTAAATTAAATCAAATTGAAGATTCTAACATTTTTTCCCCTTAAATCCATTCAACCATTTTTATTCCCTTTCACTTAGGTCTGAATAATCAAAAACGTAATAATCTTACCTAAAGAGTTTTTGACAATTACGATGAATTTAGAAAGCAAAACTCAACTCAATTGATATGAAATTGAAAATCTATTACAATATATTGTAATATTAATACGGATACTTATTTGTTTACGGTTGCTTTATTTTTGTAAACTGTTGTTCTTTATTTGATTGTGCACAATAATTAAGCATTTATTTAAGAGTGTTTTATTCTAGTGTATGCATCTGCTCGTAAAGTTGAATGAGGTAATAAGAAAAACCACACAAATCTCACGCTAATGCAGAGTTAGAAGCAGATTCGTTGCAGAAAACAAAAGCTCTCCCGTGTCCAAAATAAAAGTCTTATGTCATTCAGTTCAAGGCTCTTGTTTCAAAGTGGCAAGTAAAACGGAATCAGATAAACGTCCCACTAAACTCGAAACGCACAAATATGTACGTATATTCATATATATAAATGCAAAAGTGGATCTAAATATGACTAGCACTCGTCAGATCCACTCGAATGCTTCTCTACCGTAAAAAAAAGAACAAATCAAAACAAGAACAGAAACAAGCGCGAAAAATATTAATAGAATCGAAGCGCAATCGGCATCACTTCAATAATTGATATCAATGTCAAATTTGAATGGCATTTCGATATTCGCAATTGTTTTGAATTGAATGCATAAAGTATGATAATTAGGAGATTCATGCATTTCCAACAGAGAGAGATATACTGTGTCACAGAATGTTTAGACGCACAAACCAATGCATGGGCTTGAAAATACGATGTCAAGTGTGTGATCAACTGATGATGACAAATAATAGAAACATTAAATAAAATCATTAAAAAAGAAAAAAAAGACAACAACTTAAACAAACAACTAAACGACTTTAGATTGCTTCTACGAGCATGCCTTATTTAGACAGTCTCATGTAGTATGCCTCATTCTGTGACTTCTTATATAAACCACTAGTATGCGGACACACCGCAGATGGAATTCGCAAAAATTCAAATCCTTAAAGCGAGCTGTATGCAAGTTATATCTGCCATTTTAAAAATATTTTTATTTGTAATATCTATTCTCCAATTCTTAAAACTCGTATGAGTGACAGATCTTTAGGCAATTTGTGTTGGACACCTAATTCCCAACCCAAGAAATTCCCAAATTGAAATCTTCGAACGAAATTATTTTTGGCAGTCTCATGGCAAATATGAAGATAAGTGTCTTTATGCTGCAAAACAGGTTCTATGACCATCCGAGGAGAGCCCATTAAGGCTGAAAAGACTGATACAAACTCGCAGGAAGTATATGATATGTATACAGAAGACCTTAACAGGATTTTACTTGTCAAATTTTTTAACTTGTCCGGTGGTTGCGCACATCCTTAGTTTTAACCCTCACGTACTAATAAAATGGCTATTATTTCATTTCATCTAACACAATGAATTCAAAATTTTCAATATTGAGTAAACATAAGGCACAAATGTCCTTCACGCTAACTGCTCATGATTCGTTTAATTTAATTTTTAATATTGCTGAATGAGCATAATGTTGTGAGCTAATTTTCCAAGAAAAGCACCCACTTCTAGCTAACGAAGATATAGTCCAACCGCCCAACACCTATTGAAAACATTTAAAATCATAAGGTTGCCTACTCTCATGAGTTACGAGAACAACTCTATAAATCTAGAAATTATGTTTTAGCAAAATGCATGCACCAAATTAGGAACATGGGTTAACGAGTACGAGCGTAGCATAGTGGATACTGACCGACTACAGACTACAGCGTGTTGTGTCTAAATTATTATCTTATACTTACTTTAAGTATAAGGTTTAACTTAGAGAGCGAACCCAAATGAAATCAGTTTAATAAAGCTAATTCTTTTTCCTGGTCTAACTTGTGCTAATTAATTGCATTAAAATGGAAAACATAATTCGCCGACTACTATGCTAGAATCTCTAGCAAATTTGGCCAGCACAAATCAACACAAAATCCTTCGCCGGATAATTACTGCTCTGCCTATGAAAAGATCTCTCACTCTTCTGCCGTTCGTAGTAGGCAAGTAATTTTTGGGTGAGATCAGACGTTGGTCAACTCCGGAAGATGGTGCCAACAATTTATTTATTTGTTTAATTAAGCTGTATCTAAGAAAAATGTGATCTGCGGAATCGGAGATTCCTCCGTACTAAATGTCGCGTAAAACATGTACCCAACGTAATTTTTGAACGTTTCAAGCCTTTCTGCAACATATGAGTATTGGACTCCCGGCTGCTCTATAAACTATATTTTCACACTAATACAAACCCTGTAAAACAATTTTAAGTTGGAACTCGCTACCAATCTATCGGCTTTACAACCATATGAAGTCTGAGATCTACAGGGCGATGGTAAAATTCGAAATTCCGGTAAGTCTAAGCAAAGTATGTTGTGCAGTTTGGAATCAGTACCTTGGAAATACTCCAAACGTGTACAAAATTTCAGCAAGAAAATACGCTAAGATCGGTTTTACTTACCGACAGCCACCTACTGTAACCTAACCTAACATAACCCGTGTCATCACGTTTTCTTTTCAATGCAGTGTTAGGACAATTAGCGCACATGGGCGACATTACCTACAGGACAAAAACATCACTGTTAAAAGCAGTAACTTAAATTATCTTGGAATGAACTTGGAATGAAAATTCTTCAATAAAACAAATGCTTTCCTTACTCGAAATACAAAATTCATGGTCTACAAAATACTGATTGTATAGCTCTACTATACGGTGCTGAGTCCTGGGGGATAAGAGGGAAAGCAACACAGATGTTGAATACTTTCGAGAGAAAAATTGCTTATCGCATATTTGATCCCGCATGGGAGTAGTTCCAGTGAAGGATTAGATATTGCCGCAAACTCTATAATTTGTATTATAAAACTTCGACTTCACCGACTCGGCCACATTAAGCGAATGGATAATAACACTGCAGCTAAGAGGATTTTAAAATCCCAGTCGCCAGGCTACCGAGCGATCGCCGATGCCAGAGCTCATGGTGAAATTTTAAGAAAAGAGTCGCCACCATAAGGGGAAATACATTCATGCTAATTGATATGTACTATCAAATGTTTTGAGCTAGTCCTACATCAATAAACTGAATTCGAAGTCCATTATGTGTCTTGTTATGCTTTAAGCAACAAATGTTCTATATCTTATTTACCCCTAGAACAAACTTAAACATAAAAACAAAATCAAAAATAATAAGAAAAATATAAAATAAATAAAAAATTAAGATACAAAAGAAAAAAGAAAAAATAGGACTCACCTTTATTGCAATCTTGTTCATCAGTACCATCACGACACTCAACATGACCGTTGCATTTGTATTCCAGGGGCAGACATGTGTTATCGCATTTAAACTCACTTGAGGAACATGCTAGATATGAACAAAAAGTGTTTTATGTTTTGTTTTAGTATTTTAAAGTGTAAATCTGTCTCTTTTTTTTCGTGAAAACTAATTTACATGGAGCTGATGGTTTTCCTTTAATTTTCAAACAACAAATGAGAATGCAGTTACGTACTATCTATCTACAATTTTTACAATTATCCTTATATATATAAAAAAAAAAACAATTGTCAGGTAATGGAATGTATTTTACAAGTCTTAAAATTGAGTGCTAGTTGAAAATTGTGAGGTTTTTAATTGTTTTGTTAAGTGTAAAATTGTGTGAATCTATTGTAATATGTATTTACAGATTGGTAATATTAACATGTTTGTTTTCTAACGCGTTATGGATAATTTCAAAAAGGTTTGTCCTGTAGTATAATTTTGAAAACCTACCCTACGACTATGATTTTGAGTATTTTATTTCTTTAACAATTTCTTTTCAAATTAAAATACTTTCAAAATACTAGACACAGAATCAATTATAAACAAATGGCTTGAATAATATATCATACATATTGAAGTGAGATACATATATGGCATTCCAAACAAAAAAAAAATTGTTAAAGACTTTAAAACATGTAAAAACTCCCGGTTTAAAAAAAAAAAACGGGGGAAAATAATAAACAATAAACAAATAACTACCCTCTGGATATCTCTCAGGACAGTCACTTTCATCCTCGCCATCTGGGCAATCCTCTTTGCCATCGCATAGAAGATCTTCACAAATTGTCTGACCACTTTCGAAGCATCGGAAAGTAGTATCACCGCGGCAATGTAGTTCTTCTCCTCTGTCGTAAATTGGGTCTTTAATTCCACCACCTCCAGATGGATATTCAGTGACATCAGTATCTTCCGAACCAACTTCTTCAACATTATTATCGTCAACATTTTCAGTGTTACCATTATCGACAGGCCTTATATCTTCCTCTTCGGTCGGTGATGGATATCCACCGGTGTTCCGATCTTCTCCGTAAACGGGATCAATTTCTACAGGATCGGTTTCTTCATCATAATCAGGTGTTGGTGGTGCACCAGTGGCATCATAATCACCTGTTGCTGGAGCACCAGGGGCATCAGAATCACCTGTTGGTGGTGCACCAGTGGCATCAGAATCACCTGTTGGTGGTGCACCAGTGTCATCATAATCAGGCTCCTCAGGTCGTGGTTCTTGATGGTTAGAAAAAATAAAATTGTACTCGTAAGTGGAACCGTGTTCTCGTTCACAGGAGGATTACAAATGATGATTTCGCTTGCATTTTTCTGATATGGGACAACACAAGGAATGATACAAATAGCAGGCATATGAACGCAATACGAGTAAGTAGCGATATAAATAAAATAGATTTGGAAAAATTATCGCTTTAAGTATACTCTAAGCGCAGTGTGACAATCCATGGGGTTTAGAAAGGAGTATTTAGTATTTTCTGGACTTAGACTTTGCTTAAAGGAGACAATACACAAAAGATATAACATAAAAGCAAAAAGCGCTATGGAAAGACCCTTTTATTAACTACAAACTTAGTATGAAATATAGACTAAAACAAAGAAGCACACATATGTATAAAATAAAGCAGACAATATACATAAAATAACTTACAGGTTATATTAACGGATACATGATTAATTCAAGGAATATTGACTTTTACACCCTAAACCCAGAACTGTCTTCCTTTTTTCTTATACGACGAGCTGCTAATTCTTGATATAAATTAGTAACATACACAAGCACAACCAAATAACCCAGCAAATACAATTTTTTAGGTATTAGAAATTTTCAATGTGATATTTTTTTGTTTATATGTTGACTGAAATTGAAGTTGTTAAAAATAAAAATTATCATAGTATTCAAGTTGAAAGTTATTTAGTTAAGTATTTTCACGTCTGCTTTGTAGCTACACGACTGCCTAATATTTGGTCCTAAAAAGACACAATAATGATAAGCTCGCAAAGTCAAATAGAATTCCAGATCCAGTTCTTTGGAACTTCGCATTTCAATATATTTTATTGGAATTCCAAAGGGCTGCCAGTTCCTAACTTCGATCTTCATATTATATTTTTATGATGAAACCATGAAATGGTATTTCTGCGTTGATTAAAATTGTTTTAGTTTACTCTTATATTCTCTCCCAGTACTTTACAAAACTCTAGGATTCACACAGATAGTGAAAAGCTACAACTCGAAAGATACAATACAACAATGATCTCTTTCATGAAATCGATTCGATTCGAAAACTGTTTACATTCAACTGGACGGTGGAAGATAGGAAATAGAAAATTTGAAGAAATCAAAGGTTATCGCCAAGTCTGTATTTACCTTATAAAACTTAACTCTTTACAATGGATGAAAGTTGTAATAAGGTAACCAAAGTGGCAAGAAAATTCGAAAATTCGGCACTATTTGCAAAAACTTTCAAATCTGAATTACCGATTCTATTTTCAAGCAAAGCAATTGACTAAGCTATACAATTTAATCAACGAAATTCAAAGAAGAACTAACAGATTTCTTAAACATACTATATTCCAAACCCGAACTACTCGTATGTTGACGAAATCACCTCCGAAGCTGGAATAAGCATTAGAATGGTACCAAGGTTTATTACAACGAAAGCAAACGCTTCCATGGTAGGTTAAAGATACCTACCTAAAACGTTTGAATTTTAAGAAGTTGCATTCTCGGAATAAAATTTGCATAAAATAAATAAGAATAATAAATAAAAAAATAACATAAGACATGATGTTTTAAAATTTCCTGGGTACCTTTGATGTACCAACATCTTAGTTCTACAGTATAAAGAAGCAGCAAACGGTTTTCTTCTTTGAGCAATGGCTTTACTCGTGAAATTGTAAAAGCATTTCACAGTCTTGGACAACATCATGACCAATCTCTGAAACCAGCCACTGAAACTACAAATTCCAGAATACACATTGAAGCTTCCAGCATTAAAGAGAATGTCTGCAACTTTTATGTTGCATGTATGCCAAGCCATCTAAATTGACAAAGCTTTACTACATGCACCTATGTAGGTTTTCAAGCTACTGACAAGATCCCGGAAGGATCTTTTGCGAACCAAAAATCGAATATGTAACATATAGTAAATCAACATCACAATGGTATTTATCGATTTCATTCGACCGTATAAAGTGCTAGCCTGCTTTTCGTCTTAAAAAAAAAAACAGAATATTTCAAAGAATACGAGTATGTACATATGTTAGAACCAAATAAACACTTTTGCGGTCTATAGGCTGTGGGCAGAAGTTTGTATCTGCCGACAAAGAATTGATCACTTGATCTAAGCAAATGACTTAATATCTTTAACTGATCTACGAGTATATGAGGTTTCGGGAATACGTTTAAAAGAAAATTTTGTGACGACTTCAAAAACTGCCAACACTTTCATTGTTTTGAAAAGTGTTAGATTAAAGATTAATGAATACATTTTTTTTCTGGAAAATAGTAGCAAATTTTGCAACATTTTCATAATAACTAGAGTGAAGAGTGGTTAGTTATGCAGAACTTGCACATGACGATGTTAGTATTCGTGCTATCACATTCTTACAAGATTAATAATGAATAAGCGCATATAAATATCTACTGTTAGTAAAGAATTCCCGGATAGATTAGTCCGAAAAATACCTTCTTCCGGACAAGCAAGTTCGTCCGATTTATCAGAACAATCAGCATAAGTATCGCACACTTGATAACATTGAATAACTAAACCATCACCACATCTGTGGCCACGTTCAGGATACATTCGACAATCATAAGCTTGTTCGGTGGCAGTAACATAGCCATTATCATTACCGTTTGATTCACTAATTACTGGCTTCTCGTCAGGATAAGTGTGAACTGGATACTCTGGTGGTGTATCTGAACCATGAGGTTCTTCGTATTCAGGTTCGCCACCGTCACCGCCATCGTTATCGCCATCGCCATCGCCATCGCGATCAACATCTTCATTGGTCGCTGGCGATGTAGCAACTTGTGGACTTTCTGTGCTGCTAGTTGTCTTTACGAAGTAAACTTTATCGCTGATTGGCGGAACACTACCAATATCTGTCAAGGAGCCATTACCACCAAGGATTCATGAAATAAAGTGTATGAAAGGATATTTTATAAACGATAACTTACCACTGATATGACTGTAGACATAGTTGTCGTCCAACTCCGCACCGATATCTCCGATTTTTGAATATTTGGAAATTTGATTTTGAATGTGATTGTTGAAATCGTCACCCATACCGCCTGTGATTTCAAGTTGTACTGTGATATGAACCTTGAAAGGATCATTTGTGCGGCTAAAGCAGGTACAATTTCATGTATTAAAATCCAAGACCAACGAAAATATTAAACTTACGAAACGTCAACAAGACTGGCCTTGATACTGCTTTCGTCGTCGCCAGCTTCCCCCCAGTTTTCGAATAAATCTCTGAAACCAATTTCCAGATTTCGATGAAGTTCCATGAATTCATTGCTGTCCTTCCTACGGAACTCTTCCGACCAAATTTCATTTGCGATAAACATAACTCGGTCTTTATAAAACAAAGAAAGAAATTAATTAAGTTTCTATAATTAAACTATATATATCGGAAAATAATCAGGCTTACAGTAGGAGATTTCACTGTCGATAGTGGTTTCTTCATCAGTAGGGAAAATTTCACCAGAGCCATCGTATTCATCGTCGTAGACATCTTGACGCTTTGGACGTCCTGCCACTGCACTCCTTAGTGAACCAGCCTTGCGGGATTTTCTCGGTTGGTTTGATCCTGCAACTCGAGCTGCTCTGCGTTTTTCCCCAGTGACTGGAGCTGTGGCACGCCTTCTGTGGCCCCTCTTTTTAGGGAGGACACCTTTTGCGGCCCTACGCTTAGCTTTGTCGTCAACTGTATTACCAAGTAGACGATTTAGCTCTCGTCGAACGCGCTTAACACTTTTCATTAGCCAGCCATCACTGCTTGTGTTGGCCTCATCATCGAGCGTTTCAAGATCATCATTGATGTCTTCCACGGGCTGTAATTCGTCTTCGAGTAAATCGGTAACATCCAGCAATTCGTCGTTGTTGTTACTTTGCTGGTTGTTGGTGTGTGTTTCGGTTCGCCACCGTTCGTTCAGCTGTGAGTCTCTAATATCAGCATCGGCAAGGTCATCAAATATCAGATCTGAGTTTGAATTGATTTGCTGTGAAAAAAAGAACAATCAAATGAATAAGAAAAAAATTAACAAAAAGAAATAACAATTACAATTACAAAATTGCACACTTTTGAACACGTCTGACTTGAGCAATAATCCTGTCAGATTAGAATACTCGTGTAAAAGGTACTCGTAAAAGATACACATTACGAGAATGGCACTAGCCAAGTAGCGCCTTAACAGTATAGTGGCGGCACAACGTTTAGCAAAAAGTTGGTCTTTTCATAAGTGATCCGATGATAGTATTTCAATGTCGCACGAATAAATGCTCAAAACCTATAAATCATATTGCATATGGAGTTTCAGTATAAAGTGCAGAGACACACCAATTCGAACTTCGTCGAAGGAAACGTTGTGTAACATTATAATTTAGCGGCAACAAATATGAGAAATTCACAAAAGTGAAGGGGTATACGAGTAGGTCAGCGTCGAAATAAGCAAACAGACATCAAACAAAGGCTGACTTTTATTTCTGACTGCTTTAAACAGAGCACGAGTTCTAAAAATCTTATTTCTACAAGTGCTGACATAAAAATTCACTTCATGTTTAAAACTTAACTTATTGAATAAACATAGAACACATGTTTTATACAAAATAAAATTACATGTTTATTTTAACGAGATGCTTTGTATAGGCCAGGCCGCCTTGTCCTAAGTCAAATTTGAGGAAAAGCTGGGTATCTTTTTGTCACTTCATGAACAATATGGGGTGATAATATAGTATCGCGGAGGAACATTTTATCAGGACAACACTGCAATGATATGTAGATTCATCGCCTCATATATTTGGGATAACGTTTTTCCATATTCTACCAGTTTATACATTTACTCTCCCTCAGAGAAGAAGCTTGTGCGAAAAACCTGCGCGCGTTTATTTTTTCTGGTTGTGTGTTGAGCTGAAAAGTTTGTCAAACCTACTTCACAGCCCTATATGGGAACACTGTCGTCTCTTCTAAATTTATGCAACTTTAGTGCAGTCAGGTTGAGATTCTAAATCCTGTTATTAACGGCTGACTCATTTAAGTAAATTTTCTTTGATTTTCAAAGAAACCGATCGTCTTTCTGAATTCACCTTAAGCACATTCCTAGTACTCGTACACTAGTTGTTGATCGCGGCTAGCAGTATTTACGTCTTGAAGCAGACAATTTTGAAGTACATTCCAAAGGATAGTATGAATATGCCGTATACGAGTATATTTAAGAAGTAAATGTAAGCAAACAGGAACTACGAAGCCCCTTCTTACATAACCTCTTTTGATGGTTTACACTTCCTACCTGTTTATCTTGATATATACAGCAGTAAATAGGTGATTTGTTTGACTTATGTGTGCTTTCACAAAGTTGAGAAGTTAAATATGTAAATTCAGTTCAGGCTTTGCGAGTCACTAAGTAGCTATCAAGGAGGCCAGTTGGAATAACTGGAACTCTTCTTAAGATTACACGTTAAGAAGCCTTTGCACAAATTAAGAGATTACTCTATTATCTCCACAGCTTCTTATGTACATCATCAGTTTCTGATTGTGGAGAATTACGCAAAAATGCGTACTTCTTAGATGACGTTTTGCCACACATTTGTAACACTTCTAATACATCGTCCAGTATTACGATGAGTATGATAAAGCCGGACATATGACTGTATGTACTTTATATTGCAGTTTATTCGATTTTTTTTTGTGCCATCTAAGCCACCCTACGTCAGCTCTATGTGCCACATCGTCATCGTAATTCCATTGGTGGTTAATGAAGAAGACTAAGTATTTTAGTTTTTGGTTGTCAGGTACAATAACTCCTTCTAAATAGATGTCAGGAATTGGGTTGGCGGGTTCGAAAAAACGGCAATGCAGGCGGCAAAGAAGGACTCGTGAATACGTTGCTTCAATAGAAAATCTTGCACGATATTGAAAAGCAACCAACTTTTAAAGCTGACTAGATATCCCGCTACTTTAACTTCAAATTCTTCGGTTGTTCCCGCTGTGCATTTAAATTTCGTTTTAACGTCATCGTACATATCGCTCACCATACATTCCATATTGTGAACGGTGGGTTCATAATAGATCTCTGGGAAATCTTACGATACCGTAGACTTTGAATCACTTCATATGAAGTCAATGCAACAGAAGACTTTCGTTTATTTTCATAGAATTCGGCATAAGCTTTACCACTCGATAGTTGTTGCAATTTCTCTTGTCGCCTTTGGCTTTATACAGTGAAACCACAAAGCTAATCCCACTGGATTTCTCAAAAAAAAAATCCTTATCGTGTGCAAAACGACTCGTCCCGTCTATTGCAAATTGTTCATCTTCAAAATATTTCGTTGATTTAATCAATTGCGAGTTTTTTCTTCGTTGTACCGCAACCTTATAAATACAAGATCGTTTATTTATTTTTATTTATTTTATTCAATGTTTCGCTATACAGATAAGTTTATTTATAACTCATTATGTCCGCACAGGCAAGATATAATCATTATATAAAATAATTTGAGCAAAAAGTCCATTTTAACTCATTGAAAAGTAACCATAAAATAAAATAGATAAAAAAAAAATAAAAAAAAACATAGATAGTGATAATAATAATATAATAATAATAATAATAATATTATTATATTATTATAATATTATTATATTATTATAATATTATTATATTATTTATCTTTAGCCTGAAAAACCAATATGTATTTGCAAAAAGTTGAAAGAGGTGTTTACGGAAAGTTTTCGCACTAATTTCTTGTGGGAGCTGATTATATACGTGGATTGCATGGACAAAAAATAGGCAAGAACCGACAAGATACCTTCACCTCCACCCAACCTCAATTTTGCTGACTAAATCGATCCTTGAATTATTGAGGGGAAGCATCGGTAAAAAACTGTAATTTTATTTCGGCTTATTACTAAAGATTTCAACTTTTTCGAGTTTGGGCATAATTGGCTACGTTTTGACCACAGAAATATTGAATTTAAGTCCTCATTTATATCGGTTATCACATGCGCCCCATTGCTCTCGCATAAATTTGGATTTACAATGTTTAATACATTTTGGAACATCGCCGATCAGGGGGTACAGCTGAAAGTATGTATTGGCAGGCATTTCGAATGCTTATTCCATGAGCTTTCTGCTTCCATGAAGATAGGAGGTTACTAGTTTGCACGCTGAGTTTTCAAGGAAAACTGACTTGCAAGTTTATTAATAATGATTTTGTGGTTTACCGTGTCAAAAGCCTTTGAAAAGTCAAGTATTACAACCAAAGCTGACATATCATCATCTATACCAGCGCGTATATTATCAATCACTTTCATTAGTGCAGTGATGCAATGGTATTTTCACAGGAAACCTGATTGATGGCTAGTTATCAGACTAAATTAAAGTACCTTGCTGAGAAAAGAGAGAATTACAATTGACCTATAATCAGAATATATTGTGGAGGAAGACTTTGTCATAGGTATTATTTTTCCAATTTTAAATTCATCTAGAAATGTACAAGTAGTAAAGAATTGTGTTAAAAATATGTGTGATATGTTTTATAACACAAGGTAAAAACATTTTAACAAAAGCAGGTCGGGTATCGTTAAGCCCGATAGCCTTTGATTTCACTTTGAAAATTGATAACCCAACAGGTACCCATCAATGCATTGCAATAAATGAATAGTGTTATTGTCGTTTAATTTCGTAGATTATATTTATAAACTCACGGTTAAGGTCGTCAAGGTCACATGGAATTGACTGATAATTTTTTTTCGTTTTACGAATAAAAGACTTTGTTGCGTTTCTATAGCACTTAAATTCTTATAAATATTTATGCATGTATATCTCACTGAACCAGGGTATTATAGTACGAGTACTTTTGATTTAATAAATTTTTCTCAAAAACAGCGATTTGATCATTGGCATCAGTACTACAATAGATAGGGAACCAATTAAGCAACTGACATTCGCGAAGCAGGAAAGCAATATTTACCGCAGCAACATTACCACATTTGATAGAAGATTCAGGAATATCTGAGACAGTGGCTAAGTGGCTATGGCTAAGAAAATGATATCGTGTTACGAAAAGGCTGGTGATTTTAGTTTGCTGTTGCATTTGAGGTTGTACTTCCTCTAATCGGTTCCTGTTAATAGGTTGTTAACGTTCATCTTCTAAGTCTCGATACTACGACTTTATATATAAATTAAAACTTCTATCTACATAAAGTATGTTGAGAATTTTAAATTCCACATTTGAAATCTTTTCAAGTTGGGTATATTGCAATTTTATGACACCACTATATTTTTTTACAGAATTCAGAAATTGTCGGTACAAAGAGTTTTTAGACTATTTTTCGTAGATATTCGTAGTTTTGGACAGTACGCCGACAAACCTAATATAAGTCTCACAATTACGAGTTCAACGATACCCCATTTGTTACCGGTAAGCCTTTCCTTAAAATCTCAGTATCTCCGAGGCGATGCATTCAAGAAAGGTTTTTGTTTTCTTCAAAATATGTCAAGTTAATAATAATGTAGCGATAGGGGGCCATGATGATACGGTGCCTTAAAGCGTTTTGCTTTTTTGCTACTCCAAAAAAAAAAAACACGCAAAAAAAATAAACACGAATAAAAAAATTTTAAAAATTGAGTTTCAACCACAAAAAAACAGTCTCGGAACACTGACATTCAATATTTTCCAATATTTTCGGGGTACAAATAAAAAATTCAAAAGAAAACATCCCTTCGCATGATACTATCTAAAAATTTTCCGACACAAAACTTGTAGCTAGTTCTGACTTGAACCTGTATGGAAGCTTTTCTTTATCATGGGCAACAACCGAAATCAAGCAATTTTATTCAACACAGGTTGCTGAAGAAGATATGCAAATCCAAATCAAAGCGTTTTCGTTTTATGGGCGTACATCCATCCGCAATTGTATCTAATGCTTTCGTGATTTATTGCCACAGCTTTGCTAAATAGACAAAGATGATGTCGATGGTCGTTTTAACGAGTAGATTTTTATTTCGTTTTTTTATAATTTACGTGCGCTCAAGGGATTTGAGTACCCTTAAAACGATTCCACACAGCGCGAGCGAAAGAAAGTTAGGGAGGAAACAAAGAGAGGTACCAATCTACGTTCGTTTTAAATGTTTGCAGGTTATTGTGACTAGGAAATAAAGAGCTCGGAAGGAGTTGTACGGCTTAGGACATTTCAGAGTACGCCCGAAAGTGGTGGGCTTGAGGCTGTTGAGCATTCGATGCGAGACGGATGTTACGGCTGAAGATTTTAAGGGGCGGAATGCTACTAATGTTTATATAGAAAACAAATACAGTGTCTATTTGAGCAAACCGATATAAAAACGTGAAAAGTATGTTATGCTGATGAGGGCAAAAATTCTGCTATCAGACAAAAAAATAATCAGCTCAATCTGGTTATACTTACTAGAAAGAGAATTCCTTCGGCTACGCAAACTACTGAGACAATCGTGTGATCCTCAATTCGGAAACCCTATGGCAACAAGCTAATCAATCTTTACCATTCCACACCCAGAAAATATCGGCAGTTTGTTTTGTCAAATTCAGGACAACTGCAAGTGATTCAAATTGATGCTCACTATAAAGCCAGCTATGACAGAATCTACTCGTAATAGACGAGCTATACAGGTGCATAGCCACATTAGATTTTAAGCTCGTTCTTCTTTGAATGAATACTGCTGAAAACAGAATAAACAAAAACCTGTAGTACACGTCGACACATGAGGAGTAGCTCTTTAAAGATCTGTACAATTACAGGCATATACTCGTACTCCTATCGCATTAAAAAACATCAATAACTGCACACATCAGTACTCGGTACATATGGTCCTTGGAACCAAGCAAAAGTGGTGCATATAAATGAAACAGTTAAGCAAAGAAATTATTAACAACAACAAGTTCCAACGTGGCATACTTTGTTCGTGAATGTTTCTTGAGAAATAAATTCATTGCATGCAAATGATGATGATGAAGGTGTACTAAGACCGATTCGGTCTTTGACGTATCCGTGACTCAAATTATAAAAATATTGCAATAGCATATTCGTTTAGAACGCTTTATGATCCTGCCTTGGAAGCTGTCATCATACATTTTATCAAATGTGAAAAGAAGGGTTACATTTTTTAGCAGCAAATAAAGGCAGATTTATTATTGTGAGCAAATAAACAGGCAACAAAGTGTGTGGTATGAGATTAAACAATCACCATTACATTTCGTATAGGCGTCTTAAATGACCACCTTGCAGGCTATTTTTATTCATCTTTCAAAAGGAATTTGAATTCAGGAAAACTTAAGTTCTGTGAGATAGTTTTAGTGATCCAAAAATTTGCTTGGGTGGTTGCGGGAATCGCTGCTAAGGGTTAAAAAATATAAACAAAAAAAAAAAAAAATATTTCCATTTCATCATTCCGAAGTCGGTTTAAAAAGTTGAGGTTGATCAGGTGGCGGTAATTTTTATTGTACATTCTCAACATTATGAGTATGTTAAGCTACAGAGAGACTACTGCGAAGCCAGTCTAAAAAATGATGAAAAACTGTGATTTTTAATAATGACGCAAGCAGCGCTTATTTGGGTGGGACTTAGAAAAAAAAAACTTCCGACTTTTCGTCATGTGAAAGAGCACAGCTTGGCAATTCTTATTATCACACTAATATGTGCATATGTCCCTAAATAAGAGAAATATGATGACTCCAAAGGCAGCACCTACGAGCTCCTGAAAATAATACGAGCAGTGCTATAAACGTGACGTTGAAATTTCCTGAGTTAAGGCTAAGAATGAGGTGATATTGATGCAACATATAGCCTAGACTTTGCTGACATGGTAGACCCCTGATCAATCAATCGCCAACCAGATTGACCACTTTCCGATCAACGCAAGGCATTTCTCCAGTATAATAGAGGACTAAGTCAAAACCCTGGTTCATCGAAGTACCATTGAAGGAAGAAGTGTACGGACTGGTATTAAAATAAAGAGAGTAAAAGGTGCGTGGTCGAAAAAATAAAGAAATGCTATATAGCAGGGTAAAACCACCTTGCCGAGTTTACAGTGCTAGAGACAAACAGGTGAATATAATAGTAGGAATGCGATCTATGCTTAGGATATGGGAGAACAATTTCTGCAGACTGCGACGACGATCAAAATTCTACTGTCAGTCTGATAGGATAACCAATAGTCAGGATAACCAATAATTCCCCCCACTCGACTTGCATGAAGTATAGATAATGACAACTAAACTAAGACCTCATCTGTTGTACTATGTAAGTGCCTACAGCCTTTGGTTTATATCAATGTGGTTTAAGGAATCACAAACTAAATGTCCGATTTGAGAATATTGTTGGATTTTGTTAAGCAAATCACCCTATCTGGGCTACAACAAATGTTTCACATGTCTCTAGATTCAGTAAACCACACATAAACTTTTTATCGTGGGTAGGTGGCTGTGACTCAAGTGGTAGTATATTGACTCGGTCGATTCGGAGTTCAATACCAGCCGTGTCCGAAAGACGTTTTTTCATGCAACTAAAATCTCGTGAGATGAATGGTTGTCTAAATACAACATCAAGTCAATTTACACTAATAATTTAGTCGATGTTCGATGCCACCAATGGAGCGAAATAACCACTGAACCCAAATATCTTTCTTTCTCTTTCTATCCGTTTTTCCGAAAAACTTAACACTTGCTTTGACATCATAAGTGCAGTCATACCCACTTGAGTGTTCAGTTCTTAAAAAAAAAAAAAAATTGATAACTTTTATAACAATAGGGATGTCAGATTTGGTATCCTCTCGAAACTTCGATTCCGCAGTATGACAATGGAAAATGCACTGCATCATAAAGATCTCGTCGAGAATTTTGATTTTGTAAAAGATCTAAAAGAAGCGAAGCTCTGTGCAAAACTCACACGACAACACCAAAGGACAACTCTGCCAAAGTCAGTTCAATTATTCGCATGCACCGATAATATTATGGTAGTCAGAAAATGGCAGCGTATTGTCTGCATTGCGTTGAAAGTATCGATTCCAAAGTGGAGTGGTTGAATCTGGCGCTTAACGACGTCATAATATAGTGCAATGTTTATAAAAAAGTATAAACGCCACTTCAGGCGGATGTAAACTTTAGCCCTTAATTTAGGGCTTTGTCTACTTAGGCTCTGCTATAACACCCGCGCTGAGCTCAAACGAAGAGCAACTTTTTCCAATCACTACTTCTTTTGTCTTAAAAGGTCTTATCTCGAACAACTAAACTGACATTACAGGCAGACCCTGTGTGAATATTTACAACTTGAAGGGTGGATAGGTTGTCATGAGGTTGGAATTTCATGGGTTGAAAACTTTCAAAGTCTTACTCTATCGGCGTCAATTCGTTATCTAATTCAAGGAATCGAAGAAACAAGCCTTAGCCTACGACCATTGATCATATGTATATTTTAAACTATTTTGTCACTTCAAGATAAGTTTTCGTAAACAAACATACGAAAGCACTAAATTATGCGTTACGATAAAATAGGTGAAAAATGATTTTGCATTTCCGTTCCGTACGTCATCATCCAAACCAAATTATAATATACGAGTATGTTGTCTTCCTAATGGAGAAAATCCCCTTAAAATTGGGTTCTGAATTCTCATATGATTTTTGAACACACAAACAGACAGCCACAAATTCCAAAAACTATCCTTATGCAATGGAGTAATACAGCTACTTATTTTGCCCCAATATATTCAATACATATACTCGTACATATGTTTTGCAGTTTTATTAAATCTATCTACTGGTATGAAGACGAAGCATGAGCCAATAGGTGCGAATGCTAGAGCAAAGAAAAAAGAAGTCAAATAAAAATATGGTAATTTTATCGTACATTTTATTGTTTACTTCGTACTTAGCACTTTGAGATATTTTTCTTGCCGCCAACGCCACCGTCACCTCCTCCATTACTGCCGGTTTGAGATTTAATGTGTAGTTTGAATTGATTTTGGATTGCGAAATTTTTCTCAGATAGATTGGTATTTATGTATGTACGTTTTGACAGTTTAACCAGTTGTTCGCTGGGGCAATGTACTTCTGGCATATAATTCTTCTTTCTTTTGAATGAATTGAAGTCATAAACATAATTCATTATCAGTTTTTGCTTCATTGAGAAAAAAGTATGACGAGTGAAGGACGTGAAATACTATTTGTGTTCGTAAAAGTCAAGAAAAGCAGAAAATCTTAAATACTCGTACGTTCTTTTGGGAATGTGTAAAATATTTAGTTGTGCATTAAACGTCTTAAACAAAAGCAAATATAGGTACGTGGTATAAGCTCTCTGAATCCTTATTACTTACTTATTACCTTATCCTTAATTAGAATTGAACTAGGTAAAAATACAAGCAAAACTGATCAGTGGACGAAGCAATCTTTTTCAATCTCTTTTCCGCATTTAAAAAAACACACTGTTTGCTGTTTGAATATCGAACAGAAGATAAAACGGGCGCCGCAACACTATTGAAGCAAAAATAGATTTAACCAATTACTGAAAGAAGTAGAGTGTGCCTATAATTACACATTTTAAAAACAGAAACATTTTAAAAGTACAGTGGATATCACCACGTTTGATAGTACCAATAGCTTTTAACATCTCAAAAGACTATTTCTTATAGTTATAGATGTTCTTATATCGCAGAGAACTTAAGCCTAGCTCTGCTTACGGGTGTCCAGGTTTCCGCGTAATTCTCAATCAAACAATACGAGGATACGTTGACGCAATTTTTTTTTTCTTGTGACATTACGAATACATTTTAAACAATTTTAAAACTCTTGAACTTGTTTTTGACAATGTCGAGGGTGTCTGGGAATTTTCGAGTGTCTCACAATGAGATTTCCAAAGAGTCTAAAATTCACATTTGCTCTGTACCAGTTACTTAGGCATTCGGGGAAAATGCAAAGATATCCATTTAGTGTTTAAAGACAAAATTATGACATTATTTCATTTTCTGGCCGGCAAGATTAGACTTTGATTCACTTACGATTGCGGCACCATTTCCGTTCTCACAGAGACGAACTCCGCTCTTATCAAAATGTCGTCAGTTGAGTGGATATGATTTTATATACCTGGTCACCCTATATTACATTACTCACATATTGAGTGTAAAAGGTTTAAATCTTTATATCAGTGATCGTGATTTCTTTTCACCTTTATTAATTGAAACGAGAGAGTTACAATCCCTCATATTACGAGTACCTCCAAGAAATGCTGATATACTTCCTGCTCATCAGCTTTTAGCTGGTAGCCCCGCCGTTCCATCCTGTTGCAACTCAGTACAAAAGAAATTATAGCCGCTATGAGTGGAAGTGAGGTGAAAGGCTTTGCAACAGTTTGGCCATTTAAAGATTTCAGCTTACACCCGGATAAGATACATCTGATGGGGGAATTAAAGCCACGGGACCAGGGCCTTCTCTGATAAAAAAATCATATGGTACCTAGTGAAGCGGCTGACTTTTAGCTCAAAGGGTTTTAAACATAAAGGGAGTAAATCTGGGTGTGCTCATGGGTTCTTGTTTTTTTTTTAAACAAACCGGGCAATGATCAGTGATTATAGCTTCGAAAATATGCATTCTAGCAGGAATGCGCTACGTGCATTCTGCCCACTAAATCATGATTTACAAATAGCTCAATTCAATAACAATATGTATCGCGAAATGTACCAGTGATAACCACCGAGATCGTGCGATTTAACGACATTCGATTAGGTACTTCTTGCAGGGCTATGTAATATCTTTGGCGTACAATATGTTGATAAACCTCAAAGTATTCAGATTTTGGACCGAAGGGATACGCTTTCTCGAAATTGACCTAGACAGCCATATGTCTGAAGTCGTTTTTACAACATAATATCATGAACCATTCAGAATTTTGATTCAAACTCAATTTTTGTTGTTGTTCGTATTATTAATAAAAAAGGGTAAAATACTCACAGCTTTAAAAAAAACACCCTTTACAAAGCTTTGATGTCCTTGCTGACAAATGATAATTTAGTTATAGTAGGTGATTTTAACATTAACTGGTTGGACAATATTTATAAAAAGATGGTTGAGTGTGCTTCAAAGGAAAGGAGGTACTTACAGTTAAACAATCAACAAGAATTCTAACCTCAGGTAAAACATTAATAATATTTAAAATTTTAAAAACTGCGTTGTGAATGTTTATAATTTTCTCAAAAAATTTATCATATCATATCATATCATATAGCGATGACAATAAAAACATATTTAAATTGAACTACAGAAAAGGATAACGCTAAATATACGAATTCTTAAACATAATTAGGCAAAGCTTATTCAGTTGAATTCTCAAAGTGATTTCAATGGAACTTGTGTATTACCAAATGATATTATGCGAGATGTTTTTGAAAACGAGATAAATCGTATTATAAAAAAATTTATGATTTTTAAAAGTATAAAATTGAATGGTAAGAAAAAGTGGTATATGAACGGTTTTGAGAAGTCAAAGGGTAGACGATTATTTTAAATTTATTCATATATAGTAGCTCGAGGAATATATACAAAAAGGATTTAAATAAAGCCAAAAGTGACTAAATTAAAAATAAGGTAAATAATGCCAGTGATCAAGAGTCAATGTGGAAAACTATAAACAGTCTTGTGCTCAAAGAAGATAAGGTGGAAAACAGAGAAATCGGGGTTGAAGGAATAAAAAAGTGTAAAAGAAATAAACAATTACAAGGGATACTTTTCTTAATAACTAAGCAAATCAATCAAATACTTTTAAATTTAAGAGAATTGAACGGTTTTAGCAAAGACATTATAAAAATATTGGAAATGAAAATATGAAAATAGTTGCAGTTTTTCTAAATTTAAAAACGGTGTTTGAAACCGTGGACATAGATATATTGCTGCAAAATCTATCGAGATATGGTGTAAGAAATGAAGAATTGAACTGGTTTAAATCTTATTTAAGTGACACAAAACAGATAGTGATATTTAACAATGTATTATCGAAACCATTAAATACATATTAACGACAGCGGAAATTAGTGAAAAACGGGGAAGTAATTTAATTTGCCGACGATGGTCTACTATTTGTAACGGAGAACAATATTATAGAATGTACAGATAAAATGAAAGAAAAATTATGTAATATAAGAGACTACTTTAGTACGAATAAACTCAAATTGAATGTAGATAAAACTAAAGTATTGACCACTTTAAAGTCGTTGAATGGGTAAAACTAATTAAATATTTGGGTGTGATTATTGATGATAGGTTAAATTTTGAGCCTCCCTTTGAGTTTGCATGTAATATAATTGCTTAAGGCTTAAGAACATTAACGTCTATTAAAATTTATAACATAACAATAAAGCCTCATTTTGAAATTTTCAATACTGTCCAACTATATTGTGTTTAGAATCACAAAAACTATTTAATAAGATGCAAAAATTAAACAACAAGGGCATGGGATGCATAATAAGATGTAATAGATACAGTGAGATAATCTATATGTTGGGAGCTTTAAAATGGTTAAGTGTTAAACAAAGAATAATAACGTGTGCGCATATATTTGTATTTAAAATAAAACATAATTGGTTACCAAATTATTTAAGCAGACAACTGTCAAATTAAAAAATAAATAAAAATAAAAAGTGAGCATATAAATGAAACCAATTGAAATACATTCATATGTGAGAGCTAATTTTTAAATATAAATATAATCTTAAAAATGGATTTACGCAACACAGAAGGACAAAAATAGCAATAATAGCTAAATAAACTTTTATTTAAAAAAAGAGTCCAGTAAAGAAGTCTATAGCAGAGTAAGATTTCGAAGGACATCGGCTAACACTTGTAGGTGCTTTTGATTTTCATTTATCATTTCGAACAATGCAGTTCTTCCTTAGTTACAACTATTTTAGCCGTAAACCTCATAAGCAACAGTTTTAGGTTAAATTTAGCTTGGTTCCGATAAAGCAAGAAGGATTACTTCCTTCCCCAATTAAATTCCACATGAGCAGTACAAAAAATGGCAAGAGAATTCTGTAGTACTCTTGAACTGAGGTTCAATCTTTTATATAATGTATAAGCTTTTGTATTTAAGCGGAGCTATGACATTTCAAGAGGATTCTCACAATATTAAGGTGCTCTTAAGCCCATAAGATGCCATGTTTTAAACGAATATCCTTAATATTTACAGCAAACAAAAAGATTATATGTGGGATGTGTGTGATGCCGTGCTTTGTGCGGAAACTCTCAAGTGTTTTGCGCACATCCTTCCTACCTATGAATGTATATATGAAGTACGATTAAGTGTGAATTAGAAAAAAATGTTTAAGTTGAACGCTCGAATTTTTTGAAATCAATTAACACACATTTATTTGCATGTGGGTCCATGTTGGATAAACCACTGACTGAAAACAATTGCCGTTTTTTTTAAATACATGGTGAGCTTAATTTTGTTAGCAGCTTTTAAAGTAAATTACAATTTTCATCACCATATACATACATACATTCATTCTATATTCATGGAAGCAAAACCCGAAGTCTAGTCAGCTACGATAATCTGACACATCCCTTTTGTGGTTAGAAGCAATCATTCTTTAAATATTGACTAAGTGAACATTTGTTTTGTTGGCTAGGTCATCGTTTGATTTCATAAAAAGTCAACAGTCGTAAGGGGAATTGTATATGCATGCAGATGAATGTATATAATATTCTATTTGCATATTAAATTTTCGAGATTTGCAAAATAAACTCGAATAAAGCCATATATTTACGAGCTTAACTTATTCGTCATTTTTAAGTCTGTGTGATATTTGAATGGGCTGAAGTAGCCCAGTGTGGTGTTTGTTTTTCGAATGAACTCAATTGGAAAGAACTATACTATAGATAATCACATGTATTATTACTTCCCACTGGTGTAATGTTCGTTTATTCGTATATAACATGTATTTATATGCTTTAAAGCATTACCCCGCTTGTTGATGTAACATTTTTCAAACCCTATTGCTTATAATGAAAAGCATGTTGACTGTTCTTTTCAAACTTGATTACTTACTTCATGTCGAAAACTGACAACATTTTATAGAGTTACTCCTGTTTCTATTCTATGAAAAATGTTAACTTTGAAATAGTCATAATTTTTGCTAGAATTAACGTGTGAATCACACTACAAGTCATTTCCTTTTAAAATATCAGTCAAGTGTAAATTATATAAAACTTATGAGTATGACCAGACAACGGTGAATAGGTTACAACGCAGAAGAAATATCGAAGGTTTTCCGGCGATTTTTTCCTAGTAATGTCGGGTTTCCAAAGAGATAGCTTTCAAACTAACTGTCCATATTTTATGTTTCTAGCAAAGTCTAACAATGCATCATCGATAGATTAACATCGTAAGAAGGTTACCATATAGTGAGATATTGTTTCCGAAATCAATATTCTGTTACACAAACTTATCAAGTACTTTGTCAATTTTACCGCCTAACTGAAAGTACTTTTCATCGTGTGAGACTTGTATGTTGCCAAGAAAATATCGCCGCAGTTAAGGCCGGTGTCAATGAAGAGCCGATTTTGTCAGTTCGCAGGCGTGCACAAGAGCTGGAGCTTTGTTCAACGTTATTATTATTCCCTGAATGAGGTCACAACCTATTGCAAAGATGATCTGTAGTTTTTTAGCAAATTTGTATTCAGCGATGAGACTCACTTTTCGCACAATAGATACGTCAATAAGCAAAATTGTTATGTTTAAAGTGCGAACAATTCTCAAGTCACCATTGAATCCGCAAAGATGTGGAATGAACTGTATGGTGTGGTTTATACGCTGATACATCGTCGGGCTTTATTTCTTTAAAAATGAGGCAGTGGCATGCGTTCCACCAGAGCTCGCTGGCAAAATCTGATGACCGATACTGTGAGATGATCAACGAATATTTGCTCTAAAATTTACATAAATTTGGTCCATATGTGGTTTAACCAAGACTCACCTACATACTACAATATCATCGATTCTAAGATTGAGACCTATAATCTGGCCACAATGATCTTGCGATCTAAAGCCACTCGAATATTGGCCAATGGGGTACGTGAAAAAATCAGAAACGATTAAGGCTTCAAGTTATCATGGAGTGGTCTTTAAATGTGGTTTTTAAATGTGAAATGAGGAGTTATCTTTCAAATAAAAGCATTGCTTGGATCAAAACCCAATGCACGTAGAGTACATTCCTGGATCACCTTTAAAAAACAGAAAACCTCTTACTTTTATCTCGAACAAATCAGATGTCTGCAAGAGGTATCTAGAGGTAATAAAAACCAATCCAATTTTCTTCGGTGAAGTGAAATGTAGTTCACGATCATTCCTATTACTTTTGTTTTATTGATGTTGACATGCAAACCAGCTAGAGTATTAAACTCTGGCAAAAACAAAAACGTCCCACCCATTCATTAAAAACTTTAGCTTTTGTCCCGGAGAAAAGTTGCAATTCAATTTGGCAGGCGACTGTTTAAAAGCGCCTTGTCAGTATTTAGTTATTTTCCATGGTGTACAAGCTTTGACCGGATATCACAACATCGACCTTATAAAATTGAGTTTTTATTTAACACTCGAAATAATATTCTTCTTACCCAATACTTGTCTTCAATTATATTGTAATTTGTAGCTATTTTGTTCTCTCTTTGCCTTTTCTAAATGATTAACTCGGTGTTATTAAGACACCAGTATTCAATTGCAGGTTCTATACATATGTGACTAAATTTTCCCAGCTTATTCATCATGAACTGCATCATATTTTGCATGTCTGCCAGCTGAGCTATGTAGTATACTCGTATAATCGGAAAGGGAAACCATTAAAGACATTTTAGCCTGGGAGAGTTTGTCTAATTATCCAGCATCTACTAAGAGGACAATCTTATTTTGCCCCTCTCGACGGTTCAAACCAATCTGACAATTTGTTTCCATGTTATACAGGTATCTTATTACTGCCATTGAGGCTCTCAGCAATTTAGATGAAGCACCGAGGTTATATTAAAAATAAAAATATATTAGAAATGAGCTTATATTAAAAATTCCTATCAATATCGTGGTGGCCGTTGATAGTCAAATAGGCGGATCAACACAGTGGCCTTCGTCGACTCCGTGCCGTAACTGCAATATTTACCTTCGGAAGCGCGGATATAACCTCAATATGGTGGCCACTGGTAATAGATTCCTGGATACGGTCATGTACGGTCACCTTAAAATCCACAATCCAAAATGGAATAGCATATAGAGATGGATTTAAAGTCACTAACATGCGATCTTGAGGTGCACAGATGCGACCTCATTTTAAGAAATGCCTTACTGTACTACCGAGGTGCAATGGACCAACATATCCTTTTACAATGGAACAACGAATGAGTCAAATAAAAAAAAACAAAAACAAATACAAGGGCAGAAGCGACCATACAGACCTTCAAATAATCTTTCAGGAATGTATGCCTAATCCGGTCAATTCTTATTAAAATCAGCCAGATTTAGCTTTTTTCAGTTTGTTGAACATTCTTAGATGATTTTCGCAAATATATCAATTGTGCCCCATTTTAAATCGGGGCGGAGTAATATTTCTCTTTAAACTTTCTGAAGTATCACCTTCATAAAAAGTCGAGTTAATCACTTCAGTGATTATAATGTTACTATAGAAATGGTAAGATACATGATCTTTGTCTGCCCCCTGATTTATTTTATAAAGCTGTATTATCTTACTGATATGATGGTAGTTATCGGATGATTAAGAGTGAACTTTTATTCCGTAAATATGGAACGTACGAGCATGTTTCAGTTAATTCACGAGCATCACTGCATATTCAAAAGTTCAAGTCGAATGTTTGTGAAAATATTTTTCCTTTTAAACTTCGGGCTTACTTCAACAATTTTCAAAAGATTGGTTAAAGCACAACTCAAAAGAAAATTTTGTATTTCAACAAAGCTGAGCAGTGTTACTGGCACAAGTTTTAAAATGTTCGTCATAAATGCACAGAGTTGTGATGCATCAGAGCTGGGTCATCACACAAAGAGGTCATTCTAAATGGTTTCGACTAATGGAATTATTTCAAAAGCATACTATTACTCGTAGTATGTATCTCTGTGTTACCTTACCAACAATTTGGGGTTAATGAAAAATATTTGAAACTGAAAATGATTCACAAACGGCATCACATCCACCTATCCATAGTACAATTTAAAGGAAATTAAAAGGGAGCTGCTCGTTCCATGTTCTTAGTTACGAATGCTCCTTCCCTCAACCGCCTACAAAATGTTAACCCCTTCTTCACACGAATTCCCATTTCTAGGTCCTCTGTATGGCTTCAATGATTCAAGCTTCAAGGACATGCAATGAGGAAGTGTTGTACTCGTATAGTAGAAAGAGAAATGTCTTTCCATTGCATCAACACAATTATTTGTCCAGCCAATTTTAAATTACTTTACCTTGTAGAGCTCGGCAAGGTGGTTACCCACGTGCGGCTTTGAGTGAAAGTTTCCTCAGCAACGTAATTACGTTAGTCGAGCAAAACAATTGAATTAAAAGCGCTACCTACGTATGTTATCATACCTATTGAAATAACTATGCACTCAAAGTTTCAGTCTTCATCTCTTTGCCTCCTTATCGCCTTTTTCAAGGCGATGACCTTATGTACTTTTGTATGGAAACATATCTGGATATGAGGTCGTATGTCGTATGTCGTATGATATGGAAAATCCATCATATACTCGTATCGATAAACGGGCAGATCCTCTAAAACCATCTCATTGTCTGATGAAATGCAATTAAGTGCATTTCCATGTGAATGGCGATAAGTCGCCAACGTACGAGTATTTAGCTCCGTATAAATTTTTTTTTTTTAGTATTTTATTGATTAATCCTTATCTGGGAAACACCTGTAGCCATCGTACTTCGTACCTGCCAATAGATACATCAGTAATAAGAATGATTAGTGCAGTTTTTTTTCCCTCTTTAAGAGTCATTGACTTTCTGGGTGAACAGTGATAAGCAATAGACACAGATACAAATAAAGATACAGAAAATGGGTAACAGCAAGCTGTATGAGCAGTCAGATATATTGTTGATGGACACTTACAGTTAAATTGTCAAGATAAAAACCCATTAAAAAGTAGGGCAAATTTGTTAGCATTAACATTTTAAAGTTTTGTATCTTTCATGTCGTTTTACTTATCTGTGTATCTTCATTTTGCCTGATAGCATTGTAGATGTTTGAGTGGTTTGTTTATAAGATTGTATTGTTCATGGGTGCATTGTTTTAGATTTTTGGAGCAAGTAATAGATTTCACTAGAATTTTTGACTCTTTTTAATTAAAATGAAGATTTATACAAGGTTTGTTTGTAATCGATGATTTTAGTTCTATTCGTATTTAGAACACTATTAGATTACGTCTTGTGGTTGTAGTAGTATTACGAGTAGTAGTAGTATGGTACATACTATATAAGTCTTTTGAATACGTTAGGATAATTGAGTGCAGCAAAATAAGATTATGGAACCAATAACTTTAAGCCGTGTAGTTAGTCCGTTTAGTGCATGGGCGTTCTCAAGAATTGGGCATCGCTCAGACCACTTTATGGCGTATTTTGCGTAAGGATCTTGGTTTATACCCATACAAGATCAAGCTGACTTAAGAATTGAAACCAATGGACCATTTGAAGCGACGTACGTTATCCGATTGGGTTCTGGAGAAGATGCGCAAAGATGATGAATTTCATCGCAAAATTATCTTTAGTGACGAAGCTCATTTTTGGCTCAATGGGTTCGTCAATAAGCAAAATATGCGTTATTGGTCGGGTGAAAATCCATATGTGCTTCATGAATACCCACTTCATCCACAAAAAATAACTGTTTGGTGCGATTTGCATGCCGGTGGCCTTATTGGGCCATATTTTTTCGTCGACGATAACGATCGTCACGTTACTATGAATGGTCAGCGTTATTGCGCCATGATCACTGATTATTTTTGGCCCGAATTGGAAGATATGGACTTATACGACATGTGGTTTCAACAGGATGATGCCACAAGCCACACAGCACACGCTACAATCGATTTATTGAAGAGTAGATATGGTGAGCGTGTTATCTCAAGACATGGGCCAGTCGATTGGCCGCCTCGTTCGTGCGATTTAACTATTTTCTGTGGGGCTACGTTAAGTCATTGGTTTATGCCAACATGCCGACGACGTTGGAAGAGCTCAGAGCCAACATTGAACTCGAAATAGCGGCCGTTTCGGCCGAAATGTGTGGCCGAGTCGTTGAAAATTGGTCCAACGAATCGATCGCTACAAACGTGCCCGCGGTGGCCATATGAATGAAGTCGAGTTCCATTCATAAATGTTTTCATTGTACTTCAAGCCGATAATAAAGTTTTTGAAATATCTCAAATGGTTTGCATTTTATTTAAAAAAAAGTTGTCAAGTCCTTATTGGAAAACCCTATATAAGTGCAATAGATGCTATAGTGCTTGAGATAAGAAGATCTTTGAATCAATCAAAAACACCAAATCACAATTGTAAATAATGTTGAATTGGGACCACCACAACCACGAGCACTGCTCGATAATGCAAATTACGCGATGAGTCTGATACCCAGTTTATTCAACAGCTCAATGTGCGTTAAAGCAATTTGCAATTTGCATGAGAGGTACTCATTGCGAAGGATATATTATAATATCAGTAACAACCTGTTTCTCCTGCACTGTGAGATAGTCTTAAACTTGAGTCTTAGGATAGAACCAGAAAAAGCTCTTGATCGGTATTGATGCTAAAAAAAATTAAAGGCAGTTAATTAAGACAGAAGTCGAAGTGTGTTCATCCACTGGGAAGCTAAAATCCAACCAAAAATTTTCTAATGTAGGTCGGAACAGAGACTGGATTAGAAGCAAAACTAACGAATATCTCGTTAGGCAAAAAATTGAGTAAGTATTGCAACTGGAATTCCCTTCAATCGCTAGTATTTGAAAGAACATCTCTGTATGTTTCTACAACGATATTGCTGATCTGAGTTAAACAGATCAGCCTGATTTATTTGAAGGTAACTAAAGCATTTTCGACGGGAGGATTTTGAATTATTTTTTTACCATTAAGTAAACCTGGAGTCTATTTAGTTCTTTAAGTTAACCGCCTTCGATAGAGAGTGTTCGAATATGTTAACATAACATACATACACCGTAAGGTATTTAAATTATTTTTAGTGTATCAAAATAAAACAACACAAATTTGCACAAGTTCAAGTTGAATCAGTGCCAAAAAATGTACAAAATGCCTGAAGGTAAATGTTGTCTATGCAGTTTGGTGCATCTGAGAGCAACAGCTGTCACGTCATGTACAGCCGCACAGATGTTGAAATACAAATTTATATCGCAAAAATAGAACAATCAACTCAACTATCCAACTTGTAAATTTGATTGAATTGATGATGAGTTTAAAGTTTCGTTGGTAATAATCTTATCAGCAATGAGTTCGTCAAGTTACTTGCACCCCAGCAAATTATGTGGTTGGTGTCATCAATAATTCTGAGAAGAAATTCATTACATCAATTTCCCATTTCATTTCTGACAGATGTTGAGGTTTTTTCTAAACCGCACCACTTCCAAGAATTGTTGAAAGAAACAATGGAAATGGTTAAGTCGATATCTCCTTGGCATTCTAAGAAAATGAATTTGTTTAGCCTTGACTACATTTTCGATTGGAATAGCTCTAATATATGAGGCCTTGTGTGATATATATGTACTGGTAAAGCAAACAAATATATGAGGTTGAAAATGATAAACCTTCCAAAGTAGCCTGCTAACTAACTTACTAACTTCAAGGATTAAACCAGCTAGCTTGCTTGGGAATCATTGGACCTATTAAAATCAGTCCAACTGCCGGCAGATGGTGCATTTTTTTTGGACACTCAAGAGGATATGACTATGACTCTGGCTCTTCAAATTGTGGAGAACGTGTTAAGTTTTTTGGAAAATTTGAGAACGAAAAGAAAGACGTTTGCGATCAGTGGTTATTTCGCTCCATGGCTGTTAAATCTCTCCGACTCCCGATCGAATGTTTTCCAACTGCTCTACTTTCCTAATTCTAATATACATAGATCATCTGCAAGACATAACCCCTACTTTGTTCAAAGCGCTGGATCGAGTTCATAATATAGAGGCGATATATGCACATACCTCAATAGCGATGTGGGAGTATGCATATGGCAGTTCTTGTTAGGGAACTGAACACTATTCAAATACTGAGATATATGCCTTACGCGAATACCCATACCTTCAGGAAACTCGTATTGACTGTTTACCACCGCAGTCCTTCTTTTAGATATGAGGTGTGTATATAATGTAATGAGACTGGCGGTATAGCTTTTAATTTGGCAATAATGTTGGTTTCACGTTTTGGGGAAAGGTAAGCCAGAGTCACTTTAGCGAACTTTGATGTTTCTGGTGCGTTTCAAAAATGAGTTTGTTTTGTTTAAGGCTTGTGCAAAATGCGACGGAGAACGTTGCAAAACTTCAACACATCCTTGGAGATGGTACTTTAAAAAGAGCTCAGAGGTACCTCGCATCGAACGATCTTCAACCGATCTCAAATGAATCTGAGATTAAATTTTGTGTGTTCTGATAGATTGTATTTGCACACCTTGTTAAATGACACAAATGTTTTCATATCCTAAAAGATGGGCGCTATGTTGCAACCAGCAGGAATTTCTTCCTAATGAATAACCAAGTTTAGTACCAATAGGAATTTATTTTAAGGTTCTCAATCATAAGTCGACATTATTTTCCGACTTTCTTTTCTGTCACTCTTCAGCCTAAGAGTACAAAATTCCATGAAATTTCTTTATTGTGTCTGTGATTTTCAAAAGCAAATAAATCAAATCCTCATCCTGTACAGTTCAGCGCCAACCAGCGCATCACCGCACGTCACCATCCAATCATTATCCCTTCAAAGCCCTTAGTGATGCTTAACATCAAATCACTACATAAAAACAGACTTTTACAACTTGACACCGCATAAATGATGTCATTATTGTTATTGTCATTTAAACATCATACAAGAGGAAAAAGACACAGTTTTCTGGTTTCTGATATTACTCGTACTTCTGCTCCTGCTTCGAGGAAACAAAAGGAGAAGACAACTCCAACGAATTTGATGCTTTCATTCCTTAAGTATGGAGGGAACAATCTGTTCTTCCATCACCCTTCATCAGAGAGACCATGCACCCTGCATTCAACCGACATTCCTCCAGTCACTGTATCAGTATCCCACTCACAGGGATACGAATACCAGAGAATATCACAGGATTGTATTCCAAGCACGTGTTGGCAATTTCTTATGAAACATGCACACAACTGAAAAGAAAAGAACAAAAAATGATATGGAGCAAAAAAATCTCTGAAGAAGAAAAAGTCGCAGGCAAATCCTTTCCTTAATGGGCAATGAAACAAGGACTTTGGAAAAGTTTTTCTCGCTTTCTCTGGATTTTTCCTGAGGGTGACATGAGGGTGCTTCACCAATTTCAGTGACACACTTCACACTTGGCTTGTCGGGGCTAACCACGAGGACCAAGTTAAACAGCAATTTATGATAGAAAACGTCCTCCTAGTCGTCGCCAACTAAAGGTAGGTTCAGAATATTCCACCTCACCAGGAGGCACGACTATCATCTATCTACATTAGAACAATTTAGGACAACAGTATTCATAGGAAGGCTCGCGCAAATTAGACCTAATTAGCGTAGTCATTTTATGTTTTTTTGTTGTTTTTTTTTGCAATCACAGGGTCAGCGATGGAGTGCGAATATTTGAATTTATAGGCTCGACCGTTATACTATATCATAAATCGAATATGCGTACGCGTTTATTTTTCATTTTTCTTAATTAGCTGGTTCAAAGCGATATCTTCTCAAAATTAAAAAAAAAAAAACACATTTGTTGTACGTGACCTTTGTAAATTAGTTTCGAACGCTGACCCCAACTGGGAAAACAAAATTTTCACGAAAAATTTTTTTTTCTTCGAAGAGACGTTTTTTTAAATTATTTAAATTTAGCAATTACTTATCCTTTCCAATAATAGGTGGTTTGCGTACGAACCTGAAAGTAAAAAATTAAAATTATTTTATGATTTAGCATATACTCGTATGTAAAAAGAAAAATGCAGAAGTGTGAAAATACAATATTTATATCATAAATAAGTTCCGTAGAAAGATGTACTCGTATAACTCATCTATACCTTTATCCATGGACTAGAGAGGTTTTTGGTTTTTAGTCCAATAAATCTATTACTAACAATATCCTTGCCTTGCTTTCTGTAAAATTTTGAAAAAAAATAAACCAAAATTATTTTCTGATTTCTAGTGCACCAAATAAGCTAGTGCACAGAAAATAAAGATTTCGAATTCAAGCCAATCTCACAAAAAGATACGAAAGATCATATTGCCAACGAAATTTGATTCATCTGTCAGCAAGGCTTCGCTCAGGGCCGATCTATTGTGATCGAAAATATGGTGTCAGAACTATTAACTTGTCACCCAAAAAAGATTTGCAAATTGCAAACATTTCTTCTTGGACGGAAAATTCTACAGTTCTACATTATTATGGACCTTGTCTACTGAGTTTTCACTTATGATAACAAACAAAAAATAGTCATTGCTTACGACCAATATATTTGTTATTTAAAAGGACCAGCTAATAGCAACGCTCTAGGATAGCAGATGTAGCCTTTCCTATAAGGAATTTAGGTAGTATCCATATTTAGCTATAAAATTGTGCGAAAAGATTTAAAGTTGAACATTTTGTTCAAGGGCTGTGCAGCATACTCTCATTCACATTGATAACAATACGATTACAGTTAAACAGACGTTCGGTAATTTTGATACTACTTATGACCGTCCAACAAAGACTAAAACACGGATACAAATGAGAATATCACGTTTAGCTATCTTTATTCCATATGAAATTTCTTCTCAATAAGACATGGAATATGGTATATCATGTCCACTACTACAGCCCATGGCAGTAATTGTTTGGTTTGTCTGTTTGGTAATTTTTCACCGACTTCTGACCCTATCCTGGTTATATGATAGTTTTTTTGAATTTCAGGCTTAAGCCGCGATAAAGGGTTGGCATAGACACGTCTCTTGGCATTGCCCCAGGTGGGAAAGCCTGACGGTGCACGATCATGGAGGTTGTTAAGCCTGTCAGCGCCGAACCTACATTTAAGGAAAATCAAAAAGTAACGTCTGATCTGCACAGATATATGTATGTAGATTCATATAATGACAAATATTGCTTATTTCTATATTGTGGCACAGAAGATTGCATCACAGTAGAGCCACATTCGATCTTGGAAATATAAATACAGGATACGCAAGAAAATTGCATGTGGGAGGAAAATCAGAGATTCAGCGACAACATATTAGTACGGTAGCAAATTTAGTGTAGTTAGGCAGAGTGTTTGTGAATGTCTGAGCAACTCTCATAGATGACGTGCATAGAAATTTGCAATGAGTCCATCATGCGTATTAAGAATCTTATCAGTACGGAGAAGACAAGGAAAACAAATTACGTGTACAATATATATTTTATGACGAGATTTATTGCCTAGAGTTCTCTAAACTTTCATTATAGAAAAATACACAGCAGTGTGATGGTCATGAAAAACCTAAGCGAGTCCTCCTCGCATTGCCTTGGGTGGGGTTCGAAATCAGATCGATTTTACCTTGACCGGTTTTAACCCTTCGTTTAATTTTTTTATTTTTTTGCGTATTTTTAAGAACTTAACACTCAAGTGGATATTATTACACTTAAAATGCCTGAGCACGTGTTAAGTTTTTAGAAAAATGGCACAGAGAGAAAGAAAGATTTTTGGGCTCAGTGATTATATCGTTCCATGGGTGGCATCCAACATTTAATGGGGAGACTAAATTATTAGTGTAATTGGACTTGTCTTACGTGAATTAAGTTGCCTGAAAAAAAGGTCTTTCTTCCGATTTGGAAGCCAATACACTACCACTTGAGCCACGGCCACCCACATGATGAATTTGATGAATTTATGAATTGATGAATTGATGAATTTAAGGTGAGGCCCGATCGTCGTGATAAAGAATATATCCTCTTTCTTCAAATCTCATTAAGGACTCCTCATTCAGGTCATTGACAGTGACGACGATTTTAGTGTCTTGTGTTATGTATTTCAGGTGTGGTCAACGACAAGTGGGATAAATAGGTTGTTAAAGGAGTCTTACAAAATTCTATACAAACGATCCAAGACCTATCTAGTTTTAATTAAATTGCATTACTCTGGCTTATTCATACATTTGCATACCCTGAAATGTTAAGAAATATTTGTCGATCATCGATTTGTCATTAGATTTTAAACGGAAACCTCCACCAAGTCTACGTGATACTATGTAAGTATATATTTAACATATCTTGCGATCTGTTCACAAGTATCGAAGAAAAATGTACAAAATTAAACTGTAATAACAAAAAGTATGCTTTTATGATGACTTAAATCTTTCCCTCTAATCCAAATGTGCACTTAATATAATAGTACTGCATCTGGTATATTATTAGTACCTGAGTCATTCAATGTTCATATTTTCTTTTTCCTTCAGCTGTCCTAATTCTTTCAAAGCACTCAAGTGGAGGCCTCCCCTAACTAGAGATAGAGATTTTACGAAAAGTAAAACGATGAATGAGGCTGATATCCATAAAGCGGAAATTAAAAAAACACTAGAAACACACACACCAAAATACACCAACCAACGATTATAAGATGTAAATCTTTGATTGTCATATGGAGAACCAAATGCATTCCAATCTCATTCTAGGTTATAGACAATGACACGACGACAACCACGACTACGAAAATTACGACAACTCACTTGAATCAAATCAAAATGCACTTTGTGCGGAAGAGAAGCATAGTTTGTTAGGTACACCGTACACTATGTTGGGCTTGATGCGAATGGATAGATGATCGTTCTCGGTCTGGAACTAAGACTCACTCTTGGATATATGTGCAAAGACAATAGGCAATCTAATTTTCTAATTTAATCGCCAGAGGACAGGAAAATATTTCATAATCGTGTCATAATCTCGACTGTCCAGTAACAGAATCCCATGGTCACAGTGGATTGGTAATTTTTTTTTTCCTCACTCCGTCATTCGCTATGTTTGATCTTGACATTCGCCCCAAATGCATGCTACGACAAACCGTGCCTCCTTGTTCTTAGCGATTATGCTCACCATAAAGTACATATGTGAGTGGGTTGTTGCGATGACAGACAGCATGGACGGAATATCGAGATCTCTAGACTAAGTGCTAAAGTAATTGGTGCAAATTGCATAAAAATTGTTTAGATCCTTTGTTCGTTCATGCGAGTACAATGGTGACCTTGTGCTACTAGCATACGAGAATACACATTTTGCCAGCTTTCGAAGCTAATCTTATTTTAAACAGATCCAAGAGAAGACGGACGAAGCTATCTGCTGCAGCTACAGATACTGCTACAGCTACAGATTCAGATACAGATATAGGCGAAAAATTCCAACAGTAATGTGATTTTAATTTTTACAAATTTTTATTTCTGATGTTGATGCAACTACATTAGACTACTTTGCATTGTAAACAGTGACAGTTGGGAAGGAAAATGACAAAAACACTGAATGAATGATGTCAGCGCTAATTGGGTTTGTGTGATATAATGTGCATGAAATTATGCAATGCATTTCGTGAATAGTAATATCACAAATATTTGGGCTTCTTGAAGGATTAGGTCACCTTTTAAGGGTAGTTTATTTTTAATTACGGGTTGTTTGGGACCGATTCAGATATTACAGAACAATATTGACCGATATATTCGTGAAAAACAGTCGCAAACAGTAATTAAGAACACTCCTTTCAGAAATCTTTTCGATGAAATATTATAGTTTTATCGATGGTTGAACTGAAATGTCAATCATTGTCATTCTCTTTCGTTTGTCTTCTAGTAACATATAATTTTCAAAATGTATTAACTCAATGGAAACGAGAAAGATTGATTAGAAAATTGAAATTCGGAAACCTTACAAATGCAAATCAATGACTTTTACTTACGGCACATGCATTTGTGTCGATTTATTTGTTCCCCTAGTAAGGAATTCAGAACATTGCTGTCATACTGTACCTCTGTCCTGCAGAAACTCCAAAACCCTTGAAATTTTTTTTCCTAAATGATAGCCTTGTTCGCAAGATTGTTGCACAATTGTGATATACACACAATAAACCTAACTGCGGAGTAACAGTTGAACAGTAGTCATTGTACTCGCATATTCAGAAGGCTGCTCGAAAAACCCTTGCTTCTTTAACACACCCCTTCTAAGAGGTGCTCGTCAGAAAGATGCATCTCATTTAAAACAAGAAATAAACTGAACTATGTGTTAAAGAATAAGTGTAATTAGAAAGCAACCGCGAGTGCCAGAAGATACATACTGTCAAGCAATGCCACTTGACAGTCTGTTCAAGGAAACACAAAAAACAAAAAACACTAAAGTGCATCTTGATACAGACACTCGTAGAAACACAATTAGCGAGAATTGTGACTGAAAATCTAAAACTATGCAGCACATAAAAGAGGGGATGGGCTTTAGCACCCCACCAGAGGCAACCTTTCGAAAAATTAAATTATGTTAGTGGAACACGAACAGAGTATAAAAAATAACCAAGCAACGCAACATTCGGTTTTAATTGATTCAGGTGATATGGATTAGTGATTCCTAGAAGGTAGTTGGAAAAATCCACATGCAAGGTTAAGATCACAAAACTCAAGTATGCAAACATGACTGTTGCATTTCATTCGGCACAAGGTTCGTTGATGTAGTTTTCAATATTTTTCATTTTCATAAATAACTTGTATGCATAGTACATAAAAAGAAAAAGAAAAAATTTCTTAACAACACAATGTTTAGTGGACTAAACTGGGTGGCGGACAACTTTTTAATACTGCAAAGTGTTATAATATTTTTCTGCAAATTCTGAATATATATTTGATTTCCAGTTTCTTTTATAATGGTAATTTAATAGTTTAATTATGTTTTCGTAGCGGTCAGTGTTGAATAACCACCATAAGAAAGAACCAACAATCATTCTGTTTTGAATTCTAGCAGGATTATTCGAAATTGTCATCTCATTTATATTAACGCGCAGATAGAATCGTATGTATTACTTCAGAGACATTTTATTAAAATATTGAAAGCTCAAAACACTACAATATGTATACTATACTTGCAAATCTGCTACCGAAAAAGGGGTTCTTTCTTTGTTCAAATATGTACTCATTTGAAGTAGCAGCCTTGCAACATATTAATTTAAATAAACAACAGCTCTTATCATTATGAAATGTGTCACACTTAGTTGAGCAATATCAATCTAAAACAATTATTGCACCAATAGCTTACTTTTGATAATTGTGCAATCTTGCTCGAAATCATTCCACTTATTGGCAACAATTGTTGCTATAAAATTTGATTTATTAATAAATAATAGGGAGTATCAATAAAAGAAAAAATTATCGATTTTCTAAATACACTCAAACTAGTCAATTCTCTTTCGGCTTTATCTCTTTGTGACATGATTTCCCATATCCGGAACTACAGCATCCAATAATTTTGAAGATGTCATTCTAATCCTCGTTTTTCTTAGTTTGTTATGTGTGTTAATGAAACGTCATATTTCGAGGCTTAATGACTGGTGTGTGATTTTAAGTGATTCTTAAAACTCTTTTTTTAAATCTAGTCTCCAAAAATCAGTTAGTATTTTTAAAAAAAAAAATTAAAAAATGGCTTAGCCTCAGGGACAAAACTCCTCCACATAATCAATTTTTCTATTTTGGTGTTTATTTTGTGCCGGGATTTAAGAGACCTTGGCGGAAGACTTTGAAATTGAAACAGACTTCGGCAATGTCTGCGATGATGTGATGGATATAGTTGTTGTTGAATGTATTTAAAATGGTGAAATTTGGATTTATTATATTGAGGACAATGTAGCAAAAATAGTTCCTACTTTACGGACGAAATAGCAGTTGGGTGGTTAGAATTGCCAGCCATTTCTGCTAATGAAGCTGCTTTACAGATCGACTGGTACACTGAACACTGTGCTAGGGCAGAACATTGGAAATCTTCACCCTACATGAAAAATCAACTGGAGGACTAGATTCCTGGCAAAAATGATGATTTTTTGTATATCACTGTTCTACAACTTCACTCAGGCAGGAGTTCAACTTTAGCCGTGACGGTCAACGCATGTGATCGTAGTGCATACAGTGAATTTTTAGAAATTGTTAATGATAAGCTGAGCAACAGTGTTTTAGATATCCAACCCGAAAACTGGTTTCATAGATACAGTGATTCTAAAAGGAATAATAAAATTAGCAGAGAGTGTCAAAAGTTTTACTTCCAGTTAAAGTGCCTAAATAAAATTATTAAGGAAACAGTTAAAATACGAAAGTTCTGGATAATGACTTGAGATCAAGCTAGAACAAAATTAGTCCTTCTCCGCAGTCTGTTATGGAAATTGGCAAAATATCAGGTAGGAAGCGCATCGGCATTTCTAAACTATTGTTATAGGAGATATCCTTAACTTCAGTGGGCTAGAATTATATTACACGGAACCGCAACTCGCCTCATTCAAAGCGATGTTTACACAAGCATTTGCCAAAAAGTTGCCTCACAACTTTTTCGCCTCAAAACAGCAGACTTAATCAAGTTGCTTCCTGCACCTCAGCATATAAGATCAAATTTATTCGATTAAATTTTAATAGCAAGAAATCATATGGCCCTAATCACATCTCAAACTTCATTCTCTGAAAATGTC